>OY986042.1:61425491-62813482 GCA_963920215.1 Nineta flava
ATATATAATATATAATATATAATATATAATATATAATATATAATATATAATATATAATATATAATATATAATATATAATATATAATATATAATATATAATATATAATATATAATATATAATATATAATATATAATATATAATATATAATATATAATATATAATATATAATATATAATATATAATATATAATATATAATATATAATATATAATATATAATATATAATATATAATATATAATATATAATATATAATATATAATATATAATATATAATATATAATATATAATATATAATATATAATATATAATATATAATATATAATATATAATATATAATATATAATATATATTATATATATATATATATATATATATACTACACTCTACAGGCATACGTACCCACCAAAGACTGACTATGTCTGTGGTGAGAACCTATCAACCCCGCCATCGATTTTGTATATATATATCCGACCAAAAACATAAATGTAAGAAAGGACCAAGTTTTCGGGAAAATCCTTAATGTAATAGTTCCTTCTTAAAAAGTGATGATATGAGAGTAAGGACTGAGCTATTTACAAAGTAAATAGCTCTAGACTTCATATAATAAATGGTTGCTTCTTAACAAGTGATTATATGGAAGAAAGGACTGAGCTATTTATAAAGTAAGTAGCTCTAGACTTCATATAATAGTTGCTCTTTAAAAAGTGATGATATCCCATTAAAGAGCCGAGCTATTTACAAAGTAAATAGCTCGGTAAACTATTTACTAAAAAAATTAATGAGGGGTAAATTGATTAAATGTAAGAAAAAATTTGGTTGAAATTTATTTCGTTACTAAGTTTTCGCTTAGTAAATTTTTAAAATTTTATATAACGCGGCAAGTTATTTTTTCTGATGATTTCAAATATTTTAAAACTTGCCGCGTTGTAAAATTTTAAAAACATACTAACGGAAAATTTGCGAAATAAATTTCAGCTATATTTTTTCTTACATTTAATCAATTTACCCCTCATTAATTTTTTTAGTAAATAGTGGGATATCATCACTTTTCTATAAATCTAAAAATTTATAAGAAGTAAAGTTTTAGGTACCAAGTTTTACTGTAATTTTGTTTCTTATCATTTTTTCTGTTACACTAATATTTACAGAAATATTGACGGTTTAAGATTGAAAATTAAATTCCTTAATATCTCTGTACACATTAGAGTTTGAGCTAAAATGATAAGGTGATAAAATGTAAGAAAGTTGATATTCTACAACTTTATTTCTTACGCATTTTTCGATTGTTCTAATATTAAGACAGATATTTTATATTTTGTGTATTCTTTCTATTTTATGGCCCCTTTTCCCTTGACGTATGTCATTTATTAATAAAATTGACCTTGCAAATACTGAAATCATATCAGACACGCCATTTCATTTTGATCAGACTAAAATTGTGACCGCTAGAAAGTGATTTATGTATTTTAAGGAAATTCGCTAAGTTGAAGCAGTTCCTGCGTAACGAATGTTTTTTATTAATAAAACAATTGAATGTGTAACACTTGTATGTTTATTATACAGAATCTCATATGTTAGGTATTAACCAATACTATTATAGAAATATCATTGACCAATGAGCGGGCAGCATGGTATTCACCAATAGTATTATAGAAATGTCATATACCAATGAGCAGGCAGCATTCATATATCATGTAAAATCTGTTTTAATATAAGTATATCATAACACTTAACAAATATACAAACACAAAATATAAAATATTTCTCTTAATATTTGAACAATCGAAAAATACGTAAGGAATAAAGTTGTAGGAAATCAAGTTTGCTACTCATCACCTTATCATTTTTTCTCAAACTCTAATGTGTACAGCGATATTAAGGAATTTAATTTTCAATCTTAAACCGTCAATGTTTCTGTAAATATTAGTGTAACAGAAAAAATGATGACAAAAAAAATTTTTAAAAATTTTTCGAATATTAAGGGAGATATGTCAAATTTTGTGTTTACTCCTCCCTTTAAACCCCCTTTCCCCTGTCCGATTTTACCCATTAACGAACTTGACATTTCGAAGACCAAAAGCATTTTAAATACCATATTTCATTCCCATAAAATGAAAACTGAGACCACATTAGGTAGTTTACTGATTATATAGTCTTAAATATTTCATCCAATCAGAAAGCAGTCACACAAATATCAACGAATCAAACGCATATATGGTTTGTAATGTTAATTTTATGAAAACGAAAATTGTAAAAATTTCCTTGTTTCCGATACAAATTTCCAGTTTTCGTCCTATTTTCCCGTCGGTTTGGCTACTAGATCTACCTGTATGCCAAATATCAACTTTACAGGATATCTGGAAGTATCGTAGAATTTTGATATACTATTCACGGTTTTTTAAAGCGTAACCGCGAATTTTGCGTTTTTGAAGTGATATAACTTTTTAACGGTTAATTCGGTAACAATGATTGAAAAAACAGTTTCTTATAATTCCGTAAAGTATCAATATTCGAAATATCAACACTGTAGCTCTTTTCGTTCAGAAGATATTTCGGGGTCAGATTGGCTCTGATATTTCCTGTAATAATAGCACTGTAAGTGAGAAGGCCAAATGTGTCCCTAAACTCGACCTTGCGCACTACCGTGTTCTAGATATACAAAACTGATTTTCTTTATAAGCTTATACAGTCCATAGCATATACAATAAGCGTATACAATTATTGTCTGGTGTATTTGGACAAATGTCTGGTATATAACTTAAATACCAATTTTCATATCTTTCTTTGAAATGATTATAATTATTATATAAAACAAATATTTGAAATTTTCGTAAAATTACTTTATTTGAGAGAGGCATAGAGAAAGAATAAAACACAAATTATAAATATCTCTCTTAATATTAGTAAAATCGAAAAATGTATAAAGAGTAAAATTGCAGAAAATTATGTTTGCTACAATTCACTTCCCAATCATTTTTTTCAAACTCTAATGTGAACAGAGATATTAAGAATTTTAACTTTCAATCTAAAGTTGATAATATTTCTGAAAAAATTAGTGTACAGAAATAATGATAAAAACAAAATTATAGTAAAACTAATTACCTTCAATTTTACTTCTTGTAAATTTTTCTGTTTTACGAATATTATGGGAGATATGCAAATTTTGTGTTTCCCCCTCCCTCTATACCTCCCTTTCCCCTTGTTCCATTTTACCAAACGAACTTGACTTGAGGCACTTTTGATATTTGAATCTTTCAAATACGAAAGTGCCTCAAATACCAAATTTCATTCCAATCGGATAAAAACTGTGACAGGTAGAGTTCTCAGACACATAAACGTATATATATGTTGATATATATATGTCTGAGAACTCTAGCGGCCACAGTTTTATTCCGAGTGGAATGAAATTTGGTATTTGTGTCGAATTTGTGTCTTTTAAGCGAATTTCCTACAAACAAAAACAGCTATTGTTTTTGCACCAATGTTGGAATTTCGTAAAAATTTCTTCAAATGTCCATCGATCCTATCTATTAGATGTTAAAAATCACTATGGCTAAAATTTATATATATATATATATATATATATATATATATATATATATATATATATGGACTATGGACTCTCTAGCGGCCACAGTTTTATTGCAAAATTTTGTATATCTTAATGTTTGACAAATCGAATAATTCATTAGGAGCTAAGTTGTAGGTACAAAGTTTTACTGTAATTTTGTTTCTTATCATTTTTCTATTACACTACTATGTATAAATGTATGAAAGGGCCGAGTTTTCGGGAATATCCTTAGTATAATAGTTGCTTCTTTAAAAGTGATGGTATGGGAGAAAGGACCGAACTATTTACAAAGTCATCCAATCAGAAAGGACTCTCGACAAATATCAACCAATCAAATGGATATATGCTTTATAATGCTAAATTAATTAAAACCAAAATTGAAAAAATTTCCTTTTTCCGATACAAATTTCCAGTTTTCGGAAATTTCCCTTCGGTTTGGGTAGTAGTCTACCTGTATGCCAAATATAAACTTAACAGAATATCTGGAAGTAGCGTAGAATTAATATAGATCATACTTAAGTTTTTTTAAGGCGTTTCCGATAATTTTGCATTTTTGAAGTGAAATAACTTTTTAATCGTTTATTTCTTAACGAAAAGCAAACATTTATTCTCTTATAATTCCCTAAATAGCTTATATTCGAAAAATCAGCACTGTAGCTCTTTCCGTTCAGAAGATATTTCGGGGTCAAATCGGCAAGATTTTTCGTGTAGTAATAGCACTGTAAGTACGAAGGCCGAAAATCCCTTAAACTCGGGCTTGCGCACTTCCGTGCTGTCGATTTACAGAAATATTTACAGTTAAAGTCTGAAAGTTAAAATTCTAAATATCTTTGTTCATATTAGAGTTTGAGAAAAATTATCAGATAATGAATTGTAGCAAACAACTTTACTCCTTATACATTTTTCGATTATTCTAATATTAAGAGAGATATTTAATACTTTGTGTTTTTTTGACACGAATACATGAAATATATTTTATAAAAACTTCTTAAAAATTTTTTTTTAAATTCAACCCACTTCAAAAAACGCAAATACTCATTGCACTAAAAAGCTAAAAATAACAATATACAGATTTAATCCAAAAGATAATTCTCGTCCAAACCTATTACGTATAATTTTTATACCCAGTATATGTAAATATATAAGGTATATTAAGTTTGATCCCGACTTTGTAACGCTTAAAAACGTTGATCGTAGAAATGAATGTTTAGTATATGTGTGCATAAAATTCAGCTATTTCCACATGTCCGTCTGCCTGTCTGTGGACACGACAACGAACGAAAAGAGATAACGAGCTGAAATTTAAAAAAAAATAATTTCCTATAAAAATAAACAACTTTTGATTGAATTTTTTTTTCATAAACTCAGTAGTTTTCTCATAATTTGTGATTAAATGCTCCTCGGAAAGCAAATTGTTAATAATTCGAATATGTAGATGTGTTAACAATTCAATCATTCATATACAACTCAGTATATACTGGGTATTCAAACAATTAACTCAGTTTGTTGTTACATTACCAGTCCATGTAGCCGAGCGATCTAAGGCGTTATGTCTGTACCGTACGCAGTACTTGGAAACTGCCGGTTATGTGTTCGAACCCCGACATCGGCAGTTTGTCAATTATAAAAAAAAACAAAAAAGGGGCGGTTAATTCACTGTCGGCGTATGAACAAAAACGAAGTAACCGGCTATGCTTGAGAAGGTTTTCTGCAGTTTCCTTCATGAACTCCAGATGAATATCGGCATAGTTCCTATCATAGGAATATGGCTGCAGCCGCATATCCTACTAATTCCTAGTCTACTCACAAATTTCTTCCGCTCCACTCACATCCTCACATCCTAAGGCATCACAATGGACCTTGTGGTCGAAGTGTAGCCCGTCTAGGGCAGCCTTTACAATCTACATATACTTCTTGTTGTTACATTACTTGTAATAAAATATTATTATTGGTATGACGTGCTACCTACTGATCGATTTGAAGTCGGTTTTCCTTCCCTTGATTCCCATCGGATCTCCTCATCAGATTAGGACTTGGTGACAATGGGACCACCTTAAGAGTATACCCACTCAAACAAAACAAGAATATTCAAAATCGATCCACAATTGGCTGAGAAATCGGTCAGCACACTTTAAAAAAAACACATAGAGATGAACATAGAAGCTCCTCCTTTTTTGGAGTCGGTAAAAATTTTCCTTCAATTTTTCATTTCCACAGAAACAATTCTTCTAAAAAATAATTATAAAATTTTGATTGTCATTTGATTGTTGTTTTATAGTAACTATAAAATAATAGCACATTACTAATTATTATACACCTTAATAGCATCGCCATTTAAGCAGAATATTTCAAAATTCATTAAGTTTTTTGTATATATAAAAATTTATAAACAAACAAACTAATTTAATTTTTGAGTATAGGATCCGTATCCGATCAAAAACATAAATGTAAAATGGGGACCAAGTTTTCGGGGAGATATTTCATACAATAGTTGCTCATGAAAAAGTGATGATATCCCAATTAAGAAGCCGAACTATTTATAAAGTAAATAGTGAAAACTAAAATGTAAGAATGTAAGTGCAAAGTAAACTGAAAAAAAAATTTGTTTGAACAAATTTATTTCATAAGTCTTCTTTTTAAAATTAAAAAAAATACTAAAAGAAGTAAATATGAAAGAAATTTGTTCAACCAAATTTTTTATTTATTTTACTTTGCACTTACATTCTTACATTATATTTTTCACTATTTACTTTATAAATAGCTCGGCTTCTTAATTGGGAATCATCACTTTTTAATAATCAACTATTATATGAAATATTTCCCCGATAACTCGGTCCCTTTTTTACATTTATGTTTTTGATCGGATAGGGATCCTATACTCAAAAGTTAAATTAGTGTGTTATTTTATCGACTGAAAAAATGGAGGAGCTTCTATGTTCAACTGTATGCATTTTTTTTTAAAGTGTGCTCACCGATTTCTCACCCAATTGTGGATCGGTTTTGAATATTCTTGTTTTGTTCGAGAGGGTATACTCTCGAAGTGGTCCCATTGTCACCAAGTCCTAATCTGATGAGGGAAGGGAAACCGACTTCAAACCGATCAGAAGGTAGCACGTCATACCAATAATAATATTTTATTACAAATAATGTAACAACTGAGTTAATTGTTTGAATACCCAGTGTATACTGCGTTGTATATGAATGATTTAATTGTTAACACTTCTGCATATTCGATTTATTAACAATTTGCTTTCCGAGGAACATTTAATCACAAATTATGAGAAAACTACTGAGTGTATGAAAAAAAAAATTCAAACAAAAGTTGGTTATTTTTAAATGGAAATTATTTTTTTTTTTAATTTCAGCTTGTTATCTCTTTAAGTTCGTTGTCGTGTCCACAGACCGGCAGACGGACATGTGGAAATGGCCGAATTTTATGCACACATATACTAAACATTCATCCCTACGATCAACATTTTTAAGGATCAAACTTAATTTACCTTATACATTTACATATACTGGGTATAAAAATTATACGTTATAGGTTTGGACGAGAATTGTCTTTTGGGTTAAATCTGTATATTGTTATTTTTAGCTTTTTAGTGCCATGAGTATTTGTGTTTTTTGAAGTGGGTTGAATTTAAAAAAAAAAAATTTTAAGAAGTTTTTATGAAATATATTTCATGTATTCGTGTCAAACAAACACAAAGTATTAAATATATCTCTTAATATTAGTATAATCGAAAAATGTATAAGGAGTAAAGTTGTTTGCTACAATTCATTATCTGATATTTTTTCTCAAACTCTAATGTGAACAAAGATATTTAGAATTTTTACTTTCAGACTTTAACTGTAAATATTTCTGAAAATCGAGAGCATGGAAGTGCGCAGGGCCAAGTTTAAGGGATTTTCGGCCTTCGTACTTACAGTGCTATTACTACACGAAAAATCAGAGCCGATTTGACCCCGAAATATCTTCTGAACGGAAAGAGCTACTGTGCTGATTTTTCGAATATAAGCTATTTAGGGAATTATAAGAGAACTAGTTTTTGCTTTTCGTTAAGAAATAAACGATTAAAAAGTTATTTCACTTCAAAAATGCAAAATTATCGGAAACGCCTTAAAAACTTAAGTATGTTCTTTATTAATTCTACGATACTTCCAGATATTCTGTAAAGTTGATATTTGGCATACATGTAGACTACTACCCAAACCGACGGGAAATTTCCGAAAACTGGAAATTTTTATCGAAAAAAGGAAGTTTTTACAATTTTCGTTTTAATTAATTTAGCATTATAAAGCATATATCCATTTGATTGGTTGATATTTGTCCAGAGTCCTTTCTGATTGGATGACACCTATGCTTTAAGATTTAGTCATAAATGACCACTTGTTAGTAAACATAAACAGTTAAATAATATCATCTTAAACTACTGTCATGTAAAATAATACGAAACATCAATATTTTTTCATTTTTTCTATAATATATAATGAGAATAATAAATAAAATAAAATAATTTATTTAATTTATTAAATTATATTTAATTTCCTTAATAAAAATCAATGAGAAACATAGTCAAATATATAATATTTCAATCCTAATAAGCTGTAGAATTTTTAGCATAACAAAACTCGTAGCGTTTTGTGCGAAACCCTCGGCTTCGTTTATTTAAGCATTTCAAAAAGATGTGATATCCGATCAAAAACATAAATTTAAGAAAGGGCCGAGTTTTCGGGAAAATCCTTAATGTAATAGTTGCTTCTTAAAACGTGATGATATGGGAGAACGGACCGAGCTATTTACAAAGTAAATAGATGCAGTCATCATATATTAGTTGCTCCTTAAAAAGTGATGATATGGAAGAAAGGAACGAGCTATTAAACAAAGTAAATAGCTCTAGACTTTATAAAATAGCTACTCCTTAAAAGGTGATGATATCCCATTAATGTGCCGAGCAATTTACAAAGTAAATTGCTCGGTATACTATTTACCAAAAATATTAGTGGGAGTAAATTGATTAAATGCATGAAAAAATTTGGTTGAAATTTATTTCGTTAGTTTTCCCTTAGTATGTTTTTATAATTTTATAACGCGATAAGTTTTAAAGTATTCGAAATCAACAGAAAAAACTTTATATAAAATTTTAGAAACATACTAAGGAAAAACTTGGATATCATCACTTTTTAAGGAGCAACTATTACAGTAAGGATTTTCCAGAAATCACGGCCTTTTCTTACATTTATGTTTTTGATCGGAAAGTAGTGTAACAGAAAAATGATTATTAAAATTTAATTCAAAAAAATTTAATTTAAAAATAAAAATTCAAAAAAATGGGGGGAAGTATGTAGCGGTATCGCTTCTTCATTAAATTATTATTATCATTTTGTTCATCGTTTTTATTTGTTGCATAACAACTATAACTTATTATCACGGTTGTTTTGAATGTTAAGAACCTTGATAATTTACATATTAAAATATATAATATTTCATAAATCAAATCAATAAAGATCAATTATATCTTTCATACATATTTATTATTTATTTAAATAATAATTATTTAATATATCAATCTTTTACCTCTACAAGCTCTACCTGTCACAGTTTTTTTCCGATTGGAATGAAATTTGGTATTGGAGGCGCTTTGGTATTTGAAAGATTCAAATATCAAAAGTGCCACAAGTCACGCCTCAAGTCAGGAACAAGGGGAAAGGGTGGTTTCGAGGGAGGGGAAAACACAAAATTTTTCATATCTCCCGTAATATTCGTAAAATAGAAAAATTTACAAGAAGTAAAATTGTAGGTAATTAGTTTTACTATAATTTTGTTTTTATCATTATTTCTGTACACTAATTTTTTCAGAAATATTAACAATTTTAGATTGAAAGTTAAAATTCTTAATATTAAGTTCATTCTTAATATTAAGTTCACATTAGTTCACATTAGAGTTTGAAAAAATGATCAGCAAGTGAATTGTAGCAAACATAATTTTCTGCAATTTTACACCTTATATATTTTTCCATTTTACTAATATTAATAGAGATATTTTATAATTTGTGTTTTATTCTTTCTCTATGCCTCTCTTTCCCCTTGACCTATGCCATTTAGTAATAAAATTGGCCTTGTAAGTACTAAAATCGTATCATATATGATATTTCATTTTGATCTCACTAAAATTATGACTACTTGAAAATTTATTTTTTTTTTCTAAGGAAGTCGCTAAGTTGAACCAGCTCCTGCGTAACGAATTTTTTTTTAAATTAGAAACATGAGAAATGGTATTTAGGCTATTAATAATTTTCTGAAGAAGGAACGGTGTTCCGACACTAGTCAAATAAAGTGATTTTACGAAAATTTCAAATATTTGTTTTATATAATAATTATAATCAATTCAAAGAAAGATGAAAATTGGTATTTAAGTTTTATGCCAGACATTTGTCCAAATACACCAGACAATAATTATATATGGTTATTGTATATGCTGTGGACTGTATATGCTTATAAAGAAAATCAGTCCCGTTAGGTACTTAAAATTACAATTATCGCGAGCGAAGCCGCAACGGGTAACGCTAGTATTTTATATACAGCTTGTATTTAAAAAAAAAAGCCAATCTAAAAATAACGCCAGAGCGGAGATATGAAGGTAGGTCGGATTCTGTTCGGACAGACCTCGTATATATAGATAGATATAGATATGATTTTTATATACACTGATTTTTTGTAATCCAGGTCTTTAAGCACTGGATCTCGCTTTATAGCTATTGTTACAATGTTATGCGGAGTCATTGCTACCATGGATATCACATGGTAGCTGTGGGTGTACAGCTCATGGATCCAGTAATGCACAAATAGGCCAGTCTATGGATCCTGGACAGCATTGCGCATGCTGTTATTTGATTAACCATTTGCCACTACTCTAGAGCAACATAGGTTGTAATTGGCCTAACTATTGTTGTATACACTATAACTATTGTTGTTGGGCAGTGGATCATTTTTGGTTTGAGACCCCGAATTTTTCCACATGCTCTCTTGCACAGCATGAGCGAAGATTTGCTCTTATTTGTTACGTATTCCAGTTGACGGTTCCTTGTTCGTTTGAGCCTAACATCACTCCTAATAATTTGGATGCCCTTGCACTCTGTAGTCAATAAATCACGCACAAGCAACGATTAGTGAGCAGGTGCATTATCGTGATGCAAAAGTCATGAATTGTTTTTCCACAATTCCGGATGTTTTGTATTGTTTCTCGTAGACGGCGCATCACTTCAAGGGAATACTTGTGGTAACAACTTCTGATGGACTATGCTACGGTAATTGAAGAAGTCAGCAAAACCTCACTGAAGAGGATGGGTGGTTTTATTTTATCAACCTTCCTCTTTTGTGTGAATGGAATTAGTGTGGTTTTACCAGGGTTTATTTTTAATCCCTTGGTGATACACCATTCCTGTATGAATCTTAGAGCGTTCTGTATAAGCTCCGAGATTGTGCGTTCACAGTGTGTAGTATCCTCCTTGGTTGAGGTTCGTCAGTAAGCTGATCACTGTCAGACTTCATAGGAGGGGGGATAAGGCACCACCCTGTGGATATCCTTTGGTAGCTCTCACAGTAACAGCATAGAGTTTATCCACCTGCAAAAGGTGTCATCTACTCCGAGCTGACTTCCAGAGGTAATCATGGAATTTTAAGAGTCATTGTCAAACGCCCCAATGTCAATGTCAATGTCAAGAAACACGCACAAGGTGGTCTGTTTCCTTACGAATCCCTCGTCAATTCTGTATATTAGATTGTGGAGGGCTGATTCGCAGAATTTTCCGACCGGATATGCATGGTGTTTCTCATGAAGTGGATTTCTCGACGGTGCCACTTGAGTTAAATATAATCCTATTAGTCATTATCTTTAGTAGAAACGATGACAGACTAATTGGTCTAAAATCCATTACCATGGGGTGATTGAACCTCTCGGTTTTGGTGAGAAGGTCACTCTTACTGGCTCCCATACTCCCATACCAAGGTTCTCTGCTCATTTTTGTAAAGCAATGGATGTATCTCGCCTGGCCCCGTTGTTTTATGGGGGTTAAATGAGTTCATTGCTCATTCGATCTTTGAGCGATGAATGGTAATCGCCGCTCTTTTCCAATCCTCGATTGTCGCAAGGAGGTTTTGGTTTAATTGTTCTTGAGAAGGATTTGTACTGTTTCTTGGCACCGAATCCGAAAAATGAGTCGGGATTAGTGTTTCAAGTGTATCTTTCCCGGAGCTATTGTATTCACCATCGGGCTTACGTAGTATTGGTGTCAGCGGATATCTTCGCTAGAATACGACGGAGTCTTGCTCTCTCGGATTGTTTTCAAAATTTTGACAGAGTTTCCTCAAAAAGTTTGTTTTGAATTTTTCAGAAATTTTTTGTATTCAGTAAGGGCTTCATGATAGTTGTCCCAGTTTCCAACCTTTTTTGGTTCTGTAAAATAGTTGGTGAACTTTTTACTTTGGTGCATTAGGTTGATTCATTAGGTCATTATTCCATCAGCAAGAGTTAATTATTCTATGCTGAAGCTCAGTTGCAGTAAGGTCAATGTCCAGTACTGTTTTAACGTTCTTCGGGAATGTGGCGAGTTTGAACTTCAGTGTCGAATTATACGAGGTATGTTCAAAAAGTAATGTGCATATTTTTATCAAAAACTTTTTATTTATTCATCAATATTCATATTGTCCCGTTCAAAGTAATCGATAATAAAGTACAATACACTTGTTCCAACGCTTTTTCCAACCCTCGAAGCACTTATGATGAGCACTTTTTGGTATAGCCTTGAGCTCCTCCAGCGATGCAGTTTTTATCTCCTCAATCGTTGCAAATCACCATCCTTTCATGGGTCTCTTCTGTTTTGGGAACAGGAAAAATTCTGAAGCATGATTGTGGTGGCCCAATAAATAAATAAACAATGATAAGTGAGCAGGTGCATTATCGTGATGCAAAAGCCATAAATTGTTTTTCCACAATTCCGGACGTTTTTTTCGTATCGCTTCTCGCAAACTACGCATAGCTTCAAGGTAATACTTGTAGTAAGAACTCCTGATGGACTACGCCATAGTAGTCGAAGACGTGAGCGAAACCTTTGAGACATTTGATCGAATGGCGTGCTTTTTTCGACCTTCTGTACCAACACAACAAAATTCAAAAATCGAAAATCAAATGACGTAGCCCGCGAAATTTACTTTTTGAACCTTACTTTATGAACCCACTTCATTTTCGATCCAATTTGTTTTCGTCGAATCACGATATTGTATATAACATTGGTCTGTTTTTTACCTCCGAATTGTAATAGATTTGTCTGTGATCTGATGCAGATGGCTCATCGGATACTACCCACTTCTTGATTTTTCCACTGATTTCATACGTACTCAGTGTTACATCTATGACTTCTTGCCGAATTCTGTTGATAAAAGTCGGCTTGGATCAGGCCTGTCATCTCTGGTGTTGGTGGTGGAGTAGATATATCATAAGGTAGGAAGGTCTAAGCGATGACTACCACTCCAGTTTCGTTTCGCATGTTGTATTTTACTTTTATCGCTGCAAGATCTCTCTGACAAAACTCTAACAGCGGCAAGACATTGATGACCTTTTTTTGCATAAATGCAAGTTCTGGGTCTCTCTGGAGTTTTGTTGTACATAATTTGCTCTCTAGTATCTCCTAGTCCACGAACCTTATGGTTCATAACCCAAGGTTCCTGGACTAGAGCTATGGAAATTTTCCTTACCAGCACATCTTGACTGAAGACATTGGAGGATTACCTGTGCTGGAGGTTTACCTGAAGCTCCCGAAGAGCTGACATTCTTTTTTCCTCTGATGTTTTCAGTGCTCTTAGGTTGACTAGACCAAACCCGAGGTATAATTTAAACCCTCAATCCACTGCACTCACTTCCAGCACGATGGTGTGTCCCGTATCGGCCTTCGCGTTGTTGATAATTCGCCACTCCTCAGTGCTCAGGTTTGTATTCTGCGCTCCTATAGTTTTGATTATTTTTTCCGTTTCAATGAAGTTATAGATCTGGGGAATATACAGCAGAACTTTTGATGTGTTCATCACGAGGGTAGCAACTCCCCTGTCCAGGTAGTAACCCCGATATTGTGGGCCCTCAACGAGCTCTTGCCTAGTGAGGGTTAGTAGCATCGAGAGTTGCCTCTTTCGAATTGTTCCTGAGTCATTTTGACGTCAGTATACCCCCGCAGTGCAATACACATCTTTGTTATTGAGGCGGTTTCAGCAAACGTATTTATTGCCCGTGTCTGCCCCCCCCCCTTCACGTTTTTTCAAGATCTGTTTCGGGCTTCAAGTCCTGTCTTCGGATCTCGACCTGTTTTCCAAGAGTTTATTCCCTGAATCGGCCCCCACAGGTATTGTATTATTCTCATATCAGGTAGTGGTATCATTGTTTCTGAAAACAGGTCTAGGGTTTTTTTTTCGGATTGTCGTCTTTATCGGAGGAATTGGTGTCCCCTCCGCCCTGGTCTTCTCTACTGCTGCTTTTCTCCGGGCTACACCCAAGAGATTTTTCATTTCCACCTTCATGAAAGGATTCTGTAGTTTATCGTCCAGATTTCCTGCTGGGCTGGATGCACCTGCAGTTTTTTGTGTCTCGGTGAGGTTAGCTTGCGCAGCTCGGTTGATTCGCTTTTAGAAGGGATTTGAGCCCCAGAGTTATTATTTTTTACCATGTTTCACCATTTTGGTCCCACGAGTAAATTGGACCGTGTACTACCCCATCGGCCACTTGATGGGGAAGACATTTATGCAGCGGAGTTCACCAGTTGATCCAAGAGGATTGTTTATGACAGCATTTGACCCTGCTGCCTCAGCCTTCGGCTAGTAATCTAGGCACAATACCTCGCACCGTAGATTGGGCTTCTCATGAGTCTTAGTCTGATTGTTCATTTGGAACCTCTTCAGCAAAATCATTACAATACGCAACCCTGACCGGTACGACAAACCGCCCACGAGATGATCAGGTGGAAATATTTTAATGGACTTCGAAGAAAGCAAAGAAAAATAGTATTATTTTTTTAGTTCAAAAACACAGGTGTTCAAAACCACAGTTTAGTTCAAAAACACAGGCGTTTATGTTATTATTATATATGTTTTTCATGAAACATAAAATAATAATTATCGGTAAGTGTTGTAATGTGAACTAGTTACTATTCATTACGAATAGAAATTATAAACATAAAGTTTGACTAAAAATATGCTCATTAATGCAGTAACTTGTGGTCGTAAATATTGTTGAACAAAACTTTGGGGAAAAACCAAATTTGTTCGAAGTTAGGACACACGACTAGTTCGACGATAATGATATGAAATTAGAAGATGCATTTCAATTTTAAACAACCATTGAAAACAAGGGCATGTAATGTACTCGATTCTATAGAGATTTATGCAATATTTAGACGCATATGTATAGTAGGTACATATTTTCCTGTGTTATCTTGTAGCTACCGACAACCTCATAAAATATTATTTGAATTTCAGGCTAACATCTATATTGATTTAAAGTCTATAAATTCGATTCTATTTACTATTTTTCTCAGATTAGGTTTTAGGTCGGATATACCAGAAAACCTTGATATATTCCAACAGGTATAAAGCCTTTTGTAGATCTACAGAACAACAAATATATTAACAGTATCGATTTCATTCAAAATGTAAGGGTTTAATTTGTAGTACCTCGCGATAATCGAAAAAAAGCTCAATGTAAACGTTATAAAGAGACACAAGAACTTACTGCTGAACCACACACACGAGTAAAATTTTGGAGGAAATAACAAAACAAGAAAACCTGAAAGACATCATTATAAAAATAAAATGATTATTATCTCGTTTCAATATCGTTTTATATCGTCTTTCCAAATTTCTCTGTCTCAAGCCATATGTACTGTCTCACTAGCGTTGAAGTTTAGTTGTTTTAGTTGTAAGTTGTAAACTGTCTAAATAACTCAGACGTCTTTTTCCCCGTCCCTTTTTTCCCTTCAAACTTTCCTATCAAACATATCATCTCAAATCTGTTTTTTCTAATTATATGACCTGAGTATGATAGTTGCCTACGAAGAATATGATTTAAAAGTTCCCTTTTAACATTAGTTTTCTTTAGTACTTTTTCATTCCACTTTATTTTAAACAACTTCTTTAAGTTTTTATTAATAGTCCAGCTTTTGCTACCGTATGTCACGATTGACCACGCACTTGTTTTGAGCAGTAACTATTTTGTTGTAAATTTTATATTTTTATTGCACATGATTTTCTTGTGTTTGTTGAAATTAACTTTGACTATTGTGTTTCGTCTCTTAATTTTGTTATTGAATCTTCCGTCATTCGATATCAGGGCACCTATATAGATATGTGTGTCGACAAATTGAACGGGGTTCCTATCGATTCTAATATTACAAGGCTGTGTTGTTACCTTTGTCTTTGATATGACCATGTCAATGGTTTTGTTTGGATTTATAATCATACCTGTTACTTTGCTTAGTTCATTTACCTTATTTATTAATGTTTGTAGTTTGTGTTCACTATCAGCTATTTAAATAGTATCATCTGCATATCTCAGATTAGTAACATTTTTTTCACCTATTTTAATCCCTTCAAGGCTAGTCAGCTAGCTAAATATACTTTCCACATAGATGTTAGAAAGCAGCGATGACAGAATGCATCCCTGTTTTACACATTTTTTAATCGGTATTCCTTTTTATGAAATATTTCCTATATTTATTACCGCAGTTTTTTTCCAGTACATATTGACAATTAACGTAATATCTCCTATGTTCATTTTTTCTATATCCACATTTCTATTAATTTTCTGTGATTCTCTAGATCAAACGCCATTGAATAATCCAGAAAGCACAAATATATGTTCTTCCGTACCTCTATACCTCTTTAAATTATTCTTCCTAATGAGAATAGCACATTTCAAGTTCCCATTCTTTTTCTGAATCCAACTTGCTCCTGGCAAATTATAGAAGATAATTTATTTTTGTTTCTCTCCAACAATATTCTGGTTATTATTTTCATAGAGTTGTCTATAAGATTGATTGTTCTATAATTTTCGCATTCATTAGTATTTGATTTCTTAGGTATTGCTATTATTGTCGAAAGTCATTGGGTAATTCTCCGATGATATAGATGTCATTAAGTAAATCTTTGTACTGACTTAAGATGTTTTCGTCATGAACTTTTAGCTATTCGGCTGTTATACTATCTAGACCTGGAGCCTTGAATTTTTTCAATTTATTAATGGCAAAGATCTCTTCTTTGGTATTTCTGGTCCCTCTTTACTTTGCCGTTTTGGGCTGCTTCCTCGGTCTATATCATCATACAACATTTCAATGTGTCTTTGCCATCTGTTGGTGATATCTTCGAAGTCCATTAAAATATTTCCACCTGATCATCTCGTGGGCAGTTTGTCGTACCGGTCAGGCTTGCGTATTGTAATGATTTTGGGGGCTTAGCCAGCGACTATCTACTGGCAGGGACTCCTTTGCAGAAAAAGTTCCAAATGAACTATCAGACTAAGACTCGCGAGAAACCCAATCTACTGTGCAAGGCATTGCCTAAATTACTAGCCAAAGGCTAGGGCAGCAGGGTCAAATGCTGTCATAAACATTCCACTTGGATCAACTGGTGAACTCCGCTGCATAAATGCCTTCCCCATCAAGTGGCCGATAAGATAACCTCACCGAGACACAAAAAATTGCTGGGCTGGATGCACCTGTTTTGTGTCTCGGTGAGGTTAGCTTGTGCAGCTCGGTTGATACTTACGTTTCGTGTGACGAAAAATGTAAGTAAGATCGTTAAGAAATTCACGAATTTGTTTCTTCTTGATCTAAACCTTTAAGCTAGCGAGATAAGTTTTCCAAGTATACTACAAGGATTTTTTATGAATCCTAGGTGTACTGTAGAACCGATGTTATGCCTCTATCTTTTCAGTTTTCTTTTCTCAATTGTATTACTAACAGCTTTTACTAGAATGGTGTTTTAACCGGAGTTCACAGCCAGACAGTTTCTTGAAATACTTGGACAATGCACACTTTTGCTTCGTTTATGTCGTCACCGGTTTTTTATGGCAAGTTCGTAGGATTTCTATCATCTACCAATTTTCGAAAGCACTCCGATAGTTGGGGAAAGTTATTTATCGTTATTACTATCTCTAGCACAGACTGCAGCTAATACAATCGTGTGATCAAAGCAGGTTTGCATTATTACATTTAACACTGAGCTCCTTCTCGTCTAGGTAAGGAAGACACCTCAGATTTGATTTTTGGTAGCGATATAATAATTATTAAACGATATAAAACGATATAATAATCATTTAATTTTTATAATCATGTCTTCAAGTTTTCTTGTTTCGTTATTTCCTCCAAAATTTTACTCATGTGTGTGGTTTCAGCAGTAAGTTCTTGTGTCTCTTTATAGCGTTTACATTGAGCTTTTATTCGATTATCGCCACGTACTACAAATCAAACCCTTACATATTGAATGAAATCGATACTGTTAATATATTTGTTGTTTTGTAGATCTACAAAAGGCTTTATGCTTGTTGGAATATATCAAGGTTTTCTGGTATATTCGACCTAAAACCTAATCTGAGAAAAAGAGTAAATAGAATCGAATTTATAGACTTTAAATCAATATAAATGTTAGTCTTTAAATTCAAATAATATTTTATGAGTTTGTCGGTAGCTACAAGGTAACACAGGAAAATATGTGCCTACTATACATATGCGTCTAAATATTGCATAAATCTCTATAGAATCGAGTAAATTACATGCCTTTGTTTTCAATGGTTGTTTCAAATTGAAAAGCATCTTCTAATTTCATATCATTATCGTCGAACTAGTCGTGTGTCCTAACTTCGAACAAATTTGGTTTTTCCCCAAAGTTTTGTTCAACAATATTTACGACCGCAAGTTACCGCATTAATGAGCATATTTTTAGTCAAACTTTATGTTGATAATTTCTATTCGTAATGAATAGTAACAAGTTCACACTACAACACTTTCCGATAATTATTATTTTATGTTTCATGAAAAACATATATAATAATAACATAAACGCCTGTGTTTTTGAACTAAACTGTATTTTTGAACGCCTGTGTTTTTGAACTAAAAAAATAATAATATTTTTCTTTTTTTACTAAAAAACAAGTGAAAATAATTGAGAATGCGTGAATAACACGAAACATGTCATGTCATTTTGTTTAATTTAAAATAAAATATACAACAATAGAAAAACGCAAAGTATAACTTTAAAAAAGAAATTTTATTTCTAAATCATTAACAATGAATTTCTACAAATTAAGACTCGATACGATACACAAGTAAAAATAATCACTAACTGAGTTAATTGCTTAAATATCCGATATGTAGGTACTACAAAGCTCTTTCATTAGCAATTTTTATGGCTTTGACTAAATTATTGAAATACTTTATTAAAAAAATGTGTTCGTTTGGTTTCAAAAATTATTCGGGCCCTCCAGTTCCTTATTGCCCCAGGACCTCCAAATCTTTAAATCCAGCTCTGGTAACTCTGTACAACTTGTTCATGTATATACCTCACCTTATTTCATAAATAAGTGCTCACGTTAATTAAGCTTTATAACTTTCACTGAAATAAATTTTTACATTAATCGTTTCATTGTCTCTTAATTCATCAATTTTTGTATATAAATAAATTGATATAAGTTATTCAAATAATGAAACTTATGCCCCAATTCTTGAAACAAAATTGTATATTGGAAAATTGGCGAGTTGATAGTTTATAATATACCAAGGTATATTTACTGTAAGGTTGTTTACTGTAAGCAGGGTATATAGTTAACGACCTGTAGTTTTGTGTGTGTGTGTTTTAGAGTCAAAAAGTAAGATAAAGTTCGTGAATGGGTAAAATTGTAACGGGCATCCTCCCGCCAGGGCTTAAATATCAATTTATATCGAACCGTAAGAGATAGATAAAAATTTATGGACAAAAAATATTCCTTTTTGTAAAATAAACTACTTTTGATTGGAAATTTTTGTCATTAATGTGTGCCGGGTATTTAAGCAACTAACTCAGTCAGTTGTTTGTTTCACTTGTTTAATTATATTTTTTTAATAAATTTTCTTATATACTATATTGTTTCGAGTATTGTGGTATAAGTTTTATAATTTTAATAACTAAATCTCAACTCGAAGTTAACAATAAGCAGTTTTTCATTTCTACAAATTCGATATACCATTTTCCAAATTGAGCGAAAAACTATTATCGTAATATTTCAACTATTTTACAAGCATTGTTGGTTACTTTCGTTCTTGTCCATACGTCGACAGTTCATACGTGAATCATGCCACTGTTGGGAATCGAACCAGCAACCTCCCAGTTCCGACCAGAGGGCTTTTAATGACGCGACCACTCGGACTGGCGATGTGTTTATTAAATCTGTAATGAATTTTAACTAGAAAATTATTTATTAAGATTTCAATTTCAGAATGTATATATATAGATATATATATATATATATATATATATATATATATATATATATATATATATATATATATATATATATATATATATATATGTCGGATGTTGAATTTGTGCGAAGGACAAATTCACATTTGGAGATTTTAAACACTTACATTTATAAGTACAAAGAAACTATTTTTTAAGAAAAGGTTTATTTTATTACAGTATGTCCGACATAAAGGATCCTCCAGACATAGAGGTCCGGAAATTAGATATTATCGATACTTATATATTCTTAGAATAAAATAAATTGTCTAAAAGTGCAATAAAGAATAATTGCTTTAAGATTATCAATTAACACAGTAAGTAAGGGTTCGGTCGAAGGGGCACGTGTGCCTCTACTTAGACGCAAATTGTACGGTACGGATGTTAATAAACCTATTTTTTGTGATATACCAGAGATGGTACATAAATATATTGTAGTAATAGAATGAACCCTTTCCAATATTTTTACAAACATCAAGGAAGGGGGGTGAGTTTCAAAAAGGAAGGAGGATTTCGGTTCTGAGAGGACAGCACCCGAGTACAGACCGTATCGTGCAGTTGCGTATTAGTATCAACTGAACTCTGCTGAAAGTTCACATGGAAATAGCGTTTGGATTGTTGGTAGCCCTTTTGGACTAGTATAATTAATTATGTTTATTGATGAGATAACCGTGGTATGGCATTTGTTAGTATTATTCGTGTTGTATCTGTATTGTTAACTGGAGCCAACTTACTGTGTCGTAGGTTGAACCAAGTATTTGTAATTACTGATTGTGAAAGTGCGGGACACCGGGTGTTATTGTAGACTAGTGCGTGTTTGTGAAAATGCAGTTTTCAGTGTGCTATTGGAAATTGGTAAGTGTTTGTATTTTATAAAAACAACAATGCCTGACAACATATATACTGGTTCAAACGACCATGCTCTCAATGCTATTCCGACATATATATATATATATATATATATCGCTCTGCTCGGATCTGGGAGGTTGCTGGTTTGATTCCCAACAGTGGCATGATTCCCCAAATAGCTTATATTCGAAAAATCAGCACTATTGCTCATTTCGTTAAGATATTTATATATATATATATATATATATATATATATATATATATGTATATATATAGAGCACGGTAGTGCGACAGGCCGAGTTTAAGGGGTTTTTTGCTTTCGCGCTTACAGTACACGAAATATCAGAGCAGATTTGAATAAAAGCTATTTAGGGAATTAAAAGAGAATTATTTTTTCACATTTTTTCAATTATCACCGTTAAGAAATAAACGGTTAAAAAGTTATTCGCATTCAAAGGTCGTTTAAAAGCGGGAACGCCCAAAAATCTTGGCCATATATAATCATAATTCCAGGGCCTACACCATAAGTCCTTAAACGTTGATATTTGCCATACAGTTAGATATAGTGACCAAACCGAATGGAAAATTATCAAACAACGAAATTTATATGGGGAAATGGGAAAACTTAGACATTTTTGTTTTGATAAAATTAACATATGAAATATTGCTGCTCTCTATGGTTTGAAATTGAATTTGAAAATTATTTATTTATATCGTCAGTTTACCTAGCCTAAGCTTTACCTATAATACTTCATCTTATTAAATAAATACATCGAAATCTATAAACATTTTACATCGTTTCTTAAATGGAAAAATCTTTTATAAAAAAAAAACCATTGAAATCTAAAATTAACCTAAGTTGGACGGATAAGCCGTCCCTAAAACTAGACCTTAAAGAAAATATTTACAATTTAGATTACACCGAATCAGTTGTAATCGACATCATGTGGCATGCGGTATCGTTTCCTGAAAAGCAACGTACGCGGGTCAAATTGGCCCAGTTCATTGATTTCCGGGAAAATATTTTTGCGGGATGGTTGGAAATAGGATTTCGAAATGGTTTGGATGAAGGTTATGATTGTGGGGTGCCCAGTTTCTCTGTGGAGTGTTTCAGCCGGGTATCGTAGGGGGACTTTCAAAATCGTCCGAAGACAACGATTTTGAAATTTTTGCATTTTTGCAAACTGCGAAGGTGCAACGTTCGACCAGATTAGTGCAGCGTACGTGAGTACGGGCCGGATACATGACTTATAACAACCGTCTTCCGAGGAAGATAACGGAGAACATTCTATCATCACCGGGAGCCTTCCTACACTTAAGTTTCCTTAAAATGTTTGAAACCTCCTGAGGTGATACGCATTCGACATCGAATGAGTTATTGATGGAAGAGCGAATATTTTCCAAAGATTCGGACACCATGCGGGCCTTTATTTCATCGTGGTATTCGTCAAGATCGGTTAAGCTGTGCGCCTTAGAGAAAATGTCAGCAAGGAGTTGAGCTTTGTCTGAATCTGGGTAAAGATACCCAGTTTCCGACAGTAGAGGGGGTAGTCTGTTGGAACGTTTACGCAAACTTCTAACAATTGTCCAAACACTATTGTCACGAGTGGTCAGAGTTGAAATCCTCTCATCCCACATTTCATTTCTGGTGCACGTGACTTTTTCTCGAATGTCAGCTGACATTCGCTTCATAGCGTCATGAAGCTCAGGCAGCCTAACTCTTTGCCAAACTTTACGTAATTTGTTCCGAGTCCGTGTGAGTCGTTGTGTGTCGTCATCTAATTTAAGATGAAAGCCGATGGATCGTGTTTTCCTAGGAATAGATTTTTCGGTAGCAGCTACGAGATTCTTCGTCAGTTTGCTAAGCTCTAAATCTATTTGGTCGGTTGTTTTGATCTGTGGAGTGATCAAAGTTTCGACGTTAAGATACTGTTTGAAAGTTTTCAATCCGCTTTCTCAAAGCTCAACTTGGTCCGCAAGATACCAGGGCCCCTCATTTCACCTAGGGTGAATGTGATTGGGCGATGATCGCTTTGCAAATCCAAGTGAACATCTTGGTCCGACAGAAGGTTACAATTCTTGAGTATCGTTAAGTCAATGGTCTGAGGAGGGCGATGGGCAGCATCAGGATAGTAAGTGGGGTCCTTTGGGTACGCAACAATGAAGTTACGTTTGAGGGAATGCGCATAGAGTGCGTTCCCGCTTGCATTGTTAGACATACAGTTCCAAGACATATGGCGAGCATTAAAATCACCCATGATCACAGCGCGATCATGTGTCCTTAAAATGCGGTCAATATCTTTTCCCTGTAAAAGTCTATCGGGGGGATTGTATAGAGATGTGACTTTATAATTACCACAATTTGCCGAAATTAGAATGGAGACGGCTTCGATATCACCGTCTTCGGAAGGCAAGAGAGAGTGTTGGACATCGTGTCGAACGTATAGGGCAACCCTGCCACCATTTCTGGTGGCACGGTCACGGCGATAGGTGTAGTACCCAGGAATTCAAGCTATCCAGCTCTCTTGCCTGGCTTTAACCTAGTTTCGCTGATGACAGCCACTTGGATCTGATGCTGTTGAAGAAATGAGTGAATCTCGGGAAGTTTGCGATGGATACTTTGAGAGTTCCATTGTAGAAATCGGATGTTGGATCTAGAAAAGGGATGGGACGCCATTTTCAAAGAGATGAGATGTCATCCTGGAAAACACAAGAAGTTTTTCTGAATCTGATTTGCACGATTTCCTTACATTCTCCACTTCGATCCTGAGTTTCAGGAGGGTCATGAAGTCGAAAGTAGATTTAGTTCCTGCATCAGACTCCAATGGAGTTGGAGACGATGGAGGTCTTTCGAGGGCTTCGATTAAGAAGAGGTTATGGGGTGAAATGGGGTTGGTACTCAAAATATCTATTACCTCCTTTTCGGCTACTCTCTTCATTGTCCACGGATTTGCGGTTGGAGTTGGGGCCGGGACAAACTTCCTCGATGATGTTGCTGCTGCCGATGATGTACTGTTCTGCGCTGCTGGACCTCTGTTTGGCTCGTTGACCTCTTTTCTACGAGGTAGAGCCGGGTATTCCCTAGCCGAAGACGGTTGGCGCAGAAGGGGCTCGCCCGGATTAGCATTGCGCTTCGCTCCTCTTCTGCCGCTGGATCTTCTCGGAGCCAGTTTTGTCACAAATGCCATCCTTTCGGGACAGTTCACCGCACTGGCCGGATGGGAAGCGCTGCAATTACAACACCTCGTCGGTTCCGACCTCTGGAGCCCACAAGCCTGTGAAGCATGGTTTTCGCCACACTTCACACAGCGTAGAACCCCACGACAGAACCGTGATCCCTCTTTTATTTTCGAATCTTTGGGAGGTTACAGGCACGCCACATAACCACTGTATGTTGAGGAAGCTTTTGGCTTGCGGCCCCTTTTCGAATTTTACTAGACGAGTGTCTCGTATACTCTCGTCTCCCGCCTTTGACAATAGCTGGACCATATTTGGCTTAAGACCCTGATGTTTTAAATCTTCGGCCACCATGTCATCATTATGGTGGCGCATTATGGACCACGTATTTTGGCTCGTGATCCTCTTTTGTTCCATATGAATGGAATGGAAACTGGATTTCTTCCAGTTTCTCTTTCGTTTTAGTGTAATCGCTGTCCGTTTCGCTGGTAGTCTTTGGCCCAAAGGTGAAACGTTCAGTGCTACGAGCTGAGGCTTTTATGGCTGCCTCCACTTTTTCGAAGTTGGTTAAACCCATGTGAACAACAATGGATTTTGGCTTCTTCGGTTTGGGTGGAGTTGCAATTTGAACTTTTTTGGAAATCACTTGTTGATTCCCCACACGTCTAGTTCGCTTTTTCCCACGTTGCACCTGGAAGTCCTCGACCATTGGTGTTGGTGTTCTTTTCTGCTTATCTGCCACCGCCTTGCCGGCCGTGGACGCCATGGTATGATTTTCCGCCAATCTAAAAAACAGAAGAAAAAATCATTACTTAAAAATAAAAATTTTTTCAAATGCCTGAGTAAAATAAAATGTATTTGATGATTGCACTAGGTACACCCAAAAAATATATTTTAGTTTACACTCAATTTATGAATTTAATTCCTTTGTAAAACAAAGTCCAATAAAATTAAAAATAATCCTATTATCAGAGATTATTTCACAAAACAATAAAATATCAAAGAATTGTTCACAACAATAAATAAAAATATTGTTGGTATAATAATAAAATAATAAATCACAGGTATAATTTGTGATAATATCCGATTAACGATGTTGCTTGTAAGAACATCAGACCTCTAATGATCGAATGATTGGTCCGTATATTATATATTTATACTAAAATGTAGAACACACCACTTGTGAGAGGTGTGCATGATTTTTTAAAACTTTGTTGCTCCATTCCAGAAATGCTAGAAGGATGCGGTTTTTTGCATTCGACACGGAATTTTGGATATTTAAATAAGAATCTTTGGGAAAATTTAATTTTCCCAACGAAACATATGGAAAATCAAAAATTAAATTCATGTGTTTAAGATTGAAAAGTAAATTCCTTAATATCTCTGTACACATTAGAACTTGAGCAAAAATGATAAGGTGATGAATTGTAGCAAACTTTATTTCCTACAACTTTATTCCGTACGTATTTTTCGATTGTTCTATATTAAGAAAGATATTTTATATTTTGTGTTTGTATAATTGTTAAGTTTTATGATATATATATATATATATATATATATATATATATATATATATATATATATATATATATATATATATATATATATATATATGAAGTGTTTGTATATTTGTTATATGAAAACTGATCTTACATGAAATATAAACGCTGTACGTTGATTGGTTCAGATAACACTAATTGTCGAAATTTTTTGAAATTTATCAAAAAAAAAGATTTGGAACGGTTTTTTTGCTTTCAACCTGTTTAAACTTGAAATTTATAGGAAAAATTGGAAAACTTTAATTTTTCAAACGAAACAACTCAGAAAATGGGAAAGAACATAAAAAATTACCTTTTTATTCCCAGTATATGTAAATATACATGGTATATAAAGTTTAGTGTCCCGACTGTGTAACGTTTGAAAATATTAATCCTTGACATAAATGCTTGTTCCTAAAATGGCCCAATTCGGCTATTTCCGCATGTCCGTCCGCCTATCTGTCTGTCTGTGGATGCAACAACCCAAATACGAAAACAGATAGAGAGCTATTTTTTTGGTGTGTGTTCAAGAACAAAAAAATAAGGTCAAATTCGTTACTGGACAATTTTTACTTATAACCGAAAATCAGATTCACCCTCCTTCCATTTCGAGAATCCATTTCGGAGATTTATTGGCGCCGACTCAAAACTATTTAGATATCTACATTAGTGTAGGATGCCATTTTAAATCCAATATGGCAACCGCCGCAAAATATCGATTTATAATTTCCACATAAACCCCTATGATATGGGTATCAAATGAAAGGGCTTGATGACCGAAACCAAAGAATACAATATACATAGAAGCGTATAGGTACGATTTTTGAGTTACTTGAAATTTGAAGCATGCTGACCGCTAGATGACAATAGCTGTTCGATTTCGGTATTTTGTGTCATTACCAGCACAACCAACTGTATTCTTTGGGTAAACTTAGTAGCAGTCGCTGACAACCAGTTGGCCGGATCACATCGAAGCGGTGATGTACTTCAAAATTATATTAAAAGGGATATCAGTTCATGCATTATCTACACAAATGTTCTTGATTGGACTAGGCCACAGAGTTATGGTGTATCAATTTTTGAAACTGGCTACGATCTCCAGTTTATTATTTTTTTTTTTTAATTCTGTATACCTCAGAAAGCAGTAAGTTTTTTATATTCCATATTTTTCATTGAATGAAAGCGTTATTTTGTTATTATGAAATATTTTGTTATTTTGAAAAAAAAAATCAATCATTTTATATCATTTTATTTATTGATAAAAAAGAATAATTAATTGAAACAAAATGTATAATGAATATTTAAAAATTTTTTCTGGCTTAATTAAGAAAATCAATTCAAAATGGTCTTAATTTGATACTGTATAGTTATACACTTAACATGGATTGAATCATTTCGAATTGTTTTTCTTATTCAGGGTGAGTAGCATTAATTAATTTATTAATTCTCGCAAACAATATAAAAGATGGAAACAATATGTTATTGAGTAAGTGCATGGACAGACTTTTGTATTTTTGTATTTATTTTTTTGAAATTTACAATCCTTCAAAAAAATATCGCAAAGAAATCATTGATGACAATTATTAAGAATTAGGGAAATAATCAACAATAATTTGTAAAAATTCAAAAGGTGTAACATCAAAAAATAATTCCTTATGATTAATATAAACGAAAGATCAAACAGGTAGTATTGTAAATTAGTAAAATTCTACTTGTTATCTCATTCTTCGCCAACGGCATTATGAAGGATTCGAAGTTAAATTCGATATTTAACCTGAGAACTAGTAATATTAATAACATAAAACGCTTATATAATGCCGCTGCTCAATGGAAACCACGGGAAGGTGATGAGATGTCTTCCATCAGGAAGGGAAGGATCAGGATGGGTAAAGGGTCGGAATGATTAAATATTAACATATATACATTAATCTTATATAGCTACATATACATATATACATTTGTATTGCTGGGTGGGTGAGTGAGTGAGTGAGTGAGTAACAGTCGAAAAAAAAATCATCAAAATCGGTTCAACTAGAAAAAAGTTCTAAGGTAACATATAGAAAAAAAATACAGACGAATTGAGAACGCTCCTCCTTAGTGAAGTCGGTTAATAATTAGATTCATTATAATATATTGATCTGAATTGAAATTTAAATACAGGCAATAATTTATATTTAAATTTTTTCAACTTGCTGCTTGATTGGGTGTGTGTTCTGTTTTGTCTTTTCAATAAAGAACCATCTCGCATGTCCCATGATTTCCATTTTAAATGATAATAAATTAACATTTTACTAAATACTTCGACAGTGAAATTTTAATGTTTTTTACAAATATTTTTGGTACATGCAAGATGGTTCTTTATCAGCCATTGTTCAAATCTTAAATTAAAGCGCTTGTGAGGCATAATTTCGTGGTTAGTCGGTGTTATTATTTGATTAAATATTTTAAATCCTTCTGATATAATTTGGATAAATTCATCAGTTGGAGGTTTCAAATTACCTAATTCGGCTTGATCGTGTGTTAAAAAAGCTTTCCAGAAAATTAATACCTCGCTGGATGTTTCAAGATTTTGATTATCCTTAAATAATTGAAATAAAGAATTAGGACAATAAAATTTCTTCAAACATCGATGCGCTAAATAACCCGCCACATAATGAATGGAACATTCTTCCAAAGATGAGTGCCTATTTACATCTACATTATTTTCAAGCTCAAAAACTAAACTATTTACATTAGAAGAATGTTCTGCGCTTCTATCAATAATAACACTAGTATCAACCGCGATACCATCTGTATTGCATTTGATATCAGTGTTATTATGTGTTTCAGCTTGTAATTTTGAGGATGATAAGTCATTCAATAACAAAGAAGTTTCATCATCTTCGCAATTACCTGTTTTTGGCGGTTTATTTATATGAACTAACATAGAATGCTGCATACAATACCTCATCTGCTTTGCCGATGAGGATTGTGATTACAACCCAGAGATTCGCGAAAAGTTCCAAATAAATTTTCTATTGGATCCTGATTCAGGTGACATGTTAGGAGGTATGATACATTCACCTTGCGTAACTCATGCCATAATGCCAAAATACTTCTAATAGTGAAATGTAAGTTTCGTATGCAAGGAGGTATTGAAGCACTATTTGTGAGCTTTAATTTCTCTATCCATTCTAAGGACTCTCGTAAACAATCTCCTACGAAATTTCGCGAATCAGACAAACCTGCTCAGAATGTATTACAATCCTTCGCAGAACTTAAATAAGCTTTAACCGGTCCATGTGATAAGAAGAATAAAATTGGTTGTTTCCATGAGGAGAGAACACCACGCGCCAGAAAAACTAACGCTGTATTAGCAGCTTGAGAGGTACGGCCTGCAGATCCTAAATCTACAAATCAATCAACTCTATCGTTTTTAAAATTATATTCTAAAATCTCTTTTAATGACAATTCGTCCCACATTAGCACGCAATCTTTTTCACGATCACTCATGGAATCAACTTTTCACTCAGCTTTGCAAATACAGCTGCATTGATGCCAGTACAAATCTGCAGTTCATTTATCCATTGACGAATAAGAGAAACACATGGTAAAGCCATGTTATACTCTTTTCGCAAGAATTTATAACAATTTGAAATGCGTTGATACACGGAAAGCGCAAATTTTTTTTCGATTTCAGACCAACCGGTCCGTTTTAAATGCCAAAGTTGCATTTCAACGATAAATAAATTGGAGGATCATTAATAAGAAATTTTGCCGCGGAATTTAATCGAGAAATTTTCCATTTTTTATAGCTTTTCTTTTGACGAGAAAATCTATGATGGAGAGCAAAATTTCGACAACGCAATTTTTTAATAACACGATAAGCTTTTTCAAGATCTTTTCTTAAATTCTCAACTATACTGTCATTAAAACAACTATTTTTGTTTACATGCCCTTCAAAACATTTATTATTAATAGAATTATTAATAATAAATTATTATTATTATTAATAGAATTATTAATAGAATTATTATTAATAGAATTATTAATAATAAATTATTATTAATAGAATTTCCATCTACCAGTGTATTATCGTCACCTGATGATGATCCTGGATTAGCAGATGATTTGTCCCTTGGCACGGCGTTCTTTTTGAGGATTGGTCGGCATCCATCCTTGAAATCCGAAGGATTGAAATACGCCGAACAAAGCATTCGACGTTTCCATTCCATGACATCCTCGTTGACGGCAGCATTACAGCCAGATCGTTGAATCCATACCGTTAACCTGTAATAAATTATTGTGTTACAAATAATACGTATAGATAGTACTACACTTCTCAAACGTGGGGATTTGATGGAAATTTGATTTTTGAAAATCGAGTTGACATCAACTCCCCATTATTTTAAAAGTGATAGATTTTCACAGCTGTAGATAACAAAAAACTTTCCACATAAAAATTAAAAATCAAATGTAAAACAATTTATAAAAAAAAGACATATAATTATTTAGTCAATAATTTGAAAAGGATTATTAAAAGAACAATTTTATTTATAAATTGAGGATACATTAAAAGAAATAAATTTTTTTTTTTGGATAAAAATTTTTTAACTTCCCGCTTAATAAATTTAAAATAATCAGAAACAAATTTGCTAAAAAATGCAATTAAATAAAAAAAATTTTTTTTTTAAATCATAATTATATGATTTAATAAATCATATAGTAAAAAATATTAATTTTATAACAAAAGGAAAAGATATTTTATTGCTAAAATACTTATGTATTATTTATAAAATTTTTTCAATGATCATTTTTAATAATTTTTTTTTATTAGGTAATGGTTAATTTTTTATACAAAAATATTAATTTTTAAAATTAAAAAATTTTTATCCAAAAAAAATACGTTTCTTTTTATGTATCCTCAATTTATAAATAAAATTGTTCTTTTAATAATCCTTTTCAATTTATATATATATATATATATATATATATATATATATACATATATATATATATATATATATATATATATATATATATATTATATATATATGTATATATATATTAATTCGTTAAAATTGCCACTTACCTTCCTTCATCCTGCGAAGAACGGTGAAACGACAGCTCTGGATGCGTTTTTTTTGGAGTTCGTGCACTCACTAAAAAAACACTGATTGCGCGAAGGCAATCTGGTAAGCTCTGATAAAACAATTTAAATGACGAAGAAAACAGCAGTCTATCCCTCAATGACTGTGCAATCAACTGACTTTAAAATTAGTAAGTATCCGACCAAAAACATAAATGTAAGAAAGGGCCGAGTTTTCGGGAAAATCCTTAATGTAATAGTTCCTTCTTAAAAAGTGATGATATGGAAGAAAGGACCGAACTATTTACAAAGTAAATAGCACTAGACTTCATATAATAGTTGCTTCTTAAAAAGTGAAGATATGGAAGAAAGGACCGAGCTATTTACATCGTAAATAGCTCTAGACTTCAAATAATCTTTGAAAAGTGATGATATCCCATTAAAGAGCCGAGCTATTTACAAAGTATATAGCTCGGTGAACTATTAACTAAAAAAATTAATGAGGGGTAAATTGATTAAATGTAAGAAAAAATTTGGTTGAAATTTATTTCGTAAGTTTTCCCTTAGTATGTTTTTAAAATTTTATATAACGCGGCACGTTTTAAAATATTTTAAATCATCAGGAAAAATAACTTGCCGCGTTATATAAAATTTTAAAAACATACTAAGGGAAAACTTACGAAATAAATTTCAACCAAATTTTTTCTTCAAAATTTTATATAACGCGGCACGTTTTAAAATATTTTAAATCATCAGGAAAAATAACTTGCCGCGTTATATAAAATTTTAAAAACATACTAAGGGAAAACTTACGAAATAAATTTCAACCAAATTTTTTCTTACATTTAATCAATTTACCCCTCATTAATTTTTTTAGTTAATAGTTTACCGAGCTATTTACTTTGTAAATAGCTCGGCTCTTTAATGGGATATCATCACTTTTCAAAGAGCAACTATTATTTGAAGTCTAGAGCTATTTACTTTGTAAATAGCTCGGTCCTTTCTTCCATATCATCACTTTTTAAGAAGCAACTATTATATGAAGTCTAGTGCTATTTACTTCGTAAATAGTTCGGTCCTTTCTTCCATATCATCACTTTTTAAGAAGGAACTATTACATTATGGATTTTCCCGAAAACTCGACCCTTTCTTACATTTATGTTTTTGGGTTTTTGGTCGGATATCAATCCTTTTTGTAAGGCTTAAATATACGAAGCCGAAGGCTTCGCACAAAACGCTACGCGTTTTGTTACTCTTCACGTATGCTTTGCGTTTCTTTACGCTTCGCGATACTTTACTCTTTTTAGATTCACATATACAAAGGAGACCGCTTCGCGATATGTAACGTCAACTGGCTCTGCTCGCTTTTTGAAAGGCTTAAACATCAATATAGTATGGTTGTGATATAATGATAGTGACAATGAGAAATCAAACCCTTTTAAACAAAAAATTCTAAATCGGTTCATAAATAACGGAGTTCTGAGATAAAACAATTAAATATGTAACACTTGTATGTTTATTGTATAGAATCTCATATATGTTAGGTATTGACCAACAGTATAATAGAAATTTCTTAGAAATTCTCCACCAAATCTTTCTACCATGAATAGAACTTTAGGGGGTTGTTGTTTTCCCATCTTTTTTGGGATTGGTGAAGAAAAGTTTTAAGTTTTCTAATTACCTTCTTAATTTGTAGCTATTAAGCGTCGAATGCAAAAAACCACATCTTTCTGACATGTGTAGAAGAAAAAGGGTGCTTTTAGGGGTGTTTTTTCCATTTGTGAATGGTTGCGATTGGAAAATTTATCTAATAAAATAATCCTGTTATTTTAATCCAGTTCCACGTTGAATAAAAATAACCGTCCGTTCTAACATGAAAAGGGCAGTTTTAGGGGCGTTTTTCCTCGTTTTGGGGATTGCGATGTAGGCTATGAAATTTTCGTGATATTCTGTTAATTTGACTTTATTTTGGGTCGATTGGTGGAAATCCCATCTTTCTGCCATGAATAGAAGTTAAAAGGGTAGCTTCGGGGGTGCTTTAAAGATGTTTTTTGGGAGGAAGCGATAAAGTTTTTAAGTTTTTTGAATAACCTTCTTAATTTGTAGCTATTAAGCGTCGATTGCAAAAAACTGCATCTTGTTGAATGTATAGAACAAAAAGGTTGGTTTTGGGGGTGTTTTTACCAAGTTCGAAGGGTTGTGATGGAAAAAAAACCGATCTTTCTATCATGAATAGAAGTAAAAAGGTAAGTTTTAGGGATGTTTTTCCCATTTTCGGTGTGGTTGCGATGTAGGTAACGAAATTTTTCAAAATATTCTGTTAATTTTGACGTTATTTCGGGTCGATTAGTGAAAATTCAATCTTTATAGCATTTATAGAACAGAAAAACGTAATTTTGGAGGATGTTTTTCCAATTTTCCGAGGGGTTGCACTGAAAAAATTGAAGTTTACTGATTTTTCTCGTCAGATTGAAGCAAGTTCACGTCGAATACAAAAAACTGCATCATTCTAGCATAAGGGCTTGGTTATAAGGGCTTTAAAAAATTTTTGCAGGCGAAGCTGCAACGGGCAATGCTAGTAATAAATAATAATTGATCAATGCAAAATATAATAAAAAAGTTAAAAAATAAATAAAATGAGAATATAAATTAATGTTTACAAAATTACAATAAAAAGCGTATATATAAAATAAAATAAATTCACACAGTGTTGGGCACCCATCCAAAAACTAATTGTAAAAATATGTGCTTAACTTTTAAAATAAACGCACACTGCTGTATTCAAATTGCTATGTCTATTTCTATATGGTATAAAAATTAATAGGTATATATGATATATATCGTTTTCTACATGGTAGTTGGCCGATGACATAGTCTTAAGTTAATTAAAACAAAAAAATGTTAAATTTTCCATTTTTCCGAAACAAATTTCCAGTTTTCACAATTTTCCCGTCGGTTTGGATACTACAGCTATCTACATGCCAAATATCAACTTTACAGCATATCTGGAAGTATCGTAGAATATTGATCTATTAGTTACCAAGAATTGTAGGCGATCCCGCGAATTTTGCGTTTTTGAAGTGAAATAACTTTTTAACGGTTAATTCGTTAACGTTGATTGAAAAAACCGTTTCTTATAATTCCGTAAAGTATCTATATTTGAAATATCAACACTGTAGCTCTTTTCGTTCAAAAGATACAGCACCTAAAAAATGACGCTAAATTAAGGTGTAGTAATAGCACTGTAGTGAAAAGTCCGAATGTCTACCTTAAATTTCGGCCTTACGTACTACCGTGCTCTAGATATCCGATCAAAAACATAAATGTAAAAAAGGACCGAGTTTTCGGGTAGATACTTCATATAATACATGCTTCTTACAACACAGTTGTAGGAAATCAAGTTTACCTCAATTCATCACCTTATCATTTTTGCTCAAGCTCTAATGTGTACAGAGATATTAAGGAATTTTATTTTCAATTTTAAACACATAAATTTAATGATTGATTTTCCATATGTTCCGTTGGGAAAATTAAATTTCTTTATTTAAAGTATCGAAAGTTCCGCGTCGAATGAAAAAAACCGCACCCTTCTAGCATTTCTGGAAGTGGAGCAACAAAGTTTTAAAAAATCGCACACACCTCTCACTAATGGTATGTGCTAACATTTTACTATAAATATAGAAATATGAACCAATCATAGAGCAGCAATATTTCCTATGTTAATTTTATCAAAACAAAAATGCGAAAGTTTTCCCATTTCCCGATATAAATTTCGTGGTTTACTAATTTTTCTTTCGGTTTGGTCACTATATCTAACTGTATGGCAAATATCAACTTTAAAGGTCTTATGGTCTAGGCCCTGGAATTATGATTATGTATGACCAAGATTTGCGGGCGTTCCCGCTATTTTACGATTTTTGAACCGAAATAACTGTTTAACCGTTTATTTCTTAACTGTGATTGAAAAAACAGTCTCTTATAATTCCCTAAATAGCTTATATTCGAAAATTCGGGGAAAATTTCGCACTATTGCTCGTTTCGTTCAGAAGATATTTCGGGGTCAAATCTGCTCTGATATTTTGATAAGTAATAGTACTGTAAGTGCGAAGGCAAAAAACTCTTTAAACTCGGCTCGTCGCAATACAGTGCTCTAAATTCATGTTTCATCATAAAAAACATAAAATATACAACATAATAACTGGCATTTGTTTGTCAAATTCTCGGAGAACCTAGAGTCTCCTAGTCGTTCGAAGAAAAAGAATAAAGGCGGAATAAAAAAATAAATAAATAAGACGGTTAATTTATTAAACTAAATACTGGTACTTAAAAAAATATTCACGAATAATTAGTATTTTATGTGGTTAATTATAATGAAAGATTTTATAATTATAAAGAAAAAATTTAATTGAAAAATGCCATTTAATATCTTAATTGAATGTTATTTTTAACAAAACTAATGTTTCATTCTGAAAAAAATTATTACAACAATTTTAGTCTGTTCAAAATGAAATGTCGTATATGATTTTAGTATTTGCAAGTCCAATTTAATTAATAAATGACATACGTCGAGGGGAATGGGGGGGGGGGGGTGTACAAAGAAAGAAGAAACCACAAAATATAAAATATCTCTCTTAATATTAGAACAATCGAAAAATGCGTAAGGAACAAAGTTTTAGAAAATCATGTTTGCTACAAATCATCACCTCATCATTTTTGCTCAAACTCTGACGTGTACAGAGATATTAAGGAATTTAATCTTCACTCTGAAACCGTCAATTCCTGTAAATATTAGGGAAACAGAAAAAATAATAAGAAACATAATTACAGTAAAACTTAATACCTACAACTTTACTTCTTATAAATTTTTCGATTTTTCGAATATAAAGAGAGATATATCAAATTTTGTGTTTCCCCCTCCCTCGAAACTTCCCTTCCCCCTGGTTCGATTTTACCGAATAAAGAACTTGACTTTGAATACCCAAAGCGCCTCAAATACCAAATTTCATTCCAATCAGATCAAAATTGTGACCGCTAGAGTGATTATAGACACACACACACATATATATATATATATATATATATATATTTATATATATAAACATATGTATATATATGTATATATATATATATATATATATATATATATATATATATATATATATATATATATATATATATATATATATATATATATATATATACATCACGTAGATTCTGAAGGAATCACACCTATTCCTTCCAAAGTTGAATCTATTTAAAATTTTCCTATTCCGAACAATCAAAAATCACTGCGAAATTTTCTTGGAATGATTAATTTTTATAGTCGCTTTATTCGGAATTTTGGTGACATTTTAGCTCCATTGAATAAACTTGTTGAACATGGTAAAACTTCAACGTCAGTTATTCTTGATGAACGTGCAATTTCAGCTTTTAATTTAGCTAAACGTAAATTAATTGATGTTGTTAAATTAGCACATCCTGTTTCGAACGCTGAAACTTGCATTCTCACTGATTCCGCCGGTACTGGCATTGGATGTATTTATATATATAAATATATATATATATATATATATATATATATATATATATATATATATATATATATATATATATATATAAATTTTTCAGATTTTTGCATCTACTAGGTAGGATCGATGGCCATTTGCAAAATTTTGAAGTCGGTACGAGACCAAGAGCTCTATTTCCTTTCAGAAAATTAGCTAACAAATATTAATATTTTATGCAGCTTGTATAAAAAAATTAAGAAATTTTGAATAATTAATTCTAAAAATTCATAAAAATTTCATCAATATTGGTGGATTCCCTTTTAATATAATTTTGAGGTACATCAACGCTTCGATGTGATCCGACCAACTGGTTGTCAGTGACTGCTACTAAGTTCTCCCAAATAATACAATATACACAGAGAATACAGTTGGTTGTGCTGGTAATGGCACTAAATATCGAAATCGAACAGCTATTGTCATCTAGCGGTCAGCATGCCAGGTTCAAATTTCATGTGACACAAAAATCGTAGTTATACGCTTCTTGTGTATTGTATTCTTTGCCGAAACACAGTATATAAAGTGACGTTATTCTTAATCCAATATGGCGGCCGCCGCAAATGGTGATTTATAATTTCAACATTAACCAATAGTATATGGGTATCAAATAAACATGCTTGATAAGCAAAACACAGTGTATAAAGTGACGTTATTCTAAAACCAATATGGCGGCCGCCGCAAATGGCGAATTATAATTTCCTAATTAACCCATATGATATGGGTATCAAATAAAAGGGCTTGATGAGTCAAACACAATAACTAAAGTGACGTTATTCTAAATCCAATATGGCGGCCGCCGCAAATGGCGATTTATAATTTCCACAATAACCTATATGATTTGGGTATCAAATGAAAGGGCTTAATGAGCGTGTAATGTAAATGTTTGATATATTAAATAATTATTATTTAAATAAATAATAAATATATATAAAAGATATAATTGATCTTTATTGATTTGATTTATGAAATGTTATTAATATTTATATGTAAATTACAATGGTTGTTAACATTCAAAGCAACCGTGATAATAGAGGGAAGTTATAGTTGTTATGCAACAGATAAAAATGATGAACAAAATTATAATAATAATTTATTGAAGAAGGGATACCGCTACATATTTCCCCCCATCAACTAATAAAGAAAAACGACTAGAAAAAGGTTGTAACATAAAACAACCTTGTTCACGCGAAAAAAACTTTAATAGTTGATGTACATCTTATATTTAAATACAAAGTAAATTAAGAAAAGATTAACATTGAAAAAAGTATGCAGGTTTTAGTCTATCAATTGAAATAGAGGTAGGTTTGTTATTGATATCAATAACAAAAAATTTAGGAAATCTTTTGATAACAGAGAAAGGACCTCTATAATAACAAGATAGTGGAGGTTTGACATGATCTTCTCATATAAAAACTTTTTTTGATCTAAATGTAAGAAAGAAAATTTGATACTTGGGTCTTCTATTGACATAAAATCACTTTTAGTGTGACGAGTGATTTTATTTAACTGGCAGATCGGACAAGATCTTGTCAAATTTTTGATTCGTGAAATAAGATTAGGATTAAAAAAGAATGTGCGTACTTTTTTCAAGGTTTGTCTAATTGATGGATGACCAAGATTATGGACAGCTTTCCATACATCTTCTATATCAATGTCAGGTACGAAGATTCTGGGAATTTTCAAAGAAGTGTCCACATAAACCTTAAAAAGAGAATTCGGAGGAGTACGTACTTCTAAAGAATATTTTGGATTTTTTAACAAATTAATAAGAAGAGGATCACACTTCTGGTGATCAGAAATCTTCTTAATATCAATCAAATCAATACCTGAAGGTAGTGAAATTGTATTCATTCGAGATAAACAATCAGCAGGAATGTTTTCACTACCTTTAATGTATCTAAGATCAGTTGTATATTGACTGACAAAGTTTAAGTGACGTATATCACGATTTAATAAATTTTCATTACGAGAATTAATAGCATTTATTAAAGGTTTATGGTCAGTCTGAATGAAAAAATTTCGATTTGACATAAAATGACGTAACTTTTTTATGCCAAAAACAATAGCTAATAATTCTCTTGAAAATGTACTATATCGTCTTTCAGTGTCTGTCAGTTTTCTTGATGTGAAAGCGAGTGGTTTCCAGACGTTATGAATTTTTTGTTGCAAAACTGCACCAATGCCAGTACCGGAGGAATCAGTGAGAATGCAAGTTTCAGCGTTCGAAACAGGATGTGCTAATTTAACAACATCAATTAATTTACGTTTAGCTAAATTAAAAGCTGAAATTGCACGTTCATCAAGAATAACTGTCTTTGTTGAAGTTTTACCATGTTCAACAAGTTTAGTCAATGGAGCTAAAATGTCACCAAAATTCCGAATAAAGCGATTATAAAAATTAATCATTCCAAGAAAATTTCGGAGTGATTTTTGATTGTTCGGAATAGGAAAATTTGAAATAGATTCAACTTTGGAAGGAATAGGTGTGATTCCTTCAGAATCAACGTGATGTCCTAAAAAATCTAATTTTGTTACACCAAAAACAGATTTCGAAGAATTTACTAAAATTCCAGCTTCATTGAGAATGTTAAAAACAGTTTTAAGATCTTGAGTGAGTTTTTCTTCGTTTTCACTCGTGATTAAAAGATCATCAAGATAAGTAAAAACAAAATCAACATTTTTGAATAAATCTGCCATAAATCTAGAAAAGGTTTGAGCTGCATTGCGTAAACCAAAAGGCATTCTCAAAAATTCAAATAGACCAAAAGGAGTGATAATAGCAATCGTGTACAGGAATTTGATAATAAGCTCTTTTTAAATCAACTTTAGAAAAGATCTTTTTATCATTTAATTTCACATTGAAATCATATAAATGAGGAATTGCATATCTGTCAGGGACCGTGATCGAATTCAGTCGACGATAATCACCACATGCACGAAAAGAACCGTCAGGTTTTTTTTTCATGAGAAGAGGTGATGACCATTCAGAATCCGAAGGTCTGCAAATACCTAAATCTACAAGTTCCTGAAAATATTTTTTAGCAGCTGACAACTCTTCAGGACATAGTCTGCGATATTTAAAAAATATCGGATAAGATTTTGTCACAATGCGATGTCTAGTATTATGTTTAGCATTAAGATTGAATTTTTCTGATTTGGTTAAATTTGGAAAATAATATAAGATTTTCGTAAACTGATTTTGAAGTGAGATCACTTCAACGCATGAATTAATAGGTTTTAATAATGTTTGATTATTAAAATCGATATTCAAATTGAATTTCTTTAGAAAATCTAAACCTAGAATGCCATGAATTACATCACCAACAATGACTTCATGACGAAAAACCAAATCATTTCCAAAATTGAGAAAAATTTCAGAAGTACCAAAAGTAGTAATTTTGTTAATGTTTGCTGCAATAATTGAAAAAGGTAAATTTGTAAATTTATAAGATTTACAATACGACTTTGGAATCACAGATAGTGAACTTCCAGTGTCAACTAAATATCGAGTACCTTCATGTAAGAGATCGTACATGAAGATTAAGTTGTACGATGATGATGTTGTGTTATTGAATTGGGTTTTATTATTGACAGAGCTACTGACCAACTCAACAGGAGCTCTTAGAATTTTTTTGAAGTTTTATTTGAATTTGTACGTCGCGTATTTAATTTACAAAAAGAACAAGCAAAAACACACTTACGTGCTTTGGTACCATATTTGTTATGATACCAACAAACAGACTTCACTTGAACTTTGTGTAAATTGGTTTTTGGGGTATATTGGGTCTTTGAAGGTGACTTTTTTGAATTTTCCAGTTCAGTGACTTTATTTTTAAGAATATTTAATTCTTTATTTAACATAAAATTATCTGTTTTTTGAATTTCTGAAACGGGAAAAGAATGGATAGTTGATACAGAATTTAGTTTATAAATATCATTAGCGAAATTAACAATAGTTTTCAGATCAACATTATTGTCCACGGTGACAAGTTGAATTTGAATTGTGTGTCTAATTTACCAATGAATAGTTCACGAATGAAATGTGAATCAAGATTTAGACCACTTGATTGGGATATCATTGTATTATATAAAAATTGAGGACTATCGAAATTTTTTTGAGATAAATTTAATAATTTATTTAGACGTTCTTTACGCGAAAGTCCAAAGGTTTCTTTTAGAATTTTTTTGAGTGCATCAAACTTATTTTCTTGTGGTGGATTTACAATAATATCTCTAACATGAGAAGTGTAATCCTCAGGTATAGCTAAAGAAGCTAGCGTGAAATTAGTTTCATCGTCAATAATATTTTGAATAACGAAGAAACGAGAAACTTGAATTATCCATAATTCAATGTCTGTTACATTAAATTTGGAAGATGTATTTAAGGTGCTTCTAAATACAGTAACTCATTTCGATTTCTAGGCATATTAAAAATGAAATGTCAAAAAAAATAATAAAAATATTTTTTTAGAAATCGAAATAGTTATAAGCGTAAAGCAAAAATTAGTATTTTAACAGAAATGAAAGACTTGTTAAATTTGACTCTGTTAAATTTGGTGGGTGGTATTTTATATTTTTTAAGAATTAAAATATTAAATTATAATTCATCCAATCCAATCATCCAATAGGCATCTGTTGGAAGATTTTGAAAAGATTTTTTCTTAAAAAATATGGTAATTTAAAACCCTCTTCGTTTATTTTTTCTCGGGCGCCAATTTGTAATGTAAATGTTAAATATATATTAAATAATTATTATTTAAATAAATAATAAATATATATAAAACATATAATTCCTTGTTCTTTTTGTAAATTAAATACGCGATATACAAATTCAAATAAAACTTCAAAAAAAATTGTAAGTGCTCCTGTTGAGTTGGTCAGTAGCTCTGTCAATAATAAAATCCAATTCAATAACACAACATCATCATCGTACAACTTAATCTTCATGTACGATCTCTTACATGAAGGTACTCGATATTTAGTCGACACTGGAAGTGCACTATCTGTGATTCCAAAGTCGTATTGTAAATCTTATAAATTTACAAATTTACCTTTTTCAATTATTGCAGCAAACATTAACAAAATTACTACTTTTGGTACTTCTGAAATTTTTCTCAATTTTGGAAATGATTTGGTTTTTCGTCATGAAGTCATTGTTGGTGATGTAATTCATGGCATTCTAGGTTTAGATTTTCTAAAGAAATTCAATTTGAATATCGATTTTAATAATCAAACATTTACATTACAAATTGGCATTATTTAAATAAATAATATATATATATATATAAAAGATATAATTGATCTTTATTGATTTGATTTAGGAAATGTTATTAATATTTATATGTAAATTACAATGGTTGTTAATATTCAAAGCAACCTTGATAATAGGGGGAAGTTATAATTGTTATGCAACAGATAAAAATGATGAACAAAATTATAATAAATAATTTAATGAAGAAGGGACACCGCTACAAGCGAAACACAGTATATAAAGTGATGTTATTCTAAATTCAATATGGCGGCTGCCGCAAATGGAGTAATATTATTTCCTCATAAACCCTCTTATGTATATATATATATATATATATATATATATATATATATATATATATATATATATATATATATATATATATATATATATATATATATATATACATATATATACAATTATACATACTAAGAGAAAACTTACGAAATAAATTATTTCAACCAAATTTTTTTTCATTTTACTTTGCACTTACATTCTTACATTTCAGTTTTCACTCTTTAATTTATAAATAGCTCGGCTCTTTAATTGGGATATCATCACTTTTTAAGGAGCAACTATTTTATAAAGTATCTCCCCGAAAACTCGGCCCTTTTTTACATTTATGTTTTTGAGCGGATATATATATACACATCGCCAGTTAAATTTTATTTTGAGCATATGCATGTTTTATGATTTATTTGTTTCAGTTATACGATCGTATTGCAAGTAAAGTGGTAAGTCCTGCCCGAGCTCCACCTAGTGACGGTGTACAAAGATGTAGAGATGTTTTAGATGCCCTACGGGATTTAGAGCAGTCAACGCCATCATTTCCTCGTCCACAGTACATTTCTGATATGGATGAATTGCATGATCTTCTCCTCAAACCGCATATAAAGGTTTGTAACATTGCTATATGTAAATTTTGTTTCTATTCATGTTCCACTTGGCGGAAACACTTGCTAACATTTTCAAACAATTTTAAAACCATTCGAGTACAGTTTGTTTTTACACTAATAAAAAATATTATATACATAAATTTTCAAACTATGGTATAAGGTAAGTGAATTTAAAAATATGTTAATTATTATCTAAATTAATTATTAAAAGAAATATAGGCTGATCAGATTTTAATCCGAAAAATTGAATAGGCAATAGATCTGTAAAATATAAGAAGAAAAGAATAAATGAACTTGATGTTTTTATCAAGTCATGGATGTTTTCAAGCTTTGTTTTCGAGATACAGGTTATTAAATTAATAAAAAATACTTTTGTTTAAATGTCACAAAAACTACTTGGCTGATTTCGATTACACTAGGCACGTTTTTAGTAAGCGACTTAATTTGACCTAATTAGATTCTTTTAATTATTCCAGTAGTGACACTGGGGCATCTAGATATGTAAAAAAATGTTAAGTATACCGCTGATTTTTTCTAAGTTTCATATTATTTTTAGATTGGATAATTAAAACTACAATTTTTTCTCTTATGAATTTTCTATCTAAAGCTCATTACACAATGAAAAAAATAAGATATAAGAATAACATACAAGAAATAAAATATAAGATATAAGATATAGCACAGCGACCAAAACACAATAGACGATAAGATATAATATTCACCCAATCACAGCGGTTGAATGCCAGCTGCTGGTGTGTGCACAAATGTCAAAAACATAAGTCGGAGAGTCGACTGCGCCTAGCATCCTGCGCATAACATTGTGATTGGCTGGGAATAAGAAATAAGGAATAGATATTCAACGCGACGGAAATTCTGTTGCTATCTCTTATTTCTTATTCCATATTTTTGAATTGTGAATTGATCAACGGTTCTGCCATCTGCTGGATTCCTCTATTCCTTATATCTTATATTTTATTTCTTATATGTTATTCTTATATCTTATTTTTTTCATTGTGTAATGGGCATAACTTGCTTACTTTTCTCTAGAGCAAATAAAATTTCCTTCCCGATTAAAAAAAATATGAGTTGGCAATTCTACATCTGTAAAATGACAAGCAAAAAATTAAATTTGATTTTTTTGCCCACCCGTACATAAAATTCTCCCTACCCGAAAAGAATGTTTATAATGATTCGATCGTTTTTTTTTTGAGATTCGAACGTTAAAGTACCCGGATGCATGTTTAATGAATTACCTAAATAAAATTTTGAGTTCATAGTTGTGTGCAAATTAAATTAAATATAATAATTGTGAAAATTGATAGCTACGATATTTTTTGAAAAATGGGAAATGTGTGGGATAGTGAGCGATTGATACTGAAAAAAAAGGATAAATTTGGGGTTTTTCTTCATCTCTGGTGTGGTACTGGTTCCATCTCCATAAAGGAGATTTTGGTTCCAAGCTTGTTTAGTTTTGGGGAGTACAATTGATGAACTGAAACATGTTTTAACAAAAATAAAAACTGACATAATGATTTATATAAATTTATTTTGGCAAAATAGATACATTTATTTTGGCAAAATAGAATTTTTACCCCGACTTCAAAAAGGAGGATGGTTTTCAATTCGTCTGTATTTTTTTTTTTATGTTTGTTACCTCAGAACTCCATCATTCATTAACCGATTTTGAATTTTTGTTTTTGTTTTAAAGAGTTTGATTTCCGATTGGTCCCATTGTCACCAAATCGCATTCTGATGAAGGGACCTCCTGAAAATCGAGGAAAACCCTCATTTTATATGTGATAACCGATTTCTGCGAATTTTTTTTTTTTTTTTTTAAAGGATATACTCATTCATAATTGGAAAATAAGAAAATTTTTTTAAAATCCGACTTCAAAAAAAGTTTTTACAAAAAAAAAACCGACCCCAAAAAAAACGGATAAAAAACAGAATGCTTGTAAAAAAAATTGAAAATCTGTTATAAAAAAATGCACTTAAAAAAAAAAAACCGATAAAAAAAAATGTGTTATAAAAAAATGCACTAAAAATTAGTTGGTCGTTTAGTAGGTCTACCCATATTTAGACAAATAAAATCAGTTTATGTATATATATAAGTATATGTATATAGTTTATGTATATATATATATATATATATATTTATATATATATATATATATATATATATTTATATATATATGCATAAAATTTTATGTGAATTTCTTTATGCTGACACCGACTCCAAAAATAACAATAATTGTACATATATATTTAAAAATTTTTGCTCAGGTGAACTAAAATTGGCACAAGAATATGCAATTATTTTTTTTACTTTTAAGTGCATTTTTTGTTTTAGAATATTTGATTTTTGAAGTCGGGTTTCCATTTTGTCAAAATAGGTTTTATTTAAAAAATTTACGCCAACATTTTTTTTGTCACAAAACGTGTATTATTTTGTTGTGTTGAAGTATTAATATCAATACTGGATGAATGTATCAATAGAAATTCGGTTTATGTATACCTAATTTCTTAATTTCTCAACTGAGTAGTTACATAAGCATTAATAAGATCATAAAAATAAAAATAAAACAATTACTATTTTGTTAAGGAAACATAGTTTTTTATAAAAATGAAAAGTGATCATTATGGTATGATGTTCTCATAAAGAAAAACGAACGATAGGACATATTGACACACTGTGTATTTACGTATTGAACAGCAGGTATTTCAAATACAGTAGTGTGTTCACTGCATTTTTAAACAGAAGATTATTTATTACCAAGTATGATTTGTATTCTTATCTTGGGGTATAAAATATACTTATATAACCATAAAATACATGCCTTGAAATTTCAGGAACATAATGTCAAATCTGCGAATAGAACAATTTCAGGCCAAAAATTTCAAAGCCACTTTTTACTACTTAAAATTTGTATTTATAGTATTGTAGTGACTCACACTCATACAGCAGATATGCATATCTGACTCATCAGTGTCAACATTGCAATTAACCCTGCGATTTAGTACAGAACGAAACATTTACGTATCCACGCCTATCTTTGTCTCTTTTTATATGCTTACGTATGCATATATGTAGGAGTATTACATATATACACGTATGGATCGACTTTATAGTTATGTTCTGGTAGTGTAAAGAATATTCGATGCAATATTGACAACAACAGCTCACAGCACAGTAACAACTTGACATTGGTGCAGTAACAACTTAACATTAGTTCATTGAAATCAAAAAGTTTGTACAATTCAAAAGCATAATCTAAAAGTTGTAATTGTTACCAAAAAGTAGTGAAATAAAGTTTAAAAACTATACATTTCAAGTATTTTCTTTATCACAAGCATCCTTTCGCTACAGTAATAAAGATATTACTAATTGTTCAAATGTAGCCTGACTAAATGTAGCATTAATATGACGTCATGAGAAACTGTACCAGCAAGGACGCACAAAATAATTTTAATGTACATAGAAACTAGAAATTTTTTACCTCTATTATTGTTTATTAATACACGTATGCAAATTATTATATACCTTAACTACTTTATTTTTGTACAAGAATTAACAGTGGTGTGTGTAAACAAAAGTTTGACACGTAGGAGCTACTTTGGCAAAATTTGAAATGTAATTTCAAAAAAAAAAAACTAGAGTTCTCTTTGATTATTTTAATAATTTTTATTAACTGAAATAATGTTCGTTTTATTAGATATGTAGGAAGATCCGGCATTAAAAAAATCTACCCTCATATGTTAAATGAATGAAATAATGTCTAAAAGGCAGATAGCAATATTATAAATTTATGAGTGCAATGTCTGCCACCACAGGCCTGCTGCTATTAACATTAATTAATTAATATGATATAGTATCTTTGTTTGTTACTCGAAAAAATATAATTGTCTCTCTCTCTGCGTAGAAGATATTTTTTGAAAATTTTATTACTTAGGGTAGATTTTTTTAATGCCGGATCTTCCTACATACCTAATAAAACGAACATTATTTCAGTTAATAAAAATTATTAAAACAATCAAAGAGAACTCTAGTAATTTTTTTAAAATTACATTTCAAAGTTTGCCCCAATTCCTTGAACATTTGTATTTTATAAATACGTATTTCGACTATAATGTAGTCATCATCAGTATGAATCGTACTATCTCTGGGATAAGGATTCAGAGATATGATCTGATAAAATATATTAAAATTTCTCTACGACATGTAATTTTTCTTATTGAGGCCGACATTTTGGTCGACTGACTAATAATTTGTCTTTTTAAGTCAAAACTACCCGTCTTCTTTGTGAATTACTGGACAAAGCAGAATTACAGGACTTAGGTGGTTTTACCTCCTCATTTTTGTGGCTTTGAAATGATATTTTACCAGAAGATGGAAGGATCATAGGCTATAATATTTTGATATGACGATAAATAATATTTTGATATGCTACGTCAACTTAATGAATTTTCTCAGAATAATTACGATACTTCTCTTTTTATAGATCTTAATTAACTGTTATGTTATCTATGTGCATGGCGATCCGTGCCTGCTAAAGTGGCTACAGAGGCACATGTATAAATAAATATGATTTCGTATCTGATATGCTTTTGGTATTTCAAAGGCCAAGTTTGTTCATGAATAGAATCGTTCAAAGTAAGGGACGTTTAAAGAAAGAATAAAACACAAAATATGGGTTATCTCTCTCAACATTAGACAAATTCATATAAAATTTAAAATATCAAGTAACCATGGTGATTTGTATTTGTAATATTCATTATTATTGGTATTGTTTTTAAATTGCAAATAATTCGGTAAATGCTTATCTAGACCACGGTAGTGAATTTTCAATCTTAAACCGTCAATATTTCTGTAAATACTAGAGTAACAGAAAAAATGATAAAATTACAGTAAAACTTAATACCTACAACTTTACTTCTTATAAATTTTTCGATTTTTCGAATATTAAGGGTGATATATCAAATTTTGTGTTGCCCCCTCCCTTTAAACCCCGTTTCCCCTTGTTCGATTTTACCCATTAACGAACTTGATCTTTTGAATACCAAAAGCGCCTCAAATACCAAATTTCATTCCAATCGGAATAAAATTGAGACCGATTACAGATATATATATATATATATATATATATATATATATATATATATATATATATATATATATATATATATATATATATATATATATATATATATATGCCCATAGATATTTTACAGATAGTGATTTTCGACATAGCTAATGCGCTAATTGTATACTACTGTCACACAAAATTTTCTTTTCAGATGCATTTAAATAAGCCAAAGATTCTGAAAATTTAATGCTTCACTTGGTTATGCATTTAAAACAAGTAAAAAGTAATACAAAAATTAGAAAATAAAATTAACTGAAGAGAGAAAAAAAATTTAACGCACTGTTTTTACGTTAAAAGTACTTTTTAGCGAATTTCCTGAAAGGAAATAGAGATCTGTTTAAGTTTACATTAAGTTTAGATGATCTGTTTAAGTTTACATTTGCTCACGAGAGCTATTTTTAAATTATGATCCTCCATTTCTTTTTTAATTTTGTTCGTACAAGGTGGGAAGCTTGCACCATTTCTTTTGTTCGGGTTTTTTGAATCGGGTTCCAATTTGTCTACGGCTTTGGCCTATGTATGTTTGTGAACACGAAGGACACTCTATGCTATAGATTCCCGATTTTTGTTCGTCTACTATTTTGTCTTTTGGGCTCCCGATGATCTGTTTAAGTTTACATTTGCTCACGAGAGCTATTTTTATATTATGATCCTCCATTTCTTTTTTATTCGTACTGGACAAAGTTTTCATTTTGTTTCATTTTGTTCGTACAAGGTGGGAAGCTTGCACCATTTCTTTTGTTCGTTGTCGGCCCGTTCTGGTGTTTGTGTCGTAGTGTTTCTTTTAAGAATTTTAAATTTAATTTTACGGATCATGTTATTTATTAATTTTGGAGTGTAGCCGTTAAATATTGTAATTTGTTTAATATGCTGGGCTTGGCTTGGCGCACCCACATCTGGAAAAAGCGTAAGCTGCTAGGCCTTAAACTTAGTAAATACTATTGGCTCCTAGGCAGGAAATCGCAATTATCATTAAATAACAAGTTATTAGTGTATAAAACAGCTTTCAAGCCGATTTGGACCTATGGTATTCAACTTTGGGGTATAGCATCTAATTCAAACATTGATATTCTGGAAAGATTTCAATCAAAAATGTTACGCGTTATAACAGATGCGCCATATTTCTTATCTAATAGTGACATTCGAAATGACCTAAAAGTGAACACAGTGAAAAATGAAATGAAATACAGTGAAAAATACTTAGCTAGACTGGAAATGCACGTCAATGCATTGGCAGTAAATCTACTAGACATTAGTACAGTAATATATAGACTAAAAAGATTCAAACCACTCCAGTTACCATTTAGATATTAGTGTATAAGACTCTGTGTTGTGTACGGTACGACACTCTATACTAATTTATAGTTTATTAATTTAAAGTGTTTCATTAGTCAGCTAAATTAGCGTATTTTGTTAATTTTTTTATTAGTTTAAATTCTTTCCGTATTATTAAGTAAATTTTAAAATTGTTGTCACTGGATAACAATAGCATGTCATATTACTAACATTACCTCATTTTTGCTTATTGTATTAACAGATTGCAAATAGTAAAGATATATTTAAAAAAAAAAAAATTTAGCACATGAATATATTAATAACTATTGAATACACATAGGTTTATAATTTCAGTAAATTAGATTTATTTTTGTCACTTAAAAAAAAATTACCGTTATTTTTCACTGAAATATGTTTTGGATGGCTAATCCATATTCAAATTGTAAAGATATACCACGTCTTGTTGGCTATTTATATCAAACAATTATGTTCACAATACAACAAATATTATTTTTACAATAATATGTAAAAAACGATACAATAAATAGTGTTTACATGTTATTTTATTTATTAAGTAACAATCATTCACAAAAAATGAAGGAATAAATTCCTAACAAAACGTTTTGACATTATGAAACATGATGGCAAAAATGATTCTTCTCCTTATTCGTCATGCATCAAAATTATACAAGATTCAGAAATAGTTTTGTAATCTTCATATGATTATTTCAAACGTCGTGTTCAAAATCGGCTTCCTTATCATTTGGCACACAATTACATTGTAAAACATTATGTAAAGTATTACGGTTTTCTGCAAAAATATATATATTTATGAACTTTTGTTTGTTTCCGTGTGGAAATATTTCTCTTCAGATACGTAGAGTAATTATTACTTATTAATTATTCCTGTAGAATTCAAGCCAAACTAATGATACCTGGATACAATGCCACAAGGCCAACTTGACTTATTGGCAAAAGCCGGAAAGAGATAACATTCTGGATGGGGTGCTTACCGGTCACTGCAGACTCTAGAGGCATCTATATCTCGGGAGGTAGGAGGACAGTGTGATCTGTCCGGACTGTAACGTCGCGGATGACCCTTTCATCTTCTGATAGAATGTCCTTACAGAGCCAGAATGAGGTCCAAGTCTTTGAGGTAAAAAAATTAAAGTGGAGCTCTGTCCTGCCTTTTGCAATGAAGACGGGTAGATTTGACAACGAACACAGGGCTAGAGAAAACTATCCAGGTATAGAGGATAAATTTTTCAAATTATTCATTCCTTAAAAAGTGCATTAATTAAATTTTTTTTTTTTTAAATGTAATAAATAAATTGTTTCAATAATAAATAAAAAAAAATGCGCAAATTAAATTCGTTGAATTAAAAAGTTTTCTCAAAAGTGCATTAATAAAATTATTTTATTGAAAAATTTAATTATTGCATTATTAAAAAAATTAATCAATAAAATAATTTAATTAATGCACTTTTGAGAAAACTTTATAATTTAACGAATTTAACTTATTTATTACATTTTTTTAAATAAAAAATATAATTAATGCATTTTTCAAGGAATTAATAATTTGAAAAATGTAAACAATACATTTTTCCAAAAATTGATAATTAAATCAAAAATGAGTGCTGTGCAATGGTATTGAAAAGGTTGAGCACTTGATAGAGGAATGTCCGGAAATATTTGGCCCAGTTAGGGATAAGTTGTGCGATATGTCTGCAGTAGACATGCTAAATAATTATGATCCAAGTGAGCTAAAGACATTATGAAATACCTTATACTAATTTGTAGTCGAAGAAAGCAAATGATCTAGTGAACCCAAGTTGTCCCTTCAAAATCTAAGAAGTGTTTTTATTTTTTATTCAATTTACTATTATTGTTCTTTACACATCATTTTTACAGGAATCTTTGTTTTATTTTTAATAATTTATCTTCAGTTTTAATTTAATTTTTTTATTGAATTCCATTATTGTTAATTTAAATACAATTTAAAATGCGATACACGTTGATTTGTATATTACTTATATATATCAAATAAATAAATATTATTATTATAAATCAAAAATGAATTATCAAAAAAATGCACTTTTTGCAAGTCTGGTTTCAACCTAGTTTCCTTAATTAATTAATAATTAATTAACGGTGCGTCGAATAAAAAAATCTCTAAGGACTTTTCGTTCCAAAATCGTACCCTCTACCTATCCTCTTATGGAACTCGACTACTTCTGGGATATCCCTGTATATATATAAATTTTACAGATGGTGATTTTCGACATCTACTAGATGGATCGATGAAAATTTAAAAAAATTTTGAAGTTGGTACGAGACCAATAGCTCGATTTCATTTCAGGACATTCGCTGAAAACTTAGTACTAGTTCGTATTAGTTTTATCTAGTACGAATCAGCGCATGAGTCCCAGAAACTATTGGACCAAAATTTTTTGCTTAATTCTCTTTAAATAGTACTATTAGATTGTATGTTGCCAGAGGTAAAATTGGTGCCATACTTTCTTTGTCAGAAATATAACGTGTTGTTTGGTTACCTCGTAGTAAATTCGAACATTTTTATGTTTTTCGAAGGCAACTTTCAATAAGAAAGGTCTCCGAAATTTTTTGCAGTGGGGCCACCAAGATCGTCAGTTCAACCCAGTCTATTCAAGACATAAAATTTATTTATTAAACGATGCGTGGTAGAGAAAATCTTTAAAACAAAAAAGGTTCAGTCTTTAACAGGGACGGCTACTAGTATGGAAAGACGAATATAAACTTCGTCCGATTTGGATTGATTGATTGATTACTATCGGGGTAAAAACTATTGCACTTCGACCCTATGGTCCATTGTGCTCCCCCTTCTACCTCAGTCTGACGAGACTCGCTTCTCCCATATGTTGGCAATAGCCTGGAGCTTGCTTATCAGGTCCTCCCGAAGGTTCATATATTCGGGGTGAGATGTACCGAATATCCTGAATCTGCTGTAACCCAGAGGTTCGCAGTCAAAGATTATGTGGCTGTATGTTTCTTCCTCCTCGCGACACAATCTGCACATAATGGAGCGGTTATGGATTCCCATTGTGTGCAGATGCTTCCGCATGGGAAAATGTCCGGTAATGAACCCGGTAACTCTCCGCAGTTGCATCCTGCTCAGCTTCAATGCATCGAGAGATAACCTCTTTGTTGCACTCTGAAGCAGTACCTTCCCGAGCTTTTGCCGCGGTACTTTTCCCAGTGATCACGGTGTTAAGCTTTTGACCACTCGTTGATCACTTGTTTACATGCAGTATTTGAAATTCCTAAAATAGGCTCTGGGCCTATAAATGGCATTTCGACTCCCTTCATTGCTAATGTATCCGCTTTTTCGTTTCCTTCGAAACCACTGTGACCCGGCACCCAGATGTTCCTCCAGACAATCCTTGACTACCTTTGAGGTGACCTCAGTTCCAGACAAGGCTTTTAAAGCAGCTTGACTGCCCGACAGAATGCATACGTTCTGGTTTATGTAGCCTCTACGTAGGTTCTCACGGACGCAAGCCAGTATGGTGTAGACTTCTGCTTGGAAGACCGTGGCATATATCCCCAAGTTGAGGCTTATGTTTGCTTTTGGTCTCTCACCATAGATTCCCACCCAGGTCCTTTCTTCAGTTTTGGATCCGTCTGTATACCATACGATTCCTTTCCTGAGGTAGGGTAGTTCTCCTTCCGACCACATGGTCCTATCACATACTACAGTGAAAGGCTTTGAGAAGCAGTATGTTTTGGGAAGTATATCTGTGCCCAGTTCAAAAATGGGGTGTGAGATTAATTGATGTTCCCACGATATTTGCATGTCCAAGCTGATTTTTATTAATCTAGTTGTTATTGCAAGACAATCTATAGGCACTGGATCTCGCTTTAGCTGTAATTACAATGCTTAGCGGAGGCAGCCCCAGTATGACTTCCATGGCAGCTGTAGGTGTACTGCTCATGGATCTGATGCACAAGCAGGCCAGTCTCTGGATCGTGAACAGTTTTTTGCACGCAGTAATTTGCTTAACTTTTGGCCACCACACTAGAGCAGCATAGGTTATAATGGGTCTGACTACTGTTGTGTAGAGCCAGTGGATCATTTTGGGTTTTAGACCCCAGACTTTTCCACCTGCTCTCTTGCAAAGCATGAGAGAAGATTTGCTCTTCTTTGTTATATACTCCAGATGAGGATTCCATGTTAGTTTGGAGTCCAGTATTACTCCCAAGAACTTGGCTTCCCTTATGATCTGTAATCTTTCACCTAAGAGGACTGGCGGCTTATGTTATCCACCTTCCTTTTACGTGTGAATGGAATTAGTGCGGTCTTACCAGGGTTAATTTTCAATCTCTGATGGATACACCATTCCTGTGCGATTCTAAGAGCGTTTTGCATAAGCTCCGAGATTGTGCCTTCACAGGGTCCCTAATGGATACTGTGTGTAGTATCCATTTTGGTTGTGGTTTGTCAGTAAGCTGTTCACTGTCAGGCTCCACAGGAGTAGCGATAAGACACCTCCCTGTGGACATCCCTTTGTGGCTCTCACGGCTCTCAAGGATTTTAACTTCTAATCTTAAATTGTAAATATTTCTATAAATATTAGTGTAACAGAAAAATGTCAAAGAACAAAATTATAGTAAACTTAATTTTCTATAAATTTACTTCTTGTTTATTTTTTTATCATTCCAATATTAAGGAATTTATGCCAAATTTAGATTCCCCACTCTCTACCCCTCTGTCCTTGCCTTTCCCCTGGTTAGGTTTTGCCCATTAACGAACTCGACCGTTCAAATACCAAAAAGCATCTCATATACCAAATTTCATTCCAATCGGATTAAATTGGTGTTAAATTACAAACACATATATTCTCGTACATATGTGTAATTTTTCGTTAATTCAGGCAATAATTTTTAGATCATTATTCAAATAAATACATACATATCATACATACTATGATATGTATCATATATCATATATATGATACATATCGTGTATCATATATCATGTATCATGTATCCTATATCATGTATCATGTATCCTATATCATATTTATCATTTTACATTATTTTCCTGTACTCATTACGTCATAATTGTTTTGCTTTATTGTGTCATGAGCTACACAGTATTCAATTATGTCATATATGTCATTTTTCACATTTATTTTCCGTAACTTTTTCAATTGGGCTTAGTTTTCTTCATTTTCATGTCACGTTTTTGTTTTCGTTTTTCTAATCTTTTGAGAATGAGAACTCAAGGTTCTCAAAACGTTATGATTTAATGTATACTATACATACATACATATACATATCATAACATATATACATATATATATATATATATATATATATATATATATATATATATATATATATATATATATATATATATATATATATATCTAAGGCGTTATGTCTGCGCAGTATGCAGTACTTGGAAACTGGGAGTTTATGGGTTCGAATCCCGACATCGGCAGTTTGTCAATTATAAAAAAAAAGGGGCGGTTAATTGACTAAACTTTCGGCGTATGGACAAGAACGAAGTAACCGGCTATGCTTGAGAAGGTTTTCTGCAGTTTCCTTCACGAACTACAGATGAATATCGGCATAGTTCCTATCATAGTCGGCTGCAGCCGCATATCCTACCAATTCCTAGTCTACTCACAAATTCCTTCCACTCCACTCATATCCTCACATCCTAAGGCATCACAATGAACCTTATGGTCGAAGTGTAGCCCGTCCAAAATTTTGATTTTGGTCAACCATATGATTTTGGTCAACCATAACTCTATTTCCTTTCAGGAAATTCGCTAAAATGATTTTCCAATTAAAGTACATACCACGAATAAATAATATACCATGAGTTAATTCCAGAACAGAAGAATTCAACCAATTTCTCCATAGTTCAATTGTTTTTAGACCTTCATTTAATTGATAAAATAATTGATCTCTTGTCAATATTAATTTATAATTAACGCATTCTGTACAAATATTACAATTTGTGAGAACTTTTTTGTCATAACATGTTCGTATTATTTTTATTGATTCTTCCAATTTTTCACTATAAATATTCCATTTTTTTACATCTTTGTGTAGGTTTGAAGCTAAATCTCGACATTTATTACAATTATAATGCACTGTATTACCATTTGAATATATTGTTAATCCTGCAACAAGTGATCCTGTTAACGCAGTTATTAGTAGCTCTTAAGCTAGCGGACTAAAAATTTAGGCTACAAATGGGACCTAGTAGGGTATTTGTAGCCTATTTTTAGCCAATTTGTTACGCTATTAAAAAATTTGTAGCCTTAGCCAAAATTAAAAAAATTAGGTATCCACTAGCTTAACATGAAGCTAGCGGATACTACAATAATCAATATTTGGAAGCTTCGAATTACAATTGTAAATGCATAAATATTTGTAGCCGACCAAGATTTATGGGATAAAAACAATTAAATGTATTTCAAATGCAAAAATGAATTTCACAGTAAAAATAGTGTAATTTAACATGCAGCCGCTAAGGATAAAAATTTCGAAAATATTTTTTTGCTATCAGAATAGTCTTTTTAGACTAAAAATAGATAGCCACTATGGCTACAATTATCGAAAGAGTTGTTTTACAGGAAGAAAGGTTTGCTTAAACTAAAAACGGGAAGCTGCTACAAATTTCATATTGACTAAACAAGAGTAGCTACAATGGCTTTTCAAAGTAATTTTTGTCAATAAAAACATTTTTTTTAATGGGGAAGCCGCTACGGCAACTGCTTTCAGGGGTATTGTTTTAGTTAAACAACCATTTTTGTTCCCTCAAAACGGGTAGCCACGATGGCAACAAATTTCAAACAGACTATACAACAGTAGAAACTACGGCTACAAAATTCAGTATTTTTTTTCTAAATTAGTGTATTTTGTCAATCACAACCGGCAGCGGCTACGGCAACAAATCTCAGGAGTATTATTTAACAGTGAAAATTACATTTTTTCACTCTAAGTGAGTAGCCACAACGGCAATAAATTTCAAATTGACTTTGAACGAAGGTAGACACATGACTACAAATTTCAATATATATTTTTTCTAAAAAACAGATTTTTTCGATTAAAATCGGCAGCCGCTACAGCAACAGATTTCAGGAGTATTATTTAACAGTGAAAATTATGTTTTTTTACTCTACCCATGTAAAGTAAAAAAACATAGTTTTCACTGTTAAATAATACTTCTGATTTCAAATTGACTTTGAACGAGAGAGAGTAGACACATGGCTACAAATTTCATAGTATTTTTTTTCTAAAAAAGTGTTTTTTTTTCGTTTAAAACCGACAGCCGCTACGGCAACAAATTTCAGAAACATTATTTAACAGTGACGATTATGTTTTTTCACTCTACATGGGTAGCCGCTACGGCAGCAAGATTCAAATTGACTTTGAACGAGGGTAGACACATGACTACAAATTTCAATATATATATTTTTCTAAAAAATAGATTTTTTCGATTAAAACCGGCAGCCGCTACAGCAACAAATTTCAGGCGTATTATTAAACAGTGACAATTATGTTTTTTTACCGTAAATGGGTAGCCACCACGGCAACAAATTTCAAATTGATTTTAACTGAGAGTAGACAAATGGATACAAATTTCAAAATATTTTTTTTCTAAAGAAGTGTTTTTTTCAGGCGTATGATTTAACAGTGAAAATTATGTCTTTTCACTCTACATGGGTAGCCGCTACGGCAACAAATTTCAAATTGACTTTGAACGAGGGTATAGACACATGGCTACAAATTTCATAGTATTTTTTTTTCTAATAAAGTGTTTTTTTTTCGATTAAAACCAACAGCCGCTACGGCAACAAATTTCAGAAGTATTATTTAACAGTGACAATTGTTTTTCACTCTAAATGAGTAGTCGACACGGCAAGAAATTTCAAATTGACTTTGATCGAGAGTAGACACATGGTTACAAATTTCAAAATATTTTTTTTCTCAAAAAGTGTTTTGTTCGATTAAAACCAGTAGGGGCGATATGGCAAAAATTTTCAGAAGTATTATTTAACATTGACGATTATGTTTTTTCACCCTACATGGGTAGCCGCGACGGCAACATATTTCAAATTAACTTTGAACGAGGGTAGACACATGGCTACACATTTCAGAATAATTTTGTTTCTAAAAAAGAGTTTTTTTCGATTAAAACCGGCAGCCGCAACGGCAACAAATCTCAGGAGTATTATTTAGCAGTGAAAATTATGTTTTTTCACGTTAAATGGGTAGCCGCTACGGCAAAAATTTCAAATTGACTTTGAACGAGAGTAGACAAATGGTTACAAATTTCATAGATTTTTTTTTTTCTAAAAAAGTGTTTTTTTTTCGATCAAAACCGGCAGCCGCAACGGCAATTAATTTCAGAAGTATTATTTAACAGTGACAGGGATATGCGGGTGACATTGTAATTGCCATCCAGGGAACCTGTGAAGGCACAATCTCGGAGCCTATGCAAGACGCTCTAAGATTCGCTCAGGAGTGGTGTATCAATCAGGGATTGAAAATAAATATGTAACGCCTATGTAACGCCTGCCGGTTTTAATCAAAAAGAACACTTTTTTAGAAAAAAAATCTTTCGAAATTTGTAACCATTTGTCTACTCTCATTAAAAGTCAACTTGATTTTGTTGCCGCAGCGGCTACCCATGTAGAGTGAAAAACATAATCGTCACTGTTAAATAATACTCCTGAAATTAATTGCCGTTGCAGCTGCCGGTTTTAATCTAAAAAAACACTTTTTAGAAAAAAATATAATTTGAAATTTTAACCATATGTCTACTCTCGTTCAAAGTCAATTTGAAATTTGTTGCCGTAGCGGCTACCCATGTAGAGTGAAAAAACATAATTTCTACTGTTAAATAATACTCCTGAAATCTGTTGCTGTAGCGGCTGCCGGTTTTAATCGAAAAAATCTGTTTTTTAGAAAAAATATATATTGAAATTTGTAGTCATGTGTCTACCTTCGTTCAAAGTCAATTTGAAATTTGTTGCCGTTGCGGCTACTCACTTAGAGTGAAAAAATGTAATTTTCACTGTTAAATAATACTCCTGAGATTTGTTGCCGTAGCCGCTGCCGGTTGTGATTAACAAAATACACTAATTTAAAAAAAAAAAACTGAATTTTGTAGCCGTAGTTTCTACTGTTGTATAGTCTGTTTGAAATTTGTTGCCATCGTGGCTACCCGTTTTGAGGGAACAAAAATGGTTGTTTAACTAAAACAATACCCCTGAAAGCAGTTGCCGTAGCGGCTTCCCCATTAAAAAAATGTTTTTATTGACAAAAATTACTTTGAAATTTTATGTCATTGTAGCTACTCTTGTTTAGTCAATATGAAATTTGTAGCCATATCAGCTACCCGTTTTTAGCTTAAGCTAACCTTTCTTCCTGTAAAACAACTCGTTCGATACTTGTAGCCAGAGTGGCTATCTGTTTTTAGTCTAAAAAAACTATTCTGATAGCAAAAAAATATTTTCGAAATTTTTATCCTTAGCGGCTGCATGTTAAATTACACCTTTTTTTACTGTAAAATTCATTTTTGCATTTGAAATACATTTTAATTGTTTCTATCCCATAGATCTTGGCCGGCTACAAATTTTATGCACCCACAATTGTAATTCGAAGCTTCCAAATATTGATTATTGTGGTATCCGCTAGCTTCATGTTAAGCTAGCGGATACCTAATTTTTTTAATTTTGGCTAAGGCTAAAAATTTTTTAATAGCGTGACAAATTGCCTACAAATGCCCAACTTGGTTCCACTTGTAGCCTACATTTTTAGTCCGCTAGCTTAAGAGACCTGTTATTAGTGTCTTGTAGTTAACAAAATCGTATTAAAAGAAGGATTGTCCGGCAGAGGTGGGCACTGACGACTCTCCATAAGCTGTCTGAGAGTAAGTAAAAAAGGTATGTTTTGAAGTAAGACGGAACGATGTTTCAATACAGGTTGTCCTACCGATTATTGCCCAATAATTTATTCAATCAATTTATAAAATATTTCTTGTTTAAGAAATATCTTTTACAATATGGAGAGATACACTAAAAAACAATAATAATAATAACAATAATAATAGTAATAACAAGAATAATGATAGTAATAACAATAATAACAACAACAACAACAATTATAAAAGCAACAATAATAATTATGTATAACAATAATAAACATAAACAGGAGTAACAATTGACTTTACGGAGAGATACATCTTGAAAATAATCATAATAATAATAACAACAACAACAATATTAATTATCTTTAACAATAAAATATATTAACAAAAACTCTTGGCCATCATAATGAATATTCTTATACTACTCAGTGGAAACCACGGGAAGGTGGTAGGCGTCTTCCATCAGGAGAACGATAGGAAAAAGGAATAGGGAGGTGAAATAAGTTCGCGATTCTATACGCGGTTTTTGTGAATTCATCATTATTAATATATAATTTTTTGGCGGACGATGATTCAAAATAATTATTTTTAAAAACAGCAATTACGCAATCGCGTTCTGCTGTCCCTATTTCGAATTTATCAAACTCGGCAGAATGTTTCACGATATAATGACGTTGGAAATTACTTGTTTTTAAACAAATAAACGTTTTACCACAAAATAGGCAAATTAGCTCTTTATCAGTTTTGTTAGATATACCAAAATAATGCTCCCACTCGTTGATGCCAAAAAATATCCTCTTTTTCTTCGCAGACGGCGCAGCACCTTCACTGCTAAATTTATCCAAGACTGCTTGCGATGTATTCTCCATTATTAAAATCACTATTTTTCATTTTATTTTTTAAAACAAATTATGTGACAAATTATTTCCACTACCACGAATAGTAAGTACTTTTCACTTTTTCAATTCAAAGTAGACTAACTTGAAGAAATTTAAATTCCCACTTTATGTAAAATTTAACCATTAGGAAATCAGTAACAAATTATCACCCCTCCCCGTCCCTTATCATCTGCATGTTTATTGTATCCAGTGTAATCAAATTCCCATGACACTATACCCCATACGAAGAAAAAATAATTAAATCAGGCAAATAATTGTTTATTAGTTCTCCGATATGAATAGTAAATAGTTTAGGCAAATTATTTGGAATTTCCTATAACATTTATATTTTATTCATACACAAATATATTAAAAAGGTACATTTTAGTCCCCAAATTATTAGCCCAGAATTCCAGAGTATGTATTCAATGTATTGTATGTATTCTATACTTTGTAGAATAGTGACCATAAAAAAGAGTTGGTATTATTATATTTTTTTAAGAAAATGTTTTAATTAAAAAAAAAGAAAATAATGATAATTGGTAGGATACTCTGTATTTACTCTATCTCTCTTCCTACCTCTCACTCAGAGCTAAGTGCAGTCAAAATTTGCCCACCTATGTGATGCACACATAACCACCACAGTTATAATATATATAATGTGTACAAAAGGTTCCTTAATGGTCGAATAACTCGAGAAAAACGAATAAATAAATGTTCAATATTTTTATAGAAGCTATCCAATGTTACCAAATTGGCCACCAAAACCCACACCCTGGGATGAGGCGGGGGATGTTAAACATATAAGTGTATATGCGCCTTTATTTAATTTAGTTAAAAACATTATGTATAGATGGCTTATCATATAGACTGAGAGTTGTCTTGTATGTTATGAGTTAATTTATTTAATAAATACAAATGTTAATTAAATAATTATTCAATCAATAATTAACCAAATATATTATCTTTTATTGACACAAATTTATCAGGTTATGGGCCTAGGAATCTATGCGTGGTGTTGAAAATATATCGTTTCACAAACTGAAAACAGTTTGACACAAATCAAAGTACAAAACAAAAAACTGCACAATATGTTGATATTCTAAAACATTAAATATAAAGATAAAAAATAAATAATAATAAAAATACAACAAAAATACAAACGAAAGTAAACATGCAAAAACTAGTGTAAAAACTACTTGTTTGCCCACTACTTGTTTGTATTGTGGGGTCATGAACAGGATTAGTTAAGATATGATTTCCTTTTCTCCTGGATATGTCGTAGGTATCTCGTTACGGGCTTTATATAATCTGTATTTTTAACATTTCAGCTATCTGAGGTACTAGCTAGCTGTAATTGTTCTAGTTCTGTTTTCTCTATACCTGCTGTTCCTGGACAGTCTATTCTTAACAGTTTAACAGTTATTCTCTCACATTTCTCAACTATACCATTAAATCCTCTTTCATTCAATACAACTGTTAAATTATCTAATGCACCATCATTCATACATATTATTTACAACCTTTTATCCGTTATGATAAATTTATTCCGATAATTAATGGCCTTTTTTATACATTGATATTCATCACTCCTAGTTCCCAGTTCTAAGTCATCGGTCGAGTTTGGGATGGATTTTTCAACAACTAGAATTTCTTTAAAGAAATTATGCATTATAACATTAATAAATTTGAAGTGTTTTTGTAATTAATGCAATTAAATGTCCATATTTCACTTCCATGAGTCAGATCTGGCAATAACAAGACATTGCACATCTTCACACTTATTGGAAAATTTGCTTGCTTATATACATGTCGTCTAATATTCATTAAAACTCTTTTATTCGTCTCAACCAAACGATCTACGTGTTCATTCCATTTTCCGTTAAAAGACATCACCACACCCAAATACTCGAAATGTCTAACATTCTCTATCATACATTCTTTATACTTCCATACTTCATTTGCTCCATGCTTACGTCCATTCGTCACAATCATCCTTTTCGCCTTATTCACATTCACACTCAACTTCCATTCCTCACAATACTTCTCTAGAGAATGTATACCTTTCTAGAGAAGATTCGGCGCATACCTCCAACGGTTTTGACATAAATACGACGCCATCTGCGTACAGTACTACTTTTAGTTCTTTTCCCTTTATACAAGGTGATGTCGTATGTACATTCTCTATCCATTCATACATATCGTTAATGTACAACAGAACAAAAGTTTAACAGAATTTTCAAAGTGAGTGAGGTTAAGTAACCGGAAGTTTCTGGAACATGCGATTTTTTTTTTTTTTTGGTTTAACATTTTTTGTGTAAGTGAATCTTGTGTCCGGAATTAAAACTAATAATGGCAGTTAGTACTGTTAGCAACATATCAGTGCCTATGTTGGAGGCGAATAACTACAACAATTGGGAATTTTGAATAAAATTGATTCTGAAAAGAGAAAACTGCAGCGAAGCATTAGATGATCGATCCACCAGCAGAAACAGAATCAAATAAAGTAAAGTTAAACTTCTTTAAAGTAGACATAAAAGCCCAATCACTAATTGTACAAGGAGTGTTAGACAAGTATTTAGACATAATAAGAGATTGCACAGGTGCTAAATCACAATTTGCAAAGTTAAAGAGTGTTTTGTAAGAACGAGTTCACTTACGAAATTGTCTCTATGGAGAAAGTTGATAAATCTAAAACATGACGTGAACGAAAAGTTAGAGGATCGTTTTTTTAAATTCGATACCATAATTCGTGAATTAAAAAATCAAGGATCCAGTATCAATGACAGTGATCAAGTATGCCACTTTCTTCTTTCTTTACCCTCTAAATATGAATGGCTATGACAGTCGTCACAGCCATCGAAACTATCACGAACGTTAAAATGGGTTTTGTAAAATCGAGATTACTTGATGAAGAATTGAAACGTTAGTCCAAAGATAGTATTGAAAATGAAATGGTGTTTAAAGCAAGTGCAAAAAGGATGTTTCACATGTTGGAGCACACTCCATATACAGTTATATTGTCCAAAAAGGAAAACTCAATCACATAGAGAAGCTAATAAAACTTTTGTACAAAAAATAGGGGTCGAAATATGAACTATAAGAATAACCAAAATGAACGTTATCAAACTAAGAGGGGGAGTTTGTGCGAAAGAAAACAAGTGACTAATATAGCTGAAGATAGAGCAATCGTGATTACTTGGAACCGTTTATGCATAACGTGGAAAAGTTGACACTTTATGTAGAAATTTATATTGCGAATGGTCAAGTCATGAGAACCAACAAACAAGGAATCTTGAAAGTGGAATGCCAAAGTCAAAAAATAAATAAAGAAGTACTTATTGTTCCTGGAATGAAACATAATCTCATATCAGCGTAAAAAATGACCGACAAAGGTCATAAAATAATAGTTGAAAGAGAAAAAACGGTAATAAATAGTCAATATTTAAATTTAAAATGTGAAAAGAAAAATAGATTATTTGTACTAAAATTAGACGAAATTGTAAAGAAGTTAGCGAACTGCCAGGCAATGGTAGAAAATTTGTGGTATAAATGATTTGGACATGCAAGTAAAGAAGCTATTTCAAAATTGGGATTAAAGTGATTAAAGTGACGTATGTGGACCAATAAATCCAGCGACATATGATGGTGGTAAATACTTTCAAGTTATCTTGGATGATTACAGTCACTTCTTAGTCGTGAACATATTATAGTTCAAAGATAAAGCTGAAGAAAATCTAAAAGAATATGTAAACGAAATAGAAAGCCCATTTGACACACGAGTGAAAAGATTCAGACTTGATAATGGGAGAGAATTTTTATCAGATGATTTCGAGAATTTCTGTATATAAAGAGGAATCACATTTCAAATGTTACCCCAATTCCTAGAACATTTGTTTTTCGACTACAATGTAGCCATCATCAGTATGAATTAGCTAAACGTAACTATCTCTGGGATATGGATTCAACGATATGTTGCTTGTTGCTAATTTGGTGCGTGTCACACAATGACATTAAAAAAGTTCTGTGTTTTATACGATTTGACTGAGACACGCACCAAATTAGCAATAAGCAACATATATCTGAATCCATATGCTAGAGATAGTTACGTTTAGCTAATGCATACTGATGATGACTACATTGTAGTCGAAATACGTATTTATATAAAGACAAACAATCTTGTTCTAGGAATTGGGGTAAAATTTGAAATGTAATTTCAAAAAACCTAGAGTTCTCTTTGATTATTTTAATAATCTTTAAAAAGGAATCAGTCTAGAATATACAATATCATACCCACCTTAACAAAATGGGTAGTCAGAACGTATGAACAGAACCCTACTGATTATGATTCGAAGAAAAATAGCAGACTCTGGTATACCAAAAACTCCGTGGGGAGGAGCACTAAAGTGTTCGGTGTATGAGTTGAACAGGACCCCAACAACTAGATTAGAAACGAAGCACACTCCATCAACAATGTGACATGGACAAAATGACATAAGTAAATTGACAATTTTTGGATGTAGAAGTTGGTTCAAACTAATGCCTAAGGGAAGCAAGCTCGAACCCAAGAAGGTAGTTATGGTTGGTTATTGCGGGGGAAGTCGATTATGGTTACCAGATGAAAATAAGATTGTTAGATCAAGAGATGTACGATTTGATGAACGCAAAATGGAGTATAAATCTGAAAATAAGAAAGAAAAGAGAATAAAGAAGAAACAGAAATAACTCAAAAGAAGACTGTAATAGACGAAGAAAATGAAGAAAATCAAAGTCATGAAGAAAATAAAGAAGATGTTGTGCCAACCAATCTTAGAACAAAATCTGACAGAAATGTAAGAAGACAGAAGAATTTGTCCGACTATGAAATATATGAAGCATATTGTCTGTTGTCGAGTTCAGGTGAGGAGCCGAAAACGTACAAAGAAACAGCAAAATCAACATAATGGCTACAAGCGATAGAACGTGAATGAGAATCTCATATGAAACTGGAAACCTGATTACCAGCTGAACAACCAGAAGATAAAGTAGCTATTTACACACGATGAATTTTTAATATCAAAGATGATGATCAGAAGAAAGCTTAACTGGTGGCAAAAGGTTTTCAAGTGCCTAAAGAAGGTGAAGAGTTAACTTATTCGCCTGTTTGTAGACTTCCAACTATTATAATTTTGTTATCAATAATAATTCAAAGAAATTGGAGTCTAAGTCAAGTAGATGTACCAACAGTATTCTTTATAATAGAGTCACATTAACATTTTTCAGGCAGGTTGCTTGGAACCGCATATTTTTTACGGTTTGAATGATTGGACAAGCATAAAATATACAATAGGTAGAAGTTTGTTTAAGAGGTAATGCTTGTCCAATCATTCACACATTGGATGTATGAGATAACTATATAGACTATATAGCTACAGAAATATTGTGTCTCTTTTTGATAAATTTAATCAAGCTGTATTTTAATTACAAAAATATTATTTTTTAATCAAATACCGACAGATTTTAAACTGCTTTTCTTAAAGAAATAAACCATATTGGTCGGAAAATTTTTTTGAGTTTATTGTTAGATAAGTAAGTGGTTAAGGTTTCGATTAAGCCTTATAAAACCTATAAAATATTAATTTTTTATAAGTAAATTAGCAAAAGGTAAAACACATGATAACTCTCTAAAAATTGTATATTTAATAATTTAAATATTAAATATATATATTTTACGGAGTATTATTTTTTTTAATTAAAGGTCTATAAAAATCTATAAGTTAAAAAAAAAACTTTATTTAAATAATTCCTTACCTGTTTTTTTAAATTTGTTTATAGGACGTTATAAACAAATTGAAAAATAATGGGTAAAAATACAGTTAAAAAAAATTTTTCTTTTTCATTTTATCGATATTTTGAAGACCTTTTATTTAAAAAAAGATTTATGAGTCTCGGATCAAATGCACCCTTTTTATTTATAAAAATAGGTGACATGGTGTTTTATTAATTGTTGGGGACCTAATTTTTTAAAGGGCTAAAATTGGGCACATTATTTTTAACATATAAAAGGCAAGGAGTTTTTATTTTAATTAAAAATTTTTGCGTTTTTCGAACTTTGGGAATTTTTTCCTCGAATTCTAATAAACCGATTTTAACGTTTATGAGCTGATTTGTTTTCTTTTTTATATAGAATTGAATAATGTTCTATGTTATAATTAAAATTTTTGGTTTTAAAAAAGATATTAAGAAAAAACGCTTTTTTGATGTAAACAAATTCAATTTTGACCCTGTTCCGTCTAGAGTCGGACCGAAAAATTATTTAGGGTCATATTTAGAACGTTAAAATGAATCGATTTAAAAAAAATGTGGTTCTGGGCAATCTGTCTGAAATCGCCTTTTTGAAACTAATTTGACTCGATTTTTGGAAAATGATGTTTATATAAAAAGACCCGAAGGTTTAAAATGTTCATCTCAAGTTTTGAAACTAAATAGAGCCTTGTATGGTTTACGAGACGCACCTAAATAAATAAAATTCAAATATATAATTCAATGATGTAATGATGAAACATAATTTTACTCGATCAGATTATGACTATTGCCTATATAGAAACAATGATATCATTTGATATTATTTGTTGACGATGCATTGATAGCGAGACCCAAAGAGAAAGTTGAAAAACTAGTGGAAGTTTTATATTATGAATTTAATGTCAGAAACATGAAAGAAGTGAAAATTTTATTAGGAATGGAAATTCACAAAACAAAGAATGAACTCAAAATAACAGAAAATAAATGAATTTTGCGACTACCGAAGGAATTCAATATAATGGAATGTCGTCCCGTTGAAACACCAATGAAACAGAATTTTCAGATGCATAAAACGTACAAGGTTTTGGAGAATATTCCATACAAAAGATTAGTATATAGTTTAATATACCACGCAGTCGTCAGTAGACCATACATAACTCTTACAGTGTATCAGTATTGAATCGATATTTAGACAAGCCTAGGATGCAACTGTGGAAAGCCGCAAAACGAACCCTAAGGTACCTAAGGGAAACAAGAGACTATGGACTCAAATTTGGAAAAGAAGAAAGCGGTCTGGAAGGAATGTGTGATGGCTGGCTGGGGTGGAGATAAACAAAACAGGGAAAGTATTAGTGGATTTGCCGGTTTCCATGCTGGTAATATTATTGCATGGCATTCAAGAAAACAAAATTGTGTCTCCCTGTTCTCGATGGAAGCAGAATGTGTGTCGGCAGGTGTTGCAACACAAGAGCTGGTCAACTTAAAAGGTGCCTTATCCGTATTTAATGAATCAGTTCCAATTACATTAAAAATAGACAATTTCTGTAGTGAAAAACTTTGAAAACTCAAAAAGAAGCAAACATATAGAAATCAAGTACCATTTTATAAAAGATTTTTGTATTAAACAACAGGTTGTTTTAAAATATGTTTGTTCAAATTATAATTGTTCAGATATGTGTACAAAAGCTCTGGGTAGAGGAAAATTTCAAAACTTTAGAAAGTTTTTAGTGAGCGCCTAAACTTTATTGTGCAATTGAAAATGTATCCTTGTTTATTTTTATTACTTGTTAAATACATTTAAATTGAGAGGGAGTGTTAAACATATATGTGTTTATGCGCCTTTATTTAATTGTTAAACATATAAGTGTATATGCGCCTTTATTTCAGTTAGTAAAGAACATTATGTATAGATGGCATATCATATAGACTGAGAGTTGTCATATATGTTATGTGTTAAATAATTGAATAAGTACAAATATTGATTAATTAAATATTCAATCAATAATTAACCAAATATGTTATCTTTTATTGACATAAATTTATCAGGGGAAACTTTGAAATCTCATGCCAGCCCCAATCCTTTATTTCAGATTCAAATTCCCCATACAAAAATAAGTTAGTTTTGTTATTTAACATATTTTTCGAATTGCCGGGGACTCTCCTGAAACAAGCACCCTGGTAGGAAAATAAAGTTATTACGACAACATCGTTGTTTCCAAGTTACGCTATATGTACTTTTTTGTAAAGTTATCATGCCTGACTGAATTTTGCGAAATATCCGTAAATTTCATTTGTTGCGACTACAACGCCACCTATCGCGAGTCGAAAATAATTTAATGTTTCAAAGTTGTTCCCAACTCAACCCAGAGAGTGATGGTAGGGGGCCAACTTAAGTATCAATGGATAGCTTCTTTAAAAATAGTGAACATGTATTTTTGCAGCCGACATTAATAGGAACTTCGCCGATATTCATCTGGAGTTTGTGAATGGAAACTGCAGAAATCTTCACAAGCATAGCCGGTTACTATCGTTCTTGACCATACGCCGGCAGTTTAATCAATTCACGACCCTATAATTTTTTTTTTTTAATTAATTAATTGACAAAGTGTCAGTGCTGGGAATTGAACAGCAACCTCCCAGTTTTTAGCAACTGGACTACACGGATTGGTCTGAGAAGATTTGTAACATAAATAAATATTCTGAGCTCGTAGCTTGGCTTCAATTTACAGCACAATATCATTTCCTATAGAATGGTTTTTGTGAAATACGGATAATATTTTTATATTGTCGCGGTATCTTGGCTCTCTTTATACCTCAAAGGAGCGCTGCCCGTACCTGCAAATGATTCCGATACTCGACAAAAAAAAAAAAAAAATTAGTAAAAGGTTTTACTAAATATATTATAATTGAGACACGCACGTTTTTTTTTTTAAGAAAAGAAAAAAAAATTAAATTTAACACAAGTTTTTACGAAACAAAAACAAAACTGATTCTTTTGCAAAAAAAAATGAGAATCCAATTTCTTTCGAGAAAATGGTTGCTTTTTTGAATAAATTTTTTTTTTTTGACAATATATTTTCGCATGGAGGCTTTTAGAATATTTTAGTTTATCAACAACCATAGACGTAATCGGAGTGTTCAGATTATTTATAAAATTAATTAAAAATTATAATGCCTTTCCAAGGTTTGACCCATAATCACACCCCGCTTGGTTGATATTTAACTACCGACTTAATGAACAATACAAGCTTGTTTTTTTGAATTGTTTATTTGTGTACAATTTATGTTATTTACCAAAAACATTCAATTTGTATGATTTTTTTTAAATTAAATTATATCTGATAAAAAAAGAATAACTTTTAATCAAAAGTAGTAATTATTTACTTTTCAATTTTCGACTTAAAAAAAAAACTTAGTTTAAGAAAAAAAATAAAATAAATCGAACTATATTATTTTCTTTTTGTACTTAGAGAAAAAAAAACTCCTTCTTTTTCCAAGGAGAAAAATATCGTTTTCTTAAATATTTTTCGCAACATCTTACTTAATATTCTTCTATTTCCTAATTAAAATGTGTGTTGGATTCAGAAAAATTATTTTCAATAATTTTCATTACAACAATAAATACTTATTATACTAGAGTCAAATTAACATTTTTCAGGCAGGTTGGCTTGGAACCGCAATTTAAATCGATTCATTTTGTCGACCTGAATATGACCCTAAATTTTTACGGTCCGACTCGTGACGGAACAGGGTCAAAATTGTATTTGTTTATAACAAAAAAGCGTTTTTTCTTAATATCTTTTTTAAAACTAAAAACATTAATATGGGTTCATTATTTAGAATTCGAGAAAAAAATTCCCAAAGGTCGAAAAACGCTAAAATTTTAAATTAAAATAAAAAATCTAAACATTACTTAATTTTTATTGACAATGGTAAAGAATGCCTTTTATATGTTAAAAATAATGTGCCCAACTTTAGCCCTTAAAAAAAATTAGGTCCCCGACAATTAATAAAATACCATGTCACCTATTTTGATAAATAAAAAGGGTGCATTTGATCCGACACTAATATACCTTTTTTTTTATGAAAGGTCTTCGAAATATCTATAAAATGAAAAAGAAAATTATTTTTTAACTGTATTTTTACCCATTATTTTTAAATTTGTTTATAACGCGCTATGAGGAAATTTAAAAACAAAAAACAGTTAAGAAATTATTTAAATAAACTTGATTTTCATTTAACTTATAGATTTTTTATAGGCCTTTAATTTTAAAAAATAATATTCCGTTACGTTAGCTTTTTAGAGAGTTACCATATATTTTATCTAATTTGGCTGCTTACATACATATAAACAAATTAATATTTTTTAGGTTTTATATGGCTTAATCGAATGCTTAAACACTTGCCTATCTAACAATAAACTGAAAAAAAAATTCCGACCAATATTACGGTTAATTTCTTAAAGAAATGCAGGATACAATCCGTCGGTATTTAATTAGAAAATAATATTTTTGTAATTAAAATACAGCTTGAATAAATTTAGAAAAAAAAAACACTTTGCTTCTGTAACTATATAGTCTGTATGATTATCTCATACATCCAATCACATCACAAGCATAATATCGGTATATACAATTGGTAGATGCTTGTTTAATAGGTAATGCTTGTCCAATCATTCAAACATTGGATGTATGAGATAAACATACAGACTGTGACTATATAGTCACAGAAGCAATGTGGTGTCACTTTTTGATAAATTTAATCAAGCTGTATTTTCTTTGTCTCCAAATTTGCTATTATATTTGGTCGACCAATTTTTGACTTACGAACAATTTGAATTATTTGAATTGTACTAGTACATTTAGCTAGCTAGCATAACTTAAAGTGTACGTAAACATTAGTTCTTCACTTTTCATCAACGGCGCCTGATGTTGATTGTCGGTCGTCTGGGCCGCAAGTCGTACCCTGGCTCTATTGCTCTGGCCTCTGGCTCGTCCACACTTGGTATATCCCGTCGTCTTCCATCACCTCCATGCCTTTGACCCCCTAATCGATCTGGAAGTAGTTGGCCGAACACCTCGTTCCCCACACTCAATCTTCCCAGATTCCCATTGGCGGCGGTCCTTGCACTGGCGGGCTTCAAGAGACCTCCATGTATCTTCGTGGGAGGCACTGTATCCAGTATATAGATTCCAGCTGGTAAACTTCTCAGCATCCTGTAAGCACTTGATTGTGCATCCAGGCGGACTCTCCAGGTTGATAACTGAGTCCCGTCTCCACTTGGACGTTTTCTTCGGCATTGGCCAATATTGTTTGCCGAGCTCTTTTCTCATTCTCTTGACGTTCTTGGCCTCTCTCATTGGCCCAATCTTGAATTTCTTGAGGCTCTTCTTCGACTTACATTTTCCAATCCCCAGGCTTCTTCATTTCTGCCCCCAGTAATAATTGGGCAGGTGAAAAGCCAGTTGTTCTTTTAATTCGATTTCTTATCGCGAACAATGACTTGTGAAGTTGTTGGTCCCAGTGCTTGTGTTCTTGATTCAACAAATTTAAACGCAACAACTTCTTCAACTCCTGGTTCTGTCTATCCGTGGGGTTGGCTCGTGGATGATATATTGGTGTTGTCCATATCTCTGTGTTCCAATCTCTGTTCACTGCTTTCCATTCTTTTGATCTGAATTGGGGACCATTATCACTAAGTACTGCTCTAGGATATCCATAACGACTAAATACTTCGTCTTTCAGTACTTGGGCTATCTTCGAGGTAGACGTGGCCCCCAATGGAAATGCTTCGATCCATCTAGTGAAAAGATCTTTAACGACCAATATATTAGTTTTTCCACGTGATGTGGACCCATCAAGTCGATGCTGACTACCCCCATGGTGAAGTAGGTCTTCGACTTCTCATTGCTGATCTTGGTTTCTTGTTCAGTGGCTTCACTCTAGCACACGTATCACACCCTTTTATATATCTGCGTATGTCATCTTGCATCCCATACCAGTAGACGCGGTTACGGATTTGACGATACGTTTCTCTCCATCCAGGGTATGCTGCTTCGGCGATCTTCGGGAACCACTGGCACTTCTTGTACCATCTGTTGACTATGATATCAGAGGATTCCGTCAGCTACGGTGAAATTAGCTCGTGTTCTGTCCACTCGTTGACGTAGATTACTTCTCAGTGGACTATTGTGATCAATGATATACCTTCTGATGGCAGTCACATCACGATCTTCATCCTGCCATCGTCAAATATCATCAAGTGTGGGTGGTTTCACTTCAATTACGTTGAGGGTTATCGGTGTTTTTGCCCTCTTTTCAATCACCCACTCTGGAATGTCCTCCACTTTTTCATCTTCAGCCTTGCCCTGTGGTTGTCTGGACAAGGAGTCGGCGGCTTGATTATCTTTCCGGGGACGTGAATTATCTCAAAATCATAGGCTTCCAATGTCAATGCCCATCTTGTCAATTTTGCTAGACTATCTTCAGGTTTGTTCCGCCATTGGAGCGCTGCATGATCTGTATATAATTTGATGTGTCTTCCTTCCAGATATCCTCGAAACTTCCTCAATGCCCAGATTATTGAGAGACATTCCTTTTCTGTAGTGGCGTATTTTCTTTCTGTGGGTCCAAGTTTCTTGCTGGCATAATTTATAATTCTTCGTGTTCTACCATCATCTTCCATTTGAAATAAAATTGCACCCAGTCCGACGTCACTAGCATCCGTATTTAAGCAAAACGTCTTCTTAACATCTGGATGTGCTAGTTTCGGTGCTTTTACAATCGATGACTTGAGATTCTCGAACGCTTTCTGATGTAACGTTAGCCAGCGCCACTATATGTTCTTCTTTAACATTTCGCTCAGAGGTGCAGCTATGTCTTCATAGTTTTTCACGAAGCTTCTGTACCAACCATATAATCCCAAAAATTTTCGTAATTGTCGTCGTGTTCTTGGTACAGGGTGAGTACTGATAGCTTCATTCTTTTCTTCCTCTCTGTCAATGCCATCTTCGCTCAAAATATGTCCCAGGTATTTGACTTTGTTGCTGCCAATGACACATTTGCTTGGTTTACAAGTTAATCCATGTTAATCTATCTAGTCTTTCAAGTACAAGATCCAGGTGGTGTAAATGTTCCTTGACTGATCGACTGTAGATTAGTATGTCATCCAGGTAAACTTGGCAGAAATCTTCTATGTATCCAGATAAAACTTCGTTCATTAAACTCTGGAACGTAGCTGGAGCATTCTTCAGTCCAAACGGTATGACGCGAAATTGATAGAGACCACCTGGGGTGGTAAATGCTGTGTACTCTTTCGATTGCTCCATCTCAATTTGCCAATTACCAGTCTGAAGATCCAATGTAGAAAATATTTTTGCTCCATTGACTTTTCTCAACATCTTTTGCAGATCTGGAATCGGAAACGCATTGCTCTTTGTAATGTCGTTCAATTTTCTATAATCGACGCAAAATCGAAAAGTACCATCTTTCTTCTTCGGCAATACGACGGGTGCGGCCAAAGGCAATGTGGATGGTTCTATAATGCCATCGCCTTCCATCTCTTCAATCATCTCTTCTAATACCCGTTGCTTCTCATTGTTGTACGGGTCTTCTAATACCCGTTGCTTCTCATTGTTGTACGGGTATGGTCGTAATTTAATGGGGGAATTCTTCGTAATCTCAATCTCGCCCAATGCATCGTTAATTGCTGCCATTTCTCTATGGGCTCCATCTGGTTTTCTCCATGCAATGCGGACTCTCTTATAACACCCCGGTAAACTATACCACTCCGGTAATCGATACTCGCGCCATTTTTTGTTAAAAATTCATGACCATGTATTAAGTGGTTCCGTAGGCCAGGTACAACCATGACTTCAACATTGAACTTCATTCTCGAAATCATCCATGAACATCCATTCTCGAAATCATCACATCCATGGACATTTTCCCAAGAATCTTGAAAGTATTATTGCTTGTGGCTCCACTCCCTGTACTGTCTCTGACAGGGTGCCATTTACTAGTACTTCTTGCCAATTCTTCACTTAGGAAATTGTGTGATGCTTGACTATCGATCAGTGCCAATATTGATCTACCACGCACATTAACTTCCACAATTGGCCCATTCTGGTGTGAGTTCTTGGTCTCCATTATTGTTAAATGAACCGGTAATTGTTGGTGTTCACGCCGATGTTGTGTGGTTTTGTGGAGGTTAATATTTTCTCCAGAACCAATCTCCTCCATAATTGATCCTGGCTCTTCGTCCAGTGTTCGAACCGTGGTGCGTAACTCGTCCACCGATCTTGGATTCAAAATTTTTACCAATGGACGTATGTTGTCGCGTAATAAGTTCAATATTATGGGCACCACGTCATCAATGTTCCAATCGGCGTGCACTCTTCCGAATAGCTGCACTTTCATGTTGACGAACGCTTCTGTCTTCAATCCTGTGGGTTGGGAAACGGTCATCAATTCCAGTTCGGCTTTTGATTTTCTTCTGACACTGTTAAAGAAGCTTTCCAACTGCCCTGTTCCATTCAACGAAGGTGTAGCCCAACCCACGGTTCATCAATGCCCAATCTCTGGCTGGTCCTGTTAATTTTTTTGTGACCATCTCAATCCAACAGTCTACGGGCAGATGCGTTTGTCGTAGTAATGCCGTCGCTCTGTTCAAGAAAACTACTGGATCATCAGCCGATCTACCACTGAACTCCACCATAATTGACAGAAGCGTCGTCGTGTCTAATGTGGCGGATCGAATGACTGTAGTCACTTCTTCAGGGGCTATATGCATGTCGCGCAGTTGTTGTGTCAGACGCTTTTCGATCCGTATAATGTCATCCACGACTTTTAATTGTATTGTTCGTGCATCTTCGTCTCTAAGTCTTTGATTTGAGTGCGATTCTCGGTGACATCGGTTTTAATGTTAGCGATATCGGTTTTCACGGTCTCGACATCCGTGATTATTTGGTCGATCCGCTGTATGCACGCGTCCCTTAGATATATCATTTGTTCCCCCAACTAATGTTGAACAACTGACATCTCTTGGAGTCGATTTCTCATTCGTACGTCTACTCTTTCTTCAGATTCTTGAAGTTTGGTTGGTCAATCTTTCATTAGATTCTTGAAGCTGGTTGCCCATCCTCTCTTCACATCCTTGAATTCGTTCGCCCATTGTCTTGTCCATGTTATTGAGTTTTGTCATCAATGCTGCGAGTATCATCTCCATGCTTGCTGCAGCTGGCTTCTCCGGATCTGATACCAAACTTTTTTGTCGTTCTGATGTAGGATTGGCTGGTCCTTGAGTCCTTGAAGTCGGTGTACCTTGTTGTCTAGATTGGTGCTCCTCCCATCTTGCCTGTAAGATCTCTCTAGTGCCAGTGCTGTCCAGCCATTCGGCCTCCATCATCTCACGCAGACGAGGCATGGGAGCATGGGAATGCTGCGGCTTGCCATTGTGAATCCTGTCTTTTTCAGTGCGTTCTCTGGTCCTGTCACGGTTGCCACTTGTCGCGGTATCTTGGCTCTCTTTTTAACTTAAAAAAAAAGAGCACTGTCGAATCTATACAGATTGAAATACTCGAAACAAAAAAAAAAAAACAACAAAAATATTTAACTTTCTTCAATATTTATTTTTTTATTTAAACTCGAACAATACTAATTTTTAACAATGATCAATTCAACAATGGTAACTGCAAACCGCATTACTGTTCCTTTCGGGCTGAATTTAAGAACTGACTTTTGGATTGGTAGAATCGGGTCTTTATATACAGCCAAAATCCAGACATGTTAAAACGAATAATAAAAAAAAAACATAGTTTTTTTCAAAACATATTTTGTGACATTCTAGCTTACCAATCCAATATTTGTATATACTACAACATAATATTCTATTCGTAACTTGCTTGTGTGAATTTGGTTACATAAAAAACAGAAGAACATTATTTACTTATTTACATCATTTTAACTGCCATGTATACAAATTATTTTAATTTGTGTAAATAAATTTTATATTTATTTTTTTCCAAAAATAATAATTTTTATTTTTGATTTGATTAATTATTCTTTGATTTGCAAGTTTGATTTTATATTCAGTCCTGTTTTAAAGATTAAAAATAAATAAATCGACGAAGATCTTGTTTCCTTTTTAGAAATTAGAATTGTGCGTTGAGGCCTCAAAAATTATTTCACTAATTTTCATTACCACTTGTCGCGCTATCTTGGCCCTCTTTATACCTCAAAAGAGCGCTGTCCGAACCTGCAAATGATTCCGATACTCGACAAAAACAAAACAACAAAATATTAGTGAAAGGTTTTACTAAATATTTTATAATTGAAATGGCATGCACAAGTTCTTACGAAACAAAAAAAACCTGATTTTATTGCAAAAAAAAAAATGAGAATCCAATTTCTTTTTCAACAATTATTTTAATTTTTCAACACAATGTCAAACTTTAAATTACTTTTAATCGAATCAAACAACAGTCGAATATATACTTTGAAACTAATCAGACAATAGTCGAATTTAAACTAATCAGACAATAGTAGATTTTAAACTTTGAAACTAATCAGACAATGGTCGATTTTAAACTAATCAGACAATAGTCGAATTAAAACTGACTTGAATCAACACTGGTCACTGGTTTATATACCCATCAAAGATCTTTCGAGAACATGGCTGTTTTTTTGAATAAATATTGTTTTTTGACAAAATATTTTCGCATGGAGGCATCAAGAATATTTTAGTTTATCAACAACCATAGACGTAATCGGAGTGTTCAGATTATTTATAAAATTAATTAAAAATTATAATACCTTTCCAAGGTTTGACCCATAATCACACCCCGCTAGGTTGAGATTTAACTACCGACTTAATGAACACGGCCAATGTGAATTCAAAATCTATACACAATTTTACAATACATAAGCTATTCATAATACATAATACAAGCTTGCTTTTTTGAATTGTTTATTTGTGTATCTATTTATGTTATTTACCAAAAACATTAAATTTTTATCACTTTTGATTTTTTTAAAAAATTAAATTATATCTGATAATTTTTTTTTTTTTTTTAAATAAAAACTTTAAATCAAAAGCAGTTATTATTTACTTTTCAATTTTCGGCTTAAAAAAAAAACTTAGTTTAAGAAAAAAAATAAAATAAATCGAACTATATTATTTTCTTTTTGTACTTAGAGAAAAAAAAAGTCCTTCTTTTTCCAAGGAGAAAAATATCGTTTTCTTAAATATTTTTCGCAACATCTTACTTAATATTCTTCTATTTCATAATTTAAATGTGTGTTGGATCCAGAAAAATTTTTTTCAATAATTTTCATTACAACAATATATACTTATTATACTAGAGTCAAATTAACATTTTTCAGGCAGGTTGGCATGAAACCGCAATTTAAATCGATTCATTTTGACGACCTGAATATGACCCTAAATTTTTACGGTCCGACTCGTGACGGAACAGGGTCAAAATTGAATTTGTTTATAACAAAAATGCGTTTTTTCTTAATGTCTTTTTTAAAACTAAAAATTTTAAAAACAAAAAAATTATGACATAGAACATTATTCAATTCTATACAACAAAAAAAAAAAACAAATGAGCCCATGAACATTTATATGGGTTTATTATTTAGAATTCGAGAAAAAAATTCCCAAAGGTCGAAAAACGCAAAAATTTTAAATTATAATATAAAATCTAAACATTACTTCATTTTGTAACAATAATAATAATTCATTTTGTAACAATGGCAAAGTATGCCTTTTATATGTTAAAAATAATGTGCCCAACTTTAGCCCTTAAAAAAAATTAGGTCCCCGACAATTAATAAAATACCATGTCACCTGTTTTGATAAATAAAAAGGGTGCATTTGATCCGACACTAATATACCTGTTTTTTTATGAAAGGTCTTCAAAATATCTATAAAATGAAAAAGAAAATTATTTTTTTAACTATATTTTTACCCATTATTAGTCATTTGAAGAACATACGTAGTTTGAAGAACGTGTGTAACTTAATTATTTATTTTTACCGCAACGTCCGATTCATATATTCGTCACACAAGATATTTTCTTCTAAGTTCATATACCGTACAATCAGTTGTTTGTAGTCCATACGGCAGTGAAGGTTATCGGAATTTGAAAAAAACAAGACGATAATTTGATGCTAATTAAATTAAAAAACTAACAATAGCTGTTGCTACAAGACACTACTAAAAAAATATATTTTTTTAAATTTAGAGCTTGTAATCATTCAATTTAGGGACAGGCAGGGGATTATCATTAATAATAGACCAATTTATATTTTGTTGCTGGCTAGATACTCACAAGGAATGCTCAGAAAGTCGACAAACTAAAAAGAAAGGCTAAGTCTATGGATCGGGATATTTATTTCTAATAATTAAAAAATTTTGTATTACTTTTATTATTGCCACTATGGTAACAAATTAAATATTTATTATGATTTCTTTCTCTCAGAAAGTCCAATTAGTCTACGTGACGAAATTTTTTTATTTCGAATCAAATACGTACTGTTGGGTCAATACTGTACAATACTGTACAAGTTTTTTTCGATCACTTTGTTTTTTAGGTAACATTTTCTAACATGCACCTCTACGAAGGGGGGGCCACGAATAAAAATTGAAATACCCATTATCTGACAAACGATAAACGGCAATGATTTGAATGGCACATCACAAGAATGTTTTGCCTGGGATGGTTTATCATTGTGTTCACACTGTTAACTTAAAGAAAGATATATACAAACTTTTGATTATAGACGATGTAAAAAGTATTTTCTTTAAATTTCTATTAATCCAACAACACCATTGCATGGTATGATTTGTTACTTCTTTAATAAACATTACCCACGATTTTAACGATTCTAGACATACTACTTCAAAACCATGAGGATAAAGTTCTATTTCATATTTCTTATCCTGTTGTTCAGTATTTATTACTTGAAGAACAGTATGTTCAAGAATGATATTAGACAATTGTAACGACTTTATATCATTTTCCATAGTAGTAGAAGACTTGGAATTCGATATCATTCCCTTTACTTTTAATGGTTGAATTGCAGTATGTATTTCATTTATTAATTTTAATTCTTCGTCAAATCTTGTATCATTTCTATTATTCAAGTGCCTGTTTGAAGAATTTGTTTTTGAATTACTTTTTACTTTATTTAATTGCCCTAGATTTCGCTTTGTCAGAGGTGGAGTACGGTTTTTATGATCCTTAGAGGATGGAGTTTTTTTATCTATTGAAACTTCAGATTTCCTTTTCTCATTACTAATGACATTATCCTTTTTATTAAATTCTTTAATTCGGCCGCATTTACATTTTTTATTCACGTTGTTGCATTTATCACCGTCTGAAATCGTATGGGTTTCGAAAATATTTTTTCGAAGTTTTCGATTATTTATATTATGTAACAAAAGTTGTTGTGTATATTTTTTAGGCAATGAAATTGTAACATCACTATTAGACGGCGAGTTAGTATCTTTCGCACTGAGAGAAAAATCGGGTTCATCTGATGTGGAACTAGATGACGATTTGACACATGATTCGAGATATTTTTTATGAATATTTGATTCTTTTGTTATAATTTCACTAAATGATAATTTATTTGTTGATGTTGAATTATAATTTGCAGTTACTTTTTTTTGCAGCATTTCATTTGACTGTTGTTTAAAACTGTTACTGGTATTACTATTATCGAATTGTATCAGATTATCCATTTTTATTAAGTTTATAGTTGCATTCGAAATGGCATCCAGGTTTATTAAATCGTTACAGACATTTGAACGGTTCTCTATTCGATAATATGGGCTCTGTGATTCTTTATTTTTCAGCGTAAATTTTTTAGCAAGCAAATATCGTTCATCAAAAATATCTTCAGGTATTGAAGAAATTTTCTCTTGCAAACTTGCTTTAGGTGACATTATTTCATCAGACTCATTTGATTGCTGCTGAATTCTGTATTTGAAAAAAGTAAAATTATATAAATTAGTTTAACTAATATAAAAGCAATTTGATCAGTTTTTTTTTATCCACGAAAACGATAAAGGTCTTGAGAACAGGGAAACTTTAAAAAAATTTATTTAATGTTTCGTAGTTTAAAGATTACTTTTATATAATTTTTATTATAAAGAGTGGCTATCCGTATACTATTTAACTGATTGTTATTTACAAATTGGCAACACTGACATGCATAATTCATTATGACACGCATGATCATGCATAATTCATGCCCCAGGTATCATACTTGTTTGTCCAAGCATAATTCATGCCTAATCAAAACTTGAATCATGCTTCATCATTTATGAACTATGCTTGGTCACGCATGTTTCATTCCTTTTCAGGCATGGCCACGCTTGATCAGTTATAAGATCAGTTATCCAAGGATAAAACCGTTCATGCTTCAGTATATTCGATCATCCATGATGATACATGGTTCATACTGGATCATGCATGGCTCGATCGTCATGAAGCATGATCATGCACGACTCACACGACCCAGGCTTGCTCATGCATAAAGTTTTAAATATTTCTATCCAGAGATATGATCTCTCAGTATGGGTCATGGTTGAGCATGCTTTGTCCTCCATGATATCATGCTTGGCGCATACATGATCATGCATGGCTATGTATGGTCAAGCTGGATCATTCGGAGTTATTTGAAACAAGTGCAAAATACTAATAACTATTCATGGTTGATCATGCACAACTATGCATACTAATACGTATTCATGCATGAACGTAATTATTCTCGCAGTAGACTCACTTATAGGTGGAAGAAAAATGACCGTCCGCTTCGTTATCGTTTCTCTGTATGAGCTTTAATTAAATTTAATAATCAAGTTGATTTCAATCGAAAAATAACTTTTTTAAGCACATTTTCGTCTTTGAGGTTATGTTAATAAATAGAAATATAGGATTCGGAGTTCCATAAAGCCATACGTAATCATAGATGTTAGTTATTACAACATTTAGTAAAATTAATGTGCATTATTTTTGTTTGTTTGAACTTTTTTATTATTTGAATGTTTTTTTGTTAACGTAACTCAATCTTATATAGTAGTTTCTGAACGCACCCCATTTTTAACTTGTCAATATATTGAATAACAATTTTGTTTAATATCAGTATAATAAAAGATTATGAAAGCGAAACATTGTCTTTCTCTGGCTTTGATAGCGCACCTTAAAAATCCACGATCATCGGAATATTCAACAGGTTATTGGACCCAGTTTTTTTGCTATCACACCAATAAAGTTAAGAAAGATATTTATAGTAAACATATTATTTCTACGGTATTTGGATTATTTTCGAAAAATAAATAACTTTTGTTTTTTGACCGCCACACCACATGTAAAATGTCGGAAGCAGCTAAGTTACAAATTACAAAATTAAATGATGATAACTACCAGGTGTGGAAATATAAAATTGAACTTTTATTAATAAAAGAAGATTTATGGTCAGATATCAAGGAAATAGCACCTATAGACCCAACACTATTAGACACATGGAACAAAAAAGATATTAAAGCACGTGCACATAGTGGTTTGTTAATTGAGGACAGCCAAATTATTCATGTTGAAAACATAGTCACAGCCAAAGCAATGTGGGAATCCCTGAAGGAGTATCATCAAAAATCAACTTTATCCAACAAAGTTCCAATTTTAAGTCGGTTATGTCGAATGATATTACCTGAGGGAGGAAATATGAAAAGTCATTTAAATGCGATGGATGCATGTATGCGTGAATTGAACACATTCGGTGAACCATTAGCCAATTGAACACGCTTTAGCAGTAGCATTGTATTTGTCTAACTTGCTTTAAAGCTATAGTGTTTTGATTACTGCACTGGAATCACGTGCTGAAACAGATTTGACGAAAACTATGGTCAAAAATAAACTTTTAAAAGAGTATAAAAGAAGATAAGATACAGAAAATATAAACGAAAGCGGTGTAAAAGTTTATCAAGTTAAAAAAGTAAATAACGTTATTGACAGTTTTAAAGTTTATTGATTTTTCTGTAAGAGGAAGGGGCATGTAAAAACTGATTGCCATAAATTTGCAGCGTGGAAGAAGAAGAAAGAAAATGAGAATGGTGTACATAAAATTAACGTAGTTCAGAAAAACGATTAAGATAAAAGTGCCACTCCTAGGCATGATAGGACCTTGAAGAGACCTTGGTGGAGAGGCTTAAGTGCATCGATGAAGGGCTATGCTACGCCGTCGGTAACTATGTTATTGGCAGGAATACCCACGCCGGAGAGAATAGCCTTGAGAAGCACGACCAAGAAACCATGCAAACACCCAAGCTACGGTGCGAGGCATTGTGCCAAGAGATCTAGCCGAAGGATAGGGCAGCAGGGTTAAATGCTGTCATAAACAATCCCCTTGGAGCCAACTGGCGAACTCCACTGTATCAATGCCCTCCCCATCAAGTGGCGATGGGGTAGTACGCGGCCCAATTTTTATCGTGGAATCAACATGGATAAACACAATAAAAAAAATAAAAACTCTGGGGCTCAAATCCTCTCAAAAAGTGAATCAACCAAGGCTGCACAAACAAACCTCGCCGAGGCACAAAAAACTGCAGGTGCATCCAGCCCAGCAAAAAATCAGGACGACAAACTCCAGAATCCTTTCCTGAAGGTGGAAATGGAAAATCTCTCGGGTGCAGTCCAGAGAAAAGCAGTTGAAGAGAAAGCCTGAGCTGAGGAGAAACCGATTCCTCCGATAAAGAGGAAAATCCGGACAAAAAACCCTTCAGCCTTGTTTCTCTCAGGAACAGTGATACCTGTGGGGTCCGATTCAGGGAATCAACCCTTAGAAAACCCACAGAAAAAGAGGTCGAGAACTGAATATGAGACTCCAAAACAAATCCTTAGAAAGAGGGAACAGGCAAGTGCTATTAATACCTTTGCTGAAACCGCCACAACAACAAAGATGAGAATTGCATTGCGGGGGTATCCTTAGGTCAAATTGATTCAGACACAATCCGAAGAGGTACAACTCTCGATGCTACAAATCCTCATTAGACAAGAGCTCGTTGAGGGCCCACAATATCGGGGTAGCCACCTGGACAGGGGGCCCTCGTTGTACGGTGCATTGGAACAATAGCCATAAACTGGCTCATGGAGAACGTCCCGAATATCAGACCATGGGACGGAGCGGAACTGGTCATCGGGGATGCAAGAGCCTTGATGAACACATCAAAAGTTCAGCTGTATGCTCTTTAGATCTATAACTCCGTTGAAACGGGCAAAATAATCAAGATTCTTAAGCGCAGAATGCAAATCTGCACACTCAGGAGTGGCGAATTATCAACAGCAGGAGGACCAATGCGGGACATACCATCGTGCTGGAAGTGAGTGCAGCGGATCTGGGGTTGATTCAGGGTCGAGGGTTTAAATTATACCTCGGGCTTGGTCAAGTCAACCTCAGACCACTGAATACATCAAAGAGAAAAAAGAATGTCTGATCTTCGGATACTTCAGATAAACCTGCAGCACAGTAAGGCGGCCTCCACTGTCTTCTGTCAAAATGTGCTGAAAAGGGGAATTTCCATAGCTCTGATCCAGGAACCTTGGGCTGTGAACCATAAGATTCTTTGACTAGGAGATACTAGAGGACAAATTATTTACGATAAAGCCTCGGAGAGGCCAAGAACTTGCATTTATGCAAGAAAGGACATCAATGTCTTGCCGCTGTTAGAGTTTTGTCGGAGAGATCTAACAGCAGTAAAAGTAAAATACAACATGGGGAACAGAACTGGAGTGGTAATCATCGCTTTGGTCTACCAAGCCTACGATGCATCCACTCCACCACCATCAACAGAGATGGAAGACCTGATCCAGTATTGTGAGGCAAAAAACCACCAACTAATCATGGAATGCGATGCAAACGCGCATCACACTGCGTGGGGTAGCACAAACACAAATACAAGAAGTGAGTACCTCTTTGATTATATCATAGCTAACAACTTAGATATAGTTAAACAAGGCAACAAGCCGACTTTTATTAACAAAGTTCGGAAGGAAGTCATTGATGTAATACTGAGCACTTATGAGATCAGTGGTAAAATCAAGAAATGGCTAGTATCCGATGAACCATCTGTATCGGATCACAGACAAATCTATTACAATGTGGAGGTGAGAACGGACCAATGTAATATACACTATCGGGATCCGAGGAGAACAAATTGGAACGAATATAATTCGATACTAAAGTTCAAACTCGCCAAAATCCCGAAAAAAGTAAAAACAGAATTGGACATTGAGCTTACTGCAACTGAGCTTCAGCATGCAATAATTAACTCCTTCCAAGAAAACTAACCGGAGGTCTCAAAAGACATCAGCAAGTCGACTTGTTGGTGGAATGAGGGCCTAAGGAGTCAGAGGCGAAGGGTTCACCACCTATTTAACAGAGCAAGGAGGATAGGGAACTGGGATAGTTACCATGAAGCCCTTACTGAATACAAAAGTCTCTGAAGAAAGCCATAATAGACTCATGGAGGAAGCTGTGTCATGATGTCGAAAACACATCTCAGTGAGCAAGAAAATTCCATCGTATCTTGGCGAAGAAACTCGCTGACACCATCGGGTCACTTCGGAAACTCGACGAAGAGTATACTAGCTCCGAGAAGGATACACTCGAGATATTGCTTCAGATTCATTTTCCGGATTCGGTGGCAGTGGACGGTTAAAACCCTTCTCCAGAGCAACTTAACCAGGGTCTCCCACAGAATTGCGAGGACTGGAGATTACCATTTACCGCTCAAAGATTGAATGGGCAATAAACTCATTCGACCCCTACAAAGCACCGGGCCCAGATGGGATATACCCAGTGCTTTTACAAAAAGGAACAAAGCATCTTTTAACTCTGCTTGGTGATATATTCAGGGCAAGCCTGGCTACGGATTATATCCCAACAGTATGGAAGCCAGTAAGAGTGACAATCTTCCCAAAACCGGGGAGGCTTAACCACTCCTCGGGAAAAGGCTTTAGGCCAATTAGTCTGTCATCGTTTCTAATCCGCTTCATGCTAACCAACACGCGTATCAGGTGGGTAAATCCTGTGAATCAGCCCTCCACAACCTAATATACAGGATTGAGGAGGGATTTGCAAGGAAACAAACCACCTATGCTGATAGGATTAAGAATACAAAGTTCCCTTTTTGGAGAGTCTGTCACTGTGAGAGCCGCAAAGGGATGTCCGCAGGGTGGTGTCTTATCCCCACTCCTGTAGAGTCTGACACGAACGACATTGTAATTGCAATCCATTGTGAAAGCACAATCTCGGAGCATATGCAAAACGCTCTAAGAATTGCACAGGAATGGTGTATCAGAGATTGAAAATAAATCCTGGTAAGACCGCACAAATTCCACTCACACGTAAAAAGAAGGTGGATAACATAAAACCAGCAATCCTCTTCGGTAAAAAATTACAGATCACAAGAGAAGGCAAGTTCTTAGGAGTAATTCTCTAAACTTTCATGGAATATATAACAAATGAGAGCAAATCTTCTCTCATGCTTTGCAAGAGAGCATGTGGAAAAGTCTGGGGTCTAAAACCCAAAATGATCCACTGGCTCTACACAACAGTAGACAGTCCCATTGTAACCTATGCTGCACTAGTGTGGTGGCCAAAAGCAGATTACTGCGTGCAAAAATCTGTCCACGATCCAGAGACTGGCCTGCTTGTGCATCACTGGATCCATGAGCAGTACACCTACAGCTGCCATGGAAGTGATACTGGGGCTGCCTCCGCTAAGCATTGTAATAACAGCTAAAGCGAGATTCAGCGCTTATAGATTGTCTTATAATAACAACTAGATTAAAAAAATCAGGTTGGAAATGCAAGTATCGTGGGAACATCAATTATCTCAGACCCCGTCTTTGGGCATTTTCGAAAATAAATCGTAAACTAAGAATAAAATTTTTCGCTTCATTTTCGAGATATCGAAGTTTTTATATATTTTAATTTCATCATTTTAATCTCATTCTATTAACTTCATTTTATTTTTTAAATGCATCTGAGGAATTGTACTACTTCCATAAATCAGAAATAATAGTAGTTCCTGGTTCAATACATGCTGTTACACAAATCAATAAAGGATCCTCCCAAACCAACCCAACCCAACCCAACCAAAACTAATCCAACCAAACCTACCCTAACCCAAACCAACCAACCCAACCTAACCCAACCTAACCCAACCTAACCCAACCTAACCCAACCTAACCCAACCTAACCCAACCTAACCCAACCTAACCCAATCTAACCCAACCCAACCTAACCCAACCCAAACCAACCCAACCCAAAAATTTAAAAAAGAAAATTGAATATTGTAAAAAAAACCACGTAAATTATTTACGACTTGTTTATGATATTTATCGAGTTATCGAAAAATGCTAATCTTATTTTTCGATTTCTTTTTTCAAATCTCATAAAAATACGTACATAAAAAAATTCGAAAATATAAATATCGATATCTCGAAAATGAAGCGATTTTATTCTTTGTTTTCGATTTATTTTCAAAAATCCATTAAAATTGCGTCAAAAAAAATCCGTGCGTAAAAAATTTGAAACTTTAAACTTCGATATCTCGAAAATGAAGCGAGACATCGAAAAAATTTGATTCTTATTTTTCGTCTTATTTCGTCGAGTTCTATAAGAATCTGTTATCAAATCACGGCGCCGTACGAATCGTAATCCCCCCAGATACTTGGACAGCGAAATTTAATTGATATACGTAAAATGACCGTACTGGCAGTTGACATGAAAATCGAAAATTATTGTCATAAAGATATCTATGAAATATATCTACAATGTAAACAAACCGGAGATCCATTTACACAAAAACCCTTAACCAAATCAGCTGATAAGTTGGATTTAGTACACACCGATGTATGTGGACCACTACAAGTTTCTACACCTAGAGGTAATAAATATATACTTACTGTAATTGATGATTATTCTAGATATAACCACATATATTTACTGAAACAAAAATCTGATGTAAAAGAAAAATTAGTTGAATTTGTAGAAATGATGAAGACACAATACGGTAATTTACTGAACATATATTTACTGAAACAAAAATCTGATGTAAAAGAAAAATTAGTTGAATTTGTAGAAATGATGAAGACACAATACGGTAAGGTGCCCAAAATTATCAAATCTGACAGAAGTGGATCTGACAGAACTATTGTAAATCAAATGGTATTAAAACAGAATTTACTGTACCCAAAACGCCACAACAAAATGGCGAAGTAGAACGCAAAAATAGAACACTAATAGAAATGACTCGTTGCATGCTAAGTAGTTCAAATCTCCACAAACAATATTGGGGAGAGGCGGTGAGTACAGCAATCACATAATTAATTGTTTACCAAGCAAAAGTATAAAATCAACCCCGTATCAACTCTGGTACAACAAAAAACCAAATTTAAATTATCTTCATATTTTTGGTACAACAGCCTATGTCCACATTCCGAAAGACGAACGTAAAAAGTTGGATAATACAGCAGAAAAATTATACTTCATTGGATACGACATTGGTACAAAAAGCTACGTTTCTTGAACAGTCGTACGAACAAAATCAAAATTAGTCGTGATGTAAAATTTATTGAAGCTGGAAAGGAAGAAATACTAAATGAAATTCAAAATGAAATACAAGAAGAACATAATCTGGAAGTCGAAATGTTAAATCCGGATCCAGTAGATGAACCAGTTCAACATGAAACAGATTTCAATCAAGAAACTATAACAGTTGATAATGATTCAGAAAGGGAATACAATGAAAATCAGTAATATAAGATTTTCTGCAAGACTAAACAAGGGTGTACCACCAAAACGTTTGATTATGGAAGTAAATAAGACTACGAAACAAAGTGATCCAGAACCAACGACATATGAAGAAGCTATAAATGGGTCAAATTCAGTATATTGGTTAAAAGCTATGTCAGAAGAAATAAGTTCACTCCAAAATTATGGAACCTGGAAAATTACAGATTTGCCTCCAAATCAAAACGCTATTGGATGCAAATGGGTTTATAAAACAAAGACAGATCAATATGGTAATGTTGTAAAGTTTATGGCACGTTTAGTCGCTCAAGCATTTTCACAAAAATATGAAAACAACAACACTAAAAATTTTATTTACTGTGGCTGGAACGAAACATGGTAGTTTGACATTTCGACATACAAACTGCATATTTAAATGGAGATTTATCTCATAAAGTTTACATGAAGCAACTTAGCGGATTTATAGTGGTTAATACTATACTATATTTCTTATTAGTTTACAGGTATGTAAACTAATCAGAAATTTATATGGTCTTAAACAAGGCGCTAATGAATGGAATAAGAAATTCGATTCAATTATAAAGAAAAACAGTTATGTACAAAGTAAAAATGATTTATGTTTGAATACAAAGAAAATCTACCAACAATGCATTTATATTTCAAATCATGTAGATAACATTGTTGATGATTTTGAAATATTGATGAATACTGAATTTACCATTAAAAATCTTGGCACTTTGAAATATTATCTTGGAATTCAATTCGAAAGAGATAAAAATAATATATTTCACATGAATCAAAAGAAATATATTTTAAACAAATTATATGAATTTAATTTAGAAAATGCCAAGGATTCAACTACACCAATGAATAATAGTTATTTAACACAAAAAAATGAATGAAAAACTATCAAAACTAAGTGCAATTGGATCTTTGTTATACTTATCAATAAATACAAGACCAGATATCGCTATTGCAACATCAATACTAGCTAGACGTGTAAACGATCCAAAACAAAGTGACTGGAACGAAGTGAAAAGAGTTTTCAGATATTTGAAAGCTACAAAATCAGACAAATTAAAATTAGGTAATTATGATAATGATGGAAATTTTTATTGTTATGTAGATGCTGATTGGGCTGGAGACCAGATAGATAGAAAATCAAATACCGGATATTTTGTTTTTTATGGAGCACTAATAGGTTAGACGAGTCGTAAACAAACATCAGTATCACTATCTTCGGCTGAAGCTGAATTTATTGCTTTTGCTGAAGTACTCCGCGACCTCATCTGGATAGTTCGAGTATTAAAAGATTTTGACCAAAAAATATAAACTCCTATCAAGGTATTTGAAGACAACCAAGAATGTATTAAATTGCTTAACGATCGTGCCTGTTATCAGCGAGTGTACACTAACATATATCTCAAAAGGAAATTGCAGCAGTTTATTGTCTTACTAACAACATGGTTGCTGATATGTTAACCAAACTATTTTGATCGGAAAACACTCAAGAACAATTGGTTTATGTTAATTTAATTTCACTATATGTTGAGAATGGGTGATAGTTTTTACAACATTTCGTAAAATTAATATGAATTATTTTTTTTGTTTGAACTTTTTTATTCTTATTTGAATTTTTTTTGTTAACGTAACTCAATCTTATATAGTACTTTCGGAACGCACCCCATTTTTCACATATCAATATATTGTACAACTATTTTTTTATATCAGTATAATAAAAGGTTATGAAAGCGAAACATTGTCTTTCTCCAGTTTTGATAGCGCATCTTAAAAATCCACGATCATCGGAATATTCAACAATAAAGAAGTCAATGCATCCTTGAAAGGTTAACTGTTTGAGTGGTGGATATCGACTGTCAATGTGTACTGACGTATTAATTGTTAATAGTAATTTTCACAATTCAAATGTCAACAACCTAATTACTGCTTATAGATAGAATTTTTATTTAAAATAAAAAAACATAGTGCATAGTGTTAGTGATATAATTTTTTTTACTGACCAACAGTTGATAGGGCAGTAATCTTAAATATTTCACATTACTAATTACATTTGAAATGGTATAGTCAACAGCTGTTGTATAGAATGCCAAATGAAACTGATTTCCTTAATCAAAACAAGTTAATATGCTCTCGCCAGAGTTCTAAATCACTTCTTGATGACTTACTAGAAGTTAGTACAAGTCACCAAAAAACTCCACAATTTAAAAAAGTCAAAGCTAATGTTACCGACTACAAAAGTAACACGGACATTTTTATGCAAGAATTGGCAAATGTATCAAGACGACTAAGCCTCTCTTCTCAATCATCTGAAACAATGAGTAGCAATCCCACATCCCTAGTTAACGATAATTCTATCTACAAACGAACCTCCGTTATGGCAAGAAGATGACTTTGTTGTTGTTTCTAGAAAAAAGAAACGAAGCCCTGATGTGAACGACCGGTGTGTTCGACATAGGGAAGACGCTAACTCAAATCTAATAATTACGGAAAATCGATTTAATCCATTATTACATGCGACCGTCAACGACAATCTTATTACTGAAGAACCCAAAAAACCACAAATACAGTCAATTTTTGTAACAAATGTTGTCAACTTTAAAGCTTTTCAACAAGAGCTACACACCAACGGTTTTTCGAAGAAATGCCTGACAAAAATTATAAACAACCAAAGTAAGTTAATCCCCGAGGATGTTTCTACGTACAAGGATATTGTAAAAATGTTCCAAGCTAAAAATGTAAATTACTACACTCATCGTCTGAAGCAAGAACGACCATTTCGTGTAGTTTTGAGAAACGAACACTACTCTAAACATAAAACACGTATCTAACATAAAACACAGTCAGACAAAACAGCCACTGCCAATGTTTTTTATTGATCTCAAAACTGATATCAATAACAAATCTATATACTCGGTCACCAAACTTGGAAACAAAATTGTTGAATTTGAACCTCCAAATAAAAAACGTGAATTACCACAATGCAAAAGGTGCCAGCGATTTGGTCACACAAAAAATAACTGTGGGCGATCATTTAGGTGCGTTAAATGCATAGGTAATCACTCGACTGGTGCTTGCACTAAAACAACTCGGGATGAACCTGCTCATTGCGTAAACTGCGAAGAAAATCACCCAGCGAACTACAAAGGATGTCAAGAATACAAAAAACACCTTGAAAAAAGGTATCCAGCGTTAACCCAACGAAGCTTCAAGAGTTTCCACACCCCATTATATACGTGAAAACTTTTCGTACGCTCAAGCAGTTAATAACAATAACCAAAATATCCATAAACCCACCGAAGAAGGAACCAGTAATAACCACAGCGAAGAACTCAAGCAACTCAAAGAAATGTTCCGAGATCTAATGAAACAAAACAGCGTTATGGTCAATCTATTAATTGCTCTTGTTTCCAAAATAAAATAAAATGGTCCAAAACATAAATATTGTTCTATGGAATGCCAACGATGTAACAAATCGTCGTCTAGAACTTGAAGCTTTCCTCACAGATCGGGATATTGATATAGCTCTCATTTCGGATACACGTTTCACAATGAAAAGCTATTTAAACATAAGAAACATAAAAAGTAGTCTAAAACACTACGAAATTGAAAAATGTAACTCTCAACAAATTCAAGCTACAAGCGTTGTTGTTGAGGATTGGGTTGGACCAATTACAGTGTCAGCTGTTTACTGCCCACCTAGACATTCAATTAGCCAAGAAATGTTCGAAACTTTTTTCAATAGTCTTAGTAATAGATTTATCTGCGATGGTGACTATAATGCCGAACACACATTCTGGGGCTCAAGGCTCATAAATTCTAAAGGTAGAAATTTGCTAAAAACAATCCAAGCAAACAATCTGGATCAACTGTCTACTGGAGAACCAACTTACAGACCTTCAGATCTAAACAAATTACCTAATCTTTTAGATTTATTTATTATAAAAAACATGTCTAAAGGATACATGAAAATTTAATCATTTGATGATCTTTCATCAGATCACTACCCCGTTTTGCTATCGATTTGTACCGAATTTATTCAAAGAAAATGTGCACCATCTTTAACTAATCGACACACAGACTGGAACTATTTTCGATCACATATCGATAGTACTATCCATTTAAATATTCCTCTAAAGACAGAATATGGCATCGACCTTGCTGTATAAAATCTTACAGAAATTATCCAGAAAGGAGTCCGAGATTCAACGCCTGTTAATAAATTAAGTTCCAACACAAAAAAATTCCTCCCAAAAAGTATCAGATGTTTAATCTTAGAAAAACGTAGATTAAGAAGGTAACAAACAAGATATCCAAGAGATAAAACCAATTTTTATCGAGCATCACAAAGTTTAAAATGTTTGTTAGAGAAATTAAAACAAAATTTTATCCAAGATTATCTTGAAAATTTATCCCCTATGGAATCGTCTGGTTATTCACTATGGAAAGCTACAAAACGTTGCAGACGGCCCCAAAAACCCGTTCCACCATTACGGAAATCAGATGGTTCTTGGGCAAGAAGTTGTAAAGAAAAGGTTGATCTTTTCGCACAAGACCTAAAAGAAGTTTTCTCTAAGTCTACAATTGCCACAGAGGAAGAAATCGAACAGTTTATTAATGCCCCTTTACAATTATCTCCACCAATAATATATGATTTAATAACAACAAAGATTTTAAGGGACTGGGTTCTGGAAGAGTCTATAAAAAAATATGTTTTCGAGAAACAATATTTTCTGTTTGGTACAAAAAAGCACACTTCTAGTATGATCTAGAGCCATATAAAAACAGAGAAATTTACCGATTTCAGTTAGTTTTTAAATTGGCATTGTTCGATTAAAATCATCAGTTTAATAATTACTATAGTTCGATTAATATCAAAGTTATAAATTAAACATTGTTGAAAAAAAATTAAATTCAAAGTCTTTTTTTTTTAAAATCAAATAAACTGTAGGTTTGAATTTCATAAAGTTTTTTTTCTATTTAATTTTTTTTAAAGTGTGTGTTGTCCAATTGACGTATATTTACTGTTGTAGGTTCGACAGTGCTCCTTTAAAGGCTAAAGAGAGCCAAGATACCGTAACAATACATACATGCATTCATACATACATACGTACGTACATACATACATATATATATGAATATATGTTAAATATGTATGTATATATGTATGTGTGTATGTACGTATGTATGTATGAATGCATGTATGTATTGTTGCGGTATCTTGGCTCTCTTTAGCCTTTAAAGGAGCACTGTCGAACCTATAACAGTAAATGTACGTCAATTGGACAACACGCACTTTAAAAAAAATTAAATAGAAAAAAAACTTTATGAAATTCAAACCTACAGTTTATTTGATTTAAAAAAAAAGACTTTGAATTTAATTTTTTTTCAACAGTGTTTAATTTATAACTTTGATATTAATCGAACTATATATATATATATATATATATATATATATATATATATATATATATATATATATATATATGTATATATATATGTATATATGTTAAATATATATGTATATATGTATGTATGTACGTATGTATGTATGAAGCATGTATGTATTGTTGCGGTATCTTGACTCTATAAATAAATATATATATATATATATATATATTAAATATATATATATTTATATATATATATATATATATATATATATATACATATAGATATATATATATATATATATATATATATACATATATATATATATATACATAATATATATATATTTATATATATAAGATATATAATACTCCGTTTTCATATCATAAGTTTACACTTACTTATTAATATTGGTTGCTTGATGATTTGTTGAATGCCATACTTCCGTATATCTTTTGAGAAATTCATATTTTGAATACGTTTTTTTTTTTAATTTACCAACTCTTTGTAGCGAATCTGAGCCACCTCGTTTGGTTGGTGTTTTCTTTGGTACACAACTACTACTCCAATCAACACATGAACATACTGCTGATCCATTTGTGTTAGTGTAGCTTGATTCAGAACAGTTACGTCTTTCAAGATTGATATTGGTTAATTGAAGGGTAGATGGATCATTCGTATCACACGCACAATGATGTATAACTGACTTTGGTTCATCGTCAGTTTGATATTCATTCTCATCATATATTTTAGACACTTCAATATCAAGGGTTTCTAAAGCTTCCGTTAGGCATGGTACTATACTTTTCATCCAAGGTGGAATCCCTAGGTTGTTATAACCATAACTTGTAACCATAATATTATCGCTGTGTTGGGCAAGTATACATTTATTTTGTGAATTATTGGAATTTCTCATTTGACATAAGTCATTGTGATTTTCACAAATGCTTCTCGATGTATTCGACGAATTTTTAACACATGATAAAACTTTTCGTACACATTGGGATAGGTTACAACTTAAATCTTTACATGGTATTTCTTGTGATGGTATTTTACTAAAAATGTTGAGCAAATTAGTTACATGAAAATTGAAAATAATTAGACCTTATATCACTTGACAAAAGGCTGCGTTATAGGTCATTCTTGTTTTTGTGTATATAAATAATTATGGACAAAAATTAATCATTTTCAAAAGAAAAATTAAGAGTTTTCGAAAGATAAATTAAGCATTTTTTAAATTCACTTATCTCCGAACTAAAAAACTAGCTATACAAAATATGGGATTGTTGGTCTCTATCTCTTATACCTTAACATTTATGATGTTTATACTTTTTTAATAATATACATTAATATTTCTTATCATTATCTTTTTTTTTTTTTAGAATTGTTGTATTACATGTAGAGTGTATTCGTTTCTGGTGCTTACACAATTTCAGCGCTCACGCTTATCAGAATTTATTGGCATTTATATTGGGTTGTGAATGCATACGTTACTATCTAGAGCACGGTAGTGCGCAAGGCCGAGTTTTTAAAACACCGTTCGTTTCAGGCATAAGTACGTGAAAGCATGAATATAATATTTGTCTCAAATAGTTTCTAATTTAAAAAAGTTGAAAGTTATGTTTTCTTTTAGTTTTTTCATTGTCTAGAGCACGGAAGTGTGACAGGCCGAGTTTAAGAGTTCGCGCTTGCAGTACTATTACTTATCGTTAATTCAAAGTTGATCTGACCCCGAACTAATTTTTGAATGAAGGGAGCTACAGTGATGATTTTTCGTATATATCCTATTTAGAGAATTATAAGTGGCTGTTTTTTCAATCACCGTTAAGGAATAAACTGTTAAAAAAATATTTCGGTTCAAAAATCCAAAAAACATAGACACACCCCTAATTGATGGAGTGACATAATAATAATTCCAGGGCCTAGACCATAAGTCCTTTAAAGTTGATATTGGACATATAGTTAGATATAGTGCCCAAACCGATTGAAAAATTATCAAACCACGAAATTTATACCGGGAAATGGAAAATTTTTGCATTTTTGTTTCGATAAAACTAACATTATAAATACAAAAGAGATATTGCTGCTCTCTTATTGGTCCATATTTCTATATATAGGGTGGTTTTTTAATTATTTTCTTTTTGGCAAACATCTTCAGTTTGGTCTATCATTTAACCACGAATCATCTTACAAATGAACAACGCTTGCAAATCATTGAATTTTATTATCAAAATGCGTGCTCTGTTAAGAAAGTTCATCGCGCGCTTCTTCCATTTTATGGTCAGTTTAATCGACCCACTGAAGCGGCTATTCGAGCTATTGTGACTAAATTTTGGTCCAAATTTACATTGTTGGACATTAAACCACCAACACGCTTACATATAGTGCGAACTGAAGAAAATATCGGCGCCGTTCGCAGCAATTGGGCCTCTGTTGCTCAACAACGTGGAAAATTTTGCGGAAGGATTTAGGTGTGAAGCCTTACAAAATACAGCTGGTGCAAGAATTGAAGCCGAACAACCTACCACAACGCAGAACTTTTGGTGAATGGGCTCTTGAAAAGTTGGCGGAAGATCCATTTTTTTATCGAAAAATTGTGTTCAGCGACGAAGCTCATTTTTGGCTCAATGGATACGTAAATAAGCAGAATTGACGATTTTGGAGTGAAGATCAGCCAGAAGCATTGCAAGAGCTACCAATGCATCCAGAAAAAGTTACTGTTTGGTGCGGATTATGGGCTGGTGGCATCATTGGACCGTACTTTTTCAAAGATGATGCGAATCGCAACGTAACTGTGAAAGGTGAGCGCTACCGTGAGATGATGTCCAACATTTTTTTGCCAAAATGGAATAGCTTCGCTTGCATGACATGTGGTTTCAACAAGACGGTGCCACATGCCACACAGCACGCGAAACAATGAACCAATTGAGAGGCAAGTTCGGTGAACAGTTTATTTCACGTTTGGGACTTTAAACTATTTGTTGTGGGGCTATGTTAAGGCTCATGTCTATACTGACAAGCCCGCTTCGATTGACGCATTGGAAGACAACATTGAAGCATTTATTCGTGAGATACCGGCCGAAAAGTTGGAAAGAGTATACCAAAATTAGACTAAGCGGATGGACCATTTGAGGCGCAACCGCGGTCAACATTTGCATGAAATAATCTTCAAACATTAAATTATATGGACCGTACTATCGACTCAAATAAAGATTTCGTGCATTTTTGTGAATTTTATATGTTTTTTTTGAAAAAATTTCCTATAGCTATTAAAAAATCACCCATTATAATTATTATAAGTTAAGTGTTTAAATTTAATCCACTTCCAGAAATGCTAGAACGATGCGGTTTTTTGCATTCGACGCGGAATATCTGAAACCTAAATTAGGAAACATCGGGAAAATTTTCCCAACGGAACATACCCAAAAATGGCAAAAACCAAAAATTTAATTAAAGTGTTTAAATTTAAGCCACTTCCAGATATTTTTGAAGGATGTGGTTTTTTACATTCGACGCGAAATATCCCAAAACCTTTATGTAAATGAGACAACTTCAATTTTCCCAACGCGACATTAAAAAAAATGGGAAAGAAAATTAGATGTTTATAGTCATTTCTACATGGTAATTTGAATAGACATAGTCAATCGATTTTAAAAATCGAATATGTCATTTATGTTGATCGAACAATTCGAATAAAAATTTTCATCCATTATTTAGTTTGTCTCAAAAGGGTACATTTATTCAAATATTATAAGCTCTTATTTAGTTTCACCTGTTCCGGTGTCTGTAATGGAATCTTGCAAGTTAAATTTGACCCACTTCCTCTGATCCTACGGAGTTGAATTTTTATATGTTGGTTCAGTTCCGATGACAATGCATTTTTATGGTAAGCATGACCGGAATCGGAAATAAGAAAGGGGCTGATATAGGGAGGGAGAAACACAAAATTTGGTATATCTATCTTACTATTGAAAAAAGTCGAAAAACACATCAGAAGTAAACTTACAGAAAATTAGTTTTACTATAATTAAGTTTCTTATCATTTTTTTCTCCAATATTTACAGAGATGTCCGACCCAAAATGGCGATTTATAATTTCCACATTAACCCCTATAATATGGATATCAAATGAAAGGTCTTGATGACTGAAACACAGTAAGTAAAGTGACGTCATTCTAAATCCAATATGGCGGCCGCCGGAAAATGGTGATTAATAATTTCCACATTAACCCCTATGATATGGGTATCAAATGAAAGGTCTTGATGACCGAAACACAGTTAGTAAAGTGACGTTATTCTAAATACAATATGGCGGCCGCTGCAAAAATGTGATTTATATTTTCCATATTAACCCCTTTGATAGGGGTATAAAATGAAAGGGCTAGATTAGCAAAGCACAGTAAGTAAGGATACATTTATCCAAATATAGCGCTTTGTGTAAAGCCTTTGGCTTTGTATATTTAAGCCTTACCAAAAGTAGTCATATCTAATCAAAAACATAAATGTAAAAACGAGCCGAGTTTTCGGGGAGATACTTCATATAATAGTTGTTCCTTAAAAAGTAATTGGGGTAATATGAGAGGATATGAGGGGTGAATTGATTAAATGTAAAAAAAAATTTGGTTGAAATCTATTTCGCAAGTTTTTCCTTAGTTTGTTTTTAAAATTTTATAACGCGCCAAGTTTTAAAATATTTGAAACAAAAGAAAGAAGAAAGAACTTGACAAGTTATAAAATTTGAAAAACATATTAAGGGAAAACTTGCGAAATAAATTGCAACCAAATTTTTTCTTACATTTAATCAATTTACCCCTCATTAATTTTTTTGGTAAATAGTTTACCGTGCTATTTACGTTGTAAATAGCTCGGCTCTTTAATGGGATATCATCACTTTCTAAAGAGCAACTATTATATGAAAAATCTCCCCGAAAACTCGGACCTTTTTTACATTTATGTTTTTGATCGGATAGTATTTTACAATATAAATTTATGAAATCTAACTTTAAGAAAAAATTTCAAATTATTATTTGATTATTATTTTCTTCTGGGGGATTTAAAAATTTAATGTTCAAGTTTTGACCAAGCAGAAACATTTGCCAACTCATCTTGCCCCTGAGCGTAATAACTCATAATCATAAAATTTGTATTGTGCTTTTATAGTTCAGACTTTTACGGTGAGCCAGAGGTCTATTGACAGGGGTCAAAATATTATAATCATTGGTGGGAGACACCGCCTTGATTAACTAAAGATTCCCAAAGTATGTAACTGATTCAACAACTTGGTGGTGGAAAAGGACTTATGGGTTATAGAATTACGGTTCAGATTTTGATTCAGCTTTATAGAAACTTGTAAAATATGCTTACAAATACCTCTGTAAATTTGTGGAACCTTATTATTTTAGAAAATAATAAAAATATGAATGAAAAAATAAAATGAGTTATTTTTTTAGAAAATAATAAAAATATAAATGACGAAAATAACATGCGTTCTTATGGTAAATAGCTCATATTTCAAATTGAAATCGAAATTAAGGACGTTCAGTTGCTACGCTGAAGTCAAATGAGTACTATCTTTAATAAAATTTATTTAGGATTTTAAAAAAGGTGTAAAGTATGTCAATAATCTTACAACGATTTATAACCTTTTTTATTTGTCCTAAATATTTTAAAAGTATTTATTGGAAAATACCAGGAAATTGTAAATTAGAAATTAATTTGACTTAATGTGACAGATATGACAGTAAACTATGTTTTATATTTGTGTGTATGTGTATATTATTTTAGTGTGTGTGGTCGCCAGTTTTCAAAATATGGTGGCAAAAACAAACCTAACAAAAAAGTTTTAATTTTATTAAATAATTAATTCAAATGTTCGGCAACACCATTTTTTTAATGCAATTATATAAACTGCATATTTTAAAGAATATTTATAAATATTATTTATTATCCTGTCTACTTTAATAATATAGTTATTATAATTTTAAGTTCAAAAAAATTCTGTTCTCCTTAAGACGCTGTGTTAAAAGTTTGATTTTTAATCGAGAATTACTCTTTGAAATGACCGTCAATAGGTGTTAAATTTTTGAGGGAGGATAACTACTGAATTGAGCTATTCAATTCACTAAAAAAAATTTTTTATCTACTATCAAGCTTCATGGATGAACGTCCTTAACAAAGAATTTCAGCTCAGATTTTTGCGGAAAAATTTGCATCAATATTTTGATAATCTATCTACACATAACTGAAAAGAAAATTTCCAATAGCCTAGCTAGCTACAAATAATGAAAAAAACAGATACGTGAAGATATTTGACAACATTTACACAGCTCTATATACTCGGTATGACTCCGTTTATTTATACACATTGTAGCGACCACAAAATTGCTTATTATACATTAAATATATTGTCATTTCTTTTAAATGCTGACATAACAAATTTTTACTATGTAATCAATGTAAAACATAATGTAATTCAGATTGTATTTTTATCTTCAAGTGTAATAATTAATTCAATAAGTATTTTTGTTGAGAAATACTTTCTCACGATTTTTATTTAAAAGAATAAAAAGTCAACAAGTGTTAAAATTCTAGAAAAGTAATATCGTCCAACGATACATCCAAAAAGTGATAATAAAGTTGTTGGTTCAGTTCCGATGACAATGCATTTTTATGGTAAGCACGACCGGAATCGGAGAGAGGAAACGGAGGTTTCGAGGGAGGGGGGAAAACACAAAATTTGGTATATCTCTCTTAATATTGAAAAAAATTTGAAAAACATATAAGAATAAAGTTGTAAAAAATAGTTCTACTATAATTAAGTTTCTTATCAATTTTTCTGTTTCTCTAATATTAACAGAGATATTGACGGTCGGCTGCCGCAAAATGGCAATTATTATTTCCACATTAACCCCTATGATATGGGTTTCAAATGAAAGAACTTGATAAGCGAAACACAGTAAGTTAAGTGGCGTCATTCTAAATCCAATATGGCGGAAAAAATTTGGATGAAAAAATGTATTTCATCCAAATTTTTTCTAGCATTTTACTTTGCACTTACATTCTTACTTTTTACTTTTCGCTATTTACTTTGTAAATAGCTCGGTTCTTTAATGAGATATCATCACTTTTTAAGGAGCAATTATTACATGAAGTATCTCCCCGAAAACTCGGCCCTTTTTTACATTTATATTTTTGATCGGATATGACTACTTTTTGCAAGGCTTAAATATACAAAGCCGAAGGCTTTGCACAAAAAGCTATACTGGAATAAATGCACCCTTACTTACTGTGTTTCGCTTATCAAGCTCTTTCATTTGATACCCATATCATAGGGGTTAATGTTGAAATTACAAATCGCCATTTTGCAGCGGCTACCATATTAGATTTAGAATGGCGTCACTTTACTTACACTGTTGTGCACATCAAGACCATTCATTTTTATAACGCGGCAAGTTTTTTCTTTTGGTTCAAATATTTTAAATTAAAACTTGCCGCGTTATAAAATTTTAAAAACATACTAAGAAAAAAAATAACGAAATAAATTTTTTCAACCATTTGCACTTACACTTTACTTTTCGCTATTTACTTTGTAAATAGCTCGGCTCTTTAATGGGATCACTTTTAAAGGAGCAATTATTATATGAAGTATCTAACCGAAAACTCGGTCCTTTTTTACAATTATGTTTTTGATCGGATTTAACCTAATGTTTAAATAATGTTCAATGTATCGGATGCAGATTTTGAATTTTTATACTCGGTATGTAATATATAGCAGGGTATAGTAAATTTAGTTCCGTTTTTGAAAAGGTTGAAAATATTGATCGCTGAAAAAAAATTTTGGTATAGTTGTTCATAAAATGACTTAACTAGTCCATTTCCGCGAATATGTCAGTCCGTCCATCCGCCCATCGCCCGTCTGTAAACACAACTCAAAAACGAAGAGTGATAGCTAACGGTAATGTTGTTGTATATTCTAGAGCTGAAAAGTAGGGTTAAATTCGTGAATGGGCAAAATCGGACCATGTTTGGACAAAATGGGCAACACTGCCAATCTTTGAAACCGTAAGAAATAGAAAAAAATTGAAAGACAAAAAATGTTCGTTTTTTTTAAATAAGCAACTTTGTAATAAACTTTTTCATTAATTGAGTGTATACCGGGTATTTAAGCAATTAGCTCTGTTAATTGTTATTTTCACTTATTTGACCCTAAAGGGGAAAACTTGTTATTTGACTATTTATATGTATTTAACTCTTTTTGTGTCTTTTCATCCATTGTTAGTATGGTTACCTTTCGGTTATTTTGGATAGACAAACATTTTATAAAACACATGTTAATAAGATTTTGAGAAGCTGTACTCAGTGGCGGATTCAGGTTCGATGAAATATTTTGCAAACTGTAAGTTATTATTTCAAATTGATAAGTTTATAATCTTTTTAATCAAAAGAAATATTATAGATTTTAAAAAAATAGAAAATGGATACCTATGACAGAACAGAATTGAAAATTATAAATGATGGACATAGTAGTAGTCCTTTATGGTGGGGATGACGAAGTAAATAGAACAGGCGATGTAAATGATTAGGACGGTAGAGTAAGCTGATCAATGGATAAAGCTAAATTAACAAAATTTGCGTTTATTTAGATAATTGTTAGCGGTGAAGAAGGAAAATCCTGTACGTCTTGAGGCCAATATTGGTTTATGTAAATCATACAATCGGCAACTTCACCCACTTCGATCAAAATTAATTAAACAAAGTTGTGGTGCGATAAAAAGAGTAAATCGTCATCTGATCTGGCAGATGATCGAAGTGCAGCACAAAGGTCGTGTGAAGATATTGATATGTTTGTAAATTTTGATTATGAAAAGCCAAAAATCTTTTTTAACCGGGCATTTCCAATTTTAAAATTTACGTTATTTAATTATATATATATATATATATATATATATATATATATATATATATATATATATATATATATAATTAAATAAATTACGCAAGTTTTCAATTTGAATGTCACTTACTTTGTGGGGGTGATTCGACAATTCTCGCCGAACATCCGAAATGTCCGGTTTATATATTACTTTTATCAAGCCCAGTATAGTAAGTTCAAACCTAAATGAGACAGTCGCAGAAACACATTTTTTTTGGACCTAGTCTATATGATATTTAAGGTGAAGTAGTATATCATTATCATTCTACACTTCTGTGTGTTAACAACTAATCCAGTGAATCTCAAACAGTTTCGTGTGTGTGGTATTTTGGAAGTTTTTATATTTTAATAAAAATTTATAAAAAATTATTTTTCTTTAATTCAGGTAAAATTTGTAGTCATAATTTTTAGGTTAAATTATGATTGTTGGCTTTATTCAATAAAAATCGCCTAACCAAAATTATTCTTTAATAAATTTTAATTATTTTATTAAGAATTTTTTAATCCTGTTATAATAATAATATTTTTAATCCTGTCATATAATATAATATAATAGAATTATATTTCCTTGTTACAAAAACATGGGCAGACCTCAGGTCAATAAGCAACCATATGTTTCGGTTTTATGTTTTATTACAAGTAATTAAAATTCTATTATATTACAACAGGATTAACAAATTCTTAATAAAGGAATTGAAATTTATCAAAGAATAATTTTGGCTAGCCGATTTTTATTTAATATAGCCGACAATCATAATGGGTTAAAGCCCGGTAAATTATGATAATAATTTAAAGGTAATGTAATAGAATTTTAAGTACTTGTACTTAAACGTAGGCCTGAGGTCTGCACAGTTATAGTATTAATTTAATTGCTTGTTCAAAAACATTTTATTTAATAACAAATCCGAAAATTTTATTGAATATCAATTCTATAATTTATTTTCATACTATTTACATCATTGATTCACTTGCATTTTGTTTGATGTCCACTGGTATATAAATAAATATAATCTTTTATTGATAATAGCCATCTCGTTCTAACTATGATGGTTGCATATGTGAATATCTTTGTCGATGGCCATAGCCAATAGAAATAAAATATAAGATAAGTTTATTATAATGCTATTTCTTTTTATATAATTGATAAAGTGTATCTTTTCCCTTTATTGAATTATTATATTAAATTCCCCTTTTTCATATATTAAATAGCATTAGTGTATTTTTACCCATTCCAATTTTTTATTTCTGCGCAAAAGGGGAATGGTGTCTCATTTAAGTTTGAACTTACTATACTACAGAGAAGGATGTGAAAAGAGATTCGAGGAATTCCAGAAAAAAGATAGCGGTTGCGCTCTTGACATGATTATAAATATACGAGTTTATATGAATAAGTACACTCCAATCACATTTGGTACCTACTCCCGTTCAAAAAAACTGATCTGACCTGAACCGAATCAGTCTCTCACAATTTTGATTATTCTTGTAGGAAATTTTTTAACAGATACAAAATATATTATTTAATTTGTATATGTAAAGACGCATCCACATATACGCGCTACAAACCCCGAGCTCACCTTCGTTCGTTCGTTCGTTCGTTCGTTGGAATTGTTGATTTCAACGAACCTCCGCGATCCTTAGGAAACCCATGAACATATATTCATATTGCAGTGAAGTTGAATCAATCACGAAAACCCGTTATTTAAGCCTGAAAATACAAAAGGTGTCTGAAGAAAGCCAAAATGGACTCATGGAGGAAGCTGTGTCATGATGTTGAAAACACATCTGAGGGAGCAATTAAATTCCATCGTATCCTGGCAAAGAAACCCGCTGATACCATTGGGTCACTTCGGAAACCCGATGAAGAGTATACTAGCTCCGAGAAGCATACACTCGAGACATTGCTCCAGATTCATTTCCCGGATTCGGTGGCAGTGGACGGTGAAAACCCTTCTCAAGAGCAGCTTAACCAGGGTCTCCCACAGACTGGCGAGGACTGGAGAAGAGCGGCGATTGCCATTAACCGCTCAAAGATAGAATGGACAATAAACTAATTCGACCCCTACAAAGCACCGGGACCAGTTTTGATATACCCAGTGCTTTTACAAAAAAGAGCAGAGCATCTTTTAACTCTGCTTGATGATATATTCAGGGCAAGCCTGGCTACGGGTTATATCCCAACAGTATGGAAACCTGTAAGAGTGACCTTCTTTCTAAAACCGGGAAGGCTTAACCACTCCACGGGAAAAGACTTTAGACCAATTAGTCTGTCATCGTTTCTACTGAAAACAATGGAACGACTAATTGGATTTCATTTGACTCAGGTGGTATTGTAAAGAAATCCGCTTCATGCCAACGAACACGCGTATCAGGTGGGAAAATCCTGTGAATCAGCCCTCCACAACCTAATATACAGGATTGAGGAGGGATTTGCAACGAAACAAACCACCTTGTGCGTTTTTCTTTACATAAAGGGGGCATTCGACAATGATTCTTACAATTCCATCGTTGATTCTGTTGGTCGGCACGGAGTAGATTTATCCACCTTTTGCAGGTGGATAAAATCTATGCTGATAGGAAGAAAAATATAAACTTCCTTTTTTGGAGAGTCTGTCACTGTGAGAGCCACAAAGGGGTGTCCGCAGGGTGGTGTCTGATCCCCACTCCTGTGGATCCTGACAGTGAACAGCTTACTGACGAACCTCAACCAAAATGGATACTACACACAGGGTTACTGCGTGTAGATTACTGCGTGCAAAAAACTGTCCAGGATCCAGAGACAGGCCTGCTTGTGCATCACTGGATCTATGAGCAGTATACTGTGGCTGCCTCCGCTAAACTATTGTAATAATAGCTAAAGCGAGATCCAGCGCCTATAGATTATCTTATAATAACAACTGGATTTAAAAAATCAGGTTGGACATACAAGTATCGTGGGAACATCAATTATCTCAGACCGCGTCTTTGAAATGGGCACAGATATACTTCCCAAGACATACTCCTTCTGAAAACCTTTCACTGTAGTATGTGATAGGGCCATGTGGTCGGAAGGAGAACCACCCTATCTCAGGAAAGGAATCGTCTGGTATACAAACGGATCCAAAAATGAAGAAGGGATCCGGGTGGTAACCTACGGTGAAAGACCTAATGCAAACATAAGCCTCCACTTGTGGAAATATGCCACGGTCTTCCAAGCAGAAGTCTACGCCATACTGGCTTGGGTCCGTGAGAACCTACGCAGAGGCAACATAAACCAGATCGTATGTATTCTGTCGGACAGTCTAGCTGCTTTAAAAGCCTTGTCTGGAACTGAGGTCACCTCAAGGGTAGTCAAGGATTGTCTGGAGGAACAATCTGTCTGGGTGCCGGGTCACAGTGGTTTCGAAGGAAACGAAAAAGCGGATACCTTAGCAAAGAAGGGAGTTTGAATGCCCTTCATAGGCCCAGAGCCTTTTTTAGGAATTCAAAAGACTGCATGTAAACAGGTGATCAACGAGTGGTCAAATGCTAAACATCGTGGTCACTGGGAAAAAGTACCGCGGCAACAGCTCGCGAAGGTACTGCTTCAGAGTGCAACAAAGAGGTTATCTCTCGATTCACTGAGGCTGAGCAGGATGCAACTGCGGAGCGTTACCGGATTCATTACCGGGCATTATCCCCTGCGGAAGCATCTGCAAACAATGGGACTCCATAATGGGTCAATTACGTCAGATTGTGTGGCGAGGAGGAAGAAACACCCAGCCACATAATGCGCAAAGTAGTCATTCGTACTTCAAAGTATTCATCATCAGTATAAATTAGCTAGTCGTAATTTACTCTTTGACAATTAGAAATGGATAAAAAATCGAGATCAATATATAAAAGTAAGAATAAATAAAAAATTAAACAAATTAAAAAAAAAAAAATGAATTTTATTGAAATTACTCCTGTTAAGATTTCTGGTTTTCAAGTTTACTCTTGTTAACCTCACTCTTACTAAAATTACTCTTATATTGTCTCAGGATTTGTTATTCGTTGCTAATTTGGTGACAGTTTCACCAAACTGTCACCAATGAATCGGCACAATCTGTGGGATTTTGAGCCCCTTCCATAAACAACCAATTATTATGTGAAATTTTGTCGTAAATTTGAGTAATTCGATTTTCAACAAAGGTTTTCCACCTGCTTAGATCAGAATTAATCCAATGTAAAACGACTTGAGAGTCAGAAAAGGCAAAAATAATAGTAATTTTATAACGAGGGTTATAAGTATCAAGAACAAATGTAATTAATTTTGATAAAAGAATAGCCAATAATTCTAGTCGAGGTATACTCTATTGTTTCATGGAAGTTTTGATTTGGCTACAACTAAATTAATATGTGTCTGATTTGAGGAATCTACCACACGGAAGTAAATTACGCAAGCGTATCCTCTCAAAGAAGTATCCGCAAATCCCACCAGAGTTCAATCGCAATTTTCAGTTATATTAAGGTGACGCGAAATTTTTATTTGGGAAAGTGACGGCAACTGTTCTTGAAAGGTTGTCCATAATAAAACAAATTTCGGCGGAGGTAAGTCATCCTATTCAAGTTTGTGTTTCCTTAATTATTTTATTAGATATTTTGCAAAATGCGTAACTGGAGCTAAAAAACCTAAAGGGTCAAAAATCGGAGATAATGTCGATAAGATAATTCGTTTCGAACATATGAATATTCCGTTTAAGACCTAAAACTTTTTGAAATTCATTATTATCAAAATATAGCGATTGAGATTTAATGAAAGTAAATTCGTGGGAAGATTTTCTAAAATTAGTGGTGTGTTAGATAGATAGTTGGTTGTAGAGGCTGCCCTAGACGGGCTACACTTCGACCATAAGGTCCATTGTGAAGCCTAAAAATGTGTGGATGTAAGTGGAAGGGCAGGATTTTTTGTGTATAGACTAGGAATTGGTGGGATATGCGGCTGCAGCCGACTATGATAGGCCCAAATAACGGCCCCTTTTAGCGAATTTCCTCCAATGGAAATGCAGCTATTGTTTTTGCACTAATGTTGGAATTTCGTAAAAATTTCTTCAAATGTCCATCGATCCTACCTATTTGATGTTAAAAATCACTATCGCTAAATATATATATATATATTTATATATATATATATATATACAAACATATATACATACATACATATATATATATATATATATATATATAAGAAACAAAATCACAGTAAAACTTAGTATCCACAACTTAACTCCTGATAAATTTTTACTAAGTTTTACTGTGATTTTGTTTCTTATCATTTTTCTGTTACACTAATATTTACAGTAATATTTACAATTAAAGATTGAAAGTTAAAATTCTAAATATCGCTGTTCAGATTAGAGTTTGAGAAAAAGATCAAGTAACGAATTGTAGCAAACTTGATTTTCTACAATTTTACTTCTTATACATTTTTCTTAATATCTTGTGTTTGTTTGATACGAATACATGAAATATATTTTATTGTAAAAAGTAACATAGCACCCATAGTAACTATAAACTACAATCGTTATTTTGGCTAGTAATAAATTTAATTTTTGCTAAAACTAAAGTCATATCAGATATTATATTTCATTTTGATCACACTAAAATTATGACCGCTATGGAGTGATTTATGTGTTCTAAGGAAATTCGCTAAGTTTTTTTTTCTTAATAATTGACAAACTGCCGATGTCGGGATTTGAACCCATAACCTCCCAGTTTCCAAGTAGGCATACTGCGCAGACATAACGCCATAACGACTTAACTCCTTGTGGTGTAATAAAGATTATTAAAATAATCAAAGTGAATTCTAGGTTTTTTGAAATTATATTCCAAATTTTGCCCCTATTCCTAGAACATTTGTTTGTATTTTATAAATACGTATTTTGACTACAATGTAGTCATTATCAGTATGAATAAGCTAATCGTAACTATCTCTGGGATATGGATTCAGAGATATGTTGCTTGTCGCTAATTTGGTGCGTGTCTTACAATGATATTAAAAAATTCTGTCCTTTTATACGATTTGGCTGAGGTTATAATCTGAATTGAGGGTATAATCTGAAATACGTATTTATAAAATACAAACAAATGTTCTAGGAATAGGGGCAAAATTTTAAATATAAGAACCGAACGAAGTGGCGTCAAAATGGGATATGTTATTTATCACGTTAACACCTAACAAATAAAAAAAGTTCGAGTTCCAATACAATTTTTAATTCGGATATGCTAATTCTAGCCGACTAATATTTTAAATTCAATATTTATATATATATATATATATATATATATATATAAATATATATATATATATATATATATATAAATATGTATATATACATATATATATATATATATATATATATATATATATATAAATACATATATAAATACATATATATATATATATATATATATATATATATATGTCTATATATGCCTAGGTTAGAGTCGATTCTAGTACGTCAGGGGAGTATGGAATGGTTTTTTTGCGTTTAAATTTTTTAGGAAGTTTGAGCATTAGAGGAATTGTAAAGCAATAATCAAAAGTAGTACTCACAGTTGGATTATGAACAATTTCTACAATATGTTTTAACAATCAGGTTTTCAGCGATGAACGTAAATTACTCCAGATCGGTAATTTGTGTAGTCTCCAATATAAATTCGAAGATGTTTAAAGTTGAACCACAATGCTGCTTGGCTTCTTCAGTAAGTTGATTTACTTGTATTAAATTTATTTGTTCAGTAGATTCAATCCATTAAAAATTAAAAAATTCACTCGAAAATTTTCAAAGTCGATTTTTGTACTTTTAAATTGAAAATTTACAATGGACGCGATAGTGTCGATATAAGAGCACTATCCTACCGGCTGCGCCAAATATAAGTTTCAAAAATAAAGAGTTATAAAAAAAACATTATTATGTATTATTAACAAAATTATTATAATTGAAAGTTACTACAATGTTTTATAACTACATAATTATTCTTGAACAATTAAGCAGCGAACTATGTCAAAACTATTAATTATAAAAGACAACTAAAATACTATTTACATTTGCTTATATACAAAATTAGATACAAAGAATAAGGATTGAAATATTTAATGACACATATCATATTTTATCTAAGGGTTGTTTATTGAAATAATTTATTCAATAATGTTGTGATACCATATCAGGATAGATAACTTGCATGTTTAAAGTATAGAGGACAAATAGTTTATATTGTGCGTATTTGATGACGCATATCATAATGTACCCAAAGGTGAAAGATTATTAAAATAATCAAAGAGAACTCTAGGTTTTTTTGAAATTATATTTCAAATTTTGCCCCTATTCCTAGAACATTTGTTTGTATTTTATAAATACGTATTTCGACTACAATGTAGTCATCATCAGTATGAATTAGCTAATCGTAACAATCTCTGGGATATGGATTCAGAGATATGTGAAACAGGCACCAAATTAGCAACAAGCACCATATCTCTGAATCCATATCCCAGAGATTGTTACGATTAGCTAATTCATACTGATGATGACTACATTGTAGTCGAAATACGTATTTATAAAATACAAACAAATGTTCTAGGAATAGGGGCAAAATTTGAAATATAATACCTAAAGGTTGCTTAATTGAGTGATTCATACAATAACGTTGTAGTACCATATCGAGATAGAAAACTTATATACATATATATATATATATAAATATATATATATATATATATATATATATATATTTATATATATGTATATATATATATATATAAATATATATATATATATATATATATATATATATATATATATATATATGTATATATATATATATATGTATATATATATATATATAAATATATATATATACATATATATATATATATATATGTATATATATATATACATATATATATATATATATATATATATATATATATATATATATACATATATATATAACTGTTTGTGTCTATTCATCCATTATAAGTATGGTTGCCTTTTGGTTATGTTATACTAACGGAGGTGACTAGCGTTATCTTAATTTGACTTTCAAGTATTATGTTTTAATATTTTAAACATTATTCTGACATCAATAGGTTTATCGCAACTTGGTTGGGAAGTAAGCCCAAGACGTCTGGCAGAGAAAGAACTAGTAATAAAAACATCTTTTGTGCTTTGCCAACGGGGCGGGGCGATCTAGATGCTATGGTAGAACGAATGTAACCAGGGATGGATTTACGCTTAGGTCCTAGAAGCCCGGACTTAGGGCGACAAAATTTTACAGGTGCTACAGTTTTAGGAATGCGAAAAATTTTACAGATGAACAAATTTAATGAACGATTCAAATTTGAATTTGTTTTGCTATGAATATATGAACAAATTTCGAGAAAGTATTCCAAAGAATGTTAAAAAGTATGAACTGAAACAAAAGTATTAAAAAAAGCAAATTAGCTAGTCAAAAGTATTCCAACGATTTGGAAAAGACATAATGAATGAGACATTACGTCATTTATACAGTATAAACTGAAAGATTTATCAGAGCATAGTGCACTGTGCACTAAGTTTATGCAATATAGTCGGAAAGAATTAACTCAAAAACAGGCTTAAATCAGTGAATTTGAATTTTGTGTTTGTTAGGTGATAACGTGATAAATAACATATCCCATTTGGACGACACTACGTTGTCAGGAAACCTGTAAAAAAAATGGCCAAAAACTGTTTTTTGCGTTTTACAAAAAAACTATACATCGGACGAAAGATTCGTTGAGTGATTCATACAATAACGTTGTAGTACCATATCGAGATAGAATACTCATATATATATATATATATATATATATATATATATATACACCATATATATCATATACAATATGTACCATATCGACATAGAAAACTTGTATATATATATATATATATATATATATATATATTTATATATATATATATATATATATATATATATATATATATATATATATATATATATATATATATATATATATATATATACACAAGTTTTCTATCTCGATATGGTACTACAACGTTATTGTATGAATCACTCAACTATGCAACCTTTAGGTAAATTATGATATGCGTCATCAAATACACACAATATAAACTCTTTGTCCTCTATACTTTAAACATGCAAGTTATCTATCCTGATATGGTATCACAACATTATTGAATAAATCATTTCAATAAACAACCCTTAGATAAATTATGATATGTGTCATCAAATATTTCAATCCTTATTCTTTGTATCTAATATAGTATATAAGCAATTGTAAATAGTATTTTAGTTGTCTTTTATAATTAATAGTTTTGACATAGTTCGCTATTTAATTGTACTAGCGGAATAATTGTTCAAGAATAATTATGTAGTTATAAAACATTGTAATAACTTTCATTTATAATAATTTTGTTAATAGTACATAATAATGTTTTTTTTATAACTCTTTATTTTTGAAACTTATATTTATCGCAGCCGGTAGTGCTCTTGTATCGACACTGTCGCGTCCATCGTAAATTTTCAGTTTAAAAGTACAAAAACCGACTTTGAAAATTTTCGAGTGAATTTTTAAATTTTTAATGGATCGAATCTACTGAACAAATAAATTTAATATAAGTAAATCAACATATTGAAGAAGCCAAGCAGCATTGTTGTTCAATTTTAAACATCTTCGAATTTATATTGGAGACAACACAAATTACCGATCTGGAGTAATTTACGTTCATCGCTGAAAACCTGATTGTTAAAACATAATGTAGAAATTGTTCATAATCAAACTGTGAGTACTACTTTTGATTATTGCTTTACAATTCCTCTAATGCTCAAACTTCCTAAAATATTTAAACACAAAAAAACCATTCCATACTTCCCTGACGTACTAGAATCGACTCTGACCTAGACTCTGAAGAAATAATTGATAAAAATAAAAAATATTTACCAATAAAAGAACAAACGATAGATAATCTAATTGTTCAATTACAAAATATAAATAAAAAAAATAAAAATATTGAAGATAATTTAAATAAAACCAAAATGACTGCTATAATTACTTTATATTTAATTAAAAATAAAATATACTTTGATGGTACACCTGGTACTCTCAATACATTCTTGCGAAACGCGAACAGGATTATTTACCTATCCGATACTAATTCAATTGAAACTATAACCGATATGGTTAGAAATAAAATTATCGGAAAAGCAAACGATATTTTAATATCAGTAAGAGACCCGACTAAGTGGACAGTAATCCAAGAACCCAAATCAATTTTCAGACAGACTTACTGTAGAAACGATATTACATCGACTAAATACAATTTCACAAGGAAATCGATCTTTAGAAATTTATTATTCAGAATTATCGGATTTACAAACCTCTTTACAAAATTCAATCGATCAAACTAAAACTCATGATTATCAACAAGGGCAAATTGATCTTAATATATCAATTGTATTAAAATCATTTAAAGCAGGACTTGATCCAAAATTAGGATATATAGTTAGAGCTAATCGACCCTCAACAATAAAATATGCATACGACGCTTATTTAAATGAACTTAGAATCAAGTTACGACAGAAATATAATTGAAAATAAAAATACAATTAATTATCATAATAATCAACCCATACAACGGAAACCAATTCAAAATCTTAATATTAATAATAGACAACAATTACAACCACCCAGAATTAATTATACTCCTCAGTATAATTAACAATCAAATAATAATTTTAGACCTCAAACCAATTTTATTCGACATAGACAAAACTCACCTATGCATAATAACTATACAAACCCATTGTAGCGTACTGAACCGAATACATAAAATAAACCACCCATATATGTACCTCCATATAAACCGCAACAATCATATCAACCTAAATTTAATAGACCACCTCAACAATCATACAAACCTTCTCCAATGGACACTAGTTCAGGAAACACCAGACAAATACTTCACAGACCCAATTTGTTTAATCAAGAAACAAATGAACAAGACTACCCTGATCAAGAATACAGGTCAGATGAAAGCCCAGTAGAAGTAGAAAATTTTGACTATGAAAACTCTCCAATAAATGAAAATTTTACGGGAATAGCCTCAACTTGCGATCCTCCGGATTTATCGAATTAAACTTTCATAAAACCAACGGAAAATTACCCTATATAAAAATTAACAACTTAAAACTTTTAATTAACACAGGAGTAGATAATAACTTCCTAGATCCCAAACATTAACGCTTATTCAAAAATATTTACCCTACGAAAACTATTGTAAAAACCGCTCTAAAAGAACATCTAACAAACCAAAAAGTTAAAACAAATTATATTCAAAATTTAAATAATCAAGAACCCATATTTTTCTTAGTTTTCAAATGTCATCATTTCTTCGGCGGAAATATTGGAAACGAAACCTTACAAAATCTCAACGTTAATATTAATTATAACACGAATACTATAAATTTAAACGGCATATAAATCAAGTTATTATTTAAACCCCTCGTAAAATCTGAAATACAGATTTTAATTTCAAATGAACAAAAACTATATAAATACAAACTAACATTAAAAATGGCGACATTTCTATTCCAAACATTCAAGTAGATGACGAAATAAACATACAATCAGGAATTTACAAAGCTAATGAATAGCATACTAAAGTATTAATCACGAATGACTCAGATATCCAACAAAAGTTTATCATATCTCAACCGATAAGAGCTGAGCACATAAATAAATTCAAACAAATTGAATTAAACAACACAGAACAAGACGATGTGTATGATTATCAATTTGCTGACGAACATTTGCGTACTGAACACTTAAACGTAGAAGAAAAACAAGTACTATTAGACTAAATATCGTGACGTATTTGACACAAGAGAACAAAATATGACGTTTACTTCTGATATGAAAAAAAAAAACAAAAAAAAAACATTAAAAACATTAAAAACTTCTATTAAAACAACTGACGACATTCCGATCCATACCAAGTCATATCGATACCCTCACATTCATAAAGATGAAGTCACTCGACAAATCAACGAAATGTTAGAGAAAAATATCATAAGACCCTCAAATTCCCTTTGGTCTTCACCAATTTTGATTGTTAGTAAGAAAGCAGACGCTTCTGGAAAAAAGAAGTGGCGACTAGTAATCGATTATAGATAGTTAAATGAGAAAATCCAGATGTTAAATGAGAAAACTATTGACGATAAATATCCATTACCCAATATACCAGACATTCTAGACAAGCTTGGAAAATGTCAGGACTTCACTACTTTGGACAAAGAAATTCCAAAAGACATTCCAAAGACCGCATTCTCTGTAGATAATGGTCATTATGAATTTTCACGCATGACCTTTGGTTTGAAAAATGTACCTGCGACCTTCCAACGTGTTATGGATAATTTGTTACGAGAACATATTGGAAAAAATGTTTTAGTATACATGGACGCTATAATAGATTACTTATCATCTCTTCAAGAACACATTCAAACCTTACAAACAGAATTTAATAAATTAAGATTATCAAATTTTAAGACGCAGTTAGGCAAATGCGAGTTCTTAAAGAAAGAAATAGAATTCCTAGGACACATAGTCACTACCAAAAACTGTAACCGAAATAAAATCATTTTTAGGACTCATAGGATATTATCGAAAATTTATAAATAATTTCGCTAAGATTATCAAACCTATGACAGAATGTTTAAAAAAGGGTACAGTGATAAATATTAAGGATACAAAATATTCCGATTGTTTTGAATATTGTAAAAAGTTGTTAACTAATGACCCAATTTTACAATATCTCGATTTTTCTAAACCATTTATATTGACTACCGACGCTAGCAACTTTGCTATCGGAGCAGTTCTATCACAAGGACTCATTGGTCAAGATAAACCCATATGTTATGCATCTAGAACTCTAAATAAAGCGAAATGCAACTACGCAACAATAGAAAAGGAGTTATTAGCCATTGTTAGGGCTAATAACTCCTAAGGTTGTGAAAACATTTATGGACAAAAATTCAATATCCTTAGGGACCATAAACCTTTGAAATAGATTTTCTCTCTTAAAGAATGTAATTATCGATTACTTAGATGGAGATTCAAACTCTCTGACTATAATTTCAATATAGATTGCAAACCCGGTAAACAAAATACTAACGCAGACGCACTCTCTCGATTTCAAACAAACAATAACGAATCATTAGAAGTAGAAGTATCTACACAACACTCTTCTCAAGAAAATACTAATTCAGGAATCCCAATAGCCGAAAGAGCATTAAACGAATTTAGTAATCAAATAATTTTAGAAAAGATATTAGGAAATAAACATAAAAACCTAACGCTATTTAAACTCAAGAAAAGACAAGTTTATTTGAAAACCTTTATTTTAAACCAGAATTCATAACCCAAATTATTAAAAACACTTTTCCCCTAACAAACTAAATGCAATTTATACAGATAACGAGACATTTAATAAACTAACTAAAATTCATGAAGAATTATTTCAAAATAACAAACTAATACGTTGCACTAAATTATTGGAAGATATAGAAGTCGTTGACGAACAATCTAAACTTATTAAAAATTATCACAACTTATCAATTCACAAAGGAATTGATGAAACCCTAAATCATCTAAAAAGGCGATATTATTTCGATAATATGAAATCTAAAATCACTATCTATATAAATTCATGTGACATTTGTGCACTAGCTAAATATGAAAGACATCCATTATAACTCAAATAAAATCAAGCTGAACAAGCAACTAAACCATTTGAAATATTAAACATTCACTTATTATTTATTGAAAAGTCAATATTCTTAATAATACTAGACAAATTCTCAAAATTCATAGAAATAATCCAATAACCAACTAAAAATGGTATAGACACATTAAAAGCCTTACGACAATATTTATCTAGACACGGTTTACCTACCAAAATATATCATGACCCAGGAAAAGAATTCGACAACTATCAATTTAAAGAATTTCTACATTTATACAATATTAAAAATCTTAAAACAAGTGCTAGATCATCCCAAGGAAATTCCCCCGTTGAACGTTTACACTCAACCATTCTAGAAACTATTAGAATACTAAAAGTAAAAGGATTACGATTACCCTTTGACGAATTAATGTCTTTAGCAACCCTAACTTATAATAATTCCATTCACTCCAGAAAACGAAAAGTTATTAAAACCTAAAACAAATAATGTATTAAACGATTATTACTTACAACGAATATCAGAAACAAAAATAATTAAAGAAATAATTGATCAAAACCATAAAAAACTTTTTGATAAAATAACTAACAAAAATCAAAAATTGAAAGACCCACCAACTCTGTAACCTAATCAAAACACCTATATCAAAGTTACCCAAAGAAACTCAAAACTACTTCCAGTTTTCGATAAAGCAAAAGATAAACAAGATAACTGACTAACCTTTAAAATTACTAAAAACCGAAAATACCATAAATCAAAAATTAAAGTACGAAAATAATATTTCCAGATTTGTGCTATCATCGAATCAACGAGTTGGATATCACGACCTCACGCACACAAAAGGATTACTCGCTTTAAATTTAGGACAAACCTTAGTAACTACCCATTATATAAACCTTATTCACATAATTAATATAACTAACTTGGAAAATACAGTCACAGATACTCAAAATACATTAATCAATTTAAAAGTTAATATCACTTTCTTTTATAACCCTAAACATTTACAAAACCAATTAAATATCCTAACAAATAAAATTAATACTTTAAATATTAATCACCGTAACAAACGTGGACTAATAGACGGACTTGTATTTATTATTAAGAAAATCTCTGGAAACATGAATAATGACAACGCAATTGAAATGAATGAACAATCTTCAGGATAATTCCTAATAATTAAAAGCTCTATTACAAATCAGCATAGCTTAAACTCTCAAATGATTCAAAGATTTGAAAATATAACCTCATTTATTAATCAAGGACAAGCTCATTTACAAATTATAACTAAATCTATTAAAAGCTACGAAAATATTGAGTATCAACTATTCGCAACTCAAGTATACTTTTCTTTACAAACTCAGATCACACTTCTCACTGATTATGTAAATAATATTATAGAATCTATCCAACTTGCACAATTAGGAATACTCTCAAAACATATTCTGAACAAAAATGAATTAACAATTGTAAAAAATAAATTACCTTCATTATTTCATAACTTCAATAATGAAAAAATTTACGAAATATTTGAATTAAAAGCATATTTTAACAATATCAATATAATATTTACCGTACAAATACCACAAATTAAAGATAAACATACTTACAACACATACAGACTTAGACCTTTACCTATTCATAATACGATTTTTATTCCAAAAACAAACTATCTCTTTTATAACCTAGAGCAATATACATTCGTAAGTAAACCTTGCAGACAGATAGAACGTTTCCTTTTATGTAAGGAGAATACAATTACAAAACAGCTCATCGAATACATGCGAAATAAAAATAATTCAAAATGAACCAGCTAAATGCTTGTTACATCACACAATGGAAACTAATTTCATTGAAGAAATTGAGGATAACCACATCATAGCATACATAGATAAACCAATCAATATAAATACGACTTGTGGAAAGAACATAACGAATTTTATTGGAAAACTGTACATCACATATGAACAATGTAAAGTTTTATTAAATGGAATCACTTATGGAGAAATTTCATCAAAAGTATAAAATTTTAAATTAGAACAAATCATTTACAATGATATGCAAATTGAACAAATATCAAACGATACGACATTTGACACTTTAAAAATGGATTCCTTACAAAATACTGAAAAATTGGAATTCATAAAGTTACAACATTATTCGCACATCGGAGCAAATATATATATTTTATTAATCATAATTTTTATCTATTTCCCTTTACATAATTATTAGGAAGCACAAGGAATCAAAAACAATTAATCCAACAGCTGCAGAAATTATAGAACTTCAACCTAAGACTTCAGCCAATCAGCCTTATATGATTAGACTTCCGTTCTAAGGAGGGAGGAGTTATCTATCTCGATATGATACTACAACGTTATTGTATGAATCACTGAACTAAGCAACCTTTAGATACATTATGATATGCGTCATCAAATACACACAATATTTACTCTTTGTCCTCTATACTTTAAACGTGCAAGTTATCTATCCTGATATGGTATCACAACATTATTGAATAAATCAGTTCAATAAACAACCCTTAGATAAAATATGATATGTGTCATCAAATATTTCAATACTTATTCTTTGTATCTAATTTAGTATATAAGCAAATGTAAATAGTATTTTAGTTGTCTTTTATAATTAATAGTTTCGATATAGTTCGCTATTTAATTGTACTACCAGAATAATTGTTAAAGAATAATTCTGTAGTTACAATTATAAAACATTGTAATAACTTTCAATTATAATAATTTTGTTAATAATAATGTTATTTTTATAACTTTTTATTTTTGAAATTTATATTATATATATATATATATATATATATATATATATATATATATATATATATATATATATATACATATATATATATATATATATATATATATATATATATATATATATATATATATATATATAGATATATATATATATATATATATATATATACATATATACATATATATATATATATATATATATATATATATATATATATATATACATATATTTATATATATATATATATATATATATATATATATATATATATAGATATATATATATATATATATGTAAGGAAAATACATTATACTTTCCCAAATCTGTTTGAATTTCTAAAACCAATTTTTATAGTTACTATGGAAAGTAACCATAATTCATTAAGACACGAAGTCAGTCAAATATTAAAAAAAGATTTTGTGAAGAAAGGAACAACAAAGTGAATAAAAGTGAATAATCGACATTGAATGTTGTTTCTTTGCTTTACAGGTAAATTTTATTGTAATCAAATACAGTAATTAAATAAAATAATCAATCAATCCTTTGCTTTACAGAGAAACAATTCAATTTAATTATTCACAAAAATATTACTATTATAATTAAATATAAAAAATTCAGAAATAAAGAACATTATAAAACAACATTCTTTGTATAAAATTCACTTGTAAAGCTACAATTTAAATTTGAAATAAAAGCGCAACAGACGGAAAATCAAATGTCATCTGCTTAACCTCTATAGCAACACCCAATAGCCAAAAGTTTAAAGTACCAGAGGAATTTCAAAATATGAATCTACACACAGAATTGCTTAAGACCCAAGCATTGGATCCAAGAAAAGATTGGATCACCCTAACAGATGCGCTGTATGGTACATACATAGATGAAAATCAAAATTTACAGTTTGAAAACTATTTTCTGGAAGAAATTACAGATGAAGAAAACCCCAAAAACACAAAGGTAAATACAGACGAAACAATGTTGAAAGTATTAGAGAAACTATTGGAAGAAAAACAAAAAGATTCTGATATTCAACACTTAGGGAAATCAGCAAGAGATTTTATGATCGAGAAATTCACTGGTAAAAATTCGAACGCTCATCAATGGATACTGGAATTTGAGAAAGAATGCGAAAGTTTTAAAATAACCGAAGAAAACAGAAAAATTGAAATATTGCAATTTTTTTGGAAAAAGCTTCTAAAGACTGGTATAGCTGTATGGTATTAAAATTAACAGTAGAGTCAGAATGGGAAACATGGAAAATAAATTTTTGTGAAACATTTGCAAATAAAGGATGGTCACCCATTAGTTATGCTTTATCCTTTAGATACCAATCAGGTTCATTATTAGAATATGCGTTAAAAAAAGAAAACTTGTTACTAGAACTAAAACTTGTTCATATGTGATAGGATTGACAGAGAAAGTTTAACGGAAACTGAAGACCTTTATAATGAGATAAGTAATTTAGAACATCTAATCAATAAAAATAAATGGATGAGTAAAAATAATACTAAAGACATTAATATCAAAGAAAAAACTGAAAAAGTACCATGCAAAATTTGTGAAAGAAGAAACAGAGGCATGCGATATCATCCGGAAGCAATATTTTGTAATTAGAAGTAGAACTCAATTAACCGAACAAAAAAACTAATAATTCCACCATTAATCAAACTTAACGTACTTTTAAATGGAACATTAAACGTCACTGGGTTCTATGACTCAGGTTCAAATGTTTCACTAATAAATTCAAAAATATAAAAAATAATAAATATTAATAAAGATAAAAACAAAAAAACTAATCTAAAAACGATTAATGGTGTGAATGAAATAGGAGGAATGATTTCATTAAAAGCAAAAATTTTTAATATAGAACACGAAATCGATGTTTTTATAATAGAACAATAAAAATTTCAATTACGAATTGTTAATTGGATTAGATTGCATAAAAAAGTTCAATTTAGTACAAAACGAGTACTTAAAAATTGAACAGAAAACGCCGAAAATAGGCGAAAATGAAAAAAATGAATATTCTATAGAAAAAATAATAATTCCTGGTAGATCAGGTATAGAAAACCAATTTAGTAATCAAAGATTTAATGAATGTATCGAAACAGAACTAGTGAATTTTAATGAACGTGTAATGGAAGAAAAATTCCAAATTTCAAAAAATCAAATCAATTATGATGAAAAATCAACGATAGAAAATCTAATTGAAAGATATAAGTCACTGCTTGCCAAACATAAATATGATGTAGGAAGAGTGAAAAATTACGAGGCTAGAATAGATCTAATTATTGACAAATACTGTTGTAAAAGACCATACAGGTGCTCAATTGAAGATAAACTAGAGATAGAACAACAAATTTCAAATTTACTAAAAAAAAGGATTAATAGAAGAATCGTACAGCCCTTTTGCTGCCCCAGTAACTTTGGCATATAAAAGAGATGAAAATAAAAAATCAAGATTAGGCATAGATTTCAGAGATCTAAATAAAATCATAATACCCGAGTGTCAACCTTTCCCATTAATTGAAGATTTAGTAGTAAAAACAAGAGACTGCAAATATTTTACAAAACTTGACATTAACTCAGCTTTTTGGTCAATTCCACTAAGAATAGAAGACAGAAAAAAAACAGGATTTATCACACAAGAAGGACATTTTCACTGGACCTGTTTGCCATTTGGATTGAAAACCTCACCAGCTATTTTTCAAAGAATTTTAATTAACATAATTAGGAAATATAAACTTTCAGGCTCCGCAGTTAACTACATAGATGATATTTTAATTATGTCAAAAACTTTTAATGAACATATCGACCATTTAACACAATTACTAGAAGCAATAAAAAATGAAGGTTTTAGATTAAAATTCTCCAAATGCAGTTTCGCCTCAGATTCAGTCACATATTTAATAATTCGGTTTCTCCAATAAAGAACAATTTAATATCCATACGAAATTTTCCAATAGCAAAAACTCAAAAACAAATCAGACAAATCTTAGGAAAAATCAATTTCTATAATCATTATGTGCCAAATAGTTCAATCATACTAGATCCACTACACAATTTATTATAAAAAGGACAAAAATTTATTTGGACAAAAAAAATGCCAAGAGGCCTTTAAAAAAATGAAAAATTTTCTTTGCACTTGAAGAGATAATAGATTGATATAATAAATGATTATTATTTAAATAAATAATAAATAAGTGTTAAAGATATAATTAATCTTTATTGAATTGATTTATGACATATTATATATTTATATGTAAATTATCAAAGTTGTTAACATTCAAAGCAACCGTGATAAAAGAGAGAAGTTATAGTTGTTAAGCAACAGATAAAAATGATAAATAAAATTATAATAATAATTTAATGAAAATGCGATACCGCTACATACTTCCCCCCATCAACTAATAAAGAAAAACGGTTAGAAAAAGGTTGTAACATAAAACAACCTTGTTCACTCGGAAAAAACTTTAATAGTTGATGTACATCTTAAAATTAAATACAAAGTAAATTAAGAAAAGATTAACATTGAAAAAAGTATGCAGGTTTTAACCTGTCAATCGAAATAGAGGTAGGTTTGTTATTGATATCAATAACAAAAAATTTAGGAAATCTCTTGATAACAGAGAAAGGACCTCTATAATTACAAGATAGTGGAGGTTTGACATGATCTTCGCGTATAAAAACTTTTTTTGATGAATCTAAATCTTTGGGTAAAAATACATTTTTGTTGGTGAACTGTCTGGTAAAGAAAAATTTTGCGTTTATCATTCTATTCTTCAACTCTCGAGTAGATTGTTGAACAGAATGATATGTATCAACGTTTTCTGAAAAGAAATCATATGGTAATCGAAGAGGAATTCCATATAAAATTTCTGCAGAAGAAAGGTTAATATCCTCCTTGACCGAGGAGCGCAAATTTAGAAGAACCCAAGGTAAAATTTTGTACCAGTTATTATTTTTTTGACAGCAATTTAAAGAAATTTTGAGAGACCGGTTAAACCGTTCAATAATACCGTTGCTGTTAGGGTGATAAGCAGTAGTGGAAATATGCTTAATCCCTAGAGAAGACAAAAAATCTTTCCAGATATGTGATTGAAATTGTTTACCTTGATCAGTAGTGATCCTCGTAGGTAAACCAAAACGCGAGAACCAAGAAGCAATCAAATTGTTAATAATTTCTTCCGACGTGATAGTTTTGATTGGAATAGCCTCGACCCAACGCGAAAAACGATCAATGATAGTGAAGATATACCGATATCCTTCACTAGGAGGAAGAGGTCCAACAATATCTAAATGTAAGAAAGAAAATTTGATACTTGGTTCTTCAATTGGCATAAAATCACTTTTAGTGTGACGAGTAATTTTATTTAATTGGCAGATCGGACATGATCGTGTCAAATTTTTGATTCGTGAAATAAGATTAGGGTTAAAAAAGAATGTGCGTACTTTTTTCAAGGTTTGTCTAATTGATGGATGACCAAGATTGTGGACAGCTTTCCATACATCTTCTATATCAATGTCAGATACGAAGATTCTGGGAATTTTCAAAGAAGTCTCCACATAAACCTTAAAAAGAGAATTCGGAGGAGTACGAATTTCTAAAGAATATTTTGGATTTTTTAACAAATTAATAAGAAGAGGATCACATTTCTGGTGATCAGAAATCTTCTTAATATCAATCAAATCAATACCTGAAGGTAGTGAAATTGTATTAATTCGAGATAAACAATCAGCCGGAATGTTTTCACTACCTTTAATGTATCTAAGATCAGTTGTATATTGACTGACAAAGTTTAAGTGACGTATATCACGATTTAATAAATTTTCATTACGAGAATTAATAGCATTTATTAAAGGTTTGTGGTCAGTCTGAATGAAAAAATTTCGATTTGAAATGAAATGACGAAACTTTTTTATGCCAAAAACAATAGCTAATAATTCTCTTGAAAATGTACTATATCGTCTTTCAGTGTCTGTCAGTTTTCTTGATGTGAAAGTGAGTGGCTTCCAGACGTTATGAATTTTTTGTTGCAAAACTGCACCAATGCCAGTACCGGAGGAATCAGTGAGAATGCAAGTTTCAGCGTTCGAAACAGGATGTGCTAATTTAACAACATCAATTAATTTTTGTTTAGCTAAATTAAAAGCTGAAATTGCACGTTCATCAAGAATAACTGACTTCGTTGAAGTTTTACCGTGTTCAACAAGTTTATTCAATGGAGCTAAAATGTCACCACAATTCCGAATAAAGCGATTATAAAAATTAATCATCCCAAGAAAATTTCGGAGTGATTTTTGATCGTTCGGAATAGGAAAATTTGAAATAGATTCAACTTTGGAAGGAATAGGGGTGATTCCTTCAGAATCTACGTGATGTCCTAAAAAATCTAATTTTGTTACACCAAAAATAGATTTCGAAGAATTTATTAAAATTCCAGCTTCATTGAGAATGTTGAAAACAGTTTTGAGATCTTGAGTGTGTTTTTCTTCGTTTTCACTCGCGATTAAAAGATCATCAAGATAAGTGAAAACAAAATCTACATTTCTGAATAAATCTGCCATAAGTCTAGAAAAGGTTTGAGCTGTATTGCGTAAACCAAAAGGCATTCTCAAAAATTCAAATAGACCAAAAGGAGTGATAATGGCAGTATTCGCGACATCATAATCGTGTACGGGAATTTGATAATAAGCTCTTTTTAAATCAACTTTAGAAAAGATCTTTTTATCATTTAATTTTACATTGAAATCATATAAATGAGGAATTGGATATCTGTCAGGTACCGTGATCGAATTCAGTTGACGATAATCACCACATGCACGAAAAGAACCGTCCGATTTCTTTTTCATGAGAAGAGGTGATGACCATTCAGAATCCGAAGGTCTACAAATACCCAAATCTACAAGTTCCTGAAAATGTTTTTTAGCAGCTGACAACTCTTCAGGGCATAGCCTGCGATATTTAGAAAATATCGGATAAGAGTTTGTCACAATGCGATGTCGAGTATTATGTTTAGCATTAAGATTGAATTTTTCTGATTTGGTTAAATTTGGAAAAGAATTTAAGATTTCCGTAAATTATAGAGATAATAGATTGATATAATAAATGATTATTATTTAAATAAATAATAAATAAGTGTTAAAGATATAATTAATCTTTATTGAATTGATTTATGACATATTATATATTTATATGTAAATTATCAAAGTTGTTAACATTCAAAGCAACCGTGATAAAAGAGAGAAGTTATAGTTGTTAAGCAACAGATAAAAATGATAAATAAAATTATAATAATAATTTAATGAAAATGCGATACCGCTACACACTCAACCAATACTAGCAATTTTTGATCCAAAGCTACCAATACATATTTACACCGATGCAAGCTTATAAGGTGTAGGAGCTATATTAATAATAATAATAATAAATATAACTGTATTTGCATTAAAGCTTACAGAGGTTGATACATTCTATATACTTTTATTAAACAGTGCTTACTTTTAAACTAAATAAAAAATAAAAATAAAAATGCATGAAGCATCATAAACTGTAAATTTAAAGAATCTTACACTAATTATAATAATGTTAAATAAGAAATAAACAAAACTAAATTATTAAACAAATCCTTTATACATCGAATTATTTGCAAAATGCATGAAATGAACTAAACAGTGTAATTATTCATTTAAACAAAAGCTCCTCAATTTGAGACTTCCATTTACAAAGTAAAAGATATGATTTATTTTTTCTCGCAATTAAAATTTTGATTTAAATATTTACCAATAAAATGGTCCCTCATTGATTTATAGATTGGGCATTCCAAAAGAAAATGTAATAATGTTTCAGGCTTATTATAATGACAGATTTGGCAGAGGTTTTCTTGTTTCTATTTATATAAACAACCATTTGCCTGTATTTTCACAATTTGCATCCCTGAGACTCTGATTTGGCTAACTAGCTTTATCTTATTAAAGTTTAAATTCATTTTCAGATATTTAACCGCGTCGTCCAAAATACATTGATACATAGGGCTGTAACTAGAGTTCAAAATTAGGTTTTTATCCTTGTTGGAAAGTTCTCTTTGATATTTCGCAAGAATGGTTTCGCTGTTTTCTTTTATACTCTGTGCCCGTTGTTCATTCCATGTGTTTATAAAACCAAGATTCCGAAGTATTTCTCGTAGCTGACTAACCCAATTGTACTTGCAGTCCATACCTCCATTTATATCAAGCGACCTCAACTGATTGTAACAGACCCTTGAAAGCCTATTGGAATCCAGTTTCAAAATTCGTTCCCACCAGCTCAAAACCCTTTTTAATGCTTCTACTGCTAGGTTTCCCCTCCCAGTTTCACATCGGATAATATAGTTCGGAGTATTCTGTGGCCAGCCAAGTACAGTTTTAAAAAATACCTTGAACCCGATCTATATTTCTGAAATATCGTAAACACCAGCTCTCAGCCCCATATAGCAATGTAGTCGACACTATACTGTCAAATAGCTGAATTCGAGCATCCCAGGGTTGCATCTTAGATTTTACCATTATATCCTTTATTCTATGAATAGCTGTCACAGCTCTATTAATAGCATGATCAGTAGCTTTAATGAAGAGTCCCGAGGAAGAGAATTGAACGCCAAGATAGCAGTATTCTGGCACAATATCAATAATTTTGTCGTTAATTTTAAAAAGTGAAGTTTTTAATTTGCCCGCTTTTCTAAATATTACCATTTTCGTCTTATCGGTATTTATATCAAGCTCATTCTCCAAGCAATAGAGATAAAGTTTTTTGAGTGCGCTTTGTGCCATACCTGGACTGTCAGTTAGCAAAACCAGGTCGTCTGCATATAAAATTAGCAAGACGTCAATTTTACCCACACCAACACCTCTGATCCCATTGTCAGCCATAAATTGCTCTAGATCGTTATTAAACAGTAATGGTGACAGAGAATCTCCTTGAAGTACCCCCTTACTGATGTTTATTTTTTCGCTCTTATCACCATTCAAGGATAGGGTAAAGCAAGCCTTTCTATAGAAATATTTCATGGTGTTTATGATTTTACTACTTATCCCGATCTTATACAATTTTTCCCAGAGGAGAGAGTGCGGTACTGAGTCAAACGCTTTCCGAAAATCGACAAATGTGGCATAAACTTTACTTTTACTATGCCTTATGTAGATATTTACTACGCTACTAAGTGTAAATATTGCATCTTGGCACCCCCTTCCCCTCCTAAACCCAAGCTGACATTCCTGTAGGACATCTCTGCATTCAGCCCAATGTTGAATGCGGTTTGCTATGATGGTTGTAAATAATTTAGCAATATGGTTCATAAGCGAGATTCCCCTATAATTATTAGGATCGTCTCTACGTCCTTTTTTAAATAATAGGGAGAGTCTCGATTCCGACCAGGACTCACGTATAGGTTCGGTATTAAGAATTTTATTGAATAAAATTAATATATTTTCTCGCCAATTATTAGTTAAATTCTTAAAAACTCATTTGTTATCTGGTCAGGTCCAGCTGCCTAACCAATTCTACAATTGTGTATTGTTGTAGTTAGTTCTATTAATGTTATGTTTCAATCCAAATAGCCGTCCGTTCTTGTCGGAATTTCAACCGTTAGATTAATCCCTGCCTGCATATAATAATTTTTAAAAAAGACTTCCCATTCCGCAACGTCAATGCAGTTGTAGGTTGTTCCCCATTTTCCTCGATATTTGTTTAGAATCATCCAAAATTCGTTTACATTGCGTATATTAGACATTTTGGTATTTAAATCATTTAAATATAATTTTTTTTTGAGTTTTCAATAATGAGTTATATTCAGCCTTTAGTTTCATGTAATCTAGACGCCCTTCTTCACAGTAACCTGATTTTTTATACTTTTTGAAAGATATTTTAACCTCGCTTTTCTTTGCTAAACAATTTTCATTGTACCAAGGATTTTTATGAGTTTTAATTTTATTATAGGTACTTGTATTATACATATTTGAATTTTTAGCAGCTAATTTTATTTTATGCATTATATCGTAATTTATATCAGAAATCGAAAGCGTATCTAAGTCATTTAATGTCAATAAATTTAGCTGTTCTATAGATTTTTCTGTATGTTTATTCACCCATTTAAATCTTTCCTGGTTATAATCTATGGTTTTATTTGAAATAGTATCTTTGTTTAAGTAATTTTTGATTATTAAAAGGTTGAGAAAATGATCTGACAATAATATAAAATCGAGTATTTTAAAATCAAGAATATCCCCCATTGTATGGTCATTTACCCAAACCAAATCGACAATACTCTTTCCCGTATTACTGACATAGGTACAGGGTCCAGGATGATCGCTTTTACTACGCCTATTAATTACTTAAAAACCTGAATTTTCAAAATAATTAACTAATATTTTTCCTCTTCGGTTAACTGTGTCTAATAGGGACTGTCTATGCATATAGATTAGAGAGTTTTCAAAGATCTTATTGTCAAATTCGTCTGCGAAGTCGTTCAGTGGTCCGATATGTGCATTAAAATCCCCGCTTACTATTATTTTTGGATCCGAATTTTTCAGTTGTATTTCCAAAATTAAATCTCCTAATAAATTTATTGCTTCGTTCATATCGTAGTTTGGGTTTATGTAAATGAAGATGAGAAATATATTTTCTCTACCATTTCCTACTTGTATTGCAACCCACAGATTGCTAATACAAATAAGTTTGGCTCGAAAGCACTTTTTTACCCATACCATAATACCCCCACTAGCCCTACCCAATGATTTTTCTTTTGTCGCGGGCCTATTAAAAATATTGTATTCTGTTAGAAATGACGGTATTTCGAGAGTGTCTTTCCATACCCAAGTTTCAATAAAACAAAGAATACTGTGATTTTGTAATATCTGTTGTTGCATTTCATCCAGATTGGAAACATTATTAAATCCATGACAGTTCCAAGTGACTATTGTTATTTCTATACAATGCTCAAGTTTTTTGTAATTTGTTTTTCTCTATGTATTTTTTTCGCATCCTGAATATTTTTGGTGTTGTGTGTTTCCTCCTCTTCAGATGACTGTACTAATAACCGTTTTTTTCATTTTTTTTCTGTTTATTTTATTTTCTTCTTTCGCTGTCTTTTATTCTAAGCTCAAGTGGGAGGTCATCATTAATGTAAATATTTATACCTTTCAATTTTGTTCGATTACTAAATATTTCTCGTTTAATTTTAATAGAGTTTAAACAAACTTTAACTGGTCCTTGTTTACCGCTTTTACCCAATCTATATGTATTGTATATATTTAAAGGTGAGAGATTTACATTTAGCTTTTCTGAAATTGTAGATATAATTGTGGCTTCTAATGTTGCCTGTTCATTTTCCGTTTCTGCGATACCGTGGATAGTAATGTTATCCTTGTTTAGTTCTTTTTTCAATAACAGTGTTTCTTCTTGCAGTTTTTTAACAGTTTTTTCTAAATCACGGCATTTTTCTTGTGTATCTACAAATAATGTTTTAAGTTCAGTTATTTCATCTTTTACATCTTGTTTTATTTTTTCACTGGCTTGATCGATTTTTTCACTTAATGCATCAAAAAGATCTTTCAATTGCCCATCCATGATTGGCATTGCGTTTATTATATTATTAAGTCAATTGAATTTATGTTGTTTAGTTACTTTTCAATTTAAACCGTAGTTTCAATTTTTTTTTTTAAATTTTGTTTGTTTATAATTAGGTATCAAAATCCGAACTATTTATTATTTAATTATTCAATTTCGGTGTGTAGATTTAAATAAAGTAATAATTATTTAGTTTTAATTATTGTGAGCACAATTGGAATAAACAAATAAAAAGAAATTCAAAAACAAAAAATAAATTAATTAATTAACTGATTCTAACAAAAATTTGCTTTCTGCAGTAAGGTTCGAACTCGCAATTGTTAAATTTAATACAATTCTAACCCTACACTCTATTCATTGCGCCACATTCACTTATATCAATGTTCCAATTTTCCTTTACGATATCACAATTCCTATTTAGAAGCTTAATTGATAGATTTTTTTTTCTAAGAAAATCGTATTTACACTGTTGCAAATTTGTCCTGTTGAAAATAATTTTTCTTCAATCTCAAAAAAAAGCTTTTTTTTCGAGTCACAAGGGCACTTATTTTTAAACTTCAAACAAGTGTGGTTATGTTGAGAAATTTATGTTTTAACGATTTGATTACTTTAAATTGACTTTGTTCGCGATAAATTTTAGATTGTACTGCTTATTTAGAATCACTTTGCACTTAAAAATTTGTATTATTATAACTTATACTATAATATATTCTTAAAAATTTAAGAGCACATAAATACACGTCTATCACTTCAGACATTCACGTACCAACCTTAATTAAAACAACCACAATTAAATGAAGAAATACAAAGAAATCATGAAAAACCAGTGGCATATTTTTCAAGAAAGCTGAATGAAACACAAAAAAAAGCAATATATCAAGAATGCTTAGCAATAAAAGAAGCACTGAACTACTGGAAGTATTGGTTATTAGGCAGATCATTTAAAGTTTTTTCTGATCATATGCCATTGGAAAAGATGAATATCAATGCAAGAACAGATGAGGAATTAGGTGATTTAACGCACTATTTATCACAGTTCGATTTCCAAATAATATACAACCCAGGTAAAAATAATTTAGAAGCCGATTGCCTAAGCAGAAACCCTGTGATAGAACCACAAGAAAATAATGAAGAATTAAGAATCGTAAATTTAATACAACTGAAAGAAATTTTTGAAGATCAAGAAAGAAATCTAGAGTTGCAGACTAATAAAGATAAATTTGAATTAAAAGATGGTATATATTATAAAAAAATTAAGAAAAGAAACAAAATCATAATATCAGAAAACTTTAGTAAAAAATTATTACAAAAAACACATGAAAACTTCTGCCATATTGGTATAAAACAAATGGAAAATAAGATAAACCTTTATTATACAACAAAAAAATTATCGCAAAATATAAAAGAAATCTGTAAAAACTGTGTTATCTGCGTAAGGCACAAATCACGAGGACAAAATAAATTCGGTCTGATGTCACAATTAGGTCCCACAAAAAGTCCATTTGAGATAATTTCCATCGATACCATTGGAGGGTTTGGTGGATCAAGATCATCAAAAAAATATTTACATCTGTTAGTGGATCACTTCACAAGATACGGATATATTGTAACATCAAAAACACAAAACGCCAATGATTTCATCAAATTAATTCAAAAAGTACTCAAGAATAATAACATAGTTATGGTTTTGACTGACCAACTTCAGGCATAAATTCTAAAGAATTTAAAGTTTCTTGATAGAAAAAAATATACCGATTATTTTCACAGCAGTCAATGCATCATTTTCTAACGGTTTGAATTAGAGATTGAATCAGACATTAGTTAATAAAATTCGATGCAAAATAATGAAAATAAAAGAAAAAAATTATCATGGACAACCATAGCACATGATTGTATAAAAAAAATATAATGAAACCGAGCATACAGTAACTAGTTTTTCTCCAGAATACTTATTGCATGGTATAAACTCCCCGATATTACCAGATGAATTAAAACAAAATAAATTCAGTGATAATCTAATCGAAGATAGAAAAATCGCCTTAGAGAAGAGCATAAAATACCACGCTTATAATAAACAAGGATAGAAAAACTTACAGATTTGAAGTAGGACAACGAGTTTACGTAGAAAATGGAAATCACCTAAACCGAAAGAAATTGGATGAATTAAGAATTGGACCATACAACATAATCGATAAGGTTTCAAATTCAATATACAGGGTAACTACGGGCCATAGAGGGACAGAATCAAATCTATTTCATATTACTAAGCTTATTCCGGCTTCGGATTCCATCACGGAAGATACAGAAAATGATTCTCATTTCTTCTCCGAAGGGGGGGGGGGGGAGATGTAAAGAAAATACATTATACTTTCCAAATCTGTTTGAATTTCTAAAACCAATTTTTATGGTTACTATGGAAAATAACCATAATTCATTATGACACGATGTCAGTCAAATATTAAAAAAAGATTTTGTGAAGAAAGGAACAACAAAGTGATTAAAAGTGAATAATCGACATTGAATGTTGTTTCTTTGCTTTACAGGTAAATTTTATTGTAATCAAATACTGTAATTAAATAAAATAATAAATCAATCCTTTGCTTTACAGAGAAACAATTCAATTTAATTATTCACAAAAATATTACTATTAAAATAAAATATAAAAAATTTAGAAATAAAGAACATTATACATATATATATATATATATATATATATATATATATATATATTATATTTATATATATATATATATATATATATATATATATATATATATATATATATATATATATATATATATATATGTAATATTTATATATACAGGGTGTCCCAGAACAACCTGGAACCCTTCGGTGAAGTTGTTCCTTAGGTCAAGACGAACTCATTTTACCATATAACATAGGTCCGGAAATGATTTGTTTATCCGCTAGCCGCCATTTTGTGTTTTTTGCTTTATAATTTATATCTACACAACGCGTTGTCGGATTGAGTTGAAAATTGGGACGATTGTTGCTTTAGCATAGACCAATAATAGAAAAAAATTTCAATTTTCAAAAATGTATTTTTACAAAATGGCGGCTTTTAGAAAAATTCAAACTTACGTAACTCAAAAACAAGCAGATTTATGAATTTTTCTAAAAGCCGCCATTTTGTAAAAATACATTTTTGAAAATTCAAATTTTTTTTCTATTTCGGTGCCAGTCCACTATGGACACCTTCCACTTTACTGCTGAGCACATGATTGCGCATCCAGGCGGACTCTCCAGGTTGATAAACGAGTCCCGTCTCCACTTGGTTATTTTCTTCGGCATGGGCCAACATTGTTTGCCGAGCTCTTTCATTGTCCTCTCTCATTGACCCAATCTTGAATATCTTGAGGCTCATCTTCGACTTGTATCTGCCAATCCCCAAACATCTGCATATTTGTCCCCAGTAACAATTGGACCGGGTCCATTGCGTGCAGATTGTGTGGCGAGGAGGAAGAAACGTCGAGCCACATAGTCTTTGACTGCAAACCTATGGGTTGTAGCAGATACAGGATATTCGGTGAATCTCACCCTGAATATAAGAACCCTCGGGAGGATCTAATAAGCAAGCTATTGCCAACATATGGGAGAAGCGAATCTCGTTAGACTGAAGTAGAAGGGGGAGCACAATGGGCCATAAAGTCGAAGCATAATAGTTTTTACCCCGATAAAAATAAATCAATCCATCAATAATCTGACAGGTGAAAATCCAGTTGTTCGATTTATTTTGTTCCGTATGGCGAATAACGTCTTTTTCAGTTGTTGGTCCCAGTTTTTTTGTGTTTGATCCAATAAATGTAATCATAACAACTTCTTCAACTCTTGGTTTTGACGTTCCGTGGGGTTGGCTCTCGGATGGTAAATTGGAGTGGAGATTAGGTCCATATTTCTGTGTTCCAATCTCTGTTCACTGCTTTCCATTCTCTTGATCTGAACTGAGGTCTATTATCACTCAGTTATACTCTCGGATAACCATAATAACTGAATACTTCTTTTTTTAGTACTTGTGCTATTTTCGAAGTCGACGTGGCCCCCAATGGAAATGCTTCGATCCAGCTAGTGAAATGATCAGTTACGACTAATATATTCGTCTTTCCACGTGATGTGGACCCATCGAGTCGATGCTGACTACCCCCCATGGTGAAGTATGTCTTCGACTTCTCATACATTGACTTGGCTTCTTGTTCAGTGGCTTCACTCGAGCACACGTATCACACCCTTTGACTTATCTTCGTATGTCATCCTGCATCCCATACCGTTGTTTCATCACTGTTGTAATATCTCCTCAGAAAACCAAGACCACTGTTGTAATATCTCCTCGGCGTTCTTCGGGAACCCCTGGCACTTCTTGTACTATCTGTTGACTATGGTACCAGAGGATCCCGTCAGCTACGGTGTAATTAGCTTTTGTTCTGTTCTCTCGTCAATGGAGAGTACTTCTTTACTTCTTAGTGGATTTGTGTTATCAACGATGTAACCTCTGATGTCAGTCACATCACGATCTTCATCCTGCCATCGTCGAATATCATCAAGTGTGGGTGTTTCTACTTCGATGACGTTGAGGGTTAATGGTGTTTTTGCCACTTTTCAATCACCCACTCTGGAATGTCCTCCTCTTCTTCGTCGTTAGCCTTGCCCTGTGGTTGTCTGAACAAGGAGTCGGCGGCTTGGTTATAATTTCCGGGGACGTGAATTATTTCAAAATCATAGTCTTCCAATGCCAATGCCCATCTTGTCAATTTGGCTCGACTATCCTTGGTTTTGTTCAGCCGTTGGAGCGCTACATGATCCTTATATAATTTGAAGTGTCTTCCTTCCAGGTAACCTCGGAATTTCTTAGTGCCCAGATAAGTGAAAGACATTCTTTTTCTGTTGTGGCGTATTTTCTTTCCGTGAGTCCAAGTTTCTTGCTGACATTACTTATTATTCGTCTTGTTTTGCCATCACCTTTCATTTGAAATAGAATTGCACCCAGTCCGACGTCACTAGTATCCGTGTTTAAACAAAACGCCTTCTTGAAATCTGGATGTGCTAGCTTCGGTGTATTTACTATGGATGATTTGAGAATTTCAAACGCCTTTGGGTTTAATGTTAACCAATGCCATTTTATATTTTTATTTAAGTTTTCGCTCAGAGGTGCAGGTTATCTTCATAGTTCTTCACGAAGTAATATTTAAAACTTTAATTTTGTATTTTTAAATATTTTATCTTTTTGTAATTAGAATTGTGTATTGAGGCCTTGAAAATTATTTCACTAATTTTCAATACAATATATATATATATATATATATATATATATATATATATATATATATATATATAAAATATTTATGGAGGAGGGAAATCCATCATGGACTCCACTCACGAGTGGTAGTATGATAAGGTATAGTTTGCTAACTCTTAACGTTTAAGCTTTTACTACTATGGCAATATCATCAGCATATTTAATTATTTTGACGCCATCGAGTGTTTCAGTTCTTAAAACATCGTCAGGGAATAGATTCCAGAGGACTGTGCCAAGCACACAGCCTTGAAGAACTCCACAAGAAACTCTTTTCCTGGTATTTTCACCTACAATTATGCTGCGATTAGAGAGATAATTTTTGACCATATTTATAAGATAAGGTGATATTCCTTTTTGTTTTAGTGCGTCCATTATACCCTCCCATGATGCGCCTTTAAATGCAATACGTGTGTCTAGAGTAAGAAGACGACAGTATTCTTTATTATTTGGAGCCTTGTCTTTTATTCTTTCGGCTTCTCCGATTACTTGTTTCAGGGCGTCTATGATAGTAGAGTGAATCGTATTGCTCGTATAGTAGCTGTTTTACATCAATTTCTTCTGCTAATCGGGTAGTAATTAATTTTTCCAAGAACTTACCGAAGACATGCAGTAGGCAAAAAGATCGGTATTGGCGGTTGGTTTGGCTGTTTCTTCTTATCTATAAGAATCAATTTAGCCCTTTTCCAAATTTCTGGGAATTCACCTCTTTTAAGCAATTTGTTTTATATAGCTAGACAGTTATTTAACAGATAATTTGCAGTGGCTTTTAAAATTTCCGAGGAAAGTGTGTCCGTTCGACTGGCCTTATTGCCTCTAATTTAGAAATGGCTCGCTTAAGATCTTCCTAAGTAAATTGTGATACTTCCGTCAAAGTTACCCATTTGCTCAGGCTTGGCTGGAAAAAGTTGATTTGCCATAATTAACTGTTGTTCATCGCTCAGTTTTACTGGTTGAAGGTTATAAGTTTTTTTCATCAGAATTCTGTAACCTAAGCCCCATATATCATTGTTAACTTCTTCGCACAAATATTTTCAATAGTAAATTTCGATTTTTTGCCCCAATTACCTAGATCAAAATTTTTTTATTTTATAAAATTAATTTGGTCTGCACCAAATCAGCAACAAGTAACATCTTCTCGGAGAATAATTACAATTAGCTAATTCATAGATGATGACTACTTTGTCGTCGAAATACGTATTTATAAAATAACAAAATTTTGATCTAGGTAATTGGGGCAAAAAATCGAAATTTATTTCGAAAAATCCTAGAGTTCTCTTTAATATTATTAATAATATTATTTATTAATATTATTTCTATTTCCAAAAGTGTTTTTTTTTTGCATCAAAAAAATTTTTTTTTTGGCAACAGTGTTTACTTCTCCGATTAAAAAAGATTAATTATTGAACAAATGTATAAAAAAAAATTTTATATATTCCAATTGGGATGAAATTTCGTATTTGAGGCGGTTTTGGTATTCAAAATATCAAGTTCGTTAATGGGTAAAATCGGGCAAGGGGAAGGGTGGTTTAGAGGGAGGGAGAAACACAAAATTTGGCATATCTTCCTTAATATTCGAAAAATCGAAAAATTTATAAAAAGTATATTTATAGGTTACTAGTTTTAATATAATTTTGTTTCTTATCGTTTTTCTGTTACACTAATATTTACAGAAATATTTACAATTTAAGATTGAAAGTTAAAATTCTTAATATCTCTGTTCTCATTAGAGTTTGAGAAAAATGATCGGGAAGTGAATTGTAGCAAACAATTTTCTACAACCTTAGTCTTAATACATGTTTCGATTATTCTAATATGAAGAGAGATATTTTACATCCTGTGTTTTCTTCTTTCTCTATGCCCCTTTCCCCTTGACCTATTTAGTAATGAAATTGGCCTTGCAAATACTAAAATCATATCATATTTGATATTTATTTTGATCACACAAAAATTATGACCGCTAGAGAGTGATTTATGTATTCTTAGGAAATTCGCTAAATTGAAGCAGCTCCTACGTAACGAATTTTTTTAATTAATAATTTAAATCATTTTGATTTATCATAGCCGTGCAATACACGAATGCGGAAACAGATATGGTATTTTGGGATTTGGGATGTCAAGGAAATATTCGAGAGTGTGTAACGGTGTACTCTGAAAAATATCCAGATCGTCGTATACCAAGCCATCCAAAAATATATGCTATGGATAAACGTCTTCGAGAAACCGGTCACTTTGCTCCTGATACCATTTATTATGGTATGGAGCGTTGTGTAAGGGTTCCTGCAGTAGAAGGCGATATTTTGGTTACAGTTGAAGAAGATCCAAATGTAAGCACGAGGCAATTGAGTAAAGAAACGGGAATTTAAAAAAATACCGTTAATAGGTTGCTTAAGCAGTTGTTCCATTCCTACCATAAGATGTGAGTTCAAGACCTCTTATCCCAAGATCCTGAAATACGCTTAGGCTTTTGTCGATTACTGAACAGACATTAATAGAAATTTCATTGTTGTTCTTATCATTTTACTCCTAAAATTAACGGGAACAAGTTATTTATAGCATTTACAAAATATGTTGTCAAGCTTACTAAAAGATTTATCTCTACAACTTCGAAGAGACATATGGCTTAAGCATGATGGAACTGCGCCCTATTTTTCGTTGGCTGTCAGAAATTTCCTAAATCAAGAATATCCAAACAAATGAATAGGAAGAGCTTTCGTAAACCACGTTCTCCTTATATAAATCCATTGGATTATTTTTATGAGGATATCTTAAATCAGTACTTTACTAGACACTGCTTAAAAATGAGGCTCAACTATGGGAAGAGTTCATTTTAATTTTCTTCGTCATGTAAATCTTTGCACGCGTGTGAGTATTGAATAATTCGAATAATTATTTTGATGCAGTAATGGCTAGTACCTGCAAACTTTCAAGAAAATCGCAGTGTGACAGAAACGAATGAATGCTGTTGTTTAAAGCGGTATTTTTATCTAAAAAATACCTGGAACATATTATAAATAACTTTTTCGGAATTTAATTTTTGTGTCGAACTTGCTGCTGCAAATTCAATTTTTTGTCGTAAACAACATACTTCATTCTAAAATTCTTTGTTTCGATGAGCGTAGAGATTGAGAGGCGTTGAGTTATCAAAATCCCCACGTTCTACGCCCATGAAATGATATGACCAAAATTTTCATATGGGCTATTTTGTATGATAAAACAGTGTCACAATACCAAATTTTTATCAAAATCGCGCAATCCGTTCTAATTAAAAAAAAAAAAAAACTATTTAAGTCTGCAACTTCAAGAGCGTACAGTGCAACTTTTACCGGGACAAATGTAACTAAATCGTTTTATTTTAAGCCATAGTATATGTGGTAATGCGTTGTATAAAACTTTTAGAGACACCCTGCCTGTATTTAGACACTCCATAGTGAATGGCTTTATCCGCATGAAATAATTTTAAAAGTGTATTGAAAATTTTTCATATGAATATTTCAAGAAGTTTTGTCCGTAAACATTTATTTACTTACTAATTATCGCCTATTTTATTTGCCAACTTCTTTGATATACAGCACACGAAATCATTCATTTTTGTGTCCCACGATTCTGGCGATACTGCTTGAATGTAATTAAAAATTTTATCGTAAATTATTTGTTGCATTTTGTCAAATTTGGTCATGGAAATCTGAAAATATATACAGGCGTATACATTAAAGAAATTTATTATTCTTTTACTTAAATAATTTATTATTTATTTTGAAGTTATACTCATTTTACAAAGTAATCTTGCACTTTAGGCTAGATGGTCGTTTCGTATGTGAAAAATTTTTTTTTTTTAAAGTAAAATTTTATTCTGTTGAAAAATTAAAAAAAAACAACATACAATGATGTGATTATCATTAAAGATAGCTAAGAACCGACCCGAGTAAACTAGCTTTCAAACAAAGTTGCATAAAATCCCATAAATACATTGTTTATGGCATCGTAGCACCCAAATAGATACACCGATATTAATGAGATTTATTTTTATTTGAAAGCTGGTTTAATCGGAATGAATAATCAGCTATTTTCTAGTGATTTATCTGACAACGTATTGAACTGACTCTAGCTGTACAGTACATAATTCGTATATGATGTGTCAATATTTGTAATTAAGAATGATACCAAAATTTCTTCCAGTTTTTCGACTAAAGTATGCAATGTGAAATCTAAAAATTCGTTTTCACTGAAAACTTTCACTTCACCACCCATGGACCAATTGTAATGTTTTAATATTGATAAAAGTTGGCATTTAGTTTCTGTAAAATCCTGTAATCAAAAATGTGGTATTCATACTATTTATTAAGTGAGAAGTAACCAAAAATTCGCTTTTCCAAAAATTGCTTATAAATAAAAAATTCTTAGGCACTGGTTAAATTTGCACCGATAAACTTTAGTCTCGAAATTGATCAAGTCCAAGTCAGCAGATAAGAAAGTTTTTTATATAATTGAGCGCTAATTAGTTATTATTTCGAAAATTCGAGGTTAATTAGATTTTGGAAATATTAAAGGCTCAGAGAATGCCAGTTTATTACTCTAATCAGAAATTATCGGCTTAGAAAATTAGGCCATTTACAGCTGACACGTTCAAAAATATAACTAGAGTGGTCTTAAAAAAGTTCAGATCATATGTTTTTAAGAACGACGTAAGGAAAAAAAACACTAAAAACTGGTATACAAAAAAATAAGCATTTCTTTGTTGCCTTAATTAACAAATTTATATCTCGAAAACTATTAAATTGCTATGCCGAAATTTTATGGAAGAAGCGAATCTCGTCGGACTGAGATGGAAGGGGGAGCACAATGGACTATAAGGTCGAAGTGCAATACTTTTTAGACCACAAGATGAATCAATCAATCAATCAATCATGCCGAAGTTTTGAAATGATTCCAAATTGATTTTCTCACCAATTGTTTTCCAATGAGCATAAGACTTCTTTTAAGTAATTACATATTGTTCAGAATTAATTAATTTCGAGCTTCTTGAAAACTTTTTAAGAATACACAAATAATAATATGTGAAATAATAAGTTTATGTTGATTTCAAAGTAATACATGATATGAAAAAAATGACCCATTTATCTATATCGTCCGTGTTGTAACGGATAGCACACTGGGCATGAATATTGCAAATTTAATAAGAATTCCACCTCGGAATGAAAGATAATAAGCCGAAAATTTGCATAGACCGTTCTTTTGACATCCGAAACACTGGCTCAAAAGTTACATGTTATCACGTGTAAGGGTCTCAAAAACAGTTGATAAACAGGTGATAAAAAAAAGACACGTAATAAATTATACAGATTGCAACCTTTGACCTTGAATGTTTGAAGACAGGTACACGTGATTATATATAACTTTTGAACCAGTGTTCAAAACTATATCCTAGTAACCGTATTCGTTGAATACCGTTAAATATTTTCCGAACATATATTTTGCACATTACTTATTACCAATTTCTCTAAAATAATTTCATGAAATGATTCTCTTTTATCATCGTCAATTCCACTAGCAGGTTCTTGTTTTATATCGTTGGTTTTCGTTTTCTGTTTTTGAGGTTTAAGTGGTTTTACTTTTTTATCAACTTCAACGATTTTAATTTCCTTGACTTCTATGGTCTGTGTTCCTTGCTCTTTGTAAACCGATTTAGAACTATGCTTTATCTGTTTAAAACTATAAGGATAACACTTTGGTTTTGGTAAAATTTTAATTGATTTTTTTTTTGATTCTTCAACAACTTTAATTTTATCACTATCTCTCTGTATTGTCAATATTTTGGATTTATTAGGATAGCATTTTGATCTATATTTATATGGATTATTTTCTAAGCAGTCGGTGGTTTCTACCTTTGAAAAAACAGATAAAAATCGATGAATAGGTAGATATTAAATTAATCTATGTATATTAAAAGTAGTGATCATCGTTTCTTGCAACCTTCCGAAAAGCAGAAAACAATTATTTTTATGTGTCGAATCATTCAAAATATTTATAATTAAATTTCCAATTTTGTGCCAATTACTAGAACAAATATTTGTATTTTATAAATACGACTTCAAAATAGTCATCATCAGTATAAATTAGCTAATCGTAACTATCTCCGGGATATGGAGTCAAAGATATGTTACTCGTTGCTAATTTGGTGCGTGTATCACCAATTTGTAAGACAACAAACAAACATAAATTTTGTGTTAATTGGAGATAAATCTGTTTATCACAAAATTATCTTATTTAACAAGATCATGCGTATAAAATCCGAGTCGGTGAACACACAACGAGGAAACACACGCGAATACGTAAAAAGGCAATTATTTCGCCGAACAAAAATAAATGCTACAACGAAAAGTTCGATAATGAAAACACCGAATAAATTGATTAAAACATTAATATGTTGGTGAATGCATCAAATACAAATAGATAAAAAATTACTTACATCTTGAAACATATAAAAAAATTCAATTACTTACAAATTGTTTTTTTTAAAGAAAACATTTTACGTACAAACTTACGAATCTTTTTAAAATATAATGTTATATTATATTTAATATATTTATTTAAAGGAGTAATCTAATTTCATGTTTATTCAAATTAAAAAATCAATGCGGTTTCTCCATAACGGAAGAATCTCAAAAAATAATACGTGTATGGTCAGTGAATGATACCATACTAAAGAGAATGAGTTTAGCAGAATTGCTGCTTATATAGGCACACTGACCTGAAGATAATCATAGACTTTGCAAACGAATAATCATGAAAAAAAAACCATAAAGTAACTAATACAATTAATAGATAATAAAAATTATATCTAGATCGAATGAAATAAATATCTAGACAATATGACAGTTCGATTTAACAAAATTCATCTTGTCATACTCATTTGGACATGCTGGGTGTGGAGGACGCTTCGGTCAAACAATCTATTTTGTAGGACAAACATTTTTTCGAGTTTTTTTATCAAATTATCTCAAGATTTTACTAAAGTACTAACTGTAATAAATAAAATATGGACTATCATCCAGTCGACACGTTTTACGCTTGCGCACTTTATTAAGCTCCAGTATCGAGAATTTTAGTAGCGTGAGCTGGGCGTCTCGTTAAAACGAAGCTATTCACGAAGATTCAGCCTGTTAGTAATCGTTATTGAAAAGAGGCGTTGTACTGTGGACTATTATATTGTAATATATACAACCGTAACAAAGTTGGGAATAAACTTGGGAATATTTACAAAACCCGGTTTGCATGTTATATAACCCTTATATTTGTTATATATACACCGATTATAATAAATTTACAGTTATAATTACCTGAATAGAAGGACATTTGAATGGTATTTTATGCCTTTGATCGGGCATCAATAAATTGTACAATGTTTCAAGCTGCATCAGTGTCATACAACTGCGATGGTTGGAATAATTTTCACGAATTCTACGTTTTGGTACTGCTAATTTCAGTAAACGTTGTGCACATGGTTTGTGGTAGGTCTTTACCTTTTTACAAAAACTTGAATTATAACTTGATCTTTAAAAAAAAAAGTATGCATTAAATGTGCAGTAATGCGGACTAATGTGCCATGAGTAATGAAAACACTTCTCATGGTTTTTAGCTCCGAATAAAAAAGAGGTATTTTGAGTTGAAAAAATAAGGTTACCCTTATGTTTGGCTGTGTGCATACCTGTGTATATCTCTAGACCAATGTCAATGCGGGTTTCTTAATAAAAATGTGTTCGGCAGTTTAAAGATCGTTAGCACTCTTTCTAGTTGCTGGATTTATAAGGATTTATATGGAGTGGAAGCACTAGAGACTTCAAAATTGTGTATTCAATTATGTAAAAAATATATTCCTGGCTTTCCCACTCCTTAAAAATTCCTACACCAATTAGGAAGTGAACCTTTCCGATTAAACAAGCCTTCAAAGCATGAAAACAGCATTGCAATGTTTTTATTCGATTGGAGCTATGATGCCACAGGACATATAGAACATGAATGAAAAAATGAATTGTTCTAAACGAATGCACTAATTTTAATGCGGTATTTTTGTTTGAAAGCTGGGATGGTTTTCAACTATGTTTGATCATCACTTCATTATGTCGAAGGTTGTTTAGATTATTGATAAAATAAAATTTCACTTTTTCTTAAAATATATACAGTCCTATAATATATACAGGCCTTAATGTGACCGAATCACGCACTGACGTATACAAATTCTAACCCACCTCTGGGTATGCTGAAAGGATGCTGTTTTTGCAATCGACGCGGAATAACTTCAAACTAACGGGAAAAATCGGAAAACTTTAATTCCTCCAACGCGCCCCTCCCCCTAAAATAGTAAAACCCCCCTAAAATTACCTTTTTTACTTCTACCTATGCTTGAAGGGTGCGGTTTTTGCATTATGTTAAGCACGCGCAGCCAAGACCGAAGGCTGCCCCGGAGGTCAAGGGGGGTGGGCCGCTTGCACACACACAGACTCCTATAATATGTACAACCTTTTGTGTAACTCACTCGCTCACGTATACAAATTTTCACCCACTTCCAGACATGCTAGAAGGATGCGGGTTTTTGCATTCGACGCGGGATAACTGTAAACTTACGGGAAAAATCGGAAAAATTTTACTTCTATTCATGCTAGCATGGTGCGGTTTTTTTATATTTTTCTAAGACGTGAAGCCAAGGCGAAAGGCTGCCCCTGTGTCAAGGGGGGGAGCACCCTTACGACCAGAGCTAGTCGCTTATATATGATGTCTAAAAGGCTAAATATTTAATACAGGAGCCGACAGAGACATTCTTTTCAACGTTATTTTGTGAAACGAAGTTCTACGTGAAATTTCTAATGTAGGAAAATAAAGTATGAATACAAAATTTTATGCCGATCGGAAGTGTTAGGCCAAGTGCACTCGGGGTGACTGTTTTGCGACAAAGTTCGTGAACCAGTTTCACTTTACAACCCATTTGCTACAAAATAAAACTTCTATCCGCACCGAGTAAGACTGGTTGCGGATATATTAGTGTTATCTATTCGAGTTGTGTAGTTGATTTTTGTTATGTCGAATTTAGATTCAGATGTGGAGGATAACAGTGACTATTTTCAAAACTTTTGGCTGCGATATATATTTTTTTCAAGCGTTACAAAGTAAGGAGTAAACTTATAATACCCTTGTATACATTATATACACCGGGTATAAAAACGTTTAAGATTATAAATAAAGAATAGTAACAAAAAATGAAATTAATTTAAACTGAAAATAGTACATAATAGTACATTGCAAACCAGTCACAAACTAGTCTGCGGATCCCCATCACTATACTATGTTTAAGACACATAACTATTGTAAGCTCAACTAATTTGCAACCTTTGTCGCAAAACAGTCGCACCGTGTACGATTGGCCTCACCGTTTTGAATTTAATATTAGTTCCGATAGTCTTCGAGATAACATGTTTGGATTCGCCGTTGAATTATTTTTCCGTAAGAGTATATTTCTTGAACAAAGTTCTTGTCTTCTGTCTCGTAAGCATGTTGACTGTATTTGAAATTTATTTTTATAATGTGTATCAGGGAATTTCTGATAAGAACGTTTACAACAGTCTCCCGATGGAAATTTTTGCCAAAATGCAGAATCTAAAATAATTAACAGTTTTTTATTTTATTTTTCTTTTCATCATGCTAATTTTTTATTGAAATATTATGTAATTACTTTGATGACAATTTGATGTAAAATTTATATTTTGATACATAATTTTAGATAATTTTGGTGATTAGACTTCCAAATGTGATTTCAAAAGCTTCATATGAAGTTCAAAATAAAATATACACAGTATACTTAATTTATTCGTAGTATCTATGGTTTTATTATTTTTTTTAAGGCCAAGCGGTCACGATACGACTATTTTGTGACAAAGTTTGCAATCAGTTTCAAATCGGTTGCACGAAACTGTTTTCCGTAGTCGCAGTTGCATTTCAGTTTTAAGTTGCAATTATAAACATTTAAAAAAAATACTTTCAGTTTAAATTTAATTAATTTAGTAGTAATTTTAATTAATTATTTTAAACTTTTAATATTATTTAACAAAAAATTAAAAATAATTTCAAAAATATTTAATTTGCAGATCCACTTTATTATTTGAAATTACCTTTATTTTTTTCAATCCCAGATTGTTACAATATAATTCCACAAAATGAAGCTCGAAACAATAAATACATAATTTTATTTATTAATTTTGTATAGTTTTCTCCTGCAGGAACATGTTCCTTCATATCTATGCCCCTCTTCTCTATGAAAGGGCTAACCATCCTTGTCAATTCTAGATAAGATTCTATTGACATTCTGTAAAATTGATGCCTCCCTTATCTGAGTCTGAATCAGTGCTCGAATAGATAACACTAACAGATGCACAACCAGTCTTGTCCGTATGCGGACAGAAGTTTCATTTTGGTTACAAACTGGTTGTTGAGTGAAATTGGTTTGCCACTTTGTCGCAAAACAGATTCATCGTTGGCGTTGTCTGCAGCTGACACATAAAATATTACGTAAATATTTTGTGATTACTAATGAGTTTTTTGTAAAGTGAAGGTATTGTACTTCGATGGATGCAAAACGTAGTACACTGATGCACGATACACCTGAATTTTCTATCACTCTACCCTTAACATCCAATATTATATTTTGTATACTAATGCTCTGATCAAAAACATAAATGTAAAAATTGGTAAAGTTTTTGGGGACGTCCTTAATATAATAGTTTCTCCTTAGAAAATTAACGAGGGCTTATAAATTTAGCCCTCTATAATATAGGTGGGCTATCTAACGTTTGGAATTTGAACTATTGGTTATTATAATTTTGGAAGGTTTGATGACAGTTCCGATGTGACAGAAAGTTAGTTTTTTGTTAGAAATCTACGAAATGGGTCGCTTTTTGCTTGAACAAAGTTGGGAAGTATTTAAAACTTATTTCCAAAGTTATGAGTCTTCTACTCAAACTGTAAGAAATTTACGAAAAAAATTTGACAAAAAAGATGTGGCAAAAACGCAGTTTGTGGATCAATTTGTGAAGCGACTTCGTGAAACTGGATCGTTGTTGGATAAAAAAAACCCGTTTACGTGCTCGTCCAGCGCGCTCAACCAAAAACATCGCTGCTGTTGCTAGAGTATGCGTGAACAACAAACAACATCAACTCGTGGTTGTTCTCAAGAATTGAATATTTCACGCACTTCTTTGAGAATAATTTTGCATAAAGATCTCGGTATGAATGCGTACAAAGTCCAATTAGTGCAAAATTGAAGCCCCGTGACCATCCAGTGCGTTTTCGGTTCGTTCAATGGGCCGAAGACCGCTTGATCGAAGATGGGAATTTTTACCGAAAAATCATCTTTTCAGATGAAGCTCATTTCCACCTCGAAAGATACGTCAATAAGCAAAATTGTCGTATCTAGGGCTCAGAAAATCCCCACGTCATCGTGGAGCAAATAATGCATCAACAACAAGTGACTGTTAGTGCGGATTTTGGTCTGGTGGCATTATTGGAGCGTTTTTCTTTGAAAATGAGCAAGGAAACGCCGTTTGTTTACCAAAATTGAAGAGGATGACATAGACGACATTTGGTTTCAACAGGACGGTGCAACGTGCCACACAGCCAACGCAACAATCAATCTTTTACGCACTGTTTTCGAAAATCGCATAATCAGCCGAAATTCTGATGTCAATTGGCCACCTCGAAGCTGCGATTTGACTCCGCTGGATTTTTTCTTGTGGGGAGCCGTTAAAGACAAGTGTTACGCTAACCATCCAGAGGTGATTGACGACTTGAAACATTCAATTGAAGTTGCCATTGACGAAATAGTGGCCCAAACAATCGAAAATGTACTGAAAAATTGGATCGACAGAATGGGCTACTGTAGAGCCAGCCATAGCAGTCATTTGAACGATGTTGTGTTCCATGTTTAATTTGAAAATATCCTCTTTTCAATAAAGCAACGACCATTTAAAAATATCCATGCGTTTTCATTTTGTAGCAAAATTAAATTCCAATTTTTAAATGACCCACCCGTTAGTTTGTTCTTAAAAGTGATAACAAAAATTATCAGAATGTGTTCACGCCAAGTGAACTCCTTTTTTTCTTTCTTTTTTTTAATTTTATTTTCGCTGCCAAAACATCAGTGTTACCCTGATACACACAGTACGTGTATCACACTGTTTTTATGTGTTTTCTTGTAAAATATTTATTTTTGTTATTTTGAATCAATTACATAACAAATCAGTAATTTACTGGGATATATTTTTTTGATTCGGTCAGTTTAGAATTTTGTATCCGACTAAACAGTTATTAATTTTTTGCTATTTACCAAAAAAAAGTTTTTTTTTGTTTCCTTCGATTGTGGAAGTGTAATGTTCGATTGCGAAGGCAACTAAACATTTTGATATAAAATTAATTTAGTTTATAACTTGGAACTTGGATTGGAAAGTTGGATGCATCAACCAGTTTCATGTTTTGTCGCTCGGCCGGGTTGCTGGCATGAGAATTTGTATGGATTTTCTCCAAGCAAGGTATTGTTAAAAAAATAAATAAATAAATCTATTTATTGTTCACGGTCGTGTTTGTTGGAAGTAATCATAATTAATTAAAATTTTCAAAAAAATACAGTTCGCTGCTCAATTAGTAACCATTCATAATTTCCAACAAAATTTGGTCATTCGAGCCGAATCGCGGATTCCATAAAATAAAACGAATATAAATTTCTTGTTTTTATTTTATTTAAATTAAAATTATCAAATCAGTCGCCATTTTCAATCGCATCCTTGTTTTTGGGTAACTTGACCACAATAATTATTTAAAAAAAAATAAAACTTCGTTTTTCGTTTTTTCAAATATTTTTCATTACAGTTTTCTTGAATTATTTCAGTTTAATTATTTTTTATTTATTTTGTATTGAATTTGTTCAAGCAAGTTTGAATTGATCAATTTTATTTATTAATAAGTTATTCCAATTTATACTTGTGCTTTGTTTAAAAATTTATTCGTTGTTATTTCAAAATCATGCCTACAAACCGAACTGGTAACGTCAATTTGGACAAATTATTGGATAAACGTGCCAATGTTTTTGCCATTGTTACGGGTATATGGAACAAAGTAAGGGATTTTAATGTTTCAAAACTATCCGAATTACAAATATGCCAGGAAAACCTATCTAATTATGAATCAAAGTTCCAAATTTTTCAGGATGAAATCATTGAATTAAATTTTCAACATCCTCCAGAGATACGCGTGGAAACAAACACAAGTGAAGTAGCCTTTCAGGAACTAATTATGTCCATTAAAGGGCTTTACATTAAGTTGAAAAAACAGGATCCACTTTTGACTAGCACAACCTTGACGGATAGCCAACCTTGGACGTCCACAATCGCACCCCTTTTGATTCCAAAAACAAATATAACTCCATTCTCAGGCGAAATCGAACACTGGCCAAAATTTTTTCAATTGTTTAATTCATTAGTTCACGAAAACCAAAATTTACAGGCAATTCATAAATTTCAGTTATTAAAATCGTATTTAAAAAATGACGCTCTTGCTGTAATCTCAGGCTTGAAATTATCAACTGACAATTATAACTTAGCCTATCAAGCTTTAAAGGATCGTTACCAAAATCCTCGTAGAATCGCTTCCCTGTACACTAACAATATTCTGAATTTTGATGCCTCTTCTAAGAACTCTGCTTCAAAATTGAAAGAGTTTTTAAATTGTCACCAAACAGCTATCAATGCTATTAAAGCTCTGCCTATACACGATTTAGCGGATTTTCTATTATTTTCTCTTGCCTTACGTAACCTAGATCCTTATACCAGAAAAGTATTTTAAACTAAATTAATGTTCACACAGATCCACTCTTATCAGTCGTTAATTGATTTTGTAACAACTCAAGGCTCAAGAATTTTGTGAGCAAAATGCTACAAAATCAACATTTAAATTAACACCCCTACGTCCTTCCTGGAACAAAGGTATTACAACGAATATTTTTATTGCCAACTCAGATCATGACTCTGGCAAATTTAATACAAATAAAGCCTCCACTTATCAAAAATTCAAGTGTCCAAAATGTGGTGATGGGCACCCACTGTTTGTTTTCCCATTGTATATGGTGATGGCAAGGGAACTCAAAATTGAATATTTAAAGGGCACAAATCGATGCTTTAACTGTTTGGGGTCGCACAACTTTAATGATTGCCCTTCAAAAATTCGTGTAAAGTTTGCAATTCCAAACGTCACCACACGACATTGCACCCAAACAAACTAGCTTCTGACCAACTGGGTACGTCAATTTCAAACTCCGCAACGCAACCCGAGAACGTCAAACTCCAGCCCTCTTCCAGATTTGATACTGTCAGTTCTTGTCATCCCAACATGTGCTTTTGGGAACTGTTCAAGCCAGAATAGAATCACACGACGGTTCAAAAGTATACATTCGGGTTGTACTAGATCCTGGTTCTCAAATTTCAGCCATTAGTCAGCATCTAGTTCAAAAACTACAGTTGAAAATTTTTCCTACTGATGTATCGGTTTCTGGTATCGGTCAAACCAATACTCAGTCGCTGGGTTTGGTCTGTTGTAAGCTGTTTTCACAGTCAGCACCGAATTCTTTAAATGCACAGGCTCTGGTTTTACCACACATTACAAATAATATGCCTTCAGTTTACCTTCCACCCGACGTGCTTGCACATTTTGCGCAACTAAAACTGGTCAACGAAACATTTCATCGTTCGCAGCCAGTTGACATGTTGTTGGGGGCTGACATCTTCACTATGGTGTTTGATTGAGATGGTCGTGTAGCTTCCCCTGATTATCCAACTGCTGTTAACACCTTTTTCGGTTGGACCATCATTGGACCAGTTCAAAGGTCATTTTCGCCTGACAAAGCTGTTTTGCTAGGAAACGTAACCATAAATGACCAGTTACAACGATTTTGGTCACTGAAGGAAGTTAATAACGCGCCCATCTTCAATCCAATGAACGATTTTGTAGAGACACATTTTATATCTACACATTCTCGTGATAAAAATGACCATTATACCGTGGCCTTACCGTCCATGGTCAAAGATCCCGCTCCCTAGTGTGGAAGTAATTCAAATAGAGCATTTAAGGCGTTTTTATCTCTGGAAAAACGATTGCTTCAGGATCCAACTGACTATGAAGCATACATTCAATTTATGTCAGAGTATGTTGAATTAAACAATATGACTCCTGTCAATATTTCCAATACATACGTGACACCCCATCACGTTGTTCGAAAAAACTTTAGCTCCACGACAAAGCTTAGAGTTGTTTTTAATGCTTCCGATGTGGACAGTTCTGGTCATTCGTTAAATGATAAATTATTCAGTGGTCCCAAATTACAAAAGGATATAAAAAATATACTGCTCTGTTTCCGAATGTATCCAATAGCTGTTTGTGCCGATATTGAAAAAATGTATAGGCAAATCCTGGTGCGTCACGTTGATCGCAAGTATCAACATATATACTGGCGTTCATCTCCTGACAAACCTGTTTGCGAGTACGAACTCAATACGGTAACATATGGTTTGAAACCATCAGCATTTTTGACAATTCGTGTTCTAAACCAATTAGTGTACGACGAAGTTGGCCCATATCCAAAGGCATCTCACGCCATTTCTAATGAGACTTACGTCGACGATATTATTTCCGGTGCTCTCAAAGGAGGCTTTTCTTGGAAAAAATGGACCAGCATATCGTCAGGATGCTCTAGACGGAAATTAACCAAGCGCTCAGTGCTATATTATACAGCTCGTATTTTTGATCCAGTTGGATTCTTGGCTCAAATTGTCGCCAACTTATGGCTTGAGAAATTGGATTGGGACCAACCATTTTCAACCTCTTTTTCTATTGAATGGTCGAGGATAGTAAAGGACATTGATTTAATTTCAAGCATTACTATACCCCGATGCATTATTTCCTCATCCGTTTCATACGTCATTCTAGCAGGTTTCTGCGATGCAAGCGAGAAAGCGTATGCTGCGTCCGTATATCTTACCGTTTCGTTGAAGGGTCAAACTTTGTCGCATCTATGGGCTGCCAAAACTAAAGTAGTCCCACTGAAAATTCTTTCAATACCACGATTAGAATTATCCGCCGCCTTACTATTAACCCGTTTAGTTAAAGCCATCTTTGAAAACAAATTCCCGTTTCCAATTTCTCAAGTCAAACTATATTCTGACTCACAAATTGTCCTTTCATGGATAAATACGCCTCCACATCTACTCAAAACATTCGTAGCTAATCGGGTGGTTGCCATATCGGAATACGTTTCCAATGCCTCTTTGCATCATGTAACATCAGAGGAAAATCCCGCTGATCTGCCTTCCCGAGGTCTAATACCGCAAGATTTCGTTACTCCAAAGTTTACAACTTTTGGATGCACGGTCCTAATTGTTTAACAACCCCGATAACTTGTTGGCCGTCTCCTTTTTCTGGATCCTCATTGGATCCGAATCTGTTCCCAGAATTGAAAGTCGCAATAAATATTTCAAGCTTCGAACTACCTGCAATCAATCCATTGTTCATTTTTTCTGAGCAATTTTCCAATTACAATAAACTCATTCGAGTTTTTTCTTGGATAAGAAGATTCATTTTCAATTCTCGTTCAAAGTTAAGTGCTCAACCAAGATTGCGTGGACCTATCTCATCGAATGAATTCAGAGAATCTCTTCACTCTGTCATTCATTCGATTAACTCAGCAACATTATTTCTCTACTTTAATTGAAAACTTGCTTAAAAATAAACCAATCGAAAAAGCTATTAGAATTCTAAATCCTTATATCGAGAATGTGTTTTTTGGGTTTTTTTTTTATATATAAAATGATTAATTACTTCTTTTTTTACATTTACTTTACATTGTTTTACTTTACTTTACATCTAGTTATATATATATATATATACAACTTATAATGATTTGCCGGCACTATAATTTATTTAGATAGTTTTTTTTTTGTTTCTTTAGAATTTTTGAAAAAAAATTAAATTTTTGTCTGAGCCTAAAAGTTGTATATATATGTACATATATATGTATATATATATATACAACTTATAATGATTTGCAGATATTATAATTTATTTAGATAGTTTTATTTTGTTTGTTTAGAATTTTTAAAAAAAATTAAATTTTTGTCTGGGCCTAAAAGTTGTATATATATATGTATATACATATATATATATATATATATATATATATATATATATATATATATATATATATATATATATATATATATAAAAGTTGTATATATATACACACATATATATATATATATATATATATATATATGTATATATATATATATATATATATGTATATATATATATATATATATGTATATATATATATATATATATATATATACAACTTTTAGGCCCAGAAAAATTTAATTTTTTTAAAAAATTCTAAGGAAACAAAAAAAAACTATCTAAATAAATTATAATGTCTGCAAATCATTATAAGTTGTATATATATATACAACTAGATGTAAAGTAAAGTAAAACAATGTAAAGTAAATGTAAAAAAAGAAGTAATTCATTATTTTATATATAAAAAAAAAACCCAAAAAATACATTCTCGATATAAGGATTTAGCATTCTAATAGCTTTTTCGATTGGTTTATTTTTAAGCAAGTTTTCAATTAAAGTAGGGAAATAATGTTGCTGAGTTAATTGAATGACAGAGTGAAGAGATTCTCTGAATTTTTAGGCCCAGACAAAAATTTAATTTTTTTCAAAAATTCTAAAGAGACAAAAAAAACTATCTAAATAAATTCTAATGTCAGCAACTCATTATAAGTTGTAAATATATATATATATATATATATATATATATGTATATATATATATACAACTTTTGGGCCCAGACAAAAATTGAATTATTTTCAAAAATTCTAAAGAAACAAAAAAAACTATCTAAATAAATTATAATGTCTGCAACTCATTATTTAAGTTGATGTTCATTCATCCAAACCAACTAAATGATCATGAAATAAAATCCAAAAACTTTTTTTCACTAAAAATATCAAATCTTTTTTATTTATTTTAGTCTTGCATCATTTAATTACTAAATTTATTATGACATCTGTTTAAAGTTGAGTTTTGTATTTATACTAGGACGAATAAGAATATCTACCAATGGGCATTTAGTATGAACCAATTACATAGCAGTATAAAACAATATGTATTTATTATGTTAAATTATCAAAACTATGGCAAAAAGTTTCTATTTTGGGATAGAATTTTCGAGTTTTGATATATTTCCCATTGCCTTGGATACTATAGCTAACTGTATGCCAAATATCAATTTTAAAGGAATTTTGGTGTAGCCCTTGCATTTTTCTGGTTAGAGTAACGTTTTTGGGACGTGGACATAGTTTTTCGATTTTGGAATATTTTTTTTGCGCGGCAGGGTGGTGGGAAATGCATTGACGCACAGAGTGTGCTACTCTTGGCCAGCCAGACTACCCACAAAAATCCAACGCCCTTTAGGGGCTTCGAGAACTTGCTCATTAGCCCCCACAGGTTAAAACGTAACAATAACAAAACTGAACAATATCACAGAATATCACAACACTTCCTAGTCAAATGAATTGACTAGGTAGGAATAGAATAACATAAAATACTATATTAATAAAATAATAACAACAAAAAATTAACAACAACAACAACAAAAACAAATCACAACGTTGCAGTGAAGGTGTAAAAGGCCTTCACTGCAAGAAATAAAAATAATTAAAAACTAGATAACAATAAAAAAATTAAAACTTAAAAACTAGATAGAATAAAAAGTTTTAAGAACAAAAAGTATAAGAACGTGTAAAAGTGTGGGTGTAAAGGCCCTCACTATTACAATTAAAACAATAAAACTTAAAAATATGCGTAATAAAATGTGATATTGTGGGTGTAATGGGCCCACATAATCACAGATAAAATCAATAAATAATTTAAAAACACAAAACATTTAAAAAAAAAATAATATCGTACGAGGCTGTTCGTAAAAAACATACAAAAGAAACGACTTTTTTAAAATATGAGATGTTTGTTGCCCTAGAGTCTCCGTAGAAGGTGAGATACATTTAAAAATGTAATCATCCTCTTCACGGAGCTCGTATTATATGATAATGTTCGTGCTACTTTTTTTCGAAGCCGTAGTCTTTGCCATAAAGCTTCAAAGACTACACATTCCTTAACAATATGCCTCATGGTTTGCACTGTCCTGCAAACAGTGCACCAAGGCTGATCCTCACCGCAGATAGGATATGCATGCGGGATTTGAATGCAGCCTATTCGCAAACGTGTAAGGACCACACTCTCTCTACGGCTCAGATTTACAGGTGCCGGCATATTATTGACGCTTGGCTTGACCTGTTTGAACTTTTCCGTGAGGTTGTTCCACTCACGCTGCCATTTTTCATTAATTTTGAAACGTATGCACTATTTTAGGTCCTCTGGGCGTATTAGAATTAGATCCAGGTGGTCTGAATTAACCACGACCCGAGCAGCTTCATCAGCCACATCATTCCCATGTATACCCACGTGCCCAGGCGTCCATACAAAAACGATGGACATGTGTTAGAGCACACGATGTTTTGTGATCTTGGATGTTTTGCACCAGAAGGTCCCTTGAAAGCGTGCACATTAGTGTTTGCAGCGCGCTCAACGAGTCGGAACAAATGAGGAATGTATTGTGAAGGTTCGAATACTCTTGACAATATCGCAGGGTTTGCAAAATTGCATATAATTCAGCAGTGTATACGGATGCCTATGGGAAGAGCGACCAAGTGTTTCAGCTATTGCCAAAGGCAATAGCGCTCCCCACACCAGAAACGGTTTTAGATTCATCCGTATACTCGCACAGAGAGTCATTGTATTCGCTAATAATTTGTTGGAAGCAGGTCCGATAGTACTGGGAACTGGTCTCATCTTTACGGAGACCAGTCAGGTCAAAGCGGCACCTTACCTTTGGGATCAGCCGAGGAGGTACTTCATGAAAACTATAGGGTACCTGAGCGAAGTAAGTACCTGAGTGAATTCGAAATTAAGACTCTCTAAAAGCTTTTGCGTTCGAACGGCCAAAGGTTTGGTGACCGTGGAACGTCTCTCATAGAGTCTCCTCAGAAAGCTGGATTTTCTGAAGAGAGCCGAGAAGTTAACATGATTGGGCTTAGCCCATACCCCTGCGACATAATTGAGGAGCAGACGCTCACGCCTCAACCTCAATGGGGGCAATCCCACCTCGACACATAGACTCATAGAGAGACTCGTTCAAAAGGCTTCTGTAGCAAGTCTAACGCCTGCGTGGTGAATAGGATCTAGGATTTTGAGTGCTTACATCCGGGCGGAGGAGAATACTACACAGCCATAATCCATCCTGGGCAGAACCAGCGATAAATAAAGCCGCAGTAGAATCTCCCGATCCGCACCCCACGATGTGCCAGCCAATCCCTAAAACACGTTCATTGCCTTGCGACAACTCGCTGCCAGGGATTGGAGGTGTGGACACCACGTTAATTTCTTGTCGAAGACTAGTCCCAGAAACCAAATAAAGTCGGCATCCCTTTAAGTAAAGGATCGGATCAGGATGTGTCTTGCGTATTCTACAGAAATGGACCACTTTAGTTTTAATTGTGAAGAACCGAAAACCAACACTTTCTGCAGAATTGTCCACTTCGTTGATGCCCTGCTGAAGTCTCGCTTCAATTCTATCCATTGATGGAGCTCCATAAAAAATTGCAACGTCATCAACTTACAGACATTGACGAATCGGGGCTGAAGCTGCGATGTGATTGACCGCTATAGCAAAAAGGAAGACACTAAGCGTTGAGTCCTGGGGAACACGATTCTCCTAGGAATGGATCTCAGACTCAGTGCCACCCACCCGGACACGAAATTTGCGGTCGCACATAAAACTTTGAATGAACTGAGGCAGAGATCCTCTCAGACCCCAGTCATGCAGCTTCCTGAGAATGCCATACCTCCAAGTCATATCATATGCTTTCTCCAGGTCGAAGAACACTCCCACAAAGTGATAGCCCCGGAGAAAGTTGTCGTGAATGGCATTCTCAAGGCGAACAAGTTGATCCGTCGTCGAATGGTATTGGCGGAAACCTGTCTGATATTTACTTATCAGATTAATAGTTTCCAGCCACCAGACGAGACGTCTGTTCTCCATTTTTTCCAATATCTTACTAAAGCAGCAAATCAAAGATATTGGATTGTAGCTTGATGGTTGCGATGAATCTTTACCCTCTTTAAGCAGCGAGATAATAATGGCTTCCCGCCATTGCTGAGGGTAAACGCTCTGCCGAAAAATATTGATGTATAGATCCAGTAATCCGCACTTACCAGTATAAGGCAGATTCTGGATCATGCATAATGTATTGAATCGAGGCCAGGTGATGTATATTTGGATGCCTCCAGTAGTTCTTGCATAGTAAAATCATTGTTATACTGGAGGGATTCATCTGAGAAAAAATCAAGATCATCATGTTGTTCGTGATGCATCTTGATCCGCAGGAAATCCGGGTCATAATTTTGGGAGCTGCAGACGTGCTCGAAATGCTCGGCTAAACACTCAGTAATTTTGGCACGCTGCGATATGACCTAGCCATCCAAATTGAGGAGGGCGGGCACCGGTGATGAGGAAAATTTCCCCGAAATTGCCTTCACCCTCTTCCATACCTCCGAAGATGGTGTGGAGGTATTGATGGCCGAAACATATTGCTCCCAAGATAGCCTTTTCTGATCTCGAATAGTTTTTATTGCTATTGATCTTTTTCTTTTAAAGGCTATCAAATTTTCCTGCGTGGGGCGCCTTTTCAATTTGTTAAACGCCCTCTTTTTCTCTGCAACCGCTACTCTCACGATATCATTCCAGCAGGGAACTTTTCTCTTAGGTGGAATTCCGGAAGACTTACTTATAGCGTGTGTAGCCGCTTCAATGACTTTGGTGATTATTTTGTACACATCCTCTTCTACGTCTCTCCCCAACGTGGGAACTTAAAAACTTTCCATGAAAGTGTCCCAGTTGGCTCGACGAAGACGCCATCTCGGCGAAGTAGGATGTGGACACATCGGTGAGTTATGAGAAATTTTGATGGGTAGGTCACTTCCACTCCCACTCCCAAGTATCAGGGAGTACCATCCATTCCAGTCGATGAGTCAGAGCCGGTGAGCATAGTGTCAGATCAATTGCTGACATCTCACCAGTTCAGGCGTTGAATCGTGTTTTCTCACCGGTATTTTAATAAACGTGTTAGACTCATCCAAAAAACTTTCGATGAGTCTCCCACGCGCGTCTCTCTGCTCACAGCCCCACAATTGACTGTGAACGTTGAAATCACCTAGCATCAAAAATGGTTGTGGAAGTTGCAAGGCTTAACGTGCCAGATCTTCGATACTCTAATTGAAGTCTGGCAGATAGATTGTGCATACTGTGAGTTCGTGCGTTCCGTATATTCTAACAGCTACAGCTTGTAGGGGGGTGTCAAGGCAAAGGGCCTGGTAAGATAGGCCCTGCCTTATTAATATTGCGACACCTCCCCTTGCTCGAACAGCTGGCATAACATCTCGCCGGTGGATGGTATAACCCTTCAGGTCTAAGATGTGTTTCTGGTATACATACACACAAAGGTGTATGCTCTGCCAGAAGCATGTTTAGCTCACAGTAGCGTTGTTTAATACCATTGCATTTCCACTGTAATATATTTACCATTTCTATTGGCTAGGATGGGTTGCCCCAGGAAGTTGGGGGATCACTTCCTGCGTTTCTCCTTCGGCCAGCCTCTTTTCTTCCTTCGGGTCGTCTCCTTGTCGGAGAAAGTGATGGAATCTGAATCCGTCTCCGACGTCACCCTGTAGGAGACGACGACCCTTTTTTCACGATGCGGGCTGCCTCCCGCCGATGTTGAAGCCGAAGGCCTGGACCTCTCGGGCTTAGGTGAGCTCAACTCTGCCTGTAGAGCAGGCTCACCACGTGATGTAGATGGAGGTGGAGTCTTTTCACTATCCACTTCCATCGATTTTGCTTCTGAGGATGACTGATTGGCTGCCACCTCCGAAGCTCTCGCATTAGTTTTAAGGGTATCTCTTCTTCTTTTAACTGTTGTTTTCGGAGGGGACTGAATGGGTCCCTCCTGCGTTGTTCTTAAAATTTTAGCTGGCCTTGCTGACGCTTGGCCATCACTTTTTTAATTTAAAAACTCGCTGATGATTTTCATCATCAGCGGAGCGAGCTCTTTTGCGAGCGTAGAAGCGTCAGCTGAAGGGGTTGTGTGCAAGGGCTGGAGCCCATCACCCTTCTGCGCGCCTCAGGATAAGTGAGCTTATCCAGAACTCTCACTTTCGGGATTAGAACTCTCATTTTTAAATTATTAGGCAAGTAAATATTTGGTTATTTTATATTTAAAAATGGGTATTTACAAAAAATTTTCTTATTAGTGATTATGGATTTCATTACAATTATACTATAATCTAGAATCTGAAAATCCTTCGTTGCATCATATATTCCGATGAATTTTGAATTATTAAAAAATGGTCAAGGTTTTTAGGAATTCATATGAATCTTTAAATTATATTTTAGTTTTTTGAGATTATTTAAACAAATTCGCTTTTAAAAAAAGGGAACATATTTCCCCATGTAAAAAATTTCTACTATCAGTGCCAATTTATTATGGTCTATTATTATTTCTTTATGTTATTACACAAACAATTATGACAATATTTATACAGTGAACCCCTAGTATAACGCACCTCAATATAAAGATTTTCTCGATTTAACAAATTCTTAGAAATCCCTTAAAACAGGCCGTAAGAGTCAATGCAAAATATACCTTTACAAATAACTTTTGTAAAAATCTCTTTATAACGATTTTTCAATCAATGCAAAACATAAATGGAAAGTTTAATTAGGTAAACTCTGCTTAAAGTATTCTACTAATCCATCTAACAAGAATTCATGTCTCCACAGGGTCAGACACGTTCAATTTGAAACACACACGTTCAAACTGTCATAAGAAATTAATGTTTAGTGTTGTAAGGTTCCTATAATGGCTGAGAAACGAAAATGACTGGATTGCGCTTTGGATGCGATAACTGTCACTAGTGGTAAACAGACCACAATTTATTGCTTTTTCTCTAATCAAGACAAATAAAATTAAAATTAGGCTACCATAACCACAATGTTGATTGTTTAATAAATTTTGATTATTTTGTGTCAATTAACATATTGTGTTTTTAAAAAAATATTAAAGTGCATTCATTACAATTTGTTTTACTTTTTTTTTAAGTTTTGCTTACCTTGCTAAAACGAATCTTAGACCAACCTAACCTCTATATAAAAAACCTCATTGTAACAAACACTTGGTATAACGAATATTTTCTAATCTCCTTGAGATTTGTTATATCATGGTTTCACCATATTATGAATTTAAATAACATTTTATATTATGAAATTATGGAATATAATAACTTGTTGTTAAAACGGTGCAACCGAGGAAATAAACAAAAAGTTCAAACAACTTTTGTTTGAAACTATTTTCTATGCACCTACCCGAGCAGAAAATGCCAGATGTTTGCCGGACACTATATCTGGTCCGCATCAGTTACGAGTATGGCATGCCAGATCGGGTATACCGGACTGGTACCCGATCAGTTCCTGAACAGGTATCCATATGGCAAGCCCAATGTTAAAGTGTTCATATTATATTGGGTTTGCCCAACATGGGCCAGACTAGGAACGGATTAGGTTAACCTTAGCTCACAATTGTAGGATTTTTTTAAACTTTGTAAAATGAAATTTTTTCAACTTTATTAATATTGAATAAATTTTAATTATTATATTTCTTTAGCAAAATAGTCAAATTATTTCAAAAGATTTTAAATCATGCCGGACTGGTACCCGATCAGTTCCTGAACAGGTATCCATCTGGCAAGCCCAATGTTAAAGTATTCATATTATATAGGGTTTGCCTGACATGGACCAGACTAGGAACGGATTTGGATATTTCTTTTTTTTGGAGTTGGTTAAAATTTGTGTTGATTTTCTAACTTCCACGGAAACTCTACTTCAATAAGATAACTATAAAATTATTTTATTTAAGTTTTGTTTTAATTTTGAAATGTCAATTTTGATTGTCATTTCCATAGTCACGTTAAGTCTGGACAACGTCTGTCGGGTCAGTAATATATTGAAACAAATATCGAATGGGATTATATCGATAATACCTCAAAAGGAAATTATTGTTCCAACGTCATGGATAGTTTGGAATGAAAAATTGAATCATATGTCTTAGACATATATGTCAGAGCCGTTTACAAATAAAATAAAGTGCCAAAAACGTCATGAAATGGTAAAAAATTGTCACAATATCATGTTGAAGTTCATGGAAGCGCTTGTAAGTGATTTATTTTAGTTGTTTTAGAATTATATTTATGAATAAAGTATAGTAAAGCTGAAATTCGTCTTAAAAAATAAAGGTATAACGTCAGCAATTAAAACGACGGAAATTGGGACGATCATCGATTATTACGCTTAGAAGAAAGTGAAAAAAATTTATATTATTGTAAACTAAATTTTGTAATTAATCAATAAAAGATTTAAATTTAATTGAATTAAACTTGTTTTATTTTTAAATCTGAAGAACAACTTATGATACAGATCCGTTTCTAAGCTCGCAAGCCTGATCTGGAGCCTATTAGGCATGCCAGATCCGATTCGAGCCAAGCAGCCAGATATGTTCCAGATCGGGCATGCCAGATTTGGCCCAGATTAATCGTCTGCGTTACATGACGGATCAGGTACGGATCAGTGGACCAGATCCGGTCCTTGTCAGTTTTAGGTAAAAATTTCTAGTCGGGTAATATTTCTGGCGTAAATTTAAAATTTACGTAACATTTTCGTTCCGTATTTACACCAAAACAATGGATGCTGGAAAAATTTTCAAGCAAAGGTTGTGTTTTATGATATTTTTTTAATTTAAAGATCCATTGACTGTTGACAAAGCTACATACGGAATTGTGATTGCGTGAGCTCCATTTGCTCCTAGTTTGGAAATAGTTTGGAAAATGGTGCAGATTAGCTTGAAAAAATGGTGGGATTCTTTAAATATGAAACAAAATTGAATTAAAACTTAATTTTTATTTTTTTAATATTAGATATGTTATCAGTTATCATAGTTAATAATTAACAATTCATGAACTTTGTAATAGTTACCATGCATTAATAAAAAAGCATATTTGATTATTATCTAGAGCACGGTAGTGCGTAAGGCCGAGATTTAAGGGACACATTCGGACTTCTCACTACAGTGCTATTACTACACCTTAAATTAGAGTCGTTTTTTAGGTGCTGTATCTTTTGAACGAAAAGAGCTACAGTGTTGATATTTCGAATATAGATACTTTACGGAATTATAAGAAACAGTTTTTTCAATCAACGCTAACGAATTAACCGTTAAAAAGTTATTTCACTTCAAAAACGCAAAATTCGCGGGAACGCCTACAATTAACTAAAAAAAAATTAACTAAAAAAATTAATGAGGGGTAAATTGATTAAATGTAAGAAAAAATTTGGTTGAAATTTATTTCGTAAGTTTTCCCTTAGTATGTTTTTAAAATTTTATATAACGCGGCAAGTTATTTTTTCTGATGATTTCAAATATTTTAAAACTTGCCGCGTTACATAAAATTTTAAAAACATACTAAGGGAAAACTTACGAAATAAATTTAAACCAAATTTTTTCTTACATTTAATCAATTTACCCCTCATTAATTTTTTAGTTAATAGTTTACCGAGCTATTTACTTTGTAAATAGCTCGGCTCTTTAATGGGATATCATCACTTTTCAAAGAGCAACTATTATCTGAAGTCTAGAGCTATTTACTTTGTAAATTGCTGGGTCCTTTCTCCCATATCATCACTTTTTAAGAAGCAACTATTATTATATGAAGTCTAGAGCTATTTGCTTTGTAAATAGCTCGGTCCTTTCTTCCATATTATCACTTTTTAAGAAGGAACTATTACATTAAGGATTTTCCCGAAAACTCGGCCATTTCATACATTTATGTTTTTGGTCGGGTATTAAATAGTATTCAAAACTAGTTTTTAACATGCTTATATCATAAGCGTCATAATTATCCTAAGCCATAAGCGTACTAAAATATCACGGATTGATCATCATCTAATATCATCGAGTTTTAATAAATTAAACAAAAAGCATTTGTGCATCTTCTCTATTCGAATAAATGCATGTAAAAGTATCACAGACATTAATTAATTAAGAAATAAATTATTAAAGATTATTAAAATAATCAAAGAGAACTCTAGGTTTTTTGAAATTATATTTCAAATTTTGCCCCTATTTCTAGAACATTTGTGAGTATTATAAAAATTCGTATTTCGACTACAATGTAGTCATCATCAGTATGAATTAGCTAATCGTAACTATCTCTGGGATATGGATTCAGAGATATGTTGCTTGTTGCTAATTTGGTGTGTCTCACAATGATATTAAAAAATTATGTCCTTTTATACGATTTGGCTGAGGGTATAATCTGACTTGAGGGTATAATCTGAAATACGTATTTATAAAATACAAACAAATGTTCTAGGAATAGGGGCAAAATTTGAAATAAATTGTTTTTAAAATATTAATCACGTATGATGTATCACAGTTTTAATTAGCAATTTTAAAAAAAGTGCTAGAAAATTAGTTAGTAAAATAATAAATTAGTATTAATTTTAGTGAATTAAGAAATTATCACGCTTTCGATAATTCGCCAAAATATCATCAATATCAATTAGTTTTGAATAAGCGCATTTTAAAGTATATATTAATTATTAAAATTCATAAAATTAGTTAGTAAAATAATAAATTAGTAATACTTTTGGTATATTAATGAAAGCGTGATGAAAAAGCACAGGTTAAATGGAACGTGATATTAATATTTTGTGTGCCCAACCTGGGCGTCTACCACGTCCTGCAACCGTTGGGGAATTGAATCATATAGGTGTGCAATTAGATTCATAGCAATGCCCCCCCCCCCAGGCTTCTTCCACAGCAACTTCCAGTTCATTTCGTTTCCTCGGTTTCACTTCACGTTCATTAATTAATCTAACCATGGCCGCCCAAAAATTTTCAATTAAATTCAAATCTAGACTTTGGGCAGGCCATGGAAGAATTTGACCGTCATTTTCACGAACCCAGATTTGAACCAGCTATGATTTATGAACTAGTGAGATGTCCTATTATATTACAAACAGATAAATAACCAAATCTTGATACCATAGAAAAATTTTGTGCAAAAGTTTTTTAATTTTAAATTGATAACTAGAAATATTTTATTAAATATGCTTACGTGCTGGAAAATATAGTTGTCTTTTATTGATGTGACTGAGGGAAGCATTACGTTTTCTAGAATGTCCACATAATGCACACCATTAAAGTGACCATCAATGCTCCAAAATGCACCTGGCCCATCTCGGGAAAGCCAAGCTCACACATTCACAGAAAACCGCCCACTTTGAATAACTGGATTTATGTTGCGTTCAAGATATCTCTCCCCCTTTCGACGATACATCCGAACATGTCCATCATTAGCTGATGATAATGTTTTTTCATCAGAAATTACAACTTGATTACACATGTCCGGGCTAATAATAAACTCCTAGCGAAAATTAAGCCTTCGCTATTTATTTCTGGGGGAAATTAAGAATTTATTGACCGCAACATAGCTCCGTAATCCAATCTCCTGAAGTCGACGGCGTGCTGATACAGCAGAAGCTGGAAAACCCATATTTGCAACCGCACTTGTGCTTTTTGATTTTCTTGTATATATTGTTGGAGCATTTCATCATCTTCCCGAGTTGTTTTTCAGGGACGCCCAGATCCAGACTTAGTTCCGCCGTCCACTTTCGTTTTATTCGCATTATCATGCAATGTGAGCCACCCAGTACTCATTTCCGCTGTAGCTCCACCCACCCTATAACATCCCAACAGCACGTGACCGACGCCTTGGTGTTAATTGTTGGGCCATTATATTATACTGATAATTTTTAGTTATCTAGAGCACGGTAGTGCGACAGGCCGACTTTAAGGGGTTTTTTGCCTTTGCGCTTACAGTCTATTACTTACCGTTAAATCAGAATCGATTTGACCCCAAAATATCTTCTGAACGAAAAGACCTACAGAGCTGGTTTTTTGAATATAAGCTATTAAGTGAATTATAAGAGAATCAGTGTTTGCTTTTCGTTATGAAATAAAAGGTTAAAAAGTCATTTTGGTTCAAAAACCGTAAAATAGCGGGTACGCCCATAATTTTCATTAGACAGGATAAAAAACGTAGGGCCTACACCAGATATCCTTTAAAGATGATATTTGGCATATAGTTAGGTCTATTAACCAAAGCACAGGGAAAATTCAATTTTTCCAACGCAATATCCGAAAAAAGGTAAAAATCAAAAAATGTTTCTATATATATACTTAGAATTTAGCAACACCCCACTATTGAGAGGTGTGCGCGATTTTTGAAAACTTTGTTGCTCCACTTCCAGAAAAGCTAGAAGGATGCGGTTTTTGCAATCGACGCGAAGTTTCTGAAACCTTAAAAAATAATCTTTGGGAAAATTTAATATTCCCAACGGAACATATGGAAAACCAAAAATTAAATTTATGTGTTTAAGTTTAAGCTACTTCCTGACATTTTAGAGGAATGCATTCGACTTGGGATATATCAAAACCTATTTGAAGATAGAAAAAAATTCAATTTTCCCCACGCAATATCCGAAAAAATGGGAAAAAACAAAAAAATTTCTACATGGTGGTTTGATCAGATATAGGCAATCGATTTTGAATATCGAATATGTTATTATGTTCATTGAACAATTCAAATAAAAGTTTCCATCCATTGTTTAGTTTGTCTCAATAAGAGTACATTTATTCAAATATTATAAGCTTTTATTATCGAATTTCCTCCAAAAGAAATGCAGCTATTGTTTTTGCACCAATGTTGGAATTTCGTAAAAATTTATACAAATGTCCATCGATCCTACCTATTAGATGTTAAAAACCACTATCATTACAATTTATATATATATATATATATATATATATATATATATATATATATATATATATATATATATATATACATTATATATATATAGATTATATATATATATATATATATATATATATATATATATATATATATACATTATATATATATAGATTATATATATATATATATATATATATTAATTAAATTAAATACTTATATGAAAAAATTAACTCGTCAACCAGGAATTGAACCTCGGGCCTCTGGATAACTAGTCCAGTGTGCTTCCAGAGAAGTTATCCAGAGGCCCGAGGTTCGATTCCTGGTTGACGAGTTAATTTTTTCATATAAGTATTTAATTTAATTAATAAATTCAATGACAATGAAATTTGTCGGAGTATACGCTATAGTCTTCTACAGTTTGTCATACGTATTCGAAAAGAATTTGGACAAACAACGTTATGTGGACACGAAAGTATACACAAACAAACAAATATTAATAAACAAATCACTTCAGAAAGAAGTAAATACTATCTAATAAATAATAAATTAGAATAATATGAAAAAGTTGGCTGTCACATCACAATCGTCTTTGGTGTAGAGGAAGCACACTGGACTAGTTATCCAGAGGCCCGAGGTTCGATTCCTGGTTGACGAGTTAATTTTTTCATAACAGTATTTAATTTAATTAATAAATTCAATGACAATGAAATTTGTCGGAGTATACGCTATAGTCTTCTACAGTTTGTCATACGTATTCAAAAAGAATTTGGACAAACAACGTTATGTGGACACGAAAGTATACACAAACAAACAAATATTAATAAAGAAATCACTTCAGAAAGAAGTAAATACTATCTAATAAATAAAAAATTAGAATAATATGAAAAAGTTGGCTGTCACATCACAATCGTCTTTGGTGTAGAGGAAGCACACTGGACTAGTTATCCAGAGGCCCGAGGTTCGATTCCTGGTTGACGAGTTAATTTTTCCATATAAGTATTTAATTTAATTAATAAATTCAATGACAATGAAATTTGTCGGAGTATACGCTATAGTCTTCTACAGTTTGTCATACGTATTCGAAAAGAATTTGGACAAGCAACGTTATGTGGACACGAAAGTATACACAAACAAACAAATATTAATAAACAAATCACTTCAGAAAGAAGTAAATACTATCTAATAAATAAAAAATTAGAATAATATGAAAAAGTTGGCTGTCACATCACAATCGTCTTTGGTGTAGAGGAAGCACACTGGACTTGTTATCCAGAGGCCCGAGGTTCGATTCCTGGTTGACGAGTTAATTTTTTCATATTAGTATTTAATTTAATTAATAAATACAAAGACAATGAAATTTGTCGGAGTATACGCTATAGTCTTCTACAGTTTGTCATACGTATTCGAAAAGAATTTGGACAAACAACGTTATGTGGACACGAAAGTATACACAAACAAACAAATATTAATATATATATATATATATATATATATATATATATATATATATATATATATATATATATATATATACATTATATATATATATATATATATATATATATATATATATTTATATATATATATATATAATGTATATATATATATATTAGACGTACAAACTTTAGTTGCAGAACTCGAACAGATAAAAGTGAAAGATATACAAGAGTAAGCCAAACTGACGAGCAACGCAAAACGCGGGATGAAGTTGAACAGAATAGATGGAATCGCAATCAACAACATAGAAGTGTTGCGTTCAACCCCTATTGAGCTGCATTTAATTATAATGTGGAAATCGATTACAGTTCACAGCAAATTGTTGCTATTGGATCAATGAACGTTGTGTGTCAATATTGAAAGGCATTTAAGTTTAAAAATGAAGTCCCTGGATTGTGGTGCACGATCGGTCAAGTGAAATTGGCGCGATTGGTATTGCCAGAAGAGCCACTATAATTTATTTGTTTCGGGAACTGGGCCAGATTCTAAACATTTTTTGACTCACATCGAGCAATAAAATAAATGGTTCCAAATGACGTCATTTGGCGTCACAAAAGTTATTCGAGAAAACTTTAAGCCAAGTTCTAAGATAAGTATATTGAAAAACAATAAACTTTTACCACCACGTGCCTGATGCAAAATACGTTGGCAGCTTTCAATTGAAATGGTGTATCAATTGAAATGGCTTAAAGTACATTTGTAGCCCGGTAAATTGCCAAAAGCAGAAAGAAGTGAGCGCTATTCAATATCCTATATTACATCTATTTATTATCTGTTTACCCTTGCAGATTCAGGGTCAAATATATCATCTAACAGGTTCCTTATTGCGAACGCGGAATAGTGACCACAAATTTTTGCAAATTTATTTTATGGACGATTCAGCAAGACAAATCGATCAGCGTTGTACACACAACACTTCAGTGAAAAGACCAATTTTGGAACAACTCCAAATGTTTTTCCATCAGCACAACGAATTGGTTGCATTATTCACGGCCGCATTAGACCGCATGTCATCAAAGCCAATAAGACGCCTGCAGAACAACACGCAAGACGTGTTAATGCGCCAACAATTTATGAAGTCGCTAGAAAATAAACCTAGAAACCTTTTGGAATAATATGACGTAAATAGAACGAACATTGTTCTGTAGTATAATTTTATTACTAATAATTGTATGATGCGCACTAGTTTGTTAACTTCACTTCTTATTAAAATGCATACAGTTGGGTTGACTGCGTTGTGGCTCTGAATCAATCTGTATTATTATTATTTTTAAAGTAATAAATTACGAATTAAATTTACCTGTGTTGCTAATTGCATAACCTGTGAAAATAAGATGGGAATATTGGCTAATCTTACAGTTCAGGTGTGGGGTAACCAACAAAACATTTTAATTGAAGTCATATTACGAGAAGTTTCGATTGGATGGATAACTTGACCATCAATTGGAAAGTGAAGTGAAAATTGGATGGATAACTTGATCATCAACTGGAAAGTGAAGTGAAAATTGAAAAAGAAACATTATTTGAACAAAGAAAATAATGAAAAATTAAACTGGTTTGTTTATGGTCTTAGTATATGTATAATAGTTCAGAACAAGAAAAATATACACTACGTCATGAACATGGAAGAATTGTTATTACTTATTGTTATTGTTTTAACATTGGTGATTATAATTTTATTAGTCTATTTGAGGGCTTAGGAAACAAAATCTGCCATTGCACCATCTTTTGTGGGTCGTGGAATGGGTGATAATGTGCAGGAAAGTTATTTGGGAATAGAGGGAAATATAGATAGAGAAAATGTGGTATTCAATTCCACTGAAATAATACAAAATCAAGATTTCGCTACGAGAAACAGTAATTTTATGCCACCGGAAGATCTTACACGCCGGGAACGCGAACTACTGGCTCGGGAGCGAACACTACTAGACCGGGAGTGGCAACAAATCGAAAGATTGACGGATACGATGTCGCAAAATAATACGGTGAATTCAAGTACTAATGGAAGTGTGAATATAAACGGGAAAAAAACTTTACCAGAATTCAATCCCGAAGACATAACTTCATTAAATGCTCAACAATGGATACGAAAGGTAGAAAAAATTTCAAAAACGTTTCATTGAGATGATAATACGTTATTATATTATGGGATTGCAAAACTTAGAGGTGCAGCAAAAGCCTGGTTTGAAGGAGATCAGGAGAAGATCGAGACGTGGGATAATTTCAAAAAATTAGAAAATTTTTTAACTACGATGGACGATGCTGATATTCATTATCAATTGTCAAAAAAGAAAAAGAAAAAGAAACAGTGTGAATCCTACGAACTATATATCTACGAAATGAAAGCAATTGCTTCAAAGGGAGATGTTAGTGAAAGAGCACTAATAAAACACATACTAAACGGAAATGGAGAATTGGCAAGAATTTTAGCGATACAAGATATTTCAAGTGTACAAGAACTAATGAATCGAATCCGAAGATATGAAAATACTTTCAGAAGCTCAGTTAAAACAAATAATGAAAACATTAGAGAAAAACTTAAAGATACCAAAGAAATTGAAACATTTCGTTGTTATAACTGCAGTGAATTAGGACACCGAGCTTTCGAATGTAAAAAACCTACAAATAGACCGAAATGTACATCGTGTTTAAAACATGGACATGTCGAAAAGGAATGTAAAAATAAGCCAATAATAAAGGAAGAAAAGAAAATACTTATGGTAAACGAAGAACAAAATGTAAAAACAAACGAATATTACAAATTTATCAAAATAGACGGTCATAAAATATTGTGATTTTTGGATTTGGGTAGCGATGTGGTGACTATGAAAGAGGAAACAGCAAATCGATGCCACTTCAAATATAGATCATGTTCAATTAAATTAAATGGTTTCGGAAATGGTTATTGTTACAGTTTGGGAAAACGCACATTGTTAATTGAAATCGATGGTGTACAAATAGAAGTGGAATTACTTATTGTACCAAATTCAGCACAAAGGGATGAAATTGTAATTGGAAAATCTGCACTCGATAGACCTGAAATAAAAGTCATCAAGGAACAAGGGAAATTTATACTGGAAGAAGTAAATGTGGGAACGAAAATGGATAGAATTAAAATGGAACCCAAAGTTAGTAGGATTGAAATGAAAAACATTTATATAAATCAAAATTTAAACGAAACAGATAAAGTTGAAATTCGAGAAGTATTAAACAGCTATTCTGATTGTTTCGCTAATAGTCATGACGAATTAAGAAAAACGGATTTGGTAAAGATGAAAATTGAACTTATCAAAGATGAACCGATTGTAAGTCGTCAATACCGACTTCCATACGCGAAAAGAGAGAAAATGAAATATGTGGATGCTTTAAGCAGAAACCCAACTGAAGAACCGTCTGAGGTCGAAATTGCCTATACAGGAGTTTTTAGTGTAGAAATATCTGAAGAAGATTGGCTGTTAACCTTACAATTACAAGACGGGGAATTGAAAAAGATTGTTGAGGTGTTACAGGCTGAACCGAAAAATACGGGAGAGAAAAATATCCATGATAAATATGTTGTCAAAAAAGGGCGGCTATGTAAAAATCAAGATAATTTTCCATGGGTTGTACCGAAGGAAGTAATCTGGAGAATAATACATGGAAGTCATGACGACATGGATCATTTTGGGACGGAAAAGACAATAGAACATTTGCGGAAATATTTCTGGTTCCCAAAAATGAGGAAAAAAGTTACAAATTGCATTGCTTCATGTGTCGAATGTGCAGAACGGACGCAACGGCCTTTCCAATCTGTGTTCACAGCAGAATTGATGAAGCCATGGTGTAAAGTGGAAGATGAATCAGAGGAATCAGGATTCGGAACCGAAGAGGACGATGCTTGATTAGTCGGGTCGACTAAAGAGTCAGTTGGCCGAACTGTTAGGATAAAAAAATAATTAATTAGGATAAAGTGAATTATTTGATATATATATATATATATATATTTGATAATTAATGTTTAATATGACATAAATAGAACGAACATTGTTCTGTAGTATAATTTTATTACTAATAATTGTATGATGCGCACTAGTGTGTTAACTTCACTTCTTATTAAAATGTCATACAGTTGGGTTGACTGCGTTGTGGCTCTTAATTATTAATTATAATACAGATTAAATCTGTATTATTATTTTTTTAAAGTAATAAATTACGAATTAAATTTACCTGTGTTGTTAATTGCATAACCTGTGAAAGTAAGTTGGGAACATTGGCTAATCTAACATATATATATATATATATATATATATATATATATATATATATATATATATATATATATATATATATATATATATATATATATATATGTATTTATATAGGATGGCCCGTAAGTAGTCGAGTTCCCGAGTTCCATAAGAGGGTAGGTAGAGGAAAAGATTTTGGAACGAAAAGTCCTGAGACATTTTTTTATTAGACACACCGTTAATTAATTATTAATTAATTAAGGAAACTAGGTTGAAACCAGAGTTGCAAAAAGTGCATGTTTTTGATAGTTCATTTTTTATTTAATTATCAGTTTTTGGAAAAATGTATTGCTTAAATTTTTTTATTTTTTTAAAAATGTAATAAATAAATTGTTTTAAATTTTCAAATTAAATTCATTCAATTATAAAGTTTTTTCAAAAGTGCATTAATAAAATTTTTTTATTGATTAATTTTTAAAATAATGCAATAATTAAGTTTTTGGAATTATCAATTTTTAGAAAACCTCAAGACATGCACCCCCATAAAACAAAGAATCAACCCCTTAAATTTTACTTTCCTGTTTTTCTGGATGTAGCGACAGAAAAACTTCATAGTAGCTTTGGGACACAAGTTATAGTGAGCAGATATTTTTTTAAGGATGTCCCACGCCTGTTTAAAAGTCATCAGAGACATGCGCCTCTATACAACGAAGATCCAACCCTTAAAATCTCAACTCTTTCATTTAGCTTTTGAACTCAGTAAAAAGTCACTTTCATTAGCGAAAAATAATGAGTAAATAAATTCGTTATTACCAGAGAATTTCTAGCAGGGAGAGCCAAAAAAAAAAATTATATTAAATTTACTTTAAGCAATATATTTTTCCATAAATTGATAATTAAATCCAAAATGAATTATCAAAAAAATTCACTTTTTGAAACTCTGGTTCAACCTAGATTCCATAATTAATTAATAATTAATTAACGATGCATCTACTAAAAAAATTTCTCTGGACTTTTCGTACCAAAATCGTTCCCTCTACCTACCCTCTTATGGATGTCGACTACTTACGGAACCCTGTATATACAAATATATATATTCTGGAATCTAAAAAGTACTGCACTTCGACCTAATGGTCCATTGTGCTCCACCTTCTACTTCAGTCTGACGAGATTCGAATATCTTGGTATATCTTTCTCCCATATCTTGGCGACAGCCAGAAGCTTGCTGATCAGGTCTTCCTGCAGGTTTATATATTCGGAGTGAGATGCAACAAATATCTTGTATTTGCTGTAACTTAGAGGCTCGCAGTTAAAGATAAAGTAGCTGGATATTTGTTCCTCATCGCCACACAATCTGCACATAATGGAACCGTTATGGAGTCCCATTGTATGTAGATGCTTCCGTAGCAGATAATGCGTGACTATAAATCCGGTAACCTTCCGCAATTGCATACTGTTCAGCTTCAGTGCACCGAGAGATAGCCTCTTGGATGCATGCCGAATCAGTATTTTTCCCGAGCTTTCGCTGCGGTATATTTTCCCAGTGATCACGGTGTTTAACATTCATCCACTCGTTGATCACCTGTTTTTACATGCAGTCTTTGGATTTCCTAAAATAGGCTCTATGCCTATGAAGATTATTCCGACTTCCTTCTTTGCTAAGGTATCTGCTTTTTCGTTTCCGTCGAAACCACTGTGACCTCAGTTCCAGGCAAGGCTTTTAGAGCAGCTTGACTGTCCGAGAGAATACAAACGTTCTGGTTTATGAAGCCTCTACGGAGGTTCTCCCGGACGCAATCCAGTATGGCGTAGACTTCTGCTTGAAAGACTGTGGCAAATATTCCCAAATTGAAGCTATTGTTTTCTTTGGGTCATTCACTGTAAATTCCCGCCCCGGTCCCTTCCTCAGTTTTGGATCCGTATGTATACCAAGCGATTCCTTTCTTGAGATAGGGTGGTTCTCTTTCCGTCCAAATGTCCCTATCACAGATTGTATTGAAAGGCTTTGAGAAGGAGTATATTTTGGGAAGTACATCTGTGTCCATTTCAAAAACGGGATCTGAGATGATTTATTTTCCCACGATCCTTGCATGTCCAACCTGATTTTTTGTAATCCAGTTATTATTGCAAGATAGTCTATAGGCGCTGGATCTCGCTTTAGCTATTATTACAATGCCTAGCGGAAGCATCCCCAGTATGACATCCATGGCAGCTGTAGGTGTACTGCTCATGGATCAAGTGATGCACAAACAGGCCAGTTTTTGGATCCTAGACAGCTTTTTGCATGCTGTTCTTTGATTAACCTTTGGCCACCACACTAGAGCAGCAAAGGTTATAATTGGCCTAACTACTGTTGTGTACAGTCAGTGGATCATTTTGGGTTTTAGGCGGCAGATTTTTCCACATGGTCTCTTTCAAAGCATGAGTGTTAGATAAGATTTTAGTTTAGAGTCTAACATCACTTCTAAGAATTTTATTTCCCTTGCAATCTAGTCTTTCACCGAAGAGGATTAGCGGTTTTATTATATCTACCTTCGTTTTTCGTGTGGATGGAATTAGTGTGGTGTTACTAGGGTTTAGTTTCCATCCCTTGTTTATGAGTGTTCTGCATTAGCACCGAGATTGTACTTTCACAGGGTCCTTGGATTCCCTGTGTGAAGTATCCTGTTGGGTGGAGGTTGGTCAGTAAGCTGTTCACTGTTAGAATCTATAAGAGTGGGGGATAAGACACCACCCTGCGGACATCCTTGGATGGTTCTCACAGTGACAGAGTTGGTTTTCTTCTACCTATCAGGATAGAGTTTCATGGAACTGTAAGAGGCAATATCAAATGCCTTCTTAATGTCAAGAAACACGCACAAAGTGGCCTGTTTCCTTGCGAATCCCTCGTCAATCCTGTATATTAGGTTGTGGAGGGCTGATTCACAGGATTTTTCCACCTGATACGCGTGTTGGTTGGCATGAAGCGGCAGTAACTATTGAGTTAAATGAAATCCTTTTAGTCTTTCCATTGTTTTAGTAGGAACGATGACAGACTAATTGGTCTAAAAAGCTATGTTCAAATTGCAGTTATTCAGATATTCTTTATGCGTACATTCATTCAGATAAAGGCCATTTGAAAGGACGATACATAGACATTGGTTTGAATATAAATAGGCAAAAGATTTAGCAAATCGAATATGTCATTTATGTTGATCAGAATAAAAATTTGCATCCGTCATTTAGTTTGTATCAATAAGGGTACATAAATTTAAATATTTAAATATTAAGTTTTCAAATATCTGGAAGTTATTAGTTTAGTTAATAAGGGCAACATTTATGACTAAATTTTAAAGAATGGAGAACTTTATTTTATACTTAAAAGAATGTCTTCGACGAAGAATAATTTGAATTTTACGACGAATATCCAAAATCTTTAATTTTCCAAACGCAACCATCCTGAAATATGGAAAAACTATCCAAAAATTACGTTTTTCTACTTCTAATCATGCAAAAAGATTGTGGTTTCTTGTAATCTTTCTAAGACGCAAAGCCAAGCCCGAAGGCCTCCTTGGGGTTCTAAGAAGTGGAAGCCCCTAGCGATAAGAACGAGTTAACCTTATATAATGCAAAGCGTAAAGTAACGCAAATCATAAGAACACGCGTAGCCTTTTGTGTGAAGTGTTACTTAACTTGAAGAGTTCGGCTTTGTATATTTAAGTATTTCAAAAAGCAGTTATATCCGATCAAAAACATAAATTTAAAAAAGGGCCACTGAGTTTTCGGGGAAATCCTTATACTCCACAGAACATGAAGGTTTTTTTTAATAATTAGTAACAGGCCAAATTTTTGTCAGTAGGTTCCATTTGACAAGTCGCCCAACTTTTCTCTCGCGTAAATACTCGATAATAGTGACCAACGAAGCGCGTAAGAGAGTAACTTGTTTGTTTGACGATAGCAAAAATTTTATCAGTAACAGATAATTTGTTAGTTAAATTGAGAGATAATGTAATAAAGACTTCAAAGAAACTTGTTTCTACAAAATGGATGGCGTGACAGGCAGGTCCTCCACTCCCAGCATGTTCAAATAACGGGGTATACATAAGTTATTAGTACCAAGCTGATTTTTATGCTGTTAATTAAAAATGGTTTGTATAATTTGATGGTCATCTTGTCCTACAAATTCAGTGGTTCAATTCCCAGTCCTACGCTCTGAACATGTCAATGTTATGATAACATTTTTATCATTAGTAATAAGCTCCTTTTTTTCTGTAGGGAAAATGGAACATGATTAAATATGGAACATGATTTTTCTCCTGTTCTACAAACCATGTAGTGCATGTTGATAAAAAATCAATACAATTCATTTTAAAATTTTTAGCGCAATCAGATGGAATACACAGTCAGATGGAGTAATTGCATTAATATAATACACGTAATGTATACACAAATCTAGCATAATAAAGATTATTGAAATAATCAATGAGAATTCTAAATATAAAATACAAACAAATGTTCTAGGAATAGGGAAAAAAATTGGAAATGTAATATCTAGCATACACAAATGTATGTTTGAGTACTACTTGGCCGACCAAGTAGCTACTCGCCGGCGAATAGAGCAAAGAAAATAAAGCACTTGAAAAAATGAAGAAATTGGCGTCCGGTAGAAAAGCTGACTTATCATCTGCAGCAGTTAAATCCACAAGAATGAGGTTGGAGAGATACTAAGAATGGATTGATGCCAATTCAAACAACCCTACCTGCTGCACCACAATTTTTCCTTGAAAAAATATCATGTGGATGTTTAAAGGGCTGTCATGGAAATTGTGGGTGCAGAAAAATTGGCATTAAATGCTCTATGTTTTGTAAAGAATGTGCAGGAAATGAATGAAATTTAAGTTCGGATGCAGCGAAAAATGATGAAAATTGTCAAATAAAAATGGGCATATCTCAGCGGCCATAGGCCGTACGGAACTCTACCGAAGACATATTCTTCGTTTTTTCAAGTAGTTCATTTTCTCTTGAAGATCATATATACGTAAAAGGCTTCTTTAAAAATTTACTAGCGATTGAGAAAAAAAATTAAAAAAACGCGATTTTTCGAAAATTTTCGACTTTGTTTTTTAAACATTTGGGGTTATAAAAATGGGGCAAAAATTTTTTAAACATTTTTCAATGGAAAATTTTCTACAAAAAAGTATTCTAGTAAAAATCCTTAATTTTGCTTTGTTTTTGAGTAATTTTGAAAAAAACTGAAAAAAGTGCTTGTTTTAATACATCTCAAATTTGCACCCCGGAATTAAGTAGCACATTGTGATTTTACCATATTGAGGTGCTGAACTAAATATTATACAATAAAAACCCTTTAACGCAATTATTTCTTACTAAAAATTAATTTTATCAGCCTAAATTATCGGAAAACTACGTAGAGTAAAATTTTCATTTATAAATCAGAAAAATGTTTTTTTATTTCAATGACACACAACGTTTATACATAGTGTAGGTCTCATTTCTTCAACCTTTAGTTCATAAAAGAATGCTAATATTGTTTTTATCGTGAATACACACAATCGCGCCAAGCGATGGTTGTGTGCATTTACTAAGCGGCTTTCGGTCCTTTTATTCTTGTCGTACTCGCAGTATTCACGAATATTTTTGTAGGACAGTGTTCTATTTGGATTGAAAAAACATAAATTAATTAGTTTTTTTATGTCCTACAGTTACTAATGATAAAAATGTTATCATAACATTAACTTGTTCAGACCGTAGGACTGGGAAATTGAATCACTCAATTTGTAGGACAAGGTGGCCATTAAATTATACATACCATTATTAATTAACAGCATAAAAATCAGCTTGTTACTAATAACTATGTATACCCCGTTATTTGAACATGTTGGGGATGGAGGACCTGCCAGTCACACCATCCATTTTGTAGGACACAAGTTTTTTTGAAGTCTTTATTAAATTATCTCTCAATTTAACTAACAAATTAACTGTTACTGATAAAAATTACGCGCTTACGGGCTTCGTTAGTCACTATTATCGAGAATTTTCGCGAGACAAAAGTTGGACGTCTCGTCGAAAGGAAGCTACTGACAAAAATTTAGCCTGTTACTAATCATAAAAAAAAACGAGGTGTACTGGGGCTATTAATGTAATAGTTAGTCCTTAAAATGTGTTGATATGGGATAGAGGAAGAAGCTATTTACCATTGGTGAGTGAAATGAATATAAATTTATTATGTAAATTTTTCCTTAGAAAATTAATAAGGGGTAAATTTTAAAAACATACTAATGGAAAACTTGCGAAATAAATTACAACAAAATTTTTTCTTACATTTATCAATTTACCCCTCATTAATTTTCTACGGAAAAATTTCTTGATAAAATATGGTTTTTAAATAAAGTTGTTTAAAATATATAAACTTTTTAAAATGCCAATTAATGTTTCAACCAATCATAATGTACTATGAACTAATAAGATAGACGTATATAAATATATTGGTCTAAGAGCTGGCTACATAAAAGTGAACAGATATAGTCCAATTTTTGTCATACGTTTACCATGATATCGTCAAACCAAGAGCCGCATTTTGCTGAAGTCTCGGGTGAGGTGGAGAGTGTGGGTGGGGGTCAAACGTGTAGAGTTTGGAACAAAATAAAAACGATCGAACACAGTTCTGAAAATAGTGTAGTATTACACATGAAAATAGAAATTGAAAGAAAATGCTCCAGAAGTGAAAATTAAATTTTTTGGTCATTTAGCCTCACTTTTTTCTTCTGCAAATTTAAGAAAAGTCTAATTGTATCGTAAACTTGCAGTAAACAAATTTGTAGAACTATTTTTGTGAGTTCCATTTCATCTGCAAGTTAACCACTTTACCGCTTTTGGGAGTGGTTGAGCCTCATCAACCTACACTTCTGGGAACATTTTCATTCAATGTATATTTTCAATTTATATTTTCAATATGTAATACTACACCAATTTTAAGAACTATGCTTTATCGTTTTTTTTATCAAAACTCTACACGTTTGACCCCCTCCCACACTCATCGCCTCACCTGAGACTTCTGCAAAATGCGGCTCTTGCTTTGACAATATCATGGGAAAGTTACGAAAAAAAATCTATGTTCGATTAGTTCACTTTTATGTAGCCAGCTGTTAGTCTATATGGACTTACATTCATCAAAACAAAAAAACCAAAAATTTCGACTAGGTCTAACTGAATGCCAAATATCAATTTTGAAGGATATCGGGAAGTAGGGTAGAATATTGTTGAATCATACACGGTAAATTATAGGCGAGTCCGCTATTTTACGATTTTTGAATTAAAATAACTTTTAAACTATTTGTTCCTTAAAGATGAGCAATAAAACAGTATCTTATAACCCCGCAAAAAGTTTATATTCGAAAAATCACCACTGTAGCTCTTTCCGTTCAAAATTTATATCGTGGCCAAATATCGCCTAATATGTCGTGTAATATATAATTGTAGATAGATAGATTGTAGAGGCTGTCCTGGACGGGACACATTTCGACCATAAGGTTCATTGTGATGCCTAAGGATGTGACGATGTGAGTGGAGGACAAGGAATTTTTTGGGTAGACTAGGAATTGGTAATTTCACAAGCGTAGCTTATTTCGTTCTTGTTCATACGCCGACAGTTTAGTCAATAAACCGCCCCCTGTTTTTATAATAATTGGCAAACTGCTGATGTTGGGATTCGAACCCATAACCTCCCAGTTCTAAATACAGACAACGCCTTTACAAGCGCGGCTACTTGGCTGGTCTATATACAGCTATATATACTTTTTTTTCATTCATTTTAAAAAATACTATTTTACGATCTAGAGCACGGAAGTGCGTGAGGTCAAGTTTAAGGGGGTTTTGGTCTTACGTGCTTAGCTGTAAGCAGTTGTATATTAATGTTTGAATTGGTAACAATTTTTGAATTGTCCCACAATTTGAAAAAAATCTCTTATGGCTCTAAGATGGGCATATTTATCGCTTTCCGAGGAACTTTTGAGTACAAATGAAGGGAAAACTTTTAAGTTGATGGAAAAGTTTTCCAACAAAAGTTGTTTATTTTAAAAAGAAAAAAATTTTTTGTTATATCTTTTATGGTTTCAAAGATAGGCCCATTAAGATAGTTTTGCCCATTTTTCCCAAACATGGTCCGATTTTGCCCATTAAGGAACTTGACCTTACTTTCTTGCTCTAGAACAAACACACAAATTTCAGCTCGATATCTCTTTCCGTTCTTGAGTTATCGTGACTGACAGGCAGACAGACGGATGGAAATGACCGGATTATTCCATTTTATGAACACATATTCGTAACATTCATGTCTACGATCAACATTTTGAAGCGTTACGAAGTCGTTTTTTATTTCGCAAGTTCCCTTAGTATGTTTTTAAATTTTAAATTTATTTTATAAATTGGCAAGTTATTCTTTGTTTTTTTTCAAATATTTTAAAACTTATCCGCGTTATGAAATTTTCAAAATATACTTATGGAAAACTTGCGAAATAATTTACAACCAAATTTTTTCTTACATTTATCAATTAACCCGTCATTAATTTTCTAAGGAAAAATTTACATTATAAATTTATATTCATTTCACTCACACATGGTAAATAGCTCGTTCCTCTATCCCATACCATCACTTTTTAAGGAGTAACTATTACATTAAAGATTTCCCCGAAAACTCGGCCTTTTTTGTCATTTATATTTTTGATTAGATATTATTGGTTTTAGAAATGCTTGAAATGCGTTTTGCTATGCTTTCTGTTACTTTACGCTTCGCGTTACATAACCCATTTCTTTTCTAAGTAGATTCACATTTACGAGTACAAAGGAGACCGCTTCGCGTTTTATAACGTTAACTCGCTCTGCGCGCTAGAGGGTTCCAACTCCTTGAACCCAAGGCGTTTTTTACATTTATATTTTTGATCGGATACATCCTAATCCTTGAAAAGAATTTATGAATCTATTGACTAACTGTTCATAATAACTTATTTCACTTTTTAAGACTTTGACTCTATTTAATAAATTAAGTTCTTGACAACTATCTTACCCTAAAATTGTTCTACAATCTTTGTCTACTATATGGAAAATTATATTAGGACATTTATTATTAAAATAACGTTTAAGAGTCCAAAAACCCAAATTTTGAAGAACATTTCCGCAAAATGATGTTATTCTAGTATTAGCATTTTTGAGAATATGTTTTTGGTGAAAAAATTTATTTCGTAAGTTTCCTCTTAGTATGTTTTTAAAACTTTATAACTCGGCAAGTTATAATTTAAAATATTTGAATCACAAGAAAACAAATTACTTGCCGCGATATAAAATTTTAAAAACATACTAAGAGAAAACTTACGAAATAAATTTTTTCACCAAATTTTTTTTTTCATTTTACTTTGCACTTACATTCTTACATTTTAGTTTTTGCTATTTACTTTATAAATAGCTCGGCTCTTTATTGGGATATCATCACTTTTTAAGGAGCAACTGTTATATAAAGTATCTCCCCGAACACTCGGCCCTTTTTTACATTTATGTTTTTGATCGGATGTCACTACTTTTTGAAAGGTTTATATATATATATATATATATATATATATGTATATATATATATACATATGAATATATATATATATATATATATATATATATATATATATATATATATATATATATCGCCCATATCAAGCCCTTTCATTTGATCCCCATATCATAGGGGTTTTTGAGGAAATTGTAATTCGCCATTTGCAGCGACCGCCATATTGGATTTAGAATAAGGTCACTTTATATACTGCGTTTCGCTCATCAAGCCTTTTTATTTGGTACCCATATCATACGGGTTAATGTGGAAATTATAAATCGCCATTTGCGGCGGCCGCCATATTGGATTAAGAATGACGTCACTTTATATACTGTGTTTCGCTCATCAAGCTCTTTCATTTGATACCCATATCATAGGGGTTAATGTGGAAATTATAAATCGCAATTTGCGGCGGCCGCCATATTGAATTTAGAATGACGTCACTTTATATACTGTGTTTCGCTCATCAAGCTCTTTCATTTGATACCCATTTCATAGGGGTTTATGTGGAAATTATAAATCGTTATTTTGCGGCGGCGGTCATGTTCGATTTAAGATGACATCCTACACTAGATAGATATCCTATACTAGGTAGATATCTGAATAATTTTGAGCCGGCGCCAAAAAATTTTCATCGAAATGGAAGAAGGGTGAATCTAATTTTCGGTTAAAAGTAAAAATTGTCCATTAACGAATTTGACCTTATTTTTTTGTTCTAGAACACGCACAAAAAAATTAGCTCTTTATCTGTTTTCGATCTTGGGTTATTGCGTTACCAGACAGACAGATAGGGGGATGAACAAGCATTTTATGAACAAGCATTTATGTCAAGGATTAATATTTTCAAACGTGACACAGTCGGGACTAAACTTAATATACCATGTACATTTACATATACTAGGAATAAAAAGGTAATTTTTGGTGTTTTTCCCCATTTTCGGAGTTGTTCCAGGTTTAATGCAAAAAAAAACCGCAGTCTTATTAACTAGAATTGGGTTGAATTTTTAAAAACAAAATTACGTATAAATAAGATCCAAATCTTTTTTTAAATAATTTTTACAAAGTCTTTGTTGAAAAATTTTAACAATTATTGTTATCCCTTCACAAGTATTCATAAGTAATAATTACAATCATAGTATAGTATAGAATAAGTATATTTTATCATCAATATTTTACATAACTTGTAGTACAATACATTTTAAAGTATAGTTCCTAGCCTATGCTTTACCTATAATATATCATCTTATTAAAATATATGCATCGAGATTATAAAATCATTTTAACATCGTTTAGAAATGGAAAAATTAATACAAAAACCATTGACATAAAACTTAACCTAAATTGGATGGATAAGCCATCCCTAAAACTAAACTTAAATAGAACTACAGAAGAAACGAAAAGAAAATATATACAGTTTAGAATACAGTATTAGTTGTAATTGAGATCATGTGGCATGCGGAATATTTTCCCAAAGGAGAAAATGGGGTAATGACGGAAGAACGAATATTTTCCAAGGATTTGGACACCAGGCAGGCCGTTTCTTCGTCGTGATATTCATCGCCATCAGTAAAGCTGTGTGCCTTAGAGAAGGTGAAAAAGCCCAGCAAGAAGTTGGGCTTTGTCAGAATCTGAAAAGAGGCACCCATTTTCTGACGAGAGAGGGGGCAGTATATTGGAACGTTTACACAAACAGCTTGCAATTTTCCATACATTATTGTCACGAGTGGTCACAGCCAAAATCCTCTCGTCCCACATTTCATCTCTCGTGCGCGTGCCTTTTGCTCGAATATCAGCTGACATTCGCCTCATGGCGTCATGAAGCTCCGGCAGCCTAACTCATTGCCAAAATTTGCGTAGTTTGTGCTGAGTCCGTATTAGTCGTAGTGTGTCATCATCTAAGTTAAGTCGATAGCCGAAGGTTCTGGCTTTCCTATAATAATACATTTTTCGGTAGCAACTACGATGTTTCTGGTGAGCTTACTAACCTCCAAGTATATTTGGTTAGCGGATTTGATCTGTGGAGTGATCAAAATTTCGACGTTGATTCAATTCAATTCTCAGAGTTCAATCCGACTTGAGGTCGCAATTCTTTAATAGCGCTAAGACGATGGTTTGCGGCGGGTTCCAAGCAACGTCTGGGTAATAGGTGGGTTCCTCCGGATACGCAACAATGAAGTTACGTTTGAGAGAATGCGCAAGGAGGACACTTCCGTTGGAATTGTTATACATACAGTTCCAAGATATGAGACGCGCAGGTTCCTGATCAACATTGAATTGAATTGAAGATTATTTATTAATATCGTCAGTTTACGAAGTTACAATACAATACGTCATAGAATCTATAGTACTTAGCCTAAGCTTTACCTGTAATACGTCATCTTTTTAAATAAATACATCGAAATCAATAAACATTTTACATCGTTTCTTAAATGGAAAAATCTTATATAAAAACCATTGATATCTAAAATTAACCTTAGTTGGACGGATAAGCCGTCCATAAAACTAGACCTTAAAAAAGTATTTACAATTTAGATTACACCGAATCAGTTGTAATCGACATCATGTGGCATGCGGTATCGTTTCCTGAAAAGCAACGTACGCGGGTCAAATTGGCCCAGTTCATTGATTTCCGGAAGAGGATTTTTGCGGGATGATTGGAAATAGGATTTCGAAATGGTTTGGATGAAGGTTCGGATTGTGGGGTGCCCAGTTTCTCTGTGGAGTGCTTCAGTCGGATATCGTAGGGGGACTTTCAAAATCGTCCGAAGACAACGATTTTGAAATTTTTGCATTTTCGCAAGCTGCGAAGGTGCAACGTTCGACCAGATTGGGGCATCGTACGTGAATATGGGCCAGATACATGACTTGAGAAGTCGATGTTTCAGACGTTCGTCCAACTTACTCCTAGTGTTGAGTAGTGGGTACAACCCAGCAAAGGATGCGTTTCCAAGAACATATTTTTGGAATATTTTCTAAAGATTCGGACACCATACGTAAACATTTATGCAAACTTCTAGCAATTATCCAAACACTATTGTCACGAGTGGTCAGAGCCGAAATTCTCTCATCCCACATTTCATCTCTGGTGCGCGTGACTTTTTTTCGAATATCAGCTGACATGCCGTCATGATGCTCAGGCAGCCTAACTCTTTGCCAAAATTTACGTAATTTGTTCCGAGTCCGTATGAGTCGTATTGTATCATCATCTAATTTAAGTTGAAAGCCGATGGATCTAGTTTGCCTAGGAATAGATTTTTCGGCAGCAGCTATGAGATTCATCGTCAGTTTACTAACCTCTAAATCTATTTGGTCGGTTGTTTTGATCTGTGGAGTGATCAAAGTTTCGACGTTAAGATACTGTTTGAAAAATTTCCAATCCGCTTTCTCAAAGCTCAATTGGGTTCGCGAAGTAGCAGTGCCTCTCATTTCAACTAGCGTGAAAGTGATGGAGCGATGATCGCTTTGCAAATCCAAGTGAATATCTTGGCCCGACAGAAGGTCACAATTCTTGAGTATCGTTAAGTCAATGGTCTGAGGAGGGCGGTGTGCAGCATCAGGATAGTAAGTGGGGTCCTCTGGGTACGAAACAATGAAGCTACGTTTGAGGGAATGCGCATAGAGTGGTTCCCGCTAGCTATTGTTAGACATACAGTTCCAAGATATATGGCGCGCATTAAAATCATCCATGATCACAGCGCGATTAAGAGTCGATATCTTTTCCCTTTTATGGGTCAATATCTTTTCCCTGTAAAAGTCTATCGGGAGATTATATAAAGATGTGACTTTATAATTACCTCAATTTGCCGAAATAAGAATGGAGACGGCTTGGATAGCACTGTCTTCGGGAGGCAAGAGAGAGTGTTGAACATCGTGTCGAACGTATAGAGCAACACCTGGATCTGATGCTGTTGAAGAAATGATTGAAGCTCGGGAAGTTTGCGATGGATACTTTGAGAGTTTCATTGTAGAAATCGGATGTTGGATCAAGAAGAGGGATGGCACGCCATTTTCAAAGAAGTGAGATATCATCCTGAAAAACAAAAGAAGTTTTTCTGAATCCGATTCGCACGATTTCCATGCATTCTCCACTTCGATCCTGAGTTTCAGGAGGGTCATGAAGTCGAAAGTCGAATTAGTTCCTGCATCAGGCTCCAATGGAGTTGGGCACGATGGAGGTCCTTCGAGGTATTCGATTAAGAATGGGTTATGGGATGAAATGGGGATGGTACACAAAATGTCTATTACCTCCTTTTTGGATGCTCTCTTCATTGTCCACGGATTTGCGGTGGGAGTTGCGGCCGGGACAAACTTCTTCGATGCTGGACCTCTGCTTGGCTCTTTGCCTCTTTTCTTCGAGGGAGGGCTGGGTATTCCCTAGCCGAAGACGTGGGGGATGGGCGCCAAAGGAGCTCACCCGGAGCAGCATTGCGCTTCGATCCTCTGCTGCTGCTGGATCTTCTCGGAGCCATTTTTGTTACAAATGCCAGCCTTGTTGGACAGTTCATGGCACTCGCCGGATGGGAAGCGTTCACCACCCTTCACGCAGCGTTGAACCCCCCGACAGAACCGTTATCCGTGCCCGTAGGACTGACACCTGTAACATTGGATGGCCCCTCGTTTGTTTTCAAATCGTTGGGTGGTTACAGGCACGCCACGTAACCACCTTATGTTGAGGACGCTTTTGGCTTGCGTCCCCTTTTCAAATTTCACTAGACGAGAGACTCGTATACTCTCGTCTCCCACCTTTGACTGTAACTGGACCTTATTTGGCTTAAGGCCCTGCCGTTTTAAATCTTCGGCCACCATGTCATCATTATGGTGGCGCATCTTTCCATGGACCACGTATTTTGGCTCGTGGTCCTCTTTTGTTCCATATGAACGGAATGGAAGCTGAATTTCTTCCAGTTTCTCTTTGGTTTTAGTATAATTGCTGTCCGTTTCGCAATGGACACTGATAGTCTTTGGCCCAAAGGTGGAACGGACAGTGCTACGAGCTGCCGCTTTTACGGCTGCCTCCACCTTTTCGAAGTTGGTTAAACCCATGTGAACAACAATGGGTTTTGGCTTCTTCGGTTTGGGTGGAGTTGCTGACCTTAAGGACGGAGATAGCATTTTTAAGCTCAATTTGAACTTTTTTGAACTCACTTGCTGAAGGTCTAAGTCCTCGTCCATTGATGTTGTTGTTGTTTTCTGCATATCTGCCACCGCCTTACTGGCGGTGGACGCCATAGTATGATTTTCCGCCAATCTAAAAAACAGAAGAGAAAACCATTAGTTAAAAATAAAAATTTTTGAAATGCCTGAGTAAAATAAGAAGTATTTGATGATTGAACTAGGTACACCCAAAAAGTATAATTTAGTTTACACTCAAATTTTGAATTTAATTCCTTTGTAAAACAAAGTCCAATAAGATTAAAAAATAATCCTATCATCAGAGATTATTTCACCAAACAATAAAAAATAAAAATATTGTTCACAACCATAAATGAAAATATTGAAGTGAGGTATAAAAATAAAATAATAAATCACAGGTATAATTTGTGATAATATCCGATTAGCGATATTGCTTGTAACAAGATCAGATCCTGATCAACATCGAGATTGTGAATGTTATAAAAATGATGACGATCTAACGTGTAAAATACATTTATAGTAAATATTATAAATTTACCATATGTTACGTATTAACTAATAGCATTCAAGAAATTTTCTGAACCAATCAACGTACAGCATTTGTATGTGATGTAAAATCGGTTTTCATATATACGAGTATATAAAAACTTATCAAATATACAAACACAAAATATAAAATATCTCTCTTAATATTAGAACAATCGAAAAATACGTAAGGAATAAAGTTGTAGGAAATCAAGTATGCAACAATTCATCACCTTACCATTTTTGCTCAAGCTCTATGTGTACTACAGAGATATTAAGGAATTTAATTTTCAATCTTAAACCGTCAATATTTCTGTAACTATTAGTGTAACAGAAAAAATGTTAAGAAACAAAATTATAGTAAGACTTAGTATCTACAACTTTATTATAAATTTTTCAATTTTTCGAATATTAAGGGAGATATGTCAAAATTGGTGTTTACTATTAACAAAATATCGACCTACGATATTTATATATAAAAGATTTTACAACACACGCAAATACTGTAAGCTGATTGGCTAGTATCATACTCTAATATTATTGGTTGATACGTAACATCTTTTCAATTTATTAAATATTGTAAATTTCTTCAACAAATTTTGTTTTTTCCCATTTTTTCGGATGTTGCGTTGAGAAAATTTAATTTATTTCGATCTACAAATAGGTTTTGAGATATTTCGCGTCGAAAGAAAACAATCGCGTTCTTATCAAATGTCTGGAAATCCCTTATACTTAAACACATAAATTTAATTTTTGTTTTTCCATATGTTCCGTTGGGAAAATTAAATTTTCCCAAAGATTATTTAAAGTATCAAAAATTTCGCGTGGAATGCAAAAAACCGCATCATTCTAGTATTTCTGGAAGTGGAGCAACAAAGTATAAATATACTACATTTTAATATAAATATAAAGTATACGGACCAATCAATATCTAACTGTATGCCAAATATCTTAAGGAGTTTTAAGGACTTATGATCTAGGCCCTGGAATTATTATTATGTTTCCAAAAATTGTGGGCGTTTCCGCAATTTTACGGTTTTTGAATGCGAATAACTGATTAACCGTTTATTTCTTAATGGTGATTGAAAAAACAGTCTCTTATAATTCCCCAAATAACTTATATACGAAAAATCAGCACTATTGCTCGTTTCGTTCAGAAGATATTTCGGGGTCAAATCTGCTCTGATATTTCCTGTAGTAATAGTACTGAAAGCGGGAACGCAAAAATGCCCTTTAACTCGGTCCGTCGCACTACCGTGCTCTAGATAATGCATCGAAAAAAAATTTTTTTTTTTAGAACAAAACATATACACATATATATACATGTATATATATATATATATATATATACGTATATATATATATATATATATATATAGATATATATATATATATATATATACATATATATATATATATTTTAGCGACGATGATTTTGGAAATCTACTAGCTGGAATCGATGGACATTTGAAAAAATTTTTGCAAAATTTTGACTTTGGTACGAGACCAAAAGTTCGCTTGGCTTTCCTTTCAGGAAATTCGCCAAATTACTGGGTTCAGTGTATTCATTACTATTTATGTAGCTTCGACAAACCTCTTTCGAGAGTTGTTCACGATTTTGGATGTTATAGTATGGGTGCATTGTTTTAGCAACCTCTTTGGAGAGTTGTGCACGATTTTGGGTGGTATAGTATGGATACATTGCTTCAACGAACCGCTTTCGAGAGTTGTACACGATTTTGGGTGGTATAGTATGGGTACATTTGACATGTCTATTGTTTAATGTTATCTAGGAGGCAACTGTACACAAATACTCTCAATGATTTATAAAATAATTTTGTTTAAAATATTTGTAGTTTTTAGGGTGTTAGACGAGTATTCCATACTCGATTCTGATTGATCATATTAATATATTGACGGATCAGAATCCAGAAATATATATGTTGCTTACATATGTTCAATGTTAAATAATAAACGAAATTTTCAAATAAATCTTTTATGTTTGAAACTCATTATTAAAATTGCAATTGCAATTAAATAGCAATATGTGAATCTGTCTTTATATTTATAAAACTAGTCAGTGTGATTATACGGTCAGCGTGATTATTTGGTAAGCGATAGAAAACTTTTTATCGATGTTTTAAATTTTTTAGAGTAGTTATTTAATCGTAGGTTGTAAGGCTAGTACAGATAATTGTTGAGTGGCATTAGAAAATTTAGCTACTGCGTTCGTTTTAACGATTACATAAATATTTATATGTCGCAGATGGATTGTCGAAGCCGCTGTTTTTTAAAACCGCTTGTTGTTTTACATAACAACTCCGTTATGTAAAAGAACTGAATGACGTTCAGCTGGATTGTCATTGCGATACGATTTACAAAACTGCTACCCTCGTTTAGACGTAATGCATAATAGCTTATCTATAATTAGCTTACATAACTTACAGGAAATCTTTAACTTTATAATCACACCTTTCAGTCAATAAACCTTTTAACTCTTTCTTAAATCTTGAGTCACTATGGAGATTACGAATTTCAATTGGTAATTTATTGACAATTCTAATGAGGTTGTTATACGGGCCGTCAATTATTAAATTATGTTTTGTCTGGTCTATCTTGTATGGAGCATTGGATCTCGTACCATATGTTCGTTCACACTGATTTTTGTTAAAAAGTTGAAAATTATTTCTAACAAATATGGCGGACTCCAATATGTAAATTCCATATAGAGTAAGCAACTTGTTTTCTATAAATATTTTTCTACAAGACTCATTTCTCTTTAATTCAAAAATGATACGAATGCATCTCTTTTGTGTTTTGAATAATTTTTCAGCATAGCTGCTATTTCCCCAAAAAATTATTCCATATTTCATGCTAGCATATACGTAACTATAATACACATTATCTATACCATTGATAGGAATTTGATTCTTAAGTGCTTTAAGTAAATAAATGTACTTGTTAATTTTTTTATTTTTTATATCGATGTGCCTTTTCCAATCAAGGTTTTTATCAATGTGTATTCCTAAGAACTTTATAGTTTAGTCGCATTTTATATTCATTGAGAATCAATCTTGAGGTAGTCGATTTTTTCACCATAATTTTCAAATTTAATACCTTGTGTTTTTGCAAAGTTTAAGCATAATCTATTTTTTTAGCCCATGTACATAAATCATTCACTGTATTGGTGATAGAATCTTGTAGTTCACTTACATTCTCAGCCTCAAACACAACAGAAAAATTTCATCTGCAAAAAGGATTGGTTTTTGATCCAAACAAATAGCTAAATCATTAATGTAAATTAAAAATAGGTACGGTCCAAAAATGCTGCCTTGTGGTACACCATTTTTGATATGTAGATATTCAGATTGAACTTTGATGCTACCAATTTCAATTTGCAAAGCTTGGTATCTATCTGTTAAATAAGATTCTAACAGTTTGTATGTTTTGTCTCTTATCCCATACTTTTGAAGTTTTTACAATAATAACTTTACATCAACACAATCAAAAGCTTTCGAAAGGTAAAAAAATAGCCCTGCAACAGGTTTATTTTTGTTCCAAGCCTTCGAAATGCTGCTAATGGTTTTGAAGACTGCTTGTTCTATAGACCCCTTCTTTATAAATCCATGTTGTACTTCCGAAATAAGGTTATATTTTTCAAAGAATGATTCCAGTCGATTTAAGATGACTTTTTCAAATATTTTAGAAATATTGGATAAGAGTGAAGCCGGTCTATAGTTATCACACATACTTTTTTCTCCTTTTTTATAGATAGGCTTTATAATCGCTATTTTTAGCTTACTTGGAAACTTTCCCTGTTCGAAGCATTTATTAATAATAAGGCTGAGTGGTTTTGCAGATGATGTGTGCACACTCTTTGATGACTTTCACTGGTATTCATCCCAAGAAACTGAGTTTTTATTTTTTAAGTTTATGCAGGTTTCAAAAATTTCAGGAGGAGAACATGGATAAAGAAACATTGAAGCATTGCTAACATCAATATTACAATCATACACTGGTTTAGGTAGATTTAACTTAGAATCACTATTCGTATTGAGCTCATACTAATACCTGCACACTCAAAAACACCATCAATGTTAAAAGAATTAATTCTTTTTATATTTTGAGCCTCAAGATTTTTTTTTATATATATATGGGCACTAGGAGTGGGAGTATTACTGCATGGCAAAGGCTTTTAATTACCGCAATAGGGTTTATAATAGCAACAAGGAGCTGCAAATAATCTGTTTGACTGAGGCTACTTTGGGTAGAATAAGAGATATAATGAACGAAAGAGGATTAAATGAATTGGCTGAGAGCTGTGTGAGATCAAAGATTAAGAGAGAAATTGAAGAGTTAGCGATACGTGAAAGTTTGAATGATATTAGAATGAAAGAGAGTCTAAGCACCTTTATAACCTTAGATCATTATAAACAAGGCGCTAGATATGTGAATGTGTGTAATAGAAGTGAGAGATATCTGATTGCGAATTTTAGAATGTACGGGTTTAAGTGGGAAAGTATGAAAGTTGATGAAGTTAGAATATGTGTGTTGTGTGAGTCGGCAGAAAGCGTGAAGCATCTGTTAGAGGACTGTCCAGGAACTGCAGGCAAAGAAAGAGAGGAACTGTATAAACTGGGACTAACTACAACTCAGTCTATTCTTAACTGCTCGAGTTTAGAGATTGTGAAAACTATAACGACGTATCTGCGACATATATTGATAAAAAGACAGACATATCTTTACTAAGCCATCATGCATATAATATCTAGATTTAGCTATTTGTATTTTTTTTCTTTTTGTAAGAAATGTTTGAAGGATTTGTACTTGATTTACGTCAAATAAATAAATTTATTATTATTATATATATATACTAGCACCCCCTCTTATCATGTCAGTTCGGAAATGGTTTGCACTCAGATTATATCCTCCTATTTTTTTATACGGTATTTCATCACTGTTTAGCCAATGTTCTGTGAAACACAGAATATCACCCCCAATATTGTTAACTTGCAAAAAAATTTCAAATCCATTAATTTTATTGTTTAATCCTTGAATGTTTGTATGAATTAATCAAATATGGTTTATTATATTATTTGGCACTGAACTATTTGGTTTATTAATAGTTAAATCCCTAATTAAACTTTGCTGATTGTCCTCGAAAAAAATAACGTTTTACTGTTGCAACTTTAGGCCATTTATTTTGGTCGTATATATCTTTCTGCAATGTAGGATCAGCACCAATTCGAAAGCTTTCAAATTGACCTTTGCTCTCCAAACTATCCATAAGGAATTCATGACCTGGGTGTGTTTCATTAAAAAAATTTTTAATATTTGTCACGCTTGTTTTTTTTGGTACAGCGTCCCAAGAAAACTCACAATTTAGATTCAGCAAACTTAAGTTCTTGCGATTGTGGTCCATTTCCTCTTACATAGTGTTGCCGTTCCTTTTTTTCTGTAACAGTGGTAAATCCGTGTTCATCATCATCAGTTTCAGGTTTACTTAATGCTGTATCCGGTGCATTGATTATTGTTGTAGTACGATTTGATCTTTGTTGTTTGTTATTATTTTGTTTATTATTATTTTGTGTTGACAAATTTTGTTTATTTTGAAAAGTTTCAGCTTTGTCATCATTGATGTTTATGTTTTTGATGACAGATGAGTTGCTAGTTGGCGCCACTGGGTGTACTAGCTGCAGCAATTGTAGGTTATCTGCTTTTAATTTTTCAATTAATAATTTCTGCGTTTCCTTTGCTATTGCTTCTTCAACAATTTTTTGAAAAAACACTTTCACTTGTTCACTTTGCAAAGCCGTTATGAATAAATTGGCTATTTCTTCTTCGTCAAAATTTAATTTTGAGCTTCGTGTATCTACAAGCATGTTTATTCAATATTGTTTACTCTGTCTCTTCCTATAATATATTGTTTATCTATAATATTGTTTACTGGAATTATCGCTTCATGCTGTAAATGTAAATAGAAATACAACAAACAGGTGAGCCAAACTTAAAAATTATTATTCAGTAGCCTTTATTTTTATTACAATCTTATCAATCGAAGACATCTATATACATACATTTCGGTTCTTGTCCTTTCTCATAACCAATAAAATTTCCAGTATATTCTACAAACAGAAAAATTAAAATTTCGTATAGGACAATAATAAGAGACACCCATTGTATATTTAACTAGCTGTGCTCGGCATACATTGCAATGCCTCTTTTTCTTTCGTCTATTGGGCTCCCCCTTCTACCTCAGTCAGACGAGACTCGCTTCTCCCATATTTTGTCAATAGCCTGGAGCTTGCTTATCAGGTCCTCTCGATGGTTCATATATTGGGAGTGAGATGCACCGAATATCTTGTATCAGCTGCAATCCAGAGGTTCGCAGTTAAAGATTATGTGGCTGGATGTTTCTTCCTTCTCGTCACACAATCTACACATAATGGAGCCGTTATAGGTTCCCATTGTGTGCAGATGCTTCTGCATGGGATATTGCCTGGTAATGAACTCGATAACCTTCCGCAGCTGCATCCTGTTCAGCCTCAGTGCATCGAGAGATAACCTCTTTGTTGCACTCTGAAGCAGTACCTTCCCGAGCTCTTGCCGCGGTACTTTTTCCTAGTGATCACGGTGTTTAGCATTTGACCGCTCGTTGATCACATGTTTACATGCAGTCTTTAGAATTGCTAAAATAGGATCTAGACCTATGAAAGGCATTCCGACTCCCTTAATTGCTAAGGTATCCGGTTTTTCGTTTCCATCGAAACCACTGTGACCCGGCACCCAGATCAATTTAATATTGTTCCGTTTTGCCAGTTTCAGAAGCTCCTCCAGACAATCCTTGACTACCCTTAAGGTGACCTCAGTTCGAGACAAGGCTTTTAAACCAGCTTAACTGTTCGACAGAATACATACGTTCTGGTTTATGAAGCCTCTACGTAGGTTCTCACGGACGCAAGCCAGTATGGCGTAGACTTCTGCTTCGAAAACCGTGGAATATTTCCCCAAGTTGAGGCTTAGGTTTGCTTTAGGTCTCTCACCGTAGATTCCTGTCCCGGTCCCTTCTTCAGTTTTGGATCCGTCTGTATACCAGACAATTCCTTTCCTGAGGTGGGGTGGTTCTCCTTCCGACCACTTGGCCCTATCACATACTACAGTGAAAGGTTTTGAGAAAGAGTATGTCTTGGGAAAAATATCTGTGCCCATTTCAATGACGAGGTCTCAGATAATTGATGTTCCCACGATATTTGCATGTCCTGATTTTTTTAATCCAGTTGTTATTGCAAGACAATACATAGGCGCTAGATCTCGCTTTAGCTATTCCATGGCAGCTGTAGGTGTACTGCTCATGGATCCAGTCATGCACCAGCAGGACAGTCCCTGGATCCTGGGCAGCTTTTTGCACGCAGTAATCTGCTTAACTTTTGGCCACCACACTAGAGCAGCATAGGTTATAATGGGCCTGACTACTGTTGTATAGAACTAGTGGAATATTTTGGATTTCGATTCACAGGATTGTTTCACCTGATACGCGTGTTGGTTGGCATGAAACGGATTTCTTGACAATGCTCCCTGAGTCAAATGAAATCCTATTAGTAGTTCCATTATTTTCAGTAGAAACGATGACAGACTAATTGGTCTAAAGTCCTTTTCCGTGAAGTGGTTAAGGCTCCCCGGTTTTGGCAAGAAGGTCACTCTTACTGGCTTCCATACGGTCGGGATATAACACGTAGCCAGGCTTGCCCTGAATATATGACCAAGCAGAGTTAAAAGATGCTCTGCGCCATTTTGTAAAAGCAGTGGGTATATCCCATCTGGTCCCGGTGCTTTCAATCGGCAATCGCCGCTCTTTTCCAGTCCTCGCCAGTCGGTGGGAGACCCTGGTGAAGCTGCTCTTGAGAAGGGTTTTCACCGTCCACTGCCACCGAATCCGGGAAATGAATCCGGAGCAGCGGAATCTGACTCCTTAGGCCCTCATTCCACCAACAAGTCGACTTGCTGATGTCTTTTGAGACCTCCGGGCAGTTTTATTGGAAGGAGTTAATTATTGCATGCTGAAGTTGCAGTAAGCTCAATGTCCAATACTATTTTAACTTTTTTCGGGATTTTGGCGAGTTTGAACTTTAGTGTCGAATTATATTCGTTCCAATTTGTTCTCCTCGGATCCCGATAGTGTATATTACATTGGTCCGTTCTCACCTCCACATTGTAATAGATTTGTCTGTAATCCGATGTAGATAGTTCATCGGATACTAGCCACTTCTTGATTTTATCACTGATTTCATAAGTGCTCAGTGTTACATCAATGACTTCCTTCCGAACTTTGTTAATAGAAGTCGACTTGTTGCCTTGATTAACTATATCTAAGTTATTAGCTATGATATAATCAAAGAGATACTCACCTCTTGTATTTGTGTTTGTGCTACCCCACAAACACCACTCCAGTTCCGTTCCCCATGTTGTATTTTACCTTTACTGCTGTTAGATCTCTCTGACGAAACTCTAACAGCGGCATGACAATGATGTCCTTTCTTGCATAAATGTAAGTTCTGGGTCTCTCCGAGGTTTTATCGTAAATAATTTGTCCTCTAGTATCTCCTATTCCAAGAATTTATGGTTAACAGCCCACCAGGGCTCTTGCATCCCCGACGACAAGTTCCGCTCCTTCCTTTGGTCTGAAATTCAGGACGTTCTCCATGAGGTAGTTTATGGCTGTTGTTCCTATGCACCGCACAACGAGTGTCCAGGTGGCAACCCCAATATTGTGGGCCCTCAACGAGCTCTTGGCTAATGAGGATTTGTAGCATCGAGAGTTGCACCTCTTCGGATTGTTCCTGAGTCATTTTGATAGGATACCCCCGCAAAGCAATGCATATCTTTGTTTTTGCGGCGGTTTCAGCATAGGTATTTATAGCACTTGCCTGTTCCCCCTTTCTTCGTTTTTTCGAAATCTGTTTCGGACTTGGAGTGAAATCCTCAGATCTCAATCTCTTTTCCTGTAAGGTTTCCAAGGGTTGATTCTCTGAGTCAGACTCCACTGGTATAACTGTTCCTGAGAAAACAAGGGCTGTGGGGTTTTTGTCCGGATTTTCCTGTTTATCGTCTTAATCGGTTTCTCCTCAGCTCTTGCTTTCTCTTCAAGTGCTTTTCTCTGGGCTGCACCCGAGAGATATTTCATTTCCACCTTCAGGAAAAGATTCTGGAGATTATCGTCCAGATTTTCTGCTGGGCTAGATGCACCTGCTGTTTTTTGTGTCTCGGCGAGTTTTGCAGGTGCAGCCTCAGTTGATTCACTTTTTAAGGGGATTGGAGCCCCAGAGTTATTATAATTTTTTAAGTATATTCCCATATTGATCCCACGAAAAAATCGGGCCGTATACTACCCCATCGGCCGCTTGATGGGGAGGGCATTGATACAGTGGAGTTCGCCAGTTGCTCCAAGGGGATTGTTTTTGACAGAATTTGACCTTGCTGCCCAAGCCTTCGGCTAGATCTCTTGGCACAATGCCTCGCACCGTAGCTTGGGTTTTGCAAGGCTATCCTGTCCGGCGTGGATATTCCTGCCAGTAACATAGTCATCGACGGCGTAGCATAGCCCTTCATCGATGCACATAAGCCTCTCCACCAACTACAAGGTCCTACCATGCCTAGCGTTGAGATTATTGCAAGTCTATTAAATTAAATAATAATTTATTTCCAAAATTTTGTTAATGCTGCAAAATTTTGTTAATGTTTCTACAGAAACTATAAACTATATTAGATATCAGGGTCGGATATAACTTTTAAGCGGTTAGAAAATAGCTTTCTGGTCAGAAACCATCGCAAGTGCGCCCACAAAAACTCACTAAAGTTTCCTCGTAATCGGATGAAAGGTATAGGAATGCATAGAAACCGAACGAACGAACAAATACTCATTTTTATATATGAGATACAACTATAACTTCAGAAGTCTACATTTTTCCAAAAAAAAAAAAAAAAACATTTTAAACGGGGTTAGAGTTTTCAAAATTTTGGAGAACCCAGCTTGGTAGTAGTAACAAATATTTGTAGTATTGGCACTGTCACAAAAGGAGTGTAGTACTTTTTATTTTTTAGCAAATTTCCTGAAAGGAAATAGAGCTATTAGTCCCGTACCGAAATCAAAATTTCGGTACGGGACCGAATCGATCCTACCTAGTAGATGTCAAAAATCACCATCTGTAAAATTTATATATATATAACATAAGTGTCAACATATGTTTGAACTTCGTACAAGTGTTTTTTTTTAAGTTTTAGTAGAAATAACTTTTACATGATTAAGTTATGAAAGTATATCTTAAATGTAAATGTATTTTAAAGTTTGTGCGAAGAAAATTGTCCCATAGCAAGTGCTTTTGAAAAAATTTAAATATTAATTTAATTACTACTTAAAAGGGTTATGTTTATTGTAAATCAAGTATAGTGTGTTTTCTCTATTAGTGATATTTCGTCTAAATCACTGCAGTGTTTAAGACATATAGATACTAAAACTTCAAGTGTTAAGTGTAACTGTATTCCTGGTAGAAATATACTATATAAAAATCTAAATCGGTTATTTAAAATTGTTTTTAAATAAACAAATTTAAAAATTCTTTCGCAAGCTAATTTTAATAATACTGTTTAATCTAATTCGTAATTAAAATACTGTTTTATTCCAATTTTATTTAGAACATTGTGTTTTATTCTGATTATTATTTAAAATTCTACTTCTGATTATTACTCTTACTAACTTATTCAACAGACTTTTATTTACTAAATATGAGAGAAATTAAGGACATGTTGGTCGATTTCAATAATGAAATTATTACTATATTAGAAGCTTAACTACACAAACTAGTAGAAGACCAAATTAAAATAAAAAATCGTTTAGAATTTCGATTATCATGAACAGAAACTTTATTTCATAGACAAAGAACTTCGTAAAAGAAACATCATTTTTTTCGGTATCGGCGAATCTGAACGCAATTATCATCAATAAGAATCCATGATATTAGATATTGTTAACAACATAATGAAGGTTTAGTTTGAAATTAACGACATTGACTTTGTAAAACGAATTGGTCGTAAGTCCGATGATTCAATAAAAAAATAGGAAATACTTACTCGATTACGACTTCAATTTAAAGGATGATTATTCTAGTGAGGTATTAAACAAAAGAAAGCAGCTTCAGCCTCGAGTAAACCAACTTCGTAAGGAAGGTCAAAATGCGGTTTTACGCTTCGATAAAATAATCATCTTAAAGGATAAATTTCCATCAATTGGTCATAAGGTACCAGGGGATATTGTAGTATATAAGAGATATTCAAACGAAACCGTACCAAATAGCGAAAAAAGAAAGATTACGTCACCATCACCAGACAAAACACGACCAAAACCCGATAAAAACCCATTATACACAGCTCGCGATAAAAGAATAAAGATACTATCATCTCATTCTTCAAGTACTAAAACCTCGAATATAGACCATTTCTTTAGACCTAGATCTCCGTCAACAAGTTCATATAGTAATGATAATTTGGGCATTGAAATGAATACGAACACTAATAACTACTAACTACTCACTACTCACTAATAACTACTCAGAACTACTTTTTTACCCAAATAATCAATCAAGAAAACTCAAAAAAAATGCAAAATGTCAATGCGCGAATACGGAACACGAATAATTTACAAAGACAAAACTCAACAAAAACTAACCTCCCAAACGTTTCTACAACAAACAAACAAGATAATACAACATTGCTATTCTCAAAACACCTGGTCAGCGCGAGAGACAGCGACTACAACCTCCAAGAGATAAATCAAAACAAAGAACCAAACCAAAATAAATTTCATCTTTGTACAATGAACGTAAGGTCGCTAATAAATAATGATAAGTTATACGAATTAACCAAAGCACTAGATGAAATAAAGTGGGACGTTGGTTTATGCGAGGTGAGGCGTGCAGGAACGAAAATCATTGAAAATTCAGAATACATTTTCTTCTATCATGGTGAAAAGGCAGGATCTTTGGGTGTTGGATTCTATATTCATAGTAAATGGCGTGAAACAATACATGAATTTATAGCAATATAAATATAATTGAATAGCAGTTTTAAAATTGAAACTAAATTCAAAATACATCACCACAATCATACAAGTGCATGCACCAACAGAGAATCATCCAACCGAAGAAATTCATGCTTTCTATAATACTTATACATGAAATAATATCCAACTTAGTACAGAGTCACATCTTCTTAATTGGTGATTTTAATGCTAAGATTGGTAAAAAGTCAACGGGTGAAGAATATGTTATGGGGCCATACGGTTCTGGCGATAGAAATGAAAGGGGCAATATGTTATTAGCATTCGCCCTTGAACACAAAATGAAGATATGCAATACATTCTTCAAAAAATGTGAAAACAACCGCTGGACTTGGATATCACCAAACGGACAGACGCGTAACCTAATCGATTATAAATTATTAAGTCAACTGGTGAAGAATATGTTATGGGGCCATACGGTTCTGTCGATAGAAATGAAAGGGGCAATATGTTATTAGCATTCGCCCTTGAACACAAAATGAAGATATGCAATACATTCTTCAAAAAATATGAAAACAACCGCTGGACTTGGATATCACCAAACGGACAGACGTAACCTAATCGATTATAAATTATCTAATAATATCGAAAATATCACAAACACTACTGTAATAAGAAACTTCTCCTACTTTTCCGATCATCGCCTATTGAGATATTCTTATACATATATATATATATATATATATATATATATATATATATATAGATATATATACATTAATTATATATATACAGACTGTTTTGGCAAGCTTTTCCAATAGAGAATCAATGTTAAAGATTATTTATTACTAACTGTCCTTGTAGATACTGTATAAAGTCAGTCAGTACACATGTAATGGTTAAATATATTCATTGAATTCTTAACTTTAGTATGTGAATCACAAATCCCCACTCTTAAATGACAAACAATCAACCATACGCATACATGTGTATGGTTGATGATTGCACATGTGATGACTTTCATAACATGTGTACTGACTGACTTCACATAGTAACCAGACGGACAGTCAGTAATAAATAAAGTTTAACATTGATTCCCTATTGGAAAAGCTTGCCAACACACATAGTATATATATATATATATATATATATATATATATATATATATATATATATATATATATATATATATATATATATGTGTCTGTAATCACTCTAGTGGCCACAGTATTCATTTTATCGGAATGAAAATTGGTATTTGAGGCGGTTTTGGTATTCAAAAGGTCAAGTTCGTTAATGGAAAAAATCGGACTAGGGGAAAGGGGGTTTAAAGGGAGGGGAAAATACAAAATGTGACATATCTCCCTTAATATTTGAAAAATTTATAAGAAGTAAAGTTGTAGGTACTAAGTTTTACTGTAATTTTGTTGCTTATCATTTCTTCTGTTACACTCATATTTCAAGAAATATTGACGGTTTAAGATTGAAAATTAAATTCCTAATATTTCTGTACACATTAGATTTTGAGCAAAAATGATAAGGTGATGAATTATAGCAAATTTTATTTTCTACAACTTTATTCCTTACGCATTTTTTTGATTGTTTTAATGTTAAGAGAGATATTTTATATTTTGTGTTTTCTTCTTTCTTTATACCCCCCCCCCCCCCCATTCACCTCGACCTATGTCATTTCATAATAAAATTGGACTAGCAAATACTAAAATCATATACGACATTTCATTTTGATCAGACTAAAATTGTGACCGCTAGAGAGTGATTTATGTATTCTAAGGAAATTCGCTAAGTTGAAGCAGCTCCTGCGTAAAGAATTTAACTTGTATATATAAGTACACTTGGCCACAAAAGTTGGTGTCATTTTTAACGAAGTTTAGAAGTAAATGTGAGCTATTGATTAGAGACGTTGATTTACTTATCAATATGTATATATGTGTATATGTGTCTGTAATCGCTCTAGGGGTCGCAATTTCAATCCGATTGGGGTTTAATTTGGTATTTAAGATGCCTCTGGTATTTGAAGGGCCAAGTTTGGTAATGGCTATAATCGGTTCAGGGTAAAGGGGGTTTTAGAGGTAGGGAGAATATACACTTAATATTGGAAATATCTAAAAATGTTTGAAATACAGTTATTGAAAACTAATTTTACTATAATTTTGTTTCTTGTCATTTTTTCTGTTACTCTCATATTTGCAGAAATCTATTTACGATTGAAAACCAAAATCCTAAATATTGAATAGTTGATTTTCCACAACTTTACTACTTATACATTTTTCGATAATCTTTTTTAGCGAATTTCCTGAAAGGAAATAGAGCTATTGGTCCCGTACCGAAGTCAAAATTTCGCGAAAATTTCTTCAAATGTCCATCGATCCTACCTTGTAGATGTCAAAAATCACCATCTGTAAAATTTATATATATATATCTATGGACATATATATATATATATATATATACATATATATATATATATATATATATATATATATATATATATATATGTGTCTGTCATCACTCTAGCGGTCACAGTTTTCATTTTATCGGAATGAGATTTGGTATTTGAAGCGCTTTTGGTATTCAAAAGGTCAAGTTCGTTAATGGGTAAAATCGGACCAGGGGAAAGGGGGGTTTAAAGGGAGGGTGAAACACAAAATTTGACATATCTCCCTTAATATTCGAAAACTCGAAAATTTTATAAGAAGTAAAGTTGTAGGTATTAAGTTTTACTATAATTTTGTTTCTTATCATTTTTTCTGTAACCCTAATATTTACAAAAATATTGACGGTTTAAGATTGAAAATTAAATTCCTCAATATCTCTGTACGCATTAGAGTTTGAGCAAAAAAGATAAGGTAATGAATTGTAGCAAACATAATTTTCTACAACTTTGTTTCTTACGCATTTTTCGATTGTTCTAATATTAAGAGAGATTTTTTATATTTTGTGTTTTCTTCTATCTTTATGCCCCCCTTTCCCCTTGACGTATGTTATTTATTAATAAAATTGGCCATGCAAATACTAAAATCAGATACGACATTTCATTTTGATCAGACTAACATTGTGACCGCTAGAGAGTAATTTATTTATTCCAAGGAAATTCGCTAAGTTGAAGCAGCTCCTGCGTAACGAATTTTTTGTGTTTTATTCTCTCTTTAATCTCCCCTTTCCCCTTGACTGATTCTACTTATTAGCATTCTTCGACTTTCAAATACCAAAAGCATATCGAATACTAAATGTTATTTTGTTGAAAAAATAAAATACTAGAGATTAAAAATTTTATTAGAAGTAAAATTACAAAAAATTATTTCTATTACAAATTAGTTTCGTGTCATTATTTTTTTTGTTACTCTAATAACCTAATCAAATTAAGATTTAAATCTACAAAAATTAGCATACAGCTGGAAATTGGTACGTATGTTAAGTACACCATTACTAATAAAATATCAAACGTCCCTATCGATCCAACTTCTGCTAAAAATTGTATTCAAGGTCAGAGGTCAAGAATATCAGTTTATCGCATATATATCTCATAAACAGTAACTTTTATCACAAAAATAGGTGACACAAAAGTTGTAGATCATAAAATTTTCTACAAAAAATGTTCAAATTTTTTTTCCTACGAGTCACCGCTTTTGATATATCGCAATTTCAAACATCGAATAGTACTAATATGCACTCGTACGCCATAATTGAAACAGCAATAGAACAATGCAATGGAACAAATACAACTGTCGTTGTTGGTGAAGATATTGATTTATTAATACTATTGACTGCACGAACACCAATTGATAAGATAGTTTACTTGTTTAAACCTGGAAAATCTCATGTACAATCAAAAATATATTCGTCTCGAAGTTTGACAGCATATCCCAAATGTCGAGATCATATTTTATATTTACTTGCGATAACGGGCTGTGACACCAAAAAATGATCTACTGGAATGTGCACAACTGTTTAAATACATCGACTCTTCTCCAGAGCTTATCATAAAAAATGGAATTAACTTATTCTTGCTATATACAATGCTCCAAAGAAAGTTAATTGTATAGATAAGTATAGATTGTACAGACAATAGCGAAGTCCGATACTCTTGTCCATAATTCACTAAATTACAAGAATTATTACTTCTTTAAATAGGTGCAGTATCACGTACTGAACGTAAATGTACAAAATCCTTACAAATTTGGATGGCGGAAGTGCCGCCACTTTGAGAAAAAACCGATTCGGCCTTTATTTCCATAACCGTGCACTTGAGACCAAAAATGGTAAAAAACTTTATTCTAGATAATTAAATTCCCTATCTTTATACAACTATTACCATTTATTTGTTGACTTTTGGACCTATATCTCTTCTAATAATTGTTTAAAAAATCAAATGCTAATGACCTAAATTTTAAACCTACAAATTTTCTACAACTTTTACTTAAAACTTTTTATTCTAAAATTAATATTTTTGAAGTTATAACGCGTTCAATGTTGCACTACCTGGTTCAAGGTTAATAAAAACAAGATATGCATAGTGTAATGATGAAAATTCAATAAATATGTAAAAACATATTCATGATAGTGACATAATTAGCAATAAATAATTTGCCTTCTTACCTGCAAAAAACAGCGACGATACTGAACCAATATTTTTTTTAAATAACTATTGTAATTTAAGGCAAGAAAAAATTCCCTATTGCCTGTAGTATATTTTTTGTAAAAAATACACGAAATAATAAAAGAGTACAGTTAGTTTGTCTTCCACCAACATCCGCTTCTGCTTACCAACACTTATATCGTGTGTATTATCAAATTCAAGCATGGTTAGGCAAAGAACTGGATCCAGGCGACGGGTTGGAAATTCGTAGTTAACAGCGTGGAACTAGTTAAAAAATTACAGCCACCTGTTGTGGTTGTAGAAAATTTGGATTGCTTTGTTCCCTAATATGTACCAATTGTCAAGGTCAGTCTTGCTCGAATGTTGAACTGTATGCAACAGATGATGATACTTATAACATCAATAACGAAATAAGTGATACATGTTTGACTCGTGACTCGTACAAAAAAAATATAAAAATTTTTTTGCAGACAATTTCACGATCTACAATTTTTGTCTGACCTATTTTTATGATAAAACTTACCGTTTATGAGATATTTCAATAAAATTTTTAGCAGAAGTCGGATCGATGGAGACTTTTGATATTTTATTAGTAATGGTGAACTTAATATATATACCAATTTCCAACTGTATGCGAATTTTTGTAGATTAACACGGTTTTTAGCTCATTTTGACTGGGGTATAATAATAAATTTGAAATATTTAAGATTGAAAATTAAAATCCTTAAGCGTATTCCATATACCCATTAATGAGAGTTTCAAATGTCAAAAATGTATGAGATACGAAATTTTATCCTGAATTTGATGATGTTAGTAACACTTACTGTGAATATTAATTATAATAAGATCAAAGTTAATTACGATCTATTTTTAAATGAGAAGTGATGTATTTATTCTGAGGAAATTCACTGAGTTAACGAAGATCCAGCGTAACGAAATTTAAAATTTTAATAAATATTTCGAATAAAATTTCCAATGAACAGGTTTTATCCGAAGCATTTTTTCGAAAACCAAATCAACAAAGCACAAATCAATAATAAAATTTTAAAAACTGATATCAACTTTTGTGCTCCTTAGTACAAACATGTAAAAAACAAAAATTAAACACGGACGATCTCGGAACAACTTTTGGCAGCCAAAAAGATAGATTATTCAAGATTAAAGATAGATTATATAGTTCAAAAGATAGTTTCTATTTCACGGCACGGATGCATAGAATATATGCTGTAACATATTATGCTATAAAAAAAATTTTATAGCATATGTTACTCTCAGCTAAATTCTGAACCTTTTGATGAAAATCTCGTCGATATCGATTTAGCAGCTTTAATGCTATTAACTAACCGTTTTTTGACCGTGGTTTTCGACCATACTACTTAACCGAATTATAAAAATGTACGCAGAATTCAATGTTCTTTAATTGGTTATATCATGACTATTTAGGATACACCATCTAGGAGCTATAGGCGCAACACCAAAAGTTTTCTCGAGGTCGCCTGTATTTGTGTTTTATAGGTTTATATCCAACTATACAAGTTAAAAAAATAAAAAGTACTACACCACCTTTTGCATCATACAATAAAATACCTCTTCTGACTAGCGTAATATGAAATTGGTTATTTTTGTAATAAATTAATTGTTTGTACTTTTGGCGCTGTGATAAATTACATTTTATTGAAATAAAATACTTTTCAAATTGTTTTTTTTAAGAAGTCTCCTTGAAATAAATTCAATTAAAAATACTTACTGCCATGTATTTTTTGAAATTCACATTCTATAACCATTTCACATAATAATTGCTTCCAATGTGGAGCAGCATCCATGGCTTCTATTAATTCGGGGCATAAATGATCAACGCCTAAATTTTCATATTGAATGTAATCCTTTAAACAAAGTGTACAGCATTCAACTCGTTTATTTTTAAAATATAGTGCTGTATTAGTGGCAATATCATCTAAATGTCGCTTATATGACAGCCATCTACTTATGTCCGCATTGAATATTTTTAAGAAACAAATCCATTCCCACTTGTCTGCAACAATTGTTGTACGTACGTATAAGGCTTTGTGCTTTATATTGAATATAAATTAAAGCATTTAAGTATTCGATAGTTATAATAATACTCACAAAAAAAATGTATATCTAGAGCACGGTAGTGCGACAGGCCGAGTTTAAGGAGTTTTTTGCCTTCGCGCTTACAGTAATATTACTACACGTTAAATCAGAACCGAAAAGAGCTACAGTGTTTGTTTTTCGAATAAAAGCTATTTAAAGAATTATAAGAGAAAATTTTTTTGCTTTTCGTTAAGACATAATCGGTTAAAAAATTATTTCGGTTCAAAAACCCAAAAAACATGGACACTCCTCTAATTTATTGAGAGACATAGTCATAATTCCAGGGCCTAGGCCATAAGTCGTTAAAAGTTGATATTTCGCGTACAGTTAGATACAGTGACCAATCCGAAAGGAAAATTATCAAACCACGAAATTTATATCGTGAAATGGAAAATTTTTGCATTTTTGTTTTGATTAAATTAACATAAGAAATAGTGCTGCTCTATGATTGGTCCATATTTCTATATATATACTTAAAATTTAGCAACACACCACCTGTGAGAGTTGTACTCGATTTTTTTAAACTTTGTTGCTCGATGATTAAACCCACTTCCAGAAATGCTAGAAGGATGCGGTTTTTTTGCATTCGACGCGGAATTTCTGAAACCTGAAAGAAGAATCTTTAGGAAAATTTAATTTTCGCAACGGAACATATGGAAAACCAAAAATTAAATTTATGTGTTTAAGTTTAAGCCACTTCCAGACATTTTAGAAGGATGCGCTTTTTCACTTTCGACGAGGAATATCTCAAAACCTATTTGTCGATCGAAAAAATTCAATTTTCATAACGCAACATCCGAAATAATGGGAAAAAACAAAAAAATTATGCTTATAATGTTTTCTACATGGTAGTTGATCGAACAATTCGAATAAAAATATTCATCCATTATTTAGTTTGTCTCAAAAGGGTGCATTTATTCAAATATTATAAGCTCTTATTTAGTTTCACCTGTTCCGGTGTCTGTAATGGAATCTTGCAAGTTAAATTTGACCCACTTCCTCTGATCCTACGGAGTTGAATTTTTATATGTTGGTTCAGTTCCGATGACAATGCATTTTTATGGTAAGCATGACCGGAATCGGAAATAAGAAAGGGGCTGATATAGGGAGGGGGAAACACAAAATTAGGTATATCTATATCTTACTATTGAAAAAAGTCGAAAAACACATAAGAAGTAAACTTACAGAAAATTAGTTTTACTATAAATAAGTTTCTAATCATTTTTTTCTTTAATATTTACAGAGATGTCCGACCCAAAATTGCGATTTATAATTTCCACATTAACCCCTATAATATGGATATCAAATGAAAGGTCTTGATGACTGAAACACAGTAAGTAAAGTGACGTCATTCTACATCCAATATGGCGGCCGCCGGAAAATGGTGATTAATAATTTCCACATTAACCCCTATGATATGGGTATCAAATGAAAGGTCTTGATGACCGAAACACAGTTAGTAAAGTGACGTTATTCTAAATACAATATGGCGGCCGCTGCAAAAATGTGATTTATATTTTCCATATTAACCCCTTTGATAGGGGTATCAAATGAAAGGGCTAGATTAGCGAAGCACAGTAAGTAAGGATACATTTATCCAAATATAGCGCTTTGTGTAAAGCCTTTGGCTTTGTATATTTAAGCCTTACCAAAAGTAGTCATATCTAATCAAAAACATAAATGTAAAAAAGAGCCGAGTTTTCGGGGAGATACTTCATATAATAGTTGTTCCTTAAAAAGTAATTGGGGTGATATGAGAGGATATGAGGGGTAAATTGATTAAATGTAAAAAAAAATTTGGTTGAAATCTATTTCGCAAGTTTTTCCTTAGTTTGTTTTTAAAATTTTATAACGCGCCAAGTTTTAAAATATTTGAAACAAAAGAAAGATGAAAGAACTTGACAAGTTATAAAATTTGAAAAACATATTAAGGGAAAACTTGCGAAATAAATTTCAACCAAATTTTTTCTTACATTTAATCAATTTACCCCTCATTAATTTTCTTGGTAAATAGTTTACCGTGCTATTTACGTTGTAAATAGCTCGGCTCTTTAATGGGATATCATCACTTTCTAAAGAGAAACTATTATATGAAAAATCTCCCCGAAAACTCGGCCCTTTTTTACATTTATGTTTTTGATCGGATAGTATTTTACAATATAAATTTATGAAATCTAACTTTAAGAAAAAATTTCAAATTATTATTTGATTATTATTTTCTTCTGGGGGATTTAAAAATTTAATGTTCAACTTTTGACCAAGCAGAAACATTTGCCAACTCATCTTGCCCCTGAGCGTAATAACTCATAATCATAAAATTTGTATTGTGCTTTTATAGTTCAGACTTTTACGGTGAGCCAGAGGTCTATTGACAGGTTTCAAAATATTATAATAATTGGTGGGAGACACCGCCTTGATTAACTAAAGATTCCCAAAGTATGTAACTGATTCAACAACTTGGTGGTTTTATTAATTAAATTAAATACTGATATGAAAAAATTAACTCGTCAACCAGGAATCGAACCTCGGGCCTCTGGATATCTAGTCCAGTGTGCTATCCATTACACCAAAGACGATTGTGTGTAACGGCCAATTTTTTTCATATTATTCCAATTTTTTAATATATATATTTTTTATATATTTATTAGACAGTACTGAACTTCTGTTGAAGTGAAATTTTTATTTAATATTTGTTTATTTGTGTATACTTTCGTGTCAACATACAAGTGTTTGTCCAAATACCTTTCGGTTACGTATGGACAAACTGTAGGAGACTATAGCGTATACCCGACACATTTCATTGTCATTGAATTTATTGTATGTTGACACGAAAGTATACACAAATAAACAAATATTAAATAAAAATTTCACTTCAACAGAAGTTCAGTACTGTCTAATAAATATATAAAAAATATATATATTAAAAAATTGGAATAATATGAAAAAAAATTGGCCGTTACACACAATCGTCTTTGGTGTAATGGATAGCACACTGGACTAGATATCCAGAGGCCCGAGGTTCGATTCCTGGTTGACGAGTTAATTTTTTCATATCAGTATTTAATTTAATTAATAAATTCAATGACAATGAAATGTGTCGGGTATACGCTATAGTCTCCTACAGTTTGTCCATACGTAACCGAAAGGTATTTGGACAAACACTTGTATGTTGACACGAAAGTATACACAAATAAACAAATATTAAACTTGGTGGTGGAAAAGGACTTATGGGTTATAGAATTACGGTTCAGATTTTGATTCAGCTTTATAGAAACTTGTAAAATATGCTTACAAATACCTCTGTAAATTTGTGGAACCTTATTATTTTAGAAAATAATAAAAATATGAATGAAAAAATAAAATGAGTTATTTTTTTAGAAAATAATAAAAATATAAATGACGAAAATAACATGCGTTCTTATGGTAAATAGCTCATATTTCAAATTGAAATCGAAATTAAGGACGTTCAGTTGCTACGCTGAAGTCAAATGAGTACTATCTTTAATAAAATTTATTTAGGATTTTAAAAAAGGTGTAAAGTATGTCAATAATCTTACAACGATTTATAACCTTTTTTATTTGTCCTAAATATTTTAAAAGTATTTATTGGAAAATACCAGGAAATTGTAAATTAGAAATTAATTTGACTTAATGTGACAGATATGACAGTAAACTATGTTTTATATTTGTGTGTATGTGTATATTATTTTAGTGTGTGTGGTCGCCAGTTTTCAAAATATGGTGGCAAAAACAAACCTAACAAAAAAGTTTTAATTTTATTAAATAATTAATTCAAATGTTCGGCAACACCATTTTTTTTAATGCAATTATATAAACTGCATATTTTAAAGAATATTTATAAATATTATTTATTATCCTGTCTACTTTAATAATATAGTTATTATAATTTTAAGTTCAAAAAAATTATGTTCTCCTTAAGACGCTGTGTTAAAAGTTTGATTTTTAATCGATAATTACTCTTTGAAATGACCGTCAACAGGTGTTAAATTTTTGAGGGAGGATAAGTACTGAATTGAGCTATTCAATTCACTAAAAAAAAATTTTTTATCTACTATCAAGCTTCATGGATGAACGTCCTTAACAAAGAATTTCAGCTCAGATTTTTGCGGAAAAATTTGCATCAATATTTTGATAATCTATCTACACATAACTGAAAAGAAAATTTCCAATAGCCTAGCTAGCTACAAATAATGAAAAAAACAGATACGTGAAGATATTTGACAACATTTACACAGCTCTATATACTCGGTATGACTCCGTTTATTTATACACATTGTAGCGACCACAAAATTGCTTATTATACATTAAATATATTGTCATTTCTTTTAAATGCTGACATAACAAATTTTTACTATGTAATCAATGTAAAACATAATGTAATTCAGATTGTATTTTTATCTTTGTAGCGGTATCGCTTCTTTATTAAATTATTATTATAATTTTGTTTATCATTTTTAGTTGTTGCATAACAACTATAAAAACTACAACAAAATTATAATAATAATTTAATAAAGAAGCGATACCGCTACATCTTCAAGTGTAATAATTAATTCAATAAGTATTTTTGTTGAGAAATACTTTCTCACGATTTTTATTTAAAACAATAAAAAGTCAACAAGTTTTAAAATTCTAGAAAAGTAATATCGTCCAACGATACATCCAAAAAGTGATAATAAAGTTGTTCATTACATTTCTACGGTAGTTAACAAAACTATTGACTATTTAAATAAATTATAACTCTTATAATTTATTAAGTATTTAAATAACTCATTCGTTCCGGAATCTACGTACAAAGATTGACCTGATGACAGCACTAGCCCTGCCTCTTGTTGGAAACAAGTAAAACATACCAAAAGAGTGACAATTGCATCAAGTCGTTATTGGCCAAATCCCAGGATACAACATATATATATATATATATATATATATATATATATATATATATATATATATATATATATATATATATATATATATTATATATTTATATATATATATATATATATATATATATATATATATATATATATATATATATATATATATATATATATATATATATATATATATATGCACACAAGGGCATGCTTGGCAAGACTACGATTCGTATGGCGCCAAGATCGGAAAATCTCGAAAACGAAGCGAGATATGGAAAAACTTTATTTTTAATTGTTGTCTTATTTCGTCGAGTTCTATAGGGATCTTTCAGATCTTGGTACCATTCGAATCGTTTGCTGTGTTGTCAGTTTTTTTAATAAAAGAAAGAAGAAAAAGAGAACAAGAGTACATGTTTGTCCTATTTACTTTAATAACTACCTTAACTAGTTAATTAGATTTTCGTTAACAGGCATGATTCTTCATAATTAATAAAATTTGATTAAAAAATATGTTAAATTTGAAGTTAAATATATAAACACCTGCTCCTAAGCGTATCATTTCTTCAATAGCATGAAATGTTTGAACTATCCATTTCTCCCAGTTTTTTATACTCTCTACAATGTCCATAAAAAATAGTGCCCATGTTTTAATAGCCGTACAACACACCATCCATGGAGTATGCTGTTCCACGGTAATACGATTATAATCACAAATACAGAATGCGGACGAAAATTTACATGGTGTGATAAAATTACATGGATGGTTACATTCTAAATCACAGGAATTACAGTCTGTAGAGTTTTCCATATTTCAGGTTTGAAGTAAATTTTTGAAAAAAAGTAGGTTCTTTGTTGAAGAAGTTTTTGCCTTCAAGATATATTTGACTTGAACACTAATAAATAAATAATTAGTTTTAGTTATTTGTTTATTTTTTATATATAACTTCATTTATTTTTTTACATTACATTTTGTCATTATATTTTAAAACTCGGCCTTGCGCACTTCCGTGCTCTAGATTTCTTGATTAGAAATTTTCATAATTTTATCATCTGTAAATTTCATTACCATGGTATGATTAAAGACAAGTGAATTTTTCAAAAATTGATTTTTTTTTTTCAAAACGCTCATGACTATTTATTTCCAAAAATGACTAATTAGTCTAGCGCCAAACCGATTTTGAAAACCCGAATTGTAGAGAAATTTTTAACAGTTGGTCGGAAAATTTAATATAAATTATAAGTAAATGATTAAAAATGGAGAGAACTTCGTGAAAGTCCCGGAAGAAGGGTGGGGGTAAGGAAATAGTCGTAAATAATGATTTTTACGATTTCCGGCTAAACTACACCTCCTACCAGAAAAAATTAAATGTAAAAGTTGTAGATAATTAAAATATCTACAACTTTTGTATTTACCAATTTCCAACATTACCTCAAATTTATGGAAAGAAACGCAAAAACCGATTTTTCGTTTTAATTTTCTTCAACTTCTTCTTCGAAAATCACTGAAAATATAGATTTTTATGATAAACAAGCAGTAATTTTTTTAAGTGAAATATTCATTTTTGTATTTTTTACGAGTTACTATTGAAAAAAAAGCCGAATTTTCAAACTAAAAATTTGGTTAGTAAAATTTCGAATTTTTAACATTACCAGCGCTCATTTTTTTCTTTGAAACCTCAACTTAACGATGAAATAAAATAAAAAAATTGTTTGTATGAAAAACTATTGTTTAAAGCGAGAATAACCAAAAAATGATTTTTTCAAGATCAATTTTTCAATAAATGCTATGAATTTTCATTTTTTATGACATATGCTGGTTTAAATTAAAGCAAAAGGTAAAGTTCATGTAATACTAAACAAACTTTACTAAATTTTACTTTTACTATTTTGAAAATTTCTGAAAACATTGTTTAAACAATAACCGTACAATTAAAACATTCAAGAAATGAACGGATCAGTTCGTGAATTATTTTTTTTTAATTTACAGTCCCAAATTTATTGTTCACCCTACCTTTTTCAGATTTCTTAATTCATATTTCAATAACAACGTTGTACTATTTTATAGTGGCGTATGAAATTATGGTGGATTATTATTATTATTATTATAAGAAATTATTGAAAACTATTTGCTGAAGCTGTGAAACAGGTTGTAATAATCGAAGATGTGAGAGCCGCAAGCATGGCTTAAAATGCACGAATTTATGCTCAAATTGTTACGGGTCCGAAATTTGTTCGAATGTTGAAACAGCCGTACGAGAAAATAAGTGATTTAGAAGATCTTGAAGAAGTAGATAGTACACGTTATCCAATTAATGCTGAAAATCAAGATCTAAATGATGACGAAGAATCCGAAGATCTGCAAGATTTAGACTAACCTGAAGGTATCGGATGCTACACCATCTCTAACGATGGAGAACCCATCAAAGAAAATTCCCTTTAAATAACTTGCAAATCTTATTAATTTACTGTTTACCATGTGCAACTAATCTAACTTAAAAATATACATTGTAATAAAGTAATTTATATTTTAATAAAAATATTTTTACTAGAAATGTAGAAAGATTTTTTTAACATTTTCACGAGCAGATGCGTGTTCGATTATTGTTGAGATCCTTTGAATTAAAATCAATAAATACGTTTAACTTAGGAAGCTGTTTTATTATATAATTCAAATTTTACATTCTTTTACTTCTGTACTAGTTGATGCTTTTACTGCGACTCATCTATTACTACCTACTGTTCTATATCGACCCAGTGTTGCCAGACCCGATTTCTTAAACAGCGGTAAATCCACCAAAATAAAGTGGCAGATTAAGCAAAAAAGGTAGATTTACAAAGTTGTATTTTATATATAAGATATACATTATTTTACCATTTACATGCATAAAAAAATTCGTTACGCAGGAGCTGCAACTTAGCGAATTTCCTTAGAATACATAAATCACTCTCTAGCGGTCATAATTTTAGTGTGATCAAATTGAAATATAATATCTGATATGACTTTAGTATTTGCAAAAATTAAATTTATTAATAGCCAAAATAAATCGATGTATAACGATTATAGTTTATAGTTACTATGGAAACGACAATCAAAATTTTTTAAATAAAATATATTTTATGTATTCGTGTCAAACAAACACAAAATATTAAATATCTCTTTTAATATTAGAATAGTCGAAAAATGTAAAAGGAGTAAAGTTGTAGAAAATCAAGTTTGCTACAATTCATTACCTGATCCTTTTTCTCAAACTCTAATGTGAACAGAGATATTTAGAATTTTAACTTTCAATCATTAATTGTAAATATTTCTGTAAATATTAGTGTAACAGAACAATGATAAGAAACAAAATTACAGTAAAACTTAGTACCTACAACTTAACTCCTGATAAATTTTTCAGTTTTTCAAATATTAAGGGATATGATCAAATTTTGTTTCCCGCTCCCTCTAAACCCCCCTTTCCCCTTGTCCGATTTTACCCATTAACGAACTTGACCTTTAGAAGACCAAAAGCTACTCAAATACCAAATTTCATTCCAATGGGAATAAAACTGTGACCGCCAGAGAGTCCACAGACATTTTAAACAATTTTTAATTGTAAATATTTGTATAAATATTAGTGTAACAGAAAAATGATAAGAAACAAAAAAACAGTAAATCTTAGTACCTACAACTTAACTCCTGATAAATTTTTCGATTTTTCAAATATTAAGGGAGATAGTCAAGAAATTTTTACGAAATTCCAACATTGGTGCAAAAACAATAGCTGTATTTCCTTTGGAAAAAATTCGCTTAAAAGTACATATGTTGTATATAAATATATATATATACAAATTTTAGCGATAGTGATTTTTAACATCTAATAGGTAGGATCGATGGACATTTGAAGAAATTTTTACGAAATTCCAACATTGGTGCAAAAACAATAGCTGTATTTCCTTTGGAAAAAATTCGCTAAAAAGTACATATGTTGTATATAAATATATATATATACAAATTTTAGCGATAGTGATTTTTAACATCTAATAGGTAGGATCGATGGACATTTGAAGAAATTTTTACGAAATTCCAACATTGGTGCAAAAACAATAGCTGTATTTCCTTTGGAAAAAATTCGCTAAAAAGTACATATGTTGTATATAAATATATATATATACAAATTTTAGCGATAGTGATTTTTAACATCTAATAGGTAGGATCGATGGACATTTGAAGAAATTTTTACGAAATTCCAACATTGGTGCAAAAACAAGAGCTGCAATTCCTTTGGAGGAAATTCGCTTAAAACTGTCTGTTTGATATAGTATAAAATTATTAACATGTACTGGTCTGTTACTGTCACGTACGATACGCTCACGACAAAATCAGTAATTACAGAACCATATTCGATTCTAAAATGCAGACACACATTCGTGGCTAAATCAGTAATTACAGAACCATATTCCATTATTTCAAATAATGGAATTTGGTGTGTAATTACTGATTTTGTATTTGTACCACTGGGCGTTTTAAATTAATAATTATTATAAAACATTGAATAAAATGACACAAATTCAAAAATTTTTTGATTTACTCACAAAATTTCTAAAAAACGGGAGATTAAGAAAAAAAACCGTAGAGCGGTAGAAATACTAAAAAAGCGGTAGATCTACCGTTAAACGGAAGATCTGGCAACACTGTGTCGACCTCTTGCGTGCCTTTTTTATTTGTGTACTTTGTGGAGTACTCACATTATATGTTTGTTTTCAATCGTGATTAGCAGAGCCATTTACTAACTACTTGTACATAATCTTAATAAACTATATTAATTAATTGGTCATATCCCAACATCACTCCTTCAATTAATTAATAAATATTAATAAACAAAATAAAACTGAATAAAGATGCACATTAAAAATAATACTTTAACAGAAAAAATTTCGTTCTTAAATAATTAATAAATTAATGTTTACATAAACAAAAAATAGAAATAAAATACCATAACAAAAAATAGGAATTACTCCCCTTGAAAGTAAGCATGGTCAATCATTATTATATTTTAATTGTAAAATTTAGCTTCAGATAATAATTGAATTCCTTTTAAATTTATTTCAAATATGTTTTAGTTAATGGTTTGGTTAGAATATCAGCCAATTGTTTTTTCGTTTCTACAAACTCAATTTTTATAATATTTTTGTTGACCGATTCTTTTACAAAATTATACTTAATATCGAGGTCTTTTAATCTTTCAGTTTCTAAATTTAAATCACTTAATAATTTTTTCAACCACATTGCTTCACGAGTATCTTCACCCAATACTATCAATTCTGCTCCAGCTGTGCTGAGTGCTACAACAGATTGCTTTTTACAGTTCCAAATTACAATTCAAAACCTTTAAATAGCCAACCACTGGTTGATCTAGAGCACGGTAGTGGGACAGGCCGAGTTTAAGAGTTTTTTGCCTTCGCATTTACAGTACTATTACTTATCGATAAATCAGAGCAGATTTGACCCCGAAATATCTTCTGAACGAAACGAGCAATTGTGCTGATTTTTCGAATATGAGCTATTTAGGGAATTATTTAAGACTGTTTTTCAATCACCGTTAAGAAATAAACGGTTAAACAGTTATTCACATTCAAAAGTCAAAAGTCGTTAACGCCTACAGGATAATAATTTCAGGGCCTAGACCATAGGTCCTTCAAAGTTGATATGTGGCATACAGTTACATATAGTGACCAAACCGAAAGGAACATTATCAAACCACGAAATTTATATCGGGAAATGGAAAATTTTTGCATTTTTGTTTTGATAAAATTAACATAGGAAATATTGCTGCTCTATGATTGTAGTAGTAGTAGAATAAGTATATTTTAGCATTAATATTTTACATAACTTGTAGTACAACACATCTTAAGTATAGTTCCTAGCCTATGCTTTACCTATAATATATCTTCTTATTAAATAATATACATCGAGATTATAGAATCGTTTTAACATCGTTTAGAAATGGGAAAAATTTAATACAAAAACCATTGACATAAAACTTAACCTAAATTGGATGGATAAGCCATCCCTAAAACTAAACTTAAATAGAAATATGAAAAGAAAATATGTACAATTTAGAAAACAACAGTGTTAGTTGTAATACTCTATGATTGATCCATATTTTTTATATATATATACTTAATTTAGCAACACACCACTTGTGAGATTTGTGCATTATTTTTTAAAACTTTGTTGCTCCACTTCCAAAAATGCTAGAAGGATGCGATTTTTTGCATTCGACGCGGAATTTTTGAAACCTTAAATAAGAACCTTTGGGAAAATTTAATTTTCCCAACGAAACATGTGGAAAATCAAAAACTAAATTTATGTGTTTAGGTTTTAGCCTTTTCCAGACATTTGATAAGGATGCGGTTGTTTGCATTCGACGCGAAATATCTCAAAACCTATTTGTAGATCGAAAAAATTCAATTTTCCCAACTCAACATCCGAAAAAATGGGAAAAAACAAAAAAATTTTCTATATAAATACTTATAAAATTTAGCATCACACCATCATTGAGAAGTGTGCGCGATTTTTAAAACTTTGTTGCTCCACTTCCAGAAATGCTAGATGGATGCGGTTTTTTGCAATCAACGCGAATTTTTTGAAACTTAAAATAAGAATCTTTGGGAAAATTTATTTTTCCGAACGGAACATATGGTATATCATAAATTAAATTTTGTGTTTAAGTTGCCACTTTCTGATATTTTATAAGTATGCAAATTTTTGAATTTGACTCGGGATATCTCAAAACCTATTTGTAGATCGAAAAAATGGGAAAAAAATTAAAATTTGTGGTTATATTTTCTACATGGTAGTTTGATAAGATATTATAGGCAATAGATTTTGAATATCGAATATGTTATTATGTTCATTGCACAATTCAAATAAAAATTACAATCCATTATTTAGTTTATCTCAATATGAGTACATTTATTCAAATATTATAAGACTTAATAAGGCTCAAACCAGTTGTAAGTTGTTAGCGAATTTCCTCCAAAGGAAAATTGCAGGAAAGCAGCTATTGTTTTTGCACCAATGTTGGAATTTCGTAAAAATTTGTACAAATGTCCATCGATCCACCTATTAGATGTTTAAAACCAATATCGCTATATATATATATATATATATATTTATATATATATATATATATATATATGAAATAAAAAACTTACAAAAAAAATTTTTTCAACCAAATCTTTTTTTCATATATATATATATCTTTCAAAAAGTGGTGATATCTGATCAAAAACATAAATGTCAAATAGGGCCGAGTTTTGGGGGAGTTACTTTATATAATAGTTGCTCCTTAAAAAGTGATGATATCCCAATTAAAGAGCCGAGCTATTTATAAATTAAATAGCGAAAACTAAAATGTAATGGTTAATGGTTGAAAAAATTATTTCGTAAGTTTTTTCTTAGTATGTTTTTAAAATTTTATATCGCGGCAAGTAATTTGTTTTCTTTTGATTCAAATATTTTAAATTAAAACTTGCCGCGTTATAAAATTTTAAAAACATACTAAGAAAAAACTACGAAAAAAATTTTTTCAACCAATTTTTTTTTTCATTTTACTTTGCACTTACATTCTTACATTTTAGTTTTCGCTATTTAATTTATAAATAGCTCGGCTCTTTAATAGCTCGGCTCTTCATCACTTTTTAAGGAGCAACTATTATATAAAGTAACTCCCCGAAAACTCGGCCCTTTTTTACATTTATGTTTTTGATCGGATCTATATTTCTTGCAAAATCAGCGTCAGCAAATCCTTCTACAATGTTTAAATTATAATTTTTATAGTATTTTAATTTAAGACTTAGTGTGCCTTTAATGTATCTTAATATCCTTTTTATTGCGCACCATAATTCTTCTGAAGGAGTAGTTTGATAGCGACTCAAATAGCTAATAGAAAACGCTAAATCTGATCTAGAACCAACAGTAGCGTACATTATAGAACCAATGCAGCTTCTACATTTTTGTTCAAGACTTTTTAGTCCAGTCAATGAAGACATAAAAGGCGGCTTTCGCTACAAAAGGTCAAGGAGAGTTCTAATTTGGCAGAGTGTTACAGTTTGGTGTCCTAATTAATATTCCAAATTTGCGACCACGAGCGACCGCCGCTCTCGCCACCCTATTGGAAAAATTGTATCAAAAACCAGTTTTTCGAGAATATCTACTGTCCAGCGTCATCTAGGTTGGAAATAGTCAATAAAAAAATTATAGAACATAAAATTTTATGCAACTTTTGTGTGAAATATTTTTTGATCAGATAAATAGTCTACGAGTTAGAGCGAAGTCAAGCTCAGTAAATTTTTACAATTTGCAAAATAGCTTCATTTTTTTGTAAGCCTATTCCATACGATACTAAATTTTAAAATAGCATTTATGCCATAGATTATGGATATCTGCTAGATAGAGTCATATGGCATCGCAACGAATCGTTTGCATCGATCTGCACAAGTTATGTGCAGTCCGTCCAAAGGCATTATGGTCCCAACGTAGTCGTTGTTTTTGACGGGTATCCAATTGACGGAGCTACCAAAAGTACAAAGAGTGCAGAAAGAAACAGTGTTTTTTTCGTCGTTGAAAAAAATAAACTTCAGCTGACGTACGGTTGGACGAGTCGATCGATCCAATGTTTCGCAAGACAAATTTTTCTCAAACGAAACAAATAAAATTTGCTTGATTTCAACGCTTAAAGACAAATTTGAAAATTCTAATTTTACTGTAAAACAGGCTACAAAAGATGCTGACACATTGATTGTTAACACGGCGATCAGTATGTCCACAACGTTTGATTCGGTATTCATAGTAGGAGAAGATATAGATCTTCTCGTCCTGCTAACAGCACTGGCGAGATCGCATCTAAGTATTTACTTCCGCAAGAAAGGCAGAGGAAAAATTTATGAAAAAATTTACTCTTCTCGAAGTCACAGTATGAAGAAAAAGTCAAAACAACGACTGCGTTGCGACCATAATGCCTTTGCACGTACTGAACATAGTTTGAGCAGATCGATGCAAACGATTCGTTGCGATGCCATTTGACTCTATGTAGCAGATATAGTATGACATACATGATATTTCCGAATTCAGTATCATATGGAATAGGCTTTCAAAAAAATGTAGCAAATTTGCGAATTGTAAAAATTTGCTGAGCTTGACTTCGCTGTAACTCGTAGACTATTTATCTGATCAAAAAATGTTTATCATAAAAGTTTCAGGACATTTTATGTTCTATAATTTTTGTAATGACTATTTCTAACCTAGATGACGCTAGAGAGTAGATATTCTCGAAAAACTGGTTTATGGTACCATTTTTCCAAAATGGCGGTGCGAGCGGCGGTCGCTCAAGGTCGCAAATTTGGAATATTAATTAGAAGACTAAACTGTAACACTACCAAATTAGAACTTTCCTTGACCTTTTGTAAGGCAGAAACTACCTAATGACAGGATAATTTTTTTATTTTACAATTTTTGTCAAGTGTAAAATTTGATTCCATAGGGGTATTAACTGGGTTGCTTTCTAACATTCCGTACTTTATTAAAATAGATTTTAAATAATTAGTTTGATCAATATAAATATCATTGTTTTCTTTTTTTATTGAAATACCTAAATATACTAAATCTTTAGATCCCAAATTTTTCATTTTAAATTTTAATTGTAGGTATTCTTTGACCTAATATTAATAAACCATCTACGTAAAGTAAAACAAATAAGTTAGTTTTATTGTACATACAACAGTCATTTTCTGATCTTGTAAATCCGTACTCATCCATTACTGCAATAAATTGTGAATAACAATTCTTAGGGGATTTTTTTTAATCGTAAAGTGATTTTTTAAATTTTAATAAATGATTATTTGGAATATTTACACCTGGTGAGGCCCTGAGATACACGTCTTCTTCTATATCTCCATAAAGGAAAGCTCCTTTGACATCCATTTAGTTAATGAAATAATTTTCCTGTACCGCAATTGCTAATAGTTTTGCTAGTAAGTTTGTAGCTTGACTATCGGTGAATACGTATTACCTACCCAGCAAACATACAAGTCAGAAAGACTTCAAAAAGAAGTCTTTTTGAAGACTTCATTAGGAAGTACAATTATGACGTCATAATGGCCTCTTTTTTCAGAATTCTCAATTGAGAGGTCTTTAAGACATCTTTTTTTATGGTTTCGCAAGAAGTCAGAAATAGGAGCCCTTTAAGTAGTCTTTTTTTCTGTCTTCGTAAAAAGTTGGAAATAGGAGCCCTTTAAGTAGACTTTTTTTCTGTCTTCGTAAAAAGTCAGAAATAGGAGCCCTTTAGAGTCAATTTTTTCTGACTTCGCAAGAAGTCAGAAATATGAGCTCTTTAATTAGACTTTTTTTCAATCTTCTTAAACAGTCAGAAATAGGTGCCCTTTAAGAGTCTATTTTTTCAGACTTCGCAAGAAATCAGAAATAGGTGCCCTTTAAGAGTCTATTTTTTCTGACTTCGTAAGAATTTTCATATTTTCTTGGGTTTATTTAATGGTATGTAGTCATTGAAAACATTCATATCATTTACTAAATGATTAGAACAACCTGAATCTACGCACCATTCTATGAAATTTTTTGAACTTCCTCGAATATTTTTATCTTCTTCAGTCATGAACACCACACTACAATCTTCTTGATTATCGTGTTGCTGTTTTTCTGTGCTGTAACTATAAGAACGGTAGTTAGTTTGATTGTTTCTATTCATACATCTGCTGTTGTAGTTACTTCCTGATTTACTATTTGATCCATAATTGGATGTTTGAATGCGTTTTTGATTTCTTTGATTTGAGTTGTTGTAACTTCGACATTGAAAAAATTAGTTTCTGGCTCTCCCACATTTAAAACAATTGAATATCGTTGGGGCTGTTCGGCCGAACTGAGAAATTAGTAATCTTAGTAAGATAGTCAGATTATCTTACTTAGTATTGGCCGAAGTCAATTTGGACAAACTACGTTTGGATGAGTTCTTTTGAACGAAGTCAATTTGGACAAACTACATTTGGACGACTTCTTTGGGACAATCTTTAGTAACTTAAATTTACTAATCTGTTGAATGAAGTCAATTGAACAAGAAACGTTGGACGACATCATTTAGAACAACTGAAATTCAATTAGTTTATAAATTCAATTAGTTTATGGAGTCTCATCAACTACCCTGGTGACAGCGAATAGCCGAATTCCAACCGCCTTCACAAGTGGTATCTAATTTGGGATACAACAATATAAACAAATAGGTTATGATCAGTGTCGCCAGATCCGATTTCTTAAAAAAGCGGTAGATCTACCAAAATACAGCGGTAGATTTACCAAAATACAGCGGTAGATTCAAAAATTGAAAATTCTAATTTAAATAGTTTGAAATAAATACTTTTATTCAGATTAGTATTTAATATATTATATAATATAATATATTATTATATTCATTAGTATTTAATATATTATAGAATTTTTTTTCTTCAAATATTAAATAATATTAATTATTTTTATTTGTCATATATTGACAAATTTATTTGACATTACTTATTGTTTAAAATCCCATTATAAAATAATACCTTAAAGTAATTACAAGACCATATTCCATTATTTCAAATAATGGAATATGTTCTGTAATGACTGATTTTGCATTTGTACGACTGGGGAGTTTTAAATTAATTATTATTAAAAAAAATTGAAAAAAATGACACAAATTCAAAATTTTTTTTATTTATTCAAAAAAAAAGGTAGATATACTAAAAAAGCAGTAGATCTACTGTTAAACGGGAGATCTGGCAACACTGATTAAGAAGCAAAAGAAAGTGTGTCCAGGCCGAAACTCGCTGACTCAGATGCTCAGAACAAAATTTTATTTATTCTGACTATCTTACTAAGATTTCTTACTTCTTAGTTCGGCCGAATACAAGCATTGTGTATGGTTTCCTTACGATTGTCTCTCTTCTTTTTTTTTCTTCACCCAAAAGTAGATTTTTTACAAAATCAAATTTTAAATTTTCAACCGTTTCAAGAGCTGTAAACTATTCTATCATAAACTTTTGGCATTGATAATAACATATAATTAATTTTTTCTTCTTTTGACAAGTCACTACCGGCATCCTTGAGTTGCGATAACATTTCCTCCATTTTGAAAAATGTTCCATTAGAGAATCTTTCCCACTAAACACTAATTCGCTAAAATTTTTTTCTTAAAAACAATTTACTCCTGTTTTTTTTTTAAGTTTAATTCCAGATTTTGAAACATCCCAAGTGCTGAAGTTTTATTTTTTATGAATTCAAGATGGCTGTCAGTAACGCCCGCAATATTTATGGCATGAGCCCTTGCTTCCATTTATTATTTTCTTCTACATTATGAAAATTTTTTGTTTCTATTGCATCCAAAGCTTCATTTTCTCTAAATATATTTTGAATGCGAAATTCCCATGCTGAGAAATTTTCCCCTTTAAATGGGGTTATGTCAAACTTTTCACCACATCTTATCATAATTAATTTTTAGCTGAGTATTTATTTTACAACTATTAGATTATGGTTGAGATCCTTGGATTATTGTTGAGATCCTGGTAATCAATAAATACGTTTAACTTTTATTATTCTTTCGGAAGATTCTATTATATAATTCAAACATTATTTTACTTCTGTACCAGTTGATGCTTCTAATTTGACTCATCTATCTAGAGCACGGTAGTGCAACAGGCCGAGATTAAGGGGTTTTTTGCCTTCGCGCTAACAGTAGTATTACTACACGTTTTCGAATATAAGGTATTAAGGGAATTATAAGAGACTGTTTTTTCAATCACCGTTAAGAAATAAATGGTAAAAAATTCATTCGCATTCAAAAGTCGTTAAAAAGCGGGAACGCTCACAATTCTTAACCATACAGGATCATAATTCCAGGGTCTTGACCATAAGTCCTTGAAAGTTGATATTTGCCATAAAGTTAGATCAAATTTCAAATTCGTCCCCTTTACCTAGATCAGTTTTTGTATTATAAATACGTATTTCGACTACAATGTAGTCATCATCAGTATAAATTAGCTAGTCGTAATTTACTCTTTGACAATTAGAAATATTTAGAAAGTCGAGATCAATAGACAAAAATAAAAATGAATAGAAAATTAACTCAATTAAAATATAATAGATTTAAAATATAATTTTAAATTATGTTGAAATTACTCAAGTTAAAATTTTTTCTTCACATTCCTGTTAACTTTACTCTTATTAATATTACTCCTATATTGTCTCAGGATATGTTACTTGTTGCTAATTTGGTGACCATTTCAAACCACGAAATTTATATCGGGAAATGGGAAAACTTTCGCATTTTTGTTTGGATAAAATTAACATGGGAAATATTGCTACTCTATTGGTCCGTATTTTTTATATTTATACTAAAATGTACAACACAACACTCGTGAGATTTGTGCACGATTTTTTAAAACTTTGTTGCTCCACTTCCAGAAATGCTAGAAGGATGCGGTTTTTTGCATTCGACGCGGAATTTTTGAAACCTTAAATAAAAATTTTTGGGAAAATTTAATTTTCCCAACGAAACATATGGAAATTCAAAAATTAAATTTATGTGTCTAAGTATAAGGCATTTCCAGACATTTGATAAGAACGCGATTGTTTGCATTCGACGCGAAATATCTCAAAACCTATCTGTAGATCGAAAAAATTCAATTCTCCCAACGGAACATATGGAAAATCAAAAATTAAATGTATGTGTTTAAGTATAAGGCATTTCCAGACATTTTATAAGGATGCGAGTTTTGCATTCGACGTGGGATATCTCAAAACCTATTTGTAGATCGAAAAAATTCAATTTTCCCAACGCAACATTCGAAAAAATGGGAAAAAACAAGTGTTTTCTACATGGTAGTTTGATCAATAGATTTTGAATATCGAATATGTGATTATGTTCTTTGAATAATTTAAATAAAAGTTTCCATCCATTATTTAGTTTGCCTCAATATGAGTACATTTACTCAAATATAGAGGGAGGAGTAAACACTAAATTTAACATATCTCCCATAATATTCGAAAAATCCAAAAATTTATAAGAATTAAAGTTGTAGATACAAATTCTTACTATAATTTTGTTTCTTATCATTTTTTCTGTTACACTAATATTTACAGAAATATGGACGGTTTAAGATTGAAAATTAATTTCCTTAATATATCTGTACACATTAGAGCCTGAGCAAAAATGATAAGGTGATGAATTGTAGCAAACTTGTTTTCCGACAACTTTATTCCTAACGTATTTTTTGATTGTTCTAATATTAAAAGAGATATTTTATATTTTGTGTTTGTATATTTGTTAATTTTTATGATATATGTATATATGAAAACCGATCTTACATGACATACAAATGCTGTACGTTGATTGGTCTAGATAAATACTATGTTTTTAACATTGTTGTACAAGATTCTGTACAATAAACATACAAGTGTTACACATTTAATTTTTTTATTAATAAAAAAATAAAAATATAAAAAGGACAGGAGGTGGTAAACTTAAATTTTTTCAGTGCAATCCCCCGGAAAATCGGAAAAACATCCCCCAAAATTACGTTTTTCTGTTCTATACATGCTAGAAAGATGGGATTTTCACTAATCGACCCGTAATAACGTCAAATTAACAGAATATTTTGAAAAGTTTCATTACCTACATCGCAACCCCACCGAAAATGGGAAAAATATCCCTAAAACTGAACTTTGCTCTTCTATTCATGATAGAAAGATCGGGTTTTTTCCATTCGACGTGGAACAGGTTCAAAATAACAGAATTCTTTTAACGAAGAAAATTTTTCCATCACAACCCTTCGCACTAGGGAAGAACACCCCCAAAACCATCCCTTTTGTTCTATACATACTAGAAAGATGCAGTTTTTTACAATCGACGCTAAATAGCTACAAATTAGGAAGTTATTTCGAAAAATTAAATATTTTTTTATTGCAACCTCCCGGAAAATCGAAAAAACACCCCGCAAAATTACGTTTTTCTGTTCTATACATGCTCAAATGATGGGATTTTCACCAATCGACCCGAAATAAAGTTAACAGAATACTTTGGAAAATTTCATTACCTACATTGCAATACCAAACTCCTCCCCCCACCCCCGAAAAAAGGAAAAACACCCGTAAAATTGCCATTTCACTTCAGTTCATGTTAGAGAGATGGGATTTTCTTTTTAAAGTCAAATTAACAGATTACTTTGAAAAATTTCATTACCCAGATCGCACTAGATCGCAAACCTCCGAAAATGGGAAAAACACCCCTTAAACTGCCTTTTTCACTTCTATTCAAGTTAGAAAGATCAGTTTTTTTTATATAACGCGAAGCGGTCTCCTTTGTATATTTGAATCTAAAAAGAGCAAAGCATAAAGAAGCGCACCGTATGGTCGAAGTGTAGCCCGTCCAGGGCAGCCTTTACAATCTACCTCTACCTCTAAGGAAACACTTACGAAATAAATTTCAACCGAATTTTTTCTTACATTTAATCAATTTTACGATAACTCGGCCCTTTCTTACATTTATATAAGAAAGGCTTCGTATATTTAAGCCATTCAAAAAGGAGTGATATCCGATCAAAAACATAAATGCAAGAAAGGGCCGAGTTCTCGGGGAAATTCGTAATGTAATAGTTCCTTCTTAAAAAGTGGTGATATGAGAGTAAGGACCGAGCTATTTACAAAGTAAATAGCTCCAGACTTCATATAATAGTTGCTTCTTAAAAAGTGATGATATGGAAGAAAAGACCGAGCTATTTACAAAATAAATAGGTTCAAGTTTACCAAAAAAATTAATGGGGGGTAAATTGATCAAATGTAAGACAAAATTTGGTTGAAATTTATTTCGTAAGTTTTTCCTGAGAGGTAGAGGTAAATTGCAAAGGCTGCCCTGGACGGGCTACACTTCGACCATAAGGTCCATTGTGATGCCTTAGGATGTGAGGATGTGAGTGGCGTGGAAGGAATTTGTGAGTAGACTAGGAATTGGTAGGATATGCGGCTGCAGCCGACTATGATAGGAACTATGCCGATATTCATCTGGAGTTCGTGAAGGAAACTGCAGAAAACCTTATCAGCATATCCGGTTACTTCGTTCTTGTCCATACGCCGACAGTTTAGTCAATTAACCGGCTCTTTTGTTTTAGTTTTATAATTAACAAACTGCCGATGGCGGCATACTGCATACTGCACAGACATAACGCCTTAGACCGCTCGGTTACTTGGACTGGTTAAATGTAAAAAAAAATTTGGTTGAAATTTATTTCGTAAGTTTTCCCTTAGTATGTTTTTAAAATTTTATATAACGCGGCAAGTTTTAAAATATTTGAAATCAGAAAAAATAACTTGCCGCGTTATATAAAATTTTAAAAACATACTAAGGGAATTACGAAATAAATTTCAATCAAATTTTTACTTATATTTAATCAATTTAACCCTCATTAATTTTTTTGGTAAATAGTTTACCGAGCTATTTACTTTGTAAATAGCTCGGCTCTTTAATGGGATATCATCACTTTTTAAGAAGCAACTATTATATGAAGTCTAGAGCTATTTACTTTGTAAATAGCTCAGTCCTTACTCTCATATCATCACTTTTTAAAAAGGAAATATTACATTAAGGATTTCCCCGAGAACTCGTCCCTTTTTTTACATTTATGTTTTTGATCGTATACTATCAGTGGTGGGCGCAGACGCTCTCCGGAGCCGAACGACTCTCCATAAGCTGGGTGAGAGTAAGTAAAAAAGGTATGTTTTGAAATAAGACGGAATGATGTTTCAATACAGGTTGCCTACCGATTATTGCCCAATAGTTTATTCAATCAGTTTAGAAGAAACTCAAATTCCCACTTTATGTAAAATTTAACCATTAGGAAATCAGTTATAAATTATCCCCCTCCCCAGCCTTATCATTGGCATGTTTATTGTATCTAGTGTCATCAAATTCTCATGACACTATACAGCCTCTGATCTGCAGTGTTTCTATCTTTGTTCCACTGTGAATGAATGACAGAGATAGCTTTAGTGTAAACGTGTTTGTATCTCTTTCTAATATTGGAACATGAATTTCATCGAATGCCAGTATAGTATTATACTATGTCTATGCATAGCAGCTTATTTGTTCACTTTTTCTGTCCCCACAATCTATTAGTTGGAACCTTTCACAACCAGAGGACAATAGTATGTACTTACTCTAGTAGCAGCACGATTCGTCGCATCATTCGCTGGCCAGCTGTCAGCTGAATCCTATCGAAGTGGGGGTGCAGCTAATTGTTTCTTTTTTTTAAAATATAGTTTATTATAGAAAAAAAAAGATTATATATACAATAATTGTAGGTTTTTGAAAACTACAATTATTTATTTACTTTTAGGTAATAATTAAATTAAATAACTTATATCATAAAGAGAATTAGTTATTTTTTATCCTGAAAAATTGTCAGGATTCAAAATCATTGAAGTTATAACGCGTTCAATGTTGCACTACCTGGTGTAAGGTTTATAAAGTTAAAGTTAAGGTTAATAATTTGAAGTTATAATAAAGTTATAACAGTAGAATGGAGCTGGACACGCACATCACAGGGTCTTCAACCAATCGCGTCGACAATGCCAATTGCACCACCCAGTCTGCTAGAGTGCATTTCATGCAAATGCAAAACCGAGTGTGGAAGAACCTGTGGGTGCCGAAATGCAGGGTTGGACTGCAGGGTAATATGTGAGAACTGCACAGAGGAAATGTGCACTAATCAGCCAAAAATAAGCGTCAACGATACCGAATTGTACGACATTGAAGAAGATATTGTAGATAACTCCGACAAAAATTAATTGAACCAGCTTTCAGTATACAGGTTGAATAGAATGTATGAGAGAATACAATCCTGCCTGACCCCTTTTTTGATAAATATATTTTCAGCACTTTTATTATTAACCTTTATAGAAGCAGTCTGGTTCCGATACATATTGGCTATACATCTCACATCTCTTCCATCGATACCTATATTTTTTAGTTGTTGTATGAGTATTTCATGGTCGATCTTGTCACAAGCTTTGGAATAATCAAGGAAACACAAATTAACATTATTTTGCATTTCGAGACATCTCTCCATTATTCTTCCCAGCATAAACAAAGCATTTCTTGCACCTACTCCTTTTCTAAACCCAACTTACTCAATTCCAATATCCGGGTCAATCTTGATTTTAATTCTTTCGTATAAAATTCTAGTTAATATTTTCATGAAATGATTGATTATGTTCAGTGTTCGGAACTTGTCACAATCCATGGCTTTATTCACTTTGGGTAAAGTTATGATATTCGAGTGCAAGAAGTCTGTTGGTAATTTACTTGATATATAAATTGAGTTAAGAAGATCGGTATATGAATCCAGTATTTCCTCATCATACAGTTTTAACATTTCTGCCGCTATGCCATCTGGACCTGCAGCTTTTCCATTTTTAAGACATTTGATTGCAAATTCAATTTTCCTTTTTAGTATATCTGGGTCAGATTCTGTGTCTATTTTTGGCATTGGGCCTCTTTCATTCTCTTAATAAAATTTATTTATATATTGATCCCATATGTTGATGATATCTTCGGTGTCTATAAATAGTTCGCCATTTGTATCTTTTAGAGCACCACTTCCTATTTGTTTATGTGGGGTCACATAACATTTTGACCGCAGTATACGAACTTTTAGGGTCATATTTAATAAATTGGTTGATTGTTTCGCAAACTTTATTTATCCATTCTTCCTTTGCTGTTTGACATTTTTTTAATTATTTTATCCAGATTTTTGTAGGCAACCGTGTCTATGTCCTTTAGGGATCGTCTATTCTGTATCAGTTCAATGATATCATCAGTTATCCATTCTTTATTTTTATTTTTCTTGGGAGTGTTTTTCATAGCATTTACTTGTGCTGCATTTAAGTAGGATTTTATATATTTCCATTTTTCTTCAGCATCGCACTTCAATTTACTTTTACCACACATTTTTCCTAATTCTTGTTTAAATATTTGTGAAGTTTCGTTATTGGGAGTGTAGTTTGCTGTCAGAGAGTGAAGAGTGTTTATTTTCTGAGCAAATTAATAAATTATATATATGTTTATGAAGGTGATAAATATTAACAAAATTTGGTGAAAATAATCAAGTGATTCATTGTTTTCATAAATTGGTATCGGTATTAGAAATCTTCAACAGTGAATTAAACTTTTAATTGGTTTCTTTGAAATATTTGTTCCTAACCTAGGGATCTAAAATCAGTAAAATAATAGTGATAATAGTTTTTGATCGAATTGATAGATGTAATTCGATCAAAACTATCGAATTAAACCAGAGATTAGTTAAGAGATTGCTCATGCCTATACTAAAATGTGAGGCAAGTTTTGGGCACTGAAAAGAGCGACATCTTAGTGGCAAAAGTCGGCGGCTGGCTGCCAGTGCGAGAAGGAAGCTCTTATAGGGAATCGAGCGTTAGAGTAATAGAGATACTCTTATGCGTTTTAACCTATATGCTGCCATCGGCTCTCCTTCCAAATATTATGAGTCTTTGCGCGTAAGAATTGACTTTATTACTGAATGGCAACATATGGGAATATTATGTGAGTGACAAGGATGCCCTTATGACGTATTTTGCTTTACGTAGTCAGCTATAACGCACGTGGTCTCCTCATTTAACAGTGTCCTTGTTTGTCAATGGCGATATATAAGGAATATTATGTGAGACTGACAAGGAAGCTCTTATGCGTTTCTTGCTATATGGTGCTAGCATTTAGTATTCCTATGCACACAGATATCATCCTTGTTGCTGTTACACGGGACAAATAAATTTTTTTTATATTTGTTTACCTTATAAATTAATTGAAATTATTTTTTAAATTAAAAATATATACTGATTGTATTTTAAAATAAACCCAATCTGCAAATAATGTGACCTATCGCGGTCTATATGTAGTGTACTATGATATGATAAAGATTTTTAAAACAATCAAAGAAAACTCTAGGTTTTTTGAAATTACATTTAAAATTTTGCCCCAATTCCTAGAACATTTGTTTGTATTTTATAAATACGTATTTAGACTACAATGTAGTCATCATCAGTATGAATTAGCTAATCGTAACTATCTCTGGGATAAGGATTCAGCGATATATTGCTTGTTACTGATTTGATGCGTGTCTCAAGGGGTCTCACCAAATTAGCAACAAGCAACATATCTCTGAATCCATATGCCATACTGATGATGACTACATTGTAGTCGAAATACGTATTTATAAAATACATACAAATGTTCTAGGAATTGGGGTAAAATTTTAAATGTAATTATTATATGGTTTACTTTGTTCTGCATTAAAATCGGAGGCGGGTTTGATACGTTCTCGCCACAGACATTTGTCATAAGATCAGTCTTTGGTGGGGACGTCTGCCTGTAGAGTAGTAGAGTATAATGGTATACTGTTAACTGTGCATATACAGTGGTAGATGCACTATACATTGTTTGCAGATTGGGTGTATTTTAAAATACAAGCTGTTTACTTAAATAGGATTTCTTTTTGTAAGGAATCAACAATTTTTTTTGTTTTTCGTTTTGATTTTAGGTCACATAATTTGACCTCTCCCAGTCTAGTTTAAGTAATGAACGAGTCAACATAATTTGTTTCCAAGTTTTAGTACTTATTTTTGATTTTTTTTTTTATAAAAATTTTTTTTGTTAATTTTATTCCAGGTTTTATTACTATTTTTTTATATTTTTTAATTTTTTTTACAAATTTTATTCACACATTATTTTTTTTACACCATTTCGACACTAGGAATAGTAGCGAAGTCGGTATTTGCACTCTTTCATATAGCTACATAAACTTAACATTAATGTGAAAGCTGAGGAATTTGATGAAATATATAGCTTGGGAAGAAACAAAAGTACTGACTATCCTCGACCAATAAAAGTAAAACTATTATGTAAGAAAACAAAAGTAAAAATCATAGAAAAGCGAGGAATGTTGAAAAGCACGAGAATATACATAAATGATGATCTACCAAGAACATTGAGAATAAGAGAAGCGGAGAAAAGAAAGCAGAAATCAGTGGGAAAATTCAAAACAAATGGTAAAAGGTTTGTACCTCAATCATCGGAATAGGGAGAAATTGGAGAACCTAAAATTATACAAGAGGCAAAAAAGTTTAATGGTGTACCAAGTAGATTCCAGGGTGAAGAGATCGCAAGCAAGGGAAGCAATTTAAAAAACTAAAATTTGTGTTTTGGAATTTGTGTTTGAAGGCTTAAGGAATAAAATTAATAATTTAGATATAAGGTCATATTTCCAAAATTTTGCATTTGTGTTATTTACACACAGCCCGAGTATTCAAAATATACTTGTATTGATTTCTATGAGAGGTTAGATGATGAAATTTGCAAAATGTCCCAAAACTACCCCAAAGCTGAAATTATACTGGGTGGAGATTTTAATGCAAGAATAGGGGAAGAACAAGAAACTATAAATTTGGATACCAGTGAAATAATTACTTGCTCTGAAATCGATAACTTGGGTCCACAGCCAAGGCATACTAAAGATCTCTACTTGAACAAAAAATTGTTGGAGTTTGTAAAGCAAAATGATTTCATAATATTGAATGGGAGAGTGAACGGTGATTATGCTGGGGAATGGACATATGTGAGTAGCAAAGGTAGGAGTGTAATTGATTACGTGATGGTTACGAAAAAGCTATGGGATTGTGATATCAATATGAGAGTAGGCGATATGTTACAGTCTACTCACTTTCCTTTGGAAGTTGAAATCAAGGATGGTTGCATAACTACACAGCAAGCTGAAAATAGTACAAGTCAACCCAAATACAAGTGGTGTGAGGAAAAACGCTCTAATATTATTGATAGGATAAGAAGCCAGGAAACTGAACTCTATTTAACTGGCGTTAAGCATATGGCGAAATTGGGGAAAATAAATGAGGCGGTAAAAATACTAGCACGCAATAGTAGTCAGCACCAAATTAATAAGTGGTTTAACAAAGAGTGTGTAATTAAGAAGAGAGAGACAAAGCGAAAATTAAGGAAAATGAGGAGAACTGATGACCAGAATTGTTTATTGGACTACTTGAACTGTCGAAAAGATTACAAAATAATGTGTGAAGAGAAAAAAAAATCAGTACGAGCTCCAATATATAGAACAAATTCATGAAGCATTAAAATATAGCAATTCAGAACAGGTATGGGAGTTAGTAAAAAAAAAACAATAATCGAGATAAGAATCAGAATCAGAATAAGTATTCTATTAATGAAATAACGTGGATTGACTACTATGCAAAATTGTATGGAGAAGAAGCTGCGAATTTACGCAGTGCTGATCTGGACTATGATGTTTGTGAGTTTAGATTTGAGGAAACTGATGTTGATGTGATTCTTGGATCGTTAAAAAATGGTAAGGCAGGTGGTATTGATGGTATATTGAACGAATGCATCAAATTAGCTAGTGAAAACTGTAATTTAAGTTCAGTCCTTACATTATTATTTAATGCCATGTATGATCTTAAAATATTTCCAGAATTATGGAATACTGGTATTGTAGTAAATCTATATAAAGTAAAAGGAGATGCATATGAACCATCGAATTACCGTGGTTTAACGCTCTCACCCAGCATCAGTAAAACTTACACTAAACTTTTATTTGAACGTGTACAGCAATGGGTAGATAAAGAAAACATACTTAACGAGGGGATACGAAGCAATGGACAACATTTTGATACTTAAAACCTTAATTGATAATACATTGAAAATTAAGAGATGCAAGATGTACTGTTGTTTCATTGATTTTGAGAAGGCATTTGACAGGGTCAATAGAGGTCTGTTATGGAATAAATTATGAAATATTGGACTTCCTAAAAGTATGTTGTCTGTTATTCAATCAGTGTATAAGAGTACCTCTTGCTGTATACGGTTGAACAATAAGCGCTTATCGAAACAGTTCCAGACTTACCGAGGTTTAAGACAGGGCTGCCATTTATCAACTCTCCTTTTTTTACTATACATAAACGATTTGAATGAATGGATGCAAAGCATAACTACCACATGTTCGGGTTTCAAGGGAAGACAAATAAAAATATTATTTTACGCAGATGATTTAGTCATCTTATCAAGAACAACTGCGGGAATGAGACGTGCTCTGCAAGCATTACAAGAATACTGTAGTAAATGGAGACTATGTGTGAACGTCTGTTATGTAGACCGTGAGTAATGCAGACCAAATCATTGAAAACGTTAAAAAATTTAAATACTTAGGTGTTGTACTGACATATAATGGTAAATGGAGTGAGCATGTTAATTCTATGAAAGAGAAAGCTAAAGTCGCTCTGTTGCGCATACGAAGACATATTTACCAATTTGACAATTATCCAATAAAGGTCATACTTAATTTGTTCAATGCCTTTGTTGTACCCATCTTAATCTACGGATGCGAAGTTTGGGCTGTTGATGCTACAAAAGAGCAGTTGAAAATAGTTAACACACTGGGGTCTAATTTTTATAAAGAAATTTTGGGTGTCGCAAAATCAACCTGTAATGCTGCGATATATATTGAATTGGGAACAAAACCAATAGACATTATCTGCCTAAAGAGAGCTATAAACTATAATATACGGATACTTGGGAGTGGAAAAAATTTACAAAAAATATACGCAGATAGTCGTAGAGATTGGTTTGCTGAGCAACTATCCAAATTTGAACTGAGTGATGACAGCAGTAAGTTAATTGTAAAAAATAAATTGAAAGGGTACTCGTTGCAAGTGTCGCTCAGTGAAATATATAGCAAAGAAAGCTTATCGATGTTCAACAAACTTAATCATGATGTGCAGGGGGGGTTGTATTTGAATGAATGTGGAAAGATTGATAGAAGGGTTATTGTTAGTTTTAGATTAAACACATTTTAATGGGAATACAAAAAAATAAATGGAGAAAGGCTATGTAAATTGTGCCCAGGGATAGAATCGGTAGAACACTTACTAGAATATTGTCCAGGCACTGCGGGGGAATATAGGCAGAGATTGCATAATTTAAATACTTAGAAAGCAGAAGATATTTTGAATGTTCATGACCAAACTAAACTTAAACATGCCATTAACTATTTAAATTTTATTTTGTTAAAACGAAAAACAATGCTCTAATCATATTTCTGTGATCGTTTGTCTCTCTGGTTTTGCTTTTGAAATAAGAAGCAGTGAGTTGCAAGAATTTATTTATTAGTTAAAACTTTTTCAGGAATTTTTGTTTTATTTTTTTAATTTGATTGTGAATGCTATTGTCATTATTATTATTGTATATATATATTAGAGTTTTTTTTTTTTTGTTGCTGTTACCTACGTTATAATAACTAAATAAGTTGATTTGTATATTACATGTCAAACAATAATAAATAAATAAATAAAATATAGCTATATCGTCCGCGCCTGCGCGTTGTGCTGCTGACGTGGATAGGTCTTTCCCATCCCGCGCACGCATATTAACTGTTGTCCACATGCTTGCGCATGTTTGCTGCGAATTCGTCATTTTAAATATTGCCTTCTCCGGTACGTGTACCGCAAACTCAGGAATATCCAAGCGTAAGCGAAAAAGCGATATAATTTTTAATGCCTTTTATCACCACTTATACGTGTGAAGCTGCGTTCTTAGCCTTGGTGTATTTAAAAAATAAGTATCGAACCGATGGATGTCGAATCTAATTTGAGAATAAAATTAACATCATTACCTCCTAATTTGAAATTGTTATGTGATGACAAACAACATCATCCTTCGCACTAAGGAAAAAATATGTGGAAACAAAGTTTACTTCTTTTACTAAACTTTTAAATGAAAATAACTGTTCTTTTTTTAATTCCTTATATTTTTTTATATAATTATTTTATTTTTTTATGCAATTTTTGTGTATGAAATTTTTTTTTTTTTTAGCGTCCTAATTTTAACTATTATCAATTCTAATAAGAACTATGAATAGAGTGATCACTAGATAAAAATCGTGAATTGTGTCTACCCAATGGAAGACACAAGAATAAAGAATTACATACTAAAATTTTTTAAGTACATTTATCACTAAAATGTCAAATAAATCTATATTTTAATTCTAAGATATTAAGTTTATTTAGTCTGTTTAAGGTCTTACTATTGTCAAGAAGATTAAGCACATACACATTTGGATGCATTTCTAAACGATACATATAGTTTTCACTAAATCGCACTATTTCTTCACGCACTGTAGACACATTTAAACTACGATGTAGGTCATCGTTTCGAACGTACCATGGTATATCACTTATTGCACGCAGCACTATAGACTGAAAACGCTGTAAAATCTCAATGTTACTCACACTTGCAGTACCCCACAATTGAATACCGTATGCCCATATAGGTTTCAAAATCCTTTTATACACTAATAACTTATTTTCGAGGGATAATTTAGAGTTACGATTAAGCAACCAGAAATATTTATTGAATTGACTATTTAATTGTTTTCTTTTGGCCCATATATGATTTCGCCAAGTTAAACGTTTATCCAGATGCATACCCAGATATTTGACATCTTCGTTTTGTGGAAGTATCGCGTTATTTAAAGTTACTGGTGGACAGATTCCCCTGCGTAATGTGAAGGTAACTTGGACCGATTTATTTGTATTAGCACGAATCCGCCACTCATGCAGCCATTGCTGAACTTGGTTTAAACTTAATTGAAGTTTTTCCGATGCTACATTTGGATCCGAATCTGATACTAGGATTGCAGTATCATCTGCAAAAGTAGCAGTAATGTTTTCATCGTTCACTGGCAGACCGAGTGTATAAATTAGATACAAAATTGGAGCTAAAATGCTTCCCTGAGGAACTCCGGCAAAAATAGGATATATATCAGATAGATCATTTTGAAACCTTACTTGATAATATCTGTCAGTTAAATATGATTTTGAAATGAGATAATACGAATCTGAAATGTTCTTTTTCAATTTATATAATAATCCAGGATACCATACTTTGTCGAAAGCTTGACTGATGTCAAGAAACGCTGCCGTACAATATTTTTTCTCTTGAAAAGCATTGTTAATGCCACTGACAACTCGGTGAACTTGTTCGACCGTTGAATGTTTGGATCTAAAACCAAATTGATGATCAGGAACTAGATTGGATTCTTCCAAAATTGGTAAAAACCTCCTTAGAAATAATTTTTCGAAAATTTTAGATAGTAACGGTAGGAGGCTTATTGGCCTGTAGGATGTAACATCATTTATAGGCTTTCCTGGTTTTAGTATCATGATAATCTGCGATACTTTCCAAATTTGAGGAAAATGTTTTAGGCGCAGGATGGAATTAAAGATAGTACACATCATGACAATAGTTTTTTTTGGTAACTCTCGAAGAATTCGGGCAGTTACAAGATCATAGCCGGGAGCCTTTTTATTATTGATATTCCAAATGACCGATTTGATTTCTTTAGGTGAAAAGGAAACAATAGGGAGGGATAACTGCAAAGGAGCATCCAGAAAAAGGGTTTCTTCTTCATTTAGGTCAGAAAACAAATTAGCCTTTTCTTTAGAACTTTTAGCCCAGCTGCCATTAACACGACGAAGAGGTGGTATAGGCTTTCGAGGTTGTTTACAGCGCCTAGTAGCTTTCCAGAGGGAATAGTCTGCAGCATCTGTTGGTGATAAATTTTCGAGGTAGTCTTTGATAGCTTCTTGTTTTAGTTTCTCCAACAGTCGTTTTAAATTTTGAGCAGCCCTGTTGTATGCGTTTTTATCTTCTAGCGTACCTTGTTTGCTGCCAATTTCTTCTCAATCTCCGCTTTTCTAGAATTAAATTCCGTACAGCATCGGATTGAGTAGTGTTAACTCTGCTCTTGTTACAAACTGTAGGCGTAGATTTAAATGCAGCTGATTGTAAAGTTTGTGTAAAATCTACTACCGCTATTTTAAGTTCCTCTTCTGTTTTTATAGGCTTTTGCAGAACTATATTTGTGTCAATGTAGTCTCTAAAATAATCCCAGTCTGTATGTTTATTGAAAAGACATGGAGGTATATCTTTTTCAATAAGTTGCGTATTTGTGGTGAGTAGCACAGGGGAGTGATCTGAAGATAATTCATCGCAGGAAGTAATTTTTAAGTATCTACGTGACATATTTTTAGTAATGAATATATCTAATAGATCTGGAATTTTATTAGGATCCGATGGCCAATATGTAGGCTCTCCAGTTGAAATATGGTCTAGACCTTTAGATTCTATAGCTTTATGCAAGTTCCTGCCCTTGGGGATTATGAGTCGTGAGCCCCAGTGGGTATGCTTGGCATTATAGTCTCCGCCAGAAATGAATCTATGGCCAAGAGTGTCAAAAAAATCTTGAAAATTTACCTGATTTATTGCATGTCTTGGGGGACAGTAAACGGCAGAAAAAGTCAATGGACCAATCCAATCTTCTACCACTACACTTGTAGCTTGAAGATATTTGGTACAGTTATAAACTGTTACATGATGTTTCATGCTATTTTTTATTATATATATGTGTATGAAATAAACAAATAACTTGATTTTCATTAAAAAATAAAATTTCTTTTGTAAATAAATGGTTTTTTTTTTCATAAGGTGGGTCGCGAAAAATTATAGACCCTCGTACCGGGCCGCGGTCAAAAAAGTTTGGGAAACGCTTACCTATATCAATATCAAATAAAGTATTTTTAAATATGCATAAATAAAGTATTTTCCCATAAAACTCCGTCATAACAGATCGTGGAGTAGATCTACCGGGGAAACCACGTTAAAAAAAAAACGCGCTAAAAAGTACACTACCTCACAGGTGGTGTGGAAATGTGTGCATATCATGTATTGTAACTCCTTCAACTTTTAGAATGACGATATCTTAGGTGAATCTTAGGAAAAAAAGTATAAGGACCATTTTTGTTAATAACAATTTTTGTTATGATCTACAATTTTTGTTTGGGCTATATTTTTTATAAAACTTACCGTTTGCGAGAAAAATCCAAAATACTGAAAATTTTTACCTTTGACCTTGAATAACTTTTTTAGCATACATGGGATCTATGGGGACTTTTGGCACTTTATTTTTACTGGTGTACCTAAGGTCTCTACCAAAAGTCAGCTTTGCTGGAATTTTTGTTATTTGAAATGTCTATTTTTACCGGAATATAAGAAATGTTGCTACTAGCATACATAATACAATTGCTAGAATTTTAAATCAAAACAAAAACAAACATATACTTTTTATTTATAATCAAAGAATATTTTTATGTAAAAAACAATATCTATTATAAAAAAAATTAATTTTTATAAAAAACATCAATTAAATAAAAAAAAAAAATTACTTTTTATTTAAAAAAAAACTAAAATTTCGCATAAGAGTGTCTCTGTCACTCTCACATAATAATCCCTATATATCGCCATTGACAAACAAGGACACTGTTATATGAGGAGACTATGTGCGTTACATCTGACAACGTATAGCAAAAAACGACATAAGAGCAGCCTTGTCACTCACATTATATTCCGGTATGTTGCCGTACAGTAATAAAGTCAATTCTAATGCATACTCATAATATTTGGAAGGAGATCCGATGACAACATATAGGAAAAAAACGCATTAGAGTATCTCTGTTAGTCTAACGCTCGATTCCCTATAAGAGCTTCCTTCTCGCACGGCAGCCAGCCGTCGACTTTTGCCGCTAAGGTGTCGCTCTTTTCAGTGCCCAAAACTTGCCTCACCTTTTAGTATAGGCATGAGCAATCTCTTAACTAATTTCTGATTAAACACCAGTGGTTTGTGCATAAACTAAGCGTTAAAATGTCAAGTCAAAGAATACATATATACATAGAAGCTTATTACTCCACTTTTTCTGTCCCCATAATATGTTAGTTGGAACATTTAATAACCAGAGGGTAATAGCATGTACTTTCTCTAGTAGCAGCACGATTCGTCGCATATTCGCATCATTCACTGGCCAGTTGTCAGCTGAATCATATCGAAGTCGAGGTGCAGCTAATTGTTTCTTTTTTTAAATATAGTTTATTATTTTTAAAAAAAGGTTATATATACAATTTTTCAGGATTAAAAATAAATAATTCTTTTTATTATTTAATTTAATTATTACCTAAAAATAAATAAATAATTGTAGTTTTTTTATATTACTTTAGATATAATATTGTTGTGTAACTTGGTAATACATGTTTAATTTTTTATTAAACTTATTATTTAACTTTTACGAAATTGTAAAAATTCAAAAGAAATGTGTTTATTAAAATGATATTTTTGCAAAATCAACAAAAAAAAAGTCTTTTATACTTTTTTATACCCAGTATTATGTAAATATACAAGGTATATTAAGTTTAGTCCCGACTTTGTAACGCTTAAAAATATTAATCCTTGACAAAAATGCTTCACAAAGGCAATCATAAAATGGCCTAATTCGGCCATTTCCGCATGTCCGTCCGTCTGTTCGTGAAGCCGATAACTCAAAAACAAAAAGAGATAACGAGCTGAAATTTTTTTTATGTGTTCTATAGCAAAAAAGTAAGTTCGTTAATGGGCAAAATCGGCCATGCTTGGGCAAAATGGGCAAAACTGCCTATCTTTGAAACCGCAAGAGATATAACAAAAATTGAATAACAAAAAATCTTCTTCTTTTTAAACTTTTGTTTGAAAATTTTTTCCATAAACTCAATATTTTCTCATAATTTTTGCTGAAAAGTTCCTCGGAAAGCAAAAAATATGCCCATCTTTAAAACCATAAAAGATTTTTTTTTTAATTATGGAAGAATTCAAAAATTGTTAACAATTCAAACATTGATGCAAAATTCAGTATATAATGGGTATTAAATCTAAACAATTATCTGAGTTAGTTGTTACATTACTTATTTAAAAACAATTGTGAATCAACTCACATTTAGATTATAGATTTACAATAGATTTTGTAGATTTAAAATGTAGATTCAATTAGAATCGGATATAATCCAATATTTTACATTCAAATTTCAATCTTATAATCAGTCAAAATTAATGAAGTAATTAGTAAATAAATTAAGTTTTTTAAGTGTTTTGTTTTATTTCTGACTTACATATCATTCTTGTATTATCAATTAACTTAGGAATATACATGATTCAGCTGACAACTGGCCAGTGAATGAATGATGCGAATATGCGACGAATAGTGCTGCTACTAGAGTAAGTACATACTATTGCCCTCTGGTTATTAAAAGTTCCAACTAACAAATTATGGGGACAGAAAAAGTGGACTAATAAGCACCCCCAGGAAGTTGGCTCGACACTTTGGAATTTCCCAATAAATAATACAACAAATAATTGCTCCCGATTTGCTCCTAATTGCTCCGCAGTTTTTATTATTTGATCCATCATAGATTTTGAGAAAAACTCAAAAAAGTAAAAGTGAAAAAAAACTAGATCCTAGGGACATTTTGAAAAACCGATTTCAGCTGAACCCAGACGATTTAAAGAGTTTTTTATGAACCAGACAATTGCTCCCTGTTTACTCTTAATTGCTCCACTATTAGATATAACAAATTCACATTCGATATATGAGAAATAATCGAAAAACATGAAGCGGCTATGGAAGTGGTGGGAGGTACGCCAACTTCACAATCCGAATTTGAATGAATATAATAAACGAAACTTAAAAAGAATTGAATCGATCAATTGCTCCCGAATTGCTCCTAATTGCTCCACAGTTTTTATTTTTTGCTCCATCATAGATTTTGAGAAAAACTCAAAAAAGTAAAAGTGAAAAAAAACTAGATCGTAGGGACATTTTGAAAAACCGATTTCAGCTGAACCAAGACGATTTAAAGAGTTTTTTATGAACCACACAATTGCTCCCTGTTTACTCTTAATTGCTCCACTATTAGATATAACAAATTCACATTCGTTATATGAGAAATAATCGAAAAACATGAAGCGGCTATGGAAGTGGTGGGAGGTAGGCCAACTTCACAACCTGAATTTGAATGAATGTAATAAACGAAACTTTAAAAGAATTGAACTGATCAATTGCTCCCAAATTGCTCTTAATTGCTCCCCAAAACTCATTAATTGCTTCTCAATTGGGTACAAACTAATGATATAAAATCTGTTCACATTAAGACCTAACCGGATTATTCAGGTTCCTTCTGTCTCGAGCCAGGAGACACCGAGATACAAAGCAGCGATCGGAAGGGTATCGAAGGAGACAACGAAGTTGGCTTCATCCTCGGGCAAGAATTTTACAAAGGGGCATTTAGAATTAGAGTCGGAATCCGTGTTTTTGAATTGGCGCCTTATTCTGGAGGTTCTGCTTCGCGTCGTCCGCCAGCAGTGTCTCTTCTGTCGAATCAGACAAAAGAGGTTATGTTCTGTACAAAATTCATTTTAATTAACGAATAACTTCGCAATTATGGCGGAGCAATTAAAAATAAGGATGGAGCAAATTGAAGCGACAAAAGAGCAATCGTTTCCGCCCTTATTTTTTTCATATCAATCCAGAATATCTGTTCCCCCCTTAGTTCAAAGGTGGTCGAGCTGTACATTGAGATAGCTCATTCAACTGGCCATAAATAATTAATAACTCGGTAATTATGAGGGAGCAAATACAAAAACAGCTGGAACGAGCTCTCGCAAATAATTTCTGAATGATTTTACGAAGGAGCAATTAGAATTAGAGTCGGAATCAAGCTCTCGCGAATGATTCTCGAGCAGTCGATTTGTGTTTTGTGTTTTTGAATTGGCGCCTTATTCTGGTGGTTCTGCTTAGTGTCGTCCGCCAGCAGTATCTCTTCCATCGAATAAAAAAAGTGAGGTTAAGTTCTATACAAAAATTATTTTTAATTAGCAAAAAACATCGCAATTACGGCGGAGCAATTAAAAATAAGGATGAAGCAAATTGAAGTGACAAAAGAGCAATCGTTTCCGCCCTTATTTTATTCATTTCCGTCCAGAATATCTATTCCCCACTTAGTTCCAAGGTGGTCGAGCTGTACATTTAGATAGCTCATTCAACTGAGAGGGAGCAAATAAAAAACAAGCTTCCACTAATGATTCCTGAGTAATTACGAGGACGCCATCAGTTCCAAATCAAAATAAGCCCTTCAGAGTGATATTCCAAAGTAATTATTTTCGTATGTGTTTGAATTACGCGCTCAGAATTCCACTTGAATGCTCCAGCATCCGGTCTTGATGTGAACAGATTTTCTATCATTAGTTTGGACGCAATTGAGGAGCTATTAATGAGTTTTGCGGAGCAATTAAGAGCAATTCGGGAGCAATTGATCAGTTCAATTCTTTTTAAGTTCGTTTATTATATTCATTCAAATTCGGGTTGTGAAGTTGGCCTACCTCCCACCACTTCCATAGCCGCTTCATGTTTTTCGATTATTTCTCATATAACGAATGTGAATTTGTTATATCTAATAGTGGAGCAATTAAGAGTAAACAGGGAGCAATTGTGTGGTTCATAAAAAACTCTTTAAATCGTCTTGGTTCAGCTGAAATCGGTTTTTCAAAATGTCCCTACGATCTAGTTTTTTTTCACTTTTACTTTTTTGAGTTTTTCTCAAAATCTATGATGGAGCAAATAATAAAAATTGCGGAGCAATTAGGAGCAAATCGGGAGCAATCATTTGGTGTATTATTTATTGGGAAATTCCAAAGTGTCGGGCCAAGTTCCTGGGGGTGTAATAAGCTTCTATGTATATATGTATTCTTTGGTCAAGTGCAATTAGCCTCTGAAAATAATAAATGATCCAACAGAGGGTAGCACTACTGGGGGTACACGTGTTTTGATTTTTTCATTGACAGCAAAGTTGAGCAACGTCATGACTCGGCAAAAAATTAATTTTTGTTTAATTGTTCAAAAACCATATTTTTTTGGCTTGCCTTGGGCTTTATTCTATGGATTACTAGACATTTTTATAAAAAACTCGAATTTTTGAAGCAAAAAATAGGAATCACGATTTTTGACGGTTTTTTCCGAGTTTTCTCAAAAAGTACTGATCCAATTTCAATTCAAGATACGTCAATCGATAGATTTTTTTGATACCTATAACTATTTTATTTAACTGTTCCTGATCGGAGTTCAAGTTTTTTTTATTCGCAAAAGAAAATTTTTTCAATTTATTATTGTATTGCCAACAACTGGTTCTGATCCAAAAATTACTCAAGAGGGTGGTGATCCTCTCCAGCATTTACTAAGAATACATTAAGTGGATATTTAAATAAATAAATAAAAATATTATAAATGGACTTATTAGTGAATTAAAAATATAATTTTACAAACATTGATTCAATACAATTATAAAATGTAGGATTCTATGAAGATATATATATATTTAAATATAATTATGTTATAAAATTAAATAAATAAAGTTAAATTATACAAATATACATATATTTCAAATTCCTACAATTGGTGACTCCGATAAAAGTTAGTGAATATCGCTAAAATAAAAAAAATTTTATTTAAAATATTATATACAATTAATTTATAATGGCGACCGAAAACAATGACATTTTCCTACATCAAGTTCAGGAACCTCAACAAGAAATTGCGCAATCATTTGTAGAAAAATTAAGCATTAAACTTCCACCTTTTTGGTGTGACAAACCAGAAATTTGGTTCGCTCAAGTAGAAGCCCAATTTAGACGTAGTGGAGTTCAAGGAACGTCGGAGGAAACCAAATTTGATTACCTCTTGGCTCAATTAGAGCATAACTTTATGGAAAATATATGGGATTTAGTAAGCGCAGTTAACTCAAATAAATATAGTACTGCCAAACAGCGGCTCCTTAGAATAAATAAAGAGGGTGAAGGCCAACAGATGATACGTCTACGTGAGCTCGAGCTAGGTGGCATGAAACCTAGCCAGTTGTGGCGTAAAATATTATCAATGGCTGCAAGGGGAGTTGCTGATCGTTTTCTACAAACTTTATGGCTCGATAAATTACCACCCAATATGCGTGACATGATTACAATCGTAGACGATGATATTGAAAAATGTGTGCATTAGGCGACAAATTATGGGAACAAAAATCGTTAGACGTGGTTAACATTAAATCTAATTTTGAAACATGCAAAGAACAACCTGTGGCGTCATTAACACTTCAGGATTTGTATGTTCGTATTGAGGAAATGGAGCGTAAATTTGATTGATCCCGTAGCAAAGAACAACACATTCGTACCAACCGTTCACATTCTAGAAGGCGTTCTAAAAGCAGGTCATATTACGATAAAGATGGAAAATACTGCTACTACCACCATTTTCGTTTTGGTAATAAATGCAAACCTGAAAAATGCGTTTCTCCCTGTCATTGGAAAGAAAATCAGGAAAACACCAACCGGCAACGCATGTGAAAGCCCAATGCCTTGCCGCAGAAGCACATAAGGGCCATAATGTTCGACTATTCGTAAAAGATCGAAATCTGGAATTAAATTTTCAGTAGATAGCGGTGCAGACGTATCCGTACTACCATCAAGTATAACAAGGTCCAGTGAACTATCCGAGTTTCATTTATATGCCGCTAATGGCACAAAAATTCCAACATTTGGCACAAAATTATTAAATGTGGATATTGGTCTAAAAAGAAAATTCGAATGGCTATTTATTATAGCAGACACAACAAAGGGCATTCTAGGTGCAGATTTTATGCATCACTTTGGTATAATAATTGATTTACAAAAGAAAGTATTAAGAGACAATATAACTAATTTAAGTGTTTCAGCAGATATTGCTCATATCTCAGTGACTGACTCGGTGAGCACAATACATGCCGAATGTGAATTTTCAAAACTGTTAGCTACATTTCCGGAGTTAACAAATCCAACTACAACGCCTTAAACTGTAACACATAATGTTTAATATTATATTACAACTACAAATGGACCGCCTGTATATAGCAAATTTCGCAGATTGGATCCTGAGAAGCTCAAAATTACCAAACAGGAATTCCAATATTTATTAGATAACAGTGGGTGAGTCCTCTTTATTTAGTTACAAAAAAAGATGGCAGTTGGCGTGCATGTGGCGATTATGGACGTTTCAATGACAGAACTATTCCCGATCGATATCCGCTGCCACGTATTGATGTTGTTAATACAATTTTACAAGGAAAAACTATATTTACAAAATTGGAGCTTCTCCACGCTTTCCATCAAATTCCAGAAGCTGAAAAAGGTAATTAGAAAACTACAATTATAACTCCATTTGGTCTCTTCGAATATAACTATATGCCATTTGGGCTAAGAAATGCCCCTTCAACTTGTCAGAGATTTGTTAATGAAACCCTAACTGGTCTAGATTTTGTGTTTGAATATCTGGATGATTTTTTAATTGCCTCAAAAACTCCAGAAGGGCACCTTCATCATCTTCAAACAGTATTTCAGCGTTTAAGTCTGTACGGAATAAAAGTTCATGTGTGTAAGTCCCTATTTGGAGTTAACAAATTAACATTTCTAGGTAATCTAATCACACCCGAAGGGACAAAACCAGATCCAGAAAAAGTCAGTGCCGTAATAAATATGAAAAAACCATATACAATAAAAGAATTACGAGCTTTTTTAAGCACTGTTAATTTTTACAGAAGATATTTCAAAAATGCCGCAAAAAACCAAGCCTTACTAAATGACTACCTAAAAGGGGCTAAACGAAATGATCGTCGAAAAATCGAATGGACTGCCGAAACTAATGCACAGTTTGAGCAATGTTAAGCTGACCTAGCTGATGCAGCATTGCTAACTTGCCCGACTGGTAAAAACGAATTGGAACTGGTGGTGGATGCTTCAGATTTTGCCGTAGGAGCGGTACTACAACAAAAAGAAACATGTGGTTGGAAACCAATTGGATTTTTCTCAAAAAAATTATCAGAAGCGCAGAAAAAGTATGCAACTTATGACCGAGAATTATTAGCAATATACCTGGCCATCAAATATTTTAAGTATTTCTTGGAAGGCAGAATCTTCACGCTACGTACCGATCACAAACCGTTAACCTTTGCCTTTCAGTAAAACAATGAAAAAGTCACGCCAAGGCAACTAAGACATTTACAATACGTGTCACAATTCACCACCGATATAAAACATATATAAGGCAAACACAACATTGTTGCGGATACTTTAAGTCGACTGGAAGAACACTGTTTTATTGATTATAATGATATTGCAAAAACTCAAGTTGATGATAATTAACTTAAAAAATTACGCACCGACAATAATACATCGTTAAGATTAAAGAAATATTCTCTTTCATCGAATTTAATATTATGGTGTGATACATCCACATCTAACATAAGACCATATATTCCATTAAAATGTAGAAAAGCTGTCTTCGACCAATACCATAATAGGTCACATCCAGGAGTTAAAGCATCAGTACGCTTACTTACTTCTTAATTTGTTTGGCATAGTGCATTTGGATATAGAGGGTCCATTGCCACCATCAAACGGATTTCAATATTTACTTACGTGTATCGATAGATTCACTTCGTGGCCAAAAGCAATACCATTAAAGAACATCACAGTCGAAACAATATTACAAACCGTTTACAATCATTGGATATCCGGATTTGGATCCCCTACAACAATTATAACTGACCAGGGTGGACAATTCCAGTCCGAGTTATTCCACTCTTTGTCGAAACTGTGTGGAATAAAACCTAAATAAACTACAGCTTACCATCCTCAGGTGAATGGAAAGATTGAATGCTTCCATATAACATTAAAAGCAGCGTTTCGTTCGCATTGTGTTAATGAATGGACCACCGTTTTAACTAGCATTTTATTGAGATTACGAACAACTATAAAGGAGGATACTAATTGCTCAATAGCAGAAATGGAGTATGGAACATCTCTTCGACTTTCTGGAGATTTCTTTACCCCACCTAAAGAACAACTTAAACGAACCATGCAGAAGCTAACACCAGTACCATATAAAATGCGCAATAAACTAACAACTTTTGTACATAAAGACTTGAAATCTTCAAGCCATGTCTTCGTGAGAGTGGACAGAATTAAGGTTTCGCTCGATAAGTAACTAAACAAACAGAAAAATATTTTACGCTAAAGATTAAAGACAAAGAAACAAATATATCAATAGACCGGTTAAAACCAGCCTACAAAGTATCAACTCCAGACGCTATTGAGCTACCAACTGAAAATCATATTCCACCTTCCACCATCGCTGCCGATAAAGAGGATTCAGCTAACAATAAAACTCGTTTGGGACGCAGAGTTAAATTTTCGTCTCGTTATAAGGGAATTATACTAAAGTAAAAATTTGGTTGAAATTTATTTCGTAAGTTTTCCCTTAGTATGTTTTTAAAATTTTATAACGCGGCAAGTTTTAAAATATATGAAATCATCAGGAAAAATAACTTGCCGCGTTATATAAAATTTTAAAAACATACTAAGGGAAAACTTACGAAATAAATTTCAACCAAATTTTTTCTTACATTTAATCAATTTACCCCTCATTAATTTTTTTAGTAAATAGTTTACCGAGCTATTTACTTTGTAAATAGCTCGGCTCTTTAATGGGATATCATCACTTTTCAATGAGCAACTATTATTTGAAGTCTAGAGCTATTTACTTTGTAAATAGCTCGGTCCTTTCTTCCATATCATCACTTTTTAAGAAGCAACTATTATATGAAGTCTAGAGCTATTTACTTTGTAAATAGTTCGGTCCTTTCTTCCATATCATCACTTTTTAAGAAGGAACTATTACATTAAGGATTTTCCCGAAAACTCGGCCCTTTCTTACATTTATGTTTTTGGTCGGATATCAATCCTTTTTGTAAGGCTTAAATATACGAAGCCGAAGGCTTCGCACAAAACGCTACGCGTTTTGTTACTCTTCCCGTATGCTTTGCGTTTCTTTACGCTTCGCGATACTTTACTCTTTTTAGATTCACATATACAAAGGAGACCGCTTCGCGATATGTAACGTCAACTGGCTCTGCTCGCTTTTTGAAAGGCTTATACATCAATTAGTATGGTTGTTATATAATAATAGTGACAATGAGAAATCAAACCCTTTAAAACAAAAAATTCTAAATCGGTTCATAAATAACGGAGTTCTGAGGTAAAACAATTAAATGTGTAACACTTGTATGTTTATTGTATAGGATCTTATATATGTTAGGTATTGACCAACAGTATAATAGAAATGTCTTAGAAATTCTCCACCAAATGCAAAAAACCCCATCTTTCTACCATGAATAGAACTTTAGGGGGTTGTTTTCCCATCTTTTTTGGGAGTGGTGAGGAAAAGTTTTAAGATTTTCTAATTACCTTCTTAATTTGTAGCTATTAAGCGTCGAATGCAAAAAACCACATCTTTCTGTCATGTATAGAAGAAAAAGGGTGGTTTTAGGGGTGTTTTTTCCATTTGTGAATGGTTGCGATTGGAAAATTTACTCTAATAAAATAATCCTGTTATTTTAATCCAGTTCCACGTTGAATAAAAATAACCGTCCGTTCTAACATGAAAAGGGCAGTTTTAGGGGTGTTTTTCCACTTTTTGGGGATTGCAATGTAGGTTATGAAATTTTCGTGGTATTCTGTTAATTTGACTTTATTTTGGGTCGATTGGTGAAAATCCCATCTTTCTGCCATGAATAGAAGTTAAAAGGGTAGCTTCGGGGGTGCTTTAAAGATTTTTTTTGGGAGAAAGCGATGATAGTTTTTAAGTTTTTTGAATAACCTTCTTAATTTGTAGCTGTTTAGCGTCGAATATAACAAACTGCATCTTCCTAGCATGTATACAAGAAAAGGGGTAGTTTTAGGGGTGTGTTTCTCATTTGCGAAGGGTAACGATGGAAAAATTTACGGTTTTAAAATAATCCTATAACTTTATACCCGGTCCACGTCGAATGAAAAAAACCTGATCTTTCTAACATGAATAGAAGTGAAAAAGGCAGTTTAAGGGGTGTTTTTTCGGAGGTTTCCGATGTAGGTTATGAAATTTTTCAAAGTAATCTGTTAACTTGACTTAAAAAAGAAAATCCCATCTCTCTAACTAGAACTGACATGAAATGGCAATTTTACGGTTGTTTTCCTAATTTTCGGGAGGGGGAAATGAAATTTTTTAAAGTATTCTGTTAACTTGACTTTATTTCGGGTCGATTGGTGAAAATTCCATCATTTCAGCATATATAGAACTGAAAAACGTAATTTGGGGGGTGTTTTTTCGATTTTTCGGGAGGTTGCAATAAAAAAAATTAAGTTTTTTTTAACTTCCTAATTTGTAGCTATTAAGCGTCGATTGCAAAAAACTGCATCTTGTTGCATGTATAGAACAAAAAGGTTGGTTTTGGGGTTGTTTTTACCAAGTTTTTTTCAAGGAAAAATTTTCTTCCTTCAAATAATTCTGTTATTTTGAAACTGTTCCACGTCGAATGGAAAAAAACCGATCTTTCTATCATGAATAGAAGTGAAAAGGTCAGTTTTAGGGATGTTTTCCCCATTTTCGGTGTGGTTGCGATATAGGTAATGAAACTTTTCAAAATATTCTGTTAATTTAACGTTATTTCGGGTCGATTAGTGAAAATTCTATCTTTCTAGAATTTATAAAAAAGAAAAACGTAATTTTGGAGTATATTTTTCCAATTTTCCGGGGGGTTGCACTGAAACAATTGAAGTTAATAAATAATAATTGATCAACGCAAAATATAATAAAAAAGTTAAAATGAGAATATAAATTAATGTTTATTACAAAATTACAAAAAAAAATCTGTACACAGTGGTCACCCATCCAATTACTGATTTTAACTAACGTTGCTGAACTTTTAAATGCTATATGCCAACTGCTGTATACAAGAAGCCAATTCACTACTATAGGTTAATGAAATTTTTAGTCATAATATAGGTCATTGTGTTTTCTACATGGGTGTTTAGTTTTAAATGGTCTAATACAATCAATATTAAAATACCTGACTGTCATCCAATCAGATAGGACTCTATAAAAATATTAACGAATTAGATAAATATATGCGTTCTAATGCTAATTTAATTAAAACGAAAATTGTAAAAATTTCCTTTTTTCCGATACAAATTTCCAGTTTTCGCAATTTTCCCGTCGGTTTGGGTACTACAGTTACCTACATGCCAAAGATCAACTTTACAGCATATCTGGAAGTATCGTAAAATATTGATCTATTAGTTACCAAGAATTGTAGGCGTTCCCGCGAATTTTGCGTTTTTGAAGTGAAATAACTTTTTAACGGTTAATTCGTTAACGTTGATTGAAAAAACTGTTTCTTATAATTCCGTAAAGTATCTATATTCGAACACTGTAGCTCTGTATATCAACACTGTAGCTCTTTTCGTTCAAAAGATACAGCACCTAAAAAACGACGCTAAATTAAGGTGTAGTAATAGCACTGTAGTGAAAAGTCCGAATGTCTCCCTTAAATCTCGGCCTTACGCACTACCGTGCTCTAGATGAAGATATATAAATATATATCTAAATATAACTTTATAGTAAAATTAAATAAACAAAGTTAAATTATACAAATATATATTTCAAAAACCTACAGTGGACACTAAAAATTTAAAATATTATGAAATAATGAACCTGATCTTAAAGGTTATTAATAATAGCTTACAAAATTTTTGTTACGCTGAAGAGATAGACTTTATTAAACGTATTAACAGTCAAAATGAGAGCGTTCCAATTATTGTAGGTTTCACACTTGGCAGAAAAAATTATTGGTTTTGCAAAATAAATATAAATTAAATAATTCTTCTAAAAGAAATAATAAGAATGTCTACATCTCAGAATATTTCACGAAATAAGTTCTAAAAATGAGGAAAATTGCAATTCCAATTTTGACTAAATCGAAACAAGAAGGAAAACATGCAATACTGAAACAAGACAACCTTTTCATTGAAGGAAAACTAGTGGCACTGTCAGAAGATAAGACTAACGAAAATCAATTAACATTAGTAAACCAAAAAAATCAGTTTCGAGGTGAAAGTGAAATACAAGTACCAAGTGTTTATAATAGAAACGTAGGGTCTGAAAAACAGAACAAGCAAAACTTAAAAAAAAGACCTCCAACTGAAAATGCTCAAACAAAAACCACCACCCAAAGAAGACAAATTGGAACAATCGACAGTTTTACGAGGCCATGAGCAAACTCAGTGGGTACGCCCTTATCAAATCTTTCTGCAGGAGACATTGAAATAATCTAGTAGAAAAGAGTAAAAAGGCAACGTTAACTGGATGTCTAAATCAATACTCGCAATCAACGCATTTTAAAAAAAATCGCCAACGTCAAGCAAATAAAGATCAACCTCTGACAACAGTGAACTACAATCCTAACAAAATTTATAAAAACATAGAAAATTGTCAAAAGACAGTAGGCAACGGCAAACCACTGTCAATCACTACTGTCCAGGGCAATCATGGCATCCCAAAACCTTTAAAAATAGGCACCTGGAATGTGCAAACTATGAATAAAACCGGTAAACTAGATAACTTAACAATTGAAATGAATAGACTCCAATTGGATATTCTTGGAATATCCGAAGCTAGATGGACCAATGGTGAAAGTTTTATAACTGGCGAAAATTCAGGGTAATCTACTCTGGGGGAAGGATCCACGATAATGGAGTTGCAATGAAGCAGCAAAAATTATTATGGGGTATTGGCAAATATCAGATAGAGTATTACTAGTTAAACATCGAGGCTTGCCCGTTCGGATCAAGCCATCAAATAGTGTAAAAATAGATAACTAGTCATAGTTATGGGAGACTGAAATGCGCAAATAGGAAAAGGTACCCGAAACGAGAACATAGAGACATACGGCTTAAATAAACGCAATACCGGAGAAGATATGTTGGAAGACTGGTGCACCGAACATGAATTTGTCGTTACCAATACATGGTTAAAGAATCATCCGAGAAGACTATGGACGTGGAAAAGCCCTGGATATAGATGTCGAAACCAAATCGATTTCATTTTAATCAATAAAAGATATCGAAATGCTCTCCTTAGCTCAAAAACATACCCGGGAGCAGACTGCTATACTGATCGCGCACTACTTGTAGCAAAAATAAGGCTCAAATTTAAAACGATAATTAAACCCAGCAAAACTGCAAAGAAAAACTTTAATGTTTTGGTTAATGATACAAAAACGCAACCAAAATTTAACGAAGAACTGAAAAAAAAGAAGCTTAACATCAAGTCACAGTAAGACATCTTTCAGCCTAGAAAAATTCAGTGAGCTAGTCGTAAAAAACGTAGAAGAAGTCACACCCACACAAAATTAATTGGAAAAAAACCATGGATGAAAGCTCAAATTTTAGAATTAATGAACTCAAGACGTGATGCAAAAATGAAAAATGAAGTAGAAATCTGTAAGAAACTCAACAAAGAAATGAAAAAACGGTGTTTTGAAGCTAAAGAAGAATGGATAAATGAAAAATGTAGCGAAATGGAATACGAAAAAATTTTTAGGAATATTCATCAAAAAATAAAATGAAATGTGTAACAAAAAATGTAACCGAACGTCAGGACACTTGAAATCTGAAAATGGTGATATTATTTGGAGAAATCATGCGGTTATGGCAGATATACGTCAGAGAACTGTTTAAAGACGAAAAATGATCCAGCTATAATTATACTAATAAACCAAATTTGAGTGGTCGAAAAATACTTCAAACAGAAGCGGAAAAGACAGTAAAAGCACTGAAAAACGCGAAAAGCGCCGGTCCAGACAATATCTGCATAGAAATGATCAAAGCGCTGAAATACTTACCTAAGCATACTTACTGAAATTATCAACACTATTTACGATACAGGAATCATTCAAAATGTTATTTGTAAATCAGTATTTTTGGCGTTACCGAAAAAATCAAGTGCTAAAACATGTGACGAATATAGATTAATATCACTAATGAGTCATGTAACAAGGATTATCTGTAAAATCATCTTAAATAGAATCCATAGTAAAATACAATCAAAAATAGGAGGGGACCAAAGTGGTTTCGTTCATGGGAAAGGCACCCGTAATTCATTGTCCCACTTCCGAGTTTTATGTGAAAGATTACTAGAGGTGAATAAATCACTATAAATCTGTTTCCTGGATTTTAGTAAAGCATTTGATAGTGTGCTACATGATATGCTTTTGTCACTTCTCGAAAAATCAACATTGACGAAAAAGATCTGAGAATTATAAAATCTTTATATTGGAATCAAACGGCAGCAATAAAGTTTAATGGGAGTATATCATAATACGTAACAATAAAGAAAGGAGTGAGACAGGGGCGTATTCTATCACCTGACTTATTTAACTTATACGCGGAATTGGTTTTGCAAATATCGATGATTTTAAGGGAGTTAACGTGGGAGGAAAAAATACAAATAAGTTAAGATATGCGGATGATACTGTGTTGATAAGTGACAGTGAAGGCAATTTACAAGTTTTAATCAACAACGTAATCAAAGCATGTAAAAAGTATGGTTTATCAATTAACGCTAAAAAGACTAAATATATGATAATCTCTAAAAAAGTTAACTTAAAAGTGAATCTAAAGACTGACTGTGCAAAGTTAGAACAAGTGAGTCAATACATATATCTCGGTGCGACTATTACATCAGACGGTAAATGCATAAGTGAAATAAAACGACGTAAAGCTCTATCGAAAGTTATCTTTAATAAATATAAACAAATACTAACAAACAAGAACATAAGTAATAAAACTAAAATTCGTATTTTAAAATGCTACGTTTGGTCGGTTTTATTACATGCATGCGAAACATGGACGGTGTCAACTGCTGCTGAAAAATTACAGCTGCAACAGAAATGTGGTTCCTGCGTCGCTCCCAGCGGATATCATGGACCCAACAAATATCAAACGGACGTGTACTACAAAAAGCTGGTATAGGCCATGAACTGATAAAGACTTTAAAATTTCGTCAGCTTAATTTTTTGGGCCATATTATTAGAAAAAAGTGTCTAGAGTATGATATTCTTACAGGAAAAATTTTTTGGATCTTTGGCGAGAGTAAGAAAACGTCATAGTTATCTTAAAAGTTTAAAATTAAATATGTCAAATATTGACATTCTTCATCTTGCCAATGACAGGGAGGGGAGGAATGCCATGATCACCAACGTTTGTTAATCAAACATGGTACTTCATTGATTGATTGATCCAGATTTTTGTAGGCAACCGTGTCTATGTCTTTTAGGGATCTTCTTTTCTGTATCAGTTCAATGATATCATCCATTCTTTATTTTTATTTTCCTTGGGAGTGTTTTTCATAGCATTTTCTTGTGCTGCATTTAAGTAGGATTTTATATATTTCAATTTTTCTTCAGCATCGGACTTCATTTTACTTTTACCACACATTTTTCCTAATTCTTGTTTAAATATTTGTGAAGTTTCGTTATTGAATTTGTTATTTTTATTTTTTGATTGCTGCGAAAGGTTTGTAACTTTTAATTTTGGCAACAACTGGGTTATGGTCACTTCCACAATCTGCTTTTGGATATGCTTTAGAATCTTGAACAAAATTTTTATTTCTTTGACTTATTGCTATATAGTCTATTTGGTTTTTATATTTGCCATCGGGACTTTTACATGTGTAAATTTTATGAGGTGGGTTTTCGTACCATGTATTGGTTATCACCAAATCTTTAGTTTTGCACCATTCTACCCATTTGATTCCTCTTTCGTGTCTTGCAATTTTTTGTGATTTTATGTGACAGTAAGCAGATTCTAATTGTTCATAAAATCTGTCAATATTTACATCAGAATCGTTACTAGTGGGAGAATACGCCATTATAATGCTTAAATCGTGAGGGCGGTTCATTGTTTTTATTAAAAAGACTCTATCAGAAATAGCCCAATATCCCTTTAGTTTTTTATATATATCATTATTTAATACAAAACCCACTCCATAATCGTGCGTCTGACCTCCGGAGTATATTAGCCACGAATCGCCTTATTTTATTGTTCCAGTTCCTGTTAATCTGGTTTCACATATACCTAAAACATCTATGTTCATTCTTTTCATTTCAATTTTTACATTTTCTAACTTCCCCGTTTGATACATTGTCCTAATGGTCCATGTACTTCTTTTTAAATTATTTTGTCTCTTGGTTTCTAGAGCATGTTTTTCATGAGCAATATCCAGTAGTGGTTTGCCATTGCCATCTACTGGGAGTTCCGATGATCCGATTTTTTTTCCTACTAGTTTTTTGCAGTCGCTATATTAATTGTTATGCTTCCCTCATTTGGTGCCTTTGTTTTTTGCACGAAATGATCCATTGAGTTTCTTCTTTGATTCATCCTATATACAATCTTTTGTACCTTGAATTTGGGTTTAAATTTTTCTTCATTTTCATTTTCATTTAGATTTTCTTTTTCGATTTCTATATTTTCTTCGTTATTATCCTGTCTTTTGTTATTTGTACTTGTACTTGTATTCATATTTGTCCGTATATAGTTTGTTGTTTCAGGTTTGGATCTTTCCAATTTTTGCCGTAATTCAATCGCTTCCTTAACTCCAAGTGGCTCTCCGTTGTATATAAGTTTATCATGCTTAACAAATGAATCTTTTCCATGCTTTTTTAACAGATCTACAATCGGTAATAATTGTTTTCTTATATCTCGAATTTCTTGACGAAGATCATCTTAAATATATACGTTGGAATTTTGAAGTCTGGAAGTTCCGGAATGAAATCATACCCACTATTACAGGCCTGTTTATTTTCGATTTGTGTCCCATTCTGTGTATGAAGTCTTATTATCATATCTCCAAATCATAATAAAATTACTAAAAGAAAAACTAATGGTAAACATTGTTGGTGATGACATAGACTTCATACTCAGAATGGGACACAAATCGAAAATAAACAGGCCAGTAATAGTGGGTATAATTTCATTCCGGAAAAAAATGTTGATTATGCTTAACAAATACAGAGAGAGAAAAGTTTCGTTTCTTCATTTCTTTTTCTATATATTTTAATTTTTTATCTTGAATATCTATTTGTTCTTTATACTTTGTACCGTCCGCTTTCAAGAGTTCATTTAGGTTATTGTTAACGTTTTTTATATCGTTTTTCAATGGCATAAAAATTATCTTAATTCAGCATCCATTGTGTTAGATATTATAATAATTATGAAGGTAAACGATACTAAATTTGTTTAACCTTATTTATTAATTCAAATATAATGTTCTTATCACTTGTATTTAAATATTATTTAATCTATCTATATTATTATTTTTGTATATTTTTAACCCGACTTCTCAATTCGTCTGTTTTTTTTTAATTGTTTATTTTTATTTATTTTTTTATGTGTGTCACCTCAGAACTCCGTCATTTATGAACCGATTTTGAATTTTTTGTTTTTTGTTTTAAAGGGTTTGGTTTCCCATTGGTCCCATTGGCATCAAATCGCGTTCTGATGAGGGGATCCCCGGGAAATCGAGGAAAATCCTCATTTTATAAGTGATAACCGATTTCTGCCAAATTTTTTTTTTTTTGAGAGGGTATACTCATTCATAATGGGAAAATAAGAAAATTTTTTTAAAAACCGACTTCAAAAAAATTCCTACCCTAAAAACAAAATTTTTACAAAAAAAAAACAAAATGCATGTAAAAAAACTGAAAATCTGTTATGAAAAAATGCACTAAAAATTAAAAAAAAAAAAAAAAACGGATAAAAAAAATGTGTTATAAAGAAATGCCCTAAAAGTTAGTAGGTCGTTTAGTTGGTCTACCCATATTTAGACAAATAAAACAAGTTATAGAACTTCAAAGTCTCTAAAAAGCGAGAAAAAAACCTATTTTGACAAAATGGAAACCCGACTTAAAAAATCAAATATTCTATAACAAAAAATGCACTAAAAAGTAAAAAAATAATTGCATATTCTTGTGCCAATTTAAGTTCACCTATTGAATTGACTAATTTGAATTGAACCTATTGAATTGACTGACACGAATTTGAATTGTGCAATCAACATAATAACATTTTCGTTTTTCAAAATCGATTGCCTATATCTGATCAAACTACCGTGTAAAAATCATTATAAGCATAATTTTTTGTTTTTTCCATTTTTTCGGATGTTGCGTTGGGAAAATTGAATTTTTTTTATCTACATATTGGTTTTGAGATATTTCCAAAATGTCTGGAAGTGGCTTAAACTTAAACACATAGATTAAATTTTTGGTTTTTTCCATTTTTTTGTCTCTGTTCCGTTGGGAAAATTAAATTTTCCCGAAGATTCATATTTTAGGTTTCAGAAATTCCGCGTCGAATGCAAATAAAACCGCATCCTTCTAGCATTCCTGGAGGTGGGTTAAATAATAGAGCAGCAAAGTTTTAAAAAATCGTGCACAACTCTCAAAAGTGGTGTGATGCTAAATTTTAAGTGTATATATATGTATCATAGAGCAGCAATATTTCTTATGTTAATTTTATCAAAACACAAATGCAAAAATTTTCCATTTCACGATATACATTTCGTGGTTTGATAATTTTTCTTTCGGTTTGGGCACTATATCTAACTGTTTGCCAAATATCAACTTTTAAGGACTTATGGTCTAGGCCTTGGAATTATGATTATGTTCCCAAAAATTATGGGCGTACCCGCTATTTTATGGTTTTTGAACCGAAATAACTTTTTAACCGTCTATTTCTTAACGAAAAACGAAAATTTGTTGCCTTATAGTTCCCTAAATAGCTTATATTCGAAAAATCAGCACTATTGCTCGTTTCGTTCAAAAGTTATTTCGGGGTCAAATCGGCTCTAATTGTTCGTGTAGTAATAGTACTGTTAGCGCGAAGGCAAAACCCCTTAAACTCGGCCTGTCGCATAACCGTGCTCTAGATAGAAAAAAAGTTATGCGCGAAATAAAACATTTGGGGGTGGGGAAAAACTCTGCCGGATCTCACATGGTTGCCTAGGTAAGTGATTACAGTCATAATATGCACTATCTTTTCTGAAAGTTTCATCCCCTAATTATATCAAACCGATCCCCGAATATTTTTTGTACTTTTTCTGTTTAAGAATACCCCATATATGATAATTTATAAAAAATTTTAACTTTCAAAAAACATATTATATGGTTTAATTTAAAAAAAAACATATTGCATAAATTTCTCAATTTACACTATTCAAACAAATTAACTTGAAAAAATTACAACAATCGAATTGCTAAAAAACATCAGACATTAATTTCTGATATTGAATAAATTGATCCTTGAAATGGTTCAATATGACACTTGTGTTTTCTCATCTCATAGTCTGGCATTGACAATTTTATTAACGTTGCTTCGTCTTCTACAAAAAAAAAAAATTATAATGGAAAGGATATGATGTTCTTAATTTTTAAATTTTCTTAAAATGATTAAATGCTAAAACTAAGGCTAAGCGTACGTGGTGCAACTGTTTTGCGGCAAAGGTTGCGACCTGTTTGCAGTCAAATCGAAACCTCTGTCCTTACACGGACACGACAACGACTGATTGCGGATAAGTTAGTGTTGTCTACTCGAGTAGTGAAGTTAACTTTTGCTATATCGAATTCAGATTCAGATGAGGAAGCCATCAGTGAATATTACCAATACAGATGAGGTACAGAGGAAGAATTTGATTCATCTCTACTTAAGTCACAAAACGATTGTAAGCTTAATTCATTTGCAACCTTTGTTGAAAAACAGTCGCACCGCGTACACTTGGCCAAATTGCCACAGTTTTTTTCTCGATTAAATTAAATCTATACATAGCCTTATAGCTACGGAGCTGGTGGCAGAAACTTTAAAGTCATTTGCTTTTTGGGTTCAAAACAATTATTACCTCTTAGTTTTAATAAAAAATTGAAATAAATAACATATTTAGAGGACTATTTTTAATGGAGGTGGTATAATACAGAATATATTAGACAATATATGTAATATACAGACAATGTTGGTATGCTTTTCCAATAGAGAATCAATGTTAAATATTATTTATTACTGGCAGGCCGTGTGGTTACTGTGCGGAGTCAGTCAGTACAAATGTAATGAGTACACTCTATTAAATGAGTCAGTACACACAGTCAATGAGTTAGTACACACACTTAAATGACAAACAAACTGCCATACAAATATGAGACGAATCTCAGTACATGTGTACTGACTGACTCCGCACAGTAACCACACTGCCTGCTGGTAATAAATAATATTTAACATTGATTCTCTATTGGAAAAGCATTCCAACACAGTCTGTATATGTGTGAATGTATGTGTGAAAGGTATTGTGCGTTGAAAAAACTTTGCTTACCATCTTATTAGTTTTGTAGATACGTATAACATGTACACTCCCGTTCACAAAAATGAACCAGTAAAAACATTCTAAGTGTTTATGTATGTAATATTACACGTATATTCAGAGCATATACGCATAGAATGTGATTTACTGGTTCAAATATATTGAATGGAAGTGTACGTATAACATGCAGTAAGTTAAAATATTTTGACTGGATTGTAGGGAAAGAAACCTTAATTAATAAAATGTTAAACATGTAAAAAAGTGTTCCCGAACCATTTACTCGCGTCTGATTCTAGTTCAGTCAATAAAGAAGCCCGTTACTCTTGTCCGCATTGCTCCAACTCCAAAAATAATAATAATTGAGTTGAAAAAAATGAATATTTATAAGTAAATTGAAGTAAATAAATAACACAATTATTTTTTACTTTTTAGTGCATTTTTTCATAGCAGATTCTTTTAAATCCGTTTTTCTTTTTTGTGAGACTATAAATATTTATTTTTTGACTTTTTGACCGATATCTCTTCTAATAATTGTTTAGAAAGAAAATTATTAATTGTTAATTATGTCATTATCATTCATATTTCTTAAATATTTTTTGAATTTTCATCATTATGCATACCTTATTTTTATTAACCTTACACCTGGTAGAGCAGCATTAAACGCGGTATAACTTTTATTTTTATTTTTTTGTTTAAAATAATTTGACAAGGGCCATTAAGCCATTAAAGCCATTTAGTACAAGAAATGGGTTCAAAAGGAGGCATTTTTATGACACTTCTCCGTAATATTTGCGAATTGCATATTCTTGTAAGGCTGATAACCCAGATGAAGACCAACTATTTTCCAACCACCCTTTTTTCTTGCCATGCGTTCAAATTTGGCGAATCGGAAAAAAAAGGTTTTTGAGCGATAGCGACGAAACTGTGAATTGGACAGAAAAAAAATAAAGGAACCATTTTTAGGTATTAAGGATGTACCAGCATAGTGTACACATACATACAAATATAATCGGCACAAAGATACTTACACATACTATCAAATATTTCCGGTACGGTGATCTGCCAACGTTGCTCTGTGTATATACCTATTTATTATTATTGCATATGTCAACAGCATATATTCCCAATCTTTACTTGGGAGATGCAACTTGAGAGAAATTAGTGCGCAGCGTTGTCAGACCACTATTTACCATAAACGGAATGTGTTATAATTGGACAAAAATAATATTTTAAATTATTATATTTCGAAAACAAAACGGTAACACACGATTTTTTTTAAAATTTATTTAAGAAATATTAAGGAATCCTATTCTTGTTTTTTTTTTAAATTCTGTCGATTTTTTCGAATACAACTGATAATAGTTGGGCGGGCATGAAGTTTTACATGCTTCTAAAGAGAGAGAGTGAGAGAGAATGATAACTTTGATATTAATTATCTCGCGTTCTAAACGGTCAAAAATTTTGAAACTTTGGGATCTATTAGAAAACGTTATTTTTAGCCCGAAATAAAAAAAATGAGCAAAATCTGTCGAAAAGTGATAGCATGCTGGTACATCCTTAACAAAATTAAAATCGATCAATCAAATTGCTTATTATACAATTTAATATTAAAGAGCTAATGATAAGAGTAGTACGAAAATTGATTGTAGGCAACACCCCCACATTGCATAAGGCACGACATTTTTTATTTTAAATGCATATATTTTTGGAAATACTCATTAAAATATACTAAGAGACATTTTTTCCGAGATTTTCAAAGCTGTAAGTATATGCATTATTGCATTAATAATTAGTTATTTCAGAAATGACCAGTTCAGCTAGTTTTTATTACTTTGCGAGAGAACTAATTAATCTATTTTAATTTCCGACGCGCCAAATTGTTTGTCTTGTTATTACCTAAAAATGGTTCCATTACTTTTGTTCTGTAAAATTCACAGGTTCGTCGCTATTGCTCAAAAGCCTCTTTTTTTTCCGTTTCGCCAACTTTGAACGCGTGGCAAAAAAAATGGGTGGTGAATCGGTGGTTGGAAAATAGTTGGTCTTCATCTGGGGCTATCAGCCCTACAAGAATATGCAATTCGCAAATATTACGGAGAAGTGTCATACAAATCTACCAATGTCCTGGCCTAATTAACAATATGGTATTACAGTACATTAAAAATAAAAAATTATATAAAATATTAAAAAAATTTATAAAAAACAATATTTCAGTATTTAGTCTGAAAAAAAATTTATGTTAAAAAATGTTAAAAAATTATGAAAAAAAAACAGAAAATTCAAAATATAACTGAGGACAATACGTAGACGCTAGGATGTAAGACACGGGATTGGGGAAGTCGCTATCGAGAGCCATCGGAGTTGGGAATAGATCACAAACATAGATGTTGGGGGTCATGGATTGTTTAACGATAGAGAAAAATTAGTGTAACATTTAATACAGACAGTACCGTGTATTTGATAGGAAGATTTAGACAGAGGTGTTCGAAGATTTAAGGAATAGGGCTATCGATTTAAGGAAAGTTTTGTTGTTTAGAGATAGAAGGTAAGTAATATTTATAGGAAGTGCGACACTTTGGGACTAAAGGTTTCTATAAAGTATGGCTCTTTGGTGGGAAAGTAGGGACACTCAAGGAGTACATGATTTTCATCACAACGATCGTGAACACAAACGCAATTAGCATTATTTTTTACGTTGATTTTGTGTAAATGCCTTAGTAGACAGTTGTGACCAGTTCTTAGTCTATCAATGGTCACGATTGTGTGACGATCAAGCTGCAGGCCGTCGAACCAAGGCTTACGAATGGGAGTAGGTCGAAGTGCGGCTATTGCAGTGCCTTTTATTTTGCTTTTATAATCCCATTCTTTTTTCCACTCTTCTATAATCTGTGCTCGACACCCTGAATAGAGATCGCTGTATGGTGGTAAATATATACTGCCTTCTCCATTGAGTGTCCCTTTTTTAGATAATAGGTCCACCGTTCCATTTCCTCGTACGCCGATATGTGAGGGACTTTTCGAGTCAGATACGATTATTGCACCAGCTAAATGGGATTGAAGTACATATTTTACAACCTCTAACACATCAACGCATTCGGCGGAGAAAATTGAAAATTTGTTGTTAAGTTTAAATTTGCGAGATACCTGTTTGTTGCTGTGGTAGAAAGCTGCTTCATGTGTCTGTGTGCCGGCCTTAGATGCGTCAGTGTAGATGTAATCTTTAAGGGGTGTCGAGAAAAGGACAGTTTTTAAGGATAAACTTTTTAGCCGAATGGATTCTCCTGAGGTGGAGGAGAGGATTACCTGCTTCAACTAGAAGTGCATTTGTCGGGAAGGGTCGCATTTGGCCTAATGATATTCGAAGGGATTGGAATTGGACTTGGTCTAAGGTAGATGATTTGGATTACGATAAGGGTGAGAGAAGGAAACCTCCATAATCAAAAACTACCTGGACGAAGGCGTTATGAAAAGTCAGCAAGGTGGAAGGATCAGCACCCCACCACGTAGATCTGATTGCGTTCATAGCATTCAACCCTCTTTTAATTTGGTTGGCCATTGCCATGATATGTTCTCGCCAAGAAAGCTTCCGATCAAAGATGAATCCGAGGAATTTTGCTGAGTTTTGGAATTGGATACATGAATCTAAAAAGGGGATAGGTTTAAAACCGGTATAACTTTAAAAATATTAATTTTAGACAAAAAAGTTTTAAATAAAAGTTGTAGGTAATTTGTAGATTTAAAAGTTATGTTATTAGCATTTTATACAAGTTTAAACAATTATTAGAAGAGATATCGGTCAAAAAGTCAATAAATAAATAGTAATAGTCTTATAAGTCGTAAGCGGTAAGTATACAAAAGAAATTTTTAAACAAAAAAAAAACCAAATCCAATTATCTACAAGAAAGGTTATTACCTTTTTTGGCCTAAAGTGTACGATAATGGACACATAGTGCGCTACAGTTTTTCTCAAAATGGCGGCACTTCCGGAGTCGAAATTTGAACGGATTTTGTTTATTTATATTCAGTACGTGATACCGAACCTAAATTACAAAAAAATAACTACTGTAATTTAGTGCAGCGCAATATTTTCTATTGATTGTACTATTCTTCTTTTACATTATTGACGTTAGTCAGACCTTCACATATATCTCATCGCCAGTCATGTATAGCCAAGCATGTATCGCCTTGGCATTCATGAATAATTAATGCAGAATCATTTCCATGTCAATGAAATTTACAAGAATTAAATGCAAAATTATTAGGTAAGCTCTTCAAAATTGAACAACATACAAATAATTTGTCATGATTTTAGAATTCCAAGATTGTAATAGTGCAATTAAAAAAAAAAAATCGGCTGAACGTCGGAATGAAAGATAATAAGTTGAAAATCTGCCTAGACCTTTCTTTTGGCATTCTAAACATGGCTCCAAAGTGTTACATAACCTCGTGTACGCTTCTGAAGATATTCATGGGGAACTGTCGCCAAAATAAGTTTTTTGCCAATATCTCGTTTTCTATGCGTTAAATAGTTTTTGAAGTTTCGAAGTTTAAAAGTTGAGAATAAAAGTTGTTTATTATAAAAATATTAATAGCATTTATTCTAACAAATTTTGTAAAACGAATAAATTCGGTACAAATCACCTGTAAAATTTTCGAAAAAAAGAACACCAGTACATTGTACAAGACAAGATGTTTTTCAAGCATTTCTATAATTTGTTTATGAATATTAAGTAAATTATGCGCTATCCAACAGTAGTTATTAGGGTCCCAAAATTTTCCCGTTTCCCTATCTAGGATTTAGATGTGTATAATTTTTCAAGCATTGATGTCAAAGCATGTTATCAATGTTCAGACAAATTGTTTAAATGTCAAATTAAGTAAACGCTAGTCACTTTCGTTGGTATAAATAGATGCTAGTTTACAAAAAAACAATTTAAAAAAGTTGATAATCCTTTTTAAAAGCACCTTACATAGAATAACATGATTAAAAATTTTGTATTTATTTTACTTGTTATAAGCTTTGTAAGTGATTCACATGCATCAATCATTTCACCAAGCCATTCTCTCCAATGTTTGGACGCATTTAAGGCATCCATCAATTGCTTACAAACATGCCGAACACTTAATTGTGTAATATCATAGGATTCTTCTCTATACAGCTCACAACATTCAACACTTTTATTTTTATAATGTGATACGATTTCTTCAGAAATCTCGTGCACATGACTATTATATGTGCGCCATCGTCCAATATCACAATCCAGTGTTTCAAAAAATTTTACCCATTGTCGATAACTGTTATATGATACTTTTTTCTTTTTACATCCACAAAAATATGTGCTGTTACCTGTAAAAAGGTTATACATTTATTAAACAGCAATTACTGAACAAGTACCTTGGACGGTAAACATTTGCCTACATACTGCCTATATTGACTCCCTGCGAGAACCTGATCCGACAGGGAGCTGCCCCTTCTATTGCGCAAAACCTTTTTTCTATAATAATAACGAGAAAAAACATGAATATTGTTTCATAAAATTTTATTTCCACCAACTTCTGTATGAAACTTTTTTTCTTATCTACTATAGTTTCTGATATCTACCTATCTCTATATCTATTATCTTTATATATTCCTTTCCTCAGAAGTCACTGAAAGTATTATTTTTTCTGAAAGTTTCATCCCCTAACTCGATGGGCACCGTTTTTTACGGTCGCCGCTCTATTACTATGGGATGTTTTCTGTTATTTATATTTTCCAATAATGGTTGTTTATTAACACATCCTATATGCTATTAAACGAGCAATAAATTTATATATTTATTTGTAGTCGCGTTCTCGAAAACGACTACAACGATCTTGATAACATTTTCAGAGTTGGTGTTTTCGGCGGCTAGAAGTCAACATAAACATTTATTTTACTGTTATAATTTTTAAGAATTTTGAATCAATAATTATACACAAATACAGGTGGCTTATTTGAAACAATGAACCTGCATCTTCAAGGATACGTTTTAGAAAAAAATGTCTCAAATAAAAATTTTTTTGTTCGTAGGGGGAAATCTTATGGTGACCTTGATTTTAATCTGACCATGGCCTTTAAGGTTCTTTAAAGATCAGCCAGCGTTTTATATGAAAAACGGTGTATTTTTTATGACAGAATCGGGTAGCTGAGAAATAAAGAACATTATAACTGGGTATTGAAGTCTGTTTTGGTTAATATTTAAGCATTTTATAGCCGTTTTAATAAAGGAATTTTCATATATAAGATTATAAAAATGAATCAATTTTCTTTTTTTTTTGGTGCATACGGAGACATGTGAAATATGTCATTAAACAATTACTAAGCGAGGAGGGTCCTTATTTTGAATTTCGCGAATTCATACTTTGATCGAACTATATACTAACATTTTAATATACGAGCTATTTTACGCATTTTTTTAATAGTTTTAGTTATCCAATAACACCATTTCTTAGTAATTTCTGCCATTTCACCTAAAAATCTGGCCCATGCTTTAACGGATGCACAACATACAGTGTTGGGTGCATGTGGCATGATATCGAAATTATGTAAATCACTGGAAATAATAGCCAATTTTTGATAAATTTCCTTGCAAAGACAGTTCAATTCGTCAGATAAATTACATATTCTAGATGTTGATGGACAAATTGTTGGTGTCGATGGTATTCCTGTGATTGGTTTTTCCACTACACTGGTAACATGAACTAGATCTTTAAACAATGGAAAACGCTTTTTTAATCTTTAAGAAACAATCTAATAAAAACAAGTAATGTAACTGAGTTGATTGTTTGAATATCCAGTATGTAATGAGTTGTTTATCAATGTTTGAATTGTGAATAATTCTGCTCATTCAATGTTTATAAAATATGAATTATTTATAAATGTGTTTGTTTTGTGTTAATAATATTCAAATAGTAATAAGCTTCTTGCGTTTAAAAATGTATATTAATGTTATTTCGATTTTTATAATTTTTGTGACGAAAACGGTTGTTTTTGCCTCATAAAAATAAGCGACATCAAAATACCTCAAATAATATTTAAATATCATTAAATTTTTAATATTCCATACCGTTTGTTTTTTACCTAAGTTCAAAATAACAAATTTATTGCCAAAATTCACCAATGACAACAACGACAAAACATAGATTTGTAATAGATTTGTGAAGACAGCAACATAGGTGTAATGGACTGTAGATGGTATACAAATGATTCACTTACTTTTGGATCGTCGAGCGGTCGAATTCATTCGTCAGCAACAAAATCAATAATTATCTAGAAACTCGAATCCATGTAGATATTCAGCGAGTAACCACAAGAATTTGATTTTGTTGTCAGACGATTGTATTCGATTGTTAGATTTCATCCATTTACTTGAAAATGATTTAATTTTTAATAAATTACTATATAGTTAATTACCGTTTATATTATCTGGATATGAACCTTGGAATTTAACCAAACAGCTTTGGCAATTGGAACTTGAGCAAGGAAATTAAATTTTAAAAAGTAGTTTAAAATGTTCGTTTCATTTTAAATATTGAGTTATATAATTAAGTTAATCACCGCGTTATTTAGTCAACGCGTCTGTTAATGCGAAGCGTTAGTCACCGCGAAGAAGCTGACGCGATGCGTTAGCATGTCAACAATAGTTCACGCGAAGCGTTAGTAAACGCAAGGCGTTAGTTAACACAAAGCGTTAAGACAACGAAAATTTTCAACGTAATTTATAAGTATAAGTCGAAGCGTTAGTTACAGAAAGCGAAGCGTTGGTGATTCAACGTAAAGCGGCAGTCATACCGAAACCAGTGCGACAGTTAACGCGAAGCGTTTGCCAACGTAACGCGTTAAGACAACCTACGCATTCATTACGGTTTTTTCAACGCAGCACATTCTGTCACTAAGGCATTGCGTTAACTTACGATTCACGTTAAGTCCCGCTTTGCGTTAAGATATTTGGCACAGCGTTAAGAATACGCGAAGCGTTACTGTCACTTAGCCCTTCTTAAGCGTTAGTTAATACGTACGATAAATTAACGCGAAGCGTCAGTATCTAAATGCACAGCGTTACTTAACGCGAAATAGTAAAAACTCACACTTCGCTTTAAGTGACTAACGTTTCGAAGTAAGCAACTAACGTGAATAAACGTGAAGTTAGTTAATACGAAGTGTTACTCGAAGACTTACATTTCATCTTTAGCTTCGCGTTTAGCAACGCTTAGCGTGAAGCATAAGAATAAATCTTCGGGTTAAGTGACTAACGCTTCGCGTTAAGTAGTTAACGCTTCGGGAAAAGTAGCTAAGGCTTCGCGAAAAATTGCTATAGCTTCACTTACGTTTGGAAACGCTTTGCGTGACACAACTAACACTTCACGTCTACTTACGCTTCCAAGATTTTAAATTTAAGTTTCCATGCTGTTTAACCACACTAAAGTAACGCTTCGCGTTAATTGGCTTACGCATGGCCTTAAGTGGGTAACATTTCGCACTAATTAGCTAACGTTTCGCGTTAAGTGGCTAACGCCTTGCTTTAGTTAACGTGAAACGTTAGTTATTACGAAGCGTTACTCAACGACATAAGTGATTGTCGCTTCGCGATTGGTGACAATCGCTTTACGATAAGTGACTATCACTTCGCGATTAGTGACAGATGTTTCGCGTTAAGTGATTATCGCTTCGCGATTTATAATTTTCATTAAAAAAAATTCTTTTATAGATAAAATTGAAAACTCACTGTATATAATTTCTTTGGTTTCTGGTCTTAGTATGCTTCTTGTATCTTGTATTTCATTGTGATTCAATACCTCTTGTTCTTTTGGAAAAAGGTTTTGGTCCTCTGCATCATAAACATTGCTTTTGCACGATTTATTTTGAGCATTATCTTCAGCGTTAATATCTTGCTTTTTTATGTTGGATTTAATGGTAGAATCTGCAAAGAGTACATTCAATTTAAGTTTTCCTTTGATTTACGGAAATAAAAACTTTCGATAAGTATTGTAGTGGTTTTCGTTATAAATGAAACTTATATATTTGAATAACTACACTGCAAAAATTTTGTATGATGTTACTGTTTTTACACTGTTGTACTATTAACTTAACTACTTAGCTAACTGAGTTGTTTACTCGCTTCGCTTTATATAGTAATCTAAGTTGGATGAAGAGAGAGACTAGAATGATCAAGAATTACTTGAAATACATTTGTAAATGTTCCATTTAAATCGATGGAATATGTAGGAGTAAGCCTGCTACATATGGAGCGAGCGATGCACGTATGTGAGAGCAACAACAATATCTTCTAGAATGTATATGTACAACAAACGCTAATCTAATATACTATAAAGCTAGAAGTGAAGCTGACTGACACACTCATTCATTCACTCACTCATCTATACGAATTCGAAGGCACTTCAGGACATGCTAGAAAGATGCGGTTTTTTTAATTCGACGCGAAATTGCTTCAAATCGACGAGAAAAATCGGAAAACTTCAATTTTTTCATTGCAACCCTCCCGAAAATCGGAAGAAAAAAAACAAAAATTAAATTTTTCAGTTCTATACATGCTAGAAAGATGGGATTTTCACCATTCGACCCAAAGTAAAATTAATTTAACAGAAAAATTGCATTACCTACATCGAAATCTCCCCGAAAATGAGAATAACACCACTAAAACTGCCCTTATCACTTATATTCATGTTAGAAAGATAGGGTTTTTTCCATTCGATGTGGAACAGGTTCAAAATCACAGAATTATTTGAAAAAAGAAAATTTTTCCATCACAACTCTGCGCAAATGAGAAAAACACCCCAAAAACTACCTCTTTTCTTCTATTCATGCTAGAAAGATGCGGTTTTTTACATTCAACGCTAAATAGATAAAATATAAATGGTTAATTAGAAAAACTTAATTATTTTCATCGCTACCCGTCCAAAATAGTAATGTGAGACCTATCTATTAGAAGTGCCCCAAGCCCTCCCCTTAACCCATCTCCCCAAAAAATTTACACTGTAACCCTCCAATTCCCCCCCCCCCTAAAAATTATCCCAAAAATATAACCCCCAAACAATCCCCCCCCTCCAAGTTTTTTTTAACATTTTTTACAATTCATGTAATGTTATTTTCTGTGACGCGGATCCAAGGGGTCAAGGGGGAACCTACTTGCGAGCAGAGTGAGTACTATGAATAAGGTAGTATTCATAGTCTTGTGTGTTGATGCTGAATAGGATTGTATTCATATTCTTGAGTGTTGCTGCTATCATCATGTGAGCCCTACAGTATATTTGATCCTAATTTCAAAGAATAGAAACATTCTAGTATGTATTCCAACAAAAAATTTAAAAACATTGTTTGATGAAGTGTGAGCATCATGTGAAGGAACTGCACATAACATAATCAAAATAGAATTAACAGTTTAAGTTGCATTAAAACATTTATGAATACTGTATTTATTTATAATAAAATAAAATGTTACAATTATATCACGACTGAAGTAATACAAAAAAAAACACGACACACTATTTCAACGTTTTTCATTTCAAATATCTATAAGGCTTTTATAATCGCAAATATTTTTATTTACAAAATTATATCTTAAGAACTTGTCCGCATTTTCCTAGTAGAGTCATCAAACATCAAAACTTCAAGAAATGGTTCTGAATTTTCGATCAAACCATTATTATTTTGGGAAATATTGTTATTATTGTTAATATTATTATTATTATTAACACTTTATAAAAGTAACTGAATCCAAATAAGTGGATTCAAATAAGTCATCTTACCGTGTAAAAGACCAAATAACTACTTTTCTATATTAAGAACAGCAGCGAAAAATCATGTTTTCTAATTCGAGAGGTCTCGACCCAAGTAGTAAGAGTAATGGTAGTATAAGTGGAGAGTAGTTCGAAGTCTGGCAACTAGGCCTTTCAGAGCCTTTTTACCCACTTCTAAAAGGCAAATAATTTGTCTAAAATTTTTTAGAATTCACAACTTGGCAAGCATAGCCGGTGACTTTCTAATTCACAGTTCAGCGCCCCTTATCATTAATGATTACTAACAGGCTTAATCTTCGTGAGTAGCTTCGTTTGACGAGACGGTCAACTTTCTCTCTACTAAAATTCTCGATAGTGGGACTCATAAAAATGCGCAAGTATATATATAAAAGTTTGTTCTTCAGTATAATCTTGAGATAATTTGATAAAAAACTCGAAAAAATGTTTGTCCAGCAAAATGGATGGTTTGACCGAAGAGTCCCCATCTCCAACATGTCCAAATGACGAGGTCATAAAAATGATTACTAACCAGCTAATGATTTTCAAAGAGATAATACATATACAGTAGGCAAGCCGAGTCAAAAGTTGTCCCTCGGATAGAAAGAGAATCGCGTAGGTTGAGCTATCTGTTTTTAATGACTAATGTATAGCATAGAGATAATATATACTCTATGATATATGGTCATTATATATCATAGAGAATATATTATCTATATGTTATATATTAGTCATTAAAAAGAGGTAGCTCAACCTACGCGATTCTCTTTCTATTGACGGGACGTTTACACGCGCGCATTTTACTACTGTCCTACGAAAACAGTGGGACTCTCAAGCTAATGTCGATCATATGCAAACATATAGGTATTTCAGTGATTATGGTTTTTTTTTCCACTTACAAATAAAACTACATTAAATTACCAAAACCGTTATTATAAAATAATTCATTATTTTTAATAATTATTGTCGGACTAGCGAGACGTACCCATTTTTTTGTAGGACAATGTTTTATTTAAGTAGAGAATACACTAATCTCTCATGTCTTATCTTTGTCCTACAGTTATTAAGGAAAAAGTGTTACAGTGGAATTGACAATGTCCGATTGTAGGACAGAGAAAATGTGCCATTTATTTTGTAGGACAATGAAACCATTTAATTATAAAAACATTCACTAAGTAACAGTAAAAAAAATCAGCTGGTTAGTAGTTTGGACATGTTGGGAGTGCGAAACGCTTCGGTCAAACCATTCATTTTGTAGGACAAACAATTTTTCAAGTTTTTCTCAAATAATATATTACGTTTTTTTTGCCCTTACACATTTTCCGTAAGCAGAGGAACATGCTTAAGATAGTGACGATAGTGACTATGTATTCCGGCTTGTGTTCATAATTAATTATTTATTATGTTTGGAAAATAATCAAAAATTATGTAATTTGTTTTTAATAAAAAGTGCGTGTTGTTCTCGAAAAATAAAAAGTAAAAAACTCTCTCATTTTGTCTGGTAATGTAAGCGAATGGTCGTGCATAATATCGCTCCCGAAAATATATCATTACCTATCGTTTAAATATTAAAATTTGTGGAAGTTTCGAAAATATATCATTATCGTTTAATTATTAAAATTTGTGGAAGTGTAATTCAAAGTATCGTTTTCTAACAGTTATTTGTGGAAATAAATTATCGCCAGTAAATAAAATTCGTGTGATTTTGAGTTACTCTTTCGACTCGAGTTATTTTACCACGTGGCTATCTTATACGATAAATTCCAACGATATCCGAGGATATCTCATCGATCGAAAGTGTAACACGACTTATTCATGGTATATCATCATACACAAACCACCGCTATCGTAATCTTTGGCACCTTTTTGCCCAAATTATATAAGATAGTGGCTTTTTTGCAAAAAAAAAGAAGGCCGGCGAATTTCCTGTTGTTATTAGCAACATGTTTTGTTCTTCAATATAGTGATTTATTCATCAATTTCTTATTGTGTTGCCAGACTTTGATATTTAGTTTATTTTTTGTACCGTTGTAAGGGAACGTACCCATACTACGTGACCTATTTTTTAAGATTTTTCGACCCCCCCCCCCTCCCCTCGGTAACCATTTGTGGTATATGCCAAGACCCCCCCCTCCCCCTAAAGTTGTTACGTAGTATTGACAATTATGATTATTAATCATTTTGCAAGCAGAAAGTGAAACAAATAAAAATAATTTGGCTCATATTCGTCTTTATTAATACGGCGTTTATTGCATAAGAGTGCATGCATAGAAGTATATTAATTAGTAATGAAGCCTCGAATATCGTCACAGTTTGAGTGGATCAGTCTATTTTCAAAATGATGGGAAGGAAACATATATTTATTACTAAGTATTAAACATATGATTAAAATATGGTTTAAATAAGTTGCCCTTCTACTTTTAAATAAGTTCCCCTTACGCGCATATAATAGTCAAAACAAAAAAATTCAACTCTACTTATAATTACTAGTAAATTAAATCCCTTAAACTCGGCCTTACGCACTACCGTGCTCTAGATATTATGACAAAGAAAAACTTATGTAAAAACATATTGCTACCGAAAACTTAATTTATGAAAACAATTGTTTTCTGCTTAATCACATTAATATCCGTCTCATACTTCACTGTTCGTACTTCACTGGACTACAAATTGTCGGACAAACAGTGTCTGTTTTCAATCAGCTGACATCTCGACATATGTGCATCAGCGCCACTAACTGTGAGTTTAAGAAGCACGTTTAGTTAAACACTCCGCGCCATAGTCAAATATAGTTCGAAAAAGCGCGAGATTTCTCTCGGCGAAATCGATCGACTACGTGACAAAAATCAAAGCCACCCCCACCCCCATTCCCGTGACCGAGCGTAGTATTTTAAAGATCTACCCCCCCCCCTAAACAGGTCACGTAGTATGGGTATGTTCCCTAAGCGTATCTCAGTGATGCGTCATTACAGGACTGACGAACATTATAAGCGAGCTGTTTCTCTTAATTTTTTTAACTTTTCATTATTGTTTAAGGCTTTTTTTTACTATCTATACTATCGTTATTTTTTGTTTTCAAGTTAAATCAATTATTATTATTATTATTCTAGAATAAGTACTTTTTTTTCTCTTAAAAAAATTTTCGATTTCTTTTGTACTTATAATATGATTAACAACCATTAGGAAATACATCAATTGTTATATTAAGCTATCTATCCTCAGTGTGACAACATCTGATCTGTAATCAAGTTGCAGTAACTCCCTGCCTTCTACGACTTAACTTATAGTGACGCCCTTCAATCAAAGAGATATAGCACGGGGAAATAGTTAAATATAAATAATTGTAAACTCAAAAGTAAGTAAACAACGTCCGCGACCCATTTGTGGGTCGACGAGCAGAGCTTAGCCGTGGTGGTGTCAGATTCAGTTGTCGAATCTACACAACCCTGGATGGTTGTCCAATTTCAAACAGGAAAACCATTACAAATCTCAAAATTCTACTAAAGATCTAACTGTTATTAATAGAGTTGATTAGGTCCCAGTATCCGATCGAGAATTTTAGTAGAGAGAAATTTGGGCGTCTCGTCAAAACGAAGCTACTTACGAAGATTCAGCCTGTTAGTAATCATTAATGAAAAGAGGCGCTGTTCTGGGGACTATTCATTCTTGTCCATACGCCCACCGTTTGATATATTACCTGCCTCATTTTTTAGCGAATTTCCTGAAAGGAAATAGAGCTATTGGTCCCGTACCGAAGTCAAAATTTCGGAAAAATTTCTTCAAATGTCCATCGATCTTACCAAGTAGATGTCAAAAATCATCATCTGTAAAATTTATATATATATATATATCTATGGACATATATATATATATATATATATATATATACATATATGTGTCTGTAATCACTCTAGCGGTCACAGTTTTCATTTTGAAATGAAATTTGGTATTTGAGGCGCTTTTAGTATTCAAAAGGTCAAGTTCGTTAATGGGTAAAATCGAACAAGGGGAAAGGGGGGTTTAGAGGGAGGGGGAAACACAAAATTTGACATATCTCCCTTAATATTCGAAAAATCGAAAAATTTATAAGTAATAAAGCAGTAGCATTAAGTTTTACTGTAATTTTTTTTCTCATCATTTTTTCGGTTACCCTAATATTTACAGAAATATTGACGGTTTAAGATTGAAAATTAAATTCCTCACCATCTCGGTACACATTAGAGTTTGAGCAAAAATGATAAGGCGATGAATTGTTCCTTACACATTTTTTGATTGTTCTAATATTAAGAGAGATAATACTCAATTCGTAGGAAATTGGATTTGGAAAAGTGAATATATACTTTCAATTAAAAATAAGTTTAATTCAAATATTGAATAAATAAAAAAATACTTTAAATTCAAATCAAAATTAAGTTATTGAGTTACAATAATGATGATGGCATCAAATGTAACTATTAAAGTCGTTCTCCATAGTTGGTTTATGTTAGATATTTAAATTACATAAATAAGTTGCTGAGGAAGTCATAAATAAATGACGAAACGTCCAATTTATTTAAATTAATTAATTCACTTTTCCAAATCCTATTTCCTATGAATTGAGTATTATTACATATTATGGATACGAATATTGAATCATTAAGAGAGATATTTTATATTTTGTGTTTTCTTCTTTCTTTATGCACCCATTACCCCTTGACGTATGCCATTTATTAATAAAATTGGCTTTGCAAATACTAAAATCATATTCGACATTTCATTTTGATCAGACTAAAATTGTGACCGTTAGAAAGTGTTTTATGTATTTTAAGGAAATTCGCTAAGTTGAAGCAGTTCCTGCGTAACGAATTTTTAAAATTTTATTTGATTGACAAACTGCCACCATTGGGAATCGAACTTGCTACCTCCCAGTCCCTAGCAGAGCTCCTTTTACAGCACGCCCATTAAACTAAACAAAATTTTTGAAATTTTTATATCTCTTAATTGGTTGGTTTTAGAACGTTAGGCCATTTACGAAAATTAATTATCGCTTTGGTGTAAATTTCAACTCTGTCATTGTTTCAGAAATAAATAAATAGTTATACTTTAATATTTATCAATAATCATTATTTTTGGTACACAATTAAGCCTTTTAAGTTGCTATCGATTAAAGCTGTAGTTGATTTGAGATAAAATTAAAATATGCATACCCATATCTTCCAACTCTGTAGGTTTTTGAATTTCACTGTAATAAAAGAAAATCATTTAAACATTAAATAGAATCAGTACAGTGGCGGATTAACCGGGTAAGTAAGGTAGGCAGCTGCTTAGGTCGGCAAATTTTGATCGTTTACACTAGATATGATAGGTGATCAAAAAAATAATTTTTCATTTGAAAGCGTATAATTTTAGAAAAAAATGATGTTGATATAGTGTTTCCCAATGCTGGAATTCCACACAGAACGTTTTGTCGCATGGCTGTCACAAACTGCTGTGGTAATAGATCGTTTTCATGTTTAAAACGCATTGAAAATTGCTTGAGATCGTCTGTTGGTCACACTTAAATTCTTTGGCGTTGTTAACTATAAAGGCGGAAATTTTATGTTCGATGGATTGCGAAGAGATAATGGTGGCTTTCAATTTAATACACAACAACGGAGTGTGACACAGTAGTGTAAGCAATGTGTGTTCCATTAACAACTTCGTTTTACAGCGTGCGCACACAGAGAGACACAATAAAAAATTGTGTGTAGAGAAAAATGTTTATGAACACCATCTGTAAATCAGGTGAAGAATTAAATTACGTTCCATTTATTGCACTTTCTCATACAGCGTGCTTTGCTGTGTGTACACAGTGTGACACACACTCATTGGCTGTACATTTAAATGGAAAGCGACCATTGATTTTTCAGTACAAAAAACACGACATATGAACATGTGAAGAAGATTTTGTAACTATATATGATAACATTGGCAATCTAGATTATTATAGTCTTAATAAGTATTGTACAAACGATGCCGAAAACGATAACTGAATGCATGCATGATGTTACGAATAATATTATTGATCTCTATCATTGAGAATTGGTTGATCTTACCTTATCTTTAATCTTATATACCCCTAATGCACACAATACTTATACGTTCAAAAAACAAGCTGAGTAATATTGTAATTTCATGATAGCGTCGAGATAATTTAACAACGAAATTATGTCATTTTTCTAAATTAATTCATCTAACACTGCATTTAGTACAATAAATAGAAAATATTGCGCTGCATTAAATTACAGGAGTTATTTTTTCGACACCGGAAGTGCCGCCATTTTGAGAAAAACTGTAGATATAGGCCAATATCTGAATCACCGTGCACTTAAGACCAAAAATGTATAACCATTTTTGGTCTTAAATCATTATCTTTTCTTGTAGATAATTAGATTTCCTTTTTTTTATATATAAATTTTTTATATATCACTTACCGATTACGATTTATACGACTACTACTACTTATTTATTGACTTTTTGACCGATATCTCTTCTAATAATTGTTTAAACAATAAAATGCGAATAACTTAACTTTTAAATCTACAAATTACCTACAACTTTTATTCAACACTTTTTTGTCTAAAATTATTATTTTTAACATCAAATTTGATATGATATTATTATATATCAAATCAATATCCTTATTATCAAATAATAGTAAAAAGCACCCCACGCTTTTTTACAATGAAATTAATTATTTTATTGATAAAAATTATTTTCTACTTTTTAGTTCAGCTAACTATAAAAGCGTGTATTTATTTAAGATTGAAAATTTAGATCCTAAAGTTCGTTTCAAGACTAAAAAAGCAGAAACAAATGATAATTAAAAAAAAAAAACTACCAGGTGGTGGTGTCAGACTCAGTTGTCGAATCTACACTACCCTGGATGATTGTCCAATTTCAAACAGGAAAACCATTACAAATCTCAAAATTCTACTAAAGATCTAACTTTTGAACAATCACCCAGTTGATATGTATTACGGTTGCGCACTTGATTTTATTAACATTTTATCATAGACATAGTATAATACTAGACTGCGCATTCGATGAAATTCATGTTCCGATTTTAGAAAAAGATACACTGTTACAGTAGAGCTATCTCTGTTAAAATACTGGAAGATTCACAGTGGAACAAAGATAGAAACACTGCAGATCAGAGGCTGTCTGTTTCCAAAGTTGGTATAACTTTTCAATACAGAAAGTATATGAATCGCGCAGTCTAGTAATGCTATGTCTATGCATTTTATTAATCACATTTCGACGGCAGCGTCAAGAGTCAGCATGAAAATGGACCTTAAAAGGAACGGGGCTGCAATTTTGAAGCTGCTTAGGGTGGCGAATTGTCTCCGCTGAGAATCACCCATATTATTGATAATGGTTAATACCTCGTAGATTCATTTGATGTTAATGCTGCCTTATTACTGATATTTGATTTTTTGCTTGGAATTTTATCTTTATGAAAAACATCAACACCACAATTTGAGCTACCATCGCTATCACCATCGGGTTTGAAACTTTTATTTTGGTCATCTGATTGAATATTGTTTTTGGAATCACTAAACTAAAAACATTGTTACATAAAACTATTATAATACTAGAAGATATCTAGTATGCTTTAAACATCTAGTATGCTTTATATCTAGTATGCTTTTATCTCTTTAGAAGATATCTAGTATGCTTTTTATAGAACTAATATTTCAGTTTTAATAATGACTAAGTATTGAAATAAAACAATGGAAATTGTTGATTACAAAAATGATAGAAATTCACATTTAGTCCACAGTACAGCGCCTTTTTTCATTAATGATTACTAACAGGCTGAATCTTTGTGAGTAGCTTCTGGTCTAAGATCTGGCATTAGTGAAAACCTTCCCTCATCTGTTAATTGATTGAAATATTATTGAAAACGCTTATTGCAATATAAACAATTTGGCAATGTAATGTCTGCCAGGGTCGTTCTGCAGCAATTAATATTAATTAATTAATTAAAAATTGATTTTTTATAATTAAATCCCCCACGTGTTGATTGAATTTTGCTTGTTAAATAACATAGTATACGATACGACAAATCTTGTAATAGCAGGCAGCGCTGCTTATTACTGCTACGGTTACCTGCAGCCAGGTGTTCAAACTTAAAGTAAACTTAGGTTACTTCCCTCATATGTTAATTGAAAACTTTTTAGCTAATTTAAAAGTTCAGAATAATTAGAATACATCCATAACTGGCAGCCATCTTAAAATCCATTACAATCAAGTGCAGCCTATATAAGAAAAATTAAAAAAATAGAAATTTAAAAAAAAATACCTTGTAGAGAGAGAGAGACTATTGCAATATTCAACGTAACAAACAAGGAAAGTATCCTAAGGAGGAAAGTAACCTAAGTTTACTTTAAGTTTGAATACCTGGCTGCAGGTAACCGTACCAGTAATAAGCAGCGCTGCCTGCTATTAGAAGATTTGTCGTATCGTATACTATGTTATTTAACAAGCAAAATTCAATTAACACGTGAGGGATTTAATTATAAAAAAATCAATTTTTAATTAGTTACATTGCCAAATTGTTTATATTGCAATAAGCGTTTTCAATAATATTTCAATCAATTAACAGATGAGGGAAGGTTTTCATGGGAAATACACGAAGGTGCTTCAATGTCTCCCTCGTCACTTGAAGACCTTGAAGTCAACACCTGAGTGATAGAAAGGACGCGATGGAGTCGTCCGAGTGGGTGGCAGTTGTCCCATGAGTTGTTGGGCTCGTTTAGCACGTTGCCGTGCACAGATCACACACTTCAAAATTACTTTTCGAACTGTTAGGCGTCCTCCAAGTATCCAAAATTGTTGTCGAACTGCTGATAACGTACTGCGGGTCCCACTGTGGAGTGATCGAAGATGGGCGTTTCGGATGATTAAAAGAGACAAAGTTGAATCTTTCGAGAGAATATAGGGGTGCTTTGAGTCATAGTCGAGTGGAGCTTGCTCAAGACGTCCGCCAACTCGAATCAGGCCATCTTGATCGATGAACGGAGTAAGATAACGCAAAGAACTTGAGCGTTTTATTGAGGGTCGCGCACGTGCTTTGGAATCAATCGAAGGTCGCGAGCCCACGAAATCATCATCATCGTCTCATGTAAAACTGACAAGCCATTCTGCAAACGCAAGAATCCATGTTGCCGCTGTAGAAAACCAATCAAGAGTATCTAAGTATAGCTGCAAAGTTTTCGGTCAGAAAACTCCACAACAACGACGTCAGTTTCTAGTATCCAAACGGTTGTGCTTTAATTGTCTTGGTTCTCATATGCTAAGAGACTGCCGCTCTCTTAAGTCATGTCTTCAATGATTCATGACGCAATCACACAATCATCACATGAATCTCCAAGTATCAATACCACAGCCAACGTGTCATCAAGCCCCAAGGAAGCTAATTCCTCCACATCCTCTGTTAAGATAATTGCTGCTCAAGTCATAATCTCGGGTCCTGGTGGTAACCTTGCCATCGCTAAGGCTCTCATTGATCAAGGATCCGAAATTTCGTTTATCAGTGAACGTTTAGTTCAGAACCTTCGTCTTAGACGATCGTCAACCTCAATCTCTCTTATCGGAGTCGGAGCGACTCAATCATCAACCACTCGTGGAATAGTCTCTATCAATCTAAGTCCGGTCTTTGAATCCAATGTTAGCTTACTGGTTAACGCTTATATTCTTCCCAAACTCACTTCAACTCTACCATCTAGACAGCCAGCATCATCAAATTGGCCGCACATATCGGGACTCAAACTCGCTGACCCATCCTTTATGATACCAAGTTCGATTGATTTGATTCTGGGTGCAGAGATTTACGGAAACATTATCCTTTCCGATGTAATCAAGGGGCCACCACACTGTCCAATCGCTCAATCTACCATCTTTGGATGGATTTTATCAGGCCCAATTATTCACATCCTCACGGAGACGCGCCGCCAACGTCTATCATTGCTCACTCGATGTGCAACTGGATATGCTTCTTCAACGATTTTGGGATCAAGAAGAACTCACAGATTTTAAAGCAACCAGCTGGTCACCCGATGAAGAAGTTTGTGAGCAGCATTTCTTATCGACCCACTCACGATTGGAGTCTGGTCGATACGTAGTACGATTGCCGTTGAAAGCATCACCAGATACACTATGATTATCTCGAAGTCCTGCAACAAAAATGCTTCATTCACTTCAACGTCGACTGAAATCTGACGATGAGTTTCACCGCCTATATGATGACTTCATTCGTGAATATGAATCACTCAACCATATGTGACATATATCCTCTAACTTAGTAGAGCCAAAGTCAGTTTTTTATCTACCTCATCATGGGGTGCTACGTTCGACTAGTTCTACCACCAAACTACGAGTTGTGTTCAATGGATCAATGCAGACTTGCTCCGGAAAATCACTAAATGACATTCTCCACATTGGAGAAAAACTTCAAATCGATCTTCCAGACGTTCACTTGTGGTTTAGACGATTCAAGTATGTCTTCGCTTCAGATATCGAGAAAATGTATCGTCAGATTTTGATCCATCAACATGACTGGAATCTTCAAAGAATACTTTGGATAAAAAGCGGTCACATTCAAACATATCAACTGAAAACCGTCACCTATGGTATGGGGTGTGCGCCATTCCTGGCCTTACGAACTCTCAAACAACTCATACTTGACGATGGAAATTAATTTCCATTGGCTGAGCCAACGATGTCTAAAGGGCGATATGTGGATGATGTATTTGGTGGAGCTGATACCATCACCGAATGTAATCAAATCATCACTCAAGTGGATCAATTATGAAAACGTGGAGGTTTTATTCTAAAAAAGTGGATCAGCAATCACCCTGACTTGTTAGCAAGCATCCCCTCAGAATATCATGCCAAAGAAGCCACGATTCTTATCGATCAATCGTCAAGCATACGAACGTTAGGTCTATCCTGGAATCCATCAAGTGACAACTTTTCAATCATAGTTAACAATGAACCACTAGAACATACAACTAAGAGAAGTGTACTTTCCAGAATTGCTCAATTGACCCGCTAGGATTTATCTCGCAGTTCATCATTCAAGCCAAAATTTTAAAGCAGCATCTTTGGTTGGTAAAATTAAATTGGGATGAGATCCTTCCAGAACACTTACACAATCAATGGCGAGAGTTCGAACGTCAGTGCAAAGATTTGTCATCAATTTCAATTTCACGGTTCCTGGGACCTCTAACATCTTCGAAAATAGAGCTTCATGGATTTTCTGACGCTTCACAGTTTGCACTTAGTGCTGTTGTTTACCTCAGAGTGGAAACCTCATCTTCAATTCTCGTTAATATTGTGGGTGCAAAAACAAAAGTAGCACCTCTAAAAAAGGTTACAATTCCACGTTTAGAGCTCACTGCAGCAGCTCTGCTCACTCGACTTGCAGGATATGTCAGCAAAACCATGGAGCTAGAAACAGCACCACTATGGCTTTGGACTGATTCATCCGCTGCACTCACTTGGATCACTTCTCATCCAACTAAATGGAAAGATTTTGCTTGAAATCGGGTCACCTTCATCCAAGAAAATCAACCATCCGCTTGTTGGAGATTTATTGCTGGAAAACAGAATCCAGCTGACTGTGCGTCCCGTGGACTCTCACCTAATAATCTAGATAAACATCACCTATGGTGGAGAGGTTCAGATTGGCTTTCTCTGACATCCGACCAATGGCCTAATTGTATTTTCCCACCATCATCTACTGCAACTTCTGAAGCTAGAGCTGCAAAGGTGAATCATTGTTCACAAGTGGACTTAGAACCGGAATTGTTGCATCGATATTCTGATCTAAATCGACTTATCCGTATCACATCTTGGTGCATGAAATTCATCAATCATACCCGACAAATCAAGGTTGATGATTCACCAGTTTACTTAACTACCCAGAATCTTCAAAAGTCTCTCTTGATTTGGGTTCGCATCAGCCAAGGCATTTCATTTTCCAACGATTTGAAGTTTTTGAAAAAGAAACAACCAGTCACGAGCTCAAGTTCTTTGCGTTATCTTACTCCGTTCATCGATCAAGATGGCCTGATTCGAGTTGGCGGACGTCTTGAGCAAGCTCCACTCGACTATGACTCAAAGCACCCCTATATTCTCTCGAAAGATTCAACTTTGTCTCTTTTAATCATCCGAAACGCCCATCTTCGATCACTCCACAGTGGGACCCGCAGTACGTTATCAGCAGTTCGACAACAATTTTGGATACTTGGAGGACGCCTAACAGTTCGAAAAGTAATTTTGAAGTGTGTGATCTGTGCACGGCAACGTGCTAAACGAGCCCAACAACTCATGGGACAACTGCCACCCACTCGGACGACTCCATCGCGTCCTTTCTATCACTCAGGTGTTGACTATGCGGGACCATTTACCATTAAAACATGGCGTGGGCGTGCGGCCAAAATATACAAAGGTTACGTTGTTGTGTTTATCTGCTCATCTACATCTGCAATTCATTTGGAGTTAGTCACGGATCAATAAATTTATCGCTAATCAATAGATTTATCGCTGCGTACAAACGCTTCACTGGACGCCGTGGAATCTGTGCTCCACTCACAAGTGATTGTGGAACTAATCTAGTTGGTGCTGATGCTGAGCTTAAACAACTTTTTACGGAATCATCCATGCAGCTCAAAAACCTTCGTGCATTACTTGCAAACGACGGAACTCAATGGCATTTTAATCCACCTACTGCTCCACATTTTGGTGGTCGATGGGAGGCTGGAGTGAAATCCGTCAAACATCATTTGAAGAGGGTCATCGGTAATACTCTTCTTACATATGAAGAATTCACTACAATTCTGACACAAATTGAAGCAGTGCTGAATTCAAGGCCTCTTTGTCAGCTTACTGATGATCCAAACGATCTCGCCGTGTTAACACTTGGACATTTTCTCACTAGCGGACCCTTAACGACTATCCCTGAGCCAACATTAATCCACGTGCAATTATCTCATTTATCTCGTTGGCAACGAACACGCCAAATTATCGATAGTTTCTGGGCAAAATGGTCCAGAGAATATCTTCAACAACTACAAGCTATATATAAATGGCAATATCCTGAAAATCAAATCCAAATTGGATCAATTGTGCTTGTTGTTGATGAACGATATCCGGCATCTAAATGGCCATTGGCTAAAGTCATCAAACTGCATCCTGGATCTGATAATATCACTAGAGTAGTGACACTCAAAACAGCGACTGCAGTTCTGAAACGTCCTATTGTTAAACTGTGTTTGCTTCCCATTTCTAACTCAAACACTGCCAGTAACTAAAGAAAGATCAGCAAAATCATCACTCCCTAGAATATTTATTATTGCTCCAACACTTGGTGCAATGCTGGGGAGTATGTTTGAGACAATATGTTCTGATTCGAGAATTATATATTCGAATCAACAGCTGTTATGTCTGAGTGGTTGGGCGTTGGACCCGCGTTCGAATCCGACTCAGGGCATATCAATTTTTTCATCTATTTGTTTTTGAGTCCCACTAATAATTAAAGTGCTCGCGTCGATTCTTCTCACTCACTTCTAGAATGACAGAACCAATTACAGTGACCTTCCTCATTACGACGAAAAAAATAACTCAATACCAAGAAGATTGTAAATCGCCTCCATTAGTAAAAAATCAATCGAAGTGATCACCACGTGTAATTATCCATCGGTATTATCTTGTTGATCAGTTTTTATCTATCGAATTATAACGGAATAATCTTTTGAAAGTGTTAAATCTTATTTTGCTGTGAACATTATTCATAACGAATATAGTTTTGTATGTTTAACACAATTGTGTGTGTTTTTTTTTTGATATTTGTTGAAATAACAATTTTCGTTTTGTGACTGTTAATTTTCATAATGATCAATAATTATATTGTGTTTGAAAATTTTATTATTCATTTATTTTGAACATCATTGTTTTTTGTTTCTTTATTATAAAACTACTAATAAAATCAGTTAAAATATTAAATATCGAATTATTTCATCACCTGGATCAACTTATGCTTGGATACTTTAGCTTTTCATCACGACTAGCTAAATCAATCACTAAATCAAACAAAAATGATTTGAATATTTTTATAATTAAATGGCTACATTGTCAGACAAAATAAATGGCACATTTTCTCAGTCCTACAATCGGAAATTGTCAATTCCCGTTTAACACTTTTTTCATTAATAACAACCTAATTTATTGTTTTTTTTTTGAGAATAAGGTGTGGAACTCGATTTTACAACTGTCCTACAAAAAAGTGGGACTATCCCAAGCTAGTGTCGGTCATAAGCAAACAAATATAGATATTTCAGTGATTATAAAGTTATTTTTTTCAGTTACAAATAAAACTACATTAAATTACCAAAATTCTTGTGGGACTAGCGAGACGTACTCATTTTTTGGTAGGACAATGTTTTATTTAGGTAGAGAATACACTATCCTCTCATGTCTTATCTTTGTCCTACAATTATTAAGGAAAAAGTGTTACAGTGGAATTGACAATTTCCGATTGTAGGTTTGAGAAAATGTGCCATTTATTTTGTAGGATAATGTAGCCATTTAATTACTTATAAAAATATTCACTAAGCAATGGTAAAATCAACGGGTTAGTAATCATTTTTTATGACCTCGTCATTTGGACATGTTGGGAGTGGGAAACCATCTTCGGTCAAACCATCGATTTTGTAGGACAAACATTTTTTTAAGTTTTTCTCAAATAATCTCAAGATTCTACTAAAGAACTAACTGTTATAAAAAAATTTGGATAATCACTCAGTCGACATGTTTTTTGCTTGCGCACTTTAATAGGTCCCAATATCGAGAATTTTAGTAGAAAGAAAGTTGACCGTTTCTTCAAAACGAAGCTTCTAACGGAGATTCAACCTATTAGTAATCATTAATGAAAAGAGGCGCTGTACAGTGTACTAACACGCATGAGCTAAGACTTGTACTAATTCTGATTCACATGGTTTGCCTATATAGATATATATACGTTGAGTTTAGTTCTACGTTTTTAACTAGTTTATAAAGTGTAAATAGTTATGGTTTGCGCGGAAATGACGTTATATGCTGACGGTATATGCACTATTTATTTACGCTACTGTACAACATTAAAAAACCAGTGGGATTTTAATGTATAGGTGCAAATAAACTAGTGAACTAAAAATTAAAACATACTATTCAGACCAATGATAATGTTAATGAGGAGGTCAACCTGTTTCGCGTTATTTCTGTTAAAACCTATATAAATCTGTAATATACCAGTGCACCGAACGTAAAATTACCATTTCTGTGAAGGATAATTTATGGTATGTTACTACATACATGATTCGAAATATTTTCAGTTATAATGCAATTTAGTTCAGTTATCGATCATTGATGCAAGGGCCCTCGTGGGATAAATTGGTGTGAAATAAAGTTCTTTTATCAATCTTTATAAATTAAAATTTAATGGTATTCGTTAGTAAGCGCATCCCTTGAGAACGGCTGGACCGAATTGGCTAGTTAAAAAAAAAATGTTCGAAAGGAAAAGTGGAAAAGTTGCCCAGAAAATTCGATAAAAATAAAAGTGTTTATTTCTATGGGACTTTTGTGTCATTTTTTATGTTTACTTCTTTAAAGTAAACAATTTTCAAAGTCGATCATTGCCCCTTACACATCCACGCCCTCCAGAGGGTGTGAAAATATCTAACTTTAAAACCGTAATCGTAGAAAAAAATTCAGCGACACAAAATGCCCCTTCATTAAAAATAAATTACTTGCAAAATCGATCATTGTCCCCTACACACCCAATCGCACCAGTGGGTATGAAAATATCCAACTTTAAAACTTTAAGAGATAAAAAACAATTCAAAGACAAAAAATGTTTCTTTTTGAAAATTATACAAGGCTCACACCAGGGGGTGCGGGTGGTTAAGATAAGTTTTTGAAATATCTTTGTTTTTACCCGAATTTTCCGAAATATATTTGATTTTACGCGCGCGAAGCCGCACAGGTCAGCTATTTATCTATAAAAAATATGATTTTTTCCAACATAAAGCCATCAAAAAAATAAAGCTAATTAATTTAAAAAATATAAACTTTCTCTTACAAGTCAATGCTGATCATGTATAATAGATAATATATAGACGCTGATAATATATAATAGACGCCCAATAGATAATATAAAGAGACTCATTATATACTAATCTACTCATTTTATTATTTGATTATTGGAAAGAAAAAAAATGATTACCATATTTTCATGCATGTAGCTATCATAACACATTACTTGATGCAAAATTTTAGATACAATGATTGCATTTAATTTAATTGGCTCGCACATACTGTTGTAGTTACGACTTATCATGCAATGCTTCTCTAAATTCATTTTTAAATGATAAGCAATATGTTTTTGCGATCTGTTTAACTTTCGTCCGATTTGACAACAAATCCAGTCGCTTATTCTAACGGAACTACATATAGAAAATTGATGTATCGTATATTCAAAAATATTTTCACTTGTCCTTGATTTTGTTTGTTGTTTATTATTTCTTGCAGATTTTATTTTCTAAAATAAATTAATTATATATTTAATATGTCTTAAACATGTTTACATGTTTTTCACTAGCGGGGCAAATAAATTGTTTTTTTCATATGTGATACTTCGGACAGACTGTAAAAAAAACTTAGGGCAATGCATATGGGCGAAATTCGGGAAATTTATAGGGGTTGAGGATTTGTTTTGGTTTGTTTTTATCATTCTGACTATTGTTTAAATGAAAATTTAAAAAAGGACAGAGAAATACATAAATATATAAATTATAAAGAGAAAACAATTTGGTACACATACAGAGTTTCCAAAAACTTTGGAAATGGTCGAATGACTAGGGACAAACAGTTTGAAATGAAAAAAACAACGTGTAAATTTAGATTCTCCATACAAACCTTAGAAAAAAAAGTGCATTCAGTGTAATTCGGGAACTACGATATGGACGTAGGAGTTTTCAGTTCCTATCAGGGTACTTGTTTCGTCATCATGTGAGTCACCTCCCAATTTCAGCATAAAAATTTATCTTCATTTCGATAGTAAGCAATTATTGATAATTTTATTAGTAGTATTCGAAAAAAAAATTTCACGAGTAAGAAATGAGGGCTACTATTAAAGATTTCTGAGTTTTCCCTACGTGTCCCTAAAATTGTACCATCTCATAGAGGCGAAAGGGTCGTAGATTTAACACCATTGAATGCACTAGTAATGAACTCGTTCTTTATTATTTTCATTCCTCTGTAATATTTTTCCAAAAATTACGAAAATTATTTGCGATTACTGCGTTACCTATCGCGAGTCGAAAAAAATGTTTCAGATAAAATTTATTTTTGAATGGAGAATCTAAATCTGCAATTAAAAAAGTTGGAGTTCCCATTTAAAATTTCAAAGTTTTTTATATAAGATCAGAAACCCACAAATTAATGAGTAAAAAAAAAAGTTTTACATATCATTTTCAATGGATGTCTACAGTTGAAAATTATATATATGTTATGCATCATAAATTACGGCGATTCCATGAAATCCTGTACGAGTTTCAGAGAGACTATCCAACACTTCGATATAAGCTTTGTTATAGGCAATATCACTGGAACACAAAACTTGACATATCTCCCTTAATATTCGAAAAATCGAAAAATTTATATCAAGTAAAGTTGTAGGTACTAAGTTTTACTGTAATTTTTTTCTTATCATTTTTGCTGTTACACTAATGTTTACAGAAATATTCACCGTTGAAGATTGAAAATTAAATTCCTCAATATCTCTGTACACAATTGAGTTTGAACAAAAATGATAAGGTGATGAATTGTAGCAAACATGATTTTCTACAACTTTATTCCTTACGCATTTTTCGATTGTTCGAATATTAAGAGAGATATTTTATATTTAGTGTGTTCTTCTTTCATTATGCTCCCCTTTCCCCTTGACCTATGTCATTTATAAATAAAATTGGCCTTGCTAATACTAAAATCATATCAGATACGACATTTCATTTTGATCAGACTAAATTGTGACCGCGAGAAAGTGACTTATGTATTCTAGGGAAATTCGCTAAGTTGAAGCAGCTTCTGCGTAACGAATTTTTTTAACTTGTATATGGGGATACAATCATGTAAAAAAATTCTAACACGGGCAACATCGGAACAACTTTTGGCAGACAAAAAACCTCGGAATATTTGTACTTTTTTTGGTGTTTTGCCTATATCTCCTAGATGGTGCATCCTCACGAAAATTAGACATAATTATGGCGTAAAATTTGTATTTACTCCAGAAATTTTGGATGCATAAAAAAGTTGTTTGTTTTTTAGAGACAAATACTTTGTGTGGTTACAAATTATTTTATCTCTTGATTATATCTTGCGGGCACGGATGCATGGAACAAAAATGTTATAGCATGTCACTCTCAGCTAAATTCTGAACCGTTTGGTGAAAATCTCGTCAAGTTAAAAAATTCGTTACGCAGGAGCTGCTCCAACTTAGCAAATTTCCTTAGAATACATAAATCACTCTCTAGCGGTCACAATTTTAGTCTGATCAAAATGAAATATCTCTCTCTTGCGGTCACAATATATTTTAGTATTTGCAAAGCCAATTTTATTAATAAATGACATACGTCAAGAGGAAAGGGGGGCATAAAGTTAGAATAAAACACAAAATATAAAATATCTCTCTTAATATTAGAAAAATCGAAAAATGCGTAAGGGATAAAGTTGTAGAAAATCAAGCAACAATTGCTACAATTCATCACCCTATCATTTTTACTCAAACTCTAATGTGTTCGGAGATATTTAGGAATTTAATTTTCAATCTTAAACCGTCAATATTTCTGTAAATATTAGTGTAACAGAAAAAATGACAAGAAACAAAATTACAGTGAAACATAGTACCTACAACTTTACTTCTAATAAATTTATTAATTAAATTAAATACTGATATGAAAAAATTATCTCGTCAACCAGGAATCGAACCTCGGGCCTCTGGATAACTAGTCCAGTATGCTTTCCTCTACACCAAAGACGATTGTGATGCAACAGCCAATTTTTTCATATTATTCTAATTTTTATTTATTAGACAGTATTAACTTCTGTTGAAGTGATATTTATTTAATATTTGTTTATTTGTGTATACTTTCGTGTCAACATAACTTTGTTTGTCCAAATTCCTTTCGGTTACGTATGACAAACAGTAGAATACTACAGCGTATACTCCGACAAATTTCATTGTCATTGAATTTATTAATTAAATTAAATACTGATATGAAAAAATTAACTCGTAAACCAGGAATCGAACCTCGGGCCTCTGGATAACTAGTCCAGTATGCTTTCCTCTACACCAAAGACGATTGTGATGCAACAGCCAATTTTTTCATATTATTCTAATTTTTATTTATTAGACAGTATTAACTTCTGTTGAAGTGATATTTATTTAATATTTGTTTATTTGTGTATACTTTCGTGTCAACATAACTTTGTTTGTCCAAATTCCTTTCGGTTACGTATGACAAACAGTAGAATACTACAGCGTATACTCCGACAAATTTCATTGTCATTGAATTTATTAATTAAATTAAATACTGATATGAAAAAATTAACTCGTAAACCAGGAATCGAACCTCGGGCCTCTGGATAACTAGTCCAGTATGCTTTCCTCTACACCAAAGACGATTGTGATGCAGCAGCCAATTTTTTCATATTATTCTAATTTTTATTTATTAGACAGTAGTAACTTCTGTTGAAGTGATATTTATTTAATATTTGTTTATTTGTGTATACTTTCGTGTCAACATAACTTTGTTTGTCCAAATTCCATTCGGTTACGTATGACAAACAGTAGAATACTACAGCGTATACTCCGACAAATTTCATTGTCATTGAATTTATTAATTAAATTAAATACTTATATGAAAAAATTAACTCGTCAACCAGGAATCGAACCTCGGGCCTCTGGATAACTAGTCCAGTATGCATTCCTCTACACCAAAGGCGATTGTGATGCAACAGCCAACTTTTTTATATTATTATAATTTTTATTTATTAGACAGTAGTAACTTCTGTTGAAGTGATATTTATTTAATATTTGTTTATTTGTGTATACTTTCGTGTCAACATAACTTTGTTTGTCCAAATTCCTTTCGGTTACGTATTATTTCCTTTCAGGAAATTCGCTAAAAGTTAACTTATTTCGCCATTTTATGGAAAATGATTTTATAAATTGTCTTGATAATGTTCCATTGGAAACAAGAATTCATCACTGGTTCCAACTTGACGGTGCACTAGTCCATTTCGGACGGATTGCTCGAGAATGGCTGGACGTAAAATTAACCCAAGTGCTTGATTGGCCATTTAGGACCAATTGCAATATATATATATATATATATATATATATATATATATATATAAATATAATTATATATATTTATATACAGAGTGTCCCGTAAGTAGTCGAGTTCCATAAGAGGGTAGGTAGAGACTACGATTTTGGAACGAAAAGTCCTGAGCATTTTTTTATTAGACGCACCGTTAATCAATTATATATTAATTATGGAAACTAGGTTGAAATCAAAGAATAGCTAGTATCTATGTAAAGCTAGTATCTATGTGTCCCAAAGTTACTGTGAATTTTATCTGTCGCTCGTATCCACAGAAACAGGAAAGTAAAATTTAAGGGGTGGGATCTTTGTTTTATGGGGGTGCATGTCTTGCGATTTTCTAAAAATTGATAATTCCAAAAATTTAATTATTTCATTCTTAAAAAAATTAATCAATAAAATAATTTTATTAATGCACTTTTGAGAAAACTTTAAAGTTTAACGAATTTCTTTTGAGCATTTTTTTTTCAATTTATTATTAAAACCATTTATTTCTTACATTTTTCAAAAAATAAATTTAATTAATGCACTTTTCAAGGAATTAATAATTTATTTAATACTGTTCCAAAATTTGATAAATAAAAAATGAATTATAAAAAAAATGCACTTTTTGCAACTCTGGTTTCAACATAGTTTGCTCAATTAATTACTAATTAATTAACGGTGCGTATAATAAAAAAATATCTCTGGACTTTTCGTTCCAAAATCGTACCCTCTACGTACCTTCTCATGGAACTCGAATACTTGGGACACTCTGTATATATGTATATATATATATATATATATATATATATATATATATATATATATATATATATATATATATATATATATATATATATATATTGTGACGGTAGTTTCACCACCTTGGAATCAACAAGGTGATGACTAGCCGACAAATTGTAGCACCAATTCGAAAAACAAAAAAAACAAAAATTATGTTGGGCCCCAGGTTTATATAGAGTACCACTCACGAATTCGACACGGCAGCTCGTCTACCCTTGCTCTGGGTGGCAGGTCAAAAAGGTGGACACTCGTCTGATTGTCACGAATAATGAAAAAAAATAAATTACGAAACAAACAAAAATTTACTAACGATAACAAAAAAAAATCAAATATTTAACAACAAAATAAAATAAAATTTGAATTTAACAATAAAAAAAAACTATCGAAAATGACAAAAAAATGTAGTCAATACAGTACCCGAACGTGTTTACGTGAATCGATTAAAACAACGAAAAATAATAATGAAATTAAACAATAAAAAAAACACAATTCAAAAAAAAAAGAAATTGACTTCGCAATACGATTTAAAACAAAATATTTCACATAAACACGCTCACACGCAAAAAATTTAACACCAAACCTCGCTCGAATCAACGTTTCGGTGAACAAAAACAAATCCAAAAAATCAAAATTAAAAAAAATGATGTTCAACAGTTCAACAAAATTCAATTCAACAACTTATTAATAATCGCTACGATACGAATCGTTCGGCTTTCGAAATCAGAATCTCTTCAACACCAGGGTTGGACTTTGAATTATGAATTTTTTTTCCAATATTCACTTGATTCACTATTTCATTTGGTGTGATGTTGCTGATGCTATTTGTTTTTCACCACCCATCATTAATTCATCCAATATAAAATATGCTTTTCAAGCTTGAATAATATCGAATTCACACACACTTCCAAAATCCAACCAACAACTCAACATAACGAAACATCAATTATCGTGTAATGTTCTTCTTTACGTTGTAAACGAAGTTTACACCGTCCACGTTCATGATAAACGAAACGAGTCTCAAACAATTATACACTCGAACTTAACGATCACCAGTTTAACAAGTTCATAATACAGGCCTGTTTAATTTTATTTACAAATACAGCAACTGTTGACGAGCAGTAGTGGATGTTACAGACCTCCATACAAATAGTCGGCTCCTCGTACACCATTCCAACCTCCATGTCGAAGATCGATGATTGAGCGAGGTCGGTAATTATTTAATGCGTGCGAACTTAAAAAATAAAATAAATAAATACAAAATAATTATAATTATAATTAATGTCGACAGCGACATCGGATTTCGAAGCCGTTCTCTTCGTTTTCTGGCCCCGGTGTCCTTCAGCTGGCACCAGCGACCAGTCGCGTCGAATCCACATCGAATCAAAAAAATAAATAAATAAAAAGATTCTCATCGAAGGTTGAACTCATTTCAACCGTTACAAAACCTCCCCCCAGACGTCGACAGGGAGCTTAGTTGGTCGTATTTTGTGCGTTGGTACCATGGACGATCACATCTACATTTTATTGACACCCTAAGGTACCCGCCACCAAAACCAACTACTAATGAGGAAGTTTTTAGCAAAAAAAAAATAATTGAAACAAAAAAAACGTAGACTAACTCCACTAGATCGACATCCAAAACATCAAAAACCCAACCACACGTACATGCATTACGATAAAAACAAAAAAATCGATATAATTACGTCTCTAGGTCGAACAAATAAACAAAACAACAGTAAAACAAACAAACAAACAAAAAAAACTAACGTTTCGAATTTTAAGAAGTTTAATCTCCCGGTCGTCGACTTCGAAATTTATGCCATCGTTCGCAATTCGGGCAGCCCGGCGTCGGCGTGGTCTCGGTTCCACATGTCCAACAAAATCCGGAACGTCTCGCAATGGTACACTCGTGATGGCCATGTCCAAGCGTTTTACAATTAAAACATCACCCTCTTCGTTCCATTGCGATCGAAAACGATCGTGGCTTCCCGAAACGCGTTTTCGGGCCGCCCTGTCGTGGCGATATCATCACAGCAGCGACTCGTGGTAACCGCACGGTAGGTAATTGCGTTGATGGCCGCGACGGCCATCGAACTAGCGGCGTAGGGGTTACTGGAGCAGGTCCAGTGGGTCCAGCAACCTTAGTCCGTTTGGACCGTCTTTTTCCCCTCCTCGGGCGTTTCGACGAACGTGAAGACGTTGACACCTCGTCTCCACTGGTCTGGACGGCAGCGATATGAGACGGACTCGTCTCCTTCGACGAGTGCGTCCCATTACGTTCGGGATGATGCACCAACTCGGGTACCACCCTTTCATCCGACAACATGGTCGTGGGTGGCTGTTTAAAACAACATGGACTGTGCAAGTCCCGAACCATTTTGGACAGCTGTTCAAAACGGTCTGTACAGTCGTAACGGTCTGTAATGTTGCTGATGCTATTTGTTTTTCACCACCCATCATTAATTCATCCAATATAAAATATGCTTTTCAAGCTTGAATAATATCAAATTCACACACACTACCAAAATCCAACCAACAACTCAACATAACGAAACATCAATTATCGTGTAATGTTCTTCTTTACGTTGTAAACGAAGTTTACACCGTCCACGTTCATGATAAACGAAACGAGTCTCAAACAATTATACACTCGAACTTAACGATCACCAGTTTAACAAGTTCATAATACAGGCCTGTTTAATTTTATTTACAAATACAGCAACTGTTGACGAGCAGTAGTGGATGTTACAGACCTCCATACAAATAGTCGGCTCCTCGTACACCATTCCAACCTCCATGTCGAAGATCGATGATTGAGCGAGGTCGGTAATTATTTACTGCGTGCGAACTTAAAAAATAAAATAAATAAATACAAAATAATTATAATTATAATTAATGTCGACAGCGACATCGGATTTCGAAGCCGTTCTCTTCGTTTTCTGGCCCCGGTGTCCTTCAGCTGGCACCAGCGACCAGTCGCGTCGAATCCACATCGAATCAAAAAAATAAATAAATAAAAAGATTCTCATCGAAGGTTGAACTCATTTCAACCGTTACAAAATATATATATATATATATATATATATATATAGACCGTTTTCAAAATCATTTCTAATAGAGAATCAATGTTAAATAAATAAATAAAATATTTACTATAAAACCATACACATACATACAAACATCTGGCTATAGCTTGTGGTGCATGGTGTTTGTTTGATGTCATTTAAGAATGGGGGGGTGTTGTGATACACATTATAGCTGATAATATTTATGATTACGTAGGTGAATGCATGAGAAATATTTGGTTGTGTGTTTTAATGGTATTACCGTATTTCAACAATGGGTTATTACACAATAATAGAAAAAGTGCAAATTATTTAATGGTACTTTGGGAGACATTTGGCATAGGAATGTGTCAATTTATTTATTGTTTTGAGAATGCTCATATGATTAGCTGTTTTGAAAAATGGGGTTGTATATCTCGTTGCAAAGACAGCCCCAAAGATAAAGATGATAAAGCCCCATAAAAAAATAAAAAGAGAGATATAGCAGTTTGTAGTTAATTATTTATTGACGATAAAAAATCGACAAAAGTAGTTGGTGAAGAACTGGGCCTAAGCGACTCTACAGTTGCAAACATTTGGAAGTGGAAAAATTTCAGCATCGATATATCAGTACCCGAACTCAGTTTCCACAGAAACTGAATGTCTGGATTGGAATATTGGGTGACTATATTATAGGACTATTCTTCATTGACGGATCTGTAGATTCTCTAAAATATTTGAGCTTGTAACGAAATAAGACATTGCCATCTGTTAGAGCTCTTCCTTATTTAGACCTGGAATTTGTATGGTTCCAACAAGATGGTTACCCTGCACACAATGCCATGCCAGTAAGGCTGTTCCTGGAACAAACATTCCAGGAACGTCTAATGAATGGTTTTGGAATCTTCAAGTGGCTAGCCAGATCGCCAGATCTATCTCCTAACGAATTTTTTTTATGGGGTTTCTTCAAAACACAGATCTATTCGCGGAATAGGTCTGAAAATTTGAAACAATGGCAAAGGCAAAGAATTGTTGACAATTCTTTTGTGCGAATATTTCTCCTTAAGTGCTAGAAAATACCCGGGTAGATTTTTACAATCGATTCGGATAGTTTTTAGCAAATAATGGAAGAATATTCGAACCGTTGTTTAACTTTTTTATTTGTCGGAATTCTAATTTTTTTTTTCTTTTGGTGGTTTTATTTTTCTTTTAATTTGTGTGGATTGTTGTTTTATGGTATACCGTTAATAGATTACTATCATTTATTTTCAAACATTCCACATACAAATAATAAGGGATATTCAAAAAAGAATTATCAATTGTTAGAAGTAATGCTAAGCTTAAGAAGACAACAATGAACATATTTAACCCAGTCTCATTACATGTTAATACCGTACTGAGTACAATACAGTAATCACACAGACCAGCAAGCATACACAACAAACACACTAAAGAGTGCCCCATTATTTTTATTTCTTTGTTAAGCATTGTGTATACTGTATAGTTATTATAGTAAATAATATTTAACAGTGATTCTCTATTAGCAATGCTTTCCAACACGTACGGACACGTACAGATTTCATTGACAATATTATCAAGTAAACTGGCTCCTACTTTGAGAGGGATTTGCTTTTTTTTGGTGATGTTATCACTGAAGAATTTCTCCAGCAACAAAGCAAACTGCCCTTGGTAAGAAGGAATGTGGTCCATACAGTTGAGAAGTTGGGCATGAGGCACTGTTTTAGATGCACCTAAACTCCGAGGTGTCGATTGGGGAAGGGCCATTGAAATATCTTATAAATATGTGCGCTGCACTGGTTATGTGCGCTGCGCTGGTTATCTGCGCTGGTTAACTTATGACTGTTTTTGGTTATCTACCGTTTTTGAGAGAACCATTAAGCCTACAGGTACCAGTTTGATTTCAATGAAAGCTTATTAAATTTACTACAACTTTATTTCATATAATATTTGACGTGGGATGCGTATTTTGGAAGATATTTTACAAAATAAGTGACCATTTCGAAAAAACTTCACTTTTTGGAAAAAATGGCCTATTTTCGAATAACTGTATCTTGAGAACCAATAGCTGTATAGAGCTTGCTTTGGTTTCAAATTGTAGCAAATTTAGTCTACTTTAAAAATATATGATTGACTATACCGGTCAAACCCTTCCTTTACTGAGATATTGAGTAAAAACTGAAAAAGTCCGAAAATTTCATGGTTTTTTGGGCACACCGCCGCTAGCACTTTGAAAATTGCAAATCGGGTTTTTTAATATCGGTTTAGGTCCTAATAACTCATAAAAAATTCAGAACGACTGGATCTTTTGCAAGCACGAACCCCTTTTCATGTTAACTTTACTGATTTATAATATTCGAAAATTCGAAAAAAAATTATTACAAGTAAACTTGTAGTAAATTAATTTTACTATAATTTAGTTTCTAACCATTTTTTGTACACTAATATTTACAGAAATATTTACATTTTAAAATTGGAATTTTAAGTATCTCTGTACACATATGTTTTTTTAGAAAAATTATAAGGTAATCAATTGTAGCAAATATGATTTTCAACAACTTTACTTCTCATACGTTTTTGGATTATTCTAATATTAAGAGAGTTACTTTTTATTTTATGTTTTCTTCTTTCTTTATGCCCCCTTTTCCCTTGACCTATGCCGTTCTTAATAAAATTGACCTTGAAAATACCAAAATCATACCAGATACGACATTTCATTTTGACCAGTCTAAAATTGTGACCGCTAGAGAGTGATTTATGTATTCTAAGAAAATTCGCTAAGTTGACTCAGCTCCTGCGGAACGAATTTTCATTTTATTAATAAAACTTGCAGTGCTCGCAAGTGGTCTCCACCGCTTGATTGCCGGTGTGGCCTTCGGCGTTGGCTCCGAGTCCTAGAAAGAAAACGTATCCTGCGTTGGATAAATTTTGTAAAGTAAATAAATTTCGTCAAGAGTAAATTCTAAGGAGAGTCAAAAGGAGATCCAAAAAAAGTCCATATGGTGTCGAGGGGTTAAAGGGGAGTCAAGAGAAGGGGTACAAGAGGAAGTTCAAGTGAGTTCAAAGGAGATAAAGGGGACGGTTGCCAAATAAGGGGTACCAAGGTGCTTATCGAGGGGGCCACGATAGGGTCAAAGGGGTCAAGGGCATACAAGGAGGATCAAGGGAAGGATTCATTGACGAGTTCATGGAAGGGTTTATGGAGGCTATGCCCATTCTGACATGATTTTCACCAAACGGTTCAGAATTTAGCTGAGAGTAACATATGCTAAAACATTTTTTTGTTCCATGCAGCCGAGTTGCGAGGTATAATGTATCGTTTGAACGATGCAAGATCGGAAAAATTTGTAAGAACACAAAATAATTGTCTCTAGAAAACATACAACTTCTGTTTGAAACTTTTTTTCATTCATCCAAACTTTCTGGAATACCTAAATACAAATGTAACGCCATAATTATGTCTTGTTTTTACACCAAAACTATGGGATGAATGAAAAAAGTTTCAAACAAAGATAGGTAATAACAGGGATGCTTGGATCATCAAATTTATACGTGTGAGATCATTTGAAAAGTTGCCACTTCAATCTTTCTCTTAGAGCACTCATTTCCAGGCTGCAGACTCATATATAGCTCTAATCTCAGTTGTTAACAAAGTTGGAAAAAATCGTCATTTTTTAACCGTAGTTTTCATTCGACCATACTACTTAACCGAATTTTGTTTGGAGTAACCGAGTTATGATACTCATTCGACGCTGAATTTAAATGTTTTTGCTTGGTTAAACCATAAATTTTCCGATTTTTTTTGGCTGTCCCGATATCGCCCGTGTTTGCATTTTTGTTTTTTACATGTTTGTACCCATATATACAATTTAAAATATTAAAAATACTACACCACCTATGCATCATACCCCCTGTTTTGATCCTGTACTGATTGGCGTATAAAATGAAGGGACAATTTTTAAAATTTTCACTGCGTCTTTGAATTACATCCGACTAATATTTGGAAAATCCACCCCTCATCGACTTTGTTAAAAGGGTACCAAAAAATTTTACTTAAATTGTCGCATCAACAATAATCCGATCATAAAAGATATGGGGCATTGCTTCTTGTTAGCTATGTTACGTACCGAGCCCGATATTGTACAGATCGGCATTTGTACAGACAATTTTGTACCTAGTCCTATCTGTACATTTTTTTAAATAAAACCGAAATCGTGTTTCGAAATGTGAAAATGTATGCATATTTTATAATACGCGTAACGCATTTTCACATTTCGAACCACAATTTCCGTTTTATTTAAAAAAAATACTTACAGATCGGTACAAAATTGTCTTTACAAATCCCGATCTGTAAAATATCGGTATTGGTACTTAATAGCTACAAAGATATAGACGTGTTTAGTAAGCGAGCGAAACACGTTCTGTTACAGGGTTATACGGAATGTCAATGATTGGAGTCATGTTTGACCCAGCTTTTTTTTCCATTCACAGGATCAATTTACTAGGTGATCTTGTGAAATAATTGTGCTTCGTCAATTAGGGTTTTTTACAGGGTGTGTTCATTTCAAAAGTATTGTTAAAATATTTTTTTAAATATGAATTTTAGAAAAAATGTTTCAAACAAAAACCGCATAATTAAATATTGATATGAAAAAATTAACTCATCCACCAGGAATCGAACCTTGCACCTCTGGATTTCTAGCCCAGTGTGGTCACCGTTACACTTAAGATGGCACTGACGAATGAATCAACCTTTTCATATAGCATTGCCAGTATTACTTTGTAGTCAACATGAACTTATTATATATATATATATATATATATATATATATATATATATATATATATATATATATATATATATATATATATATATATATATATTATTATTATTATTTGTGTTAGTTTAATTAAAAATTCAATAACATGTTTGTCTATAGTATACAATAGTTCTTTCATACTATGTCTCGCGTAATCTTAATGGAAATTGACATTACTAAAAGCTGGAAAATAATTGGGTAGGCACTAGGTACCAGTCATCACACCACTATCCTTTTCAATCTAGGGCATTGATCGGACTCCAAAATAAAATCATACGGTGTAGCGTAACCTGAGTAAACATGTAAATAGCATTTATGATATGAGCGGTTGACTATTGATAGAAAATTCACGCGCCCCATGATTTTATTTTTGAGTCTGATCAATGCCCTAGATTGATGAGGAGAGTGGTGTGATGACTGGTGACCTAGGATCTACCTAATTATTTTTTAGCTTTTAGTACATTAACTACATCATTATTATCTTTCTTCTCAATAAAACCGTTTTACCTAAAAAAATTTTTTTACCTATTTTATTTATATTATTATTTGTGTATACTTAAGCGTAATACCAAACTAATGTCAATTTCCATTAAGATTACGCGAGACATAGTATGAAAGAACTATTGTATACTATAGACAAACATGTTATTGAATTTTTAATTAAACTAACACAAATAATATATATATATATATATATATATATATAAATTTATATATATATATATATATATATATATATATATATATATATATATATAAATTAATATGTATATATATATTAATAATCTCCATAATCTCCATAGGATAAGACGAACTGGTTATGATTCAGCTTGCAAGATTTGACCCAAAAAACAAACAGGGCAAGCAAAATAAAACCGTTTAAAAAGCTGCTTAGTTTAAAGAGGGAAACATAATGCAATAATTAAATTTTTGTTCCATTCATTCGTGCCGCTTGGTTTAATTTATATTTTAAACGGTAAAAGATAGGGAAAATCTTTGTTCAAAGAATGTGTATCTCATAAAAACAGACAACTATTGTTTAAACTTTTTGTCATACATCCTCTAGTTTTGGTGTAAGTAGAGGGCGTAACTGTTGCGTAAATTTTGTATGTACGCAAGAAATATTGTATACATGCCAAGGGAAGTTTCAAATAAAAGTTTTTTGTTTTTATGACTTCTTATAAACTATTGTTCTTATAAAAAGAAGAAACAACTTTTAGTCTGACGTAAATACAAAACTTCCATTATTTCATGAAACAATGTTTTGTATTCTATAAAAAAGGAGTACAGTAAAAATTTAATATTTACCTATGTCCTATAAATATGTTACAAATCTAAAAGAGGACTTACTTCTGAACAACCTCTTGTCCCTGGTTTTGATCTATTTGGTATTTCTAAAGTCAACAACTCGTACAATCGATCAAATTTTGATGATGCTAATTGATGATGATACTGAGTCCAAGTGCAGAATATTCGATCTTTTTTGGGTACAGATAATTTTGCTAATCTTGGGGAACAATATGATCTTAAACTTTTTCTTACCGGCTTTAATATATGCGGATCATAAATTAACCTGCAGTATTCAAAGTCCAATAAAAAAAAGACTTAGGGAAAAAGTTAATCTAAATTAATATTTACTTCTTTGGTATTGCTAATAATTGAATATGTTCTCTGGCACTTAATATAGATCGATTTATTACGGTATGACCTGGAGTCATTTTTCTTTGAAATGGTGTGTTGATATGCTCAATTTGTAAACTTTTTGGCCTCCACACGGTTATTCTAAAATTATCTACACCACGTGTGTTCTTTAGGCATTTCGATTTTCGAATTTTATTAGTTTGTGTGTTATGTTCAGCCCATTTTAGTTCTTCTATCACACTTAATTCTATAAAATAAAAACATAAATAATATAACTGCAAAAATATAAATGGCCACGACTCTTAACGAAATATATTTTATCTTAATGTTTAGAAATTAGTATTGGTGCTAGTTTGCGTGCAATTCATATATACTTACGAAGAAATTGTAAATCTAGACGATGCGTTACGAAAATTATCAATATTTTTTTATATTTTGATAAATATGACTGAAAACTTTATCAAACTTTTTTTGACAATTCATTGTCTTTTGAAGAAAGTTTGTGTTTTTGTACATTTAATACTAACCTGCAGGTTTCTTTAATTGTACGGCCATAATACAACTGAAATTTAATATTTCGTTATAACGAAATTTATTAGTATGACAGATAGGAGTGTAATCTTAATAATAAATTTACCCGCGGGTTTGAAAAAGGTACGTTTCCATGGTAATAAATAGCTTAGGGCAAAGAATACAATATACATAGGCGCGTATTCATAGTTCAGTCTTGAGCAACTGCTTAAGCTCATCTTCATGAAGACCGTCTTATTTGTTTTAAGACACGATGATTTCATAGATATAACTTAAGATCATCTTTGGTAAGACGATGGTTTCAAGCATGATCTTAAATTGTTTAAGATCAGCTTAAGTAAGACGAATCTTGAGATCGTCTTAAATTGTGTTCGTCTATTTTCGTAATAATTCTCATGTAACCGATGATATGATTGGCTAAGAAATGAATCATATTCTTGTCAGTCATAAATAAACAATCATACTTCATAAAACAAAAAAGGAGGGAATTCAAAAATTGTCTTTAGATAAAAAAATTGAAAAATATGACGGGCAGGGTAAAAGTAAAAATTATACTTCGGTAGAAAAAAAGTATTTTCTGCAAATTTTAAAACAATACTCACATATCATCGAGAATAACATTCGCTTAAATATATTAAAACAATATTTTTTCTACTTGTGAATAATTATTTTTCTTATAATTTCATTTCAGATACATTATTTATACTAGCTTTTATTTATTAATGTACAATTCCAAATCACTTAAAACTAAATCTGTTTAAGAAGGTCAATCAATTTTCCTTTTAAATACATTGTATTTATTAATTCACTAGAGACAAATTAATTAGAGACAAAAATTGTTAATTTCAATTAACAATTTTTCATCACTTAAAATTATATCTTTTTAATAAAAAGTAGAAAAACATGTGTATTAAAAAAAAAAATTTATATGCCCTTAAAAGCCTTATGCATTAAATATACGTTCAATAAATGCTTCGCGATATGCAAAACCATCAGGTTGCCAATTTGGCTGAAGTACAGGCATTTCTTCATCTTGATAGATTATCATTGAATATCAAGGACATATTATGTAATACAACATAGGCTGCAACAATTGTGGTTGAATAAAGAAGTATAGTTGTCAGTCCTCTTGATAAACAAGGAAATCGTCGTTTCCAAACACCGTACCCGATGAAAAAAGATTTGTTTAACTATATATGATTATGCATATTCATCTATTTATAATCAGATCCAAAAATTGGCCTGGTCTAGTCATATATAATTAGATCTGATCATACATGAACAGATATGTTTATATATAATCAGATCCAAAAATTAACCAGGTCTAATTGTATCTCATTATATATAATCATCTCTAATTATATATGGTCAGGTATAGATAGCTATCCGACCAAAAACATAAATGTAAGAAAGAGCCGAGTTTTCGGGAAAATCATTAATGTAATAGTTCCTTCTTAAAAAGTGATGATACGGAAGAAAGGACCGAGCTATTTACAAAGTAAATAGCTCTAGACTTCATATAATAGTTGCTTTATAAAAAGTGATGATATGGAAGAAAGGACCGAGCTATTTACAAAGTAAATAGCTCTAGACTTCTGATAATAGTTGCTCGTTGAAAAGTGATGATATCCCATTAAAGAGCCGAGCTATTTACAAAGTAAATAGCTCGGGAAAAGGGAAAACTTACGAAATAAATTTCAACCAAATTTTTTCTTACATTTAATCAATTTACCCCTCATTAATTTTTTTAGTTAATAGTTTACCGAGCTATTTTGTTGTAAATAGCTCGGCTCTGTAATGGGATATCATCACTTTTCAAAGAGCAACTATTATCTGAAGTCTAGAGCTATTTACTTTGTAAATAGCTCGGTCCTTTCTTCTATATCATCACTTTTTATGAAGCAACTATTATATGAAGTCTAGAGCTATTTACTTTGTAAATAGCTCGGTCTTTTCTCCCATATCATTACTTTTTAAGAAGGAACTATTACATTAATGATTTTCCCGAAAACTCGGCCCTTTCTTTATGTTTTTGGTCGGATATCAATCCTTTTTGTAAGACTTAAATATACAAAGCCGAAGGCTTCCCACAAAACGCGTAGCGTTTTGTTACCCTTTACGTATGCTTTGCGTTTCTCTACGCTTCGCGATACTTTACTCTTTTTTGATTCACATATACAAAGAAGACCGCTTCGCGTTATATAACGTCAACTGGCTCTGCTCGCTTTTTGAAAGGCTTAAACATCAATATAGTATGGTTGTTATATAATAATAGTGACAATGAGAAATCAAACCTTTTAAAACAAAAAATTCTAAATCGGTTCATAAATGACGGAGTTCTGAGGTAAAACAATCAAATGTGTAATTCTTGTATGTTTATTGTATAGAATCTCATATATGTTAGGTATTGACCAACAGTATAATAGAAATGTCTTGAACCTTGAATAGAAATTTAGGGGGTTGTTTTCCCATCTTTTTTGGGAGTGGTGAGGAAAAGTTTTAAGTTTTTCTAATTACCTTCTTAATTTGTAGCTATTAAGCGTTGATTGCAATAAACCACAACTTTCTGACATGTATAGAAGAAAAAGGGTGCTTTTAGGGGTGTTTTTTCCATTTGTGAATGGTTGCGATTGGAAAATTTACTCTAATAAAATAATCATGATATTTTAATCTAGTTCCACGTTGAATAAAAAAAACCGCCCGTTCTAACATGAAAAGGGCAGTTTTAGGGGTGTTTTTCCTCTTTTAGGGGATTGCGATGTAGGTTCTGAAATTTTCGTGGTATTCTGTTAATTTGACTTTATTTTGGGTCGATTGGTGAAAATCCCATCTTTCTGCCATGAACAGAAGTAAAAAGGGTAGCTTCGGGGGTGCTTTAAAGATTTTTTTTGGGAGTAAGCGATGAAAGTTTGTAAGTTTTTTGAATAACCTTCTTAATTTGTCGCTTTTAGCGTCGAATATAACAAACTGCATCTTCCTAGCATGTATACAAGAAAAGGGGTAGTTTTAGGGGTGTTTGTCCCATTTTCGAAGGGTAACGATGGAAAAATTTACGGTTTTAAAATAATCCTATTATTTTAAACCCGGTCCACGTCGAATGAAAATACCTGATCTTTCTAACGTGAATAGAAGTGAAAAAGGCAGTTTTAGGGATGTTTTCCCCATTTTTGATGTGGTTGCGATAAAGGTAATGAAATTTTACAAAATATTCTGTTAATTTGACGTTATTTCTTGTCGATTAGTGAAAATTCTATCTTTCTAGTATTTATAAAAAAGAAAAACGTAACTTTGGAGTATGTTTTTCCAATTTTCCGGGGGGTTGCACTGAAACAATTCAAGTTAATAAATATTAATTGATCAATGCAAAATATAATAAAAAAGTTAAAATGAGAATATAAATTAATGTTTATTACAAAATTACAAAAAAAAAAACTGTACACAATGTTTCACCCATCCATGTACTGATTTTAACTAACGTTGCTTAACTTTTAAATGCTATACGACAACTGCTGTAAACAACGAGCCATTGTCACTACTATAGGATAAAGAAATTTTTAGTCATAATATAGTTCATTGTGTTTTCTACATGGTTCTTCACGCTGATATGGTCTAATACAATTAATATTTAAATACCTAAGTGTCATCCAATCAAATAGGAATCTATAAAAATATCAACGAATAAGATAAATATATGCGTTCTAATGCTAATTTAATTAAAACGAAAATTGTAAAAATTGCCTTTTTTCCGATACAAATTTCCAGTTTTCGCAATTTTCCCGTCGGTTTGGGTACTACAGCTACCTTCATGCCGAATATCAACTTTACAGCATATCTGGAAATATCGTAGAATATTGATCTATTAGTTACCAACAATTGTAGGCGTTCCCGCGAATTTTGCGTTTTTGAAGTGAAATAACTTTTTAATGGTTAATTCGTTAACGTTGATTGAAAAAACTGTTTCTTATAATTCTGTAAAGTATCTATATTCGAAATATCAATACTGTAGCTCTTTTCGTTCAAAAGATACAGCACCTAAAAAACGACTCTAAATTAAGGTGTAGTAATAGCACTGTAGTGAGAAGTCCGAATGAGTCCCTTAAATCTCGGCCTTACGCACTACCGTCCTCTAGATACATATATCGGAATAGGTAATTCATTAAAAAAAAGTATTTTCCATAGTTCTAAAAATTCAATATTTATTGATTTATTATTATATAATTACAATAACAAATATAAAAAAACGTAATTTTCATAACGAATTACATAATATTTAAAATTTTTCTAATATTATTCTTTATTTCTTTTAATAATTATTGCTGATTATTTTTTTGCTCATTGAATATTTTGCTCATTAGTTCACTTTAATTAACCAACTCGCTGCGACATAGGTATCTCAACTTCGCTTCTAGTTTCAGGAACTCCTTGATAGTTTTCCACCCCTTTAAAGAAGTCTGCTGTAAGGCAAAATCTAAAACAGATTAAAAAAGTTATCAATATAATTTTTAAAAAAAATTAAAGAGTGTATTGGAAACGCATATAAAATAATGAGATGACTTTTAAGATGAAAGAAAAATAAATTAATAAAATTTAAAGATGTATGAAAATAATGTCTTATTTTAGTTTCAACATGGTCTGTCTTCTTGTGGTTTTTCAAGTTCTATAAATATAAAACAAATATTTGAAATTTTCGTAAAATACTTAATAAGTATATATATTATATAAATATTTTGTTTCATACAAACGAAAGGAAATATTTCGAAAATTTATATAAAATATGAGCAAATATACCTGTTTTAAATCATCTTTTGCTTTTTTTAGATTTAAAAAGTCAAGATTTTCATACGACTCTGATGAATATTTGTTATTAACTTTTCTCGACATTTTGAAACCTTGTATGAACTGATAACTGATTGTACTCATATCGGATATGAGTACAATTAATTGCCCGTCAACACCAGGTAGTCCAAAAAGCCACTGATTTGCTTATCTAACTTCTTGAGTTTAATCATTAAGCAAGCTTGCAAGTAAAACGCTTGCACGAAAACAATTCTAGAAACTGTTGGTTGTGATAATATTATAGTATCACCCAAAATAAGCTGTAAAAATATTTATTTTCTTTTTATTAAAAATTATATGTACTGCAGTTAAACGAGATTATTAAAAGTAATGAAAGTTAATTATTAAAAATAAATTTATAGTTATAACAATTATTTATAATTACCTGAAAACAACCAGTTGAATAGAATCGCAAACATATTAATAATTGAAACACTAGTGGTATAGAAAATCCACGACGATTGACTTTAGCTAGATTCTGTTATATTAGTGGTAATATTCCAAATTTGAATATTCAAAACTGATTTTGTCGAATCTACATCTTTTTTTATATTTGATGTCTGAACAAAAATCAAAAGGATTTTATATATCTCGAATGTAGCGTGTAGGAATAAGTATAAATATGTCTACGTCGTCAGAATAAAAATCGATATCAATATTATCATCAATATTGATATTATGTAAATCCAAAAAAATAATTATCTTCACTACTTTTTTTACAGCAAAATTATTTAAGATCGTCTTAAGTCTACTAAAATGTTGACTTAAATAAAAACCTCTCTTTTTTTAATAAAAAATAAGTTAACTTCAATAATAAGATGGTCTTATTTGACTGTCAATACATAAACAGTTTTCAATTCTTAAGATCGTCTTAAGCAATGTCTGTGAATATTTATCCAACCACACAATCTTAGCTTAGATCAAACTTTTAAGCTAGCCTCAAGATTGCGTTTATGAATCTAAACGCTGTCTTAAGATCATGCTTAAGATGATCTTACGTTTAAGACCGGACTGTGAATACCGGCCATAGAAGCGTATAAGAACGATTTTTATGTTACCTAAAATTTTTTGTACGTATGCTGACCACTAGTAGTATTTAGTGCCATTACCAGCACAACCAACTTTGGCAGAACTTAGTAACAGTTGGCCGGATCACATCGAAGCGGGGATGTACTTCAAATTTATATTAAAAGGGATCCACCAATATTAATGAAATTTTTATGAATTTTTAGAATTAATTAGTCAAAATTTTTTAATTTTTTTAACAAGTGGTACAAAATAATATTTATTTTTGTAGTTTCAGTTGCTATTTTAAAAGAATACGCTTTAAATATAAGTTTTTTAAATATAACAAATCCGATCAAAAACATAAATGTAAAAAAAGGCAGAGTTTTCGGGGAGATACTGCATACAATCGTTGCTCCTTAAAAAGTGATAATATCCCAATTAAAGAGCCGAGCTAAGTGCAAAGTAAAATGAAAAAAAAAATTTGGTTGAAATTTATTTCGTAAGTTTTCTTTAGTATGTTTTTAAAATTTTATAATTTAAAATTTTATAACGCAGCTATAAGTTACTTTTTCTGTTGATTTCAAATATTTTAAAACTTGCCGCGTTTAAAAATTTTAAATTATAAAATTTTAAAAACATACTAAAGCAAACTTACGAAATAAATTTCAACCAAATTTTTTTTTTAGTTTAGTTTCAAACTCCTTAAACTCCGCCTGTCACACTACCGTGCTCTTGATATTAATATTTTATACAGCTTGTAAAAAAAATTAAAAAATTTTGACTAATTAATTTTGGTTGTACTGGTAATGGCACTAAATAGTCTAGTGGTCAGCATACGTACTAAAAATTTTAGGTGACACAAAAATCGTACTTATACCAAAGAATACCATATACATAGAAGCGTATAAGAACGATTTTTGTGTCACCGAAAATTTTTAGAACCGCTGACCACTAGATGACAAAAGCTGTTCGATTTCGGTATTTAGTGCTATTATCATCACAACCAACTGTACTTGGCAGAACTTAGTACCAGTTGCTCGGATCACATCGAAGCAGGGATGTACTTCAAATTTATATTAAAAGGGAATCCACCAGTATTGATGAAATTTTTATGAATTTTTAGAATTAATTAGTGAAATTTTTTAATTTTTTTTTACAAGCTGTATAAAATATTAATATTTTTTTTGTAGTTTCAGTTGCTATTTTAAAAGAATACGCTTTAAATATAACTTTTTAAAATATAACAAAACAAATATTAGTATTTTATACAGCTTGTAAAAAAAAATAAAAAAATTTTGACTAATTAATTCAAAAAATGTCATCAATACTGGTAGATTCAATTTTAATATAAATTTGTAGTACATCCCCGCTTCGATGTGATCCGGGTAACTGGTACTAAGTTCTGCCAAAGTACAGTTGGTTGTGCTGATAATGGCACGGAATACCGAAATCGAACAGCTATTGTCATCTAGTGGTCAGCATACGTACTAAAAATTTTAGGTAACACAAAAATCGTACTTATACCAAAGAATACATCCCCGCTTCGATGTGATCCAGCCAACTGGTATTCAGTTCTGCTAAAGAATACAGTTGGTTGTGTTGGTAATGGCACTAAATAGTCTAGTGGTCAGCATACGTACTAAAAATTTTAGGTGACACAAAAATCGTATTTATACGCTTCTATGGCCGGTATTCACAGTCCGGTCTTAAACGTAAGATCATCTTAAGCATGATCTAATGACAGCGTTTAGATTCATAAACGTAATCTTAGGCTAGCTTAAAAGTTTGATCTTAGCCAAGATTGTGTGGTTGGATAAATATTCACACACATTGCTTAGGACGATTTTAAGAATTGAAAACTGTTTATGTATTCACAGTCAAATTAGACCATCTTATTATTGAAGTTAACCTTATTTTTTATTAAAAAAAGAGGTTTTTATTTAAGTCAACATTTTTATAGACTTAAGTAGCCTACAAACGAGGAACATTGAGCAGCAACATTGAACTCCGCCTACAAAAATATTTTCATTACAGACGTGCAACCAAAATTATGGAATATAAAATTTAATTTAATTATTTTATGACGCTAGTCATAAAAATTAAATCATTTCTCATCTTGTCTCTCTCTATCTCATTTAATTTGTATAGTTTATTTATATGTATGTATCTCTAGTTAAGACCTTTAACTAGTTGTTGGATAATATCTTCTAATCTATACTAATAACAGTATATAATGTAAATTTTAACCAATCTAGGTAATAAAATATTATAAAATATAAGGAAAGCATAACATTTCAGATTATATGACCAATTTGTATATGAACATTTAACTCCTCCTACAAAATATCTAATATTTTTTATTTTTGCAGCAACCGTTCAAGGACATGTTTTTTGTTGCTGCAATCACTATACACATTTGCAACCATACTAGGTTGCTGCATAATGTTGCTGTTCAATGTTCCTCGTTTGTAGGCAATTTTACTTTGCACTTACATTTTTACATTTTAGTTTTCCTTATTTAAGTTATAAATAGCTCGGCTCTTTAATTGGGATATCATCACTTTTTAAGGAGCAACTATTATATAAAGTAACTCCCTGAAAATTCGGCCCTTTTTTATATTTATGTTTTTGATCGGATATCACCACTTTTTGAAAGGTATATATATAAATATTGTAGCGGTTTGCTCGGGTTCGTTAATTCAATGAAGTAAATTCTTTTCAACTTTAACAATTTATTTATTTACGATTTCAAATATTATGTGTACAATTTACAAAAGTTACAATTTCAAAAGTATTATTTTAAGATGTTGGTTTATATTTCGATCTGTATTGATAATAATAACAATATAAATATTTCGTTGTCTTAGAAACATGATATAATTCAATTCAACTATCACAGGTAACTTAGTTTCATTACAAAATACGTGTCCAACTGCCAGGTTAATATTTGGTCCAGCTTCCAGGCTAATATTCGTTACACTATATATATATATATATATATATATATATATATATATATAATTTTTGACGATAGTGGTTTTTAACATCTTACAGGTAGGATCGATGAACATTTGTAAAAATTTTTACGAAATTCTAACATTGGTGCAAAAACAATACCTGCATTTCCTTTGGACAAAATTCGCTAATAAAAGCTTATAATATTTAAATAAATGTAATCATATTGAGACAAACAATGGATGGATAATTTTATTTGAACTGTTCAATGAACATAATAACATATACGCTATTCAAAATCGACTGCCTATATCTGATCAAAATACCATGTAGAAAATATTATAACCACAAATTTTTGTTTTTTCCCATTTTTCGGATGTTGCGTTGGAAAATTGAATTTTGTGTCACGAAATGGTATAAACTTAAAACACAAAAATTTAATTTTTGGTTTTCCATATGTTCCGTTGGGAAAATTATATTTTCCCAAAGATTCCAAATTTTTCTAAAGATATTAAATATTCCTATTTAAGCATCCTTCTAGCATTTCTGGAAGTGGAGCAACAAGGTTTTAAAAAATCGCACACACCTCTCAATGGTGGTGTGTTGTAAAATTTTAAGAATATATTTAAAAAAAATTTTTGTTTTTTCCCATTTTTTCGGATGTTGCGTTGGGAAAATTGAATAATTTCGATCTACAAATAGGTTTTGAGATATGTCGCGTCGAACGCAGGCAATCGCGTCCTTATCACATGTCTGGAATTGGCTTATACTTAAACACATAAATTTAATTTTTGATTTTCCATATGTTCCGTTGGGAAAATTAAATTTTCCCAAAGAGATCCAAAATTAAGGTATCCAAAATTCTGCGTCGAATGCTAAAAACCGCATTCTTCTAGCATTTCTGGAAGTGGAGCAACAAAGTTTATAGAAATCGCACACCCCCTCAAAGGTGGTATGTGCATACATTATACTATAAATATAGAAATATAGACCAATCATAGAGCAGCAATATTTCCTATGTTAATTTTATGAAAATAAAAGTTTTCCCATTTCCCGATATAAATTTCGTAATTTCATAATTTTCCCTGTGCCTTGGGTACTAGACCTAACTATGTGCCATATATCATCTCTAAAGGATATCTGGTGTAGGCCCTACGTTTTTATCCTGTCTAATGAAAATTGTGGGCGTACCCGCTATTTTACTGTTTTTGAACCGAAATAACTTTTTAACCGTTTATTTCTTAACGAAAAGCAAAAACTTGTACTCTTATAATTCCCTACATAGCTTATATTCGAAAAATCAGCACTGTAGCTCTTTTTGTTCAGAAGTTATTTTGGGGTCAAATGAGCTCCTTAAACTCGGCCTTTCGCACTTCCGTGCTCTAGATAAATTAATTATATAAATATTGTGTTTTTAAAGTATGAAAAATGTAAAACAGTGCTGTTTTTTAAATCGATTTTTTCTGTACTTGCACTCTCTCAAAAGTAACGCCATTAAGGTAAGTTGTAGAGCTCTTAACCAAGAAAAGGCTTTTTGTAAAATTATCCTACGTGAGTATCCTAAATGTTTTTTCAACATTTCTTAAAAAGTTTACATCTGATCCTCTTGAAATTTCGTGTATATATTTAGTCCGGTCATTTTAGACATAAAAATAGTGATCAAATAAAGAAAATTCCGACAGAGCCAAATCTTTGTAGAGACCTTAGGTTTACCACAAGGAATAAAGTGTCAAAAGTCCCCATCAGTCCCATGTGAGCTTAGGGACTTATTCGGGGCCCAAGGTCAAAATTTTAGGTTTTTTGGATTTTTCTCGAAAACGGTAAGTTTTATCGAAAAAGTACCTCGGAGCAAAGTTGTAGATCTTAAAATTCTCTATAAAAATGATTCCCATGATTTTTTCTCTAAGACCCACTATTTCCCAGATATTGCGCTTGTAAGAATCAAGTTCTACATAATATGCACACATTTCCACACCACCTGTGAGGTAGTGTACTCGGCGCGTTTTTTTTAACGTGGTATCCCCGGTAGGCCTATTCCACGAACCTTTATGACGTTATTTTCAGGAACAATAATTATTTAATAGTATGAAGATTATTGATATGGGTTACTGAGTTTAACTGTCGTTCTAACTTTTTGAAGGATCTAGGCCGAACAGCAGTCATTATGCTATGACTAATATTTGTGCAAACTAACTTTAAATGATCCAAATTATGACGCTTATTTTTAAGAATGATTTGTCCCAAAAAAAAAGATAATGATTCGGGAATATCGTTATTTATATCTTCAAACATTCTACCCGGTGGCGGGTACATAGTATTATCAAACACACAAGATTGAATATCTTCTCGAATAATTTCTGCCGCAGCTTTTAAAGTTTTCCACCTTTTTTCCTTTTCATTCAAGTTTTTGTTATCAGACCAGGCTTGACTTAAAATGTCTTGGTAATTGTCTACAAAACAAATAAATGTTAATTTTCCAGGCTTCTCTGTAATAATAATTCTACTACCATACTTTAATTTCAATCGTATTTTTATAATCCCGTTTTCTAAAGCTACATTTTGGCAAACATTCTTCAGTTCATCTAACGAAAACTGGCAGTCATCGCTACTTTCGATGAAATTGAAAATTTCCTCCATTGCAGAGTTTATAGCCTCACTTTGAGGACGGCCAATTTTACCGCCAGTATTAGGTCTCAGGAAGGATTTGTAACAACTGTCATGGTATTTAGCGTCAGCAGCAACTAAATCATACTGAAAATTAATACTCGCAAAGACAGCTTTTGACACATCATCAGAACGATCTTTAGCTAATTTTAAAATGGAATCTTTGAATGTAAGTGTAGAAACTTTATGAATTTTTCGGCGATAAATCTTCACTTTCTTCTTTTCTGCTTCTTCATCCGCTTCATCGCCACAAAATAAGCAGTGGTTTTTAAAACAAAAGCTGGATTCACTTATTCGCGCTCTAGTATGAGGTGGACTAACTTTTGAAGTACTGGCCTGTTCTTCCTCACGTTGTCTTTTTGATGCAGAGATTGAAGTTTTCCGGGTGTATGATTTTCTGCAATCCACGTGAATTGTAACGGATTTTTGGCTTCTTAAATAATCAGCAAACTCATCACTTCTCGCGACGCTTGCATCGATTAAAGTTGGCATTCCACGACTGACCACAACAGTTTCATCTTCAGTCAAAAGTTTATTACAAATAAAGCAAAATTGTGACATTTTTTGTTAAATATTAATCAGCACTAATTTCAATAGTAGACGCTTGTAATAAATACGTATAGTCACTCGAACTGCTCGTTCAACACTAAAAGAAGCAGGTATACGTGAACGACACCACATGGACAAAAGAATAGGCAGATGTTTTTCAAGGCCAGATGTTATTCAAGTAGAGGGGATTCGGTAAGGGACCGGCGGTCGTTTTAGAGTAAATTTTCTTAGAATAGTATAATGTATACATAGAAGAGGCACGAGTAGGCATTTTTGCTTGCTTGAGTACCTAAATATGTATATACGTGGCATATGTGTGCATACTATGTAGAACATGATTCTTACAAGCGCAATATCTGGGAAATAGTGGATCTTAGAGAAAAAATCATAGGAACCATTTTTATAGAGAATTTTAAGATCTACAACTTTGCTCCGAGGTACTTTTTCGATAAAACTTACCGTTTTCGAGAAAAATCCAAAAAACCTAAAATTTTGACCTTGGGCCCCGAATAAGTCCCTAAGCTCACATGGGACTGATGGGGACTTTTGACACTTTATTCCTTGTGGTAAACCTAAGGTCTCTACGAAGATTTAGCTCTGTCGGAATTTTCTTTATTTCAAATGTCTAAAATGACCGGACTAATTGGGGGCATTAATACCTACATTCTGGCCAAACCTACAAAAATGGCCAAAAAATACGGTTTTTTTCCAATTTACTCAAGAACTACTAGACCGATTGGGGCTGATTTGATTCGTGTTTTTATTGCGCATTTTTCATATCAGAGCACTTTTTTCGTCAGATGCATACTTTTTTTGTAAAACTCAAAAATCCGTTTTTGACAGTTTTGACCATTTTTTTATAGGTTTCCTGACAACGTAGCCGCGGCCAAATGGGATAAGAATTTATCACGTTACCACCTAACAAATAAAAAAATATTCGAGTTTACAATTTTACTGATTCAAGCCTGCCTATGAGCTAATTCTATCAGACTAAAATCAAACTCTAGTGGTTAGTTTAGACTACGACAGAACTTGCGATACAAATGTCGCAAGTCTGCATAAATATGTTTAGAGTTTTAATGTTGAGTAGAAAAGAATTTCATGTTAATAATTTAAAGTGAATTGAATCATTATTCAAAAAAAACAACTATCCTGCTAGTCTGATCTGTATGGTGTTTAATAAATTGAAACTTAGTAAGAATCTTAATTTAGAAGACTTAAATACCAGAGAAAAAAAAGAAGTTATTTCCATGTACACTCGATTTAAAGACAAAGTTAATAAATCGGACCAATCCTGTTAGTTTATAAAATACCATATGAGTGTGATTAGTAATATACGGCAAACTAAACAAAAATTTAAAAAAATAATTGATCAACATAAAAATGATTGAACACTGATCAACATGCTTAAGACAAATACCACAGCGTTAGCTGAATACCATTTTAATACTGGACTTAATTTTAGATTTGATTATGCAACTATTTTAGACTTTGAAGAGAATTGGTCTAAGAGAAATATCAATGAAATGTATTATATAAAAAATAATAATACGATCAATTTGAGAATACTCAAAATTTCAATTGCATTTATATTGAAGTTTGGAATTTTAACGCCAAAAAATAATGTCTTAAAGTAAGTGCAAGTGGCACTACAATGCTATGATATCTGTACTATTATTTTATCATGTAAGCCTGGGACCGGGTGGTACCTCTCTAAAGCCCCCTACATACGAGGAACATTGAACAGCAACATTATGCAGCAACCTAGTATGGTTGCAAATGAGTATAGTGGTTGCAGCAACAAAAAACATGTCCTTGAACGGTTGCTGTAAAAATCAAAAATATTAGATATTTTGTAGGAGAAGTTAAATATTCATATAAAAATTGGTCATATTATCTGAAATGTTATGCTTTCCTAATATTTTATTATGTTTTATTACCTAGATTGGTTAAAATTTACATTATACACTTTTATTAGTATAGAACAGAGGTGGGCAGGAGTTGACTCCGCCAAGCTCTGAGTGAGAGGTAGGGAAGAGAGATAGAGTTAATACAGGGTAACCTACCAATTATTAATATTTTCTTTTTTTAATTGAAACATTTTCTGAAAAAAATATAATAATACCAAATCTTTTTTATGGTCACTATTATACAAAGTAAATAATACATACAATCATTCAATACTCTGGAATTTTGGGCTGGTAATTTGGGTCATAAAATGTACCTTTTTAGTATATATCATATTTGTGTATGAATAAAATAAAAATATATGAAAAATATATATAAATCTTTTGAACCTTTAAGTTTACCGCTGGACCATTGTAATAAAAGAGGGAAATTTTTGCAAAGGATAATTTAAATAGAAATATTGTTTTGGAAATTCCAAATAATTTGTCTAAATATTTTACTATTCATATCCGAGAACTAATAAAGAATTATTTACCTGATTTAATTATTTTTTCTTCGTATGGAGTATGCTCAGTATAGTGTCATGGGAATTTGATGAATTAAGTTAAATTTTACATAAAGTGGGAATTTGAGTTCTTCGAGTTAGTCTACTTTGAATTGAAAAAGTGAAAAGTACTTTTTGTAGTAGTGGAAATTATTTTTCTCATAATATGTTTTTCAAAAAAAATAAAATATTGACTATACCATAGACTATACTATATAATTATTGGGTAATAATCGGTAGGAAAACCTGTATTGAAACATCGTTCCGTCTTGCTTCAAAACATACCTTCTTTACTTACTCTCACCCAGCTTATGGAGAGCCCGTAAGGCTCAGACGAGCTGTCTGTGCCCGCCTTTGGTATAGAAGATATTATCCAACAACTAGGTAAAGGTCTTAACTAGAGATACATACATATAAATAAACTATACAAATTAAATGAGATAGATAGAGACAAGATGAGAAATGATTAAAGTTTTATAATTAGCGTCATAAAATAATAAAATTAAATTTTGTGTTCCCGATCTTTGGTTGCAACGTCTGTACTGAAAATATTTTTGAAGGCGGAGTTCAATGTTGCTGCTCAATGTTCCTCGTGTGTAGGGGGCTATAGAAGCATGGGCTGTTTAACATTATTATTTTTGTATTTCATGCATACATTGCAATTAGCAACTATTTTTTCAATATCCTTGTCAAAGGATGGCCAAAATAATACGTCTCTCGCTCTTTGCATATGTTTTTCCATGTCAAAATGATTATAATGTTTGTAGTATAGTTTGTAATAGTTTGTCAACTTTAAATAGTAAACCGTCCATATATGACAATTCATTTGTCATACATAGATGTGGTTTCAATTCTAATGGAACTTGATTTATATCTTATTAGTAATTTCAGATGCTCATCTGCACGCGTATGTATTTGAAATTTTTCTTTTTTTTCTAATGAAATTGGCAATGATTCTACTAAAAAACAAACTTGTGCTTCAATCTCTGATTCATTTTTTTTTTCGTTATCAAATACAAAAGCTCGGGATAAGGCATCCGCTAACAGTAACTCTTTACCTGTTTTGTATTTTATTACTATGTCCTATCTTTGCGTTGCTAAACGCATTCTTTATATGCGAGCAGGACATTGATTATTATTTTTATTAAACAGATTTTCTAGCGGTTTGTGGTCAGATTCCACTATTATTGTTTTACCAACTATATATTGGTGGAATCATTTGTACGCGAAAACTATGGCTAACGCCTCTTTTTCGATTTGAGCGTAATTTCTTTCAGTTTCTGTTAACGCCCTACTCGCATACGCTATAGGTAGATTTTTATGTAATACGACATCCCCAATTCCATACTGTGAAGCGTCAACACTTAGAACTACGTCCGCATCTACGTCAAAATATTTGAGGACCAGTGCCCACACTAGAAGTTTTTTTTTAATTTTTTCGAATTGACTATTCATATTAGAATCCCAAATCCAAACTGAATTTTTTTTATAACTCGCGTAAGTTCGAATTAATGGTCGACAAATTAGGTATAAATTTACTGACATAGGTGACCATCCCCAAAAAAGTTTCTAACTCTTGTTTGTTTTTTGGTCTACTCATTTCAGTTATTGCCCTAACTTTTTCTTTATCTATTGAAATTCCCTTTTCGGAAAAAATATGTCCTAAATACTTGACACTATTCGTGTTGAATTTACATTTATTTAAATTAAATTTAACATTTCTCTCTTGAGCTCTTACCAATACTTTTTCTAATCTTTCACTATGCTCTTTTTTATTTTTCCCCAAATTAACAAATCATCTATGTAAAATTCCACTCCTACCATATGACAAACAATTTCCTGAAAACAACTCTGACATACTTCTGGGGCTGTTTTAATTCCATACGGGAGTCTCAAAAATTTGTATCTTCCAAATGGAGTTGAGAATGTTACCAAATTTTGGCTTCTATCGGGCAGCTTTATTTGCCAGAACGCCTGATCTGCATCTAGAGTTTAAAATACACATGCTCCATTCATTTGTGATGTAATCTCTTCTATTGTTGGTACATGGTAGTGCTGTCTCAATATTTGTTTAATTAAATTTGTAGGGTCTAAACATACTCTAAGAGTACCGTCGTTTTTTTCACTAAAACTAACGGGTTTACCCAGTCCGTGGGATCATTAACATGTTCGATTATCTGACTTTTGATCATTTGGTCCAGTTTATTTTTTAATGGCTTCCTCAAAGACACTGGTACGTGTCTGCACGATTCGATGTAACCCGACGCGTTTTCCTTTAATTTTATATCGTATTCAAAATTGTTTATACCTGATAAATTATTGTTAAAAACTTTTTTGTATTTTTCTCTTCATTTATTCTGATTATTTATTTTTTTTCTGGTATTAATTCTCTGAATTAAGTTCAGTTTATTTAAAGCCGGAAGTCCAATGACGGTTGGTTGGTTCCCGGATTCAACATCAATTATCACAAATTCTAAATCACATGTCTCTCTGTTCTTGGCCAACTTCCCATATGCCGGGCAATCTCCAAATCTATGTTGTCTTCCGCATCTTATGCAATCACTTTGGTTCAGATTTTCTTCCGGTGGTGGTCGAAACGATGTATTACTTTTTGAATTAAATTTATTCTTTTTGCTCGATGTTGTTTTGTTTGTTTTAATTGCATCTATTGACTGTGTCACTTCACTGCCGTGTACAATTTTTAATTGTTGTTCCGCTAATTCTGTTGATTTGCAAATATCTATACATTTAACTAGATTTAACTTGTCTTCTCTTAATAATCGACTCCTCAACCCATCATCAGTGATTCCGCAGATTATCCTGTCTCTAATTAGGTTATCACGGAGGTCACTAAAACCACATGAAGAGCTTAGTTTTTTTTAAATCCGTTAAAAAAGACGTAAAACTTTCACCATCGGTTTGTTGTCTCGTGAAAAAAATGTGCCTTTCAATGGTTTCGTTTGTTTTTGGTTTGCAAAAATTTTCAAAAGCTTGAATAACCTCCATTATGTTTTTACTTTGTGTATCTGTGAGTCCAAACGTGTTAAATTTTTCCAACGCTTCTTCTACAATCACGTGTAAAAACACAACTACTTGTTGTTCTATTGGTTTCTTTTCTTGCCCGGTATCTATTGAATACAATTCAAATTTCTGGCACCATTTCGCCCAGTAGTGTTTTAAGTTGCCTTCAAATGACAACGCATATGGTGGTTTCAATGAACCATGCATTTTGTTTCACTATTATTTTGTTTGTTTGCTAAATTTTGTTTATCACTATCACTCAAATACTTTTATTTTGAACCTTTTGGCTGCGCCATATCATGTTATGATTTGGGTTACATAAATGATAATTATTATATCACTATTCAAATTATATTTTTTATTTAAAATCAATTCACTTGTTTAGTCATTTACAGTCTATTCACAATGCGTGCTTTTTGCTGACTCCTTGTGTTGCTGTATATGTGTATATATACTGCGTCGTTCGGTCTCGTCGCTGGGTTGAAGCATCACAGCTAGGGTGTCCTGTACACTCGCATTCACCCTCGTGTCATGATATGACTTTTGTATAACATATACACATACACATCATCACATCACAGTCAAGATTGATTAGTATTGTAGAATCACATGTTCTATTGGAAAATATGTATGTTTACAAACTTTGTTAAAAGTATTATGTTTGAGAACATAAGAACTACTAAGTGTAAGAACTACTCATACACATCAATAAGTGTTTATGATGTTGAAGATTATATTGGTTGTATTTTTGATAAATGTGTCATTATGTGTCATATTACATAGCGGACAATAGAATAACAGGATCAAGGTAGTAAAAAATTCTCGATTTTGTGTTTTATGAGTTCGCTTGATATTAAAAGGTTTTATTTGTAACTTGTATATTTGTTAGTTGCTGAGGAAGTTCCAATAAAGGGACAAAACCTACCTCTCATCTCCCTGAGATTTATGTATTTAATATACAATAATATTTTTTTATGATTGGTATATAATAACATATTTTGTTTATTACTATATAATATATATATGGAATGTATGGAGTGCATGAAAAAATGTCGAACTTGTTTGAAAACTGAGACAACACAAGAGACACTTGGACACAACGTGTTCACACAGCCACTGGTTCGACACTCATTATGGTGTCACAATATTTGTCACAATTAGAGAGAGCCGTGCGCACACATCGACACTCGTGTGTATAAACTGAGTGTACACTAGGTGTATACTCTGTGTACACTAGGTGCAGTGTTATAGTCTAAACTTATAACATACTAAATCCTTCTAATTCAATTTTTTGTGTTGTATTATTAAATCGAAGCAAACTCTAAAACTATACAATACACAAAAATTATTTTTGTATTGTTTATATCAAATAATCATTAATCAAATATTTAAAATAATAAATAAAATTTTTTACCCTACGGAATTTTTTTTTATAAACAAAACATAAAAACTCCAAGAATGCTTTATTCTTCCGGACAATCAAATTGCGATGCAAAGCAAATCCTTATTGAATCTCCAACTATAGACTTGTTAACTTCATTAATAACACCGTTTAACGGCAATCGTGCTGAATTTCCTCATTTTATCTCAAATGCAAATATTCTATGCATTTAGCTAGTAAACCCCAACAACTTTTATTATATTTTTTTCGTAAAAGCGCAGTTAAAAATGAATTACATATCAGGATTCGAAGATTCAGAAAACAGTTTAAAAATATCATACCAAGATCATATTCACATTTCGCAACTGCTAGAAGACTTAAACGGATATCTCAACATAATTCTTTAGGCTAAAAAAATTAACAAGTCAATGTTTGATGGCAAATCAAAATTCTGATCCTACAAAATTAAAAGGTAAAACGACTTTCATCAAAGACACCGGACGAAGACGATTTTTGTTTCATAGTAATCCAGAAATATCGCGAGTTCTAATGGTAAAGGAATTTGCGTCAATTAATGAAGCCTATTCTGTAGCGATATCAGAAGAAAAGTTTCTTATTATGCAAAGACATCAAACAAATTTCAGATATTTTCATCCTAAACCGAATCCGAGTCATCAACCTCATTCTTCTAATCCATAGTACTATCGAAATCTAAATCCACAGCACTATCGAAATTCAAACCCACAGCATTATAAAAATTCCAACCCAGAACAATATCGAAATCCTAGCTCATAGTATAATCGAAAGTATAATCCACTACAATATCGAAATCAAAATGCTCAACATTACGTTACTCAAAATCATAATCCTCTACACTACATTAATTCTAACTACACCCCACAATTTAATTAACCTCAATATCTATTTAAAAACGATTGGACTATTAATGACAACAATAATAAAATAATCTGCAATAAAGACAAAGAAAAATTTAATACCACCTCACCAAAATCTCGAATTCAAACTAATAGTGTAAATGACGACAAAAGTTTTCTATTCCAAACACAGTATATACTGACATATCATTTCCAAACTTAAGTCCTGAAGCCAAACAAAATGACTGTTATAAATCAGAGCGAAAATCCGAATGCATTTAACGTAAAACAAGTTGAAATCGAATCTGATAAAATTTGAAAAATAATTTTAAAAGATAACTTAAAACCTAATTCTACGGATGATATTATACAACCGCTCAAACGTCCATTGTCTAACCCAATCAATATCATCAACAAGCCTATTAATTATTATTACATTTTCTCAATTCCAAACTTTTCATTAGAAAACCTCGAAAATAAAATATCCTCGTATAAACATGACACCTTTGGAAAGTATCAACATGCTAGTTATACCATATTCCTGGGACTTATCCAATAATAATGAACTTTCCAACTAAGTCGACGAAAACTATCGACGATTTGAAAAATCACAAACTCGAGATGTTAAAATTAGTAATTCAAAACAAAATAAGGAGCGAATAATATTCTTATTTTTAAAACAATTCAATTCAGATTCAATAACCTACGAAGCTCTCTTTAATTTTATATTGAAATTAGCTATCCCCCACGGTTTCATCCGAGTTAAATTTGTATATAGTCCATAACTTTCATCATAAACAGACTGTCTAACGCAAAAACAGTTTTTCAAATCGGACTGGCAGTTCTAGAGATTAGCGCATTCAAATAAACAAAGAAAAAACTCTTCAGATTTATTATATTAGTAAAGTATAGATGGAGAATATCCCGAACATCAGGCCATGGGAATGAGCGGAGCTTATCGTCGGGGATGCAAAAGCTCTGATGGACACATCAAAAGTTCTGCTGTATGCTCCCCACAGCTATGACTCCGTTGAAATGGGCAAAATAATCAAAACTCTTAGAGCGCAGAATAGAAACCTGCGCACTGAGGAGTGGCGAATTATGAACACGAAGGTCGATATGGGACACACCATCGTGCTGGATATGAGTGCAGTGGACATGGGGTTGATTCAAGACCGAGGGTTTAAATTATACCTTGGGTTTAATCAAATCAACCTTCGACAATTTAAAATATCAGGGGTGAAAAGAATGTCAGATCTTCGGATGCTTCAGGTAAATCTCCAGCACAGTAAGGCGGCCTCCGCTGTCTTCTGTCAAAATGTGCTGAAAAGAGGATTTTGATCCGATGAACCATCTGAATCGGATCACAGACAAATCTATTACAATGTGGAGGTGAGACCGGACCAATGTAATATATACTATCGGGATCCGAGTAGAACAATTTGGGACGAATAAAATTCGACACTAAAGGACGAATAAAATTCAAACTGGCCACAATCCCGAAAAAAGTAAAAAAATTATTGGACATTGAGCTTACTGCAACTTCAATTATTGCAGCTTCAGCATGCAATAATTAACTCACTCCTAGAAAACTGCCCGGAGGTCTCAAAAGACATCAGCAACTTGTTGGTGGAATGAGGGCCGAAGGAGTCAAAGGATAAGGATTCGCCAACTATTTAACAGAGCAAAAAGGAACGGGATCTGGGAAAACTACCCTTACTGAATACGAGAGGTCTGAACCCATGAAGTAAGCTCTGTCAAGATGTTGAAAACACATCTGAGGGAGCAATCCTAGCGAAGAAACCTGGTAACACTATCGGGACACTGCGTAAACCCGATGGTGAGTATACTAGTTCCATGAAAGGACACTGATCCGAATTAATTTTCCGGATTCGGTAGCAGTGGACAGTGAAGATCCTTCTCAAGAGCAGTTTAACCAGGGCCTCCTACCAACAAGCGAGGACTGGAGAAGAGCGGCGAGTGCCATAAACCGTTCAAAGATCGAATGGGCAATAAACTCATTTGACCCCTATAATACACCGGGATCCGATGGGATATACCCAGTGCTTTTGTAAAAAGGAGCAGAGCATCTTTTAACTATGCTTGGTCATTATTCAGGGCAAGTTTAGCTACGGGTTATATCCCAACAGTATGGAAGCCAGTAAGAGTGACCTTCTTGCCAAAACCGTGGAGGCTCAACCACTCCACGGGAAAGAACTTTAGACCAATTAGTCTGTCATCGTTTCTACTGAAAGCAATAGAAAAACTAATAGGATTTCAATTGGCTCAGGGGGCATTGTTTAGAAATCCGCTTTGTGCCAACCAGCAGGCGTATCAGGTGGGAAAATCCTGTGAATCAGCCCTCCACAACCTGATATACAGGATTGAGGAGGGATTCTTAAGGAAACAAACCACATTGTGCGTTTTTCTTGACCAAAATGGAGCATTTGACAAGACCTCTTACAATTCCATGGTTCCATTCCATTTTGCAAGTGGATAGACTCTATGCCGATAGGTAGAAGAATACAAACTTCCCTTCTTGGAGAGTCTGTTACTGTCGGAGCCACAAAGGGATGCCCGTAGGGTGGTGTCTTATCCCCACTGCTGTGGAGCTTGATAGTGAACTGACGAACCTCAACCAAAAAGGATCCTTCACACAGGGATATGCGGAAGATATTGTAATTGTAATCCAAGGGCCCTGCAATGGCACAGTCTTGGAGCTTGTGAAAACGCTCTATGATTCGCACAGGAATAGTGTATCAACCAGGGATTGAAAGGAAACCATGGTAAGACCACACTTATTCCATTCATACGGAAAAGGAAGGTGGATAACATAAAACCACCCATCGTCTTCGATGAAAGACTAAAGATCACGAGGGAAGCCCAGGTCTTAGGAGTAGTTTTGGACTCTAAACTAACATGAAACCCGCATCTGGAATACATAACAAATAACAGAAAATCTTCTTTCATGCATTGCAAGTCTGGGGTCTAAAACCCAAAATGATCCACTGGCTTTACACAACAGTAGTTAGGCCCATTTTAACGTATGCTGCTCTAGTGTGGTGGCCAAAGGTAAATCAGATAATAGCATGCAAAAAGCTATCCAGAATCTAAAGACTTACTTGCTTGTGCATCACTGGATCATGAGCAGTACACTCAAGAGTAGTATACCCATAGCTACCAAGGAAGACATACTGGGCTGGGGCTGCTTGCAATAATAACTGGAATAATAAAAATCAGGGTGGACATGCAAGGATCGTGGAACATCAATTATGTCATACCACGTTTATGAAATGGATACAGATATGCTTCCCAAAATATACTTCTTCTCAAAACCTTTCACAGAAGTCTGTCATAGATCCATGTTGACGGAAGAGAACCACCCAATCTCAAGAAAGGATTTGCCTGGTATAAAGACGGATCCAAAACTGAAGAAGGGACCGTTGCGGGAATCTACGGTGAGAGACGTAAAGCAAACATAAGACTCAACTTGGAGAAATATGCCACGGTCTTTCAAGCAGATGTCTACGCCATAGTGGCTTGCATCCGTGAGAACCTACGTAGAAGCTACGTAAACCAGAACGTATGTAGTCTCTCGGACAGTCAAGCTGCTTTAAAAGCCTTGTCTGGAACTGAGGTCACCTCAACGGTAGCCAAGGATTGTCTGGAGAAACTGCTGAAGCTTGCAAAATGGAACAACTACGGAGGGTTACCGGATTCAATACCGGGCATTATCCCCTGCGGACGCATCTGCCACAATAGGACTCCATAACGTATCCATTATGTGCTGATTGTGGAGCGAGGAGGAAGACTTATCCAGCCACATTATCTTTGACTGTGAACCTCTAGGTTACAGTAGATACAAGATATTTGGTGCATCTCACCCCGAATATATGAACCTTCAGGAAGGCCTGATAAGCAAGCTCCTGGCTATTGTCTGCTACTTTATCGGACTGAAGTCGAAGGGAGAGCACAATGGACCATAAGGTCGAAGGGCTATTCTTTTTAGACTCCAAGATATATCTATCTACCTATCTATTGTATAGATTGATAGATATAATATACATAGGTCGCTAGTTCAAATCCATTTCATTCTCTGGTTGCTGGTTCATTTTTAAGCATTGTTTTATTAGTTTAAATTAAAACCTGTATGTTATTCAAATTATATTAATTCCCTTACTTTCAGTAACATTGCGCTAAATTTCACGAAAACAATGAAAAGAAACAAAAGACTATATAACCGAATCCATCACAACGCATGCGAATTTCGCAAAAAAAAACCATACCAAGTCATTCAAATAATTTTGCATCCCAAGACATAATAAAAATAAAACGATTATGATTTATATTATCATTGCGTAGTCCCTACATATTACTAAATATTACTAACATATATTTCTATATCTAACTAATATATTAAAATCAAAATCCCAGTACCTAATCCCTAATGAGATCACTTGAACATTGTAAGAAAGTTTCCATGAAGACTGGGTTTATAGTCTGGGGGCTGGCCAACATACGACATGCTTCATAAATACCTCTTTGATAACTCTTGTGTGGTTTCATTATGTCGTGTCTACCACATTTTTCCTCTACGAAAATTTAAAAAAATGGAAGGAATTTTTGCTAACTTATCCGAAACACGTCGATTTTTTGACATTGAAAAAATGTATGCATATCTTATTTTGTCAAATGGCATGCGATAGACAATTGAATCGAGTGAACGGAAAAAATATTGTCGGACAAAAATTTTGGCAGGTAAAAATTTTCATAACCTCACTAACTCGGCGTGTTTAAGGTGGTGGTTAAACACGCCGAGTTAGTGATGTTATGAAAATTTATGAATATATGGCCCAATTTTGGAGTACAGTTTAAGAAAAATGTGTAAAAGACAGAAATGACATTGTCCACCAAATTGTATGGCAAAATTTTCCAGTCCGACGCGTTAAAGTCGATGATCCCATGATGTCATCATGATTTATGAATATTTGGTGGACTAAAAAATAATAGGTCTGTAAGTCTATTTTCTAATCGGTGATGCATTTGTCGGACAAAAAGATTGGCATATAAAGTTAGTCGGACAAAAACAAAGATTTTTGGTAACATAACAATTTTTTTTTTTTGTATTAGAATTTTTTTTCTCAATCGATTATTTAAAATTAAGGGGCTATACACAAATGACGTCACCCGCATATAACACACTATGTCTCATTAAATTTATATCATTTTATTGATTCATATTGAAAGTAAAATACAAAATTAAAGACAAAATCTATCAAAAAATGTATAAAAATTATAAATTATAATTTGATTTATCTATATTATTCATCGGATGATTCAACGAATTCAGATCAGATTCTCCGAATTCACTACTCTCATCTTCATTCATCGTTGTCAATTCCCCGTCATCGTCATTAAGATCATTGTCATCAGAATCTGAAAAATTATTAATTATTAAATATAAATGTTTATAATGTAATTAATTAAATTCTATGAATAAAATTAAAGTAAGAATACCTGTTGAAACTGACGAAATTTTTTGAAATGATAAACTTTGTGGTCCATCAAACCAATAATGATGATGATGTTCATCAATGGTGGTCCACCCGCAATTTTCCGGACTTAAATTTGTTGGGCTTCTTATGTGAGCGTTACACCACACATTACATATACCTACCGTTTAGTTTACATCCTCGCAGTAGATCTTCCTCGAGTATGAGAGAGTACATATGTATACATTAAGCAATGTGTATGAGAAGGAGGTCTTATAGGTTTGATAAAACAAACATATTTTTCAAAACAGTGAATAATATTCATAACTGTTCGAGTGGTTGGTGATCGTCTCATACAACACAACAAAACACATAGGCACATAAGACCTCCTTCTCATACACATTGCTTAATGAATACATATGTACTCTCTCATACTCGTGGGAGATCTACTATGCGAAGATGTAAACTAAACGTACGGTATAGATCGTTCTCTTGAGTTGTTGCAATAACTCTTCTTTGCATGGCAGCATACTTGATGCATCGTAAGATATTACTTGTTTTTTAACAACGGAGTCGTTATCATGTTTATTTTTAAAGGCTTTTTCGAATAATTCGAATCTACCTTCGTTCACGTCGATGCTTTTTAGCGAATATATTTTGCATACAAATTCTTTGATGACTTTAAATACATCATGATTCTTTGACATTGTTGATGGTGGAATGCTAAGTAGTTTCACGAATGACTCTTGAAATTTTTCCATTTTTTTTCAAAATGTTAAATGGTCTTTTTTTGCCTTTTCTGTAAAAGGCGGGATTATAGTCATTTCCAGTGAAGATGTGACAGATAGTGAGTGCGAGTGCTAAGTTTTGTCCAATATTCTTATAAATTTCGTTGATATTTAAAATGTTTTTTTTATTTTTTGTACTCATATCGATAAAAATTTGTACATCCGATCGAAGGTACTTCATATTCGCCAACATTATTAAAGGTATATTAGAATCTGTGCACCGAACATTGATATAGTAGTTTGAATGAAGTTGGCAAGTATGATGTACAGTTTTTGTACCAGCCTCTTCCTGAATTGATGAATAATTGTTGTCGATCGTTCGTTTCATGTGATTGTCGTAACTTCGTAGACATAACAGTTATCGTAATTTAATTTGGTTTTACCATCTCATAAAATTGTAAAGTCGTCACTGGCCCAATCTTGGATGAGAAATTGCACAAATTTTTCTTAGAAATTCCTACTTTGGAGTAAATTGTCAAAATCCGCAGGGCGTTTGTTTTCACGTTTAATTTCGTACTGTATCTCATTTTCTTCGCCTCTTATTACATGTTCGTAATCTTTTATGGATGGACTATTATACTTATCAAAAATGATATGAACTCCTTTTTTATCAAACACTAATAATTTAAAAATATGTTTCGACATGTTTGCATAACTAACCGGTAAATTAAGTAAAGTGTGCAGTAAATAAAAACCATCATACATTATTATATGCGGCACTGGTGGATCGATATAAGTAGTTTGATATGATTGCAACTCTTTGACAATTATAAATTTTTGCGTTTTGCCAATTGTGCCGTTGTTGTGACATAAAGAAAATGGTACCGCCGTTAAGGGATAGCTTAACGTTTTCTCGAGATCAATATTATTTTGTAGTGAAGCGTATAGTAATCGTCCGAAAATGTCGCGTTCAATTTTAGTTTCTTTTACTTTTTCATTAATCTTAATTTTTGTTTTATTGTGAAAATTAAAGTTCATAAGCTTTTTTCTTGGGATAAATTTGTCAAATCTCTCTGATTCTAACATAGTCGCTGAAATAAAATCCAAGCGCTGTTGATTTCCTACAATTTCAACTGATGATAAAAACGCATAAATGTCATTAGAGGCCAACTTCCCACAAGAGATATTATATAAATGATTTTCTATAAATCTGGTGAAAAAGGATTCGTACATTCACTAATCATACCTAACAAGTTCATACCTCTAAATTCTTCACTTTTTTTTTATTGTTGCGGCTTTCAAATCTTTGCTAACATCCTCTTTGTGATGTAGACCGCAGTAATCCATCATTTTAGAAGTCATGCTAGTTCTAAGTGAATGTGTGATGGACCACTTCTCCCTGGCAGAGGAAGAGTTCGTTAAGCTGATTATTCCTGATGCTCTCGAAGCAGCATCAGCGTTTATTGTCTGCTCAAGCGTTATGTCGATAGGCATTCGCGAAAAAGGTTGTGAGGTCCTGCGAATAAACGTTTTGAGTGCGAAAAAAATGTTCGTTATTTTCACCAATATATACTTACACATATTGATATCTCCTGTACGAATTCTATATTCCATTGTAAAATAATAATCAATCAATCGCACATACTTTAAAAAAACTTGAGGAGTTTTCCCATATTTGCCTTCCAAAGTCTCTGTCCTATAATTGTCATAATCCTTGAACAAATTGGAACAAACTTGATCAGGAACAGGTGGACGAACATAACTTCCTTTATTAAATTCTTCTAAAAATGCTTTGAATTCGTTCAACTGACAATCACGAGATTGTAAAAATCTATTTAAATGCAACATCTGTAGTGCTAGAGAAAGAAGTGGGTGTATTTTTCGGCAGCGATTAGAATGTTTGCCACTTAAGAATGAACTGACAGAACCGTTAGCTAAAATTCCACTATCGATAAGCATATTAGTTAATCCGGAACTATCAACAAACTTTCCCACAGCCTTAAAAAAGGACAGCATTATATGGAATGCTCCAAAGTGAATAAAAAGAGGATTGAAATCTTCTTCGGCAGCTTGAATCCTCAAGGCGATTTTCGCTATAGCTAAATCATAAGTGACATTAAAATATTTTTTTCCACATTCTGAAGCAATCGCTTAGCTCCTTCGCATCGCCTCCTTGATTACGGCTGGATCTGTGGGAGAATTATTTATTTTAGATAAATACTCAATTTTTTGAATTCTACTGTCAATAAACATTTTTGCATTGTAACCAATCCACATTGGAGTATTATTGATACGTAATTCATGTGAAAATAACGACGAAACGTTTATTTGCTGAATACACGAAATATCCGCAGAAAAGTCTGATACAATATTAGCTGATTGTGCAGAACTTTGTCAAAATTCTGGGCGTGCTTGCTTGGCACTCCTCAAAATTTCCAATTCTTCGGGAAATTTCATATGATCTTTTTCTACGTCCAAACGTTCCGCAAGTACTGGAAGGCTCATTTTGCTGAATATTTGAATCATTCATATTTATGGAAGACTATTCATCTACACGAGGAACATCGTGGTGTATTATGCCGACGGTATCATGTAACGTGTTTTTACCAGAACTAGTTTCCACAAATCGGTCGAAATTATTCCATGCTACTCCGCTGGCTAACATCAAAGTTTGACGAATTCCCGAAGGACATAATTGCTTCTTTGCAGTAATACAATAAGCTGTAGTTGTTTCGAGCTCTAATATGCTTGAATAATTAATACAAAAACCTTCTCGATTTAATATTTCTATTACTTTTTTGCTACCGGTCATACTTTTCGTGGACATTCCTAATAAAATATGTTTTTTTGGTTTTATTTTTCCTTTGTAAATACTGTGTATGTAAAAAATTATATTAATGGGTATTTAGTTTTAAAAAAAATGGTGTTTAGTTTTTTTTTTAAAAAAAAAAACTAAACACTTTATAGAAAATAATTGAATTATCAATTATTTTCATAAATAATGAAGTTAAGTTAATTAGTAATTTTAATTAAAAAGTTATTATGATGTATTTTTAAAAAAAATAATGAAAACTAAATATACGGTACTTTAGAAAAAAAATCCAAAGCAGAGTATTGTATGTGGAATTATGAAAATTAGAAAACGATCGGTCCTAACGCCATACACGTAAATATAAAAAAAGATAACACGTTGAACCGAAAGTCTTTCAATAAAAGCTGGGCCCATTAAAAAAGATAATATTGAGGTAGTAAGATCTTTACTATCCAGTAAGTGTCTTAGTTATCGACAAGTGATTCGAATCTGAAAAAAAATAAAAGGTACAAAAAAGGGAACAAAACAAATATATGTTAAGATAAAATATATTTGAAATAAATAATTTCTAATCTAATACACTGATAGTACAACTATCCTTAAAACACTAACATTGGTTGTACAAGTTATGAAAAAAGGGATTACATGAATATGTGCTAAATTGAACTGTAGTAAAAGAAAACTACAGTAAAAAAAAATATGTTCAAATATGTCTGATTTGCAAAAATATAAATATGGATTACGAATTTAATTCAGATACATAGTTGTATATAAAGAGACATTACGCTTCTGTAAAGAAAAAATACACGGCCAAAAAAAAACCAAGCGTATACAAACAATATAGTTATAAATTGAAAACGTCAATGCATATTCACATAAAATATAAATTGTACACCAAAAGTGTGTATAGAATGTGTATTGAATTGTTACAAGTTTGAGAGACCACAAGTTTCGGAATAGTGAATTAAATAAATTATACAAAAAAAAATATACTTAGATACAATCAGATAGAAACCATTAATTCGCCCATTCGATATTTCAGCACAATCCATAAAAAAATATTCAACTTGTAAATTGAAGAAATAAAATTTTAAATACCATCTGATTAATTGATGTGAATCAACTAATTTTAGTAATTGTCTTCTTTTTGTAGCTATTTTTTTTGTGACTCTACTGAGCCAACTAATTTTTGTAACTACCTCGATGAGAGGACTATTGTAACTAACAGAGAGAAATACTCTTTTTAACTGAACTGAAAGAAGTATTTTTTGTAACTCCTTGATGAGACGATTTTTTGTAACTCAGTTCATGAGATTACTTTTGTAACTGATTTTAAATATGTGCTGAAATATTAAAGTAAGCTTGTATATACGCAAGTCATTTCTGATCTAAGCCAATGCCTGTTGAAACTATGCAAATTCTCAACTAGCATAAACCAATAATTATATAAATTCTTTGAATAATAAAAATATGAAAAAATATCAATAATAAATTTTTATACAGTGGAGTATTAAAAAAAATTATTCTCCAATACTGTAAATGGAATCTTGAGCAAACGTGGAAGCTAATCTTTCAACTCCGTCACTCATTCTATACTTCATTCCCACACCACCTATTTCACTCTTCCAAAGTAAAAGAAGCCAATTTGGAATGACCCATTCACCTTCGTCTACACTTCGCTGTCAATAATATCTGGTTACTTTTTTTTTTCTATTTTTAAAATATGCTTACGATATTTGAAAGCAAACATTTCGACTTCTTGTTCAAATATGATGTTTTGTATAGTATCATCATCGACTGATTCTATGTCTACGTTATATGATGCAACATACAATTTGTTGTATAACGTTGCACATTTGACCTCAGTTTTTAATTCTGTTTCTATGCGAGCTTGTAATGTTCTATATATACCTTCAATTTCATAGAGTTCTTGTAAAATCTCTGAGTACCAAAATTTCATTGATAAAATTCGCGTATTTTTAATTACTTCCTCTCTGATAAACTCTATAAATTTGTCGCGAGCTACTTTATTAAAATTGCGTGTATTGGCCCACTTTCCAGACTCTGGTTTTTTATTGTGCACTTGATCTTTGAGAAATATTTGAAATTACAATCAGTGTGATAAGCTAATTTTGACTCACTTTTCATCGCTTCATCGATTATTCCCAACATTTTTAAATCATTCATCTCTACGGCTAATTTTCATAATCTCATCAAAAATGAGTTTTTATTTTTGACTTCGCGACAGTAGTAGTTCTTCATTTTGCGTTTGATACTGCCTTTTCCACAAAAAAAAAACATTCGTGTAATTGCGCTGCAGTGTGAGTACTTTCTGAGCTCGCATCATCATGAAAATCATTCGCATTATGGATACGCATTACTGAAATATCTTGTGATGTTTGCTCGCTATCTCCATATATATTTGAAATATCTTGTGATGTTTGTGTATGTGACACTGACGATAAATTCTCCGTTGAAATAGACGATGTCTCGTTGTCATTGAGCAGCCTATTCCATGTGTCAGTCGACCATGACGTTGATGCTGATGATGGTATTGAACTTCATTTGAAAATAAAAATTTGGAAAAAAATATTAATAAAACATATTATTAAATAAATCATTTCAAGTTAAGAAATTCATTTTTTATGTTAAAAAGTGCTTCATCACTTGTATAGTATAACCACTAATAGAATAATTCGCAGAAGTTAGAAGAAATATTTAAAATTTTAAACTTAAATTAGCCATTGATGACTTATGCATTAAAATTTTTTATAATTAACAATATCATTAAAAACAATTTTATTACAAAATCACATGCTGCATTTTATTAAAACATCACGTGGAAGAAATCGTTGCAAATAACGTTACTTATACATATACTTTTACTTATACTTATACTTTTACTTTTAATAGTTACTTTTAATAGTTACTTATACTTTTGCTAAAATTCAAATAATGGTAAATAATTGTTTAAACATTTTGCGAATAACGTATATCAATTGTCTTACCTTTCGTCCAGCAAATATCTTTTTTTAACATTAAATTCCTTGTAGCAGGAGGAATGGTAACCAATCGATTCATCATCGTAACTTTGCAGTAATTTTACATCGCTGTATTTATGGTTGTGAAATTGTCGATAGTTCAATAAAAGTTTACACGAACAATAAATTTCGTGAGTGAATATTTTCACACTTTCTTTTTTTTTTTAATCCAGGTGTATTTGATAAAGCACTGCACAAAAAACACTCCATACTGTTAGAGGACGAGTATTGATATTGACGAAACAAAGTTTGAAATATGTTGAGCAAGTATTATTTTTAATTAAATATTAAATTTTTAATTAAATAGTTTAGAAACCCTGAGCAAGACGTTCGCGTATAAGTTTTGAATTGTATGTTTTGAAGATTATCGGTAATCGACTATTTAACTGTTTTCTGCCTAAGTTGGGGGTTATTTTTCTGTCAAAGTTGTCATCGTAGGAAAGGGTAGATTTGAAGTTTTAATCGGCTGAGAAAATTGTGTAGGCGTTTAAAAGATGTTGACAATATGGCGTAAGAAGAAAAAGGTATGTTTTAGAGGAGTGGATAACTATAGTGACCCAAAGTTCTGTTAGCGTGGAATTTGTTTGCAAACTTAGGGTCATAAATGAATTTTATGACGGTTCAATTAGTAGTGAATGAGTTAAGACAGCTGACAAACAGACCGTTCGTGCAATTTTCAAGCCTATTTATTATAGTTGTAGACTGTAGAGCAGAGGTGGGCGCAGTCGGTCGCCGGAGTCGAACGACTCTCCATAAGCTGGGTGAGAGTAGGTAAAAAAGGTATGTTTTGAAGTAGGACGGAACGATGTTTCAATACAGGTTGTCCTACCGATTATTGTCCAATGATTTATTCAATCAATTTAGAATTAGTTTTATAAAATATTTATTGTTTAAAAAATATCTTTTACAATATGGAGAGATACACCAAAAAGCATAATAATAAAAATAACAATAACAATAACAATAATAATAACAATAATAACAACAATAATGATGATAGCAATAACAATAATTACAACACCAGCAACAACTATATCTATTCCCACTTTATGTAATATTTATCCATTTAGAAATTAGTAACAAATTACAAAACCCTCCCCCCTACCCAGCTTTATCATTGGCATCTTTTTTGTATCCAGTGTCATCAAATTCCCATGACACTATACCCCCTACTAAGAAAACAAAATTCAATCTAAAGCTAAATCATAAAAAAATTTACTAGCGGTTTACAATTGTTAAGCGGTAAACGTAAAAGATCAAAAGATTTATATTTTATAATTTATATAACATTTATATTTTATTCATACCCAAATATACTAAAAAGGTACATTTTATGCCCCAAATTACCAGCCCAGAACTCCAGAGTATGTATTCAATGTATTGTATGTATTGTTTACTTTGAATAATAAAACCATAAAAAATAGTTGGTGTTATTATATTTTTTTCAGAAAATGTTTTAATTAAAAAAAGAAAATAATAATAATTGGTAGGTACCCTATATTTACTCTATCTCTCTTCCCACCTCTCACTCAGAGCTGAGTGCAGTCAAGGTCTGCCCACCTATGCTGTAGAATAGAGCTGTGTAGAGAGTTGGTAATTTGTTACTTATTTCTAAATGGTAAAATTTTACATAAAGCTGGAATACATATAGTTGTTGTTGTTGTAATTATTGTTATAGCTATCATCATTATTGTTGTTATTATTGTTATTATTATTATTATGTTTTTTGGTGCATCTCTTCATATTGTAAAATATATTTTTTAAACAATAAATACTGTATAAAACTAATTCTAAATTAATTGAATAAATTATTGGGCAATAATCGGTAGGAACAACCTATATTGAAACATCGTTCCGTCCTACTTCAAAACATACCTTTTTTACTTACTCTCACCCAGCTTATGGAGAGTCGTTCGCCTCCGGCGATTCATCTGTGCCCACCTCTGGAGTAGACTGTAGTAATTGTAGTATTCATTAGGGATTTGTTTGCAAACTTGTGGTCATAAATATATTTTATGACGGTTGAAGTATTTGTAAATTATTTAAATATTAACACAGCTGACAAACAGACCATTCGCACACGTTTCAACCCTATTTATTACTCCCTTTGTTTTTTATTTATTTGAATTAAAGAAGGAGATTTTTTTTATCACCTCTTAAAATTCTTTAAGAAATTCTTTAAGAAAGATTTTAACAAAATCTTTTAATTTTTTTATATTCTACTCTAGATTCTAGAACTCTAGATAAAAAAATTAAAAGGTTTTGTTAAAATCTTTCTTAAAGAATTTTAAGAGGTGATAAAAAAAAATATCCTTTTTTAAGATAAATAAAAAACAAAGGGTGTAATAAATAGGGTTGAAACGTGTGCGAAGACTATGTTTGTCAGCTATATTACAGATGTTTAAGTATTTTTAAAAAGTAATAAAAAATAATATTATGATCCTTTTAGTTAGTCTATTTACTATTACTCTATTTACATTGTAAATTTTACAATTACTCTATTAACTATTTGGCTGTTTCGGTATCGAACAAAGTATGAGGATTATCTATTATCAAAAACATTCATTAACATATATTATGAAAACATAGATTCCATTGAAACGAAAGTATTTCTCACGATTCTAAAATCGTTTAATTTAATGCCAGTTTTTAATTGGTATCACTTAAATACTCTTATTAATAGATTAGATACTATAAAAATACAAATAATGAGTTAAAATATTATTTTTACATGTATATGAATATTTATATCTGCGTGTATTCTATCATATATTCAGTAACTTTTAAAATAGATCGCCACAAAAGAAAAATCTTTTGTCGGACAACTTATGAATTATGTTGTTCCCTCAATTTCACATCAGAAAATAAAAATGTATTCATAAATCATGATGACGTCATGAGATCGTCGACTTGAACATGTCGGACTGGAAAATTTTGCCATACAATTTGGTGGACAATGTCATTTCTGTCTTTTACACATTTTTCTTAAACTGTCCTCCAAAATTGGGCCATATATTCATAAATTTTCATAACCTAACTAACTCGGCGTGTTTAAGGTGGTGGCACCCCTTTCCTGCCAAAATTTTTGTCCGACAATATTTTTTCCGTTCTTTCGATTCAATTGTCTATCGAATACTATTTGACAAAATAAGATATTCATAAATTTTTCAATGTCAAAAAATCGACGTATTTCGGATAAGCTAGCAAAAGTTCCTGCCATTTAAAAAAATTTTCGTAGAGGAAAAATGTGGTAGACTCGACATAATGAAACCACACAAGAGTTATCAAAGAGGTATTTATGAAGCATGTCGTATGTTGGCCAGCCCTCAGACTATTACACTTGTGTTGAAAATTATTAAAATAATTTTCAGTACCCCAACACATAATGTACAAATATTGGAAAATATTGTTCAAAGAAAAGTTTTAAGGAAAATATTTAAGAGAAACTATTTTTCTCTTTAGTAAAGGAATTTTATTTTTTTTAATTGCAAAAAGAAAATAATATCTAGTTTTGATTTTTCTTTCTTTTTTTTCAATGTATTATTTTGTTTCTTAAATTGGTGCAGACTAATCAAACTTTATAATATATTGCTGATAATTAAATCATCAACTGCAATCAAGCACTCAAGTACCTATAATCCAAATAATAACGACATCCGAATTACCACACCAGAATGTCAACCCATTCCAACAAGAAACGAGACGAGAATGATGAAGTTTCATTTGCAATATTTTTTTTTTTAAATTCATATGTATATTTTATACTTTTTATTTTGTAATTAGTTTAGAATTATTATTACTGAATTTATAAAATGATAATTTTGTCAATTCAGCATAACATTGTCATTTATAAATTAAATGTATTTTTGTTGATAAAATTTATTACAAACCTATATTAGTATATTTATAACATAAATACGTTTTTTAACTATGTCAAATATTGCATATAAATACCGATGGAATTAAAGTAAAATTCATATTTAGATTTAAATTCTAGATAGAGATATATTCAAAATGTAAAGTCAAATTAGGATCGGATATTAGTCCAATCAACTTAACATTAGATTTTACTGAGAAAGTAGCATATCATATTACCACAAAAAATATTCAATTCAATTAACACTTTTCCTCGGAAGATTTTAAAAAAATCCACCAGAGGCAGCACTAGTGGGGGGTACACAAGTTTTGATTTTCTCATTGACAACAACGTTAAGCAATGTCATAACTCGGTAAAAAATAAATTTTTTTAAATTGTTCAAAAAGTATCTTTTTTGGCTTGCTTTGGGCTTCATTTCTATGGATTATTGGACATTTTTATGAACAACTCGAATTTGTGAAGCAAAAACAAGAAATCGCTATTTTTGACGGTTCTTCGGATTTTTCTCAAAAAGGCCCGATCTAATTTCAATTCAAGACACGTTATCGATAGGTTTTTTTGATACCTATAACTGTCTTATTTAACTTTTCCTGATCGAAGTTAAAGTTTTTATTTATTCGCAAAAAGCCATTTTTCAATATATTCTGGAGTTGGTATATGTCAACAACTGGTTCTGATCCAAAAACTACTCAAGAGGGTGGTGTTTCCTTCCAGTATTTATTTTAATTAAAAAAAAGTAGTTTCACAAAATAGCGAGCGAGTGCCGGAAACAGTTTTAGATATAATTTTAAATGGCCACTTAGGATATATCCACAAAGATGAAATAAACTAAATCAGATGTTAAATTAAAATAAATTTTTGGATCAGAACCAGTTGTTGACATATACCAACACCAGAATATGTTGAAAAAATGCTTGATGCGAATAAAAAAAAAACTTGAACTTCGATCAGGAAAAGTTAAATAAGATAGATATAGGTATCAAAAAAAACCAATCGAGTGACGTGATTTGAATTGAAAGTGGATCGGTACTTTTTGACAAAAATCCGAAAATCTGTCAAAAATCGCGATTTCTTATTTTTGCTTCAAAAATTCGAGTTTTTTATAAAAGTGTCAGATAATCCACAGAAATGTAGCCCAAAACAAGCCAAAAACCATGCTATTTGACCAATTAAAAAAAATTTTTTTGCCGAGTTATGACGTTGTTTAAGTTGAGAAAATCAAAACATGTGAACCCCACACTAGTGCCACACTAGCCACTGGTGGATTTTTTAAAACTTTTTAGAGGAAAAAGAGTAATTCAATTTAAATTTTTAATTCAGTATAAATTAACTAAAGTAGTAAATAAATTAAGTAGTTTTTAAAGCGATTTTGTTTTATTTTTGACTTTTAAACCAACTTGTAATATTCTTAACCAGAATATCACTCGTATTTCATTGGAAAATATTTGGGTAACATTAAATATTTCCAATTGGTGGTGGTCAAATATTTGAGACGTCAAATATTTGAAATATTAAGACATTAATAAGCCTACGAAGTTGAGCTTAAATCAACTGCTCTTGTGGCAGCGGACCTTTTTCTACTGCAACAATCACTTTTGCACTATGGAGCGCACCATAAAATTGGTGTCAACGGTGTGAGTGCAACAATATATATTTACACGAGCTTTTGACCGCGGCCTCGCTCGCGTTTATATAAATTTTGTCGATTAATTACGGTTGTCGATCTATAGGTAATTTTACCCCCTTTCACCCATTTCACCTCCTTTTAGAAGTAGTTTGGAAAAATAAATATGCAGACCTCAATCGGACGTCGTAATAAACAGTTTCATACAAAATTCAGCCTCCCCTATTTCCCTCCTTAAAATGTGAATTATGAAATATCCTTTCTTATCTAACATTACTACCTCCTACCTGCCAAATTTCAGCTTCCTGAAAACAATTTCTCCATATTATCTTTACAACCCCATTCCACCCCCTTTTAGGGGTAGTTTAAAAAATGATAACTTATTGTTATAAACAATAATTCTGCAAAATTTGAAGCAAATCGGACACCATAATAAGAATTTTCATACAAAATTTATCCCACCCCCATTTCTCCCCCTTCAAGTTTTTTGCAAAAAGAAGTAGCCTATAACCGTCTCCGGGGTCCTACCTATCTCTGTATCAAACTTCATCAAAATGGGTTCAGTGGATTTAGGCGCGAAAGCGAAACAAACAAACAAACAAAGAAACTCACTTTCGCATTTATAATATTAGTTAGGATTTTATGAAATTTGGTATGGACGTGCTTTTTGTATTAGGTTAACTTCGTTATTGAGAAAAATCGGAAAAGGGGAAAGTGGGCTTATAGGCAGGGGGAAACATAAATTTTGAAATCATCTCTTAATATTAATTAAATGGTAATTTTTAATGAGTAATAATAATAATAATAAGAAAGAAGGGAACCGCAAATGGGTACCTAGCACCTAGGCCAAAGAGTTTTCTGTGATCTCTTTGAGAACAACCTGTCACCCGAATGCGAGACGTCTCCGGGTAAGAGGCCAGAAGCCGCACAGAAGGCCCACAACTTCTCCGCCGGGATTGCTCCCAGGATTGATGGATCCAAGGTTTTGGACCCAAACATTCTATACCGGACACGCTGCAGGTTTCTGCAGGTGCAAATAACATGTATGGAGGTTTCATCGTCCTTCATACCTACAAGTGGGAGTAAAGTGACATTCAATCAATTTTTCTACATTTCATTACCTGATCATATTTATATTTATAAATATTTATATATATTTTATCATAATTATTTGAGGAGGAAAATCTTTCAAAGACACCGTTGTCGAAGTTTGAAAGTACGAAGTAGTGTGGGTTTACCGACGGGACTACCGTCCATCGTACTTTAACGGTGCTTTCGAAAGATTTTTTACTAAAAATGAAACAACTTATAATATAGAAACACACATGCGGATGTGGCTATTTTGATATATATATGTCGAGTTTTTTTTAAAGAGATAGTTAATTTGTAGTGTAGTTACCAATTTGTTGTGGGTTTGTTATGTTATAAAACACCTTGTATATAAATTACAACTTATATATTTAAATAATTACACTACATAAATTTTTGTTGTACATTCAACTTAACTACTAAACTGTTTGACTATATAACAGTGTGTACTAACGTTGTATGCTACTGTACTGTAATGTACTGATTTATATGAATGATGTTGATGTGTGACTGTCTGCTTTATATATGTGAAATTCATGCGTTCTAGAAGGTGAGCGAATCGCGTTGATATTCTTTATGTTTCCAGAATATTCCTAAGCTTCTAGAACGTATATGTGTAATACTGGTACATATATGAAGGCATATAAAGATATGCGCGTATACGTAAATGCATCGCTCTGTCCTGTTATATAGTATTATATACAATGTGTGCAGTAATGTATTAGTGCGAGTCACTACATATACACTCCTCCTAGCGTAGCGATTAAGAAGAAAAATAAATGTATTCTTTGTAGCGCGATGTAAACCTGACGTTTCACCCGGTTCTTGTCTTATGGTTCTCTGTGCACTCTGGCTGTGTTTCCGTTTGCGGAGGGTATCCCGATGTTGTTGGTGGGATAACTGTTTCTTTGTCGTTATCTGGTGTTGTATCGTCGTAAATGGTGTATGTTGGCATAATGCGGTCGATTGCGATTGCTTTTTCTTGTCCGTTTTGTCGTTTCTCACTACTACTTGATGTGGACCAGAGTATTGAGGTTCGAGTAATTTTCTTACGCGATCGATTCGGACAAAGACATGACTGTATGTTTTTAAGTCTGGATGCATGTACACGTTGCTTTTGTTGCGGTGCAGAGTGCGGCGTAATTTTAATCGTGCGCATATGTTCTTGTAATTGTGGTATGAATTCGTTTGGTGTATATTCACTGCCTTTGTAGACTGTTATGAACTGTCCAGGTACTCGTAAAGTGGATTCGAAGGTTAATTCAGCGACTGACATGTTTAAGTCCTTTATCACGGCAGTGCGAAGACCAAGTAAAACTGTAGAACTTGAAGACCAGTTACCATTTAAATGGCATTTGATGGTTGTTTTCACACTTTGATTAATTTTTCGACTTTTCCGTTTGCCGCCGGATAGTATGCTAGCGTTGGTTTATATTTAATGCCAAGTAGACGCGTTAGTTCTTTGAAGAGCGAGCTTTCGAACTGTCGGTGCAGCTTCCATCCATCTGCATGTGGACCAATGATGTCGATGTTAATGTGTCAAAAGCGTGTGTCCGGTATTTTCAATTCTACTGGCGGAGAACGTGTGTAGTAGTGTACCTTGACTTTATGGCAGTTAATAAAACTACGTTCCCATTCGGTGCAGTCTTTTTTTATGCTTGGCCACACGAAACGTTGACGCACAAGTTTGAATTGCGGCTATGCCAGGGTGTGATAAGTTATGAAGTGTGAAGAAAACTGTTTTTCGTAGCGATTTCAGAATGGACGGCCGCATTATTGGTGTAGATATGTCGCAGAAATGTAGATATCGCGGAATCGCATAACGGGGTGCTCATTTTTTTAGGACGAGAGCTGTGCCATTCAAAAGGATGAGTTTACGCAGTTCCGTGTCGTTTTCTTGCTCACGTGCCACATTGTCGTAGGAGATAATGCTAGGCATATCGATTTCCGAAAGCCCTGATAGTGTATCGGCCTCTGTGTTGTCCTTTCTGGCAACATGACGAATATCTGTTGTAAATTGTGATATGAATTTCAACTGTCTTGTCGGTCGCGGTGAAGCGTTTTTGTTCGGACTCTTGGTGAATGCGAAGGTTATCCCTTTGTGATTCGTGTAAAAAGAGAATGCGTGACCCTCTAGAAGATTTCGGAAATGCTTTATCGCTTGAGAAAAACGCTAATGTTTGGATGCCTTCGTCGTGTTGTTGTTGAAGCACCGCACCCATTGCATTATTACTTGCGTCGACGTGAATGAAAAGCGGTTTATCTGGATCCGAGTGCACGAGTGCTATGCAATTTTGAAGCTCGGCTTTAAGTTGTTGAAAGATTTGGTAGTTGCCGACGGTAATAGTTTATCATACCTAGGAATCGGAGAAGTTCAGCGATCGTCTTAGGCTTAGGATAGTTGACGATTGTTTGGACACAATCTGGATGCAGTTTTATGCCGGTTTTCGTGACGAGAAAACCAAGGAATGAAAACTCATGCGTTCCGAAGTCACTTTTGGCGATATTGATTGAAATTTTGTGTTCGGTCAGTTTAAATAGCATGTCAAGATGTTCCTTGTGTTGTTCTTCGTTTTTGCTGGCAACAAGGAAATCGTCGATGTAGGTAAAGACGAAGTCTAAACCGCGTAAACACTCGTGAATATATCGCTGAAACGATTGGGCAGCGTTACGGGGTCCAAATAGCATAACGGTGAATTCAAATAAACCAAATGGCGTCGTTATTGCGGTTTTGGGAACATCGTCAGGGTTGACAGAAATGTTGTGATATTCCCTAATGAGGTCGATTTTTTAAAATATCTTTTTAACGTGCAGTAAAAGCTAGTAAAATCGTAAATATGTGGAATTGTGTAACGATCGGGCAAGGTTTTAGCATTTAGTGCCCGGATATCGCCGGTTGGTCTCCAAGTTCCGTCTTTTTTCGGGACCATGTCGAGCGCACTAGCCCATTGACTTTTTGAAGGCAGCATATTCCGAGTTCTATCATGGTTTGAAATTCCTTTTTGCCATTTTTAATTTGTCTGGAGCCAATAGTCTTGGTTTGGTTGTAAAAAGTGCTCCACGAGTCTCGATGAAGTGAAATACGTTTTCGCACACTGCGCGATTGGCGAAGTTTGCTGGTTTTCGTATGTTTGGGTATTTAAGAAATAGTGTGGCGTACTGATGACTGCGATCGATAGTGAAATTTCGGAAGTGGCTACGCACGTTCTACTGTACAGTGGTGCGTTTAATGTTGTCGTTGCGTCTACGAGTCTGCGGTTTTTGATGTCGACCATTAGGTTGTGGAACGAAAGGAAGTCAGCGCCGATGATTGTGTGCATCAACGTTTGCGATTGTAAAAGTCCATTTGATTGTTCAACTCCCAGATCTATGTTGTGCCATTTGCTGCATAGAGTTTGAATTCGGCTGGTGTGACATGGGTTTTGCTTTTGATTGGCCGCTCGCTCCGTTGTCAATCAAGAAATTGTACGCGGTTGATCGATCGAAAATGAATAGGCTAATAAATGAATAGAAATGTGGTTTAAGCCGCCTCTAGTGACTGGCTTTGTCGTTTTCCAAATGTGTTGTTTTGGTTGCGTAAGTACAAGGTGTCTGACATTTTTTTGCTTTGTCTTTGAAACGTCTGTGATAGTAGCATACGGATGACGGCGATCGGCTCTGTGATCGGTAATAATTACGGGAACGGGTGATTGTGTCTGAATTTCAATTGTTGGATTTGTGTTGGTTGTTCGCTCACTTGCTTTTGTAGCTCATTCACGATGTTTGAGTTGGATGCCGATGTGCTATGGAAAATAGGCGATAGTGACTGGTTAATCGGTGCAGCGTCGATTAGTTTATTTATCGGCCATTTCCGCGATTTTATTTAAACTATCCGTGCTGATGGATAATATTTGCTTGGCGGAACCCGGAAGTCTGTCAAGGAACATTGGCTTTAAGAACAGGTCACTGATGTTGGCGCCTGCCAGTTAGGTCAAGAGAGTTCTGACCCGTTTGCTCTCTGAATCCGAAAACTCGTTGATCAGCCGTTGCTTAAGTCTTTCGTATTTGTTCTGCTCTGGCACGTCGTCAAAAAATCCACAATGCACTCGAGAACAGAGGCGTAGAGTGCCGCGATCATGTAGCGGAACATAGTCATATCAGTGGTAACACCTGCCGTGTAAAAACTTGCTTCCACTTGTTGGAACCATATTTTGAGATTTTTGTCCCAAAATGTAGATATTTTAACAGATTTTCGTTTGCGGCGTATTTATTAAGCCATTTCCGTTACTATTATTTCCGTTGTTGCCATTGTTGACGTTATTATCATTGTTGCCGTTATAACCATTGTTGCTGTTGTTGCGATTGTTGACATTATTATCATTGATGCCGTTATTTTGGTCATTGCTGCGTATCTCGATTGTTGAATGCTTGTAATTTCATGAATGTTGGGTCATCAATTTTTAGTGGTTCTCCATATAAATGAAACACTTACTATATAAACAACAACTTATATATTTGAAAAACTGCACTATATAAATTTTTTACAATGTTACTGTTATTACACTGTTGTACTTTTAACTACTTAACCTCAGTCCGACAAGACTCGCTTCTCCCATATGTTGGCAATAGCCTGGAGCTTGCTTATCAAGTCCGAAGGTTCATATATTCGGGGTGAGATGCAACGAATATCCTGTATCTGCTGTAACCCAGAGGTTCGCGGTCAAAGATTATGTGGCTGTATGTTTCTTCCTCCTCGCCACACAATCTGCACATAATGGAGCTGTTATGGAGTCCCATTGTGTGTATATGCTTCCTCAGGGGATAATACTCGGTAATGAATCCGGTAACCCTCCGCAGTTGCATCCTGTTCAGCCACAGTGCATCGAGAGATAGCCTCCTGGTTGAACTCTGAAGCAGTACCTTCCCTAGCTCTTACCGAAGTACTTTTTCCCAGTGATCACGGTGTTAAGCATTTGACCACTCGTTGATCCCCTGTTTACATGTAGTCCTTGGAATTCCTAAAAAAGGCTCTGAGCCTATGAAAGGCATCCGACTCCCTTCTTTGCTAAGGTATCTGCTTTTCGTTTCCTTTGAAACCACTGTGACCCGGCACTCAGATCAATTTAGCATTGTTCCATTTTGCCAATTTCAGAAGTTCCTCCCGACAATTTTTGACTATCCTTGAGGTGACCTAAGTTCTAGACAAGGTTTTTAAAGCAGCTGTCCGAAAGACTACATACGTTCTGGTTTATGTAGCCTCTACGTAGATTCTCACGGACGCAAGCCAGTATGGCGTAGACTTCTACTTTGAAAACCGTGGCATATTTCCCCAAGTTGAAGCTTTTGTTTGCATTAGGTCTCTCACCGTAGATTCCCACCCCGGTTCCTTCTGCAGTTTTGAATCCGTCTATATACCAGACGATTCCTTTCTTGAGGTAGGGTGGTTCTCTTTCTGACAACATGGACCTATCACATACTACAGTGAAAGGTTTTGAGAAGGATATGTCTTGGGAAATATATCTGTGCCCATTTCAAAGATGGAGTCTGAGATAATTGATGTTCCCACAGTACTTGCATGTCCAACCTGATTTTTGTTAATCCAGTTATTATTGCAGTCTATGGGCGCTGGATCTTGCTTTAACTATTATTACAATGCTTAGCAAAAGCAGCCCCAGTATGACTTTCATTGCAGCTGAAGGTGTACTGCTCATGGACCCAGTGATGCAAAATCAGACCAGTCTTTGAATCCTGGACAGCTCTTTGCATGCTGTGATGTGGCTCACTTTTGGCCACCACACTAGAGCAGCATAGGTAATAATGGGCCTAACTACTGTTTTGTAAAGCCAGTGGATCATTTTGGGTTTTAGACTCCCAGAATTTCCCATTTGCGCTCTTGCAAAGCATGATAGAAGCATTGCTCTTATTTGTTATGTATTCCAGACAAGAGTTTCATGTTAGTTTAGAGTCCAACATTACTCCTAAGAACTTGGCTTCCCTTGTGATTTGTAGTCTTTCACCGAAGAAGATGGGTGGTTTTATGTTATTCACCATTGTTTTCCGTGTGAATGGAATTAGTGCAGTCTTACCAGGGATTATTTTCAATCCCCGATTGATACATTATTCTTGTGCGAGTCTTTTTGCATTAGCTCCGAGATTGTACCTTCAAAGGGTCCCTGGATTGCAATTACAATGTCGTCCGCGTATCTCTGTATGTAGTATCCATTTTGGTTGAGGTTCGTCAGTAAGCTGTTCACTGTCTGGCTCCACAGGAGTGGGGATAAGACACCACCCTGCGGACATCCCTTTGTGGCTCTCACAGTGACAGACTCTCCGAAAAGGGAAGTTTGTATTCTTCTTCTTATCAGCATAGATTTTATCCACCTGCAAAAGGTGTCTTCTACTCTGTGCCGACTTGTAGAATCAACTATGGAATTGTAAGAAGCATTGTCAAATGCCCCCTACATGTCAAGAAAAACACACATTCGTACCTGTATATTAGGTTGTGGAGGGCTGATTCACAAGATTTTCCCACCCGATACGCGTGTTGGTTGGCATGAAGCGGATTTCTCGACAATGCCCCCTGAGTTAAATGAAATCCTATTAGTCGTTCCATTGTTTTCAGTAGAAACAATGACGGATTAATTGGTCTAAAGTCTTTTCTCGTAGAGTGGTTAAGCCTCCCCGGTTTTGTCAAGATGGTCACTCTTACTGGCTTCCATACTGTTGGGATATAATCCGTAGTCAGGCTTGCCCTCAATATATGACCAAGCAGAGTTAAAAGATGCTCTGATGACTTTAATGCCCATTCGATCTTTGAGCGGCTAATGGCAATCGCCGCTCTTTACTAGTCCTCGCCAGTCGGTGGGAGACCCTGGTTCAGCTACTCTTGAGAATAATTTTCACCGTCCACTGCCACTGTATCCGAAAAATGAATCCGGCTCATTGCCTCGAGTGTCTCCTTCGCGGAGCTAATATACTCACCATCGGGTTAACGAAGGCGTTCTTCAGAGAACTTTTGTATTCGGTAAGGGCTTCATGGCAGTTATCCCAGTTCTCCTTGCTCTGTTAAATAGCTGGCGAACCCTTTTTCTCTTACTCCTTAGATTTCACCAACAAGTTGACTCGCTGATGTCTTTTGAGACCTCCGGGCAGTTATCTTGGAAGGAGTTAATTATTGAATGCTGAAGCTCAGTTGCATGAAGCTCAATGCCCAATACTGTTTTAACTTTTTTCGGGATTTTTGCGAGTTTGAACTTTAGTGTCGAATTAACTTTAGTTCCGATAGTGTATATTACATTGGTCCCTTCTCACCTCCACATTGTAGTTGATTTCTCTGTGATCCAATGCAGATGGTTCATCGGATACTAGCCATTTCTTGATTTACCACTGATTTCATAAGTGCTCAGTGTTACATCAATGACTCTCTTCCGAACTTTGTTAATCAAAGTCAGCTTGTTGTCTTGATTAACTATATCAAAGTTGTTAGCTATGATATAATCAAAGAGGTACTCACCTCTTGTATTTGCGTTTGTACTTCCCCATGCAGTGTGATGCGCGTTTGCATCGCATCCCATGATCAGTTGGTGGTTTTTGGCCTCACAATACTGGATTAGGTCTTCCATCTCTGTTGATGGTGGTGGAGTAGATGCATCATATGGTAGGTAAACGGAAGCGATAATTACTACTCCAGTTCTGTGCCTCGGTGAGGTTAGCTTGTGCAGCTTCGGTTTATTCACTTTTTGAGGGGATTTGAGCCCCAGAGTTATTAATATTTTTACTTGTATTTACCATTTTTTGGTCCAACGAATAATTCGGGCCGTGTTATCCTTGATGGGGAGGGTATTTATACACTGGAGTTCGCCAGTTGCTCCAAAAGGATTGTTAATGGCAGCATTTAACCCTGTCTCCCTAGCCTTCGGCCTTTTCTCTAGGCACAATGCCTCGCACCGTATATTGGATTTTGCATGTTATTCCTTGGTTATTCCTGCCAGTAACATAGTTACCGACGGCGTAGCATAGCCCTTCATCGATGCACTTAAGTCTCTCCACCCTCGACAAGGTCCTACCATGCCTAGGAGAGGTAACGAGTGCTTAATATATAACGAATTAACGAGTGCTTATTTCGTTATATATTCTATCTCTGATTCGTATCAGAAAAATTAGAATAGAAATGAAACTTAACAATGGCAACAAGTAATTAAATAGAAATATATTTCTTTATTAGTAAATAATAGTAGAATACTACTACCAAAACTTGTAAATAAATAGTTGAGAAAAAAAATGGATATTTACGATTGTGAAACATGTAAAACTTGTTTAGTTGTAATATAGCTTGAAACAAACAGCAAGTTACTGATTTGAAATATTTGAGAATTCTCTCAAAGTACAAGACTTTACAAGTTCCTTTAGGAGAAAAGGTTATACACTCCGGTTCATTGGGGTTACAACAGTTATATACCATTATAGAACAAGCAACATATCTCTGAATCCATATCCCAGAGATAGTTACCATTACCTAATTCATACTGATTATGCCTTCATTGTAGTCGAAATACGTATTTATAAAATACAAACAAATGTTCTAGGAATAGGGGCAAAAATTTGAAATGTAATACCAATAAAATTATTTACACAAATTATTTTCATACCTAAATACAATTTAATACATGATATTTAAATAATTGTAAATATATAAGGTGAAGAAAACCTCGCATTCGTAGAATAAATTTTCCTACTCGATTTGTTTTGGATAATCACGTATGAGACATTCCCCTGATTAAAAATTTGTCGTACAAAAATCTGATCCCAATTTTTTAAACTAATTTGTTTGCCAATGTCCGAATTTTTTTATCCGAGACCGTGGATTATTTTGTAAAAATTGTTTGTGTTATTTTCAACCAAAATGGTCTCTTATCATTTTTTCGTAAACTTGATCCGTTTCCGAGCTATAAATGAGAAACGTATTTTTTAAACGTTTAACATTCGAGATTTTTTGTGTTTAAAATATTCCAAAATATCTTCCAAAAACATTTGCAACCATTTTAATTTAATTTGCTACTTTCTCGTATTTAAAGTATTAATGAAGTCAAATATTGGATTATAAATTTAAATTATATGTAATTAAAATTAGGCCATATCTATTTACTAAAAATTTAGAGTTTAGATATAAATCAATTCCAAAAAGATCTAACGTTTAATTCAATTATTTGTCACTTTCAAATAATGTTCCATCTTTCCAAATTTTAATGTGTTAGGTATGTATATTAATTGTATGTGACAGTGAAGAATTTATACGTGTTGAGTGTCAATTATGGTACTTAAACACAACAAACCTTGTAATGATCTGCTGTACTTTTTGTTATACATAATACATGCCAATTCCATTTCAGTGGGAATTAGTTAGTCTGCACCTCCTTCTTTACACGCTTTTATAAGCTTGGTATGAAATAAAATTCAATAAAATTTAACAGACCTGAAATATTAATAATTTTCTTACATTTCATAAAACTCTTCACTTTTGTAACTCTCTGTATAATGATTAATTTATAAACAAAGATAAGTAGTATATATTTTAAGTGTGAAAAAAGAAATAGAAGTATAATAAAAAGCATTTACTACAAGAATAATCAAAATAGTGAGAGGCTGATTTGGTTAAGATCTGTTCAATGTTATTGAACGGGAGTGTATGTATTTGTCTATGTATCTATGCATGTAACGGAATCTTTGAACGGGATTTTCATCCACTTCAAAACGTCGGATTAAATTGAAACTTTGCTCACTTATCTAGGACCGATGAAAATATAATAATCTAATAAGTTTGTCCCATTATACTGATCAGGGTCTTCAGAATTAACGATTTTTAATATTATCCAAAGACACATTATCCAAAAAGCAAAAATAAATAGTATTTTAAAATAACAAAAAAACACGGTTTTCTAGCCGAACTAAAAAGTAAAGCTAGCTATCTTTGTTTATAAATGAATAATTATACAGAGAGTTACAAAAGTGAGTAGTTTTATGAAATGTAAGAAAATTAACATTTCAAGCCTGTTAAATTTTATTGAACGTGAGTGTACTTAATGGTCAAAGGGGCAAATAAGACGAATGTTTTAAATATTTTTTCAGTTTTGTATAAATTTTAAATTAAGTTAATAGTAATAAATAGTATAAGTTACGTTAAAAAGTTTTGATTATAGCACATCGTAATTCATAATTAATATTTTGAAAAATATTTTCGGAAATATAATTTTGTAAATCAAAAATTTGTTTTTGTTACAGGTGAGTGAATGTTTTTGTATTATATCTGAAAAATCATTCAACAATAACTTCAAGATCAAGTTCTAATAGGTAAGTCTTCATTGTATTTCAAACGTTCTATGTAATCATTCCTACTTACATTATATAATGGACTACTTTGGAATGCAAATTAAAAGATCACGTGGTTCGTTTTTTAATTAAGAATAAATTCTGGTATGTATTATAATATCCGATTTTTAAAAGGAAATAAAAAGGAAAAAGAATCCTTCGCACTGGTAGTTCCGTACTTGTGTCAGAGATTTTAAGAATGTTTTAGCCGCCCTCTAAATTGGAAAATCAACATCAAGTTCATTTTATAATACTCTCTCATGGTCGTGTGAAAAAATTTTTAATGTTTTAAAAATATTTAATAGTTATTGTACTAATTGTCGTGTATTCGGGTCAGCGTCAGGGTGGACAAAAACGTTGTAAAGTCAAAGTTTCCAATGGTAATTTTTTAAAGTTGAAGACATTGCCATATGTCATTGCAATATTGCAGCGACTGTGCTTTAGAGTTAAAAAGGTGTTGATATTTATCTTTGAACATTCCAAAAAAGGTAGAAGCAAAATTTAGAAATATGATGCAAAACTTTTTTAAAAATCAATTGCCTTCTCTAAGAAAATAAATAGTTTCGCCAAAATTTCAGCGCAAAAATCTGTAATTACACTTGATTACAAAACCATATATGTTTATAGCACCTTCTTTATGCACTACTTTTTTTTACATTTAGCACAGCACTCCATTTCTCCGTTTAATGAACAGCATATATCTTTTTTTTCCCAGGTAAAAAGTGACATATTATGAGCCTATGTAGAATATTTTTATTGAATTTTGAAAAGTTGTTTCGCTTAGTTGACTGTCAACTTAGCACAACATCCAAATTCTCTATTGGATGAAGAGTGACTTATTTCTTTCTCACTCACTAATTTACGACAAAATAGAAATCATGCGCTTTGATTTAAAAAAGTTTTTATGCTAAATTGACAAATATAACTGATTTGTTTTATTAATGACATTTTTGTCATCAATTTCCTGATGCACTCCAGCAAGAATAGGGTTATTGTTATAATAATGAATATTAAATTGTCGTTAAGCTAAAATAATTGCATAATATGTATTATAATTACTTGTTACTTGTACTTTAAAGTTGATATTTGGCATACAGTGAAGTGCCAAAACTAAAAGTAAAAATTCTGAAAACACCAAATTCCTGTCTCGGAATTGGCCTGTTATGTTTGGTGAATTTAACATAGTAATACATAGTCGCAGTATCTTGGCCCTCTTTAAGCCTTCAAAAGGAGCGCTGTAGAATCTACAACAGATCCCGATACTCGATACACACAAAAAAAACAAAATATTAGTAAAAGTTTACTATCAATTGGACAATACGCACTTTTGAAAAAAAATTAAATAAAACAAAAATTTTATGATTTCAAACCTGACATTTATTTGATAAAAAAAAATTGGAATTTAATTTTTTTCAACAATGTTTAATTATAACTTTGATATTTAGCGAACAATACTGATTTTTAAACTTTGATACTATGCCAACAAATGGTAATGTTAAGCTGATGATTTTAATCCAACAATACTTTGTTTTAAATTGAATATACTCGAACAAATGTCAAATTTTGACTAATTGAAATCGGTAAATTTCTCCGATTTTATATGGTCCTGGATCGTTCTAGAAGGGTGCTTGTTTGTACCAAACAGAAAATATTGTTTCTCGATATTATTTATATTGTTTTACATATTATTTTTATTGGCCGTATTCAAAGGGGTCAGCAATTGATAAAATTTATTAAAAGTTATAACGGATTGTTCCGAGTGCGAACCAATACAATACAATACAATACCCCGCTTGTTAGATTCCTCAATGCACTGGCCCACCGGCTGTGTATAGATATATAGGTTGTAGAGGCTGCCCTGAACGGGATTCACTTCGACCATAAGGTCCATTGTGATGCCTAAGGATGTGAGGATGTGAGTGGAGTGGAAGAAATTTTTGTGTATAGACTAGGAATTGGTAGGATATGTGGCTGCAGTCGAGTATGATAGGAACTATGCCGATATTCATCTGGAGTTCGTGAAGGAAACTGCAGAAAACCTTCTCAAGCATAGCCGGTTACTTTGTTCTTGTCCATACGCCGACAGTTTAGCCAATTTACCGCCCCTTTTTTTTTCTTTATAATTAACAAACTGCCGATGTAGGGATTTGAACCCATAACCACCCAGTTTTGAAGTAGACATACTGCGCAAATATAACGCTCGGTCACTTGGACTGGTTACCGGCTATGTATGACATACATAAAATATTTACCGATCTCATTTTAGAAAAATACTTAATTACAACTGTTATTTACTTAAGTAAACTTACTTTTTTTACGTTAAAGAAAGAAATATATCAAAAGTAGATATTTTTTTCTTTTTGCAATTATAAAAAAAACTCCTTTCTTAAGGAGAAAAATATTTCATCTTAAATATTTTCCGACTAACTTATCTTTTAATTATGTGTTTAGGTACTAAAAATTATTTTTATAATTTTCAACACAACAAAATCTCCCCTTTTAGACCTCAACAGAAATTTTATAATTTTCTATTTGGTCGACCAATTTTTACGTAAGAACTTATAGATAATTACTAATTACTAATAATGATAATTGTACGTAACTCCCGTTGAATAAAATTGAACCGACCTGGATTGAAAATTTATCCCATAATCTTGTTGACGACAGTCCTTTACACAAATATTACCTATTTGTGAATTTTTATATTTATGAGATAGACAGAATACTTTACATGTATTAAGATTATTACAATTAAGAGAACTCTTTTGCCCCATAGAAAAATTATTTGTATTTTATAAATGTATGTTGGAACAGCCCCTAAAGTCGGCCATGAACGCAAATTATTACGTTTTCCATTCGTGTTTATACAGGTATGGGAAACGTAATCTCTTCGATTAAAATTTTTTTTTTCTCTTTCGTTCTTTTTTTGACGCTTTCAATACAATTGTAAATTGTTTATTTTGAATAAAGATTATTAATATTATTATTATTATTATTATACATTTTTCGATTATTCTAATATTAAGGGAGATATTTTATATTTTGTGTTTTTTTGACACGAATACATGAAATATTTTTTATTGTAAACAAAAAAAAAATTCATCCGACATAAAGAAACACAAAAGTCACTATATTAAAAAGCTAAAAATAACAATTTACAGATTTAATTCAAAAGACAATTCTCGCTCAAACCAATTACGTTTAATTTAGTATATGCAAATATACGAGGGATATTAAGATTAATCACGATTGTAACGCTTAAAAATGTTGATGTAGGCATGAATATTTGGTATATGTGTTCATAAAATTTGGCCATTTCCGCATGTCCGTCTGTCTGTCTGTGGACATGATAACTCGAGAACGAAAAGAGATAACGAGATGAAATGTGTTCTAGAGCAAAAAAGTACGATCAAGTTCACCCAAGCTATGGTGCGAGGCATTGTGCCAAGAGGTCTAGCCGAAGGCTAGGGCAGCAGGGTTAAATGCTGTCATGATCACTCCCCTTGGAGTAACTGGCGAACTCCACTGTATCAATGCCCTCCCCATCAAGTGACCGATGGGGTAATATACGGTCCGATTTTTTCGTGGGATCAATATGGATAAACACTTAAAAAATTAAAACAACTATGGGGTTCAAATCCCCTCAAAAAGTGAATCAATCGAGGCTGCACAAGCAAACCTCGTTGAGATACAAAAAACTGCAAGTGCATCCAGCCCAGCAGAAAATCTTGATGATAAACTTCAGAGTCCTTTCCGGAAGGTGAAAATGAAAAATTTCTCGGATGCAGCCCAGAGAAAAGCATTTGAAGAGAAACCAAGAGCTGAGGAGAAACCGATTAAGACGATAAAGAGGAAAATCCGGACAAAAAACCCCACAGCCCTGGTTTTCTCAGGAAAAGTGATACCTGTAGAGCCTGACTCAGGAAATCAACCCTTGGAAAACCCACAGGAAAAGAGATTGAGATCTGAAGATGGGACTCCAATCCCGAAAAAGATCTCAAAAAAAATAATAAAGGGGGAACAGGCAAGTGCTATTAATACTTTTGCTGAAACCGCCGCAACAACAAAGATATGCATTGCATTGCGGGGGTATCCTGACGTCAAAATGACCCAGGAACAATCCGAAGAGATGCAACTCTCGATGCTATAAACCCTCATTAGTCAAGGGCTCGTTGAGGGCCCACAATATCGGGGTTGCCACCTGGGCAGGAGGCCCCTCGTTGTGCGGTGCATAGGAACAACAGCCATAAACTGGCTCATGGAGAACGTCTCGAATATCAGACCATAGAACGGAGCGGAACTTGTCGTCGGGGATGCAGGAGCCCTGATGAACACATCACAAGGTCTGCTGTATACTCCCAGATCTATAACTTCGTTGAAATGGGCAAAGTGATCAAAGCTCTAGGAGCGCAGAATGCAAACCTGCACACTCAGGAGTGGCGATGTATCAACAGCACGAGGAAAAATGCAGGACACACCATCGTACTGGAAATGAATGCAGCGCATCTGGGGTTGATTCAGGACCGAAGGTTTAAATTATACCTCGGGTTTGGTCAAGTCAACCTTAGACCACTTAATACATCAAAGAGAAAAAAGAATGTCTGATCTTTGGATACTTCAGATAAACCTCCAGCACAGTAACCGCTGTCTTCTGAAAAATACAACATGGAGAACGGAACTAGAGTGGTAATCATCGCTTCGGTCTACCTACACTATGATGCATCTACTCCACCACCATCAACAGTGATGGAAGACCTGATCCAGTATTGTGATGGAGAATAATTTTTTTTAGTACTCCACTGTTTAAAATTTATTATTATTTTGTTTTCATATTTTTATTATTCAAAAAATAATAATTTATATCATTATTGGTTTATGCGAGTTGAGAATTTACATAATTTCAACAAACATTTACTTAGATCGGATATGACTTGCGTATATCCAAGCTTACTTCGATATTTCCGCACATATTTCAAACCAGTTAAAAAAAGTACTTGTCTCAAGACAGTTACTAAAATTAGTTGGCTCAGTACAGTTACTAAAAGTAGTTGTCTCACATGAATTAATCAGATGGTATTTTGAATTTTTATTTCTTCAATTTACAAATTGAATATTTTTTTATGGATTGTGCTGAAATATCGAATGGGCGAATTAATGGTTTCTATCTGATTGTATCTAAGTATATTTTTTTTGTATAATTTATTTAATTCACCATTCCGAAACTTGTGGTCTCTCAAACTTGTCACAATTCAATACACATTCTATACACATTTTTGCTGTACAATTTATATTTTATGTGAATATGCCATGACTTTTTCAATTTATAACTATATTGTTTGTATACGCTTGGCGTTTTCGGCCGTGTATTTTTTTTTTACAGAAGCGTAATGTCTCTTTTATATACAACTATGTATCTGAATTAAATTTGTAGTCCATATTTATATTTTTGCAAATCAGACATATTTGAACATATTTTTTTTACTGTAGTGTCGTTTTTTTTTTTATACGATATTTCTTTTACTACAGTTCAATCTAGCACATATTCATGTAATCTTTTTTTTTATAACTTGTACAACCAAACTTAGTATTTTAAGGATAGTTATACTATCAACATATCAAATGAAAAATTATTTATTTCAAATATATTTTATTTTAACATATATTTTGTTTTGTTGTTTTTTTTGTACTTTTTTTTATTTTCAGTATTTCAGATTCGAATCACTTGTCGATAACTTAGACACTTACTGGATAGTAAAGATCTTACTACCTCAATATTATCTTTTTTAATGGGCCCAGCTTTTATTGAAAGACTTTCGGTGCAACGTGTTATTTTTTTTTATATTTACGTGTATCGCGTTAGCACCGATCGTTTTCCAATTTTCATAATTCCACATACAATACTCTGCTTTGGATTTTTCTTCTAAAGTACCGTATATTTGGTTTTCAATAAAGTGTTTAGTTTTTTTTTTTAATTTAAACACTTTTAATTATTTTTTTTTTTTTTTAAATACACATAATACCTCTTTTAATTAAAATTACTAAATTAACTTAATTTACTATTTATGAAAATAATTGATAATTCAATTATTTTCTATAAAGTGTTTAGTTTTTTTTTAAAACTAAACACCAATATTTTTTTTTAAATACACAGTGAGGCAAAAAACCACCAACTGATCATGGAATGCGATGCAAACGCGCATCACACTGCGTGGGGTAGCACAAACACAAATACAAAAGGTGAGTACATCTTTGATTATATCATAGCTTACAACTTAGATATAATCAAGGCAACAAGCCGACTTTTATTAACAAAGTTCGGAAGGAAGTCATTGATGTAACACTGAGCACTTATGAAATCAGTGGTAAAATAAAGAAATGACTAGTATCCGTTGAACTATCTGCATCGGATCACAGACAAATCTATTACAATGTGTAGGTGAAAACGGACTAATGTAATTTACAATATCGGGATCCGAGGAGAACCAATTGGGACGAATAAAATTCGACACTAAAGTTCAAACTCGTCACAATTCCAAAAAAAGTTAAAACAGTATTGGACATTAAACTGAGCTTCAGCATGCAATAATTAACTCATTCCAAGAAAACTGCCCGGAGGTCTCAAAAGACATCAGCGGGTCTACTTGTTGGTAGAATGAGGGCCAAAGGAGTCAGAGACGAAGGGTTCGCCAGCGATTCAACATAGCAAGGAGGTTTGGGAACTTGGATAGTTACCATAAAGCTCCTACCGAATACTAACGGTCTCTGAAGAAAGCCAAAATGGACTCATGGAGAAAGCTCTGCCATGATGTTGAAAACACATCTGAGGGAGCAAGACTCTATCGTATCCTGGCGAAGAAACCCGCTGACATCATCGAGTCACTTCGTAAACTCGATGGTGAGTATACTAGCTTCACGAAGGATACACTCGAGACACTGCTCCGGATTCATTCCCGGATTCGGTGGCAGTGGACGGTGAAAACCCTTCCCAAGAGCAGCTTCACCAGGGTCTCTCACCGACTGGCAAGGACTGGAGAAAAGCGGCGATGTCCATTAACCGCTCAAAAATCGAATGGGCAATAAGCTCATTCGACCCCTACAAAGCACCAGGACCAGGTGGGATATACCCGGTGCTTTTACAAAAAGGAGCAGAGCATCTTTTAACGCTGCTTGGTGATATATTCAGGGCAAGCCTGGCTACGGATTATATCCCAACCGTATGGAAGCCAGTAAGAGTGACCTTCTTGCCAAAACCAGGGAGGCTTTACCACTCCATGGGAAAGGACTTCAGACCAATTAGTCTGTCATCGTTTCTACTGAAAACAATGGAACGACTAATAGGATTTCATTTGACTCAGCGGGCATTGTCAAGAAATCCGCTTCATGCCAACTAACACGCGTATCAGGTGGGGCAACCCTAGGAATCAGCCTTCCACAACCTAATATACAGGATTGAGGAGGGATTCGCAAGGAAACAAACCACTTTGTGCGTTTTTATTGACATAGAGGGAGCATTTGCCAATGCTTCTTACAATTCCATGGATGATTTTGCAGTTCGGCACAGAGTTAACGACACCTTTTGCAGGTGGATAAAATCTATGCTGATAGGAAGAAGAATACAAAGTTCCTTTTTTGGAGAGTCTGTCACTGTGAGAGCCACAAAGGGATGTCCGCAGGGTGGTGTCTTATCCCCACTTCTGTGGAGCCTGACAGTGAACAGCTTACTGACAAACCTAAACCAAAATGGATACTACACACAGGGATACGCGGACGACATTATAATAGCAATCCAAGAACCCTGTGAAGGCACAATCTCGGAGCTTATGCAAAACGCTCTTAGAATCGCACAGGAATGGTGTACAAATCAGGGATTGAAAATTATTCCTGGTAAGACCGCACTAATTCCATTTACACGTAAATGGAAGGTGGATAACATAAATCAACCAATCCTCTTCGGTGAAAGATTACAGATCACAATGGAAGCCAAGTTCTTGGAAGTAATGCAGGGCTCTAACATGGAACCCTCATCTGTGTGAGTCTAAAACCCAAAATGATACACTGGCTCTACACAACAGTATTCAGGCCCATTATTACCTATGCTGCTCTAGTGTGGTGGTCAAAAGTTAAGAAGATTATTGCGTGTAAAATATTGTCCAGGATCCAGAGACTGACCTGCTGGTGCATCACTGGATCCATGAGCAGTACACCTACAGCTGCCATGGAAGTCATACTGGGGCTGCTTCTGCTAAGCATTGTAATAACAGCTAAAGCGAGATCCAGCGCCTATAGATTGTCTTGCAATAACAACTGGATTAATAAAAATCAGGTTGGACTTGCAAGTATCGTGGGAACATCAAGTGTCTCAGACCACGTTTTTGAAATGGACACAGATATACTTCCCAAGACATACTCCTTCTCAAAACCTTTCACTGTAGTATGTGATAGGGCCATGTGGTCGGAAGGAGAACCACCCTACCTCAGAAAAGGAATCGTCTGGTATACAGACGGATCCAATACTGAAGAAGGGACCGGGATGTGAATCTACGGTGAGAGACCAAAAGCAAATATAAGCCTCAACTTGGGGAAATATAAAACGGTTTTCCAAGCAGAAGTCCACGCCTTGCGTCCGTGAGAACCTACGTAGAAGCTACATAAATCAGAACGTATGTATTCTATCGGACAGTCAAGTTGCTTTAAAAGCCTTGTCAGGAACTGAGGTCACCTCAAGGGTAGTCAAATATTGTCTGGACGAACTTCTGAAACTGGCAAAACGGAACAATGTTAAATTGATCTGGAAGCCGAATTACAGTGGTTTCGATGGAAACGAAAAAGCGGATACCTTAGCAAAGAAGGGAGTCGGAATTCCATTCATAGGCCCATTTTTCCATCACTGGGAAAAAGACCCCGCAGCAAGAGCTCGGCAAGGTACTGCTTCAGAGTGCAACAAAGAGGTTATCTCTCAATGCACTGATGCTGAACAGCTGGACAGGATGCCCTGCGGAGGGTTACCGTGTTCATTACCAGGCATTATCCCATGCGGAAGCATCTGCACACAATGGGATTCATTACGGCTCCATTATGTGCAGATTTTGTGGCGAAGAGGTAGAAACATCCAGTCACATAATCTTTGACTGCAAACCTCTGGGTTACAGCAGATACAGGATATTCGGTGCATCTCACCCCGCCGAATATATGAACCTTCGGGTGGACCTGATAAGCAAGCTCCAGGCTATTGCTAACATATGGGAGAAGCGAGTCTCGTCAGACTGAGGTAAAAGGGGGAGCACAATGAACCATATGGTCGAAGTGCAATAGTTCTTACCCCGATATTAATCAATCAATCAATCAAGGTCAAGTTCATTAGTGTACAAAATCAGACTATATTTGGGCAAAACTGCTTATATTTGAAACCATTCAAACGCGTTTTCCTTCACTTTGGGGGGGGGGGGGGGGGTGATTTATACATCTTTGAAACCGTAAGAGATAGAAAAAAATTCGTTAACAAAAAGTCTTCTTTTTAAAATAAACAAGTTTTGTTTGAAAATGATTTTCATAAACTCAATAGTTTTCTCATAATTTGTTATTATATGTTCCTCGGAAAGAACATTTCGAATACGCAGAATTGTTAGCAATTTAATCATTGATATACTACTCAGTATATACTAGTATTCAAACATTTAAGTCAGTAAGTTGTTACATTACTTTACAGTCGAACATAGAATCTCTACATAGAATCTCCACAGCAATTTTACTTCTATAAGATAACTATAAAATTATTTTATTAAAATTTTGTTCTAATTTTGAAATGTCAATTTTGATTGTCGTTTCCATGAAACTACAAACTATAATCGTTATATATCGTTCTATTTTGGCTATTTATAAATTTAATTTTTGTAAATACTAAAGTCATATCAGGTATCATATTTCATTTTGATCACACTACAATTATGACCGCTATAGATTTCAAATAATTATTCTAATTTGTTCATATTAGTTAAAAGACTTTTATGTTACATAAAACAGTATTCTTAATTAAAAATCGATTATTTAATTATAAAAAAGCATTTTATTTAAATTAAAAGAACAAATACAGTGAAACCTTGTTATAACAAATCTGAAGCAGATTAGAAAATATTCGTTAAATATTAAATAATTTGTTATAATAAGGTTTGTTATATAGAGGTTAGATTGGTCTATGATTCGTTTTAGCACGGTAAGCAAACTTAAAAAAAGTAAAACACGTTGTAATGAATGCACTTTAATATTTATTTAAATACACAATATGAAAAATTGGCACAAAATAATCAAAATACTTAATGCAGAGGTTAATTATTCTTTCTATTTTTGTTTTGCAATTTACAATCATTGCATATTTTGCATTGACTCTTACGCGCTGTTCTAGGGGATTTATAAGAATTTGTTAAATCGAGAGAATCGTTATATTGACGTCCGTCATACTAATATTTATACTGTATAATATAATTTAAAAATACAATAATTAAATCAAAACACGGTTTCTCAGTTACACGGTGGATAATAACAATAATAATAATAATAATAACAATAACAATAACAATAACAATAACAATAACAATAACAATAACAATAACAATAACAATAACAATAACAATAACAATAACAATAACAATAACAATAACAATAACAATAACAATAACAATAACAATAACAATAACAATAACAATAACAATAACAATAACAATAACAATAACAATAACAATAACAATAACAATAACAATAACAATAACAATAACAATAACAATAACAATAACAATAACAATAACAATAACAATAACAATAACAATAACAATAACAATAACAATAACAATAACAATAACAATAACAATAACAATAACAATAACAATAACAATAACAATAACAATAACAATAACAATAACAATAACAATAACAATAACAATAACAATAACAATAACAATAACAATAACAATAACAATAACAATAACAATAACAATAACAATAACAATAACAATAACAATAACAATAACAATAACAATAACAATAACAATAACAATAACAATAACAATAACAATAACAATAACAATAACAATAACAATAACAATAACAATAACAATAACAATAACAATAACAATAACAATAACAATAACAATAACAATAACAATAACAATAACAATAACAATAACAATAACAATAACAATAACAATAACAATAACAATAACAATAACAATAACAATAACAATAACAATAACAATAACAATAACAATAACAATAACAATAACAATAACAATAACAATAACAATAACAATAACAATAACAATAACAATAACAATAACAATAACAATAACAATAACAATAACAATAACAATAACAATAACAATAACAATAACAATAACAATAACAATAACAATAACAATAACAATAACAATAACAATAACAATAACAATAACAATAACAATAACAATAACAATAACAATAACAATAACAATAACAATAACAATAACAATAACAATAACAATAACAATAACAATAACAATAACAATAACAATAACAATAACAATAACAATAACAATAACAATAACAATAACAATAACAATAACAATAACAATAACAATAACAATAACAATAACAATAACAATAACAATAACAATAACAATAACAATAACAATAACAATAACAATAACAATAACAATAACAATAACAATAACAATAACAATAACAATAACAATAATAATAATTATAATAAAAATAATCTTCCAAACTTATATTTGAGTGAGAACTCTGATTTTCAAGCAGTAAGCAATAATGGTTTTCTGAAGAAAACTTATAATAGTTTTTAGATGAATCAAAGTGGATTTCGTGACTGGTGTCCATGGTGGATGAAAACCACGATCAAACACTGTTCTAAACTTACTTATTCGAACATGATCACCAACATTAAACATTTGATTTGGTCCCACCTTCTTTATGTGATTGGACGAATTATTCAAAACTTGTTTTCATTGTCTTTGTTTACTTGTGATGGTTTCATTCGACTTGTTCGATGATAAAAGTTATTGTAGCGCTTAATCAATTCCGGTAATATTTTTAACCATTTATAATTACCATACAGACTGAAATGTTTATACATCATCGATTTTAGTGTACGTATAAATCTCTCTACAATGCACACTTTTTTGCTGAATACACAGAATAATCGTTTATGTTGTACTCTTTCATTAACCTTTTAAATTTTTCATTGTAAAATTCACTTATTTATGCAACATGTACAAATGGATTCTTCTTCATGTCAGTATTTATCAGATGTTCGATTAAAACTTCGAAAAATTATTAAAAGAATTCCCAAATATTGTAAACGATATTGAAATCACTGTTATATGTAATTAGGTATTTTTATATAATGAAACCATTAAAAAAATTTTACCACGTTTATTTTACATAATACAAAATACAAAATAAAATAATATTATAAAAGATTAAACAGATTATTATAAAAGAGGATGTGTGTTAGAAACTAATCTTCTTTTTTTTTTTCTTTTTTTTTTTAATTAGATGTATAAGCTATCATTCTATAATTCAATGTATTCATTAAAACCATTTCGATAGCGACCATCATTAAGGGGGAAATTTTTCATTATTACAGCAAAACCATTAGGAGAAGTCCAACAATGACTGCATAAATCACGAAATTTTTGAAAATTCATATCAGAGCCCCCTATATGATCATCGAAGATGTACTTTAAATTCAAATCATCAGATTTGAATAACACCAAAAAATTTGTATTGTCCCTTATGTTATGCTTTGACACACGTGCATAGCTCTGATAAAAGTAAAAACAATCAATTTTTCGATGCCGTCCCATACTAAAGAATTCTCTGATTCGTTCTTGTGAATGGCAGCTCACATCATCGAAAATGAATAGACTTTGTTCTTCGTGCTTCATTCGGATCAAGAATTTCACTAGTACTATTAATTAACTACTATTAACAGCATAAAAATCAGCTTGTTACTATTAACCTTATATACACAAACAAACAAATATTAATAAACAAATCACTTCAGAAAGAAGTAAATACTATCTAATAAATAAAACAAAAATTAGAATAATATGAAAAAGTTGGCTGTCACATCACAATCGTCTTTGGTGTACAAGCAGCACACTGGACTAGTTATCCAGAGGCCCGAGGTTCGATTCCTGGTTGACGAGCTAATTTTTTCATATAAGTATTTAATTAAATTAATAAATTCAATGACAATGAAATTTGTCGGAGTATACGCTATAGTCTTCTACAGTTTGTCATACGTATTCGAAAAGAATTTGGACAAACAACGTTATGTGGACACGAAAGTATACACAAACAAACAAATATTAATAAACAAATCACTTCAGAAAGAAGTAAATACTATCTAATAAATAAAACAAAAATTAGAATAATATGAAAAAGTTGGCTGTCACATCACAATCGTCTTTGGTGTACAGGCAGCACACTGGACTAGTTATCCAGAGGCCCGAGGTTCGATTCCTGGTTGACGAGTTAATTTTTTCATATAAGTATTTAATTTAATTAATAAATTCAATGACAATGAAATTTGTCGGAGTATACGCTATAGTCTTCTACAGTTTGTCATACGTATTCGAAAAGAATTTGGACAAACAACGTTATGTGGACACGAAAGTATACACAAACAAACAAATATTAATAAACAAATCACTTCAGAAAGAAGTAAATACTATCTAATAAATAAAACAAAAATTAGAATAATATGAAAAAGTTGGCTGTCACATCACAATCGTCTTTGGTGTACAGGCAGCACACTGGACTAGTTATCCAGAGGCCCGAGGTTCGATTCCTGGTTGACGAGTTAATTTTTTCATATAAGTATTTAATTTAATTAACTATTAACTTTGTCTGTATACCCCGTTATTTGAACATGTTTGGGTTCAAATCCTCAAACAAACAAGTTACTCTCTTACGCTCTTCGTTAGTCACTATTATCGAGAGTTATCGTGAGAGAAAAGTTGGGCGTCTCGATACTAATCATTAAAAAAACCGTGGTGTACTGTGGACTAATACAAATGGACATCCATAATTCCACTTTTGTAACCCAAAATACCTGAGATTCTGTATTACCTTGTTACATTCTGGCTGGACTCTGAGGTGCCGCTCGTCTGATCAAGCCGATTTACATTCTAATTTCAATTACAACAACAATCAAAATTTGATTGATTTAAATAAATTTATTTTCTTATAAAAAAATTAAAATTTTAGCTCAAAGTATATACTTTCAAACACCCATAAGAATTTTGAATGTTTTGGAGTACTATACATTGGATGTTTTCGAGCAGTCTATACAAATAAATAAAGTCTGTGATTGATGATTATTATTATTATTATTGATAAAGCTCATATGGTTATTTGCACGTTACCAAAACCCAAAAACTTATTTTTGTAATTTTTGTCTGACTTAATCGATTTTGACGGTAGAGGACTTTGCTGAGAGTAATCTAGGCTACTTTTAAACCCAAAAATATTTAGGGTTCCTACATTCAAAATGAAAAACTGTACAAGTCATGGACAAAATACAGGTCTTTTAATTATGGGTGTGGCTTGAAATAATTAATAATAAATAAAGAAATACATGCTTTAGCGTTTTTGAACAATCAACCCCTAAGAAGGAGGTGAAATAGGCAGTGAAAGTTTGATTTGGTGTCTCGTTTTTTTATGTTACATAATTAAAAATTGGTATATCAGCTATTAATAATAAAAAAGAAATACTTGTTTCAGTGGTTTTGGAAAATCAACTCCTAAAGGGGTGAAACAGGTGTTGAAAGATTGCATTGGGAGTCCCGTTTTTTAAATAAGAGAAACTCCCGGATATTAATTACAAATAAAGAAATACGAAAGATTTTTAAAATAATCAAAGAGAACTCTAGGTTTTTTGAAATTACATTTCTAATTCTGCCCCAATTCCTAGAACATTTGTTAGTATATTATAAATACGTATTTCGACTACAATGTAGTCATCATCAGTATAAATTAGCTAATCGTAGCTATCTCTGGGATATGGAGGCCGAGATATGTTGCTCGTTGCTAATTTGGTGCGTGTCTCACAATAATATTAAAAAAGTTTTGTCATTTATATGATCTGACTGAAGTAGTATCTGAAGGATTATTTGAGTCGACAGACCAATTAAGAGATTGAGTGTGTGAAGAGTCCAACCCATTTATTGACGGTATCTTTTTCCGACCATACGGTGTTGTTATGTCAATAAGGTGAGGGTGTTGATCGAAGTTAGCCTTGATATTCAGGTATTAAATTTTTTAAATGGTTTATTAAATCAGAATTTGGAATTGGGCAATTGTCTAAATTCATTGTCTGTTTTCTAAATTTGTGTATGTAGATACTTTCGTATGCATCTAATTCTATGGGGTTTTGTGCCGATTTCAGCAGTTTTATATTCGATTTTTCAATTTCGTGGTTGTTCTCAATAACGTGCGCAGCTATACACGATTTTTCGGTAATCCCAAATTTCACATGAGCCAGATGTTTTTTATTCGAGATCCGATTTGGCGACGACTTTGACTAACATTAATTTTCGAACTGTTTTGACAATTGACACTTTATATGCCCGAAGGTTTTTCATTGACAATTTTGTCCTTACGGTTGCCCAGTAACTGTTTAATTTTTTTTTTTACTAACAAACGCTGTTTTTAGGTTATGATCCCTTCATTATATAGTGATTTTATTTGTGTATGGGCGGAAATATGTTAGTTTGCACCATTTATTTTGTTCAACGTTGCCAGTCTCTTGTGTTAGTACGGTGGAATTGTGTCGTAAAATTTTAAATTTAGCTCTGCGGACCTAATTATGTTAGAATCGAAGCCAATAAAGATTGCAATTTGTTTAATATGGTTTATTTCTTTAAAATAGTTTTTCTGAGACAGTGGGACTTTAAGTAGTCTGTTTACCAAAAAAATAAAAACAGCCATTTTATGTTAAGGTGGGCTATTCGAATTGGCTGTAATGTATTGTTCAGTGTGTGTAGGTTTTCTGTAGATATCGAATTCTAAATTATTACTGTCGTTATTTTTTGTAATTTTATATCTAAAAGCGAGCTTTGTAACTAATCAACCGTCCTTTTTGTATTTCGGTTGTAAAATCTATCGATGGGCACATTTAATTTAAGTTCTCTAAAAATATTTGGGGATTTTCTTTGACCGTATCAAATATAGTAAAGATATCATCGACGTATCTGTGCCATATATTTGGAAAATAGTTGAAATCGTTTTTGGCTTTTTCTTCAAGGTCTGTCATGAAGATATTTTTTAGGAACGGAGACAATGGATTACCCATACTTGTTCCAAATGTTTGCTTATAGTATTAACCTTCGAAAGTGAACACATTCTGTCTCCTTTATTTGGGTATTCCTTTATTATTTAGCTATTTTTCTAGTATTTTTATTGCGTCTGGTATCGGGACGCTTGGGTATAAAGCTTTTACATGAAACATTAAAACTTAATTCGATTGTAAATTAATATCTTTAATATCTTATTACTATAAAATTTATTATAAGTTATAATGGATTGGTTGGGTGCGAACCAATACAATACAATACAATACCCCGCTTGTCAGATGCCTCAACGAACTGGCATCAAGTCTCATGTTGCATCAAGTAAAAAGTGGGAATATATGCTGTTGACATATGAAATAATAATAAATAGGTATATACACAGAGCAACGTTGGCAGATCACCGTACCAGAAATGTTTGATAGTATGTGTAAGTATCTGTGTGCCGATAATATGTGTATGTATCTGTACACTATGCTGGTCCATCCTTAAGTAAGCTTACTTTCTCGTCTCGACTTTATAAAAATTATTTAACAAAATTGAATCTATGTGAATATGTACAGTATAAAGTTTTTTTTTTTTTTAAAGTTTATCGTTGATTTTATAATTTTGATTTGGTTTTTGAAATAACTTTCTTGATTAAAAAAAAACTTTGTTAAAGAAAATAAAAATCAAAACTAGATATTTTTTTTTTTTTGCAATTATAATAAAAAACATCTTTCTTAAGGAGAAAAATATTTCATCTTAAAAAATGTTCCAACTTTTTTAAGTTTTCTTTTAATAATGTGTTGAGGTACTGAAAATTATTTTAATAATTTTCAACACAACAACATATAGGTATTAAACTGCAATATAATTGGCTCACACTTAATTGGTCAAAAGGCATTAAAACTTAATTCGGTTGTAAATTAATATCTTTGATGTTTTCGATTAATTCAATACTACGTGTGACTGAGAATGAATTGAATTGGTTTAATGATTGACATTTGGTTACTAGTCATTTTGAAATTTTGTAGGTTGGAGAATTTATGCCTGAATTTATTGGTCGCATTGATCCATCTTTTTTGCGAATTTTTGGTTGGCAATATAATTGCGGTATTGTAGGATTTGAACATTGTAATTGAAATTTCAGTTGTTTTTTTAAATTAATTTTGGGCATGAGTTGATGGTATCTCTTACGTCATTTATAAATGTAGACGTTGGATCTATTCTTTGGATTCGATATGAACTTTCGTCGAGCATTTTGTTAACTTTATTCGATTAATCCTGATTACTTATTATTACAATTGCGTTGCTTGTCCACTTTTAGATATTGTACCTGTCTTAATTTTAGTGATTTGACAGTTTTTGTGTTCATCATGAATATTGTCATTCTTAATACTTTTATTTATTATTTTTGTGCAATTCTTTCTAATTTGGTTCTTGGTTGCTTCGTCTTTTCATTTTATACCTGTTTCGGTGTATACGATATCTAGACTTTCGGACGGACATTATTTTGGTTGAATTGCAAAATTTAGGTCTTTATTTAATAACATGGTTTCAGATTCTGTGAATTTTCAGTTGTTACGTTATAAACTAACTGTTATTTGTCAAGTTTGCAATTTAGTTTAGAGTTCTCTTTGATTATCTTAATAATCTTTATAAAAACAAATACGTGTTTCTGAGTAATACAAGGTCTTTACAATTACAATTTTCGCAAGTAAAGCTACAATAGATACTGCTAGTTTCTATTATTATTATTATTTATTCAAGATAAATTAATGATTGCTTTAATATTTCTCTGTAATCATCCCATGCAAATTACATAAGTGTTGATAAATCAAATCGTTAATATCCAATACGTATGCAAATATATTCGTCATATTATTTTTATGTATTGTTTATTTTGGCATAATTAGACGCTAATTCATTGCACTTATAAAATTGCATTTAAATTGCATTGCACTTAGCTTAAGGTTAACCTAGCAGAACAATGTTTCTAAATTCAATGAATTATAGTGTATTTAATGTAAAATGATTCAGATAATTAAATGCTAATTTAATGCACTAATTTCTAATTAAATGCTCTATTTTCAGGTGAAAAACACACGTATTGCTACCTTAAGATTAACCTAATAGAGCATCGCTTCAAAAATCAATGAATTATAGTGAATTTAATGTAAACTAATTCAGATAATTAAACGGGAAATAAATGCACTAGTAAAAAATTAAATGATCTATGTTTTAAGGTAAAAAACACATGTTTTGCTCCCTTAAGATTAACCTAGGAGAACAACGGTTCAAAAAGCAATGAATAATAGGGTATTTAATATAAAACGATTCAGCTAACTAAATACTAATTAAATGTACTAATTAACAATTAAATGCTCTATGCATTAGGGGAAAAACACATGTTCTGCAATCTTAAGATTAACCTAGCAGAGAAACGGTTCAAAAATCAAGGAATTGTAGTGTATTTAATGTTATATGATTAAAATTATTAAATGCCAATTAAAAATAAATCTTTGTTTAGGGTTTAAGATTAATAGACTACAGGCCCATGGCAAAAATTACCCTGTCAAATGACCAACCTTAAATCACATTAAGAAAGCTGCGACTATATGAGAAAATAACTATCAGTCCTATGCCGTCACTTTTGAGCGGTACAGGTACATGGGAAAATTGAATTTGCAAAGCCAGGTGCAAATGAGGAATTACGACATTATTTTTGTACGGCTTTTAGCGAGTTTATTCCAAAGGAAATGCAGCTATTGTTTTTGCACCAATGTTGGAATTTCGTAAAAATTTCTTCAAATGTCCATCGATCCTACCTATTAGATGTTAAAAATCATTATCGCTAAAATTTGTATATATGTATATATACAAATCCACAGACATTTAAAAAATACATATGTATATATACATTTATACATATGTACTTTTTTTAAATGTCTGTGGACTCTCTAGCGGTCACAGTTTTTTTCCGATTGGAAGGAAATTTGGTATTTGAGTCGCTTTTGATATTCTAAAGGTCAAGTTCGGTAATGGGCAAAATTGGACGATGGGAAAGGGGATTTAGATGGAGGGAGAAACACAAAATCTTCCCTAGTATTTGAAAAATCGAAAAATTTATCATCAACAACCATGGGCGCAGTCGATGGTTCGGATTATTTATAAAATTAATTTAAAATTTTAACACTTCTCCAAGGTTAGAATATAACCACTCCCCGCTTGTTTGATATTCAACTATCTACTCAACGCACATGACCAACGCTCATTCAAAATTATACACAAATTTTATGATACGTACATTATTCATAACATGCTTGTTCTGTTTACTCAATCATGTTTATACAAAATTATTTATTTGTGTATGTATTTATGTTATTAAAACATTCAACTTAGACTTTTGATCTTTTTATTAAATTATATCTTATAATTTTTTCCAAGTTTTGATTTAAAAATAAAAATAAGAACTTTAAATCAAAAGCATCTATTAATCTGTTTTCAATTTTCGACTTTAAAAAAAAACCTTGTTTAAGAAAACAAATAAATCGAACTAGATAATTTTCTTTTTGTACTAAAACTCCTTCTTTTTCCAAGGAGGAAAATATTGTTTTCTTAAATACTTTTCTTAATATGTTACTTAATATTTTTCTATTTCATAATTAAAATATGTGTTGGATCCAGAAAAATTATTCTCAATAATTTTCATTACAACAATATAAATGTATATATATATATATATATATATATATATATATATATATATATATATATATATATACAATATATATATATATATATATATATATATATAGCTCCATGGGCACTCCGAATCGACATATCCATTCCTTTACTAGAACATCAGCAATGGTTCTAGCCTCCTGATTCTTCACTGCATCCGCTTCTACCCATTTACTAAAATAATCCATTACAACCACGATGTATTTATTTCCCGAGTCAGATTCTGGAAAAGGTCCAGCACCATCAACAGCAATCCTTCCAAATGGGTTTCCGACGTTGTATTGGCGCATGGGATACTTAGGACGTTTCTGGGGTCCGTTGCTCGCTGCACACACAGTGTATTTATGACACCAATCTTGAACATCAGATTTGTAGTGTACCCAATAGAACCGTTCCCGCACTTTGGCTAGAGTTCTATTGAGTCCCAAATGTCCTCCACTGGTCCCGCCATGAATCTCGTTCAGAACTTCGGCTACTCGCTTTTGAGGAACAATAACTTGTCTCTTCCTTACGTCCCCGTTCACATCTTCAACCACGCGGACCAGCATACCATCATCCAATGCCAAGGAGTTCCATTGAGCCCATTAAGCTTTCACATTCATGGAATGTGGAGAAATTGTTTCCCAGGATGGTCTATTGGCGCTTGTCTTCCATGCAATTACCATCCTTAAATCTGGATCTGCTTCCTGGTCCTTCTGGAGTTCCTTTGGCAGCCATCTCTCATCAATTGCCGTCGTCCTACAAACCGAGGACTCATTGGCGCTTGTCTTCCGTGACATTACCATCTTCACATCTGAGTTGACTTCCCGTTCGTCTGTTTTACTGCAATGCCTACAATCCTCTGTGCATGGTCTCCTAGACAAGGCGTCAGCATTACGATGCATGGTTTCAGGTTGATGTTGGATAGTAAAATCAAATTCCTGTAGTCTCTCTACACACCTGGCTACTCGTCCTTCTGGATTCTAGAATTGTAGAAGCCATTTTAATGCTGCGTGATCCGTCCTCAATAAAAAATTTCTGCCGCAGAGGTATTTATAGAAATACTCTATGGATTTAACCACAGCCAGAAGTTCAAGTCGAGTCACACAATAATTTATTTCTGGCTTGGACAACGTTTTACTGAAGTAAGATTTGACCCTTCTGGACCTGAGACAACACTCCACCAATCCCGACATTACTTGCGTTTGTGTCCAAGATAAACAATTCGTTGGACAAGGGATAACTCAGAACAGGCGCAGAACACAATGCATATTTCAGAGCTTGAAATGCTCTTTGACATTCTTCATCCCATAGATACTTTCCCATAGATACTTTACATAGTCCCAAAAAGCTTCGCAATTCATGCTTGTTTCGTGAATTTCATGCCACTCCTCTATTGGTTTTATTTTTTCACTATCAACAGAGACTCCTTCAGGAGAAACGATATGGCCTAGAAACTGCACTTGTCTCTGAAGAAGATGACATTTCTTCGGGTTCAGTTTAAGACCAGCTTTACTTAATCGTTGAAATACTTCCTTCAGATTCCTTAAGTGGTCTTCAAATGATTTTCCAACGACAATTATATCGTCCAGGTACACTAGGCACGTTTTCCAAGATAGTCCTGTCAGAACGGTCTCCATTAGTCGCTCAAACGTCGCTGGCGCATTGCAGAGTCCGAATGGCATGGCTGTAAATTGCCAAAATCCAGAACCAACTGTGAATGCGGTTTTTTCTCGATCCTTAGGTTCCATGTCGACCTGCCAATAACCACTCTTTAGATCCAATGTTGAAAAATACTGTGATCCAACAAGAGTGTCTAGGGTATCGTGAATCCTGGGCAGAGGGTAGCTGTCCTTTTTAGTGATATTATTTAATTGACGATAATCGACGCAGAATTTTGTTGAACCATCCTTTTTCTTCACCAGCACTACTGGAAAAGACCACGGGCTGCTAGATGGTTCTATAATGCCCTCTTTCTGCATATCATTGATAATTTTCTCGGCTTCTTCTCTCTTTGCTAATGGTAACCATCGTGCTGTTTGTCGGATACGTCGTGTGTCGCCAGTGTCAATTTCATGCTTCACAATATCAGTCCTGCCCCTTAATCCATTGCCAACATCAAAGGTGTCTTGGTACCCGCGAAGAAGTTGTTTGAGGGACTCGGCTTGTTGGTTGTTAAGATGTCTGGATGATTCCTTAACTAGATTGGCCAATTCTTTTGACATCCCACCAAGATTCTTGCCAGTAACATATTGGTCAGCTTTTACTATCGATGAAATTGGCTCACATTCGCCTAAAACGATTCCATTTTTAAGGGCCACAGAGTGATGGTTGAGATTCATCACTCTCATGGGCACAGTCCTCCGTATTTGTGACAACGTTCTTCCAATTGCTATACCCTTACCGACCAGCTCTTTGTTAGCCCGGGATCTGAACAACATGACACTTCCCTGACGAGCACCTCCCCCTGTTCCCCCTGCTTCCACGATCATCTCGGTTCTTTCAGGAATAATCACGTTCTCTGTCAAAATTATGCGGCCGCTTGCTTCACCTTTTTGATGCAACATAATTTCTTCACCGCCCATATCCAACGTGCCATTTTTAAAATTTAACTTGGAACCATTTATTAAGTCCATCCCGAGAATTAAACTGTCCTCAATATCAGCTACCAGCACCTTGTGTTTAAAAATTTTACTTCCGATGGTTAGGTTGACATTAACTTCACCATGAGTAGTGGCTGCCTCTCCTGTTGCAGTGCTCAATCTCCATTTACTAGGAGCTACCCGGCCATTGGTGATGACGTTTGACCTCACTATTGTTTTAGTCGCACCTGTATCCAACAGAAAATAATACGGTCTCCCATCAATCAAGCCATCTACATATACGCTGTTGTCCAATGTTTTACAAGATGCCATATGTGCTATTTTCCATGGGGCTTGTTGGTTGCAGGTCGACGTTCTCCCCTTTGCGTCGGCCCTTTTTAGTTTTCCGAAGCAGTCGGTGCTGATGCTTCTTTAATTCTTTCCTTGCACCATCTTCGGATGTGGCCAAGTTTCCCACAGTTCCACAACAAATTGGCCCTCGTGGACCCTTTTGACTCCCGACGAATTCTTGGAACATTTTTCTCATCATCTCCTCCTGAGTGGTGTCATCTGTAGTTAAAGTACGTACACGTGTTGACCTGGATCCCCTTTGCTTCGCAGCCTCAAACTCCAATGCTTGAGACAAAGCGTCATTTAATTTCTTCGGGCGCGCGAGTGTAAGTGCTTGCCTAGTCTCACTATTCCTAAGCCCATCGATGAAACCATCTATGGCTAAACGTTCTCGAATTTCTTCTGACGCCGTAAGGTATGCTAGTCGAACAAGTAGAGCGACATCACTTTCAAATTCTTGTAACGTTTCATTTGGTTTTTGGATACGATTCTTTAGTTAGGAATGATAAACGTGTTCCAAGTGGGAATCTCCAAACTGGAGTTCCAGACGACCGCTCATCAGTTTGTAATCGTTACGTTCCGTCGGTGACAATGTTTGCAACACATCTGTAGCGTCCCCTCTCAAGGCCACAGTAAGTTCCACTGCCCTCCGATAATCTGACCACTTGTTACTAGCAGCAGCAGCTTCAAACTGTACAGAGTTGTTAGTCCATGATCTTTTACCATCAAAGGGTGGTGGTTTTCAACATCGATGGAATTTTTAACTGTGTGTAACTCTTCTTTCATGACATTTTGTAAATCGTCTTTCATGGCATTTTGACTTGCTTGTAGCTCTTCTTTTATGGCATTTTGTAAATCGTCTTTCATGGCATTTTGACTTGCTTGTAACTCTTCTTTCATGGCATTTTGTAAATCGTCTTTCATGGCGTTTTGACTTGCTTGTAAATCGTCTTTCATGGCCTGTATCGTTTCCATGTTCTTGGCATTTTGGTCTTTCAGAATCCATAATTCTGGATCCACTCCTTCTTCAACAAGTGCTTCCCGCAACCGTTGAACCAATGCCCCCTTCTTGCCACCGCTAAAGATCCCTTTCTTCCAGTTCACTTCTCAACTGAGCGACGGTTAAATTAATTAAAGTTGTCATTTTTTTTTTAATATATATTTTTTTTCAATTTACCCCACACCTGACACCAAATGTAGCGGTTTGCCCCGGTTCGTTCAATTTTTAACAAGTTTTGATTTAAAAAAAAAAATAAAAACTTTAAATCAAAAGCATCTATTAATCTCTTTTCAATTTTCGACTTTAAAAAAAAACCTTGTTTAAGAAAACAAGTAAATCGAACTAGATAATTTTCTTTTTGTACTTAGAAAAAAAACTCCTTCTTTTTCCAAGGAGGAAAATATTGTTTTCTTAAATACTTTTCTTAATATGTTACTTAATATTTTTCTATTTCATAATTAAAATATGTGTTGGATCCAGAAAAATTTTTCTGAATAATTTTCATTACAACAATATAAATATATATATATATATATATATATATATATATATATATATATATATATATATATATATATATATATATATATATATATATACTGTAGCGGTTTGTCCCGGTTCGTTTATTGAATGAAGTAAATTCTTTTTGACTTTAATAATTTATTGACGATTTAAAATATTATGTGTATAATTTACAAAAGTTATAATTTCAAGAGTATTTTTTTTTAATAATGTTCACCGTTTGCTTGTCTTTTACATTCTCCATATACTTCAATGTGTATTGATAATAAAAACAATATCAACATTTTGTTGTCCTAGAAACATTACATAATTTGTTCAATTCCTCTTCCACAGATAACTTAGTTTCGTTCCAAAATACGTGGCCAACTGCTAGGTTAATTTTCGTTACAATATATATATATATATATATATAATATATGTTTATATATATATAAATATATATATATATATATACATATACATATATATATATATATATATATATATATATATATATATATATATATATATAAATGCTATATAAATAAATAGGTAGATAGATAGATCTATTTATCTATATAGATAGATAGGTAGATAGAAGACTTGGAAGAAATAGAAGAATAAAAAAATGTAGACATAGAGACAATAGTAAACAGTGAGTTATCAAAAAATGATGACTAAACCGTAGCTTCGTTAGAAGTAAGTTAGAAGCATTTGTCTCTCATTATTGTTCTGTTTCTTTTAAGTTTAATGTAACAAAAAATTTAATGTATATATATGTATATATATATATATATATATATATATATATATATATATATATATATATATATATATATATATATATATATTATGAATGCCGCCTAAAATTATGTTTCTATAGGCTTCAACATAATTTCAATACATTTGAATAACTTTAACACGTGCCGCTTTCAGTTTAAAATTTAATAGAATTACGTTTTTCCATGCTTAAATACTTGCTGACATATTTATTTCATATGAATGTGCCATAGAACATCATATTTTAACACAAATATTTTATAACTCTTAAATATAATAAGTTTTGATAAATAACCATCTAGAATTAATCATGAAAATAACTTCTTATAACGTATATTATAGGAAAACACTAATGTTCCCCAAAGTAACAGTAACAACAGTAACATTACACTGGGACACAAAATTGTTGGAAAATGTAACGGAAAAAAAGATCGATAGGCTAGCAATAACCTCTACGTCACAGATTGTTGATAAAATATTAGTAGTCCCAGAGATATCTACAGGTATTGGTATAGAAAATATCTTCGGCAGTTTATGATGTTATTGAAAAATGGGGATTAACAAATAATGTTGTAGCATTTGTTTTTGCTATGACAGCTTCAAACGCAGGTCCATGCTCTTTATTAGAACATGCACAGTTTTTGAAAAACGTCATGTCCTTTGTCTGGACCAGATATTCAGTTGTTTAAAAAGTTTAAACGTCATTGGAATAAAATAAATACAGACTTACCATCGGATTATCTCATACTGGCGTCTCGCAAATTTTAAAAAATGAAAATGAAACAGTTTTTTCATATTGTTATGATAGCGTTAATGAGACATTCCCTAGAGCTGACTATAAAGAATTTCTAGACTTAATCATAGTTTTTTTGGGTAAGGTTTCCCCGGGGGTATCAAATTCTAGAAATCAGGAGCATACTATTTGTCGAGATGGACGGATAAAGAATATACCGTTTCGAAAAATTTTTATTCAGAAATAAATTCAAGCGTACAAGTCTAGAGGAAAAATCGCTCGTAGAACTTAATTGCTTCATAATAAAATGTTCTACCATTTATTGGTTTTCGGCTTCCAATTGTGAAATAACTCTTTTAAATGATATTTACTTTTTGAGATAATTATAAGACTATTCAAAAATTATTAAAACTATATCAGAAGCCACAGTTGGTAAATTTGTTAGTTACTTATATTATTTGAACGAAGAATAAGTGTAATTTTTGCGTTATTTCATCAGAGAATAAATACTGAGACAAAGATACAAATCGTTCAAAAACTTCTTGAAAATATTGAAGAAAATGAAGGAGAAGAAAATGAAGAGGCAATTATTACGCCAAAAAATTTAAATTTACATAAAAACATAGTTTCAACGTTTTTAAACGAAGGTAACAACGCCATTTTGCGAAAGCTAATTGGAACAAAATCTCAAAAAGTGTTTGACAGATTTAAAATAAAAAAAGGTTTAAAAAAAACTCATTCAGACTCTTGGAATGCACCGTTAATTTCAACAATGACAAAGAAATCATATACAAATTACATGTTTTACAAGATGTTGCAGTGAGAGGAATAAAAATAATTGTGGAATTTGAGCAAAAATAACTAAATATGAAAAACAAAAACAAAAATACAAATACCCTAGTTAAAAAAAAAAGATTTGAATCATGTATTTTATAAGTTTTAGTTTAGAATATTCAAGACTACCGATATAAATATCCAAAACCAACATTGAACATTCTTAAGAACCCTTTTTTTAGTACCCTTTTTTTTATTCTATTGTTTAAAATAATTGTAGTTTTAATTTAACAAGGACTTGATTTATAAAATAAAGTTTAAAACACTAAATTATTCTTTGTGGTTGCTGTTAATATGCCATTTGAGCCGCAAATGCGAAAATGCCGCAAATATTTTGGTGTAATTTTGAAAAATAATTGGAGAATTTGTACTCATTAAAAAGACGTGGGTTCTCATTTTGAAGAGTTTTGAATAAATTGTCTGTCTTACAAATTCTTAGAGCAACATCATATATTTCAGGTATTACATAGTAAATTATTTAAAAAAATAAAAATTTAAATAGTATATGATCCCTAAAAATTTCTTTAACCGATGGCAACGGCCATACCATGTTGAATACACCGGTTCTCGTCTGATTAGCAACGACAATATCAAAATGAATACACCAGTTCTCGTCTATTAGCTGTTTAGTATCGAAAGCGAACGGACGTAAACTTCAATAGTGATCAAGAGAACATAAATATAAAATCGTTTTTATATTTTTATAATACAACTTAACTAAAACAAGTTACAACTAATAACTCCAAGTGAAGGTGAATAATACTTTAACCAGATAAGTGGTATGCATTTATCTGGTAATAAAATATCCAAAAGAAAAGATAAATATAAAAATGCGAAAATCACTAGTAACCAAGTGATCAAAGGTTTATTAAACTTTCTTCAACAAAAAGACGACATATTAACTACAAAGCACAAGTAGCTCAGCCAAAATTAGAAAAACAACTCTAAAACAATGCTTCAATGACACAAACAACGAAATTACGAACCAATATGGCGTTCCAGTGAATAACAGGTTTGAACTACTTTCCAATAACAGCAATGAACAGGAAGTCGAAATGGATAATGACGACGAAGCACAAACCGAAGACGCTAATGCAAATAATCAAACTAAACCAATCCAACCTCCCCCAATTATTTTCCACAATAAACCATCAGGAAATTGTAGAATTAATATCGAAAGAAATCAAAAAGGGATTCCACATAAAAAACACCACATACAATACAAATCTATTCAAATATGATATAAATGTATACTACAATTGCTTAGAATTGATGTAGGGGGAAGATGGCGTAAGCTTCCACACATGTACCACTAAAGATAACAAAAAACATGCGTTCATACAACGAGGTATTGACTGTGACCCTGATACAACAATAATTAAAAATGATATAGAAAAAAAATACAAATTTCAAAATACACAATATCTACAAACTAAAAAGCACCCTACGAGGCCTGTATCTAGTGATTACGAACAATACGATACACCTAAATTATCTCAACAAAACCGTTCACTACGTATATCACACAAGAGTTTACTGGGAGCGCAGGACATACGTAAGTGATATCCTTCAATTCAGAAGTTGCCAAAAATGTGGACATGCCACCGCCAACTGTAATGCCACACCAATTTGTATGAAATATGTGGATCCACACTGGACCAAATAATGCAAAAGAGTTAATAAAAATGATCCTAACACTGATCAAAGCAAAAATTGTGCAAACTGTACAGGAAATCACCTCGCAATTAACAAAACCTGGCCCACATACAATAAAATAGTAGAAATGAAACACAATCACAGCACACAAAATGAACACAACCTTAACAAACCAAAAAACTTTCAGGCTCCATTATCGATTAGTAATCCATGGCATAATAAAAACACACCAAAATAATACCAACACCAACTGGCCAAGCCTCCCACAGAGGACAAACATCCAACACCATCAACAATCACAACACATTCAACAACAACAACAACAACAACAACAACCGATATCTACACAACAACAACATCAGCAACCATATCAACAACAACCAAACCCAACACACAAACAATAACACACGCACATTCAATAGCCTGATAAGTGAATTCGATAATCTAAATAAACTTGTAGATATTAACAAAATGTATAACTACGTAAAAGAACTAAATAACAACCACAGACAATGCAACAGCGATCAACAAAAATTTATAGCATTCAATAGCTTCTGTCAAAAATATTTTAGTGGACAACAATGCCAACCATAAACTGCATATCCTGGAATATAAACGGTCTAAGACAAAATTTATTTGAACTTAGAGAATACCTAAAAGAACATAAAGTTGACATCCTACTTCTAAACGAAACAAAAATAAACCCCAGACATAAATATCAAAATCAAAAACTATACAATAATCCGCAAAGATCACACTGCACTCGGTGGAGGGGTGGCAATCATTATCCGAAATAATATACCATACTAACCTATACATATACAAGCCAACACATCCATAGAAAACATTTGCATAAAATTAAATAATAATTTACACATTATAGCAGTTTTAATAACGAAGATATAAAACCCTTAACGGACGTGGGTGACAAAATTCTAATAATCAGTGACCTTAACGCAAGACACTACACCTGGAAAATTCATGTAACCAACACAAACGGACGCACACTATATAAATACACAAATGAAAACAACCTAATAATTCACCACACAAACAAACCCACACACTACCCTCGCAATGGTATGACACTGAAACGAATTTTCATATTCTTTTCTTCAAACAAGGAGGGCAGTACTTCATCCACGCAAAAATAATTAATGAAAAAATCAGTTTTACTCACCGAGTCAATGAATTTAAAATCATATTTAAAACCATCATTTAAAATCATTAATTAAAATCATTAGCTAAAATCATTATTTCAAAAAAACCATCATTTAAATTCATTATTTAAAATCATTAATTCAAATCACTGGCTAAAATCATTATTTAAAACCATCATCTAAAATCATTCATTGATTCATTATTTGAATTAGTTAAAAGTTATTTACTATTGCATTGTGCACTCCTGGAATGGAATTAATATTGATTGAAACTTGTCAAAGAGAATAAATAAAAATAAAAAAAAATATTAAAAAGAAAAAGGTATAAAATGAGAATACTGCCACCTTTAAATAATGAAATGCGATAATTCATCGAGGATAAAATCCAGCAGGAGCGCTCTCTTGCATTTACCGTTTAAATTGGAAACATAGTTTTGCTCAAATAGTGATGAGCAAAATTTGTCTTGGTCTTGCGATTTTGCAAGACCGAGACCAAGATCATACACACACTAGCGAGACCAAGACCAAAACCGAACGAACAAGAACAAGACCGAGACCAAGACCGAAAATGTAAGACCAAGACCAAAGTGCAAGACTATACTAAAAATTATAACTTCTGTTGTAAATAGGATATATGAGAATATTTGTCGTAACTACAATATTTATATTTTTGTTGCACAAGTTTACTTCACTAAATTTAAACAATAATGTAAACTGTATGAAATTTTCTGCCATTGTCTGCCACTGTCTGCCGTTGTCTGAAAAAAAGAATCTACAAGAATATTATTGAAATAACTACTTTTATCCGATGTCTAATTAACACATGATTGACGTAGAGCTAAGCTAATTTTTTATATTTTTACTTTCTTCGAGTACTTTGTATGCGTCCAAGAATTGGAAGGGTAGATTTTCGAGTTTTCATAATTCTCACAACTATTCATACCATTTTCTTGGGACGATATGATAAGATCGTAAGCATCTAAGAAAAGTTGAGCATTTTAATACTGTATATTTTGCTATCGATTTTGAAGTATAAAACAAACTGTATTTTTGTGAAAAATAAGTAACGAAGAAAGAATGATATTAGAGCAATCTCAAGAAAGTGATAACAATAGTGTAGTGTGTGTGAATAGTGAGAAAATTAATACTTCTAAACAGGAATTAGTAAGACTCTAAGAAACTTGAAAAGTCAAGTAAAAGTAAACTTAATGGGTCCTTCGGTTTTATTGATTCAAAAGACGATGTATCTGGATTATATAAACACTGTGAAAAAATTAAAAAAGTCTTAAAAATAAAAAATCTAGATACTTCCGGTCTTAAAAAACATTTGTACGCGGTTCATAAAAAGGAATATGTAAAACTATTCCCTGAAGAGCAGACAACAGCAAATATTGCTAACTTTTTTAAATCGACTGAAACAGGCATAGTAAGGCTTTTTATATTTATTAAATAAAAAATTTCCAAAACGACGTAAGTAGTAAGTAACAAACTAAATGAGCAAGACCGAGACCAAGACTACAAGTATTTGAGCAAGACCAAGATCAAGACTAAATACACAAGAACAAGACCAAGACTACAAGTATTTGAGCAAGACCAAGACCAAGACCGGACAAGCAAGGCCGAGACCGATACCAAGACTGTCTTGGTCTTGATCTTGGTCTTGCTTTGCTCATCACTAATTCAAAATAAAATAAGTTGATCCTGCGTTCATATTGAACTTGAAGGAAAGCAAACAGATTTTGGAGTTGGAATCTAAATTTAAACGAAGAATTGTTAATGTAAAACGTTGTTAATATAACGGAATATTGTTGAAATTGATTATTATTTACTTGTTAAATGTTATGTAATCGTATTATCGTCGCGATATATCCATATATATAATATTTGTAAATAAAATAATATATCGTCAATTGATCTGATTTTCTGCATAAAACACCCTGCGGAAAAATTTCGATTTGTGTCTAGGAGAATCTACAAATGAATTGCTAGTTAAGTAAACAAAACTTTATATATATATATATATATATATATATATATATATATATATATATATATATATATATATATATATATATATATATATATATATATATACAAATAATCGTTGTCTTACCTCGTTCGTTAAATAATTAAATAATTCATTGTATTCTCATTGATCCATTCCCTTTATCACAATTTTACATTATTTTTCATTTCAATCATTATCAAATTGAAGTTTCAATAATTATTGACATGTTTGCAGTCTCGATTGGGTGTTCAAGTTACGTAGTGATTTAACACAAATTCCAAAACATCGACCGTTAGAATATAAATAAACTTGGAATAATTAATTAGAATTATTTAAAACCAATACATCTCGAAGGATTGTTAACTATTCATTTGTGATATTTTCACTTGTCACTTGTGTTTGGTATTGTAATCTAGCTGAATAATAAAACAAACATCAGCTGTTTGATATACAAGGGCTGAGTAATTTATTGCGGGTGTTCATTAATAAATTATAGCGATAAGACGTGGATTACCAATGGGTGGATAGTTGGCATTATATTGATGGTATTTTAAAGGGAGATTACGCATAATTAAAACTTAGCCAATTTATAAGTTAATGAATTAATAGAAATTAAATGGGAATACACTAGTGCTATTGATATAAAATTTAACGATTAAAATTAACTTATATATTTTAAGAAATAAACTGCGTTGTATCATTTCTAGGTAAAAATTATTCGACATACGAGACCGAAGTGGAGTTGGGATCAGGACCGTAAATTAAAAATAGCAACCGAAGACCACATTGATTTGGGCTTAAACTAGGGTTAAATTGGACCCAAGTATAAATTAGGTATTTTCACGTGTCACTTGTGTTTGGTATCTAGAGCACGGTAGTGCGACAGGCCGAGTCTAACGGGTTTTTTGCTTCGCGCTTACAGTACTATTACTTATCGAAAAATCAGAGTAGATTTGACCCCGAAATATCTTCTGAACGAAACGAGCAATAGTGCAGATTTCTCGAAACATAATCTTAAGTGCTTAAACGCACTTAATCATAAGTGTTTTGATATTTGGCATACAGTTAGATATAGTGCCAAATCCGAAAGGAAAATTATCAAACCACGAAATTTATATCGGGAAATGGAAAATTTTTTCATTTTTGTTTTGATAAAATTAACATAAGAAATACTGCTGCTCTATGATTGGTCTATATTTACAGTAAAATGTTAGCACATACCACCTTTGAGAGGTGTGCGCGATTTTTTAAAACTTTGTTGCTCCACTTCCAGAAACCCTAAAAGGATGTGGTTTTTTGCATTCCACGCGGAATTTTTGATACCTTCAATAAGATCTTTGGGAAAATTAAATTTTTCCAACGGAACATAAGGAAAATCAAAAATTAAATTTATGCGTTTAAGTTTAGGCCGTTTCCAGACATTTGTTAAGGACGCGATTGTTTACATTCGATACGAAATATCTCAAAACCTATTTGTAGATCGAAAAAATTCAATTTTCCCAACACAACATCCGAAAAAATGGGAAGAAACAAAATTTGTTGAAGTTATTTTTAATATTTATAAATTCTAAGATGTTAGGTATCAACCAATAATATTACAGTAATATAGTAATATACTAAGCCAATGTAAGCTGATTCGTGTATGTCGTAAAATCACTTACCATATATATATAAATATAAATATATATATATATCGTATGTCGAGAAAATTGTACGTCATTTATAGACTATACTTTGTGAGAATATCGATTGTTAACAATTATTGTTAATACAACAATCAATATTTCTGTTAAGTTTTTTTTTTTGAAATTATTTAATTTTTATTTTCAAATTATTATTATTTATTTTGTATTTATTTGTCTACTTTATTTTCAAATTATTATTATTATTATTTTTACTATTTATTTACTTTATTTTCAAATTATATTATTATTATTTTTAAATTTACTTTTAACCAAAAATCAGATCCACCGTTCTCCCATTTCGATGGGGATTTTTGGGCGCCGAACTAAAATTATTTAGATATCGAAATTATTTAAATCGAATATGGCGGCCACCGCAAATGGCGATTTCAAATTTCCACATTAACTCCTATGATATGGGTATCAAATAAAAAGGCTTGATGATCGAAACACAGTATACAAAGTGACGTTATGGATACGCCGCAAATTACGCCACAAATGGATATTTACAATATCCACATTAACCCCTATGATATGGGTATCAAATGAAAGGGCTAGATGAGCAAAACACAATAAGTAAAGTGACGTCATTCTAAATCCAATGTAGCGGCCGCAGCAAATAGAGATTTATAATTTCCACATAAACCCCTATAATATGGGTATCAAATGAAAGGACTGGATGAGCGAAACAGTGCATATAAAGTGACGTTATTCTAAACCAAAAATGGCGGCTGCCGCAAATGGTTAATTATAATTTCCACATTAACCTCGATGATATGGGTATCAAATGAAACGGGTTGATGAGCAAAACACAATAAGCAAAGTTAAGTCATTCTAAATCCAATTTGGCGGCCGCTGCACTTACTTTATAAATTGCTCGGCTCTTTAGTTGAGATATCATCACTTTTTAAGGAGCAACTATTATATGAAATATCTTCCCGAAAACTCGGCCCTTTTTTACATTTATGTTTCTGATCGGATTGTAACCTAACTTAATAATAAAACAAACATCAGCTGTTTGACATACAAGGGCTGATATAGTTGTGTGATATAGTTGGCAATATATTGGTGGTATTTTAAAGGGAGATTACGTATAATTAAAACATAGTCAATTTATAATTTAATGAATTAATAGAAATTCAATGGGAATACAGTGCTATTGATATTTTTAGGTAAAAATTATTATTTTTTAAAAGGTATTATTAAAAGGTATTATTTTTACGTAAAAATTATTCGACATACGAGACCTAAGTGGAGTTGGGATCAGGACCATAAATTAAAAATTGCATACGAAGACCACATTTGGGCTAAAACTTGGGTTAAATTGGACTCAAGTATAAATTACTTCGTTTAAACACCAACATATATAGATCTGGTTATAAATAAAAATGTAACAAACATCGAAGACCCAAAATCACTCCCAGAATTAACCTCGGACCATAATCCTATTCAAGTGCTGATAAATGACCAGTATAAGGAAAACATAAATAAAACAATAACTTCGTTCAAAAACACAAACTAGATCAAATTTAAACAAACACTTTACAAAAAAATAATAATAAACAACAAAATAAAAACAACACTTGACATAAATAATAAAATCACACAACTAATAATGGCACTAATAGAAACGAAAAGAAAACATACACAAAAAATTATAATAAACAATAACAGGCTAGGCATTGATACTGACACCAGAAACATGATTAAAATTAGGAACATAATGAAAAGAATATTCCAAAAACGAATATAAAAGCCCTCAAAACCAACATAAACAGACTAAACAAAACCATTAGACAAAAAATAAAAATGCAAATAAATAAACATTGGGAAACAACATTAAATAACATACGACCCGGAGACAAAACACTATGGAGAATAACAGAAGCTCTTACCAACATTAGTAAAAAACAACAAACTATACATGACAGAGAAAGACAAGGCTAACTTAATAGCAGAAATATTGGAAAACATACCAGGAAATAATGAATCATCGCCAATGGAAAACGATATAAAGACAGAATTACTAAAATTCCATAACATAACAGATGATACTGACATCAAATCACAAATCAAACAAACAACTCCCCAAGAAATAAGAAGCATTATAAAAATACTGCCGAATAACAAAGCCCCAGGGCTTGATCAAATAGATAATAAAATAATAAAAAACTTGACAAAAATAGCAACAGTCCAATTAATTTATATAATAAATGCAATACTGACTAACGGATATAACCCCAAAGCGTGGAAAACAGCCAAAGTGGTCCCAATTCCCAAACCAGACAAAAACTTAACATACCCCAAAAATTATAGACCAATCATTCTCCTCAGCTCAATATCTAAAATAGTAGAAAAAATATTACTAAAAAGCTCAAACAAGCACAACAACAAAAAGTGCATCATCATTGATGAACAATTCGGATTCAGAAGAGGTCATGGAACGAACATGCAGGGTAGCCAGAATTGCACATGTAATCACTACCAACTAGAACAAAAAGAATGTTACCTCTTTGGCCCTTCTAGACATTGGAAAAGCGTTCGACACCGTTTGGATTGACGCCATTACATATAAATTAATCCAATACAAATTCTCAATTAATCGGATCAGATTAGTCGACAACTATTTACGCAGTTGTATATGATGTTGTATGACAATCTATGTAATCATCAATAATTCAAAATCAATCATCAAACACCCTCAATCAGGAGTACCACTGGGCTCAGTGCTGGGAAGATAAAGATAACACACTACTCCCAATACACGCAAAACACAAAACATAGACAAATGGTCCATCATACAACACAACAATAATAAATACTGATTAACACCACAAAACAGAATCCGATGCATTAAATGTCTCTGATTCAAAAAATAAAGCAATTTTTTTAAATCTTTTCTTGTAAACACACAACTAAAAAACGTAAGTGCATAATAAAAAATACTAAGACAAAACAAAATGTAAATTAGCTTAAGTACTAAATAAAGTAACAAAATATATAAACACTCTTGGCTAAAGTTAGCAGCAATGCTGACAATAACCAGAATTAAAAACTAAATTACTTGTAAATATTATTATTATATGACCCCGGTCTTGTGTTTGTACATATATTGTGTAAAAATGTTATATTTTTAAGAAAGATTTATTTTGAGTTGAGTTCTCGTCTGATCACTGCAGTTAAGCAACATTGAGCACAGTCAGGTGAAACTAAATAAAAGCTTATATTTGAATAAATGTACTCATATTGAGAAAAACTTAATAATGGATGGAAATCTTTATTTGAATTGTTCAATTAACATAATAACATATTTGATATTAAAAATCGATTGCCTATATCTGATCAAACTACCATGTAGAAAATATTATAATCACAATTTTTGGTTTTTTCCCATTTTTTCGGATGTTGCGTTGGGAAAATTGGTTTTATTTTATCTACAAATAGGTTTTGAGTATTCCGCGTCGAATGCAACAACCGCATCCTTTTAAATGCCCGGAAGTGGCTTAAACTTAAAGACATAAATTTAATTTTTGGTTTTGCATATGTTCCGTTGGGAAAATTAAATTTTCCCAATGATTATTATTAAAGGTTTCGAAAATTTTGCGTCGAAAGCAAAACACCACATCCTTCTAGCATTTCTGGAAGTGGAGCAACAAAGTATAAAAAAATCATGCACAACTCTCCAAAGTGGTGTGTTGCTAAATTTTAAGTATATATATATATTGTAGCGAATATTAACCTAGCAGTTGGCCACGTATTTTGTTATGACACTAAGTTACCTGTGAAAGTGGAACAAATTATATCATATTTCTAAGACGACGATATATGGATATTGTTTTTATCAATACAGACCAAAATATAACCAGTATGTGAAAGACAAGCAAACGGTCAACATTATAATAGAATTCTCTTGAAATTATAACTTTTGTACATTAAACACATAATATTTTAAATCGCCAATAAATTGTTAAAGTCAAAAAGAATTTACTTCATTGAATAAACGAACCCGGGCAAACCGCTATATTTGGTGTCAGGTGTGTGGGGTAAATTGAAAAAAATATATATATTAAAAAAAAAATGACAACTTTAATTAATTTAACCGTCGCTCAGTTGAGAAGTGAACTGGAAGAAAGAATCAACACAACAATATAAGCGGATAGCGGTGGCAAGAAGAGGGCATTGGTTCAACGGTTGCGGGAAGCACTTGTTGAAGAAGGAGTGGACCCAGAATTATGGATTCTGAAAGACCAAACTGTCAAGAACATGGAAACGATACAAAAGGCCATGAAAGACGATTTATAAGCAAGTCAAAATGCCATGAAAGACGATTTACAAGCAAGTCAAAATGCCATGAAAGACGATTTACAAAATACCATGAAAGAAGAGTTACAAGCAAGTCAAAATGTCATGAAAAAGAGTTACACACAGTTCAAAATTCTATCGATGTTGCTTTACAATCTATAGAAGTCTTCGATGATAGATTAAAACAGATGGAAACCAGAATTCTAGAGCTAGAAGCTAGACTCGTAGCAACGGCAAGCAGTGAAATAGTGGAGACTCATGAGAGAGAAGCGGTAGTTAATAACAGTGCTTCAAGGTGTGAACACGGAAGGAAACAACACACAAAACCACAAACCTTTGATGGAAAAACATCATGGACTAACTACTCTATACAGTTTGATGCTACTGCTGCTAGTAACGAGTGGTCAGATTATCGGAAGGCAGTGAAACTCACTGTGGCCTTGAGAGGGCACGCTACAGATGTGCTGCAAACATTGTCACCGACGGAACGTAACGATTGCAAACTTTGAGCGGTCGTCTGGAACTCCGGTTTAGAGACTCCCACTTGGAACACGTTTATCATTCCCAACTAAAGAATCGTATCCAAAAACCAAATGAAACGTTGATCTACTCGACTAGTCCGACTAGCATACGTTACGGCATCAGAAGAAATTCGAGAACGTTTAGCCATAGATGATTTCATCAATGGGCTTAGGGATAATGAGACTAGGCAAGTACTTACACTCGAGCGCCCAAAGAAATTGAATGATGCTTTGTCTCAAGCATTGGAGTTTGAGGCTGCGAAGCATAGGGGATCCAGGCCAACACGTGTACGTACTTTAACTACAGATGACACCATTCAGGAGGAGATGTTGAGAAAACTGTTGCAAGAATTCTTCGGGAGGAAAAGGGATTCACGAAGGTCAATTCGTTGCTGAAACTGTGGGACACTTGGCCACATCCGAAGATGGTGTAAGAAGAAAATTAAGAAGTATCAGCACCGACTTCTTCAGAAAAACTAAAAAGGGCCGACGCAAAGGGGCGAACGTCAATCTGAAGCCAACATGCCTCATGGAAAATAGCACATGTGGCATCTAGTAAAACAGAAGAACGGGAAGCCGACTCAGATGTGAAGATGGTAATAGCACAGAACACAAGCGCCAATGAGTCCTCGGTTTGTAGGACAACGGCAATTGATGAGAGATGGCTACCTAAAGAACTCCAGAAGGACCAAGAAGCAGATCCAGATTTAAGGATGGTAATTGCATGGAAGACAAGCGCCAAAAGATCATCCTGGGAAACAGTTTCTCCACATTCCGTGAATGTGAAAGCTTTTTGGGCTCAATGGAACCCTTGCCATTGGATGATGGTATGCTGGTCCGCGTGGTTGAGGATGTGAACGGAGACGTTAGGAAGAGACAAGTTAATGTTCCTCAAAAGCGAGAAGCCGAAGTTCTGAACGAGATTCATGGCGGGACCAGTGGAGGACATTTGGGAGTCAATAGAACTCTAGCCAAAGTAAATGCACTGTGTGTGCAGCATGCAATGGACCCCAGAAACGTCCTAAGTATCCCATGCGCCAATACAACGTCGGAAACCCATTTGAAAGGATTGCTGTTGATGTTTCTGGACCTTTTCCAGAATCTGACTCGGGAAATAAATACATCGTGGTTGTAATGGATTATTTTAGTAAATGGGTAGAAGCGGATGCAGTGAAGAATCAGGAGGCTAGAACCATTGCTGATGTTCTAGTAAAGGAATGGATATGTCGATTCGGAGTGCCCATGGAGCTCCATTCAGATCAAGGCAGGAACTTTGAGACTGAATTATTGCAGAACGTTTGTATGACTTTGAATATCCACAAGACAAGAACAACAGCTTTGCATTCTCAGTCGGATAGAATGGTGGAACGAAGGAACCGAACCATCAACCGACAGTTAGCCAGAGTGGTTTCAGATCATCAACGAGACTGGGATACGTTTTTACACCTGTTTCTGTTCGCTTGTCGCTCGTCGGTTCATGAAAGTACTGGTCGAACACCAGCTTGTATCATCATGGGAAGAAAACTTCGTTTACCCTGTGATATCATATTTGGTCGTCCACCAGGAGACAACGAAGCCGGAGAAGACTATGTCAGCACCCTTCGCAATCGTATGAGTGATGTCCACGAACAGGTACGCCACAACATCCAACAGTCTAGTGATCGAATGAAAGAGTAGTACGACCTAAAGGCTGAGAAAGGTGGTTATCAACCTGGAGATTTGGTATGGCTCTACAACCCACAACGCCGACGAGGAGTCTCACCCAAGCTACAGAACAAATGGAAAGGACCATATGAGGCTAAGAAACGAATCAATGATGTCATTTATCGTTTGAAGAAGGATAAAGGAAAACCACGTACAGTCCATTTCAATCGGTTGGCCTCCTTACGAAGAAAATAGAGAAACCTTCCGAGTCGAAAGGTCTAAGAAGGGGGCAGTGTAACGAATATTAACCTAGCAGTTGGCCACGTATTTTGTAATGACACTAAGTTACCTATGAAAGTGGAATTGGACAAATTATATCATATTTCTAAGACGACGATATATGGATATTGTTTTTTTTATCAATACAGATCAAAATATAACCAGTATGTGAAAGACAAGCAAACGGTGAACATTATAAAAGAATACTCTTGAAATTATAACTTTTGTAAATTATACACATAATATTTTAAATCGTCAATAAACTGTTAAAGTCAAAAAGAATTTACTTGAATAAACGAACCCGGGCAAACCGCTACAATATAGAAAATATGGGCCAATAATAGAGCAGCAATATTTCTTATGTTAATTTTATCAAAACAAAAATGCAAAAATTTTCCATTTCCCGATATAAATTTCCTGATTTCATAATTTTCCCTATGCCTTGGGTATTAGACTATGTGCCAAATATCATCTTTAAAGGATATCAGGTGTAGGGCCTTGCGTTTTTATCCTGTCTAATGAAAATTATGAACGTACCCGCTATTTTACGGTTTTTGAACCGAAATAACATTTTAACCGTTTATTTCTTAACGAAAAGCAAAAACTTCTGCTCTTATAATTCTCTCAATAGCTTATATTCGAAAAACCAGCACTGTAGCTCTTTTCGTTCTGAAGATATTTCGGGGTCAAATCGGCTCTGATTTTTCGATAAGTATTGGTACTGTAAGCGCGAAGGCAAAAAACCCCTTAAACTCGAAACTCGGCCCGTCGCACTCAGGTTATAATAAACTGCTTAGGCATGAATAATTGTTAGCGGTCTATTGATGTGAAAAACAGCCATTTGTCACCTCATGATACATAATAGCTTAAACTTTAATTTGTAATTACTCTTCAAGATTTTCTTAAGCGATGTTCAGAGAATATATACGAATTTCGATAAACTCAAAGCTTTTTAATGGTGTTTTTTAATGGTGTCATTCGGGTTGGCAAAAAATTTTTGACTACAATGCACCATGGAAAACTGCATTCGTACAATATTTAGCATATTTTGTCCAATATTCGTGCGCCGACTTGTGCTAGTTGTTAAATGGGCTATTGAAGGTACTATTGGTTTTCCTATACACATCTATTGAGACACTGCCATCTGCATAGAAAACAGTCGAACTAACAAAGGTTCTGTTGTAGGAAAAATCAATATTTGAATTGTTATAGTTCTCATTGGTTATGGTATAGGTTTTTAATTATTATGACTAGAGTGAATATTTCACGATTTACTTACGTGAATACAGGTTTTAATTTACCGCTAGTTCGAAGTGTTGCACATAGAAGCTCTTTTTATGTTTGCTGAAAAAAGTAAAATTGTGTAAACACTGACCTCCACTACTTCATATAAGACGGATGAAGGTCAGTTATTTAAATAATGTATATAAAACATTTTACTGCCTACTTGGTGATCTTCAAAAACAGAATAAAAAGAATGTGGTTTTAAACGATTTTACATATTTTAAAATTGAAAAATTCTTGTAAAAGTAAAAAAATTAAATTTAATCGTCATATTAATCTTGAGTGTGCTTACACGCTTTCAGCGCTCATGCTTATAAGCACAATTTTTTGATGTTCTTATTGTACTATGAACGCTTACATGTCATTAACGTAACTTTTGAAAATATGGCTATATACTTGACAGATAAAAAATGTATTTTTAGTTGAAATTGCTTTTATTCCATTGGGAATTGTTTGGGAAGGTTTAGATTTGTTAGGAATATAATTTTATAATTTAGGGTTAATTAATTATCCAGTAATTAATCAACATTTTGCATGCAGGTTATACATTAAATCAACATTATTTTTACGTTATTTGATAGTAATTTATTTCGAAATCTTGTTAAACACGGTCTTAGCATTTGGGACAGTATAATTAATTAATTACACCTATTTTTTGGTGCGTTATTATAATCAACAGTACACCTGACAGCTAACGTCATTGGTATATGGCGACCAATTTAAACATTGCTTCAGTCAAAATTATTTATTTATTTATCTATTCATATAAAAGTTATTTATTGGTATATTGTATGGCTATGTAATTAACGCTAAGAATTCGCCAATTTTATTAAATTGTATCACAAGTTATCACCTTCAAAATACCTTGTATAATCAAGTTTCGACGTAAATAATTTAAAAAATGTAAATGAGCCGTTACCCACCCGCTTCGCTGGACGTAAATTGCACAATAGTAATAATTGATTATTTTTATGAGTAAATTACTTTCAAATATCTAATGCTTGCTGATGTGGGAGGTAGTTACGAGGCACCGAAGAGCGCGGGTGCAAACTACGCCAAATGTTTATAAGAGTGCCTCTATCAAGCTCCTCTATTGTCCATTTGATGGAACCAAAAGAATAGAGAAGGATGGGTAGGGTATGAATATTAGTAGCACGGATCTTATGTATACCAGTCGACACACAGTCGACACAGTCGACACACAATGAATGTGACTTTTGCCGCACCCAAGTAAACTGAACTATAGATTTCGAGTAGGCTACTGGCGTTTGCTAAATGTTCGTCGATAATTTGAATGATTAAAGCAAGGTCTTGTGCTTTTGCAAACGTCTTGCGATATTTTGGGCGTTTGCGTTTAGACAGGTTTTTAGCGGTTGTTTTCAGCGCATTTTGTAATCGATGTAAAAGTTCTTCCAAACGAGGGCTTGGTGGCTCGACAGAGGTGTTCTGAACTTCTACGGTGACTATAGCGATGAGGGTGAGTGTCGGGGCTGTTACCGCCGTTATACAAGTGGTGATGGAACATCTCTAGACCTTGATGGCGTTGCTGATGTAGCTTCTAACAAAGGTAGTGGTGGGGTATTTTGACCTACCCTTTCCCGTGTCTTAGTATCAGAGCTGCCATTTCCCGATAGTGGTTCATCCTGAGATGTCCAATCCTGTGCCTCAGCAACTTACGTCTCACGTGTGGATTCCGTATTCCTGCTCGTGTCCAAAATGTTGGCTGGTGAGTCAAATCCGGTTTTGATTAGGCGAGTTGCTTGATCTCGTAGATGTTGATGGGAGAGTTCAGGATGCTTTTCTCACCATATGGTGTACATCTTTCCCATTAAACCACGTCTTTTTGCATAACTTACTAAATAACAAGTGAGCAGGTCAGCCTTAACCGTACCTTCGTCCATTGAAAGCGCTGATAGTGATATAGACTGTTTTGGGTGCTTGCTCTACTTTGTTGAGAAATTCTTTGACATGGCTCTTTGCTTTCAGCGGCATTTCTAGTCTCTTCGACTAAGTGCGACCTCAATGTCAAATATGTGCCCCTTTCAGATCCGAAGGAGCTGCCTCCTTCAGGTAAGGTAGAAGCCAAAACAGAAGGGGGCAAGATTCTGTAGGAATGAGTCGTCTACTATTCACCTGAGAAACAAATTTTGATTTGAAATTTGACATAAGAAGGTTTTCAACTTATATAGCCTTTGAGTTGACACACCGGTGGCTTCCAGGCTAGGTACTAGGCCCTCCCACCACGACAAGGTTGAAGGGGGTAAGTGGATATACGATATACATACACCCCAGTGCCACCCACTTCTTCAACAAACATAAATCCTCAGAAGGTAGCTACGTCCTTTGAAGAAGGTTCACTACCCTATGGTCGTATAGTCTTTTTATTATTAAAATTTTTTTGTTTTTCTTTTTTTAAACAAGGCTGAGCCCGATTTAGTTCACAGCACTGACATAGTCAAGTGACGGTAAACTGTGGTTTTTTTGTTCTAGTCTGTGTGAACCGGAGCATGTGAACCGGAGAATGTGTGTGAGTGTATATTTGTAAGGGTGTTTGTGTTCTTGTAGTTTGTATAAATGTATGTATGTTTATTGTGTTCGAGACATCGCTTTGTGGGTGGTGTGTGTGGTGTTGTATTGTGTTGTATTCACTTTTGTGTTCGATGAGCGAATGGGGTGTTGTCCGACGGTTTTGAGTAGTGTCTTATTTGGCAATATGTGAGTCGTGCTAGTGTTTCAATGGGTGAAGTGTTTTGAGTGAGGTTTTGATTTATTGGTGGTGGTACGTGTATGGGTATTGTGGTCAATGTACTTATGCTGTGTTGTGTTTCTTCTTTAGTATTTTGTGTTTGCTTTGAAATATCTGATGGTGTTGATATTTGGTCTTGTGTGAGGCTTGTTAACCGAAAAATGCGTGACGTGTTATGTGCCTTGTTTCGATATAATGGGGGTGGTGCGTGTATGAGTGCTGTTGTAGTGTAAGTAATGATGTTGTGTTTTGTTGTGATGTGGTTTGTATTTGGTTTGGAGAATGTGGTGATGGTGCGCGTGTGAGTGTTGTTGAAGATATGCTGTGTAGTATCGTGTATATTTCTTGTGTTGTGTTTTGCGTGTGTGACTGTGTGTTGTGTTGGTGCTGATACGAAGTTTCCATGTTTGGTGTAAGTGTGTAGCATTGGTCGAAATGCATGTTGTATTTGTTGTTGTGTGTAGAGCAGTGGTTGGTGTTTGTGTTTGGAGAGTGCTTTACCCCATAGAGAGAAACATTCTCACTATATGGCAAGTATTAACAATAACCTCCTTTTGTAATTGTATATATGTGTTTTTGTGTAGTTCAAGTGTATGCAGACTGTTGTGAAGTGTTTTTGGTATGACGCCTATTGAGCTTAGAACCATTGAAACGATAACAACTTGTGTCATTTTCCACTGACTTCTCAGGTTGACAGCTGGATCGGTATATTTTGATAGTCTTTCAGTGTGTGTAGTCTATAGATTGTGTGTGTTGGGTACTGCAATGTCTATGAGGAATGTGGTTTTAGTGTGTTTGTGTATAAGTGTAAAGTCTGTAAGGTCTGTTATAGTGTACCGTCTTGTCTGTGATAATTGTTCTATCCCAAGATAATTTGTGCGTGTTGTTTTCAAGAATTGTAGATTGAGTGTATCTGTAGTATGGTGTGTTGTGTGTTGTGAGTTTGTGTTTTATGCCGAGTTTTTGGTGTATTATTTTTGCTACCTGATCATGACTGTGTTTGTAACCTGTTTGTGTTAGGCGTGGGCATGCAGATGTAATGTGTTGTTTTGTTTCTGGTTTCTGTCTACATTGCCGACAGAGGTATGATTGTTGTGCAGTGTCTTTATGTATGTGTTTTTTTTTTAGTTCAGTGAATGTATGATCTGTCAACCACGCCTGCAAAGCCTCTCGGTCAACACAGTCACCGAGTCTATAATAAGTTGCTCCTTACAGCCTCTCGATAGTTTCCGACAGCCTTTTTGCTCCTCAGCGAGGATATTGTTGTCTCTAATATGTGTGTAAATTTTTTGTGTGATGCATGTAGTGAGTAACTTTTTCCGGTGATATTAATGTTGTCATTTTCGGCTTTTTGTGTTGTCTGCGTATCCATGTGTAGTATGTCTGTGTTGTGTATGGTGTGTAGTGTGTGGTGTACTTGTTGTCTTATTTGGTTTTGTATTGTGAGGGAATGTGTATATGTGTGATGATTGTGCGGCGTTGATCGGCCTGTCGCTGTTGTGTGATGTGTGTAAGGTTTGTGTATTTTTGTGTGAATTGTTAGTGTAGTGTTTATCTCTTTCCGGTTTTGTCCTGTTCAAGTCGGGTAGGTTCACTTCCAGGTAGGTTCGCAGTATGAACTGATTCATTTCGTCTGTCCACTTCATGCGCCTCCTGGAAGTATAGTCTGTGGTAGCTGATCACCAACTCATCACCACCGGGTCGCATATTGTCACATCCAGCAGTGGCTTTAGATGTGTCCTGGCGATATCTCCCAGGCAGAGGCTTTTTTTCCGAGGCTTTTATAGCTTTGTTCACCATAAAAATGGCTCGGGCCCCAGGAGCGCCAATTCTCGAACAAGAAGAGCTGCTAGTTGTCCCCGTGAGGGGTTATTATTATAATTATTATGTGATTAAAATTTAACGTATTTATGTCAGTTAAAGGGGGAGTGTGGATATACACCCCAGAATGTCACCCACCTCTTCAACAAACATAAATCATCATAAGGTGGCTAGGTCCTTTGAAGAAGGTTCACTACCCTATGGTCGTATGGTTGTACAGGCGCCGTCCTTGGACGGCATGGATGTGGAACCTGAAAATTTTATATCAAAAAACTTCAAGGGTGTTACTTGAAAACAGTCTCATGCGATCTCAATGTACGAAGGGTGCCTATAATGACGGCCTTCTGCATAGAGGTAATAAGGTGACGAAGATGAGACCTGCATACCGGAATGGTATGCAGGTATGCAGGTATGCATAGATTAGACTCAAAAGTGGGGCGTATACCGCCGAGACAACCGATAATGTGAACAACCATTTTGACTGAGTAGTCAGGGAGTAGTTGTCGCAGTTATTGGAGAAGATTATTATTTATTTAATTTAATTTTTTTGCGGCAGGGAGGTAGGAAATACATTGACATCGAAATACATTGTGGGACTCCTGGCCAGCCAGAGTACCCATTAAAACCCACCCCCATTTATGGCTTCGAGAACTTGCTCATTAGCCCCCACAGGTTAAAAAATAATAATAATAACAAATCATAACAATATCACAGAATATCAAAACACTGCCTAGTTAAATGACTTGACTAGGTAGGAATTTAACAACAAGATATAAACTATATATAAAAAAAGGAACAACAAAATATAAACAACAACAACAACAACAACAACAATAACAAAATAACAACGTTACAGTGAAGGTGTAAAAGGCCTTCACTGCAATAAATAAAAATTCTTAAAAACTAGATAACAATATAAAAAATTAAAACTTAAAAACTAGATAACAATAAAAAGTTTTAAAAACAAAATGTATTACAACGTGTAATAGTGTGGGTGTAAAGAGACCAGACTATTACAATAAAACCAATAAAACTTAAAACTATGTGAAATAAAATGTGATATTTTGGGTGTGAAGGGCCCAAAATATCACAGATAAAATTAATAAATAATTCAAAAACATGACACATTTAAAAAGGAAGATAAAATCGTACGAGGCTGTAAATAAAAACAAATAAAAGAGAAGACTTTTTAAAAAAAGAGATGTTTCCCCTAGAGTCTCCGTCCGGAAGTCTGGCAGATAGATTGTGCATACAATCTATCTTGGAGCGTTCCATATATTCTAACAGCTATAGCTTGTAGGGGAGTGTAAAGGCGAAGGGCCTGGTAAGATAGGCCCTGCCTTATTAATATTGCGATACCTCCCCTTGCTCGAACATCTGGCAGAACATCTCGCCGGCAGATGGTATAACTCTTCAGGTTATATGTCTCCGCCGGTCTTAGATATGTTTCTTGTATACATACACACATAGGTGTATGCTCTGCCAGAAGCATGTTTAGCTCACAGTAGCGTTGTTTAATACCTTTGCAATTCCACTGTAATATATTTACCATTTCCATTGGATAAGGTGGGTTGCCTCAGGAAGTTGTGGGATCACTTCCTGGGTTTCCCCTTCGGCTAACCTCTTTTATCTCTTCTGGTCGTCTCCTTGTCAGAAAAAGTCTCGGAATCTGAATACATCTCCGACGTCACCCTCCATCCTTTTTTCTTCTGAGGTGGGCTTACTGGTTGCCACCTCCGAAACTCTCACGTCAGTCTTCAGGGTCTCTCCTGTGTTGTTGTGATTATTTTAGCTGGCCTTGCTGACACTTGGCCATCACTTTTTTTATTTAAATCTCGCTGATGATTTTCATCTTCAGCGGAGCAAGCACTTTAGCCAAAGCTGAAGCGTTAGCTGATGGAGCGGGAGTTACTGTGACGCGGGCATAGGAGACGGCAGGCTGGGAGCGAAAGCCCAAACCCTCATGCGCGCCTCAGGATTTGTGAGCTTATCCAGAACTCTCACTTTCTGAATAGCCATCTCCTCTTTGTGTTTGGGGCAGTTCCACGACTTTGCCGAGTGACTACCCAGTTAGCGCATGTTATAGGCTCATTGCACGGTCTTTCTTCATGCAATGCCTCCTTCGGGCCTCAATTACCCCTGGTCGGATAAATTCTCGACTATGTCTTCGATGGAGCAAATCATGAGGTTTCTGAAAAAGATCACCCCCTGGGAACTGTTTTAAGTTCCATGGGGCGACACCTCCACCTCATGATCGCCTAACATCTTCAGACATAGAAGCTTTTCATTTATAGCTTTGTCGCCAAAATTCTCGTCCAACAACCCGTTGTTAACTTTTTAAAGACGTCCTACAGCCTCGTACAATATCTTCGCTATTAAAAAAGGGCTTACCGACTTAAAGTCGCTTGAATCACCCTTTCTCTTAATAAAAAAATACATAACTATACTTTGCCCTTGGGAACCTGGAAGCAATGCTAAATTTCCGCAGAATTTCCTTTTTCTTTAGAGGGGTTTGGTCCCCCCGACGTTTCGGTTATAACCGGGACGGCGCCCGGGCCTCCTTTAACGGAAGGTGGCATTTTCGTCAGTTTTTGGGTGTTAAAAATTCCCATAAACTTAAAAAAAACAGCCATCGTGTGCAAAGGGCGGGCTGGAATACCCTCGGAATTTAATAGTCTTACTCAGTAACTGGGCCCCAGTACTCTGGGGCCCAGCCTCCACTTTACCAGTCTCGGAAAACGCGGACGGGCTTGAACTCGCCCGAAGCAATGCAGATTGCGATCTCAGCATCCACTGCACACTATCCTACCAAGGACTGACGTGGCTGGTGGCTAAGTTCCGCACACCCTGCCTCGGCAGAGCAAGCTCACATCAGATCTCGGAGAAACTGAAGCCCCACCTTCAGCTCCCCTCGACCACTCCCAGCAGGGATGCACGGGACCGCCAGTTCAACTTCTTCAACGAAGACAATGTCAGCCAGATGACGTGGCCGACAAGTAATGTTGCAATAGTGCACGAACACCGCACACCAAAACCACACACACCAAAACCAAGGTACTAGGCCCTCCCACCACGACAAGGTGGACCTACGGGAGGGAAGATCATTATTATTATTATTAGTATTAGTATTATTATTAATAATAACATGCTTTATGAGTCACTCAATTGATGTTTATACTGTATTGGTTTATTATCGGATATTGTAATGACGATATTTTGTCAAAATTTTTGAAAAAATTCAAACGATTAAAAATTTCATTTCTTTCAATTTTAAACAGGCGTACGCGTAGGGTATTAATTAAAAAACAACTACTTGAGATATCGCGATTGTAAAAGATGGAGCATTGACATTGAACGTAATATGCTAATGTACTTGGCGCATATTTTTAAACAGTTTTTCACCTATATCTTATAAATGGTAATTTTTATCACGTAAATAGGTTTTACAAGAATTGTAGATCGTAATATTTTCTACAACAAATGATCTTATACTTTTTTTCCTGCAAGTCAACGTTTTTGAGAAATCGAAATTTCAAACATCGAATAAGATTGTTTATTTATTTACACCAGGAAAATCTTAAGTACAATCAAAAATATATTCATCTCGAAGTTTGACTGCATATCACAAATGTCGAGATCATATTTTATTTTTACATGCGATAACGGGCTGTGACACCCGGTCTGCAATTTTCAAAATGGGTAAAACAGTTTTTAAATTATTTGAAAAATGAAATGATCTACTGGAATGTGCACAAGTGTTTAAAAACATCAACTCTTTTCCAGAGCTTAACATAAGAAACGGAATTAACTTCTTCTTGCTATATACAATGGCTACAAGATGCTAGCACCCCATCCATGGAATTTCGAAAAAAAATTATACCATCTAATTGGTCACTAATTGGTCATAATTGGTCAGGTAGTCCCATTATTTGGTCAGCGATAGGAAACTTTTTATCGATGTTTTAAATTTTTTTCAAGGTCATAGAAAACTTTTAACACCCCATCTATGGAATTTCGAAAAACAAATTATACCATCTAATTGGTCACTAATTGGTCAAAATTGGTCATGTAGTCCCATTATTTGGTCAGCGATAGAAAACTTTTTTTTGATCTTTTACTTTTTTCAAAGTAATACATAAATATAAGTACCCTATCCATGGAATTTCGAAAAACAAAATATACCATCTAATTGGTCACTAATTGGTCATAATTTGTCAGTAAATTGGTCAAAAAGCAACAAAACGTAGTATCCCCAATAGGTATAATCCACGATCTTTTGTAATCAAAAAATTTCTAATACATAGTATTCTATTGATTTAAAAAATTTGTTATTAATAATTGAGTATACTAATAGTATACAATCCTTCTGCGACATATAAATATTTATGTAATCGTTAAAACGAATGCACAAACTAAATTTCAATAATCTAATAAGTGATTTTCATTTGAAAAAAGCTAAAATAAAAGAATAATAATGCAAATTAAAGCTATAATGTATTATTTAAAAAATATTAGGAGATAAAGCGAAAAAAAAATTATTAACAATATTTCAACACATCAAGTTTCTAATGCCAATGAACAATTATCTATACATAGCATCCGGCCAAATTCTCCAATGCCAATGAATAATTATCTGTACTAGCCTTACAATCTACGATTAAATAACTAGCCTAAAAAAAATTTAAAACATCGATAAAAAGTTTTCTATCGCTGACCAATTAATGGAACTACCTGACCAATTGTGACCAATTAGATGGTATAATTTGTTTTTCGAAATTCCATGGATGGGGTACTAATATTTATGTATGACTGAAAAAATTAAAAGATCAATAAAATGTCTTCTGTCGGAGACCAAATAATGGGACTACCTGACCAATTATGAACAATTAGTGACCAATTAGATGGTATAATTAGATTCTCGAAATTCCATAGATCGGGTATTAAAAGTTTTCTTAGACCTTGAAAAAAATTTAAAATATCAATAAAAAGTTTTCTATCGCTGACCTAATAATGGGACTGTCTGACCAATTATCAGATTTGTATTTTGCTGGGAAAAATATTTTGTTTTGTATAAAAAATTATTCTCTAGGACGTAAATTTAAGGTTTTAAATGAAAAAATAATCGATTCTTAATGATTTTTTAATCAATTTAAATCCATGTTGACGGTAATCAAATTAGTCAAAAAAAATTAAACATTAATGCTATTATTCTAACCCAATTTGCAACACTAGGAGGTGTCGATTGGTCTTGTAAATCATACCCCTGAAAAAGGCTTTTTGAAAAGAATCATAGATTCAGAAAGAATTATATGCAAGAATCATCATAGTTGATTTAATATGATTAATAAATCATTAAAAATCGATTATTATTATGTTTAATGCCTTAATATCCTTAATAGATTTCACTGGTAGAAGAATATTTTGTATTCAAACTATAAATATTTTTTCTCGTATACTACAAATCAATAGCTCAAAATCATAAAATTTTTCATTGTCTTTATACATTAATCTTACGGAGGGTATATGCCTTCCTCCTCGTAATAATTTACATTTGGCAAGGCACAACACTTTTAAATTACTTGATTGTCCGAAGTAAGGATGTATTAATTATTTTGATGAAATAGATGTCCATAGGTACTTGTAATTGAATGCTGATGGAAGACATTTATATCTACGTTTATTGTTAGTAATTTCCCATAACCTGCACAAGACAAATATCATATGACATATTAATTTTGTGTAGTTCAAATGTATTAAAGATTGTCGGGTAACAAACATATGAAATATGGATGAAAATTGTATCAGGCTATTTTATCAGTGATGGGAAAAATGCTAAAAGTAAATGGGTTACACATGAAAATCAAATTAGTATTCAACTTCGGTGTGAGAGGTAATAATATGAAAATTAGTATTGAACTTTCTTTGGACATTTTTTGGTGTTCGCGTCTTAAGATATGTAAGCGAAAAGTTCGTGCAAGGTTTTTCGCAAATATTTCGTGTCGAGGCGTGTTTGAAGTCATTATAGAACTTATAGAGCTTAAAATTCTCTTTAATTTTCTATAATTATGTCCTGGTCGTTTTTTTTTTTACCACTATTCGTTTTTAAATATCTCGCAAAGAATAGAAATTTTCGAAAATGCTTATTGAGTTGACGATATCAGTCAATTATAATGAATAACTTTTATTCTAAGTGTATTTTCGAAACGAATGGATTGGGTGCAAATAAACAATATAATTTTGAAAAATAGTATAACAGAAGTTTATAAAATAACTTTATGATGCATATAATAGAACTTTTAGATGAAAAGTTTTAATACTATTGTGATCGTAGACATCGAGTAATACCCGAGCCATACTCTTCAATGGACGGAACCTATAGATATCGATCAGATTATTCAAATTTCTATCATATGTTCATGTTTTTAGGTCCGCAGAGTTTACCGACACCATTTTTGGAAAAGACATGTTGTATGTGTCGTTCGTACACATTTTATTTGTGCACGAGATTTAAAACTTACGCGATTTATTGGAAAGCCTTAATTTTTGAAACAAGCAAACCCTTCCCCCTCCGAATACCCTTTTTATACCCGATATATAATGTATATCAGGATATATTAAGTTTTGTCCCCACAACAGATTGTTTTCTTTCATTTAATAAATTTACCCCATTATTTTTCTAAGCTGAAATTTGTATAATAAATTTATATTCATTTTCTTACACTTGGTAAATAACTTGGTCCTCTCTTCCATTTCTTCTGTTTTTCATGACAAACTTTTATAGAGGGCTTAATTTATAAGCCCTCATTAATTCTTTGAGGGAAAATTTACATAATAATTTTAAATTCATTTTCTCACACTTGGTAAAAAATTCTTGGTTCTCTCTTCCATATCATCACTTTTTATGGAGAAACTATTATATAGGGCAAATTTTATAACCCCTCATAATTCTCTTAGGCGAAACTATTATATAAGGGATAGCCCCGGAAAGATCTTTTTTGGAATCAAACATTCTTTATATTTTTTCTAAACCATCCAGAGTCCAATATTAGAATAGAATGTTTCACGTTTTTTTTTGATTAATTTCCAAAGACATTAATCGTGGAAAATAAAAGGTCCATCGGTTTATTTTAGTTACAAATTATCAGTTACTTACTATAGGCAAAAAATTTTGTTTTGTACTTTTAATTGTCGCTTGAAATTGAGTAATCGTCATCCGGCATTGACTACATTAAATATTTCGAATGTTTCAAACCACCCCAATTGACTTTTACCCAAAGAAAATCTACTTTTTTAATATGTTCAGAAACAAAAATCTTAAAATGAAATACACTTATGGTTTTTATCAAAAGAAGTAATGTTTATACCTATCTGAAGTAAAATATTGCATTCAAAAGTAGAATTTTTTTAAATATATACAAATATAAAAAAATATACAAACATAAGAATATTTAAGTCAAAACTTAATTTTAAATTTTATGTAATAAAAAGAGGGAATTAAAAAGAGGGACTAATGTTAAAAAAATGGTGATTTGTACTGTAAGAAAATGTTGTTCAGTTCACTGTTGTTCAGTTCATTTTTATGTTTCTAATTTTTAAATACTGAAGTTCCACAGAAACGCTCAATACGTGTTTCACCCCCTTGGGGAGCCATTCTCCCAGCAATCTGAAACACGTATTTTTTGGTGTGTAAAAGAAGCGAATTTTGCATGTCTCTAACTTCAAAAAAACCGAAAATCTGAATCTCTGTTTTATCCCCTTAAGGCTGAAAAGTGTATTTATTTATTTATTATTAATAGCCAAAACACTAACTTTCATGTTTCTAAATAAAAACGAGGCCTCAATATAATCTTTCATCGTAGACTTCACTCTTTTAGGGGTTGATTTTCGAAAAAACACTGAAATACGTATTTATTTGTTTATTATTAACAGCCGGCCTACCAATTTTCGTTATTTTCCTACATTAACAAAATTCTGGAAATAAAATATTTGTCAATAAATTTAAGTATAAAAAAATTGACGTTTTAAACAATCAAAATTTAGAAAAAATAATTCGCCAATTTCACATTTCTAACTGCAACTCTACACTGTCTATGAAGCATGTCTTACAAAATTTATATTTCTAACTTCTCAACTTGACTCGGTGATGATGAATAAGTCAGTCATTTGCCATATAATTTTATATTTAGAGATATGTAAAATTATACACATTTGTATAATACTACTAGTCAACAAGTTAAATTTTAGTGTACTAAAAATTAAAAAAACTAAACACAATGAAGTGATTATCAAACATTATCAAAAGATCATCACCAAACATCACCAAAAAATCGTTCTGAGAAAATCATCTTTAAAAAAAAAAACCGCATAGACATCCCATTAATACATTGTTTGTCGCATGGTAGCTGCCATACGGACATACCGATATGGCTCAAGGCTTTGTTCGATGGAACTGTGTTCAGCCACTCAAAGATGATTAGTACTTAAATTTTTAGTTTAAATCCCTACATAAAATAGAAAAAAAAAAGATGAACTTTAAAAGACTGAGCAGATTTTTAACAAACATAGCTAAGAACTGACATACTCAAACGGAATTATCTTCGTTCTGGCACTATAAAAACAGAACAAAAACGCGCCAAAAAATGTTATTGAAGGTCAAAGGTCGCGAAAACAAGTTTTTCTCAAATAACTCATAACTATTGGTTTTTCGTTAACAGAGGATTTAATATATTCCTTAGCTAATCTTCGTACCTAGGCATTATCCTTGATTCTAAGCTACTGTGAACGGACACTTGGAGGAGGTTACCTCCACCAATATAACGAGGGTTACCAGAGCCCTCATGGTGTGCAGACGAATCGCAATCGCAGGCAAGTCCTGGGGATGTACACCTAGAATCCTGCGATAGAAGTACACCATGATGGTAAGACCAGTCATCACCTATGGTGGTCTGGTCAAAGGAAACCGAAATCGGGAGAGCAAGGCAAGGACTCGCTAGAGTACAACGTCTGGCATGCCTGTGTATCACAGGCGCCATGAAGTCATGTCCAAAGGCTGCGATGGAGGTCATACTAGACCTCTCTCCCCTGCATCTAGCAGTGGAGGGTGCAGCACAGAAAGCGTTGTTAAGAATAACGGGAGGGGAAAAGACCTATAGGAGGGCTATTACGGGCAACAATCCCCTAACCTGTTTGTAAGACCTACCCCGAGTTAAAGCAAGTAGGTAGTTCAGCTTCGATAGGAACTTCACTACGGAGCTGAGCAGTAAGCAGGAGTTGAGTGGGGAGGACATGTACTACCTCAAGCCACATACCATAAAATGGTACACTGACGGGACAATGACCTACGAAGGCACGGGAGCGGGTGTATGTGGGTCTAGAACCAGATACTCTGAACCCATGGGAAAGTTTCCCAGTATTTTCCGCGGAAGTTTGTGCAATAACCAGGTGTGCTGAGTTCAACCTGAGCAGGAATTACAGGAAGCGGGACATAGTGATCCTCTCTGACTGCCAAGCTGCCATGAACTCTAAGATGGTGTGGGAATGCCTAGACCTGCTAAACAGGCTAGGCAAGGAGAATGGCGTTTCTCTGAAATGGGTGCCAGGCCATGCAGGCATTGAGGGGAATGCGACTGCTGATGAACTGGCAAGGAAAGGGTCGTCAGACCCTTTCATAGGACCTGAGCCGTCCTGTGGAATAGGCGAGGCCTACCAAAACACAGCCCTCTGGAAGGCAGAGGAAGCAGAAAGAACCAAGCTCTGGGAAGATTCCCCAGGGCTGCGGCAGGCCAAAATCCTTCTTGGGCAGTATAACCGAAAGAGATTCGAAACCAGCATTAAGCGCACAAAAAATGAGCTACGAATCCTAACGGGTTTTCTCGCCGGGCATTGCCAGCTGAATGGGCACCTCCGAAAGATGGGAATCATCAATTACGTTTCATGCAGGTTCTGTGAGCTGGAGGAAGAGACTCCAACTCATCTCCTACTTGAATGTGAAGCCGTAGCACGAAGAAGGGCTGCTTTTTTTGACCATTAAATACTTCAGGAGGATGGCTTACCATCCCTGCACCCCACCCAGATCATCAAATTTTTCCGAGAATTGTGACTGGCTGAGGATCTCTGATACAAGCCTTAACAGAGCAGTAGTAGGGGGTCACAATATATCATATTGGTCGCAGTGAATAATAACCTCCAAGTAATAATAATAATAGTAGCTAATCTTCAACAATAAAAGGTCCTTCACCAAATCCACGTAATACGTCAACTACTCTAGTTTAAAAATGATAAAATTGGCTGCCTAGTGTTTATTGGTTTCTTACATTAAATACTCAGGATAAAAGTTTGTTGCATCATTACGCCCAACGTTTTCAGTCATATATCTCGAGAACTTTTGGTCCTACGTGAATTTTATATAGAACCTTTTTTATGTAGAATTAGCTAGAAAATAGCGTTTAAATATAGTTTACAAGATATTTGAGAAAAACTGGTTTTCGTGACCTTTGACCTTTAATAACTTTGCAAGCGCAATTTCGTTGTGAATTTTTGCCAAGTTTCCATAGTGCCGAATTTCGTTAAAAAATCTCCTCTTGTGTTTTTAAGAGATAAAATTAATTTAACTGGGTCATAGTCAATGAACTAAATTCGAATATGTGATATTTCCATAAGCAAGATTTAATATATACTAATTACAGAGCTGAAATTGTGACAAAACTATTCAGTTTTATTAAAAAAACTTTTCCAAATTGTTTTTTGATAAGAAACAAACCTTTTTTGTCTTTTAACCTTTTCTCCTTATAAACGTAGACATCTCGTTCACTAGCTAGAGAACGGATGGACTGATTTTTCCCATTCCCGAACTTTTTAGCCCAAGAACACACACACAAAATTTTAACTGGTAATCTGTTTTTCTTTTTGAGTTATGCGTTGACAGACAGACGGTCATATGAAGTTGTTTAAAGTAGATTAACTTTACAATGACTAATGAGATTAAATAATTATGTTATATTATAAACATAATTAAAAAATCGCATTAGTCTTTGTAAAATTTTTAATCTACTTTAAAAAACTTCATATGACCGTCTGTCTGTTGTTATATTATAAACATATAAAAGGGTTTTGAATGCAATCGAATGAAGCTATTGATTGTTAATAAATAAAAAATTTATTGTTTATTAATAAGTCAATTCAAATTTAAATAACACAAATTATTCAAAAGTCATTCATTCATATGTAAATTGATAAGTCTTCCATATGTTCAAATAATAGTTAAAGAAATTAACTATTTTTTACCCCTATACACAGACTACAATGAAATATGTATAGAAAGGTTATGATCGGCGTTTAGCAAAATCTCATGCTATATTTTGAGCGAAGGTATGAATACATTTGTCCCTGTATCAACTCTGTATCACCTTCTCCAGCAACACGAGCTTCTTCTTCTCCTCCGAAGACACAACAGCCCACTCCTACCCAAAGCGATGCTCCTGTAGTTTACCTTATGGATCGTTTTTATGTCATTTTCTACAAGCAATTGGTACTATGCTCTAATTTTTGTTCTTCTTTTTTTTTAAATCATATAATTAAAACTATTTTAAGCGTGAAATTTTTTAAAAATACAGTTGTGAAAGGTGTAAAGTGAAAATTCAAGTATAAGAAGCAAAAAAATCTAGTAAATAACTCCAAATAATAAGCTCTGTCATTATAATCAAAAAGGCTAACATCTTCTCCCATTACCGGACATTACCCCGTGTGGAAGCATCTACACTAAATGGGACTCCATAATGGGTCCATTGTGTGCAGATTGTGTGGCGAGGAGGCAGAAACATCAAGCCACATTATTTTTGACTGCGAACCTCTAGGTTACAGCAGATACAGGATATTCGGTGCATCTCACCCCGAATATACGAACCTTCAGTAAGACCCGTTATGCCAGCTCCTGGCTATTGCGAACATATGGAAATCTCGTCGCACTGAAGCAGAAGGGGGAGCACAATGGACCTTAAGGACGAAGTGCAATAGTTTTAGACCCCAATATTAAATCAATCAATCAACATCTTCTCAAAAATTTAAAAATAATTTCATTACTCTTATATAGGTGTCTGTGACGCAGTAAGTAATGTGTTTAACCTATGTGAACATTTGTAAGTGTAGGTTGCAGGTTGCAGGTTCAATCTCTCAGGAGTGACCGTTTTATATTTCTTTTCTAATTGCATTAAACATACAACATTTTAATGCCAGGGTAGTGATTTTATGGGGTAATTTTCTTTTCCTTTTTTATTGAATTGTCCAAAACTATATAGGCATAAAAAAATTCAGTGATTTATTTAAGTTATTGAATAAATTATATCCGATCAAAAACATAAATGTAAAAAAGGGCCGAGTTTTCGGGGAGATACTTCAAATAATAGGAGCTCCTTGAAAAGTAATGATATCCAAATAAATAGCCGAGTTATTTACGAAATAAATAGCTCGGTAAACTGTTTACCATGAAACTTAATAAAGTGTGAACTAATAAAATTAATGAAAAAATTTGGCTTAAATTTATTTCCTAAGTTTTTCTTTAGTATGTTTTTAAAATTTTATAACTTGGCAAGTTATTCTTTCTTTTGTTTAAAACCTTTTAACATTTGCTTCGTTATAAAATTTTAAAAACATACTAAGGAAAAACTTACGAACTAAATTTAAAGCAAATTTCTTCTTAGATTTATTCAATTCATCCCTCATTCAAGTTTCTTGGTAAACAGTTAACCGAGCTATTTATTTTGTAAACGGCTCGGCTCTTTTATGGGATATCATCGCTTTTTAAGGAGCAACTATATTATGAAGTATCTCCCCGAAAACTCGTCCCTCTTTTACATTTATGTTTTTGAACAGATATGATTACTTTTCGCAAGGCTTAAATATACAAAGCCGAAGGCTTTGCACAAAACGCTATATTTGGATAAATGTACCCTTACTGTGTTTCGCTCCTCAACCCTATCATTTTATACCCATATCATAGGGGTTAATATGGAACTTATAAATCGCTATTTTGCGGCGGCCGACCGTCAACATCTCTGTAAATATTAGAGAAATAAAAAATTTAATTATAGTAAAACTAATTTTCTACAACCTTGTTCTTATGTGTTTTTCGATTTTTTCAATATAAAGAAGTTATACCAAATTTTGTGTTTCTCCTTCCCAATAACCCCCTTTTCCGATTCCCGTCATGCTTACCATAAAAATGCATTGTTTTCAGAACTGAACCAACATGTAAAAATTAAACTCCGCAGGAAAAGAGGAAGTGGGTCAAATTTAACTTGCAAGGTTCCATGACAGATTCTACATATAGGTTTTGAGATATTCCGCGTCGAATGCAAAAAACCGTATCCTTCTAGCATTTTTACAAGTGGGTTAAATATAAACACCAAACTTATAATAATTATATATAGAAATAAGGACCAATAATAAAGCAGCAAAGTTTTCAAAAATCGTGGTCAACTCTCAACAGTGATCTGTTGCTAAATATTAAGTATATATATATTGATTATGTTAATTTTATCGAAACATAAATGCTATAATTTTCGATTTTCCGATATAAATTTCGTGGTTTGATCATTTTCCTTTCGGTTTGGGCACTATATTTAACTGTATGCCAAATATCAACTTTTGAGGCGTTCCCGCTATTTAATGATTTTTGAATGCAAATAACGTTTTAACTGTTTATTTTTTAACGGTGATTGAAAAAACCGTCTCTTATAATTCCTTAAATAGGATATATTCGAGGATATATAAATCAGCAATGTAGCAATGTAGCTTTTGGTTCAGAAATTATTTCGGGGTAAAATATCGTCTAATATTTCCTACAGTAATAGTACTGTAAGCGCGAAGGCAAAAAAAAACCTTAAACTCGGCCTGTCGCACTGCCGTGTTGTAAATCTGCCTCGCATAAACAATATTTAGTTTTGCTCGAATATACGAACTTCGAAGATAAACAACTCGAAATGTCCAATGTAGATATACTTAAGGCTACTGTGGTTCTGAAAAAGGATGTGCAAAATGTTTGCGAAAAATTAGACCAATTTGCGAAATTAAAACTAGTAAAAAAAGCTTAATACTCTACGGTTCAAATTAGAAGCATGATAAAAACGTCATGGAAGATCAAATAATAATTTTTTTCAACAACACGTTGAAAGTTGACTGTACTATAAAGGATTTTATTCGGAAAATAAGTAAAACTCGAAATAAATTAAAGTACCCTATCATAGTTGATTTTGTTTCATGGCGAATTAAAACTCAGAAAACTCACTTATGGGTAAACCGCAAATTACCAAAGGATACGTCAATCTACTTATTAGATGATTTGTCACCTGCAGCACTTCAGAAAAGAAAATATTTAATACCCTGTATGGCACAATTTCGTAAAGAAGGGAAAAAAAGCGGCTATCAAATAATATAAGCTAAATCTACGACCCTAAACATACTCTGGTGGGGTCAAGCAGCCCCCCACCAAAGCAGGGGGTAGCATTACAACCTACCAAATAGCAGCTAATAAACCTTTACACAAACCTCTACAAATTAGGAATACAACTTTCGATTGTGTATTGGAAGACAAAATAAAATTTGTATTTTGGAATTGTAATAGAATAAACAACTTTCTTAATTTAGATAATAAGCAAGAAATAGCTTTAAAAAATTTAATGTCATAGGATTCAGTGAAACATGGCTGTGTAAATATTTTGATGATAATTTTAATTTGTTAGAGGAGTATCACTGTTATGACCTGCTATACAATCTATGTATAGCAGGAAAACTTAATTGAATAGGTAAGAGATGTATTATAATATTTGTCTATTTTAAGCCTAGCTACGATATTGGTGTGGTAGCTGATTTTATAAACGACTTATTGAGCTTATTAGGTATACAATACCTAGATACATTAATTTTTAATGGCAGGATTTATGAGCTGCAGAATAGGCACTATGGGTCAAGAATATAACGAGATTTTTGAAGGCACACATTTGAACAGAACTAGAAAATCTCAAGATATTATCAATTAAAGAGGTAAAATACTGACTGAATTTCTGTAGGGTTCAAATTTTCATGTTATAAATGGTAGGGGTGGGTCGGATCCGGAAGGACAGTTAACATTTTTCAGTATTAACAGTATTCGATTTTGCAATTACAAGCATTGCTTTAACGTCTGATCATTTACTTTGTAGGTTGTAATCATGTCGGTATTCCGACAGCGCTGTTTCTCGTAATAGAAGCAAGCTTATTTATAATAAAATTAAAAGTTTTAAGTGAAATGTAGAAAAAATCTCATCATACTCCGAATTACTCAAAAAATCAGAATGGCCAATCTCAGAATTAGCAACACATTTATATCAGGCTATGGTTACAAACATTACAAACGTAGCAACTAAAACTAATATGTGTCATGAAAAAAACAATTATTAAAAATGGCTCTGAGGAAATATTAAAAAATAAAAATAAGGTATGCTTTGACAGATAATGCCAACAACCTAAAACAATTTTAAAAAATGCTTACAAAACATCAAAATTCGATAACTTATCTCATACAAGTATGCAATTATATATTGAAAATAAGAAAATTACAAAAGTAGGAAAAAATAAACTAAACAAGCGTTGTCCAAACCATTAAACGTATAGCGTACTTATTAACGCTAGGGACGGTAGGGAATTTTGGCGCACCGTTATAAGATTAGGGTATAATTGGAGAATAATTTTTTTTAGTACTCCACTGTTTAAAATTTATTATTATTTTGTTTTCATATTTTTATTATTCAAAAAATAATAATTTATATAATTATTGGTTTATGCGAGTTGAGAATTTACATAATTTCAACAAACATTTACTTAGATCGGATATGACTTGCGTATATCCAAGCTTACTTCGATATTTCCGCACATATTTCAAATCAGTTACAAAAGTACTTGTCTCAAGACAGTTACTAAAATTAGTTGGCTCAGTACAGTTACTAAAAGTAGTTGTCTCACATGAATTAATCAGATGGTATTTTGAATTTTTATTTCTTCAATTTACAAATTGAATATTTATTATGGATTGTGCTGAAGTATCGAATAGGCGAATTAATGGTTTCTATTTGATTGTATCTAAGTATATTTTTTTGTATAATTTATTTAATTCACCATTCCGAAACTTGTGGTTTTTCAAACTCGTCACATTTCAATACACATTCTATACACATTTTGGCTGTACAATTTATGTATTTTATGTGAATATGCAATGACTTTTTCAATTTATAACTATATTGTTTTGTATACGCTTGGTATTTTTGGCCTTGTAGTTTTTCTTTACAGAAGCGTAAAGTCCCCTTTATATACAACTATGTATGTGAATTAAATTTGTAGTGTATATTTTTGCAAATCAGACATATCAGAATCAGATTTGTATCAACTAATCACTAAAATTGAGGAAATTCAAGCGCGAATAACTACAACACCCGTCAGTGTAAACGTTCCTTCAATTCAAAATACGCATAATGACTCTAAATTTTTTTGTACCTTCTGTAAAGGTACTAATCACAGTTTTAAATATTGTTTTAAAAGAAAAAAGGATAATATAAATGTTAGTACTACGGTTCCAAAAAAACTCGCAATAGACCCCAAGTTTCTTATTAATGATGTTATTTTAAATTATACTATTTTACCCCTACAAACCATTTTCATTCAAGGTTATCCTTTATTAACACTTTTTGATTCCGGTGCTACTGTTAATGCTATTAAAACTGCGACTTTTAACAAGTTAAAATCTAACAATAGAAACATCGTCACCGAATCAATTGATAAAACTATTTCTTTGCCGGGAAATAATTTTTTAAAATGTAATTTAACTGCGAAACTTCATTTTAAATTGGCTAATTTTTCATGGACTCAAACTTTTTTTATAGTAGATTCATTACCGTTTGAGGTAATTTTAGGTGTTGCCACACTTAAAGATTGCAACATCATTTTGGACTTCTTTAAGTCGACGATCAAATTTTATTTTCATCCTAATGTTGAAATACCGTTTTCGGGTTTTTGTAACAATAATCGAATTATTAATACCATTGTCGAAGCGAAAGTAAATCTTAATAGCAAACAAACCAAAGTGTTGCAAACACTTCTTCAAAAATTTAAATCGATTTTTTCTGACATTCCTGGTCTTGCCAAGGGTTTTGAATATAAAATTAAGTTAATCGATAACATTCCGGTTTGTAAAGCTCCTTACTATCTGGCACCCGATAAAGCCAAACTTTTGGACGAGCATGTTCAAGAGCTTGTTACACAAGGGGTACTTTCTCCTTCGAACTCTAATTATAGCTCACCCGTCTTCTTTGTTAAAAAGAAAGACGACTCTTATCGGTTAGTCGCTGACTATAGGTTTGTTAACAAACATATAGAGTTTGATCCGATGAGTTCAGCCAGTATGGCTCATATTTTCGCTAGCTTAGGTAATTCGAAAGTGTTTACACTCCTCGACATGAAATCCAGTTTTCATCAGATAAAATTATCAGATGACTCGAAACATGTCACCGCGATCGTCACACAATATGGTCTGTTTGAGTACAATACCATGCCTTTTGGGCTAAAGGTGGCTAGTCAATCATTAGCTCGTTTTTTAAATTCCAGTCTCGCAGAATTTCGTCATAAATTTCTTCTTATTTATTATGACGATTTAATTGTACATTCGCCCGACATTGAATCACATTTAAATCACCTGAATCTCTTGTTCACTAAAATAAAGTCTATCGGTATCACTATTAATCCTTCTAAGGCTCGATTTTGTATGTCGAGGGTACGTTTGTTGGGTAGCGTAATATCCGCTGAGGGACGCTTTATAGACCCTATTAAGGTGCAAGCAATCAATGACATGCCAACTCCAAAAAACGTCAAAGAAGTTATGCGTCTAGTTGGGGCTGCGGCTTTTTACTCCCGCTATATTCCCATGTTCAGTCAGATTGTAGCTCCGTTAAACGATTTAAAAAAGAAAGGTGTTAGGTTCAAAATTACTAAGGTTCATCTTGATGCAATCTCTACTTTAAAAAAATCTTTAGTAAGTGCGCCTGTCTGAAAACATCCTAATTTTGACAAACCTTTTGTGCTACAAACTGACGGATCAGCTACTGGTCTGGGCGCGGTATTACTTCAAAAGTATGATGACGGTTTGCACCCCATTATGTACTGTTCTCGAAAATTGAATCCAGCCGAATTAAAATATAACAGTCATGAATTAGAACTTCTCGCAGTAGTAACGGCCCTAGATAAATTTAAAGATTTTTTAACTGACCGCAAGTTTACTCTACAGAATGACTGCAGGTCGTTATTGTGGATTTTTAATACCCCCAATAAATTTAATAAATTATCTACGTGGATCCTTAAAATTTCGAGATATGACTTTACCCCGGAACATATTAAGGGCAAATTGAACAATATGGCCGATTTTCTATCTAGGTTATACGAAACTGACCATATATTAGTGAACAAATTTTCTGATTCAAATCAAGATTCAGGCAAAAATTTCATTAAAGTTAAAGAGTTGCATAGCAATGATCCAGGTTATGCAAACCTTTTAAAAAAGATAACCAATACTTTGGATCAAACTGACTTAGAATCGGTGAATGAAGAAATCAGGAACAATGCGCTTTATTAACGTTGATGTATTATTAAAAATACATCATAATACCTCTTTTAATTAAAATTACTAAATTAACTTAATTTCATATTTATGAAAATAATTGATAATTCAATTATTTTCTATAAAGTGTTTAATTTTTTTTTTAAACTAAACACCATTTTTTTTTATTTTTTTTTTTTTAAATACACATAATAACAATTTAAGTAGCATAAACCCAATTCATATAAATATATTGAGTCAATACTTGCTTATTAACCTGCTTATTAAAAAAATTGGACTAAATCAACACTTAAATTACTACATAAAAAAGGCAACACTCAAAATCCTGAACAATAGGGGTATTGCTCTGCCGGAGGCTATCATGAAGATCCAAACAAAAATTGTTAGCAATCGATTGCTTACTTGGGCTGAAGATTCATAAATCTTACCAGAGACTCAAGGTGCGTTCAGAAAAGATAGGGATTGTCAGGACAACATACAATTTCTTAATATGTAGTAGCAATTCTAATGCAGAAATGTCATAGAAAGTAAATAAATTATGTTGCTTAACTAGTGGCCTACATGATTCTCTTTGTTTGATGCCAAAAATTAATCTGAGTATTCTTTTTTGAAGAACAAAAACTCGATTACATTAAGTTGACATACCCCAAATAATTATCCCAAACTTCATAAATGAATATGCAAACGCATAATAAACCGTTAAAAGGTGCTTCCCTTACTGCCGTTTTAGTGTTCTAATTTGGTAGTAACATTTATTTAATTTATTACTGATGCTTCTTGTCTGTCGGGGGACAACGACGATAACCGGGTTCTTCTTGCAAGCGCAAAGAGAGAGGCATAAGTTAGATGTAGAAAAGAAGCTGGCTAAGCCTATCCCCTTGATGGACGCTACACTTATATGTCACCATATCGGTTGAGACAGTACGTTTACCAGATCGATTTGTAAACTTTCAGCAGCAACAATAAAAGTTGATGAGATTTAGTGTCAAATACTTTCTAATAATCCACCCAGGCCATACTCAAGTCGCGTTGATATTGACGAGCGTTTTGGCAGATATATCTGTCAACTAGAAGATTATATTTGCAACCTAATATGCCACGTTCGGAGTCGCGTTATTCATTCATCATCATCAAAACCGGTTCTATGGTTGTGAGTATACGATCATTAAGAATGGAAGTGAACGCTTTGTACACGGTATAAAAGCATGTTATCGATCGGTAATTGCTTGGAACTGAAAGGGTCCCTTTTTGGGAACCAAGATGGGAAGGTTTCATATTCGAAGATATATGAAGTGAAGTGCTTAGCAAGATGTGTATGTGTCAAAGGTAAACGTTTCCACCAAGAATTAGACACAGCATCCATGCCAGGTGCGCATTGATTCTTCTTGCCTTTGAAGCCAAGGACCACTTCATCAGCGGTCACAGATGTTATCGCCACTTTTTCTGCTAAATGAGTGTTGCAGAACCCTTGAAACAGTCTGATTGGTGTTATACTACTATCTACATTTGTCGACTTTTTATATAAATCACGCCAATAGCTGTCGATTTACTGAACTGTCGGTTGCTTCTCTACGAGAGAAGTTTCATGAATACACGGGATGGATTCGAGAGAAAGGTCTCATTTTCTCGAATACACTCTTCCCGTTTAACTAGATGTTTCTCTGCTTGTTGGTAAACATGATACCCTTGTTGAATGTGTGATGCTGGTGCCTGAATTCACGAGCAAAGCTCCACACGTTTGGGGTGAACGGTCTACCAGTCTTCTGGTATTCTAACACACATTCGATACGTGATACCGCCTACCGGAGAGGTGTAAACTTGTACTCAATAGTGGGAGGAGAGAGTGCGCACTGTGCAGCATAGACTGAGCTATCGATTTTGAGCTGGGTATTAGCCTTGGTTAAGTGTTCGTCGTCAATTTGGTTGACTAAAGCGATGTCTCGTGCTTTTGCAAATGTTTTGCGATATTTAAGTAGGAGAGCGTTGATGCGTTTAAATAGGTCATTATCGGTTGTTATGAACGCATTTTGGAACCGATTATTAATCTTCTCCATATGAGTGTTTGGTGGTTCAAGAAAGGGGCTCTAAACATCTACAGTCACTTCAGTGATGAGGGTGATTGGCGGAGCTGTGACCGCCGATCACACAAGTACTACTGGAATATCTCTTGACATTGATTGCGTTTGTGATGTAGCTTCTTATATAGGTAGTGGTGAGGTATTTCGACATTCCCTTTCCTGTGTGTTAGTCTCAGTATCTGCCACTTCTCGACACTAGTTCATCCTGAGATGTCCAATCCTATGTCTCAGCTACTAACGTCTCACGTGTGAAATAATCCACACCTATCGCAGTTTGCTGTTCCTCATCCCCCATGTTCACTTTCGGTTCCGTGTCCCTGTTCATTCGTTCAAAATGCTGGCTGGTGAGTCAAATACGGTTTTGATTAGACGGGTTGCTTGATCTCACAGATGTTACGATTTAAAATGGGAGAGTTCGGGATACTTTTCGCACCATATGGTGTACATCCTTCCCATGTAGCCACGTCTTTTTGGTTCACTGGCTAAGTAACATGTGAGCAGGTTAGTCTGAAGAACCTTCGTCCATTGAATGCGCTGATGGTAATGACGACTATTTTGGGTACTCGATTATTTTGTTGAGAAGTGCCTTCAGATGGCTCCTCGGTTAATGAAAAAATTTGGTTTAGTGTAAAATGTAATGTAAAAATTTGTGCCACTAGCAGATCCGAAGGAGTCGCCACTTTTAGGTGAGGTAGAAGCTTCATCTAAAGGGAAACGAGATTATGTAGGAGTGAGTCGATTGCTACTTGCCTGAGAAAAAAAATTCGATTTGAAATTTGACATAAGCAGGAATTCAACTCATTTAGCCGCTGAGTTAACCCACGGTTGGATCCTTAGCTTCCCTTCATGCTGGCTTGCAGGCTAGGTACAAGGCCGTCCCACCCCGACAAGGTGGATTCGCGGGAGGGTTAATATTGTTATTATTGTTGTTATTATAATTGTTGCCTATTTTAAGTTTGTTTCGGATTGGTGGAGATCTTACAGTTCGTGTGAGCACTGAATTTGTGAATATTAGTCAACTATTCTCCAGTTTCAGAACTGATACTATGGACCTATAGAACATACATTTTTACCTCGTCAAAAAAAATTAGTTTGTAATAAATTTTATTTTGAACACTAAAGTCTTTATATTCGGACTCATAGCGACCTGAATTAGAGCTCCAATTGTTTGGCTTATACTTTTTATTGTTATCAAGATTTATATTTATATTTGTTTGTGTTTGTGTTTATTTTTATTATTCTATTCTCATTATGTTTCTTTAATTTAGTGTACCAACCACCTGTAATAACCATTATTATTTATTATTATGTCATTTTCAACGGACTCAAGCCACAATTAGGTGGTTCTTCCTCGTTTTCTCGCTCCGGCAGAAAATTCTGAAAATGATTTATCATATAACATGGTAGCGTGTCAGACCAAGTCTAAGCACTAACTTTGTTTACAGGCAGAATTAGAGACGGTTTTTAGGACTCTGTATCTCAGAAACCAAAAAGGCTATAAGCTGTTTAAAAACAAACAAAATACATCCTTGTTGCATGTACTCTAGTAATGTGACATTTATTTGGATATAAAGGATTTTGCGATGATTCCTGAATAAAATGAATTCATTATAGAATGCATATTTTACTGAAAACGTTTTGTAATTTGTAAATGGAAGAATTAAAACTATTTTCATGACTACGCATACCTATTTGTGAAATATAAAGAAAACCATAATCAAGTATTTACGATTATACTTAACTCTTCACCGAATTATTGAAAGTTATTAACTAACAAAATATTATCCACATGATATTGTACACAAGTTAAATACACTTGTCCCGCTTAAAAATATTTTTTTTATCTTTGAGTACTTATAATAAAGTACATTTTGTCTAAGGCTAAACCTAGGATAATGTTTGAGCTACTATGGATAGTATTTTTCTAAAATCTTAATATGTATAAATGATACACTAACCTCGCACCAAAACTTTCTATTTATTTGAAGAAATTAAAAAAGTAATTTGAAACAAAAGTCGAATGTCGGAATTTATTTTAGGGAATTTTGTTGAGGTTTTAAACTTTTACCCCTTCAACTTACCATTAAGTTTACTACACCATGTAAAATCCATAATTATTCACAATATAATATGGTATAATCTCAAAAATAATAACCTCATCGCTGATACGATGATTATGTTCTGTGGGTCTATACCAGCCAAGTAGCCGCGCTTGTTAAGGCGTTGTGTGTACTTGGAACTGGGAGGTAATGAGTTTGTGTCCCGACATCGGCAGTTTGTCAATTATTAAAAAAAAAAGAGGGGGGGCGTTTAATTGACTAAACTGTTGGCGTATGGACAAGAATGAAGTAACCGGCTATGATTGTGAAGGTTTTTTGCAGTTTCCTTCACGAACTCCAGATGAGTATCGGCATAGTTCCTATCAAAGTCGGTTGCAGCCGCACTTCCTACCAATTCCTAGCCTACACACAAAATTCCCTGTCCTCCACTCACATCCTCACATCCTTAGGCATCACAATGGACCTTATGGTCGAAGTGTGTCCCTTCCAGGACAGCCTCTACAATCTATCTATCTAATATATGTTCTGTGGGTCTACTCACATCATATAACACCAGTGTTCATTTGAAAAATTACCACTTAAATATTAAAAAAAATATTTATTTTAGAGAAAAATATTTCAACAAAAGGTGCACAGTTTAAAGCGAGGAACATATGCAATAATTATATTTTTGCTCCGTTCCGCGTGTTATAACTTTTCTTAAAACAAATAAAGATTTAACAATTTTCCCTATCTTGCACTGTTAAAAGATAAAATATATCACCCGACACGGATGCATTGAAAATAAATATAATTATTGCATTATGTTTCGCCTTTCAAACTGTGCAGTTCTTGTTTGAATATATTTCTAAAATGCATATTTAAAAAAATAAGTCGTAATTTTTCAAACGATCACACAGTATATGTGCTTGTGCACCGTTCACATTTCTGATTTTTAATTACACGTGACTCGTTTGTTTTTGTCCAATATTTGAAATTTCAAAACTTCGTAAAACAAATAAAGAAATTTGACTTGAACTAAAATTAATTTCCAAATATCGATCCCTTTGTATCGTTAAATTGATAATACTTCTTGAAAATTTTCTTAGCTATGTTACTATGTTTTGTGTTTCCTACGAATCGTAAAGCATTAATTACGAATTGGTTTTTGGTCTTTACTGTATATGTAATGTTCGAGTAATCAATTTAGTTAACCTGACTAAAAAAGGAGGATGGTTCTTAATTCGTCTGTATTTTTTTTTTTTATGTCTGTTACCTCAGAACTCCGTTATTTATGAACCGATTTTGAATTTTGTTTTTGTTTTAAAGGGTTTGATTTCCGATTGGTCCCATTGTCACCAAATCGCATTTGGATGACGGGATCCCCTAAAAATCGGGGAAAATCCTCATTTTATAGTGATAACCGATTTCTGCAAAATTTTAATTTTTTTTAAGGGTATATTCATTCATAATGGAATAATAAAAATTTTTTTTTAAAACCGACTTCAAAAAAATTTTTAACAAAAAAAAACCAACTGCAAAAAAAAAAAAATTTTACAAAAAAAAATAAATAGCAAGTAAAAAAAACTGAAAATCAGCTATGAAAAAATGCACAAAAAAAAAAAAAAAAAACGGATCAAAAAATTGCACTAAAAATTAAAAAATAAAAATTATTTTACAATTCCCGACTTCAAAAAGGAGGATGGTTCTCAATTCGTTGTTGTTTTTTATTGTGTGTTACCTCAGAACTTTTTTCTAGATGAACCGATTTTGATGATTTTTTTTGTTATTAGAAACCTGGTATTAGGTACTCATTTCCACACCACCCACTGAGGTAGAGGTACATTGGCGCGTTTTTTTTTTTACGTGGTCTCCCTGGTAGGCCTAAATCCACGTTTATTTGAAGATACTACTTCAAGTATCTTCAAATAAAAAAATTTTTGCGCAGAAATATCGAACTTTAAAAGCGTAAGAAATAGAGCATTTAGAAATAGTATATTAATATTTCATAATAAAATTGTGCTTAGAGTCAGCGAAGCGGGTGGGTATAAGCTAGTTATTTCTATAATACCACGTTTGATTTGACGATAAAGCCAATAGGCACCGGAACTCCGGAATAAAACATAGCATCCTAGCCGTATTTGAAATTGTACTATGGTCAAAAAGATTTGAACGGTATATCCCGCATTCCAATTGCGCTACTTGAGGTGTATTATGTGTGGTCAACTTTGTCGGAAGACAGATTTCGTAGCGTCGTCATTTCGCCAACGATTTGTGGTCGTGTGGTTTATTTAATAATTTGTTGACGTCCAAATCAGATAAAGCTATGCCTTTCAAACTTTTGACACGACTTAGAGCAACATATATTTGTCCTTTTGCAAAGTTTTTTTTACCAACGTCGATCACAGCTCTTTCGAGGGTGGTACCTTGTAGTTTGTGGATGGTAACCGCCCAGCTTAATATTAGAGGCAGCATACTGCGCTCCACATCTCCGTAATCCTTTATTGCCTGAAACGTAGTACTTGATGGAGCTATGGGAATGCAACCATCACTATCTTTTAGCCTAAGACCAATAGTTTCGTCATCAAATTTAATGTACACGGCTTCAGGTAGCTCTCCATCCTCCAGCTGATCTCTCCTCAAAACCGGCCATTTGATTTTTTTTATTATACCCATAGCTCCATTCACTAGGCCGTCAGAGACGGCGATATTGCGTCTCAACATCACTCGGGATTCGACGCCAATTTTTATCGATGGCAGAAGACCACCACAGTTATTGACGTCTTTAGGAATTACGTTCTCTGGCGGTTTTCTACCATATGTCTGTACTTCGCGAGACTCATCCACTGCGTTGATCTGATAGGTTCGGTGCAGCTTTGCATTTTCCTTGCTCATTTTGTCGTTGTAATCGTCGACTTGCCTGACCGTGGAAAAAATACGAAGGGCGACCCCATCCGCAAGTTCGCCATTTAAAGTCACATAGTAATTCCAGCTGAGCCGTCGTCAATTCACCTACCCGTAAGCTATTCAATAAATCGATGAATTCGGTATCATTGCGCTTTCGCATGTTTATGGTCAGTTCACAGAAGGAAAATTGATGCCATAAATTGACTTCTACTGATAACCGCGACGGCTGCAGAAAACACCAATTCCCTTTCACCGTAGGAAGCTGAAATATATCACCAAATGCCAAAATGTTTACTCCACCGAATAACTTCTCGTTATTTTTGTATTCTTGAAGTCTTAGGTGAATCATTCTTAAGTTCTCATAGGAGACCATCGAAATTTCGTCTATGATTAGCCAATTTATATAGCGCCACTTACGCCTTTCATTCTCGAGTCTTTGACCTGTAATTTTTTTGTAAGTTATAGTAAATTTTTTTTCAATAGGAAGCAAAAAAATACTATGTCGCGTTTTGCCAAAAATTTGCCGAGCGGCAACCCCGGTTAACGAACCAACTTCCACAAAGTTAGGCTTCGGTAGTATATCAACTGTTGGTGCGTAACAACGCTTAATATGCTCCACGATTAATTTCAGCAGAAATGTTTTCCCACTACCTGCACCGCCCGTGCTAAAAAGTAACAGCTTACTTTCGTCTCTAAGCAAATCGTTTTCGAGTGCTGTTGAAACTTTCTGAAATAAACCCCTCTGTTGGATATTTAATCCTCGAATGCTTCCTAAGAACATTTCATCTGACATGACGGCTCGTTCATCCATGTCTTCACAAAAGTTATCATCGTCATGTACAATTTGTTCACCAACACCAACATGGGAGCATTGTCACCTCGGTTTTACGCGCAGCATTAAGGGCGGTAGCTTGCGCAATAGCCTGTTGAATAATTAGCTCAGCATGAGCAAATTGTTCTGCGCCGACGTTACCTTGCAACGGGCGAAGATCTCTTTGGCGTCTTAGAAAACAAACTTCAGCGGTTTCATTTTCGAACAGTAACTCGCCTTCATTACGAAATGGTATGTGGCATACTATTAAACCGTAATAATATGCTTCTTTGTCACTATTAATTGTATAATAGCGGGTACGTAATACTGTCGATCTATTTCTTACGCGCATTCTCGTATTGTCCTGCAATCTGATATACATCACCGGCAAGATATCTTCGACTCTCAGTTCAGCATCCCCATTGTCCTCTGACCATGTCGCGTTAGAGACGGTTTCAAAACGGACGGCAAATTCAGTAAGGCATAAATTATCCAGATCGTTTGGGCGTAATGCATATCGATCAAAAATATTATTGTAAATACCGGTTTCATCACTGTCAAATCTCAGAAGTCTGAAACGTTCCTCCGGTCAGCAACTATTTACAAAAACAGTCTTTCGTGATGACATTTTTAATTGCAAATGACATAATCTGTATGAGCATTCGGGCGCACTCACCAAGCGTTGATTTAAAATAGTCATTTTCACTGAAAACAATTGTTTCCAAACATCACCACCTTGTCTCTTAGCATTCGAAATAGCGTTTCGAATTACATCACATGTATCATGTGATTCGCATTTACTCGCATATTTTGCGACGTAGTAGGCCATAGCGGTGACATTACTACACCGTTGTACGTCAATATTTCCCTTCCATAGACTTAAAAGAACTGCATTGTAATTGTTTACCATGGTTTCATTTGACGATCGTTTCAGTAAACAGAATCGTCTATTATTACCAAGTGCTTCATCTGGCCCGAGACAAACGGTGTTTTCACTTTCTGGTTTTGGAAAATCAAATCAACATTCATCAGATTGGCGATTTTTTTTGCATGTCGCAGTGTGTTTATGAATCTGCAAATCTTCGACTAATTTGCCCAAGATAGGGTCATTAGGAATTAATGAACATGAAACCAGTCTTTCAATTACGGCAATTCTTTCTGGAGTAGAGAAATCCGGAACATTACCACACCAAACTAACATATGCAGGTGTGGGCTTCCGCGGTTTTGAAACTCCACTCGGTACCAAAAGTCTTCAATACGACCACCCAAGCAATCTTTATTTGTCTTTAAGAAACGCATGAGAGCGTTAACACGCACTGTGAACTGTCGTGCTAACACTATCGGATGTTTTTGCACTAGATTCAAGCGCTCCGGGAATGACAGACGATCGACGTCCTCGATGTCACGTCCATCGGCGATTAGCAACGCTTTTATCATGTCTGACCAATTTAAATCATTGCATGAAAATGTTAAAAACCATGTGGGAGGCCCCAAAGTTCTAACCAGTGCAATCAATTCAGAGCAACATTTCCGCCAATATGATGCCGATCCTCGAATATTTCTCATAGTGAGATGCATATTATCCACAAGTCCCTGTTATGTTTACTCTCTTTGACCTTGCGGCATCCTACATGATACAGATACGCTTGATTTCGCACGAAAGTATTCAACAACGGATAGAGCATAAAATAAATATCATTTCTGTTGAACCTCTTGTCAACACTCATTACCCGGTTTTGGAAGTCATCAAGGGGGGTATACGCATTTTCTCTTTCCTCGCCAAAACCATTCTTGCCATTTGGAAAAAGAAAATACCAACACAATTCCTCCATACGGCGTTCCCGCTCCAAATTCAAGAGCGGTGCAGTTTTCCTTGTGATTGCGGCCAATCTCAGTATATCATCGGTTGAAGATCTATTCATATTAACAACACTTTCTAAATTAGGTACATTATCGTCTATGTTTTGGAGCATACATGTAGACTCGACATAAATGTTGCCCAAGTAATTATGGACAGGTAATGGTAGTTGTGTTGTTGTTTGGGGGGGGGGGGGGGGGGATACAAGTTTGTATTATTGGTTGGAGGGAATCGTTTGGTGTAAACGTTGGACTCTCTATCCTTACTATTGTCGATTGTTCCAATATGGGCGATTGTATTTGAGTGTCTAGAGTTATAACTAATGCTGTTAATGAAAAACATTAAGATTATCCCGAAAGTTTCCTTCAGGCACATTATTTGGCGACACAAATAAATTGCGACGTAAAATGGCATGCAAATCGTCCAGTTCACTGAATCGCATACAACAAGCGGTACCATTTATGGGAGCAGAAGCCCCCGTGGGACCACGCGAATGAGAGTCAAACAAAAAGTAAGTTTGATTATCTGGTAAAGTTCTGCAATGTACTGCTATCGAGATGGCGTTTGCTGTAAGTATCCCATTGGAGTTTTCTCTGAAAAAACTAACTAGTGCATTTTTTAAGTTAGGGAATCCATCGGAAGTGTTGTCATTGTCAATGTGACCATTACAATTGGTTTCCTCAAGTACTGTGATCACAAAATTTTGTCCATTATATATAAGTCTTGGACTAAGATCTGTTACAGCAAGGTACTCAGGGTTTACCTCGCCGGGCGCAGGATTATCTCTAGCAGGGATGCAGTTATTGTAGTATTTATCGCCAATGATTACAATGTAATCGATATCACTTTTGGCTCACTTGTTTGGATTTAATACACTAAATGCTGCACAAGCAACAGCCGCTATCTCAGTACATTACTTACCCCGAGATAAATTAAATCGTAAATCACCTTGATTAAATGATCCGCGTAATATTGCCTTGTTGTCATTTAAAGTGACATAATGTTGTATTGAAGTAGTTTCAGAAGCAACACCATCCTGTTCAGGAATAGAATTTTCAGCTATTTGAACTATATGAGGAATGTTCAAGGTAGTTTCAAAATGCACCTGAACATCTCTATAAAGATGGTTATTAGAAATTAATCAAGTTAACGCTCGATTCAGTCATTGTATATCCACGACGAATTCTTTAGAAGATGAAAGGTTTTCGAGACTTTCTACTACCAAAATTAAACCAGCTTGATGTGGTGTCAGTGGTAACTGTTCAGCTCTTTCCACAACATCCTTTGCAAATAAAATGACCTGCCCTTTACACCAATTTTGACAGAAACGGTTATTAAGTTTAACAATCTTTAAAAACGGCACGATGCGACTTAAAAATCGTTCTTCAGCGCTCGTCAAATTGGCTAATTCTGGTGGTACTTCTGCGGGTATCATTTTGTTCCAATATGCAGTTGTTGGAATTTTTCTTTTAATATTTTCTTCTAATATGTTTATTACAGCGCGAGCATCTAGTTATTGTACCTAAAGCATCAGTTCTTCAGGTAATAGTGCATAATACATATCTACTCGTAAATTGAAACGCTGTTGTGGATAAAGAGTTCTTTTACAAACGACACGTTGCTCTTCCGTCTCATTCGATAGGCGATCAGGGATCAAGCCAAGACGGTGGACACGTTGCTCTTCCGTCTCATTCGATAGGCGATCATAGGTCAAGCCAAGACGGTGGACACGTTGCTCCTCGGTGTCATTGGATAGGCGATCATGGATCAAGCCAAGACGGTGGACACGTTGCTCCTCGGTCTCATTGGATAGGCGATCATGGATCAAGCCAAGATGGTGGACACGTTGCTCTTCCGTCTCATTCGATAGACGGTCGTGGATCAAGCCAAGACGGTGGACATGTTGCTCTTCAGTCTCATTCTATAGGCGATCATGGATAAAGCCAAGACGGTGGACATGTTGCTCTTCAGTCTCTTTCAATAGGCGATCATGGATCAGGCCAAGACGGTGGGAATGTTTAGAATATTCGATTTTTGAAGTCGGGTTTCCATTTTGTCAAAATATTTTTTATTTGTATGACTATTTGTAATAATGGGTAATAAATGATGTTACACCAACCAAATTGTTTAATTGGAGAATGTTATTTAAAACATGAATGCAGACTATGGCAGTCATTGCTGTCACATGATAAATTTGAATATGAGAACCTGTTTTAAATGACGGTATCTTATTTCCTCATGATTTTACAATAGATTTATAACTTCATAAAAATGAATCGAAAAAGTAGAATACATCTGTCTATTTATCTACCATAGTAGTACTATGATAAACCTCCACAAATTGTATAAACTATTAAATTGTACACTACTAAATCAAAGACGACAGCATGATTATACTTTTGACAAGATTACTTAAATATATGTATATAAAAGTGAGATAGTGTGATATGTGTTGGTGATGACGTGGTACTATTGTATACGCTATGAGTCGAGTTCCGTTGGTGCGGGACCTTTTTCCACCGTCTCCAGTAACGGTAATGGGGGCTGCTGGACCATGGATTGGAGAAGAGACACGTCGTTCATTGCCACCTCATGTTTACAAGTACTACCTTACTCGGACACGAAATAATCGACGACAAAGTTTAAAGGTATCATAAAAATCCTATTCAGCATTTCGAATTTTTTTTCATTTTGTCATTTATAGTTTTGTGCAATCTTAAGGTTATTTTATCGGCATTTAAGTAAAATTTACCGATTTAATGTAAAATATGTTGTATGATTTTTATTACAGTTTTAAATTAGTTTGTACAATCATAAAAATTAAGTCATTTTTTGAAGCAAAATAGTAAATTTAAGGAGTTAATTTTATGGTTGTATTTTAGACCCCAGTAAATCGGTATTTCGTCTTCTCCTGGGCTTGGTAGGATCCTTGTCGTTGGTGGAGAGGCTTAAGTGCATCGATGAAGGGCTATGCTACGTCGTCGGTAACTATGTTACTGGTAGGAATACCCATGCCAGACAGGAAGGCTGTGAGAAGCACGACCAAGAAACCATCCAAAACCAAAGCTACGGTGCGGGCATTGGGCATTGGGCCGAAAGCTAGGGCTACAGGGTCAAATGCTGTCATAAACAATCCTTTTGAAGGAACCTACGAACTCCACTGTATAAATGCCCTCCCCATCAATTGGCCGATGAGGTTGTACACTCGTGGGACTAAAATGGTGAAACAATGTAAATAAATAATAACTCTGGAGCTCAAATCTCCTCAAAAAGTGAATCAAACTCTGAAGAACTGTACAAGTTAACCTCGCCGAGACACACAAAACTGCAGGTACATCCAGCCTAGCTGAAAATCTAGACGATAAACTCCAGAATCCTTTCCTGAAGGTGGAAAGGAAAAATCTCTCGGGTGCACCCCGGAAAAAAGAAGAGAAAGCCAGGGCGGAGGAGAAACCGATTCCTCCAAAAAATCGGAAAATCCGGATAAAAAACCGTAAAGCCCTGTTTTTCTCAGAAACAGTGATACCTGTGGGGTCCGATTCAGGAAATCAACCCTTGGAAAACCCACAAGAGAAGAGGTCGAGACATGAAGATGGACTCCAAGCCCGAAACAGATCTCGATAATGCGTAGAAAGGGGAACAAGCAAGTTCTTTAAATACCTTTGCCGAAACTGCCTTAACAAAAAAGATGAGCATTGCATTGCTTGGGTATCTTGAGGTCAAAATGACTCAGAAAAATTCTGAAACGGTGCAACTCTCAATGCTACTAACCCTCTTTATACAAGTGCTCGTTGAGTGCCCACAATATTGGGGTTGCCACCTGGAGGGCCATCGTTGTGCGGTGCATAGGCACATTAGCCATAAACTGCCTCATGAAGAACGTCCGGAATATCAGGCCATGGTAGGGAGGGGAACTTATCGTCGGGAATGCAAGAGCCCTAGTGAACACATCAAAAGTTCTGCTGTATGCTTTCCAGACTATAACTCCGTTGAAACGGGCAAAATAATCAAAACTGTAGGAGCGCAGAATGCAAACCTGTACACTGAGGAGTGGTAAATTATCAACACCATGAGGGCCGTTGTGGGACATATCATCGTGCTGGAAGTGAGGACAGCAGATCTGGGGTTGATTCAGGACCGAGGGTTTAAGTTATACCTCGGGTTTGGTCAACTAAACCTTAGACCACTGAAAACATCAGAGGGAAAAACGAATGTCAGATCTTCGGATGCTTCAGATAAACCTCCAGCACAGTAAGGTGGCCTTAGCTGTCTTCTGTCAAAAAGTGCTGAAAAGTGGAATTTCCATAGCTCTGGTCCAGGAACCTTAGGTTTTGAACCATAAGATTTTTGGACTAGGAGATACTAGAGGACAAATTTTTTACGAAAAAACTCAGAGAGACCCACAACTTCCATTCATGTAAGAAAGGACATCAATATCTTGCCACTGTTAGAGTTTTGTCAGGGAGATCTCACAGCGGTAAAGGTAAAATACAACATGGGGAACGAAACTGGACTGGTAATCATCGCTTCGGTCTGCCTTACCTATGATGCATCTACTTCACCACCATCAACAGAGATGGAAGACCTAATCCAGTATTGTGAGGCAAAAAACCACTAACTGATCATGAGATGCAATGCGAACGCTCATCATACTGCATAGGGAACTACAAAAACAAATACAAAACGTGAGTACCTCTTTGATTATATCATAGCTAATAACTTGATTAAATCATAGCTAATAGCTCGGAAGGAAGTCATTGATGTAACACTGAGCACTTATGAAATCAGGGGAAAAATTAAGAAATGGCTAGTATCCGATGAACCATCTGCATTGGATCACAGACAAATCTATTACAAGGTGAGAACGGACCAATTTAATATACACTATCGGGATCCGAGGAGAGTAAATTGGGACGAATATAATTCGACACTAAATTTCAAAATCGCAACAATACCGGAAAAAGTTAAAACAGTATTGAACATTGAGCTTACTGCAACGGAGCTTCAGCAGGCAATAAATAATTCAATGCAAGAAAACTGCCCGGACGTCTCAAAAGACATCAGCAAGTCAAATTGTTGGTGGAATGAGGACCCAAGGAGTCATGAAGCCCTTACCGAATACAAAAGGTCTCTGAAGAAAGACAAAATGGACTTATGAAGGAAGCTTTGTCAATATGATGAAAACACATCTAAAGAAGCAAGACTCCATCGTATTCTAGCGAGGAAACCCGCTGACACCATCGGGTCACTTCGTAAGCTCGATGGTGAGTATACTAGCTCCGCGAAGGATACACTCGAGACACTGCTCTGGGCTCATTTTCTGGATTCGGTAGCAGTGGATGGTGAAAATCCTTCTCAATAGCAGCTTAACTCAATATCAGGGTCTCCCACCCATAGGCGAGGACTTGAAAAGAGCGGCGATTGCCATTAATCGCTCAAAAATCGAATGGACGATAAACTCATTCGACCCCTACAAAGTACTGAGACCAGATGGGATATACCCAGTGCTTTTACAAAAAAGAGCAGAGCATCTTTGAACTCTGCTTGGTCATATATTCAGGGCAAGTATGGCTACGGGTCATATCCCAACAGTATGGAAGCCAGTAAGAGTGATCTTCTTGCCTAAACCGAGGAGGCTCAACCACTTCACGGGACTTTAAGCCAATTTGTGTGTCATCGTTTTTTGTGAAAATAATGGAACGACTAATAGGATTTCATTTGGCTCAGGAGGCATTGTCGAGAAATCCGCTTCATGCCAGCCAACACTCGTGTCAGGTTAGAAAATCCTGTGAATCAGCCCTCCAGAACTTGTATACTGGATTGAGGAGGGGTTCGCAAGGAAACACCACCTTGTGTGTTTCTCTTGACATAGAGACGGCACTTGACAATGCCTATTACAATTCCATGGTTGTTCTGCATGGTCGGCATGGAGTAGAAGACACTTTTTGCAGGTGGATGAAGTCTATGCTGATAGGAAGAAGAATACAAGCTTTCCTTCTTGAAGCGCCTGTCACTGTGAGAACCACAAAGGGATGTCCGCGGGGTGGTTTCTTATCCCCACTCCTGTGAAGCCTGACAGTGAACATCTTACTGGTGAACTTCAACCAAAATACTACACACAGAGATGCGCGGACGAAATAGTAATTGCAATCCAGGGACCCTGTGAAAGCACAATCTCGGAGCTTATGCAAAATACTCTAAGATATGCACTGGAATCAATCAGGGATTGAAAAGAAACTCTGGTAAGACCGCACTAACCCCATTCACACGGAAAAGGAAGGTGGATATTATAAAACCACCCATCCTCTTCGATGGAAGGGTACAGATCACAAGAGAAGCCTAGTTCTTTGGAGCAATGATGGACTCTAAACTAACATGAAACCCTCGTCTGGAATACATAACAAATCTTCTCTCATGCTTTACAAGAGAGCATGTGGAAAAGTCTGGGGTCTAAAACCCAAAATGATCCACTGGCTATACACAACAGTAGCTAGGCCCATCATAACCCATGCTGCTCTAGTGTGGTGACCAAAAGTGAACCAGATTACAGCATGCAAAAAGATGTCCAGGATCCAAAGACTGGCCTGTTTGTACATCACTGCATCTATGAGCAGTACCCTACTGCTACCTTACTGAGGCTGCTTCTGCTAAGCATTGTAATAATAGCTAAAGCGAGATCCAGTGCCTATAGACTGTCTTACAATAATATTTGGATGAATAAAAATCAGGTTGGACATGACAGGGTCGTGGGAACATCAATTATCTCAGACCCTGTCTTTGAAATGATACTCCTTCTCAAAACTTTTCACTGTAGTATGTCATAGGGTCATGTGGTCGAAAGGAGAACCACCCTACCTCAAGAGAGGAATCGTCTGGTATACAGACGGATCCAAAAATGAAGAAGGATCCGGGGTGGGAATCTACGGTAGGAGACCTAATGAAAACATAAGCCTCAATTTGAGGAAATATGCCACGGTCTTCCAAGCAGAAGTCTACGCCATACTGACTGCGTCCGTGAGAACCTACGTAGAGGCTACATAAACCAGAACGTATGTATTCTTTTGGACATTTAAACTGTATTAAAAGACTTGTCAGGAACTAAGGTCACCTCAATGGTAGTCAAGGATTATCTGAAGGAACTTCTGAAACTGACAAAAGTGATTTCGAATGAAACGAAAAAGCAGATACCTGTTAGAGAAAGAAGTGAGTCGAAATACTCTTCACTGGGAAAAAGCACTCTCGATGCGCTGAGGCTGAACGGGATGCAATTGCAGAAGTTTACCGGATTTATTACCGGGCATTATCCCCTGCGAAAGCATCTGCACACAATGGAACTCCATGACGGGTCCATTATGTGCAGATTGTATGGCGAGGAAGAAGTAATAGCCACATAATCTTTGACTGCAAACCTCTAGGTTACAGCAGATACAGGATATCTCTCTCTGAATATATAAACCTTTGGGAGGACCTGATAAGCAAGTTCCAGGCTATTGCGAACATATGGGATAGGCGAATTTCATCGAACTGAGGTAGAAGGGGAAGCACAATGGATTATAAGGTCGAAGTTCAATAGTTTTAAGACCCCAAGAAGAATCAATCTATCAATCGGTATTGCGTTTCGCTGATTCATTTATGTGCAAAACTTTGTGAGAGTCTTTTTTTTGAAGAGTCCGACAAACTTTACCTCTACAAAAATCGAGAAGCGTACGTTGCATCCGACGCCCCCAAAATGTCAAAATAATGAGGTTATATTTCCCGATACATGCAAGTATAATTTTTGCAATTTTTAATATATAATTTTGATTGTATCAATCCAACAATGGTAATTTTAAACTGAGATTATACTCGAACAATAGTAGTCGTCAACTGAACAATGTCAAATTTCAAAACTGAATAATGGATTGGTAGAATCGTGCCTTTATATATAGCCAATATCAAAACGTGTTCAAACGAATTAACAAAAAAACATTGTTTTTTTTCAAACATACAAATAATTATTACAGAATACCCATCGGATATTTTATTTTATTTTTTATTTGTATATAGTAGAATCGGATATTTGTATTTGTGTATTTGAAATATGTATATAGTAGTTCTGTTTGTAACTTGCTTGTGTGATTTGATTACATTAAAAAAATAATTAACCGAAATAGTTATTTACATTTTTTATTTTTTTGACAAAATTTCTTTCTGCCTCTTGATTTATTGCCTAAGCATAATTTACTTGCTTGTGTGATTTTAATATAAAATAATATTAGATTTTAAAGCGTTTTCGAAAAAATTTTAAATCAAGATGTCGTTTATTTTTCAAGTTATATCGTTTAATAAATATTTTTCGTTGATTAAATAACTTCTAAGAGAAAAAAAAATTATCCAAACCAGATATCATTTTCTTTTTGTATTTAGAACTTTCTTTTGTAGTTTTAAAGATTTTTCCATTTTGCAATTAGAACTTCCAAAAAAAAAAATTCTCATAAATATTTTTCATAATATTTTTTTCTATTATAATTAGAATATAATATGTGTTGGGGTCAGAAAAATTATTCATAATAATATTCAATACAATAAAATCTCCCCCTGTAGATCCCAACACATATTTTCTAATTTTCTATTATATTTGGTCGACCAATTTATAACTTAGAACTATTTTTTTAATTGTACTAGTACTTTTAGCTAGCTAGCTTAACTTAAAGTGGACGTACACATTACTTAGTTCTTCGTTCTCAACGGCGTTTGTTAATTACCGGTCGTCTGGGCCGCAAGTTGTACACTGTGTCTATTGCCTTGGCATCTAGCTCGTCTACATTTGGTACATCCCGTCGTCTTCCATCACCTCCATGCCTTTGGCCCCCCAATCGATCCGGAAGTAGTTGGCCGAACACCTCATTCCCCACACTCAATCCTTCCAGATTCAACTGGTTTGCTTCAAGCGACGTCCATATATTTTTGTGTGAGGTACTGTATCCAGTATATACATTCCTGTTGGTAAACTTCTCAGCACAATGTAAGGTTCTTCCTATTTCGGTGCCAATTCACTATGGACACCTTCCACCGTACTGCTAAGCCCTTAGTTACGCATCTAGGAGCACTCTCTAGGTCAATAAAACAAACCCGTCTCCATTTGGTCGTTTTCCTCGGCCTTGACCAATATATTTGCCGAACTATTTCATCATTCTCTTTACGTTCTTGGCCTCTCTCATGGACCCAATCTTGAATATCTTGATGCTCTTCTGCATTTTGTATTTGTATTTGCCATTCCCCAGACTTCTTCATTTCTGCCTCCAGTAACAATTGATCCGGCGAGAAACCAGTTGTTTTATTTGCTCAGTTACGTATAGCGAACAATGACTTGGGTAGTTGTTGGTCCCAGTTTTTGTGGTTTCGATTCAATAAATGCAAACGCAACAATTTTTTCAATTCTTGGTTCTGTCGTTCCGTGGGGTTGGCTCGTTGGTGGTATATTGGAGTGGTCCATATTTTTGTTTTCCAATTTGTGTTCACTACTTTCCCTTTTTTTGATCTGACCTGAGGACCATTATCACTCAGTACTATGCTCGGATAACCATAACGACTGAGTACTTCATCCTTGAGTACTTGACTATCTTCGAGATCGACGTGGCCCCCAATGAAAGTGCATCGATCCATCTAGTGAAAAGATCAGTCACGACCAGTATATTTGTCTTTCCCCATTAAGTCGATGCTAACTACTCCTATGGTGAAATAGGTCTTTGACTTCTCATAGACGAACTTGGTTTCTGATTCAGTGGCTTCACTCTAGCACACGTGCCACACCTTTTGACGTATCTACGAATGTCATCTTGCATCCAATACCAATACACGCGGTTAAGGATCTGACGATACGTTTCTCACAAACCAGAGTGTGCTGTTTCGTCACTGTCGTGATATCTTATCTGAAAACAAAGTCGGCGTTTTTCGGGAACCACCGACACCATCAGTTAACTATGGTACCAGAGGATCCCCTCAACTACGGTGTAATTAGTTCTTGTTCTGTCCACTCGTCGACGTAGATTAGTTTATAATGGAGTATTGTTCTCTGCGATGTAACTTTTGATGGCAGTCAGATCACGATTTTCATCCTGCCATCTTCGTATGTGGACTAGTGTGGGTGTTTCTACATCAATGAGGTTGAGGGTAATTGGTGGTTTTGCCGTCTTCTGTATCACCCACTCCGGAATGTCTTCCACTTCTTCGTCTTCAGCCTTGCCCTTTGGTTTTCTAGACAAGGAGCCGGCGGCTTGATTACCTTTTCCGGGGACGTGCATTATCTCAAAATCATAGGCTCCATATGTCAATGCCCATATTACTAACTTAGCTCGAGTATCCTTCGTTTTGTTCAGCCATTGGAGCGCTGCATGATCCGTTTATAACTTGAAGTGTCTTCCTTCCAGATAGCCTTGAAGCTTCCTAAATGCCCAGATAATTGAAAGATATTCTTTTTCTGTTGTGGCCTACTTTTCTTCCATGGGTTCAAGTTTCTTGCTGGCATAATTTATTATTCGTCTTGTCTTGACATCATCTTCCATTTCAAATAGAATTGCACCCAATCCAACGTAACTAGCATCCGTATTTCAACAAAATGTCTTCTAAAAATCAAGATGTGTTAGCTTCGGTGCATTTACTATGGATGCCTTGAGACTTTCGAACACCTTCTGATATAATGTTAGCCAGCGCCACTTTATGTTCTTTTTCAGCATTTTGCTTAGAGGTGCAGCTATATCTGCATAGTTTTTCACGAAGCTTCTTTACCAACCTCATAATCCCATAAATTGTCGAAATTGTCTTCGTGTTCTTGGTACAGGATGATTGCTTATAGCTTGGTTTTTCTCTTTCTCTCTGTCAATGCCGTCTTCACTGAAAATGTGTCCCAGTTATTTGACTTTGTTGCTGCCAACGACACATTTGCTTGGTTTACAAGTTAACCTATGTTGTTCTAGTCTTTCAAGTACAAGATCCAGGTGGTGTAAATGTTCGTTGACTGATCGACTGTAAATTAGTATGTATGTAAACGGACGTATTTTGTCCCGTAATAGATTTAATAATGTCGACACCACATCACCAATATTTCTGTCGGCGAGCACTCTTCTGAATAGCTGCACCTTTATTTTAACGAACGCTTCTGTCTTCATTCCTGTGGGTTGGAAAACGGTCATCAATTCAAGTTGGAATGAAATTTTTTATTTGAGGCGCTTTTGGTATTCTAAAGGTCAAGTTTGTTAATGAGTAAAATCGGACGAAGAGAAAAAGAGTTTTGAGGGGGGGGGGAAATACAAAATTTTACTATCTCCCTTTATATTTGAAAAATCGAAAAATTTTTCAGGAGTTAAGTTATAGGTACTAAGTTTTATTGTAATTTTGTTTCTTATCATTTTTCTGTAACACTTATATTTACAGAAATATTTACAATTAAAGATTGAAAGTTCAAATTCTAAAAATCTCTGTTCACTTAGAGTTTGAGACAAATGATCAAGTAATGAATTGTAGCAAACTTGTTTTTCTAAAACTTTACTCCTTATACATTTTTCGATTATTATAATATTAAGAGAGATATTTAATAGTGTGTCCTTGACATGAATACATTAAACACGAACATTTTCAAATAAAAATTCAACCGACTTCTAAAATCACAAAAAGCCGCTATATTAAAAAGCTAAAAATAACAATTTACAGATTTAATCCAAAAGACAATTCTTGCCAAAACCTATCACGAATAATTTAGTATATGTAACTATACAAGGTATATTAAGTTTGATCACGACTGTAACGCTTAAAAATATTGATCGTAGGCATGATTGTTTGGTATATGTGTTTATAAAATTTGGCCATTTCCGCATGTCCATCTGTCTGTCTGTAGGCACGATTACTCAAGAACGAAAGGAGATAACAAAAAAGTAAGGTCAAGTTCGATAATGGGCAAAATTGGACTATATTTGGGCAAAACTGCTTATCTTTAAAACCATTGGAACTTGTTTCCCTTCGCTCGGGGAGGGGGGAGTATATCTTAAACCGTAAGACCTACTCTCTCTTCAGACTTCTGAAGTCGATTTCCGATTCGTTCGTCCACTCTCTCTTCAGACTCCTGAAGTCGATTTTCCAATTCTTCTTTTAGTTGGTTGGCCATCTTCTCTTCACATCCTTTGTAGTAGATCGCCCATTTTATTTATCCAGGTTATTGAAGTTGGACATCATTGCCGCAAACATCCTCTCCATGGTGGCAGCAACTGGCTCTTTCGGGTCGGAAACCACACTTCTTCGCGGTTCTGATATGGGAATGGTTCTCAACGGTGTTCATTGGATCCTACTTTGATGTTTCTCCAATCTCGCCTGCAAAGCCTCTCTGGTGCCACTATTGTCCAGTCCTTCCGCGTCCAACATCTCACGAAGTCGACGTATGGAAATGGCTTGCCATTGTGAAACCTTTTTTCCCTCTGTGCGTCTCCACGTCCTGTTACGGTCGCCACTTGTTGCGGTATCTAGGCTCCTTTTATCCTTCAAAAGAACCACTGTCGAACCTACAACAGATTCCGACACTCGACACAACAAAAAAAACAGAATATTAGTAAAAGTTTTACCAAATATCGTCAATTTGCATTTCAAATTTTTGTGAAATGCAAACCTGACTATATATGATTTAAAGAAAAAAAGAGAATTTGAATTTAACTACCTTGTCCCCGCCATTTTGAAATTTTTCATGTATAGGGATTGTGCTGAAATGTGCTCAAAATGTGCTATTATGTGCCGCATTCAATGGAAAGAAAATTCAGTGGTATAAAGAAAGAAGAAAACACAAAACATAAAATATCTCTCTTAATATTAGAACAATCGAAAAATGCGCTAGGCATAAAGTTGTAGAAAATCATGTTTGCTACAATTTCTCACCTTATCTTTTTTGTTCAAACTCTAATGTGAACAGAGATGTAAAGGAATTTAATGTTCAATCTTAAACCGTCAATATTTCTGTAAATATTAGGGTAACAGAAAAAATTATAAAAAACAAAGTTACAGTAAAACTTAGTACCTACAACATTACTTCTTATAAATTTTTCGATTTTCGAAAACGAAAGGAAAACGAAAAATTTGTTTCTCCATATAATCAGATGTTTTGGTTGAAATCGATATAAGCTATCACGTGCTATATTGAAAAAAAGGTGCATCGCGAAAAATATAACTGTTATGATGAGGTCCTTTCTGGCCAGTAATATATATATATATATATATATATATATATATATATACAGGGTAAATCAAATGTCATGGAGATTTTTGAAAGTATGGAAAGGGTATGAAATTGTAAGATGAAAAGTCCTTGAACATTTTTGCACCTGACCCACCGTTTATTAGATATTAATTAAATAAAGAAGCCAACTAGAGAAGTGCGTTAACGGAATAAGAAATGGTGGGAATGAACGCAGCGGCAGCAGAGATACGTGAGGGGAGAGAGCTCTCAATTCAATGAATTGAATGATTCATTATACCTGAAAACTATATTTTTCGTTGAAAAATTTAAGCAATTAATCATCCATAATTTAGCTCACTAAAATATTGAGAAAAAAAATTATACTTAAGAATTTATTAATGTTTTTTGCACTGATCAAATAAATTTGCACTTTTCGTTAAGTAAATTGAAGGTTTTCAAATATCGAAAACTGATTTTTTATCTTGAGTTTTTAAGATCTTGAATTTTTGAGATTCTAAAAAACTACTTTTATGATAACCCCAAAAATGAAAAATATTTTTTTAAAGAACTGTAACACTAATGTACCGATCGATTCCAAAATCTAGTCAGGTCTTAACTTTAAAAAAACAACGTCAAATGCCGCAGTAAAATTGCATCGCCAGTAATCTAAAAAAAACTTAATAATTCAGTTAATTATATTTTTCGGAAAAGAAATGGTAAAAATTTTCAAATTTTTTTAAAACACTACTATAAAAATATTGTATATATATTTTGTATAATATATGTATATATATATATATATTTTTTTTGTTTTGTTGTCAAAAATTTGCTCCCTGTTTTTTCTCTTTTCATTATTCCTTTTTTATCTTTATTTTTATGTCACAAATTGTGATATTCATCTGTATGCCATTGAAAATGGAAACTTAAGGTTTCCGAAACGTCAGGTTATCTTGTTTTATCTTAATAAGTTTTGTCAATTCAGGCAATTATTTTATCATTATTCTAATTAATACATTTGCCATTATTTTCTGCGAAATATATATATATATATATATAAATTTTTTTTTGGGATATATATATATATACATATATATATATACATATATATATATATATATATATATATATATATATATATAAGTATATTAACTATTTTTTGGGATATATATATATATATATATATGTACTTTTTTAAATAACCGCTAGATAGTCTGTGACTATCTAGCGGTCACTGTTTTATTCCGACTGGAATGAAATTTGGTATTCTAAGGGTCAAGTTCGTTAATTGGTAAAATCGGACGAGGGGTAAAGGAGTTTAGAGGGGGGGGGCATAATTTGTGCTACCTACTGATCGGTTTGAAAAGATCCCCTCATCAGATTGTAACTTGATGACAATGGGACCACCTGGAGAGTATTTTCTTTCATACAAAACAATAATTTTCAAACTCGATCCACAATTGACGGAGAAATTGGTGAAAAAACATTTATAAAAAATACATATAGTCCAACATAGAATCTCTTCCTTCTTTTTTGGAGTCGGTTAAAATATTTGTTGATTTTCTCATTTCCACAGAAACTATACCTTACTTCTTAAAAATAACTTTAAAATTATTTTATTAAAATTTTGTTTCAATTTTGAAATACAAATTTTGATTGTCGCTTTCACAGTAACTTTAAACTACAATAGCACACTATTATTAATCGTTGTATCTGGTTTTATTTTGGCTATTAATAAATTTAAATTTTTCATATACTAAAATCATGTCAGATATGATATTTCATTTTAATCACATTAAAATTGTGACAGGTTGAGAGTGATTTATGTATTCGCTAATTTAAGGAAATTCGCTAGGTTGACGCAGCTCCTGCGTAACGCCTTTTTTTAATTTATAATTTTGATTATATCAATCCAACAATGGTAATTTTAAACTGAGATTATACTCGAACAATAATAGTGTTCGACTGAACAATGTCAAATTTCAAAACTGAATATTGGATTGGTAGAATCGTGCCTTTATATACAGCCAAAATCAAAACGTGTTCAAACGAATTAACAAAAAAACATTGTTTTTTTTTCAAAACATACAAATAATTATTACAGCTTACCATTCCAATATTTGCATATAGTAGAACATAATATTCTGTTATTTACTTGCTTGTGTGATTTGATTACATAAAAAAAATTATTAACCGAAATAGTTATTTACATTTATTTCTTTTTGACAAAATTTCCGTAACTTAGCTTTTATACTTATGTTCTTACTTTGAAATATATTTTTAAATTTAGTGTAACTTTGTTTAGCTAGTTTGTCTATGGTTTTTAGTAGTACTATCACTTTTTCCGTCACTCTTTAGTATTTGGCCAAGATATTTATACTTAGTGACTTGTTGTATTGGTGCGCCCCCTAACAATATATTTAATTTTATATTGTTTTTTTGGTTTGTAGCTACCATACAAACTGTTTTTTGTATATTTATTTTCAGTCCCTAGTTAGTTTCAGATTTCCCCATTGTTGTAACTGCTCATGTATTTAGTTGGAGCTGGAGATTTTGTTCACTATTGGCTAATAGCAATGAATCATCCGCATATCGTAAATTGCTAATGTATTGACCATTAATATTAACACCCAATTTTTTATATATGTTGAATAGAATCGCTGACATAACACATCCTTGACGTACTCCACGTTCTATATCGATATAATTAGTTAAGACATTTTCGTTAATTTTTACGGTAGATTGTTGATTCCAATGCAGAGCTTGATGATTCGAATATCTTTGTTATCAATACCCATTTCCTGAAGAATTTGAATAAGTTTCACGTGGTAGACTTTATCAAAAGCTTTCGTAAGATCTAAGAACCACAAATATAGGACTTCGCTTGAACAAACGTTTATTTTAAACTGATGATAATCGAACACGTATTAATTTTTAATTTGATCTGAATTGATACAACGTTAAGTTATAACTAACTTGACTAAGCCACTAAACCAAAGCCACTTTATATTTTTCTTTTTCTTCAGCATTTCTGTTAAAAGTGCAGCTATATCCTCTTAGTTCTTCACGAAGCTTCTATACCAACCACATAATCCAAAAAATTGTCGAAGTTGTCTTCGTTTTCTTGTTACAGAATGATTACTGATTACTGAGCGTCCTTTTTTTCTTCTTTTCTGCCAATGCCGTCTTCGCTCAAAATGTGTCACAAGTATTTCACTTTGTTGCTGCGCATGACACATTTGCTTGCTTTACAGGTTAACTCATGTTGTTAAAGTCTTTCTAGTACAAGACCCAGGTGGTGTAAATGTTCCTTGACTGATCGACTGTATATGAGTATGTCATCCAGGTAAACTTGGCACAAATCTTCGATGTATCCAGTAGAACTTACGATGTTCCAGAGCTTACGTTCATTAAGCTCTGGAACGTGAGATCTCTTGGGGTGGTAATTATTGTTTTTTCTTTCGATTGTGGATCCATCTCAATTTACCAAAAACCAGTCTGAAGATCCAATATAGAAATGATTTTGGCACTAATAACTTTTCTCAACATCTCTTACAGATCAGGAATCGGGAATGCATTGCTCCTTGTAAGATCGTTCACTTTTTAATAATCGACGAAAAATCTAATGTCGTTGCTTTCCATGTCTTCAATCATTACTTTCAGGACCCGTCGTTTTTCATTATTATACGGATATGGTTGTAATTAATTGGGAGAGTTCTTCATAATTTCAATTTTAAGCGTGATGGTTTTCGTCCTGCTAACTTTGCGAAAAACGCTGGGATGTTGCAAAATGACATCTTTTAACTGCTCTTGGTTCTCAAGGTAACCCGTCCAATGCTTCGTTAATTACTGCCATTTATCTATGTGCTCCATCAGGTTTTTCCAAGCAATGTAGACACTTTTACCACACCCTTAGTAAACTATACCACTCCCGTAACCAATACTCACACCATTGGCCATTAAAAATTTGTGACCAAGTAACAAATGGTTCCGTAGGCCAGGTACAACCAGTACGTCAATATTAAACTCCTTTCTCGGTATCATCACATTTTTCCAAGTATATTGTAGATATTGTTGCACGTGGCTTCACTCCCTGTAGAATCTCTGACAGAGTGCCATTTACCAATACTTCTTGACAATTCTTCACTTATGAAATTGTGACCGATGGTTGACAGATGAACAGGTAACTGATGGTGTTCTTTTGTGGAGGTTAATGTCTACTCCAAAACTAATTTCCTCCAATATTGATACTGGCTCTTCGTCCCGCATTCTGACCGTACTGCGCAACTCGTCCACTGGATGGGACATGTTCACCAACGGACGTATGTTGTCTCGTAACAGATTTAATATTGTTGGTACCACGTCATCAACATTTCTGTCAGTGTACACTCTCCTGAATAGCTACACCCTTATTTGTACGAACGCTTTTGTTTTCATTTCTGTGGGCTGGGAAACGGTCAGCAGTTCTAGCACGATTTTAGCTTTTCTTCCCACAACTGGAAAGCTTCTTTAACAAGCTTTCCAGTTGTCATTTCCCTCGTTGAAGATGTACCTCCACTCTTGATTCCTTAATGCCCAATGTCTTGCTGGTCCCGTTAGTTTTTTATCCCATTACCATTTCGATCCAACAGATCGTCTATAGAAAAAAATAATTTGAAAAAAATAATAAATTGAATTTATTTATTTATTTCCACAATTTAAATGAGTCTCTTAGTAATAATAGTTATTAGCATAAGGAGTACCACAAATGGATCCCTAGCATCTAGACCCAGTGGTCCTCTGTGCCCTCCTTGAGAACAACTTGTCAGAACAAGAGATGTATTTTAAGCAGATGGAGCTATTGGATTCTGTTGAGGCCAGTTGTTGCACAGAGAGCTCACAGATTCTCCGCTCGGACTGCACCCAGGATTGATTGATCTAGGGTTTAGGATCCAATTAGACTATGCCTGACACCCTGCAGGTTTCTGCAGGTGCCAATGACATGTATGGAGGTTTCATCGTCCTCCATACAGGCGCTACCAGTGCAATCATCAGAGATCCCCAAATTATGAAGGTGGTAGTTCAATCGACAGTGTTCTATAATCGACAGTGCAGAATGCTCTAGTGCCATGGCGTAGTCTATCTAGATTTCTATTCCACCACGGAACATCCCTAGAACCGGTAGTAACACTTGCACGACAGTTGATTTCGTACGACATCAATCATGGCATATTAACTAACCGCAGATTCCACATATTCCTTCGTGTGCAACCTATTCGCACACCCGACAAGTAATCCAGAGAGCTTTTGTCTGTAAGCATCCCAGTCAGTTTGTCTGGAATTGCAATACGAGGTTATGGCACATGGATTGGCTTGCATATTAAAATCAATAAGTCTATGATCAGATAGGGAGTGTTCATTTGAAACTTTTCACCCCGACACAAACTGTAGCAGCCTCGTAGAGCAGAGAGTGATGTCAATGACCTCGGACCAGATTCTGTTTGTAAAGGTTGGAGATTTGCCTCTATTGACAATCTCCAGACCGGTGGCCGAAATGAATTCCATGAGAGCTCGACACGTAGAATTTACGCCGGAACTGCCCTATTGCATGTGGTGCGAGTTTGTTTCACACCTATTGTCAATGGCAGACCTCGAGATTCACAGTATTCAACCACCGTTTCTACCTCTACTGGGCGAGTAGGTGATTCTGAGTCATATCGAAAATACGCTGAACACAAAATCACTCACCTCTCTTGCCATAAGAGGTTAACCTATACCGAGGCCTCTGTAATATCTGTACCACACAGGTGCGGAATAGGTACTGCGGCAAGAGGGATACACCAGGCAAGTTTTGTGATAATAAGTCCCGGAAATAACTTTAATCCCCGACCCATTTAGACCTCTAATGCCGTTAGCATATATATATATATATATATATATATATATATATATGTATATATATATATATATATATATGTATATATATATATATATATATATATATATATATATATATATATATATATAAATATATGTATATACATATATATATATCTATATATATATATATATATATATATATATATATATATATATATATATGTATATATATATATATATATATATATATATATATATATATATATATATATATATATATATATTTAGTTCTGGTACCAGAGAAATGTTAATATTGTCGGAAGGTAGCCTTTTGCTCAAAATTGCTGCGACTGTTCCGCTGTGATGTAAAATAATTTGAACGAAACTCACCATAATTAGTAAACCTTTATTGAATTGATGGTGACTTAGGCCCGCTTTTCTTCTTCCTTCTGTTCTTTGCGTATCATCTTTACGTACGGACTGGAGGTAGTGAGGCTGCATCTACGAAAGTGTGGCAAAACGAGCAGCAGCAGCTACTGCAGATTCTTGAGCACCAGCCAGCACCCTATCCACCACAGCCTTCTTCTCCTACAGGTCGGAAAAGGTTACTCTGGCAACTGCCCCATGTGTTGCGGCTGTCACCAGTGCCACCCCCTCCAGAACCTTTGTAGCAACGGCACCTTGGGCTGTCGGGTACCGGGCTTCTGATTTAGGTGGCTCCGTAATTTTGCTGGGACCTTCCCTGTTTGATGGAGGCATGAAATAGACAAAAGTGGGGAAACCCCCTTCTGGTTTGTTCCGCATACGATCGGGTTGGCACTCCGAGTTCCAGCCTGGCCTCTTTGTGTGTTCAGTCCGTATACTTTCCAATCCCTGGTGTCGTTAACCGCATTTTGGCGGGTTATCCTCTTGAGCATTATTCCGTCTTCGACCCTAGAAGCCGGCACTCCTGAGATCCTGAGGCACATTTTCTTGAGAACGATGTGCGTAAGAAGAATGGATTCAGTCAACCTCGCACCGTTCTAAGCGATTACTTCTGGTACTGTGTTTAGAAGCCAATCACTGCGAGTCCATTTGGCCCCGAGGTGAAGCTGTCAAGACGGGGAACGATGATCGTGTTCCTGTCTAGGTCGTGTCCCAGCAAACCTCAGCAATGTAAATTGGCCACCACGTTATCCTGATTTAAATCCAAGAACTTTTTTATGGGGTCATCTTTAATCAGTAGAATATCAGACACAGCCAGAAAAAAGCTCGACTATAGAAACGTCTCCAAGGCGCAACAAATACTCTTAGAGGTGACGATTATGCAAAGAGTTCATATTAATTTGCTTCGTCGTGTGAATCTTTGCACGCGTGTAAATGGTTGACACTTCGAACCAATATTATGATGCCTTTGCGTGAAAAAACGAATGAATACTGTTGTTTAAAACAGCTACATTTTTATATAAAATACCTGGAATATATTATAAATATTTTTTTCTTAATTCAATCTTTGTGTCAAAATTTCTGCTGCCAATGATTAAAATTCTAAATTTCGAAAACCGTAAGAGTAATAAACTATAATAAAAAGTACCATTTTCGTTGGTAACAACATACTTCATCTAAATTTCGTTGCTAACATCCTTTGTGTCAATAAGCGTAGAAATGGAGGGGGTAAGAATTCCCCACATTCCATACATTCTACGCCCATGAATTCATAGGACCAAAATATGGGTTGTATGATAAAACTGTATCACCATACCAAATTTTATCAAAATCGTGAAAACCGTTATAGTTAAAAAATAGGAAGCTATTTACAGTGCCCAGACACTTCGGGGCAAATTTAGCTCAATTGTCTTGTTTTAAGCCATAGTATATGTTGTAAAGTATTGTAAAGGCCTTTTAGGACAATTTTGTCATATCAAAGCTGTTTTTTCCATTTGCAAAGGTGCTATTTTTTGCCATTTGGAAATTTGATTCTAATTTTTTTAAAGCAAAATTATTTAAATAATTTCAAAACATTGTTGTATTTGATTCGTTTCAAGTATAGTGATAAAAGTTTTATTATTCGTGTGATGAGTGGTGCTCAATCAATATATCACACAGTCGTGTTGTGTGATGCTTTGGTGAACACATTCAACTAACAAATTAGTGTAGCTTTGAATGTTACCATATATAGATGATTGTATGAAGTCAAGTTAAGTAATGGCTCCCAATGAACATGTATAATAATTAATAAATACAAACAAACTAATATTGAAGTATATATTTATATTGAACCCAATCACAAATATTACATGGTGTCAGGTGTGGGGTTTCAATAATAAAGTTATTGAAAAATATTATAGTAGTATTGAAGAACTGAAGAATTATTGTCAATTATTATTGTCAATGGAAAGTGCAATTTAAGCCGCCAAAAGCAATGAACTTTAGTGAAAATGTTGCAGACTATTGGAAAATATTCAAACAATCGTTCGAGTTTTATAAAAAGGCAATAAATATAAACCACGAAAATTCCGAACGTAAAATAGCCATTTTGCTAAACGTCGCGGGAAAAGAAGCGAAAAGTGTGTTTAATAGTTTCAAGTTAAGTGATGCCGAACAAAAATCGTATGAAACAATAATTAACAACTTTGAAGAATACTGAAAAAAACATTGTGTATGAACGTTATATGCTTTTCAAGCGTAATCAGGGTGAAAATGAACCATTTGATCACTATTAAAAAAACTGAAAACTATTGGCAAAAAACTGTGAGTTTGATTGTTTAGAAAATTCTCTAATCAGAGATAAAATTGTTTTAGGGGTGCGTGACGGAAATTTACACGAACGTCTTCTACGAAAGTACGATCTGACTCTTGATGGTGCTTGCAATTTATGTAGGGCAAATGAAGTAAACAAACTTCAAATTAAAAATCTTCAAGGAGAAACAAGTGTAAATTATGTGCAGCGCTATAAAAGTTTGGACAAATGTAGAGAACCCTCAAACTCGGACAGTAGCAAAGCTAAATGCAATAGTTGCACGAAAATTCACGGAAAACGAAATTTTCCAACTTATAAACGTAAATGTGGGAGATGCAATGGATTTAATCATTTTGAATGTGTTTGTAACATTAGAAGCAATCTTATAAAAAAACAAGTAATGTAACAACTAGCTGAGTTAATTGTTTGAATACCCAGTATATACTGAGTTGTATATCAATGTTTGAATTGTTAATATTTCTGCCCATTCAATGTTTGTAAAATATGAATTATTTGTTAAATGTTTGTTTTGTGTTAATAATTAATATTGAAACAGTAAAAATGTTCTTGCATTAAAAAAAATTTATATCAATGTTTTGCGATTTTTATATATTTAAATATTGAGTTATATAATTGAGTTAATCAACGCGAAGCGACTGTTAACGCAAAGCGTTGTTCAACGCAAGCCATTAGGCGATGCGAAAAGTTAGTCAACGCGAAGCTTTAGTAACCAACGCGTTAACCAAGCATTAACCAACGAAAAACGTAAGCTAAAGCGAACCGTAAGACAGCCAACGCGAAGCGAGCGTTGGTCAATGAGAAGCGTTAGTTTTTCAAAGAGAATCGTCAGTGATTCAACGCGAAGCTCGATTTCACGCGAATCGTTAACGCTTAAACTAAGCTTGAAAAGTTAGTCAAATCGTAGCGTTAGTTAACGTGAAGCGTTAGCATGAGTAAGTTATACAAAGCGAAGAGTAAGCCGACGCGAAGCATCCGTCAATACGACGCACTAGCTAACGCGAGGAAATTAACGGGGAGCGTAAGCAAGTTAACGCGAAGCGTTAGTAACATTGGTAAACGCAAACAGATAACCAACGCCAAACGTAAGCTATAGCGAACCGTAAGTCTGCCAATGCGAAGCGTTAGTTATTTAAAGCGAAGCGTGATTTCACGCGAATCGTTAAACAACGCAAAGCGTTAACCAACACGATACGTAGGCCAAAGCGAACCGTAAATCGCCCAATGCGAAGCATAGGGCAATAGAAAGCGTTAGGTCAACGTGAAGCGTGAGTAAATCAACGCGAAGCGTTGCTAAACGCTTTGCATGTACCAACACGAAACGTAAACTGAAGCGAACCACAAGTAAGCGAGCGTTAGTCAATAAGAAGCGTCAGTTAATTAGAAGCGGTAAGTCAACGCGAAGCGTTAGTAAACCAACGCGACGGTTAGTAAACCAACGCATAGCGTTTACCAACGTGAAACGTTAGCCAAAGCGAACCGTAAGTCAGTCAACGCGAAGCGTTGGTTAATGAGAAGCGTTAGTTATACAAAGCGAAGCGTTGGTGATTTCACGAATCGTTAATTAACGCGAAACGTAAGCTCAAGCGAGCCGTAAGTCAGCCAACGCGAAGCGTTGGTCAATGAGAAGCGTTAGTCAATAGAAAGTGTTAGGTCAACGTCTAAAGCGAACCGTAAGTTAGACAACGCGAAGCGTTGGTCAATGAGAAGCGTTAGTTATGCAAAGCGAAGTGTCAGTAATTCGCGAAGCGAGATTTTAAGCGAATCGTTAACCAACGCAAAGCGTTAACCAACGCGAACCGTAAGTCAGCAAACGCAAAGCGTTGGTCAATGGGAAGCGATAGTTATTCGAAGCGAATCGTTCGTGATTAAACGCGAAGCGTGTTTTCAAAAGAATCGTTAATGCTTACTCGATATACAGCACTAGCTAACGAGAGGAATTTAACGCGGAGCGTAAGCAAGTTAACGCTGGGCGTAAGCAAGTTAATGCTAAGCGTTAGTATATCAACGCCTAGTAACGCAACGCCTACCGTAAGCTGAAGCGAACCACAAGTCAGCCAAAGCGAAGCGTTAGTCAATGAGAAGCGTTGGTCAATGAGAAGCGTTAGTCAGTTGGAAGGGTTAAAACAACGCGAAACATTGTTAAGTGTCAGTAAACGCACAGCGTTTACCAACGCGAAACTTTAGCGAAAGCGAACCGCAAGTCAGCCAACGCGAAGCGTTGGTTAATGGGAAGTGTTAGTTTTTCAAAGAAAAACGTTGGTGATTCGCGAAGCGTGATTTCACGAATCGTTAATTAACCCAAAGCGTTAACCAACGCGAACCGTCACTTCAAGCGAGATGCAAGTCAGCCGACGCGAAGAGTTGGTCAATGAGAAGCGTTTGTCAATAGGAAGTGTAAGGTCAACGCGAAACGAAAGCTAAAGCGAACCGCAAGACAGTCAACGCGAAGCGTTAGTTATGCAAAGCGAAGCTCCAGTGATTTGCGAAGCGATATTTCAAGCTAATCGTGAACCAACGTAAAGCGTTTTCCAATGCGAAACGTAGGCTAAAGCGAACGGTAAGTCAGCCAACGCAAAGCGTTGGTCAATGAGAAGCGAAAGTTATTCAAAGCGAATCGTTCGTGATACAACGCGAAGCGTGATTTCACGCAAATCGTTAATGCTTAAAGTAAACGTGAAAAGTTAGTTAAATCGTAGCGATAGTTAACGCGAAGCGAAAGCACGTCTAGGTTATGCAAGGCGAAGAGTTAGCTGTCAGTCGCTACAGAGAACTGGCTAACGAGAGGAAGTAAACGCTGAGCGTATGCAAGTTAACGCGAAACGCTAGTAAATCAACGCATAGCATTGGTAAACGCAACGCGTTAACCAACGCGAACCGTAAGCTTAAGCAAGCCGTAAGTCAGCCAACGTAGAGCGTTGGTCAATGAGTATCGTTAGTCAATAGGAAGTGTTAAGACAATGCGAAGCGTTATTAAATCAACGCAAAACGTTAGCTAAAGCAAACCGTAAGTCAGCCAACGCGAAGCGTTGGTTAATGAGAACCGTTAGTTATTCAAAGCGAAGCGTTGGTGATTCGTGAAGCGTGATTTCATGCAAATCGTTAATTTACGCGAAGCGTTAATAAGCGCGAGGCGTTGATCAATCAGATGCGTTAGTCGAAAGCAAGTGTCAGGTCAACGCGATGCGTTAGTAAATCAACGCGAAACGTAAGCTAAAGCGAACCGTAAGTCAGCCAACGTGAAGCGTTGGTTAATGAGAACCGTTAGTTATTCAAAGCGAAGCGTTGGTGATTCGTGAAGCGTGATTTCACGCAAATCGTTAATTAACGCGAAGCGTTAATAAGCGCGAGGCGTTGGTCAATCAGATGCGTTAGTCGAAAGGAAGTGTCAGGTCAACGCGAAGCGTTAGTAAATCAAAGCGAAACGTAAGCTAAAGCGAACCGTAAGTCAGCCAACGCGAAGCGTTGGTTAATGAGAATCGTTAATTAATCAAAGCGATGCGTCGGTGATTCGCGAAGCGTGATTTCACACGATTCTTTAATCAACGCAAAGCGTTAACCAACGCGAATCGTAAGATTAGGCGAGCCGTAAGTCAGCCAACGCGAAGCGTTGGTCAATGTGAAGCGTAGTCAAAAGGTAGTGTTAGGTCAACGCGAAATAGAAGCTGAAGCGAACCGTAAGATAGCTAACGCGAAGCGTAGGTTAGTGAGAAGCGTTAGTTATTCATAGCGAAGCGTCGGTTATTCGCGAAGTGCGATTTCACGAGAATCGTTTAACAACTCAAAGCGTTAACCAACGCGAACGGTATGCTTAAGCAAGCCGTTGGTAAGCCACCGCAAAGCGTTAGTTAATAGGAAGTGTTAGGTCAACGCGAATCTAAAGCAAACTGTAAGTCAACCAACGCGAAGCATTGGCCAATGAGGAGCGTTAGTTATCCAAAGCTAAACGTCAGTGATTCGCGAAGCGTGATTTCACGCGAATCGTTACCCAACGAAAAGCATGAACCAAGTCGAAACGTAAGTTAAAGCTCACCGTACTTCACCCAACGCAAAGCTCTAGTAAATCAACGTTAACGTTAACAACGCGACACGCAAGCTAAAGCGAACCGTTAGTCACCCAAAGCGATGCGTTGGTCAATGAGAAGCGTTGGTCAATAGGAAGCGTTAGGTCAACTCGAAGCGTCAATCAACACGAAGCACTAGTTAACGCGAAGTGAAAGTCAACGCGGAGCGTAAGTAACTCAACGCTAAGCGTTGTTAATTCAAAGCATAGCGTAAGCTTAAGCGAACCGAAAGTCAATAAACGCGAAACGTTGGTCAATTCGAAACGTTCGGCGTTAGTCATTCAACGCGATCGTTTTTTAACGCTTAGCGTTAAAATAAGGCGACGTGACGCGTTAGTCCATCAACGCAAAGCAACAGCCGATGCAGCGTTGGAAAGTCGCATATATCGATATATATATATATATATATATATATATATATATATATATATATATATATATATATATATATATAAATATTTATATACATATATATATATGAATATATATATACATGTATATGTATAAAAATTTTATAGATGATTTTTGATAGGATATATGGATCTTTGAATAAACTTTTTGCAAAATTTTGACATCTGTACGAGACCAACTATTTTTTTGATAAAGAAAACCACTTAAACCTTGACCTTATATATACACCTGGTTAACAAAACTAAAATAAACAAAAAACATTACTATTTGATGTATGTTATGTTTGTACATCTGCCCGTCTTCGATCGACTCATTTTCAAATTTAAGCACAAATTTTGATAAAATGGTTGACTTTATGAAAAAAAATGTTTAAACAAAAGTTGTTTATTGTAAAGAGAAGAAGATTTATTGTCAACAAATTTTTTTTCTATCTCTGACGGATTCAAAGATATAATTTCCCTCCCCTGGCGGGGGGAACCACTTTCCGATTTTGCCCGTTATCGCCTTGACCTTACTTTTTGGGTCTATAACACACAAACAAATTTACAGCTCGTTATCTCCTTTCGTTTTTGAGTAATCGGCTTCACAGACGGACGGACAGACAGACGGACATTTTAAAAATATCTTTGTGAAGCATTTTTGTCAAGGATTAATATTTCCAAGCGTTAAGTCGGGACTAAACTTAATATACCTTGTATATTTACAAATATACTGGGTATAATAAGCTTAATATACCTTGTACATTTTCAAATATACTGGGTATAAAAATACCAAAAGAATCGCCAAAATATATGTGTAGAAATCGAGAATGATTCACAGACAGAACATGATAGTAGCGAGTCTTGTTTAAACTACATTGAAATATCCAGTGTTCCCCAACAAACACTAATATTACTTGGTTGGTTTAAAAATGTTCAAATCCATAACAACAGAATCAAATTCAAAATTGGCACAGGGGCCGAGTGCAATGTTTTGCCTCTTAATATGTTTAGCAAAATATCTGGAGATAAGAAAGTTTTTGCGGCTAATACTATACTTGTTGTCTATAACAGAATCAAGATAACTCCAGTAGGATATTCAGTATTAAACTGTGTTATTGTTGGGTAAACAGAGAGAATTAAGTTTGTCATAGTTGATTTGGACGCCAAGCCCATACTGGGACTCTCAACCTGTATTGCGCTCAAGCTCATAGAACGAGTAAGCTACAAGAAATTTGATAATTTGCAAGCTGTTAACATTAGTGCATCCAATGCCCAAGCTTTTTTAGATGAAAATAAAAAATGTTTTAGTGGAATAGGGAAAGTGCCAGATCAGTACAAAATAAATTGGTTTATGAACCTACTCCAGTGATAAAAGGTTTACGAAGAATTCCCGAGAGCGTAAAACCTAAATTAAAAGATGCGCTCGACAAACTATGCAGTGACAGTATCATCAGCAAAGTACATCAACCAATCGACTGGGTTAATAATATAGTAATTGTTGAGAAACCAAATAACAAAGGAATTAGAATGTTTTTGGATCCAATAAACCTCAACAAAAACATAAAAGGCAATCATTGCTACATCCCAACCAGAGGGGAACTAGAGTTGAAACAGGCGGGTAAGTCAGTATTTAGTGTGCTGGACATAAAAGATGGATTTTTACAGGTAGAGCTCTGCCCAGAAAGTAGGTTGTTGACAACGTTCATAACACCCTTTGGTTAATTTTGCTGTAACAGGCTCCCATTTGGCCACCTAAACATAGGAATATATTTTGATGATTTTATAGTGACAGCTAAAAAAGAAGCTGAACATGATTCAATCATGATGCAAATTATGATGCGGGCCAAAAAATTTAACGTTAAGTTTAATGCGAGGAAACTTCGCATTAGAAAACAACGCTTTATCCGTTAAGTATCTAGAACAAATATTTTCAAATAAGGGAATTCAAGCCGACCCTGATCAAGTAAAAGCAGTGATGGCTATGGAAGCACGTGAACATGTATAATAATTAATAAATACAAACAAACTAATATTGAAGTATATATTTATATACCCAATCACAAATATTACAATTCGAGTACCTATATCTCGACTTGAAGTCAACAAAAATGTACATATCTATTTACATATTCATGTATACATATCTCCGACTTCGGAGTACCACATCATAGTATATAATTTGGTCGCTTGTGTTTGAGTATTAGTTATGAGAAATCTTTTAAGTTTACGGAAAATGTTTGATACAAATGTTGTTTTTTATTCTCTTACGGTGTCAAAGATGGACATTGTTCCACGAACGTTTGAGCACAAACTATGAGAAAACTATTGAGTAAATGAAAAAACTTTCAAACAAAAGTTGTGCATTTTAAAAAGAAGGAGACATTTTGTGCATAAATTTATAAATTACGGTTTTGGCGATTCCTATTTTGTTCATTGACGAATTTGTCCTTACATTTTAGATCAAGAACACACACACAGAAAATCGTTTTTAACTTATCGTGTCGAACGGACGGAGCCTTAAGTTACTAAACGCGAAGCGTTAAGAAACTCAGAGTCGGACTAACACTTGTTCCACCCCAACGCCGTCTATAACTTACCGCCCTTTATATATATATATATATATATATATATATATATATATATATATATATATATATATATATATATATATATATATAAATATATATATATATATATATATATATATATATATATAAATATATATATATATATATATATATATATATATATATATACACGTTGCATTAACCAGATTGTTAAGCATATATACTTATTATAGAAATAATTGTGTAATAAATGCGCAAATATTAACAGCAAGAGCTGACAACTGCAGAAACATTAAACAAAATTCAAGCAGCGCTCAAGCTTGAGCATCGAGCATCTACATCGTTTCTCTACAAATGGCAAGACTGAACACGTATTTCGAGTCTTGAAGTTCATCGCTTTTCTCAAAATATATTGTTTTATATTATAAATTAATTATGAGTCATCGCTAAAAGTTAAGTGGTGCTCAATACAAAATATTTGCGAAAGAAAAGTCAAGTCGACAAAAGGAAATAATTTCCAAGACGCCAACACTAGACAGTTTTTTTTCTAAAAAAAGTGACTCTGTTCAGTCTCATACAGATAAAGGTAAGTATATTTAATAAACTAAAATCAGAGCACAAATTTAAAAAGTTGATTATAATATTGACTAGGTTAGAAAAGCATGTTATTTAAATTTGTTTTTGTTATTAATTTTCTGCCATAAATGTTTTTATTTCAAATGATTTGCATTCGCAATGCATTCGCGTCTGCTGTGATAAATGTTTTATTTCAAATGATTCGCCTGAAGAAAGTGATAATATTAGTTATGACAACGAATGCGACTGCGTTCATTGCTTTCCACAAAAAATAATTAACACCAACGAACGTTTGAAAACAAGTTGTACATGGATACCACCCAGTATCAAAAGTTTTTGTTTTTAAAATTTTTAATTACACTAATTATTTCATGTTCATCTGTTTGAAACAGAAACATATTTTGTGCAGGCGTAGTTTTTACCTCAATTGTGTTAGTAAAACTTCAAATTCGCCCCTATACCTAGATCAGTTTTTGTATTATAAATACGTATTTCGACCACAAAGTAGTCATCATCAGTATAAATTAGCCAGCCGTAATTAATAGGTAGAAAATCGAAATCAATTGACAAAGAATAAAATAAAATTAAACAAAATAAATTAAAATATAAAACACTTTAAATTTTTTTTTTGCGGCAGGGAGGTGGGAAATGCATTGGCGCACAGAGTGTGGGACTCCTGGTCAGCCAGACTACTCGCTAAAACCCACCCCCCTTTTTGGGGCTTCGAGAAATTGCTCATTAACCCTCGCAGGTTAAAAAATAATAATAACAAAACTTAATAATATCACAGAGTGTCACTACACTACCTAGTCAAATGAATTGGCTAGGTAGGAAAAAAATAACCAAAAATAAATTTAAGAAAAAAAATAACAACAAAATATAAACAAAATATAAACAACAACAATAACAAAATAACACCGTTGCATTGAAGGTGAAACACTTTATTAAAATAAATCTTGTTAAAATTTCTTTCATTCAAGTTTAGTCTTGTTAATATCACTCATATTAAAACTACTCTTATATTGTCTCAGTATATTTTATTCGTTGCTAATTTGGAAACTGTCACCAAAATATAAAAGACTCTAAATACATCGAATGCTTCGAATACTGTAAAACCCTTCTGACAGGAGACCCTATATTGCAATATCCAGATTTTGAGAAACCATTCATTCTCACAGCAGACGCTAGCAATTATGCTATTGGTGCCGTTTTGTTACAAGGTGCAGTTGGACAAGACAGACCCATAAGCTATGCTTCTCGTACGTTGAATAAATCAGAATACGAGTACAGTGCCATCGAGAAAGAGCTACTAGCAATCGTATTGGCATATTAACTGTTCAGACCCTATCTATTCGGTAGAAAGTAAAATATTTTAACTGATCATACACTCCAAACTCATCAGATGGCGAACTAAACTTTCGAATTACAAACAAAATTCTAACGCTGACGCACTCTTTCGAGTAGTTATCAATAACAAAGAGAATGTAGAAAATGAATCACTAGACGTAGAAGTGTCAACACAGCACTCTGCAGTAATCTTACAGAAATTAGGACATCTGAAAGGGCTTTAAAGGAATTCCACATCCACTACACTATAGACTTATCCATGAATAACAAAGTCACCCACGGCTACATATTCAAAACAAGAATAAAAACTACAGTAGAATTGTTTTCCCTAAATGAACTTAATATAATTAAACTATATAAAGAATATTTCTCACCTACTAAGTTAAACGGTATATACACTGACGTTAGAACATTTTCAGTTTTAAACAAAAATAAGACGTTGAAGATAGACGAACAAACACAACTAATAAAAAATTATCATGAAATATCAATACATAGTGGAAATTGATGCATTCTGCACTTGACAAAATTTGACTTGACGCATTCGGCAATTGACGAAACTTTCATACATTTAAACCGAGTATATTATTTTGAAAATATGAAATCAAAAATAAACACGTACAGGAGATACAAAATTCTTGAGATAAGTAAATAATGATGCGTTTTGTTAATAGATATATTGTAGGGTAATACCAGGATATATGACTCCCCCGTCCTAAAGATTAATTATAACAACAATTAACGATTGTTGATTACCGGAACGAAGTTAAGCGACCTTATTTTAAAACTTAATAAGTCATTTGTTTGGCGGTGATGTGGGTTTATATACTCTTGCTTAGTTTGTTTCAGAAAGTTACCATGAATGTTTGAAGGACATACGTCAACATTCTTGCGATAAGTAAACAATGATGTGTTTGGTTAATTGATATATTCTAGAGAAATGCCAAGATATATGACAAGAAAGTTTTTATGAGTGTTTGAAGGACAATTGCGTCAACGGATGTAGATAACATTCTTGAGATAAGTAAATACTGATGTGTTTTGTTAATTGATATATTGTTGGGTAATACCAGGATATACGACTCCTCCGTTCTTCAGATGGATGTCCAGGTTATGACCATAAACTGGATGTCTGTTCAGTCTGAACATCTTTAAATATATCAGCTGTGGTTGTCGTATACAAGACAGGTAGATCTAATTGTTTAACGTAGGTTTTGGCTACTTTGTATCTCCTGTATAATGTATAACTTAAACATAAAATTATGAGAATTATTAGCGGGATTATTAGTATGCTAATGTTGAATGCTATATGATTAAAATGTTTATTTTGTAATAGCTCTAAACTATTAATGTTTTCTAGGCTTTGTGTTTGTAATACATTAAAGTCTGAAATTTTTGATATTAATGTGATTTTCACATATTTAAATATAACTGTTCTAGTTGAATATTGGAAGTAATTTTATAGATGGCTCCATAAATAATGTTGTTAATATTTAATTGGCATTCCTTAAAAGTAATGTATAATTTGCCCATGAAAGTGGTACTGTTCATTCCACAGGTATTGGTAATGTTGATAGGTTCTTGAGTAAATGAAATATTGTGGTAATTTTCTATTTCTTCTATGAAGTTTGTTTCCATAGTTCTATGTAAGATACATTTAGCTGGGTCATTTCTGATGATGTTTAATTCGCATTGGTTGGCTGAAGTATTTTGTACTTGCGTTGGATAACATATGTATAAATTTTCTAATAAACTGGAAGGTTTCTCTATGAAACTATATTGCTCAGGGTTATAAAGGATATATTTGGTTAAAGGTTATATAACTTGGTTATTTTCAGGTAATGATCTAAGTCAACGGTCAAACGATCAAATAAACGGACTAACCACTATTAAACCACTACAAGGATCTATTATTAAAAAGACCACTGGAAACATGGACAACGACGAAGGATTAGAAATAAATGATGTTCATTTCCTTGGCCCCGAAATTTTGGAATTTTTCATATATAGGGATTGTGCTGAAATGTGCTCAAAATGTGCTATTATGTGCCGCATTCAATGAAAAGAAAATTCAGAAAATTTCATTTTTCTGAGGGGATCCTTTTTGCTACGAGAGTTAGCCCCCTACTTTACTTTATCGAAACCACAGCATTGGTAACGTAATTTGCTCAAGATGTGCTACCATGTGCCAAAGAAAGCAAATACAGAAAAATAAGTTTTTCGATTTTCCAAGTGAGAAATAATTTTTTTGTAATATGAAAATTTTTTTCTCCATATAATCAGAGGTTTTGGTTGAAATCGATGTAAGCTATCAAGTGCGATAGTGAAAAAAAAATTCTATCGTGAAAAATATAACTGTTATGAGGAGGTCCATGCCACTAAAGATCATTGCTTTACTTTATCGAAACCACAGCATTTGTATTTATATATATATATATATATATATATATATATATATATATATATATATATATATATATAAATATATATATATCTATATATACAGGGTGAGTCAAAGTCAAGGATGGATAGGGAATGAAATTCTAAGATGAAAAGTCCTTGGGCATTTTTGGAACTGACCCACCGTTAATTAGATATAAAATTATATAAAGTAACCAATTAGAGAAGAGCGTTAACGGAATAAGAAATGGCGGTAAATGAGCGCAGCGGCAGCAGAGATACGTGAGGGGATAGAGCTCTCTCCCCACCACTAACGTAGAGTAAGTCACTCTTATTCAAATCCGGTACAGTTTTTATAGTAGTTTTAAAAAATTTTGGAAATTTTTACCATTTCTTACCCGAAAAGTGTAATTAACTGAATTATTAAGTTTTTATGAGATTTCTGACGATGCAATTTTATTTATTTATTGGCATATGACGTTGTTTTTTTAAAGTTAAGAGCTGATTAGATGTTGGAATCGATCGGTACATTAGTGTAAAAGTTCTTTAAATAAATATTTATAATTTTTGGGATTATCCAAGGACTTTTCATCTAAGAATTTCATCTCCTATCCATCCTTACAAAAAAATCCATGACATTTGACTCACCTTATATTTATATATATATAAATATATATATATATATATATATATATATATGTATATATATATATATATATATATATATGTAATATATATATACATATATATATATATATATATTATATTTATATATATATTTATAAATATATATATATATATATATATATATATAAGGATGGATAGGAGATGAAATTCTTTTCTTATTCTAAGTCCTCGGACATTTTTACACCTGACCCACCGTTAATTAGACATTATATTATATATATATATATATATATATATATATATATATATATATATATATATATATACATATACATATATAAATATATATATGTATATATGTATATATATATATATATATATATATATATATATATATATACATATATATTTATATATATATATATATAGAAAAGCTGTTTTCGATAAATTAAAGCATCGATCTTTAGTGCCAAGAAAGGACCTCCTGATAACAGTTATATTTTTCGCGATAAAATTTTTTTTTCAATATGACACTTGATAGCTTACATCGAATTTAACCAAAACCTCTGATTATATGGAAAAAAAAATGTTTCATTTTCCAAAAAAAATTTTTTCACTTGGAAAATCGAAAAACTTATTTTTACTTTTTTTTTACTTTGGTACATAGCAGCACATCTTGAGCAGAGTACGGTACAAATGCTGTGGTTTCGATAAAGTCAAGTAGGGGAGCCAACTCTTGTAGCAAAAATCACCTCCTCATTAAAATGAAATTTTCTGAATTTACTTTTCATTAAATGCGGCACATAATAGCACAATTTGAGCACATTTCAGCAAAATCCCTATATATGAAAAATTCCAAATTTCGGGGCCAAGGTAATGGACATCATTTATTTCTAATCCGTCGTCGTTGTTAATGTTTCCAGTGATCTATTTAATAATAGATCCTAGTAGTGGTTTAATAGTGGTTAGTCCGTTTATTTGTTTTTTTCATGATTCTTTTTGATCGTCTAGATGTTTGGGATTGAAGAAGAAGGTGTGATTGGATTCTAAAGATTTTAATTTACACTCTAAAGTTTTTTTTGTGTCTTTTAAGTTGGTTACATTAATGACATGGACTGGGTTATTAAAGTAAGTGATGATTTTAGTTGGTCCAAGGTTTCATATGAATAATCCTTTTGTATGACTAATGTCTCGATAATCTATGTATTGGCTGGTACAGGTCAGCATGAATCTGAAAATAAATATTTGTTTTCTTATTTTCAGTTTTCCTTTATGATATTTAATATTTTTATTTGTCTTAAAGGTCAGTTTCTTTTGCCGTGTTGTTTTTATTTGGTCATACGCAGGTTGAGTTTTACTCTTTCCTTGAGTATTTTTGATCAAGGCTTTTGGTTGTACTGTCGGGAGTTCTTGTCTATTTTCATTAAGTTTGTCAGTTTTTTGTTTTTGTTTGTCTCTGTTTTTATGAATGATTTTCGTTTCTTTTATTCGATTGTCGTTATATTCTGTCATTGAAGTTGTGGGTTTTGATTAACAAACTTTTCTCAAAATACCGTTCATTACGCCAAAAAATGTAAGTTTGGTAGTATTTTGTATAGCGTTCTTATAAGATATTACAGCTATGTCTAATAATTGGGAAATAGTTTTTTCATGATCTTTTATCCTAAGGACTCAAATAGTTTCCAGTAATGTACAATGTAATCTTCTTACAGGTGAGTTTCCTATTGAAGATCTTGCTGCTGTTTTATGGTTATGCATACCGTATAAATTTACGAGTTATTTACGAGTGAATAGTATTAAATTCTAAGCCATGATCGTGGAATATCTTTTTTAGGCATTCTTCTATCTGCTAAAAAGTTTCTAAGAGCGTTAAGTATTTCTGTACTCGGTTTAAAGATAGTGACGAAAATGGTTGTTTTTGCCATTTAAAAATAATCGACATCAAAAAGCCTCATATAAAATTTAAATAACATTCAAATTTTTAACATCCCAGAATAATTATTTAAAACATAAAATAAACAAATAAAAAAGTTACCATTTTTGATGATTGTTTGGGTAGAAGACAAGAGGTGCACGCACCAGGGTATTGCGCGAGCACACGAGGATTATTGAATACACGTGGTTTATATTGAATAATGAAACACATAAACAGTATGATAGTTTATTCTGAAATGAACTTCTATTACATGAAGTGAATAACGAAACTATGGTGATATGTTTAGTACATCTTATATTATATAGATGTCACCCTGTCACCTTAGCAGAGATACATACATATTTTTAACACCCCCACTTATCTCAATAAGGTTGTTAATCCAATTTTTTTTTCAAAATATGAAATTTTTACATGAGGCAAACTTTTAGTCAACATGTCAGCTATCATCTCGTCAGTCGACATAAATTCAACATTTATTTGTTTATTTTTTACAGCGTCCCTAACGAATGGTGTCTAACATCTATGTGTTTCGACCTCTTATGAAACACTAGATTTTTTGACAACTTCTGAGCACTTTGATTGTCATTAAAGAGTACAACACTATCTTTAAATTCAACCAACTCAGTTAATAAATTGTTTAAGTAAATGGCCTCATTCGTTGCTTCACTCAAAGCCATGTACTCGGCCTCAGTGCTTGATAATGCTACTGTTTTCTGTTTGGAACTTTCCCAAGAGATAGTACTTCCTGACAATGTAAATACAAATCCTGTGTAGGATTTTCTATCTCTTTGGCCCCCTGCCCAATCAGCATCAACATATCCCTTTAAATCACAATTATTTTTATAAAATTTTAAAGCATAATTTTTTGTGCCTTGCAAATATCGTAAAACCCTTTTTGCACATTTCCAATGCCAATCAGAGTAACAATTATTGTACTGACTCAAATAACTGACCACATAAGCTATGCCTGGTCTGGTCAAGACAGCTAAATACATCAGACTTCCAATAATATTTTGATAAGGCAAATCTTTATCATTTACAGTAGTCTCACAATAATTATTATCTGAAATATTTTGTTTTTCCATTGGGGTTTTTTCACTTTTACAATCTCACATTTGAAATCTTTTTAAAATTTGATTAATATAATTTTTCTGATCCATATAAATAATATTATTTTTACGATCCCTTGTGATTCTAACACCTAAACACTGTTTGGCTTCACCTAAATCTTTGATTTTAAATTTAATACTTAAATATTCCTTCAAAGAATTAGTAGTTTTCTTATCATTTGAAAATATGAAAAAATCATCTACGTACAGTGCTACAACAGTTAATAAATTATTTTTCTTTTTAACATGTAAACAAGGTTCATATTTCGATTTGAAATAACCTAATTCTAATAAAACATCATCTACACGTTTATTCCACGCTCTTGATGACTGCTTGAGTCCATAAACAGCCTTTTTTAACTTTACATTTTTTTTTTATATAAAACCTTCAGGTTGTCTCATATAGACATCCTCTTCAAAAAAAACCGTTTAAAAAAGCTGTTTTTACATCTAGATGATTTATTTCTAAATTTAATTTAACCGATAATGCTATTAATAATCTTAAAGTAGAATATCTCACAACTGGCGAAAAAGTTTCTCTATAGACAACACCTTCTTTCTGTGTGAAACCCTTAGCAACTAATCTGGCACGATTATTTGTTTTATTATCACTGTCACTTTTAATTTTATATACCCACTTGCATTGCACTACTGTTCCTTCTTTTGGAACGTCTACAAGTTCCCAACTGTCGTTTTCTTCCAAAGATTTAATTTCTTCTGCCATGGCAACTTTCCATTTTTCACCATCGGGCCTTGATAAAGCTTCTGAAACAGTTATTGGTGTATCTTCTAAATTTGTTTCTGCACATAAATATGTAACATAATCATTGAAAAGTTTTGGTATTCTTTCTCTTTTCGAACGTCTAGGTGTTTCAATACTTTCATGAGATTCACCACCATAGTGATTATCATCTGCAATTAGGTTTATATTTTCTACATCCTTTTTCGTGTCATCAGGGTTAATTATATTATCTTCTTGATTAATATCCCCCACTGAATCAAATAATTCAATATCTGGATTTTCTTCGATAATTTCATTTGTCACTATATTTCTGCTTGTTATGACATCGTTTTTATTAATATCGTATAAACGATAACCTTTGGTATGTTCACTAAAACCCACTAAACGCATTTTAACTGCCTTTTTGTCCCATTTTAATCTTTGCTGTTTTGGTACATGAACCATCACTTCACAACCGAAAATTCTTAGATTACTGACATCTGGCCTTTTTGAATACCATGCTTCATAAGGCGTTATATCTAAACCTGCAACTATTGATCTATTTCGTAAATAAATTGCGGTATTTACAGCTTCTGCCCAGATTACTTTTTCTAATTTCGCGTCAAAAAGTAAACATCTTGCTTTTTCGATAACCGTTCTGTTCATACGTTCTATTAATCCAGCTTGTTCTGGTGTGTATGGATTTGTTTTTTGATGAATAATACCATTGTCTTTCAAAAAATTTTCAAAGTCAGAACAATACCATCTTTCATTTTTTCTAAAGATTTGTAATTTAAGTGACCAAATCGTCTATGCCATATTTCTTTCGTTACTGCTGCTAATGCTGCATGCTGTGTTTTTTCAAAATTTAATTTGTAAACACCATCATGCAAATTTTACAACCACCTTTATTAAACACAAGTCGATTATTGTTTTTAATCAATTGGCTTACCGATAAAAGATTCGTTGTCAAATCTGGTACATATTCCACTTTATTTATTATAATTTCAAAAGTTTCTTTACCTGCAATTGTATTTATTTGAACATGTCCTGTTGAAATAACAGGAACTTTAGATTTGTCAGCCACTGTTATTTCTGTTATGGGCTCCACAGACGTGCAACATTGAACAGCAACATTGAAGTGCAACTAGCATGTTGCTGTGTGTGTGTACTGGTTGCAGCAACAAAAAACATGACCTTGAACGGTTGCTGCAACATTAAAAATTATTTGATATTTAGTAGGAGGAGTTAAATGTTCATATACAAAATACCTATATTGGTTACAATTTACATTGTATATAATATATACAGTGTGTCTACTTAAGTTGGCTCCTTATGGAAAAGGTTTACCAAAAAAAGTTATCCTTTATAAAAATTTCTGCTTTCGAAAATATTAACATGCCGCTATTTACTTTTGACATCGAATGTACAGGGTGTGCAGAAATTGAAAAAGTTCGATAGGAATTTTTTTTCCACTTCAATTTTAAATTAAATTTTGCAAATCCTACTTATAAAACACGTTATCTGTTATACAAATTAACCAGTCATCGTACTTCAAATGTTTATTTGCTGATTTGAAACATTTTGAATGATATGTAAAAATAATGAATACAGAACATTTATTTTTCATACATTACATTACAAATACAATTATTATTGTTGACGTAAGTCACAACAGTTACCTTCAGTTCGTTTTTGCCTCAACGTATCCACCTTCGCACCTTCCATACATGTAATTGTCCTTTTACAAAATTCTTTAAATCCACTCCTACATATCTCGGGAGTGATTTCTTGAACCGTTTCCCGTATAATCTGTTCTATATGGTCTACATTTTGAACAAAAATATATAAAATTTTATTTAAAATTGAAGTGGTCAACACATTCCTATCGAACTTTTTCAATTTTAAGACACCCTATACATTTGATGTCAAAAGTGAATAGCTGAATATTAATATTTTCGAATGCAGAGATTTTTAAAAAGAATAACTTTTTTTCGTAAACATTATAATAAAAAAGTTTTCCATATGGAGCCAACTTAAGAAGACACACTGTATATATATATTTTTTTGTATATTTTTTACTAGAGATAAATACATATAAATAAACTATACAAATTAAATGAGATAGATAGAGACATGATGAGAAATGATTGAATGTTTATGACTTGAGTCATAAAATAATAAAAATTAAATTTTATGATCCCAAACTTTGGTTGCAGCGTCTGTACTGAAAATATTTTATAGGCGGAGTTCAATGTTGCTGCAACCAAGTTCTGTGTCTATTCTGTACTTTAGTTCCGATTTCATTTCTTTTTTTAACCAATCATTTTTTGCTGTTAAATGAACACTTGCGCCGGAATCAAGGATTATCCAGTCAGTTAGAATTGGAATACGGTTGAGTGCAGTCGTGTTGTATGAATAAAATAGAGCAACTGTTAAGTATATCAATAAGTGTAATTAAATTAATATTTCAATTGTTAAAGCTTATATTGTAATAATAATAACCTTTATTTTGTAAAATTGAGTACATAGTACATAGAATGCGTCAAGACTGTCAGTAGCCCAATATATTATAATATAATAATAATTTTATTCTTTTAAATTGGTACAGAGATAGAACATTTCGTCTCATCAACAAATTCTCATCTATCTTAGGAATTCCTTGATAATAAAAATGCTTTTAACTTTTTCTTCAGTACCTACTGTTGGAGATGATTGCTTAATTTCTTTCGTTAATTTATTATACATACGAATACTTGTATTTAAAACTCCGCCATCTTTTAAGGCTTTTGTGGTTTGCATAGGTACAAGACTGATTGTTTCGCGTGTTGTAACCAAGTACAATATGTTCCAATTGATAATATTCAAAGAGATTTTCATTAATTTTTACAAACATAGCACATCCCATAATATATATGTCCATAATATATATGGCAGTTAATATTTTTAGGCGTTTGAAAAGGGGATTTGCATGGTCGTCTACTTTAGAATATTGGAAGAGTTTCTCCAGAATGGAATGCCATATTTGATGTTACTGTATACGTGGGAATAATGAACTTGCATCATCGTGTCTAAATCAACATTGTCTCGAAGTTTATATAATATGTAAATGGATTTTGATATTTTTTTTAAAGTTTCTTTATATGTACTTTATAGTTTAGATTTTTATCCAGAAGCATCCCTAAAAATTTTACATGATATGATCCATTGATAACGTCATTATTTATCTCTATTTGTTCAATATCATTTCTAATAAAGAGTATAGGGAATGTACCCATTCTACGTGGCCTATTTTTTAAGATTTTTCTACCCCTCCCTACCCTCGGTGACCATTTGTTGTATATGCCAAGACCCTCCTCCCCCTCCTCCCCCCTCCTCCTGAAGTTGTTACGTAGTATTGACAAATATGACTTTTAATCAGTTTGCAGGCAGAAAGTGAAACAAATAAAAATAATTTGGCTCATATTCGTCCTTATTAATACGGCGTTTATTGCATTAGGCTGCATGCATACTTATAATTACTAGTAAATTAAATATTATGAGAATGAAAAACTTATGTAAAAACAAGAAGCCCGTTTAGTTAAACACTCCACGCCATATTGAAATATAGTTCGAAAAAGCGCGAGATTTCTCTCGGTGAAATCGACTACGTGACAAAAATCTAATCCACCCCCCACTCCCGTGACAGAGCGTAGCATTTTAAAGACCTACCCCCCCCCCCCAAACAGGTCACGTAGTACGGGTATGTCCCCATATTTGTTTTTTCAACATTTAATTTCAAGGAGTATCGTCAAACCATTTATATCAACATAAAATGTTTTTTCAATATTTAATTTAAGGTCATCTTTAATTTTGCTGTGAAAGAATACTGTTGTATCATCAGCATATTGTATTATTTTATTTCTTGTGACCTTTGGTTCATTTACATAAAGGACAAAAAGTAACGGGTCTAATAATGATCCCTGAGGTGTACTCCTTGTTACCGTCAAATAGTTTGAAAAAATTTGATTTTTTGTATTAGTATCAGTAAAAGTAATTTTGACACATTGTTGTCTATTTGATAGATACTTATTCCTCTTATTCCAAAAGAGTTTATTTTGTGAAAGAGCAAGCTTGTGTCTATTGAGTCAAAAGCTTTACTTAGATCAAGAAATGAAGCAGCTGTAAACTCGTTATTGTTTAGAGCTTGAATTACCTCGATAAAAGACCAAGACCAATAAATCCATGTTGTTCTGGAGCTTATATTTTATATTTTTCAATAAAAGATAAAAACCTATTATATATTTCTGTTTCAAATATTTTTGAAAAAACAGGCAAGAGGGAAGCTGGTCTGTAATTATTTAATTTCTGAGCATCCGATTTCTTAAAGACTGGCACAACAACAGCCTTTTTAGCAAATCTGGAAAAATACCTGTTGCCAGTGTTTTATTTAGCACGTTTAGTAATGGATTGAGAAATATGAATAAACATTGTTTCCCAATCCTTGCTGTATATTCATCCCATCCATACGAGTTTTCTTTTTTTAATTCATTATAATATTTTGCAATTCAACCACATCACAAGGAAAAACAAACATTGCTCTGTTATGTTTAGGAATGCTTATGTTAAAGATTGTATTTTTTAAATAACAATTTTTAGCCATATTCGCAAAAACTTGATTAAAAGCATTGGCTATGTCGCCTTTATCTGTAATTATCTTACCTGTTCGATCACATATTGCTCGCATTTCAGTTTTATTTTTATTTGGCTGCGTTAGACTATTTAGTACATCCCAGGTAGCCCTGCCTTTGTTGAGAGAGTTTTAAATTTTTCCACAGTAATATGCCCTCTTAGCCTCTTTAATTAATGTTTTAAGATAATTGCAAAACATTTCATAATGCTCTTTAAGCTTGGTTTTTTCTGGGTTTTGAAACTTAGTTTGTCTCCAAAGTCTGTTCTTTTCCTTAGAAAGTTCCCTAATTTCTGCAATGATCCATTCATTTCCTTTTTTGGTGTCAACAAATACTTTTTTTGTTGGAAAAGCTATTTTAAAACAGTGCATGATGTTTCTTTCCGAATAATAGTTTAATATTTTAAACTATATTCTATATTTTCTTAAGAGAAGTCAAGAAAATATAGAATATTGATTTGACGATAACATTTAGGTTTTGAAGTTTGATCTAAATGTTTTATTTTTAAATTTGATATGTGTGGTCAGATAATGGAGTGTGAAATACACCTACTTCAAGATATAAACGAAAAAAAATTGTCAATACTAGTTGAGCAATGATTTGTGATACGGGTCGGTTCTTTTATTAGCATTTTTAAGTTAAAAGATAAAAGAATTTGCTGAAGAGTACTTCAATTTTTGTCAGTCTTTAGTATATCTATATTGAAATCCTCACAAATAACGACATTCTTGTGTTTGTGTTTGCTGGATATGTGATGCAAACATTTTCGTAGCTGTTCAAAAAATATGGCACAATCACCTGCTGGTGGTCTATATATACACACGATAATGGCATTTAGTTCCTCAATTTTAACTTCAATATACTCAAAATATATTTCGATTGAAAATTCTTCTATTTTTTGCAAGCTTCAGCTGTATAACGTTGACTAATTAAAATGCAGCTTCCTCCTCTTTTTTTGAGATGTCTAGTGAAATATGAATCCGATCAAAAACATAAATGTAAGAAAGGGCTGAGTTTACGAGGAAATCCTTAATGTAATAGTTCCTTCTTAAAAAGTGATGATATGAGAGTAAGGACCGAACTATTTACAAAGTCAATAGCTTTAAACTTCATATAATAGTTGCTTCTTAAAAAGTGATGATATGGAAGATGCACCGAGCTATTTACAAAGTAAATAGCTCTAAACTTCATATAATATTTGCTCCTTAAAAAGTGATGATATGGAGGAAAAGACCGAGTTATTTACAAAATAAATAGCTTTAGATTTCATATAATAGGTACTTCTTAAAAAGTGATGGAAGAAAGGACCGAGCTATTTACAAAGTATATAGCTCTAGACTTCACATAATGGTTGCTCTTTAAAAAGTGATGATATCCTTTAAAAAGTAAATAGTTCGGTAAACTACCAAAAAAATTATTGTGGGGTAAATTGATTAAATGTAAGAAAAAATTTGGTTCAAATTTATTTCGTAAGTTTTCCCTTAGTATGTTTTTAAAATTTTATAGAACGCGACAAGATATTTTTGCTGATGATTTCAAATATTTTAAAACTTGCCACGTTATAAAATTTTAAAAACATACTAAGGGAAATAAACTTACGAAATAAATTTGAACCAAATTTTTTTTTACATTTAATCAATTTACCTCGCAATAATTTTTTTGATAGTTTACCGAACTATTTACTTTATAAATAGCTCGGCTCTTTAATGGAATATCATCACTTTTTAAGGGGCAACCATTATATGAAATATAGAGCTATTTACTTTGTAAATAGCTAGGTGCTTTCTTCCATATCATCACTTTTTAAGGAGCAACTATTGTATGAAGTCTAGAGTTATTTACTTTGTAAATAGCTCGGTCTTTTCTTCCATATCATCACTTTTTAAGAAACAACTATTATATGAAGTCTAAATCTATTGTAAACTGCATCACTCTTTTTTGAAGGCCTTTAATATACAAAGAAGAAGGCTTCGCACAAAACGCTACGCGTTTTGTTACGCTTCGCACAACAAAAAAGCATACGCGAAGCGTATGCTTGGCGTTTCTTTACGCTTCGCGATACTTTAGGGGCGATACTTCAATTTTAGGGGTGTTTTTCCTCTTTTTGGGGATTTCGATGTAGTTTATGAATTTTTCGAGGTATTGTGTTAATTTGAGTTTATTTCGAGTTGATTGGTGAAATTCCCATCTTTCTACCGTGAATAGATGTTAAAAGGGTTGTTTAGGGGAAATTTAGTTGCTTAGGGAAAATGTGAAATCCCAATTTTTTGACATTTCGCATTTGGGTGGATTGCGATGCAGGTAATGAAATTTTTCAAAAAATTTTGTTAACTTGACTTTATTTTACATCGATTTGTGAAAATCTCATCATTTCAGCATGTATTGAACTGAAAAACGTAATTTTGGAGGAGGTTTTTTCGATTTTCCGGGGGTTTGTATTAAAAAATATAAAGTTTTTCGAAATAACTTCCTAATTTGTAGCTATAAAGCGTCGATTGCAAAAAACTGCATCTTTCTAGCATGTATAGAACAAAAGAGTTGGTTTTGGGGGTGTTTTTCTCAAGTGCGAAGGGTTGTGATTGAAAAATTTTCTTCCTTCAAATAATTCTGTTATTTTGAACCTGTTCCACGTCGAATGCAAAAAAAAACCGATCTTTCTATCATGAATACAAGTGAAAAGGTCAATTTTAGGAATGTTTTCTCATTTTTTGGTGGGGTTGCGATGTAGGTAATGAAATTTTCAAACTATTCGTTTAATTTGACGTTATTTCGGGTCGGTTAGTGAAAATCTCATCTTTCTAGCATGTATAGAACAGAAAAACGTAATTTTGGAGGAAGTTTTTCCGATTTTCCGGGAGGTTGCACTGAAAAAATTGAAGTTTACCACGTCCTGACATTTTTGAATTTTTCACAAAATATAACATATCTGTCTTAATATTAGAACAATCGAAAATACGTAAGAAATAAAGTTGTAGTAAATCTAGTTTGCTACAATTCATCACCTTATCATTTTTGCTCAAGGTCTAATGTGTACAGAGATATTAAGGAATTAATTTTCAATTTTAATCCGTTAATATTTCTGGAAATATTAGTGTAACAGAAAGAATGGTAAGAAACAAAATTAAAGTAAGACTTAGTATCTACAACTTTAATTCTTATAAATTTTTAGATTTTTCGAATATTAAGGGATAAATGTCAAATTTAGTGTCTACCCGTCCCTCTAAACACTACTTTCCCCGTGTCCGATTTTACCCATTAACGAACTTGACCTTTTGAATACCAAAAGCACCTCAAATACCAAATTTCATTCCGATAAAATAAAAACTGTGATCGCACTATCTTATTAATCAATATGGAAGAGCTATTATAATGGAAGAGCTATTATAGCCAGTTGTATGGGAGTGAAACCCAATGTGAGAATGCAGTAGAGAGGGAGGAGTTGATTGATGTACAGAATGCTACATTGATTGATCTTTTGATGACACAGACATATGTTCGGTTATGAGTATGGCAAGGATAATAAGGCCCCTGGACAATAATGTACGGAAAATGACCAGAATTTGGGTCGATTTTAAATTAAATTATTTAATGACTATTAACCAAGTTTACCCTCGGATATGGTCCACAGGTGTAATAACAAATTTATATAAAGGTAAAGGTGAACTTACTGACCCTGCAAATTATCGAGGTTTGACATTAATGCCCACTTTGAGCAAACTATACACGAAACTTTTATCCGATCGATTGTGGCAATGGCTGGATGAAAACAATATCATAAACTGTGCAAAAGCGGGTTTTCGAAGAGGCTATGAGGCCATGGATAACGTTTTGGTTCTAAACACAATTATTGATAAATCACTGGCAATCAAGAGATCCAAAACTTACCTATGCATTGTAGACTTCGAGAAAGCCTTTGATAAAATTAATAGAAATTTATTGTGGAATAAAGTGTTGCGCATTGGTTTACCAGTCCAGTTCATAGATGTTCTTAAATCTATCTATAAATCACTGTCCTGCTGTATTCGGTTGGGTAGGTGTAGTGTAAGTACGGGCTTCGAAACATGTTAGGGTCTTAGGCAGGGATGCCACTTGTCAGCCCTTCTTTTTCTGCTTTATATCAATGATATGTATAGTGGATGGATAATGTTAGCACAACGTCTCCTTGTGTTAAGGGCTTCGAAATTAAGATATTCCTCTACGCAGATGACATTGTGCTGACTTCTAAAACAGTCGGCGGAATGCGTTGAAGTTTAAAAGCATTGGAGGATTATTGTGAGATATGGGAGCTGGGCGTAAATGTGAAAAAAACAAAAATTATGATTGTGAGTAATGGGCGAAAGTGTAGTACGAATGAGGTATGGAAGTATAAGGGGCATATGATAGAAAATGTGAAGAACTTTGAGTATTTGGGTTTAATGTTGTAATGGAAGGGGGAATGAACATGTTGAAAGAATGAGTGTAAAATCGAAAAAGATTTGATGAGTGTAAGAAGATATGTGTACAAGTATGAAAGTTTTCCTGTAAGCGTGATTGTGAAAAGTTGTAATGCCTTGGTATTGCCCATCTTAACATATGGCAGTGAAATATGGGTAAGCAACAGTACCAAATACAACGATCATTTAAAAATCATTAATGTTATAATGCACAACTTTCTGAAGGAAATATTATGTGTTTCAAAATCCACACCTAATTCAGCAGTTAATATTGAGCTGGAAACCAGAAGCACTGAATATCTCTGTGTACAGAAAGCGATTAACTACCGCAATAGGGTGCAAAACAGTAATAAAAGGCTGCAAATAACGTGTTTGAATGAGGGAACATTAGATTTATTGAATGAGTTATTGGATGAAAGAGGTTTGAAAGATATAATCGGAATGTGTGATAAATTAGGTACCAAAGGAGTGATCCGTCAGCTTGTTTTAACAGAGAACCTAAAAGACATCAGAATGTAAGACAGTTTGAGCCTGTTCTCAATGCTAGATCATTATGAGCATGGAACCAGGTACCTAAGTATAACTGAGAGGAGTGAGAGATGGGTGATTGCAAGCTTTAGAGTGTATGGGTTTAGATGGAGTAGTAAGAAAGTTGACGGTGTGAGAGTGTGTGTGCTGTGTGACGCCGTGGAAAGTGTGAAACATCTGATTGAAGATTGTCCAGGAACTGCAGGTGTAGAAAAACAACAGCTAAATAATTTACAACTTTTCACTGCACTGGACATGCTTAACGTGCACGAAGCTCAATTTTTAAGACCGGTGATTGCCTATCTCCGCATTATCCTAAAAAAACGAGAATTCTACCCCAAATGAGGCCATGTGTGCTTCCCACATGAATACAGGAATATTTTGAAATTTCCTAAAAGAATAATTGGTATTAATTAATTTTATTTATTTATTTTGCTTTTGTATTATTGAATTGATTTATGTCAAATAAAGAACATATATATATATATATAAATATATATATATATATATATATATATATATATATATATATATATATATATATATATATATATATATATATATATATATATATATTAATTAATAACTTTTTATGTTTTCTACATGATAGTTTACTTACATATTGTCTTAATATTATTAATATTTTTCATCCAATCAGAAAGAACTTGCACACATATCAATGAATCAGATGGATATATGCTTTATAATGTTGGTTTAGGTACTAGATCTACCTGCATGCCAAATATCAACTTTAAAGGATAACTGGTGTAGGCCCTACGTTTTTATCCTGTCTAATGATAATTATGGGCGTACCCGCTATTTTATTGTTTTTGATTGGAAATAACTTTTTAACTGTTTATTCCTAAACGGTGATTGAAAAAACAGTCTCTTATAACTCCCTTAATAGCTTATATTCGAAAACTCAGCACTGTTGCTCGTTTCGTTCAGAAGATATTTCGATGTCGGTCTGTCGCAGTACCATGCTCTAGATACACTGAAAAGTTAGTGAATGATAACATTTCAATTTCAGTTTCCGATAGCCAGTGTTCAGTTATACACATCACACTCATTGACGAATCACATTCACTTAACAATATTTCCAGCATAGATGTTTTATTTGTAATGCCTTGTATGTTGATGTGCATTAAGCTTATTTCGTTATTTGGAATCAGTTTTTGTAATTCCGGTTGAACTCCACTGTTGAAACTCCACATTCTAATTATTTGTGTGTATTTAATTATTCAACAATAATTCTCGTTGCATTTGGTGCTGCAGACAGGATTAGTAATGATACAATTCGAATGAAAAGACTATTAAGTATTTACGCGGGAATAAACAAGCTTGTTAACGTGTTATTGAAGTGTTAAAAATACATGTGGTACTGAACAGAGTGTACGAATCGAACATCGACTGGATACGCTAGTCTGTCAGCCTATTGTCAGTTTTGGAATATATATGCTTATACGTATGTATAATATATATTAATATCACAAGGCGAGTGAATAACGTGATGTTACCAAGTAATTATAACGGTGTTGTCGGGGATCTCGACGAGTCGCTCGAAAAACACCAATTGATCGCAAAAATTAATAATTGGGAAAAAGCCACTAAGTTCACATCACCACTCCAAGTGGCCGAGCGATCTAAGGTATTATGTCTGTGCAGTATGCCTACTTGGAAACTGAGAGGTTATGGGTTCGAAACCCGACATCATCAGTTTGTCAATTATTAGGAAAACAAGGGGCGGTTAATTGACTAAACTGTCGGCGTATGGACAAGAACGAAGTAACGGCTATGCTTGAGAAGGTTTTCTGCAGTTTCCTTCACGAACTCCAGGTAAATATCGGCATAGTTCCTATCATAGTCGGCTGCAGCCCTATATCCTACCAATTCCTAGTCTACACACAAAATTTCCTTCCACTCCACTCACATCCTCACATTCTTAGCATCACAATGCACCTTATGGTCAAAGTGTAAGGCAGCCTCTACAATCCATCTATCTATCTTAGTTGACGACAATACAGATATTTCTAGCGGGACGCGCTTTGGACATATACCGGGAATTAACGACGACAGAAAATTCGAATTTTACTAGACTGAAAGGTAATCTTCGGGATAAAATTCTTAGTTATGACATGGTTCAAGTTGCAAAAACTGAATTTAGTGGTCGCACGTAGAGAATGAATCGTTCGACGATTCTGGGTTAAATGTATCTGGATTAAAGAAGTTATGTAATTAGGGGTAGTACCCAAGTGCATCAAACGAGGTGCATAGTATGTTGTGTAGGGATCGGTTTTTAGACGTTAATCAGTGCAGGAAATTACTGCTCGGGAATGACTGCTGCAGACTGCTTGTGAAAAATTCCAGACCACCAACCCTTAAAAAGGCAGTATTATCAGGAACAATATTCGAAAATAACAGGAAGTCTGAATCGAGTAATCTACCAATCAATGCAAACGGGCCTGTAGAAAACCATAGTAACCAAATTGAAGGACTCAAGAAACGAACCAAGTTCCGGTAAAGACATTTTAACGTGTTGGAGATTTGGTAAAGAGGGCACATTCGTCGGAAATTCCGAAGTCAACAGAATCGCGTCCAACGGAGACAGGACGAGAATGACTATCAACAGCGAAAAATTGAGATGTTGGTCTTTTTATAAGCGGAGAATTAGCGGTCTTAAAGATAAGTATAGTTTTAGACACTGGTGCGGCAGTGTCATTAGCCTCAGAGGAAATGTTTGAAAGATAGGTGAAAAGAAGTTTACGGGTAGTGAAACGGGAGATAAGGACAACAAACGGGATTCGTCTAATTACGGAGTATTGAGTAACGCTATTACTATTCCTTAAGTGCAAAAATAGCCAACAGAATGGGAAGTGAAGTGATCATTGAACCGGATGAGCAACTATATTCACGAACAGGGATAACAGGAGCCCATGGACTAGCCGAAATCAGCAAGAATATGGTCCCGGTTAGACTCAATAATTTTACTCCAGAAGCGATAAACTTAAAGAAGGATATGAAAATAAATAATTACGAATTGACTAATAATATGGGGGATGGATATACTACCATATCGTACAGTACAGTAGCTCAGAGTGACATTAATAGGGGACGAAATTAACAAGAAGCGGCTGAACTATTTCAACCAGTGTAGGTTGGATCAAGTACAAATAAAGGAGCTGAAATCAATAATAAACGGCTATTCAGACATCATATGGACAAATGCTAAGGATCTGGGACGCACATCCGTGGGGTCACATAAAATTGATACAGGTAGGGCAAAGCCCGTCAAGCAATCTCCACTGCCATTTCAGAAGAGAAAAGAGGCGCCAAATTTTGGCCGATATGGAAAAGGCGGGTATTGTTAGAAAATCGACACCAGCTTGGGCTACACCTGTGGTACTGATAAAGAAAAAGAAAAAATTTAAAATTCCAGCAAGGAAATCCTACGCTAAATACGGTTCGCTCATGGTTGATAAGGCGATATCGCCCAACGCAGGATGAAATTCAGGGGGAACAACAGGATGTTCAGGTTATGTGATCCCAATTCCATAACTTAAAATTAGTAAATTAGGTTGTGTATCGAAAATATGAGAATACGCTGCAATTAGTCTTACCGGAAAGGTTAAGGGAACGAATGTTAAAGAGGCTCATAGCTCAATGTTTAGCGGAGGACATTCAGGTACGTAGGAAACACTCGAAAAGCTACGTTAGCGTCAGAGGTATTATTGACCGGGATTAAAAGGATATGGTGCAAAAATTGTGAGGATTGTGCTCGCAGAAAAATGCCAAGCAAATACCCTCAATGTACAGAATAGCACTAAATATACTAGGGCCACTATCAAAGACAGGACGAGGCAACAAATTAATTTTAGTAATCTCGGGTTATTTTACGCGATGGGTGGAAGCGTTTGCTATACCTGATCAAGAAACCACGACCGTTACAAAAATTCGAAAATAGTCGAATAGTCGAAGAATTCATACGTCGATACGGACTCCTTAAAGAGTTGCATAGCGATCAAGGTCGCCAGTTCGAGTCCCAAATCTTTCAGGATACGTGTAAGTTATATCCAATTAATAAGACACGGACCACGTCCTACCATCCGCAATCTGATCGTCTGGTTGAAAGATTCAACAGAACCGAGTTGGGAATACTAAGCCAATCCGTGAACGAGTCGCACGATAACTGGGATGAGAAGATCCCGTACGTTATGATGGAATACAGAGCCAGTGTGCAGGAGGCAACTAAATTCTCACCGTATTCTTTAACGTTCGGGCAGGAGCCTCAGCTGGTACACGACTTTATGCTTCCGGACTTAAGACTAGCTACTGATACGGGAAATTATGTGGACCAAATGCAAAACAGATTTCAGGAATCTTACAAGAAAACGACACAGAATCTAGAACATAACATAATATGAACAAAATATATAATGATCGTAAATGTTCAATGGAAAATTACACGGAGGGAGATAAAGTCTGGGTGTATAATCCAGTGGAGAAAACGGGCGCCTGTAAAAAATTCACACCAACCATGGAGTGGGCCATACGTAATTAAAAAGGTGTTATCAGAAGTAACATTCCGGGCCGAACACCGTAAAAACAATAGGAAAAGGATAAAAGGATGGTAGTCCATTTTTACCGGTTGAAACCGTTTGTGGGTAAAAGGGAGGTCGAACGGTTAGATGAATGGGTTGGAGAGGCCGTGGCGGGAGAGGCGAAGAATGTAATACGGGAAACTAACGAGGAGGGCATCACTGATGATGACATTCGGCCTTTTATTGTGGTCGGAGTACCAAGGCCATCAATGTTAGTGGAACCAAATGAAGAAATGGAAGAGGACCAAAGACAATACAACAGGAACAGGAAAATGAACGAGACCTACGGAATTTTATCAGGCGGGGTTTACATGAACTCGATGAATTTATTTTCTTAAAGGGGGGGGGGGTAGTGTAGAGCACAAGGTAGTGTAGGCGAGGTGCGCACACTAGGGTGAATGCGCGAGCACACGTGGAATGCTCAGTCAGTTAGAATGAGAATATGGTTGAGTGCAGTCGTGTTGTATGAATAAAATAGACTAACTGTTTATATAAATCAATAAGGGTAATTCAATTAATATTTCAATCATTAAAGCTTATATTTTTATTATTTGTGTGTATTTAATTATTCAACGATAATTCTCGTTATATTTGTTTTTACCTAAGTTCAACTAACAAATTTATTGCCAAAATTGACCTCTTATGACAACAACAAGACAATATAGATTTTATGTAACAACAACAGAGGTGTAATGAACGGTAGATGGTATAGAACGAACCACTTACTTTAGGATCGTCGAGCGGTCGAATCGATTCGTCAGCAACAGAATCAATAAATATCTTGAAACTCGAATCCATATAAGGATTCGAGTAATCTCAAGCATTTGACTTTGTTGTCAGACGATTGTATTCAATTGTCAGATTTCATCCAAATGGATTATATGTAGTTTACTTTGAAGTTTTTTAAATAAATTACTATATAGTTAATTACCGTTTATATTTTCTGGATATTAACTTTGGAATTTAACAAAACAGTTTTTCAAACACACAGGTTAACACAGCAAAAATCATAGCCAATAGAAAACGGAATGCACATTGATAAGAACCCACCAGTAGGTCATTGTAAGCAACGGTGTTTTTCTCGGAAACTCGGGACTAAGGCATTACAAAAGGGCATTGGGATGAAATTAAAAGTTAAGGAAACCAATAAGAATGAAACCAACACAAAAACGTATGAATTTTTAATTAAAAATTATATGATATGTTGGTCTATATAGTATACTCTAGTTCTTTCAGACTATGCTCGGCGGAACCTTAATGGAAATTGACATTATTTCTGTATTGTGTTTCGAATTTTATGCGAAAATTGACAAATGTTTTAGTGTTTTTGGGTTCCCATTTTAACAAATTATTACCGAATAACGTCATTTAAAATAACACAGTTAAATTTTTCTTCAGTTGAAAGCTAACATAAATTTTAATTGATTTTTTTCTTTGTTATAGGTGAGTGCGACTAAGGACAATTCAATTTTATTCTCTCATATGTAGGTAAGATATTTTGTAATAATGGTAAAATATATAATTTTAATTTGCATTTATTTAAGTTTTCATTAATTTTTAAACTACGAGTCATGTAGTAATAAAATAATATAAAAATAATAAGTGTCTGCTTGTTTGTTTGTTTACTTTTTCAGCTGATTAAATATTTCAATTAATCAGTTTGGCATTCAAAAATGCCAACAACTATTTTGCTAAACATTGTTTCAAAAACCGAATTAATTCAACTTAAATCAATTGTAAAATTTTTAAGAAAAGGGTGTTACTTGTGTAGTTACTAGTGTATAATAATATTAGCCGAACAAATGTGAATTTTTTTAACAATATGGAATACGCGATAATATCGTCACATTTTGTTGAAATATTAATAATATTCTTAATTTTAATTAATAAAAATAAATTTATCTAAAATAGATAAGGTTTTTTTATCAGTTATTTTTGGCAAATTTCCTCCAAAGAAAATGCAGTAATTGTTTTTGCACCAATGTTGGAATTTCGTAAAAATTTCTACAAATGTCCATTTTTTATTTATGTACATACGACAGTCAAAATTTTTTTAGAATAAAATATATTTCATGTATTCGTGTCAAACAATATATATATATATATATATATATATATATATATATATATATAAGTTATAGATTCTAGTATGGGACACCCAATACTAAATAATAAAACTCGTGTACATGTGGATCAGCATTTCCTGTCAAACATCGATCAACGTGACCAAATTTATTGTAAAAACACTTACTAATCCAAAATTATTGTATATAAACCGAACATTTTGATTGATTGAACACTTATTACTTTCATGTACATAATCGCTGTTAATTAACGTTTTGACTATTATTTTAAACTTCGTTGTAATAATTAATATTTTTTGTAATAATTAATATTTTCAACAATTAAATATTGTAACAATTAAATATTTGTAACAATTAAATTTTTAAATAAATAATTTTTTTTTTAACATGAACTTCTACCGAGTTTATAACTGGCGCAGCCGCTAGGATTAGTTTGGAAAATACCTTACTAATTAGCGTCCATCGTAAAACTTTAACGTTAACATTAGAATCAGTGTTGTTAAGTATTACGAGTATCTTTCAAGATTTTGGGACGATCCTACGAACCAAACAAATTTGTTATACACTCGACGAACTGGAAAATTTTGTAAAATAATCTGGAAAATTTATTGGAAAATTTTGGAAAATTTACTGGAAATTGTTTTGAAAAAAAAAAAAATTTTGGAAATTGGTAACGGCAACATTTAACTCAAGTCAACACATTTTCGACGGTTCATCGAAAACTTATGGTTAATCATCGAAACTAACAAGGGCATATTGTAATTTTCGACATTAACTCGTGAAGATTTGGAATCAAGAGCACATTGGTTCAACTAATATGTGGAAATTGTTCATAATTCTGTTGTAAGTACATACTTTCCTTAATTATTTTCATATTCTATGCCTAGATCACCATATCCTATTAGGAGAAATATTAATAAATCTAAAAGAAACGACGGTTTATCGTTTCTAAATAGAAATTACACGTCTGAGGGCATATCGGACAGCGAAGGTAATAATAGTAGTAATAAGTCATTTAATTTAATAAATAATTTAAAAATGAGTCCACCAGAATCTATCATGCAATCAACTCCATCCATAGAAACAGTAATCAAACATTTTCAAATTCCCGATGTAATAAAAACTATTATTCCATTTGACGGAAATAAAAATAATTTATATAACTTTATTGATAGTGTAGATGTAGTTGTTAATTTACTATTTAAATTAGTGGATGAAAATATCAAAAACATATATTGCAATGAAATTAGGAAAAAAGTTATAGGACAAGCGAACGACGTACTAAACCAGTACGGCAGGATTAGGGATTGGGATACAATTAAATCAACTCTCATTTCACACTATGCAGACAAGAGGGACGAATTTAGTTTGACGCGCGATTTATATTCATTACAACAAGGCAATCAACCAGCCGAACTATTCTTTAGTAAAGTTAATGAAATTTTAGCTAGCCTCATTAATAATGTTTCACTTCAACCTGGAGACGAAGCATCTAAGAATTCTAAAATTATTTACTATAGAAAGGTAGCACTGGATTGTTTCCTCACAGGGCTTAATAGAAATATAGGTAATATTGTCAGAGCATTCCAACCCAAAGACTTGGGAGAAGCATGGCAACGCGTGCAGACGGAGCAAAATGTTTTCTATAAACAAACACAGCACCAAGATAAACCTATTCAGAAAATAGTCCCGACACAACAAATACAACAACCTAGACAAATAATACGACACATACCACCAAATTTTAACAATAGACCTTCTCCAACTGTTAATCAACAATGGCAAAACCCATTTGGTAACCATCAACGATTACATTATAGACCACCGCAATATAACAACCAACAAAACAATAATCATCCAAATAAACCTAATTTTAGCACTAATCAAATTCATAATAGACCGCAACAACCTAACAATCAACCTAACAGATTTAGACCGGAACCTATGGACACGTCCTCGGGAAATACTAGACAGTATAATAACAATATGTTTAGATCAACAGGACCTCCTAACTTTGTATCTAAAGAATTGTTTAACGTTGAAAACAACTATGACCAAGACAATACCATACACGATACTGGAACAACAGACGGCTCGTATTACTCAAATCAAAATGATTTTCAATTCTATGACCCACCTGATCAAGTTGAATTTAATCAACCTGATCTAAATGAAATCGAATACGTTGAAGATCAGGATTTTCTGGCTACAGCCTCGAATCCGCTGGCATCGTAGAGCTTAACTCACACCGATCAAACGGAGCCCTACCTTACATAATGATTCAAAACGGATTCCATAAATTGAAATTTCTTATTGACACTGGAGCAGACAATAATTTTATCGACCCAAAATACCTACGAACACTAACGTTAAAACTGCATTACAGACTCACAAGATTTCACATAAAGTAAAAGTAAAATATCTAAAGGAATTAAATAACCATGTACCTTTAGAATTTTTAGTATTTAAATTCCATTACTACTTTGACGGAATCATAGGGAGTCAGACACTACAAGACCTTCAAGCTAACATTAACTATAACAACCATTCAATTAATTTCGGAAACGTAACAAACAAATTATACTATAAACCTTGTACGACCCCACAGGTACATACTTTAGAAGCATACGAACAAAAATTTATAACAGTCCCCACTCTAATAAAAAATGGCGACATACTCATACCACAAATTAAACTCAACCAGAACGTACATACAGTAAGTGGTATATACCAAGCAAAGGACTCATTCGCAAAAGTTTTTATAACAAATGAAATAGATTCACCACACACAATAATAATTTCACAACCGTTAAACAGTGAATCGCTCACTAATTATCACGAATTATACAACATTCATTCAAATTCAATGGAAGTTGAATATTCAGATAATTACGATTTTGTTATGAAAAATATCCGAATGAAACATCTAAATAAAGAGGAACAAGACGCTCTAATAAATACTTGTACTAACTACAGAGACATATTTTACACTTCCGACCAAGATATGACGTTTACATCTGATGTTAAACATTCTATTGTAACAAAAGATGAATTACCGATATACACGCGCTCATACCGATTCCCTCATTGCCACAAAGAAGAAGTGACACGACAAATTAACGAGCTCTTAGAGAAAAATATAATTAGACCTTCTAATTCTCCATGGTCATCACCAATTTGGATTGTCGCGAAGAAAGCTGACGCTTCGGGCAAAAAGAAATGGAGATTAGTAGTCGATTATAGGAAACTAAATGAAAAGACAATAGACGACAGATACCCTTTACCTAACATATCTGACATACTAGACAAATTGGGCAAGTGTTGCTACTTTTCAACGCTAGATCTCGCATCAGGATATCATCAGATCGAAATGGACCCTAAGGACACTGCAAAGACGGCATTTACAGTAGACAATGGACATTACGAGTATACAAGAATGACTTTTGGACTTAAAAATGCCCCCGCTACATTTCAACGCGTCATGGACAATATGTTGAGAGAATTCATCGGTAAAAACGTATTAGTTTATATGGATGACATCATAATCTTTTCAACATCTCTGACCGAACATGTCGAAATGTTACGGAAAGTTTTTGACAAATTAAGAAAACATAACTTCAAAACGCAACTGGACAAATGCGAGTTCTTACATAAAGAAATCGAATTTTTAGGACATGTAGTGACCACAGACGGTATAAAACCTAACCCTGCAAAAATTGAAGCAATTAAAAAATTCCCATTACCAAAGACTGTGACAGAAATCAAGTCATTTCTCGGACTTTTAGGCTACTACCGAAAATTCATAAAGGACTTTGCAAAGATAACTAAACCTATGACACAATGTTTACGTAAAGACACAAAAATCGATACAAAAAATAAAGAGTACATCAAGTGTTTCGAATATTGTAAAACTCTCCTCATCGGTGACCCCATATTACAATATCCGGATTTTGACAAACCCTTTATACTCACTACTGACGCTAGTAATTACGCATTAGGAGCTGTATTATCGCAAGGTACAGTTGGACACGACAAACCTGTGTGTTACGCTTCACGTCCACTCAATAAATCAGAACAAAACTATAGCACAATAGAAAAAGAATTGTTAGCGATAGTGTGGGCTTGCAAGCAATTCAGACCCTACTTATTCGGACAAAAATTCAACATACTGACAGACCATAAACCGTTGAAATGGGTTTTTTCTTTAAAAGAGCCTAATTCAAAGTTGGTTAGATGGAAAATCAAACTTTTAGATTACAACTTCGACATTGACTATAAACCAGGAAAAGTAAACTCCAACGCGGATGCACTAAGTCGTATACCCGCGGAACTCAATAATATTGATACTAGTTCACAAGATGCTGAAGCATCAACTGTACATTCAGCTCAGGAAAACATAAACGAAGGCATACGAATATCTGAACAAGCACTAAACGAATTTAGTAATCAAATAATTATCAATACCGGACTTAGGAACCAAATAAACACCGAATACCTATTCAAAACTCGCAAACGTTTGACGATAGAAATAGAAAACACCCCGACAGAAAAACAATGCATTGAAATATTTAAAGAATATTTATCACCTAACAAATTAAATGCCGTCATGACTAATGACGATACATTTAAAGTATTCAATGAAACTCATGATAAATACTTCTCTAAATATAAAATTATCAGATGTACGACCCTACTATCGGACATTCAAACCCTAGAAGAACAAACAGAAATCATACGTAAATACCACGAACTATCGGTGCACAGAGGAATAGACGAGACACTAAACCACTTAAAAAGAACATATTACTTTGACAATATGAAGTCAAAAATCACGACTTTCATTAATACTTGTGACACCTTTTTAAAATTTAAATACGAGAGACATCCACTGCATTTAAAACAGACACCGACCGAAATAGCCACCAAACCATTTGAAATACTTCATATGGACTTACTCCATATCGAAAAATCTAATGTACTGACCATAATAGACAAATTTAGTAAGTACGCAGAATGTTCTATCATCCCCTTTCGAAATTCAGTTGAAGTATTAAAAATAGTTCGAAAATATATTGCAAGACATGGTATACCTACTAAAATCATACACGATAATGGCAACGAATTCTCTAACTTAGACATGCGAGAATTCCTCAAACTTTACGACATACAGAATCATATAACCGCTACTAGAAACTCTACGGGTAACTCACCAGTAGAAAGGCTACATAACACCATACTTGAAATTCTTAGAATACTAAAAGATAAAGAAAATTCACCTTTGGACGAACTATTAGATTTGACCATGATTACTTACAACAACTCTATCCACTGTTCAACAAAACTTACACCCTTCGAAATCATACGTGGAATTCGAGAAAAGACTATACTTAAACCGAACGATAACGCAATCACGGAATTTACTAATAAACAACGTGAGGAAATAAAAATTATACAAGAAATAATAACGAAGCAAAACGATAAAAACATACAAATTTTAGACACGAAAAACCAAGACAGATCAGATCCCCCTACCCTAGGACAGAATGACGTGTATATAAAAAATAATCAAAGAAATACTAAACTACGACCACCATATGACAAAAAGAAAGTAACCAAAGAAACTAACTTAACATTCCACACAAATAACAAATTTAAGTACCACAAATCAAAGACTAAACCTAAAAGAAATTAATCTTTTTCAGGTGCCTGACACCTTCCTCTCTTCCCCAACGTATAGAATACCACGACCTTACGCACACAAAAGGACTATTAGCACTCAATCTAGGAGAAACTAAATTAACCTCACATTATAATAATTTAATCCACATAATTAACATAACTAATATAAAGGAATCTTTAGAACATTTAAAAACTAATGTATTTAATGTAGATCTAAATATGACTTTATTTTATAATACTAATACCTTAAAATCCTTATACCACAAATTAGAGAATAAAATAGAAAGTTTAGAACTGAAAACCTATAGATCAAAACGTGGCTTAATAGATGGCTACGTAATTAAAGGAATAACCGGTAATATGGACCACAATGACGCGATAGAAATTAACAAGCAGATAGAAGTATTAAAAAATAATCAATTACTAATCGAAGATAGCACAAATTCACAACATAAATTAAATACACAAATGATTGACCGATTTGACAATATAACCAAATTTATTAATACCGAACAGACTAAACTTAAAACAATTGTGGATGCTATTAAATCTTATCCACTTCTCGAACACAAGTTCATTCACAAGTTATTCCAGTCACAAATATACTTCTCGGTTCAATCACAATTACAGTATTTAGATGATCATATTAGTGACATTATTCTTTCTATGGATTTGGCCCGGTTGAACATTATCTCAAAACACATATTAACTAAACAAGAATTAAATATAGTTTATAATGCTTTAAAACCACAAATAAAAATCGGAAGTGATGAACAATTATACGAATTATTAAATTTAAAGGCTTATTATAACGGGAGTAATATTATATTCGCTGTAATGATACCTCAATTCCATAACGAAACCTTTAGTACAATAAAAATTAGACCCTTACCCGAACAACATCAAATAATTAAACCTTTAACAAACATAATCCTGTATAATCGTAAACATTTCCTATTTCTACAAAAACCTTGCAACCGAATAGAACAAACCTACATATGCCCACCATATAAATTACAAGAAACCAGCTCAAACCAATGCGAGATCCAAATATTAGAAAACAAACCAGCCAAATGCACACTTCATCGAACTATGGAGGAAGACTTCATAGAAGAAATCGAAACCAATCACATCATAGTATCGACAACTAATCCTGTTAACATCACTAATAATTGTGGGAAAAATATAACCAACTTCATCGGAAAACTCAACATAATATTACATGAATGCCAACTAACTATTAATCAAATCAAATATGGAACTTTATTAACCTCAACTCACAACATCGTGTTGGAACAAATAATGTATAATGTCATCAACACACATAACGAATATATCGAAGGACATTAATCTGGATTTATTGAGAGTGAAACACTTGGAAAATACGAAAGAACTCCAATCATTGAAATATCAACACTCTATGCACACCGGTGTTTGGACAGTAACAACTTTTATTTCTATAATTTGTTTAATTCTATATTTTATGTTTAGAAAACTTAGAAAGAGTAAAGATGCACCAGTGGAAACCATGGTTAGGCGTACATCATCGGCGCCTGCAGTCGTCCAACTCCCTTCGGAAGTCAGACTTCTGTCTTAAGGACGGAAGAGTTATAAATTCTAGTATGGGACACCCAATACTAAATAATAAAACTCGTGTACATGTGGATCAGCATTTCCTGTCAAACATCGATCAACGTGACCAAATTTATTGTAAAAACACTTACTAATCCAAAATTATTGTATATAAACCGAACATTTTGATTGATTGAACACTTATTACTTTCATGTACATAATCGCTGTTAATTAACGTTTTGACTATTATTTTAAACTTCGTTGTAATAATTAATATTTTTTGTAATAATTAATATTTTCAACAATTAAATATTGTAACAATTAAATTTTTAAATAAATAATTTTTTTTTAAACATAAACTTCTACCGAGTTTATAACTTATATATATGTATATATATGAACTTTTTTAAAATGTCTGTGGACTCTTTAGCGATCATAGTTTTATTCCGATTGGAATGAAATTTGGTATTTGAGGAAGGTCTTGACTAAAGGTCAAGTTCGTTAATGGGTAAAATCGCACGAGGAGAACGGGGGTTACGAGGGAAAGGGAGACACAAAATTTGACTATCTCTCTAAATATTTGAAAAATCTAAAAATTTATCGGGAGTTTTACTTTAATTTGTGTCTTATCATTTTTCTGTTACACTAATATTTACAGAAATATTTACAATTAAAGATTGAAAGTTAAAATTCTAAATATCCCTGTTCACATTAGAGTTTGAGAAAAATGATCAGTAATGAATTGTAGCAAACTTAATTTTCTACAACTTTACTCCTTATACATTTTTCGATTATTTTAATATTAAGAGAGATATTTAATATTTTGTGTTTGTTTGACACGAATACACGAAATATATTTTATTCTAAAAAATTTTGATTGTCGTTTCCATAGTAACTATAAACTATAATCGTTAAACATCGTTCTATTTTGGCTATTAATAAATTTAATTTTTGCAAATACTAAAGTCATATCAGATACTATATTTCACTTTGATCACACTAAAATTATGACCGCTGGAGAGTAATTTATGTGTTCTAAGGAAATTCGCTAAGTTGACGCAACTCCTGCATAACTAATTTATTTTTATATGTAATCGTAAATTTTTTAATAAATCATTTCACCCGATGCATCAATTTCTTAAATATTTTTTGCTTCGTTAAATAAGGCAGGGGGACAAGCGTCCAAGTCTGTCCCGCCGTAGCTACGCCCTTGTTCTGACAACTATAATAATTGGAATAATTTTAATCAACAATTGGAAGAACACAAACGTTTTTTCCTCAAAATTATATCAAACAAGTGTTTTTTAGTTACATCTCATTCACTTTTTCAAATAAATTATAAATAAAATTGAATTATCAAAATCTTCTCACCTTTATGGGGAAATACAAATAATAATATATATATTATATGTATATATTATATATATATATATATATATATATATATATATATATATATATATATATATATATATATATATATATATATATATATATATATAAATATATATATATATTTTCGCAGACGAAAAGTTTGTCGGACTCTTCACAAAGAAGGCTCTCATAAAGTTTGTATATATATATATATATATATATATATATATATGTATATATATATATATATATATATATATGTATGCAAGTGCCAAACTTTATGAGAGCCTTCTTTGTGAAGAGTCCGACAAACTTTTCGTCTGCGAAAATTTTCGGCTAGACTTGTCGCTCTGATGCTATGTTACCAGGCGATACATGCAATTTTCTTTTGTACTTTAATTGAAAGTTATTTTTATAAAATCGACGAAAAAATGTTTGTCCGACAAAAATGGTGCAGCGTACGTTGATGTTTGGGTCCGACGCCAAAAATATCAAAATAATGAGGTTATGTTTCCCGATACATGCAAGCTTAATTTTTGCAATATTGATTAATTAATATGAATAAAAAACAGTGGACACCTTGTCCGACAAAAATTGTGCAGCGTACGTTGGGTCCGAAGCCCCCAAAATGTCAAAATTTGTAGGTTTTTTTTTCCAATACATGCATGTCGGACAAAAATAGAACATAAATGTATTTTAATAGATAATGTATTTAAATAGATAAATAAATGTATTTTGGAAGAAAATGTAGTATTTTCCAACAAAAATATCAAGGTAAATATTAGTCCGACAAGAAAACGCGAAAAAATAAAATAATCACGAAATCATGTATATTTTTCTCCATGTTCATAATATAAATACGTTTTAAATATTGTACAAATTTATCAAATATACCATAGGTGGGCACACTTTGACTGCACTCAGTTCTGAGTGAGAGAGAGGAAGAGAGATAGAGTAAATACAGGGTACCTACCAATTATTATTATTTTCTTTTTTTAATTAAATCATTTTCTGAAAAAAATATAAAAAAACCAACTATTTTTTATGGTCACTATTATTCAAAGTATACAATACATTGAATACATACTCTGGAATTTTGGGCTGGTAATTTGGGGCATAAAATGTACTCTATAATATATTTGGGAATGAATAAAAGATAAATGTTATATAAATTATAAAATATAAATCTTTTGATCTTTTACATTTACCGCTTGACAATTGTAAACCGCTAGTAAATTTTTTGATGATTTAGCTTAAGTTTAGATATTAGAATTAGATTTTTGGAAATTCCGAATAATTTGCCTAAACTATTCATATCGGAGAACTAATAAACAATTATTTACTTGATTTAATTCTTTTTTCTTAGTAGGGGGTATAGTGTCATGGGAATTTGATGACACTGTATACAATAAAGATGCCAATGATAAAGATGGGTGGGGGGGGGGGTAAGGCATTGTAATTTGTCACTAATTTCTAAATGGTTAAATTTTACATAAAGTGGGAACATTTAGTTGTTGTGTTGTAATTATTGTTATTGTTATCATTATTATTGTTGTTATTATTGTTATTATTATTATTATTCTTATTATTCTTATTATGATTTTTGGTGTCTCTCCCCATATTGTAAAAGATATTTTTTAAACAATAAATATTTTATAAAACTAATTCTAAATTGATTGAATAAATTATTGGGCAATAATCGGTAGGCAACCTGTATTGAAACATCGTTCCGTCGTACTTCAAAACATACCTTTTTTACCTACTTTCACCCAGCTTATGGAGAGTCGTTCGACTCCGGCGATTCGTCTGCGCCCACCTCTGTGATCAAAGGTATATTAAGTTCGGTTCCGTTTTTGCAAATGTTAAAAATATTGATCACACGCAAAAATTTATAGATGCTCATAAAATGATCTAATTAACCGGTTTCCGCAAGTCTGTTTGTTTGTCCTTAGACAAGAAAACTCAAAAAATAAATAAATAAAAGCTAAAATTGTGTGTGTGTACTAGTCCTGAAAAGTAAGGTCAAGTTGTTTTTTTAAACTTGATTAGTGTCGCGGCAATTCAAACATCTGTAATTACTCTTACCGTATATGTAAGATAACTGTCGTGTGAAATTCGTTGTCGACGAAATTGGCTGAATTTTTGATAAATTATTCAAAATATAAGTATCTAACTTCGTTTCAAATATCAAAATTATTTACCGTTTAGTTTTGATTTGATAGATTTCATTAAATCGTTCTGTTAGAACAGTAGCTGTATATACAGTAGCATACAGGTAAAACCACCGCACTTTAATTTTTATTTAAAAAATGTTTTCCATGTTAAAAATTTCACAATTTATAATAGTATCTTATAATTGTATCTTCTTCTTCTATAACCGTAAAAGAAAGTAATTTTTGATCAAAAATTACCTCACCAAAGTCAATGTTAGGTCATTTAATTCCTCTTATTAATTTGTTTATTTCTTCAAAAGTTATAGCTACAAAATTAATTATTGATACAAGCAAATTTTTTTATAATCCTATTAGAATTATAAATAACTAACCAGCTAAAAATAATATTTGAGCTTTTTGCATTGGTTTTTTACTAATTTATCTTCCCACACTAAAACAACAATATTATTCACTTTTCCCTGATTTTTACGGTAAGTCCGATAATGAACGTATTAAAAATATATGTTATTGGAGAATGTAATCATATTCAATATACTGTCTATTTAGTTTACATCTTCGTATCATATATCCCACGAGTATGAGAGAGTACATATGTACATCTACATTAAGCAATGTGTATGAGAAGGATGTATTATAGGTTTGATAAACAAGAATATTTTTCAAAATAGTGAATAATATTCATAACGAGTATGAGAGAGTACATATGTATACATTTAGCAATGCGTATGAGAAGGAGGTCTTATAGGTTTTAGTGGTTGGTGACCACTCGAACAGTTATGAAAAATATGCTTGTTCATCAAACATATAAGACTTCCTTCTCATACACATTGCTTAATGTATATATACATATGTACTCTCTCATTCTCGTGGGATCTATGAAACGAAGATGTATGAGAAGGAGGTCTTATAGGTTTTAGTGGTTGGTGACCACTCGAACAGTTATGAAAAATATGCTTGTTCATCAAACATATAAGACCTCCTTCTCATACACATTGCTTAATGTATATGTACATATGTACTCTCTCATTCTCGTGGGATCTATGAAATGAAGATGTAAATTAAACATAGTGTATGTGTTTTTTATCATTGTTATTAGTTATTTGCTTTGCAAGCCAATTAATTAACAAATAACGTCATTTACAATGTATAAATATGATTACTAAATAAACAACCATGTGGTTGGTGAAGTTTAAATTTTACCAGGGTCGATTTTTTCGAACAGGCCTGATGTCGGTTAGTTGGGCGTTTATCCAAGAAATAAAAACAAATGCTAATAACTAATTTCATAACCATTATTGACAATTTTCTCACCATTAAGTGTTTTGATAAATACACTTGTTATGGTTTAAAAAAGTAGACATGAACTAACTAAAATAGTTTATGGACGAATACATATGTATTTTCGGCTTATTTCAAATATTTTTCTGGGTAAATACAATACAAAATAAGATTTTAGTTTAATTGCATACCAAAGGGTTATGTTTATTGCAGATACAATAAATAAAATAAATCTATGTATATTTGATCACTTTCAAGACCTATTGAAACTCTTTCTTATAACATAACCTAACCTAGTACCTTTGAAGAGCTATTGAGTCCCTATTACGTTTTTGCGGCTCTATTCATGACCTAAAATATAACAGTGCATCGGTTTCATGATCTTATATCTTTGTTTCACGACTTTTATGCTCTATTAATGATCTAGATGGATAGATAGATATATCTTAGAATCTTAAACGTGTTGCACTTCTACCTTATGGTTCAATGTGCTACCCCTTCTACTTCAGTCTGACGAGATGCTCTTCTCCCATATGTTGACCCGAATCTTGCTTATCATGCCTTCCGGAAGGTTCATATATTCAGGATGAGATGCACCGACTTCCATCAGCAAGTTCGCAGTCGAAGATAATGAGGCTTGATGTTTCTTCTTCCTCGCCACACAATCTGCACACAATGGACACGTTATGGAGTCCCATTGTGTGTACGTGCTTCCGCAGGGGATAATGCACGATAATTAATCGAATGATAGCCTCTTGGTTGCACTCTGATGCAGTATATTCCCAAGCTCCTTCCGCGGAACATTTTCCCAATGATCACGGTGTTTAGCATTTATCCACTCCTTGATCACCTGTTTACATGCAGTTCTTGGAATTTCTCAAATAGGCTCTGGGCTTTTGAAGGAAATTCCGACTACCTTCTTTGCTAAGGTATGTGCTTTTTCGTTTTCTTAAAATTAAGATGAACTTCCGTTTATCCAGCTCCAGCAGTTCCTTCTGACAACCTCTTGACAACCCATGAGGTGACCTCAGTTCCAGACAAGGCTTTTAGGGCAGTCTGACTGTCCGAGAGAAAACATACGTTCTGGTTTATGTAGCCTCTACGTAGGTTGAAAGACTGTGGCATATTTTCCCAAGTTGAGGCTTATGTTTGCTTTACATCTTTTACCGTAGATTCCCGCCCCGGTCCCTTATTCAGTTTTGGATCCGTCTGTATACCAGACATTTCCTTTCTTGAGAAAGGGTGGTTCTTCTTCCGTCCACATGCCCATATAACTGACTACAGGGAAAGGCTCGAGACGAAGTATATTTTGGGAAATATATCTGTGCCCATTTAAAAAACGGGCTCTGAGATGATTGTTGTTCACGATCCTTGCATGTCCAACCTGATTTTTTGTAATCCAGTTATTATTGCAAGATAGTCTGTAGGCGTTGGATCTGGCTTTAGTTATTATTACAATGTTTAGCGTAGTCAGCCCTAGTATGATTTCTTTGGTAGCTGTGGGTGAACTGCTCATGGATTCAGTAATGCACAAACAGGCCAGTTGTTGGATCCTGGATATCTTTGTGCATGCTGTTATTTGAAATACCTTTGGCCACTACACTAGATCAACAAAGATTGTAATTGGCCTTACTAATGTTGTGTTTAGTCAGTGGATCATTTTGGGTTTTAGACCCAAAGTGATTCTTCTCTTGCAAAGCCTGCCAGAAGATTTACTGTTATGTTATATGAATTTAGATAATGGTTCCATGTTAATTTATAGTCTTACATCACTCCTGAGAAGTGGATTTCCCTTGCGATCTGTAGTCTTTCTCCGAAGAGGATGGGTAGTTTTATTTTATCCACCTTCCTATTCAGTGTGAAAGGAATAAGTGTGGTCTTATGAGGGGTTGTTTTTTAATCCCTGGTTGATACACCATTCCTGTGTGAATTTAAGAGCGTTTTGCATAAGCTCCGAGATTGTGCTTTCACAGGGCCCTTGGTTTGCAATTATAATGTCGTCTGCATATCCCTGTGTGTAGTATCCTTCTTTGTTGAGGTACGTCAGTCAGCTGTACACTGTCAGGCTCCGTGGGAGTGGAAATTAGACACCACTTTGAGGACATCCTTTGGGGCTTTCACAGTGGCAGACTCTCCAAGAAGGGACGTTTGTATTCTTCTACCTATCAGCATAGAGTTTATACACCTGCAAAAGGTGTCTTCTACTCCGTGCTGACTTGCAGAACTAACCATAGAATTGTAAGAGGCATTGTCAAATGCTCCCTCAATGTCAAGAAACACGCACAAGGGGTTTTGTTTTCTAGCGATTCCATCCTCAATCCTGTATATTTGGTTGTACAGGGCTGATCTACAGGATGTTCCTACCTGATACGCGTGCTGGTTGTCATTTCTCGAATTTCTCGACAGTGTCCCTTGATTTAAATGAAATCCTACTAGTCTTTCCGTTGTTTTTAGTAGAAGCGATGACAGAGTTATTGGTCTAAAGTCCATTTCCGTGGCGTGGTTGACCCTCCCCGGTTTTGGTAAGAAGGTCACTCTTACTGGCTTACATACTGTTGGGATATAACCTGAACCTAGGCTTGCCCTGCATATGTGACCAAGTAGAGTTAAAAGATGCTCTGCTCCTTTTATTAAAAGCAGTGGGCCAGATTTCCCGTCTGGCACTAAGCAGCTTTTGAGAAGGATTTCACTATCTAATGCCACCTAATCAGGAAAATGTGACCAAATCAGTGTCTCGAGTGTATACTTCCCGGAGCTAGTGTACTCACCATCGGTCATCACCACTACGTAACCCAATGGTGTCAACGGGTTTCTTCGCTAGGCTACGATGGAATAAAACTCCCTCAGATGCGTTTTCAACATCTTGCAGAGTTTCCTCCATGCGTTTATTTTGGCTTTTTTCTGAGACCTTTTGTATGCAATAAGGGCTTCATGGTAGTTGTCCCAGTTCCCTATCCTTCTAGCTATGTTAAATAGTTGGCTTTTTGTCTTTGATTCCTTAGGCCTTTATTCCATCAGTTGATGATTTTTTGAAACCTCCGGGCAGTTTTCTTGGATAAAGTTAATTATTCCCTGCTGAAACTCATTTGCAACTCAATGTCCAATACTGTTTTAACTTTTTTCGGAATTGTGGCGAGTTTGAACTTTAATGTCGAATTATATTCGTCCCAATTTGTTCTCCTCGGATTCCGATAGTGTGTATTACATTAGTCCGTTATTGCCTGCACATTATAATAGATTTGTCTGTGATCCGATGCAAATTGTGCATCGGATACTAGTATTTTTCCACTGATTTCATAGGTACTCAGTGTTACATCAATGAATTCAAGCCGAACTCTCTTAATAATAGTTGGCTTGTTGCCTTGATTAACTATATCTACGTTATGAGCTATAATATAATCAAAGAGGTACACACCTTTTGTATTTGTGTTAGTACTCCCCCATGCAGTGTGATGAAATGCTCATCACATCTCATCGCATCGCATCTTATGGTCAGTTGGTGGTTTTTGTCTCACAATACTGGATCAGGTCTTTCATCTCTGTTGTTTGTGGTGAAGTAGATGATTACCACTCCAGTTTCGTTCCCTATGTTGTATTTGACTTTTACCGCTGTAAGGTCTCTCTGACGAAACTCTAACAGCGACAAGACATTGATGCCCTTTCTTGCGTAAATGCAAGTTCTGGGATTCTCTGGAGTTTTATTGTAAATAATTTGTCCTCCAGCATTTCTAAGTTCAAAAATCTTATAGTTCACAGCACAAGCTTCCTGGACCAGAGCTATGGAGATTCCCCTTGTCAGCACATTTTAACAGAAGCCAGCGGAGGATGCATTACTGTGCTGGAGGTTTATTTGAAGCAACTGAAAAGGTGACATTTTTACTCTCTGATGCTTTTAGTGGTCTAAGGTTGACTTGACCAAACTCAAGGTATAATATAAACCCTCGGTCTTGAATCAACCATAGATCCATTGCATCTACTTCCAGCATGATTGGTTTGTCCCGTATCACCCTTCGTGCTGTTGATAATTCGCCACTCTTCAGTCGCAGGTTTGTATTCTGCACTCCTAGAGCTATTATTATTTTGTCCGGTTGAATGGAGTTTTAGATCTGTGGAGTATAGCAGAACGTTTGATGTGTTCAACAGGGTTTTTGCATCCTCAACCTTAAGTTCTGCTGCTTCCCAGGGTCAGATGTTTAGTTCGTTCTCCATAAGCCATTTTAAGGCTGTTGTGCCTATGCACTGCACAACACGCAGGCCCCCCGTCCAGGTAGAAAGCCCGATACTTTGGACCCTCAAGGAACTATTGGCTAGTGAGGGTTAGCACCATCAAGAGTGCAATTCACATCTTTGTTGTTGAGGCGGTTTCAGCAACGGTATTTATAGCCATTGCCCCGCTCTACGTTTTTCTATATCTATTTCGGGCTTGGAGCCCCGTTTTCAGATCTTGACCTCTTTTCTTGTAAGTTTTCCAAGAGTTGATTCCCTGAATTGGCCTTTACAGGCGTCACTATTTTAGAAATCTGGGCTATAAGGTTTTTTGTCCCGATTTTCATCCATTTCGGAGAAGTTGGTTTCCCCTCAGTACTTACTTTCTCTACTGCTGCTTTTCTCCGGACTGCACCAGAGAAATTTTTCCTTTCCACTTTCAAGAAAGAATTCTGGAGTTTATCGTCCAGATTTTCTGCTGGGCTGGATTCACCAGAAGATTTTTGTGTCCCAGCGAGGTTAGCTTGCGCAATCTTGGCTTATTCACTTTTTCAGGGGATTTGAGCCCCAGAGTTATTATTATTTTTTTACTGTAATTACTAACCATTTTTTGTCCCACGTAAATCGGGCCGTCTTCTACCCCATTGGCCCCTTGATGGGGAGGGTATTTATACAGACGACTTTTCCAGCTGCTCCAACGGGATTGTTTATGACAGAATTTTACCCTGCTGCCCTAGCCTTCGGCTAGTTCTTAAGGCACAATGCCTCGCAACGTAGCTTGGTTCTCGCATGGTTTCTTGGCCGTGTTTCTCAAGGCTATCTGGTCCAGCATGGGTATTCCTGCCTGTAATTTAGGTTCCGCCGGCCTACCATAGCCCTTCATCCATGCTATCAAGCCTCTCTACCAAAGACAAGGTCCTACCATGACTAGGACTGTATCTATTTATCTATGATTTGGATTGTCTAATGATGCTCTTAGTTTTAAATCGGGATAAGTTACTGCAAAACAAGTACCCAATAATACGAATCTTGACTGTAAACGAGGTACATTCAAGTAAAAACGTATAGTATACAATCTCAGTCTATTCATATAATTGATGTGTGTTCTGAGCTGAGACTTGTTAAACACGAATACTATAAGACTATATGAAATTTTGTGAAAATCGTGATGTTTGGGGTTATCGACTAGGGCCGTAGATAACTGTTGGATGAATTTATGAAATTGAAAGGACACAAGACGGTTTTTGCTGTAGGTACATAACCGAATTTAAATTCAAGTTTCGCGGTTATTTTTTTAAAATATGTAACAGATAATGTATAATATACGTAAAATTCCCGACATTGTCTTGTATAATGTGCTTTGACAACCGAATCATATATGAATGATTCTGCTAAAGAGCAGCGAAATTCTTCGCCAAATTACAACGAAAGTTAAATAAATGGTATGTACATTAAATTAATTTATTTTAATTATCTTGTGCTTAGCAAAATTGTATAGAATGAATCCCACAGGAATGTTCACGTAATATGTGTGTGAAATACGGATAGTCTAAACACGTTTTGCAAATATAGCCAGGATAGTATGGACGTTATCACTTAAACAACCTCCAGCGAAGAGAAAAAACAAACTTACCTTTAGGATTAACTGATGACACCAACGATTTCGAAAGGCTTCAGTTCCAAATTAAATCAAACCCAATATCGGCAGGTTAGTGATGACATCCAATGTTATACTGCAAACCCAAGTAATATAAATGAGCAAAAAAGATAGTTAGGGATTGCACAGGTAAAATAAAGCAATCCCAAACGTTATTATCGAAAGATGTATTTTTTATTTTCGTTTTAGACACGCGGTCGCACAGTAGCAATCCTAATGAAAATTGATACAATAATATCTCGGGCAATTTTATACAAAGTATATAACATCAATGATCGATTAGAAAGTGATTGGTTAGCAGAATCTATATCTACTGTGGTATAGTGGTATCACAGCCATTTTCATTGTTGGCTACCAGAAGAACCTTATGTTAGCGCCACTTATAATGTTCCCTCGTAACGAAGGTATAGGTAACTTTCTCATTATGTTGAATTGTGTGCTCAAACAATTTGCCGCCTTTTCTTTACTTATAGTATTTTATGTAAATAACATTTAACATAACATAATATTTAACATAACAACATTTGAACAACCGTGAGAATAATGTACCTCCGTTAATTCAGCAGAGGAAAATCTGCAAAATGGATTTACACAGTACCATAATAAGGTTCTATTTAACTGCTAATTTGGTGCTTACTTTGAAGTTTTGGTGCTCTTTCGATTTAGCCAGAAATCTGCTCGCGAAAGTTTTCTGCTGACTTCACGTTAAGCTAGCAGAGGATTACCTAAAAGAGTTTGTGAAAAAGTTTTAGGTAGTATCATAATAAGATGCAATTTAGGTGGTAATTTGGTGCTTAGTTTGTAATTTTGGAACTCTCTAAGTTTAGTCAGAAATCCAATCTCAATAGTTCTCTGCTCACTTGAAGTCAAGCTAGCAGAGAATTACCTAAAAAAGTTCGCAAAATGGTGTAATGTAGTATTATAATTAAATGCTTTTAAGGTGCTTAGTTTTTAATTTTGGTGATCTAGAATTTAGCCAGATATCCAATTTAAAAACCCAACAAGCTAATAGTATTATAATTAGGTACTATTTGTAGAAATATTGTACTATAAATATATTTACTATTTGATATCCTAAAGAGGTAAAATTGGGTAACAGTTTTATTAGGGTCCCGTTTTCTTTTTTAAGTTGGAAACCTGAAAAGTGGTATCCAAGGTATTAATAATAACTAATGTAATAAGTATTAAAGCTGTTTAAGAAAATCAACCGTTAAGAGGGTACAGTAGGTAATCAGAATTTCTATTTTTTTTAGACATGCGAATTGTTATTTATAATACGTGTTTCTCAGTTTTTGGAAAATGAAAGAGTCAATCCTCAAGGGAGGTAAACACGGGATGTGAATTTGTATGGAAGTTCAGTTTTTTTAAAAGATATGAATATTATTATTTTGCATATGAAGAAAATCAGCCCTTGACGGGTAGAAATATGATGTTATCCAATTAAAAGGCCGTTACAATCACAAGCTTTGCGAGCGGAGTCGCAATGGATTTTGATAGTAAGGCATGAATGGTTATCCCACTATCCTAAGCATTTACGTTCAGGAGTTCGTCGAAATTGATTATCTAACTATTGTATTTAAGATCAAACTATCACACATAAAATATGTAAATTAATTCCAATAATGTATAACTAACTATAAACAATTGAAATAAACTTTGCATTGCTCTAAAACTCCAAAATTTTTTTCATGTGTTGTTGATTGCAGTGTCTAGCCTGTTTAAATTATAAAGAGTCAAATCTTTTGTGTTATCTTTTAAACACGACAGTAGGAAACAAATTTATTACAAACTGATTTTTTAGATAGATAGATAGATAGATATATATATATATAGTTATATCTTGTGGTATAATAAAGTACTGCACTTCGACCTGATGGCCAATTTGTGCTCCCTCTTCTACATCAGTCTGTAATATCAGCTTCTGTAATATCTTGGCAATGACCAGAAACTTGCTGATCGGGTTTCTGAATGTTCCTGAAGGTTCATGTATTCGAGGTGAGACGCTCCAATTTCGATTTCGCGACAATGTCCCTTCAGTTAACTGTAAATCTAAGTAGACAAATTCTTTCCAGTAGCTTAAGTAGAAACGAGGACAGATTAATTGATCTCAAATCCTTTCCCGTGGTGTGCTTGAGCCTCCCTGGTTTTGGTAAGAAGGTCACTCTTACTAGCTATTATAGTTTTGGGATGTAATCTGTAGCTAGACTTGCCCTGCATATGTGACCAAGCAGTGTTAAAAGATGCTCTACTCTTGTTTTTAAAAACAGTGGGTATATCCTGTCTGACTCCGGTGCTTTATAAGAGTCGAATGAGTTTATTGCCCTTCGATCTTTGAGCGGTTAATGGCGATCGCCGCTCTTCTCCAGTCCTCGCTTGGAGGAGGTCTTGATGAAACTGCTCTTGAGTAGGATTTTCACTATTCATTGCCACCGAATCTGGAAAATGAGTCCGGATCAGTGTCTCTTGTGTATCCTTCCTGAAGCTTGTGTACTCACAATCGGGCTTACGTAGTGACCCAATGCTGACAGTGGGTTTCTTCGCTAGAATACGAAGGAGTCTTATTCCCTCAGATGTATTTTCAACATCTTGACAGAGTTTCCTCCATGGGATTGTAATTACTTTCTTCAGAGACCTTTTATATTCAGTAAAGGCTTCATGGTTGTTGTCCCAGTTCCCTATCCTTTTTGCTCAGTTACATAGTCAGCGAATTTTTTGCCTTTGATTCCTTAGAACTTTATTCCTCCAACAAGTTTACTTGCTGATGTTTTTTGAGATCTCCGGGCAGTATTCTTGAAAAGGGTTAATTATTGCATACTGAAGCTCAGGTGCAGTAAGCTTAATGTCCGGTTGTTTTAACTTTTTTCGGAATTGTAGCGAGTTTGAATTTTAGTGTCGAGTTTTATTCGTCCCAATTTGTGTTCCTCGGATCCCGATAGTGTATATTACTTCGATCTTTTTTTACCTCCAAATTGTAATAGATGATTTTCTAAATTTTTTATTTCTTAAAAAACGGAATACAGTTGATATAGTCGATTGGAATATAATTTAATCGATTACGAATATATACGTACCGAAACGATTTGTTTTCCAAACCAAAGAAAACTAAATTAAAAATGTGAGCAAAACATAAAAATTTAAAGCTAAATTTCCCTGTCAACAAATTAACAAGTAAATTGGTCGGATAAAAGATTAGAGTATTGCATTTTGGAAAGTCGAGTTTTGTTTCGTTCTTTAACGTTTCAAGTTTTTCTTTATTCGGTAGATGCTAACTTCGTTTTAGAAGGAGTTAAAAACGTTTGTCCTCAGTAAATCTATTTTGCGAACACGCCAATCTAGTAGTACAGCTTTTCTAGGTAAGCCCAATTAACTTGATGTCAAGGATTTTTGAGATTGGAGATTGGAAATCCAAAAAGGACCAAAATTTAAACTAAGCCCTAAATAGCCCCTAATTTTGGTACAACCTTAAACCACTTTGCGGACTATTTTAGGTAATCCTCTGCTTGCTTGACGACTTTTGCGCTTGGATTTCTGGTATAATCCAAAGAGCACCAAACTTACAAACTTATAAACTTAAAAGCAGCTAAATAGCACATAATTATGGTACTACCTAAAATCATTTTGCGGACTTTTTTATGTAATCCTCTGCTAGTTTGACGACTTTTATACATATGTTTATTTATATATCATCACACTGGGCATAGTCGACTCTCCGGAGCCACGGAGCTCTCCATAAGAAAGTGAGAGTGAGTAAGAAAGGTATGTTTTGAAGTAAGACGAAACAATGTTTCAATACAGGTTGCCTACCGATCGTTGCCCAATAATTTGTTTAATTTTAAATGTTTCATATGTGAAATTCCCGATTCACATAGAAAAGAAGATGCGAAACAACTACAAAAACAACAAAGTTTTTTATGTTTTTATTTTTAATATTTCCGGATATTCAAACGAAGATAGGTTTTCTGCGACGATTTCCCAAATAATTTTGTGCTCGTGTTCATGGCTTCTAATAAGTTATAATTTGTAGGAAGGGTAATTATTTCGTTTAATAACGCGCAATCATAGGATTCCGGGAAAAATTTCTATTAAAGCGGAAATTTTAAATTTTCTATTAAAAGGGGCCACTAAAAAACTACTCATTACATTTATATTTTCGAAATCCTTAAATCGATTATTTAATTGTAAAATTACCGTTTCAGTAAAACCACTACTTTTATTTCATTTTTTTAAAGAAATTATGCGAAAAATAATTTTCATTAGCATTAGCACGAATAGTACTTTTCCTTTTTTTAATTCAAAGTAGACTAACTCGAAGGAACTCAGTCAAGTCGAGTAAGCTAACATAAAATTCCCAGTTTATGTAAAATTTAACCATTTAGAAATTAGTAAAAAATTAAAAATGAAACCCTCTGGGATGACTCACCAAAGTATGAGATAACTTTGAAATTTTCTTTGGTCACGTGTTTGGATTCTGGAACTACCGTATTTAAAGTTATTGTTCGTCTTCTTTTACGTAACAAAAGATCCACCATGTCCGGGTGGATCCACCATTATTAGCAGCTATGGTTCTTATTGTGCTAATTTTATTCGCAAAATTCGATTCAGATAAAGGTATTTTTAAGGCCCTGTTTACCATTGACTGGTAAGCGGCCAATTTATGGTTAATGGGATGGACCGAACTAGCATGGATCGTTGTGTCTGTAATAGTAGGCTTACGAAAGATGTTATATTCTAGTTTGTTATTAGTTTTTTCGATATTCAAATCCAGAAAATTTAATTGGTTATCACATTCAATTTCCAAGGTGAATTGGATTTTCTTATTGAACATATTTGTAGTATCCAAGAAGGTCTCCAATTGTCTTTGTGTACTATCAAAGCATATGATGGTGTCATCCACATAGCGATACCAAAACTTAATCTGATGGGTGGCTTTTTGAGAAGCCAGTATTTTCTTTTCGAAAACGTCCATAAACAACTCAGCAAGAAATGGACTGAGTGGGGAACCCATAGCAAGGCCAGATGTTTGTTTGTATATCTTCTTGTCGAATGAGAAGTAATTTTGTGTCAAAATAATTCTTAGCATGTTTATACTTTGTATACTTTGTATACTTTGTATACTTTGTATACTTTGTATACTTTGTATACTTTGTATACTTTGTATACTTTGTATACTTTGTATACTTTGTATACTTTGTACACTTTATATACTTTGTATAATAGTGACTATAAAAAAGAGTGGGGATTATTTCCAGAAAATGTTTTAATAAAATAAACCATATTTTGACAAAATGGAAACCCGACTTCTATAACAAAAAATGCACTTAAAAGTAAAAAAATAATTGCATATTCTTGTGCCAATTTTAGTTCACCTAAGCAAAAATTTTTAAATATATATGTACAATTATTGTTATTTTTGGAGGCGGTGTCAGCATAGAGAAATTCACATAATTTTTGGACACCGCCTCCAAAAATAACAATAATTGTACATATATATTTAAAAATTTTTGCTTAGGTGAACTAAAATTGGCACAAGAATATGCAATTATTTTTTTACTTTTTAGTGCATTTTTTGTTATAGAAGTCGGGTTTCCATTTTGTCAAAATATGGTTTATTTCTCGCTTTTTAGTGACTTTGAAGTTCTATAACTAGTTTTATTTGTCTAAATACGGGTAGACCTACTAAACGACTTACTCATTTTTAGTGAATTTTTTTATAACACATTTTTATTTTTACCCGTTTTTTTTTTTTTTTTTAATTTTAAGAGCATTTTTTTATAACAGATTTTCAATTTTATTTACATGCATTTTGTTTTTTTTTTGTAAAAATTTTTTTTTTGGGGTCGGTTTTTTTTTGTAAAAAATTTTTTGAAGTCGGTTTTTAAAAAAATTTTTTTATTTTCCCATTATGAAAGAGTATACCCTTTCAAAAAAAAAAAAAAAATTTCGCAGAAATCGGTTATCACATATAAAATGAGGATTTTCCTCGATTTTCCGGGGATCCCCTCATCAGAATGCGATTTGGTGCCAATGGGACGAATGGGAAACCAAACCCTTTAAAACAAAAAAAAAAAAAATTCAAAATCGGTTCATAAATGTTGGAGTTCTGAGGTGACACACATAAAAAAAAAAAAAAAAAAAAAAAAATACAGACGAATTGAGAACCATCCTCCTTTTTTGAAGTCGGGTTAAAAAAGAAAATAATAATAATTGGTTGGTACCGTGTATTTACTCTATCTCTCTTTCTACCTCTCACTCAGTGCTTGTGAAGCCAAACCCTGCCCACCTTTGCACTAAATTGCTTTAGTATATAATATTTTAATACTAATAGTAATAATTTTACTATTCATATTCCACAAATCAATGACTCATCGTAAATATATTTATCATGTTTTTTAATATAACTATTATAGAATAGGATGATACCGACAGATTGTTTCAAAAACTATTCGGGTACGATTTTTGTAATTGATTTTTTTCTATATTCCTTGCACGAATTGTAAAAATAAAATTTTTGCACAGTGAAATTTTATCCCATGTTTATAAAGCGAAATTGTTTAAATACTATCAAAAAATGGTTTTTGTCGTACGGAAAAATTTCGTTTCATATTCTTCTTAACAATAGAAATATTTGGGATTATGGGTTTATCTTCATAATGTTGAATCTGAATACCCTTCGTTTTAAAAATGCCTTTTGGTGGGTAGAAAATGGTAAAATTTGTGACTTTTTTCTACCTAAAAACTTATACATTCTAAAATATTTATTTTATTTAAAAAAGTCACGTTTATCTTTATGTTTGAATGTAACCAAGCAATATAAAAAAAGTTTAGTCCGTTTGAACACAACGTTTTCAAATTATTTAAAAAAAATCTCTATAAAAAATGGGACCAAAATTATGCATGGAAAAATGCATATGTACAATCCGTTCAGCATGTAGAAAGGATTGATTAAAAAGAATTGCGATAGAACAGTTTTTGATACTCATCTGCCAATTATGCTTGTACTAAACAGTATTTGTTTTATTCAAAATTAAAGAAGGATATATATACACTGATATCAATACAATAAACAAAGCACACTAATATTGGGATCAAAAACATTCGATGAATACAGTTATAGATTATACAGAGAGATTAAAAAATTAAAAATTAGTTACAAACGTGAGGAGTTTTATGAAATGTAAGAAAATTAACATTTCAGGTTGGTTAATTTTTTTGAACGGGAGTGTTCATACATATTAACCTTCCGAAAAAAAGTATCTACATGATGGTGAAAACTGTTTCAAAATTCGTTGCATGGTTTAGAAGGAGTTAGTGGATAAACATACAGACAGAAAAAGAACATGAACACAGTCATACAAGCTTAATGGTAGAAGAACATAAGGTAGAAAATTCAACGAAGCAAAACGAATCGAAACGAAAGAAACGAAAGCAATCCAACGAACTGCTTTAAAATTCAGAAAATCCTTAAGCTCAACGTAAAAACTTTCCAAAATTTCCAACCAAACAAAAAAACAAAAGAAGATGACTCAAAAAAATAAACCATTGCTGAAACTTTTACTCGCCCTAGAAGTAATTCATATTCCAATGTAATTCCAAAAAACTCAACAAGCACAAGAACTCAAACACAAAATATCTAGGAGAAAAATAAGAGTAAAAACTACAACTAAGATGACCGCTAAGAATTTGGTAAAGGAGCAAAGGATACGAAACCTAAAAAATAAAATTACACACAAAACTCCCCCAGAAGGGCTTGTCACCGAGCGGGCAGTAGACTGCAATCCTTCAATTACAAAAAAAGTTTATATGTATGTATGAAGAAGTTTATTGATATGCTCTAACGAGCGATTCAAAAATACAAAATAAAAAATCTACAAAAATTATATCATATAAAAGAAAAATTTCATAATTAAATTTCTAATAGTGCTTAAAGTCAAACTGAGATTTGCGAAATTATCAAATGATACAACAAAATTGAAGGTATTACTTAAAAAATAAAAATTAATTAGTTTCTACTAGCCAGATTAACACAAAAAAAAATTATAATAACAACAAATATAACGTCACCTTATTACCTCTATGCAGACGGCCGTCATCATAGGCACCCTTCGTACATTGAGATTGCATGAGACTGTCTTCAAGTAATACCCTTGATGTTTTTTGATACTAAACTTTGCAAGTTCCACATACATGCGGTGCAATGACGGAGCCTGTACAACCATACGACCATAGGGTAGTGAACCCTCATCAAAGGACTTAGGTTCACTATAACATAGGTGGGCAGGGTTTGACTTCACAAGCTCTGAGAGAAGGGTAAGAAGAGAGATAGAGTAAATACACGGTACCTACCAATTATTATTATTTTCTTTTTTTAATTTAAACATTTTCTAAAAAAAATATAACAATACCAACTCTTTTTTATGGCCACTATTATACAAAGTATGCAATAAATTCAATACATACTCTGGAATTTTGGGCTGATAATTTAGGGCATAAAATATACCTTTTTAATATATTTGTGTATGAATAAAATATAAATGTTATGTAAATTATAAAATATAAATCTTTTGATCCTTTACGTTTACCGCTTGACAATTGTAATCCGCTTGTAATTTTTTTGATGGTTTAGCTTTAGTTTAGATATTAGAATTAGATTTTTGGAAAATCCGAATAATTTGCCTAAACTATTCTACTGACTCAACTTGACTGAGTTTCTTCGAGTTAGGCTACTTTGAATTAAAAAAGTGAAAAGTACTATTCGTGCAAATGAAAATTATTTTTCGCATAATTTCTTTAAAAAAATTAAATAAAAGTAATGATTTTAGTGAAACGGTAATTTTACAATTTAATAATCGATTTAAAGATTTCGAAAATATAAATGTAATGAGCGATTTTTTAGTGCCCCTTTTTAATACAAAATTTAAAATTCCCGCTTTAATAGAAATTTTTCCCGGAATCCAATGATTGGCGTTATTTAACGAAATGATTACCCTTCCAACAAATTATAATTTATTAGGAGCCATGAACACGAGCATAAAAAATATTTGGGAAATCGTCGCAGTAAACCCATCATCGTTTGAATATCCGAAATTATTAAAAATAAAAAAATAAAATATTTAATTGTTTTTGTAGTTGTTTCGCATCTTCTTATCTATGTGAATCGGGAATTTCACATATGAAACATATAAAATCAAACAAATTATTGGGCAATAATCGGTAGGACAACCTGTATTGAAACATCGTTCCGTCTTACTTACTCTCACTTTCTTGGGGAGCCCCGTGGCTCCGGAGTGCGTCTGTGCCCATCTCTGCACTATAACAGACCAGACATTACACTTATACACAATTGGTGAGGTAGTCCCATTATTTGGTCAGCGATAGGAAACTTTTTATCGATGTTTTTAATTTAGGCGAGGTAGGCCAAACAAAATATGGCGTGACGACTTACCAGCTCTTGTGGGAAATCATTGACGCAGAACAGCTACACAAAGAGAAGAATGTAAACAATTGGTGGAGGCAAAAAGAGAGAAAAAAAATGTTAATGTTTTATTTTGTTTTCTAGTTTTTAAAAGAAGAAAGAAGTCAATTTATTATGAATTAATAAAAAGAGAATTTACATATCATATTTTTCAATATTCAGTTTTTGTTTGTTTTTTTTTCAAAATTGAGAATATAATGTTTGTTTTTAATTTTTTAGTTATTTATTATTTGTGTATACTTAAGCGTCGACAATACAATAGTTGTCAAATTCCATTTCGGTTACGTAGGACAAATTCGAGAGGAGTATATATACTATGTCATCGGCATAACCCTCACTGTTAAAGCCACAGTTTGTTGAAAAGTTCGTCAATCACTGAATTCTATATTATATATTCGGTTTGAATCAACCCTGATGGTTTTTTTTCCAACCTAAGTGTCGTCCATCTTTGTGGCCAACATCTCGGCCTTCTATTTTGGTATTGTATCATCGACCTTTCGTCTTGTCAGGGCTTCTTTGACGACCGAAAGTGAGGTGTCGAAGGCTCTCTCTATGTCTAAGAAGGCACCGATGGCTATTTTCTTATCCTATCCTTGAGTATTCTTTAGATAAGTTCTGTCTGCTAAAAAAGAGTGGTTTCTGTTGATCTATTCGCTCTGTAAGCATGCTAGCGGGGATTCTGTGGCACCTTTTCCAGAACTTCTGTTCTTATGTAATTATCAACCAATTTTTCCATCGTTTTTAGAAAAATAGATGTAATGCTGATGGGTCTGAAGGGCTTTGGTAAAGTTATTTCCTTTCTCCCTATCTTGGGAAGAAAGGTAACCTTAGTCCTTCTCCTAAGTACTTGGTATTTACCAAAGTACCAGACTACTTTGTCTATCTTGGGTGGACCAGGTGTGGCATTATTTCTTGTGACTTATTCTGAAAAACGGCGAGAAATATTGCATCCACACCTGATGTTTTAAACGGTTGAGAGGTGTTTATAGCCCATTGCAACCTCTACTGTAAATATGAACGCTGTCTTCTCCCAGTTTTCCCTGTTTGGTCTACTGGGAGTAGTTGCCATTTCCCTGTCCTTGGATGACCAAAAAAATTTTCACAATATTTCCAGATACTTGCCAGTTGTCCGAAAAAATTCATATTTTGAAGGAGGGTAGTTTTTAAGCTGAAGCCACCCAGAAAAGTCTGAAAGATATTTTTATCTGGAAAATGATTATTTTACATTAATTAAAATTACAATGATATTTTTCTGTTTTTTTTTTCTACGTGGTTTTTTTGTATATATTGGGCATAAAACTTCTATAATGGTAAATTTTTTATCATAAAAAATTCTGATCATAAAATAATTAGTAAACCAGTCAGTAAACTTACTGATCATAAAATACTTATCAATATTCTAAGCAAAATTCACCCAGAGGTCTGAAAAAGAACACATTTTTAATACTATCAACATTAGTTGTCTTGTACTGGTATATAATAATGCTGTGATTTAATTGATTTATATTAAGCATCTTTTTGAAAAACTGTACAACAAAAAAATCGTATTTATTTGATCGTCTTGTGTGAGAATTTCAATGAAGTAAAATTGATTAAAACATCGTTTAAAGTTGCACTTTCTTCGAATATTCGTTAAACAAAAATGTATTGTGTTGGATATTTCTTTTTTTACGAATTTTTGAACAAAGTAAATGACCACAAAAATTTATGCAATTTTTGATTTTATTCAAGTTTGATTATGTTTATTCGACGTGAACTACTTTTTAACTTACGAGATATGTTGGAAAAGTTATCCCTACGCAACCACACCCCTCCCCCCTTCCAAAAATACATTTTAACTTCTACACATGCTAAGAGGATGCATTTTTTGGCCTTCGATACATTATACTTTGAAATTTATGCCGAATATTAGAAAAACCACAATTTTCCAAATTTCCTAAAAAATGGGCAAAATCTTATGCTGGGAAAATGCAATTTTCTGCATTCAACTTAGAATACTTAAAAACTTACGGTAAATATCGGAACTATAATTTTTCCAATGCAATCTCTCCAAAAACCAAAAAACCTCCAAAATACCTTCTTTACTTCTGAGCATTCTAGAAGGGTGCGATTGTTTCCTTTGACGTAGAATACTTTGAAACTTACGGGATTTGTTTGAAAACTTTAATTTTTCCTACTAAAAATTCCCAAAAATTGAAAAAACCACCTAAAAATTACTTCATTACTGCTATTCACACTTGAAGGATTCGTTATTTTGCATTCAACATGGAACACTTTAAAACATACGGGATATTTTGGAAAGATTTAATTTTCCAAACGCTTTCCACTTCCTTAGCCAAATACCGTTTTATACCCAGTATATAATATACACCAGGGTATCTGAAGTTTACTGCCGACTTTGTAATGGTTGATAATATCGATCGCCGAAAAAAAGTTTGCTATAGGTGCTCATAAAATGACCTAATTATTTCATTTCTGCAAAGTTGTCCGCCCGTCAGTAAACACGATAATTCATTAACAAAAAGAGATATCCAGATGAAATTTCGAATGTGTGTTTTAGAACTAAAAAGTTTGGTCAGGCTCTTGAAGATAGTATGAGTTACAATAAAATATATAGACAAAAAAAGTTTTTTTTTTAAATAAACAATTGCTGTTTGAAACTTTTTTTCATAAATTCAGTATATACCGGGTATTTAAGCAGCTATTTCATAATAAACTCAGTTAGTTTTTCGCATTGGATGCAGTTTAATTTCTACGTAACGGGAAAGACAATACATATAAATGCGGAACCGTAATAAAGATCTATCTTCGCAAGTAGTATGAAATCAATTTATGGGCACTTATATACAATGAATTCAATCTATGTGCAGTAGTAGAAAATGACGTCCATCTATTCGCAGTATTGAAACTGAGGTCCAACTATGCGCAGTAGTGTAATTTGATGTAAGTCTATGTGCAGTAGAGCAAAATGAGGTCTATCTACGATATAGTGCAATCAATATCTACAATCTATGCACAGTAGTGAAACGTGATCTTAATTTATGAACAATAGTGTAATATGCAGTCCAATCGAGTTGAATAACGTTCATTAAGAGCAAAAATTTTTACTTCTACCATATTTGCCTTACAAAAAGGGGTGATATCTGATCAAAAACATAAATGCATATGTCTTATTTTACATTTATGTTTTAAATCAGATTATGTATACAAAAATTGGTATTTGTGAACGTCAAACGAAGGCTCTACAAATATGAGCTCTTCATATTAATATTAAGATCCCCTCATCGCAGGTTTCTTTTACTATATACATAACAAAGTATATACTTGACATTCCACTCACTCAATCAATGACTCATAATCGCCCAGCCAAAACTATTAAAGTTAGAAACATGAAATTCGAAAGATATGTTCCTTATAAAGTGTGGAGGTGCACTAAGAACAGATTTAGTGAAAAACATCTCCTTAGGGGGGGGGGGGGGTTAATGTGTGAATTAGGGTCCGTTTTTTCTAGTTTTGAAACTTGTTATTTGGATGATATGTTTTTTGAGTGTGTGGAGGTACACAAAGAATGAATTTCTTGAAAAAAGACTCCTAGGAGGTTAAATTAGGGTTGAAAGTTTGTATTGAGGTCCCTTTTTTTAAAGTTAATAACATGAAATTTAGTAGTTATGTTCCTTAAAGAGTGTGGAGGCGTGTTTTGATAGGATTTTTTTTAAATCAACTCCTAAAGGGGTGGAATTGGGGATGCAATTTTTTTTGAGTCCCTTTTTTAAGTTAAAAACATGAGAAATGATATGTAAGCTATTAGCGTTTTTTTAGAAAATTAACCTTTAAAAGAAAGTAAAATAAGGAGCCAGAGTTTGATGGGACGTATAGCTAACATATTTAAATAGTACTTGATTATAAAAGTTATAACAAATGTTCAAAATGATCACCTTCAGCGTCAACACATTTTTGTGTACACATTAGGCTGGGCCAGAAAATAAACTATTTTTTCATTTGAACGGTTGGGATATTGAAAAAAAGTTCAGAGACCGTTTTTTAGGCTATTTATTTCCCTACAAAAATGTGTATTGGGTTTTAATGATTCAGTTTATCAGCGAGAAATAAAATTTAAAATTTATAAAAGTGAATAAAGAAACCTGCTATGAAGGGATATCTTAATATTAATATATTTTTTTAATATCATCCTAAGTTTTTCTATTATCAGTTCTAACAGAACTATAGAGTCATAACCAGAGAAACTCAAAAATTGTGACAACCCAATGGTAGGCACAAAGTGGAATTATATACTTATATAATTAAGTAAACTAATCACTAAAATATCATAAAAATCTATATTTAAGTTCTAAAATATTTAGTTTATCAAATCTGTTTAAACTATCACTGTTGTCTAGAAGATTTGGCGCATACACATTTGGATGCATTTCTAGTCGGTAGACATAATTTTCACTAAATCGCACTATTTCTTCACGCACTGTAGATACATTTAAACTAAATGTATGAGAAAAGGATCATCTCTAGTGAGGACAGTTTCCAGGACTGCATACATCCATACATTGATAGACTTATTGAAATGAATGAAATAGATGAGAGTTTAAAAAAATATAAAAATGTAAAAAGTCCAGGGACTGACCTGATTGGGAATGAGTTCTGGAAAAACCTACCCAACAAAGGAATTCAATGTCTTTTAAATGTATTTAATAAAATAATGACAAATGAGCAAATAACTGAAAAGTGGGGAAAATCAATTTTACATATGATACATAAGAAGGGGGAGTGTAGCAATCCGGAGAAGTATAGAGGGATTACACTGATCAATACTGTTTTGAACATTTTTACTTCTATTATCTATAAACGAATTGAAACCTATGTAGAATCTAATAACTTACTCCCACAAGAACAAAACGGGTTCCGAAAACATAGAGGTTGCAGAGATAATATATTTATATAATGAAAGTACTAAATTTGTCAAATCAGGATCTGGGTTAATGCAGGGTGATAGTCTAAGTGGCTTATTGTTTATTATTTACATCTCAGATCTAGGGAAGGATTTACAACTGAATGACTGCACTAGTATAGATACTGATGCATATAACACGCTTTATTATCTGGGTTACGCTGATGACCTAGTACGTCTGTCCAGTACCCACTATAAAAGCCAAAAATAACTACAAACGATTGAAAAATATAATGATAATAATAAACTAGAATTGAATGTTGAAAAAACGAAAATACTCATTTTTCATAAAGGAAAATTACGGGAAAAAAATTTTCATTTTACATATAAACAAAACTGTATTGAAATAGTAAAACAATTTAATTATCTGAGCATTCAATTCTGCTCGTCCGGAGCAGCTACAACAATGATTAAAGATGTGGTAGATAGAGGTAACAGGGCATTAAGCGTCGTAAGAAGCATCCTCAGGAATGTACGTGAATGGGAAAGCAATATTAAGATTTACCAAACTATGCTAATATCAGTTCTGTTGTATACATCTGAGATGTGGGCGCTTGACTGTGTAAACTATATAGAAAAAGTGCAGGTTACATTTTTCAAAATATCGTTTGCATGGCCAAAAAACACACCAAACTATATTGTTAGGCGGGAGATAGGACTGTATAGTGTTGATCTTGAAATATTTAAAAAAGCCTTGAAATGGTGGATCCATTTACTAAAAATGGAAGATAATTGTTGGCCAAAAATATGCTACAAAAAACAATTCGAACTGGATAAGAACCCACGAGCAACAAAAATGAAATTTTCATGGGTGACACACTTTAAAAATTATTTCTTTAACAGTACCTTCAATAATATTTGGGAACAACAAAACCATCTTCTTGCTTCACAAAATTATGCAGATATAATAGAGGAATTTAAAAATAAACTTATTGAAAAAGATCTAAGCAGAATTAATATGTCTAAGTATAATAAAATATATAGAGAATTAAGAACCGAATACAATACGGAATCAAATATGACATTTCTCAATCATAAAAAAAAATATAAACTAACTAGCCAAATCAGAGTAGCAAGTGATGACATTATAAGCATATACACAGAACAATTTAAAACTAAGATCTTCACAAAAGATACTTGCATTTTATGCCAAACTAGCCAAAAAGAAACATTACAACATATCTTAACAGAATGCCCAGTATATGATGAACCTGGTGCTGCTATTCATTCCGTCAACAAAATACAACCCTCTATCTATATACTACGAATAGAAAACAAGGAACACCTAAATATATTATATGAATTTATCACAGCATGCCTGAAGATAAGAAGTAACACTATTGGTTAATTTAATTTATATTGTATTTGAATGTTATAATTTAGTTAAATTTTTTATTTTTATAAATGTTAGTTATACTTGTGATACTTGTTATATGTTATACTTAAGCATAAAATTTATAGTTTAATACCATTTTGTTTACAAATTGTATGAAAATTATTTTTTCTTAACAATAAAAATATTACTACTACTACATTTAAACTACGATGTATATCATCGTTCCGCACATACCACGGTGAATGACTTATCGCACGTAACATTTTAGATTGAAAACGGAGTAGGATCTCAATGTTACTAACACTAGCCAAACCCCACAATTGTATTCCATAAGTCAATATAGGCTTTAAAATACTGTTGTACACTAATAGTTTGTTATCAAGAGATAACTTAGAATGGCGATTTAGAAGCCAATTATATTTACTAAACTTAATATTTTGTTAAGTAAGCCTTTTGTCCAGATGCATACCCAAATATTTCACTTCCGGATTTGGTGGTAATATGACGTCATTTAAAGTTACTGTTGGACTGTTTCTTTTTCGTAATGTAAATGTTATTTGGGCTGATTTGTTTGTATTGACACCAATTCGCCACTTGCAAAGCCATTGTTGAATTTTATTTAAGCTACATTGTAGTTTTTCTGATGCTGGTTTTGGATCTATATCGGATGCAAGTATTGCGGTGTCATCTGCAAACGTAGCAGTGATGTTTTCATCATCAACTAGCAAATTGGATGTGTAAATAAGATATAATACGAGACCAAGAACCCTTTTCTGAGGTACTTCTGCAAGAATTGGGTGTATTTCGAATAATTCATTTTGAAATCTTACTTGGTCAGATATGATTTCAAAAGAAGATAATACGAATCTGGAATGCTTTTCTTTAATTTGTATAGTAATCGAGGGTACCATACTTTGTTAAGCACTTGTTCAATCGATGAATGTTTCGATTAAACTTTTGATAGCATTGGAAGCAAGCTTATGGGCCTGTATGACGTCACCTCTCGTTTATTGGCTTTCCAGGTTTTTGTATCACAATAATCTGCAATACTTTTCAGATTGGAGGATAGTATTTTAGACGCAAGATGGAATTAAAGATCGTACAGATCATGACAATACATTTTTTTTTGGAAGCTCTCGTAGTATATGAGCTGTCAAAAGATCGAAAACAGGCGCCTTTTTAAAGTGAGGTCTTTCCATATGATTGATTTGATTTCATTAAGCGAAGAGGATTTAATTGGAAGGGATAACTGTAAGGGTGCTTCTAGGAAATATATTTCTTCGTCATCTAAATTATCTCCAGGATTCGGTTAAAAGGTTTCAGATAAAATTTCAGACAACTGTCAGCTTTTTCCTTGGAAATCTTTGCCCAGCTTCCGTTATTACGCCATAGAAGTGGTTTTAAATTTTGTGGTTGATTACATCGCCTGGTAGCTTTCCAAAGTGAATAATCCGAAGCGTCTTTGGGTGATAAATTTTCAAGATAGTCTTGAATGGCGTCTTGCTTTAGTTTTTCGAAAAGCCGTTTAAGATTTTGGAAAGTCCTGTTGAAAGAGTTTTTATCTCCAGGAAACCTTGTTTGCTGCCAGATTCTCCTTAATCTCCGTTTTTCTTGAATCAAATCCTTTACAGCATCAGGTTGAGTAGTTTTAGGGCTACTTTTTCTAAAGCTCGAAGGAGTTGACGCAAATGCAGCAGTTTGTATACTTTTTGTAAAATCTATCACCGCCAATTCTAATTCATCTTCAGTTTTTAATGACCTTTGTAAAACTGTTTTAGTGCCAATACAGACTCTAAAGTAGTCCTAGTCTGTATGTTTATTGAATAGAGCTGGAGTCATTTCTCTTTGAATTATCTGAGTACTGATGGTAAGTAGTACCGGATAATCATCTGATGATAGATCGTGACATGGTTTAATTTTCATATACCTGGGTGACATATTTTTAATTACAAATATATCTAGGAGATCTGGAATTTTATTTAGTTCAGAAGGTCATGAAAAATGTTTTCAGTGTCAGTGGCGGCATCATAATAATTGTTGGCCGTTGATTTCGTGATGCTTGAGCGTAGCTGAAGTTTTCTTTAACATAGTTTGGAGAAGATTGAGCACGAGATTGAGCAATGCTCTCTGTCGGTTGTTTCTTTCTAATAGCAGGAACATTTTTTTGAAGGATTTTTTTATACACTTCACAACCCTTATCCCGCTAAGTCATCCTTAACGGGATGACTTTCTCCACAGTTAACTCACATAGCGGGAACTTCACTATGTTTTTCACACGCGCTAGTTGGATGATTTCCAGTACACTTAACACACCGATATGCTCGACCACAGTTATTTTGAGTGTGACCGAACCGTTGACATTTTTTAAATTGAGGCACTTCTCTTTTTTTATTAGGTGGTTCAAACTTTACTATTTTATTTCCAAGTTTGGTTACTTGGTAAATAGATTTGTTATTTTCATTGGCTTTTAAGTCAATGAAAAACATTGGCAATGGCTGTTTTGTTTTTGCATATTTTATATTTGTAACGTTTTCTGCGATATACCCAAGATCTGCAAGCTCCTGAAATATCTGCCTGTGGTGTAGAATGATGAACACTCCTTAGAACAACACGAAAAGGTCTTTCTTGCTTAAGCCTGTTGGTGTAATAGCTCACATTCTGCACCTTGAAATATTTAATCATATCTCTATATGTTGGTATATCCAAAGGGGTGATTATGATTTGATTGCTCAAAACTTTACACATCTATTTATTTATCAGGCCATTACATGTCAAATCATTTTGAAATGCAGAAAATTTTAGTACATTCGTAACAAAAATTGGTTGTACCTGATCTTTTTTCTTTTGTAAAATGCTCATCAGGTGAAAGGTCTGTAGAGTTTTCTGGGGGCTGTGGGAGACCTTTTAGAACGTGGAAGCGATTAGTAAGAACTGGAGTTTCCTTCTGTCGTACTCGCCTTTCTTCTGGATCTGGACTTCTTTTCTTTTTCCGATATACAACAACATAGGCATTTCCCTGCCACTGGGGACGATTGATTTCAGGATCTTGCCTGGCTTTATTATTATCGGGATCCATTATTGTCGATTGGGGAGATATACTCAGTCTTCTGACCACATTTTTTTTTCAGCTTGAAACTTTTCAGTTCGACTTTTGTATTTACAAACGTTTTCTTCCAATTTTATAATTGGTGCGTTTTCAGCATCTATTACCTCTTCGAAAACGGATTTTCCCTCGTTCGGTAGATATAAATATCTTGGAATATTTTTGACCCGCCACTGGAGTTTGGCATAACAAATTTAACTATATATATTATTCATTTCAAACTACACCTTGTTGCACATTACATTTATTAAGTAATATTAAAATTAAATATTAAATGTAATTTGCTGACAGAACATTGCTAGGTCAATAAGAAAAACAAATTTTATGATATTGTTGATTTTCAAATAATATCTTTTGAAACAAAAACAATTTTCACATCTCTACTGTTTGACAGCTAAAAATTATGAAATATTAATATAAAGTCCTCATATATGTAGAGCCTTCGTTTGACGTTCACAGATACCAGGTTTTCGATATCGGAAGTAAAGAAAAAAAGTTTATATTTTACCCACCCTAGTAGTATAAAAAGTCTAATTTTCTGATTGCTTATATATATATATATATATATATATATATATATACATATATATATATTCATATGTCGGAGAAGTAAAATTGTAGATAGGAATAAATGTGTTTTTTTCATGGATCTGGATACACATGTTTGGACATTACTTTAAACACTTACATTTATAAGTGCAATAAAAATTATTTTAAGATTAGTTGTTTATTACACTAAGTGGCTTGGTTGGATGTGACATCTAGTCACAACGTAGCCGCGATTGCAAGGTAGTAGACCTCCTTGTTTTTACCTGATATGATACATATTATGACGTAGTCAGTAGTGGTAGAATGATCCTTTTTTCAACATTTTTACGAGTATCAAGGGAGGGATAGAGGTTTATTAAGAGGGAAGAACAGAGTTCTGAGAAATCATCAGTCGTGTGCGGCCCATACCCTTTGATCGCGTGTTCGTATCCACCGTGCCCTACCGTGATAGTCACTGATTGGATTGTTGGTAAATCCTTTTGGATTATTATAATTAATTATGTTCATTGATGGAATCACCGTGGTGTGTCATTTATTAGTAATATTTGTATTGTATCTGTATTGTGAACTCAAGCTAAATGATTGTGTCATCGATTAAGCCAACTATTTGTATTTACTGTTTGTGAAAGTACGATGTTCTGTGTTATTGGAGACTAGTGAGTGTTTGTGAAAATGTGGTGTTCTGTGTTATTGGAAACTGGTAAGTGTTTATATCTTATAAGGAAGATGGTTGACAACATGGATACAGGTTCAAACGACCATGCTCCCAACGGTAATCCGACATATAAATAAAATTCAAATTTACCCCTCGTATGACCAACGGTGAAAAATCTCGGGAAAACTTTGTAAACTTTAAGTACAGAATTTCCATGATTCCAAACTACCCCTAATTAGGATAATTATTAATTTTATAACGAAACATTCTCGAATGCAAATGGCATGCATGTTAAATAAGATCATCGTATTATAAATAATAATAATATTTGCATAAATTTTCGAAACATTTCCGTGTTTTTGATTTGCATGCCCTTTTGTATTTCATTAAAAAATATTATTTCTAAAATATATATATATATATATATATAAATATATATATATATATATATATATATATATATATATATATATATATATATATATATATATATATATATATGTATATATATATATAATTTAATATATATATATAATTTAATATATATAAATATATATATATATATTTTTTCATATATATAAATATATATATATATATATATATATATATATATTTATATATATATATATATATATATATATATATATATATATATATATATATATATATATATATATATATATATATATTGATAATAATATTTTATGATATTAGTTTTTGTTATATTTCACACGTCTAAATAAAATGATAAATGGATTAAAAGTGGGGGAAACATTAATATGTTTCCTCGCCTTCATTTTGAAAGTAGACTGATCCACTCAAACTCTGACGATATCCGCGGGTTTTTACAAATGAATTTAACTCTACTCAATTCATCTGTAAAATTTTTTTAATGTATGATCACGCATAATTTTTACAGTAGTAGTTCGATTTTGACGGAATTTTTCAGATTTTATTTTCAATAGAAAAATTTATGTTTATTTAATTTTTTCACAATTGTTTTATGTTGTGCAGTAGCTGAATGTTTAATGAAATACAAAATGATAAACACACGTACAGAAGAATTATATATATTCAGATATATATATATATTTATATATATTTATATATATATATATATATATATATATATATATATATATATGTCTGAATATATATAATTCTTCTGAATGTGTGTTTGTTACCTAACTCCTCCTACACGGATGGACCGATTTGGATAAAATTTTGTGTTTGTATTTCAATGGATTCCTGGATGGTTTAAAAATATAATTGGACCCCGTCGGTGGCGCTGCTTTGGTGTGTCACCAAATCTGATTTGCTGTACACGTGAATATTACATAATTTTGAGCGGTTCTTTTCATTGCCTAGCTAGCAAGAATAGAAAATTATAAGTGACCGGTATTTTCAGCGGATTTCCTCCAAAGGAAATACATCTATTGTTTTTGCACCAATGTTGGAATTTCGTAAAAATTTCTTCAAATGTCCATCGATCCTACCTATTAGAATTAGAATTTGTATATATGTATACATATATATATATATATATATATATATATATATATATATATATATATATATATATATATACATATATATATATATATATATATATATATATATATATATATATATATATATATATATATATATATATATATATATATATATATATATATATATATATATATCTATATATATATATATATATATATATATATATATATATATATATATATATATAAATATATATACATATATACATATATACAAAAATAATGTACATATACATATGTACTTTTTTTAAATGTCTGTGGACTCTCTAGCGGTCACAGTTTTATTCCGATTGGAATGAAATTTGGTATTTGAGTCGCTTTTGGTATTATAAAGGTCAAGTTCGTTAATAGGTTAAATCAGAAGAGGAGAAAGGGCATTTATAGGGAGGGGAAAACACAAAATTTGACTATCTTCCTTCATATTTGAAAAATCGAAAAATTTATCAGGAGTTAAGTTGTCGGTACTCGAAAATAGGACATTAGGTATCAGACAAATGTGCCAATTTTTAATAAGTGTCCATGCAGATTGATTTAATCTCAAATAGATATGACCAAGTTCAATAGTACGTTTACCTCTTCAAAAATACAGGTAGACGTTTTCTAACGAAATTAGTTTCAACAAATAGTTTTGGCACTATCTCGCAAAATATTAGCCCTATGTGGATTGTGTACAGCGCCTTTTTTTGTAGAATTATCTAAGAAATAATTACGTCTGTTAATAATAACGTCGTCTGTTATGATTATAATGACGTCTGGTAATATTATACCAATAGTTTACGAGATATTTGAGAAAAACTGATTTTTGCGACCTTCGACCTCCAATTACTTTTTTTGAAAGTATTCGTTATTTTCGTTTTTGTCATTTTTTTATGGTGCCAAAACGAAGATATTTTCGTTGGAAAATGTCCATTTGTATTTTGTAGGAGGTAAGCTATTTATTTTGTACTATTTCACTGCGGCTTAGTTAATACTCGATTTGTTTTCATATACGAGCAATTTTTATGATGGGTATTACATTAAAAAAAAAACTGTATACCATTGATTTTGAAATGTGTTTCATCTATTTTAAATTAATAATATAAAATTAATATTATTGCACTAAAAATTAGTTTCTGATCTAAATACATAACATTGAAGTATCCAAAAAATATTTTTGTACATAAATTTAAAAAGACACATTATTGTAAACATAAGATCAAAATAAATCAAAAACCATAAAACTATCACAAGACTAACAAATGATAATGGTTGTAGAAAATGAATGAAGGAAAACATTTTCAATTTAGGTCATATTTTCAATTAACCTAATAGACCAGGAGATGGTGACAGGTGACTTTCTCCCATTTTATACCGCATACCTTTTTCAGGCTTGTTAATTAACCCTAGATTATGAAAGATTGACGGGTTCTTGGCTTCCGCACGCTTGCACGTCATAATGAAAGCGCTTTCTTTTTGTTGAGAATTTTTGTGTTTTTCCGTAATATTATACTGCCTGCCTTTTTAACATAAGGTAGTACTAACAACAGAACGACAGAAAGGGTTCAAAGGGTTACGAAAAAATGCAAAAAATTAAAGGAAAATTACGTGTTGTCAAGTTGCATGCCGATGTAAATAATTGCAGTTTTAATCACAAAAACACTCTTGGAAAATTGGCATGCACCCCTCGTATGACCAACGGTGAAAAATTCCAATTTGCATGCCATTAGAAGGATATTTAATTTGTACAATTTATTAATAGTAGGAAATTTGGCATACACACCAGGATGTTCCAAAATAGAGGCATGCATGACGAAACTTGCACAAAACACTGCAAACTTCCGTGTTTTTGATTTGCGTGCCATTTTGTATTTCATTAAACATTCAGCTACTGCACAACATAAAACAATTGCGAAAAAATTAAATAAACATAAATTTTTCTATTGAAAATTAAATCTGAAAAATTCCGTCAAAATCGAACTACTACTGTAAAAATTATGCGTGATCATACATTAAAATAATTTTACAGATTGAATTGAGTTAAATTCATTTGTAAAAACCCGCGAATATCGTCAGAATTTGAGTGAATCAGTCTATTTTCAAAATGAAGGCGAGGAAACATATTAATGTTTCCCCCACTTTTAATCCATTTATCATTTTATTTAGACGTGTGAAATATAACAAAAAATAATATCATAAAATAATATTATCAATATATATATATATATATATTAATATATATGAAAATATATATATATATATTTATATATATTAAAATATATATATATATATATATATATATATATATATATATATATATATATATATATATATTGATAATATTATTTTATGATATTATTTTTTGTTATATTTCACACGTCTAATATACATACATATATATATACACATATATATACATATATATATATATACACATATATATATTTAAGAAATAATATTTTTTAATGAAATACAAAAGAGCATGCAAATCAAAAACACGGAAATGTTTCGATTGATGCAAATATTATTATTATTTATAATACGATGATCTTATTTAACATGCATGCCTTTTGCATTCGAGAATGTTTCGTTATAAAATTAATATATCCCCTCACGTTTCTCTGCTGTCGCTACGTTTATTCCCGCCATTTCTTATTCCGTTAACGCACTTCTCTAGTTGGCTTCTTTATATTACAACTAATATTTAATTAACGGTGGGTCAGGTGTTAAAATGTCCAAGGACTTTTCATTTTAGAATTTCATCCCCTATCCATCCTTTCAAAAAACTCCATGACTTTTGACTCACCTGTATATATATATATATATATATATATATATATATATATATATATATGTATGTATATATGTATATATATATATATATATATATATATATATATATATATATATATATCTATTATAGAGGAGGGAAATCCATCATGTACACCACTCAGCGTGTGGTAGTGTGAGACTCCTACTCACTAAAAACCCTCCCCCGGTCCGGCTTCCATCCTGGCATCACATGGGCATCAGTAATGGAGAGCTCGAGCTTCAGTAATGGAAAGCCCGAGTTTACTTTCGGTACACCTCTCTTTCTTTAGCCTGGATAATTATTCTTGCATAGTTAGCCACTTCTATCCAATTTTCATCACTTTCTAGCAATATTCTAGTGAGATTGTCAACACTTATTTCAGCTCCATCCCTATTGTTGACATTAAGCCTGAGATTTGACCATCTTCTGCACATAAACACAGTATGTTCTACTGTGTCTACTACTTGACACGTTGCGCAATCACTGATGTCATTGTGCTTAAACCTATATTGATATTCACCAAAACAGCCATATCCACTCAAAATTTGGGTTAGGAAATAGTCTTCCTCACCATGTTTCATCTGACACCAAGGTAAAATATTAGGAATAATTTTTTTTGTCCAGTTAGCTTTGCCTGCATCTTTTAGCCACTCATTCTGCCACAGATTGTAGTATTACTATCAGTGTCTTCAAGGCGAAAGCGACTGCCTCGTTTGCTGACCAAATATTGTATGGGCAGTATACTGGCTATAACTTATAGAGCTTCTGTAGACACAGTTCTATACACAGAGCATACACGCAGTGCCGCACGTCTTTGTATTTTTTCTAAGCAGTGAACGTTGTAATATTTACGAAGAGCGTATTCCCATACAGGGGCAGCATATAGAAGGATTGGGTGGGCTACCGACAAAAGAATTCTTCTAACGGATGATTTACGACCTTTGCAGCTTTCTCTGCTTTACTTGAGCAGTAGAGTATGTGAGCTCTCATATTTAGGTTGTGGGCAAGCATCATACCAAGATATTTGCAACAGTCTTTAGTGTTTACTTGAATTTCATTCCCCTCTACCTGTAAAGTTTTTAGTTTTCTACCACCGTATAATATTACCGCCCCTGTTTTCTCAGCAGCGAGTGTTAATCCTTTTTTCTTGATCGCTTTTGATATTTTAGACAAGGTATAGTTGCTGTTGTTAACTAAACCTTGTCTCGTTTTAGCTTTCACTACTACGGCAGTATCACCAGCATATCCAATTACTTTGACGCCATCTGGTGTTTCAGTTCTTAAGACATCGTCAAAAAATAGATTCCAGAGGACTGGGCCAAGCACAGACCCTTGTGGAACTCCACAAGATACTTGTTTCCTGGTCTTTTCACCCACAAGTAAGCTGCGATGCAGAGCTAAATTTGAACCATATTTATAAGGTCAGGTGATATTCCATTTTGTTTTAGTGCGTTCATTATACCCTCCCATGGTGCGCTATTAAATGCATTACGAATGTCTAGAGTAACAAGGAAACATAATTCTTTAATATTTGGAGCCTTGTCTTTTATTCTTTCGACTTCTCCAATTACTGGTTTCAAGGCGTCTAAGGAAGAGTGGTTGCTTCTGAAGCCATATTGATGCTCATATAGTAGCTGTTTTGCATCAATTTCTTCTACTAATCGGGTAGTAATCAGTTGTTCCAAGAGCTTACCGAATACATTGAGTAGGCATAAGGGTCGGTAAGTTTGCGGTTGGTTTGGCTGTTTTTTCTTATCTATAAGAACCAATTTAGCTTCTTTCCAAATTTCTGGGAATTCGCCCCTTTTCAGCAATTTGTTAAATATAGCTAGACAGTCATTAAGCAGATAATTTGCAGTAGCCTATACAATTTCCGAGGAAAGTCTATCCGTTCCACTGGCCTTCTTGTCTTTTATTTTAAAAATGGCTCGCGTAAGATCTTCCTCAGTAAATAGTGGTACTTCAAGGTTATCACCGTCAAAATTACCTATTTGTTCAGGCTTATCTGGAAAAAACTGATTTGCAATAATTAACTGGTGTTCATCGCTCAGTTTTACTGGTGGAAGAATATAAATCTTTTTCATCACAATTCTGTAGCTTAAGCCCCATATATCATTATTAACCTCTTCGCATAAATGTTTCTAGCAATTTTTTTTTTCCATCTAGTATTGCTGTTTTTAGAATTTTTCTTGACATAGAGTATCGAAGTCTAATACTATGTTTTGTTTCAATTGAAAGATTCTTTTTACGATTAGTTCTCGTGGCAACCCTCTTATTCTTCAAGCAGAGCTTTCTAAGGTTTGTTAAGTGAGAGTTCCACCAGTACACGGGGAAACGATTTCCTCGAATTATTTTAAGAGGCAGTTTCTGATTGCACGCATTGATACAGCACTTTATTAATTCTTCAGCACTAAGTTCGCCATGTTTATCACTTTTACAGGTTTTCATTGAATGTTCCAAGTGCTGGAGATATTCGTTGAGTTTAATGTGTTGCCATCTAGTTATCTTATTTTTTGCAAGGCTACTTGGAAGTCTGACGTTGGAGGTACATATTTCATAGAAAATATAGTTATGATCGCTTAGAGATTCATCATCTAGGACTGTCCAACCAGATACGCGAGTAACCAAACTGGCGGAGCTAAGCGTAATATCAATAACTGAATTACTTTCATTTCGTGTGAAGGTAGGTTCGGTTCCCAGATTATATACTATTATATTATTTCCAGCTAGCCAATCTAATAGGATGGTGCCTCTGTTATCAAAATGTCATGAGCTCCATAGTTCTGATTTAGCATGTAGATCGCCACAAATAACAAACGGCTTCAAAGTGGCCCTAATGTATCGTTAAAGCGCTCGAAGTACTTCGATAAAGGAGTTAAGGTCGCAGTTGGGAGTAATATAATATCAAAAAATTACAATTTCAGCGGTTTCAACACAAACAATTCCTTCAGAACGCTGTCATAAGCGAGAATGTTCACATTTGAGGAGAAATTTTTAACTGCTACATCCTTCTTAGCATCAACAATCCAAGGTAATTCGCTGACAATAGTCTTGTTTGGTTCAGATATCACAGCAATGTCTATTTTGTTTCGTTTGGCCGTTCCATTTAGCAGATACATAGCCGGTTTACGCCTGCCGAGATTACTTTGCAGGAATTTGATTTTATATATTTTGGTGCAGTGATTGACTCCTTTCTTTCTGTTTCAGGCCATAGACTAACTGCCTGTATTGAGGACAGCGCATACTATCTGCTCTGTGCCCTTCTTCATTACAGTGGCTGCACTTAGGTGTCTCATTACAATCGCGTGCCAAATGCCTAGTTTCGTCACACCTAAAGCAGTTGCTCGATTGAGACTTTTCTTCTTTACAGTTTTTAACTATATGTCCGTATTCGAGGCACTTATAGCAGCGAATCGGTACCATTTTATTCCAACAGCTATTCCAACCTATAAATATGCGCCGATTTTTAAGCAGTGTTTCTGCCTGTTTAATCGGCATCATGACCGTGGCATACTTAAAGCCAGCATGGTTTGTCCTCTCAGATATTATGACGTTTATTGACACAAGTTCACCTATTTCTTTTTTTATAGCTTCAGTTATATCTCCAGCTACCATAGTTTCATCAATATCTCTCACAAAACTGTAGCTAACTATGGGATAATTTCGGCGGTATTACTACATTTTTCTTTTAGCTCTTGATGAAAAGCTTCAACACTGCTTACATTCTTTCCCGTAACACTGATTTGGATTTAATTGTTTGCTACACTCTGTACTTTGTGCACCCTTACTCCACAGTTTTGAACATTAATTTGGTTTTTCATTCTTCTTACTGCTTCAGAATATGATAGTCCTTCTTCAGTTGAGACGAGTATCGTGCTCATTCTATTTTTCTTCTTCCTAACAGCGGTCCATTCACTATTCGGTTCAGAACCCTCAGTGTGTGTACGCTCTGACTAGTGCGTTCCTTGGCTTTCATGAAGACGGTGTATTTATTTTTTTCTGATCTCCCGTTTATTTCGAAAGCTTTTCTTAGTAAAATATATTTCTTCTGATTAGCGCTTCCATAGGTGAAGGCTACATCTCTTCCAATATTTGTTATATTTTTAATCCCAATTCTCAGATCATCTATTACCTATCCTTCTTCCTGTTCAGCATTCAAAGCTAGTACAACCGCATGTCTTTCATAATCAGAGTTATTTTAGTGATGGAGTGGTGGATTTCGTTCGCTTTAAGATTTTTTCCACCAAGTATTGCTTTAATCTGCCTTGGAATTTTCGCGTTCACTTCTCCTTCCTGATATTCTCTATCAGGTGTTTCTATTATTATAGCCGTATTATTGGCACCAAGTTCGTCTATAATAGATCCATCCTTTCAAACTGTGCTACAGTATGCATCCTCAGGGCAGGAATTACGTCCTCTATTCAGGATTTCTTTTATTTTTTCAACCTACGCCATCTTAGCATACCGTCAGTTTGTGTTGAGCTCTCCTGTTTGAGGACCTCTGGGACCACTGCTTTAATTTTTTATCCAGGTTTTTCAGTTAGGCGTAAGTGGACTAGCCTAGAAACAAGGTTTCTCAATTTGGAGCTAGCATCTCGTATTTCTCTTTTGGTATTAGAGCTCTCTTTGACGGAATCGCAAAGATGCATCACAGTGTTTTCGATATCTTCGATGATGTTGTCAATTTTATTGGTCTCCTCATCGCTATCATTGACTCACTTTGTTTTAGAGCTATTTTCATTTTTACGAGTAGACACGGTCTTATACCAGATATCACTTATAGAGTTGCATTTTTTTGGAGACCTTAGCGTTTTGTTGCTCTTTTTGGAAGGAGTTGCTGGTTCTACGCAGCAAAGGATGTTATTCTTTCCAAGTTAGAGAATTCAGACCGCCGGTTTGAGCCAAAGTCTCAGGGTTTCCAGGAACACTTAAGCACCTAGGGGCACCTGTGGCTAGTTCAACCGTATCACAACGTACTTTCTCATTAAATTTTGAATTATTATTTTTTATTAAATAATTTTTGATCATATTTGTTCCCACGTATCGGGTACGTTTATACAGTCGCTCATTGAGGTTACGCCCTTCCTCATGAAGGCACCATACAACGACGTTAGCCAAGTCCGCCGAGGGCTCCGTTTGAAGTGGATAATTAAAGTTCATCCACCATGCATCCTTTTGGCGCAGGTCGCATTACACCACAGGATTAAGCCTTTGGTTTTTTTTCAGGGTTTTCCTTCCCTGCTCCGATCAGTCGCCTTTTACGATCAGGGGGAGTCCTGAGGGGGCAATTCTTTAATGCCGCCACCCTCACGGCGTATATATATATATATATATATATATATATATATATATATATATATATATATATATACAAAAGCTGTGGTTTCGATAAAGTGGATCATTAGTGGCCAGAAAGGACCTCCTCGTAACAGTTATATTTTTGACAGGCCATTAGGACAACCAACGATGCAGAAGCGCATGCGCGCGACATCCGACACGGACAAGTGACCAATTGTAGAACCAGCCTAAGCCGTAATCACCTGTAACATTAGATACAGCTCCTTTCCCTACCTTCGTGTTAAATTCCCCAAATATAATTATTCGCTATTTTTTTCACAGTGAAACTGTTGAATTGCATCCTCAGAACTATCAGATGTTGGGGCATAAATTTGTATAAAATTTGTTTTTATATGTTTGCTTCCAAATTTTATTGATATCACTCGATCACAGAAAGGGGTCCGTAATTCTAATAAGCTGTCCATTTGTTTTTCAATCAAAAACCCTGTGCACCGCACTATATGTCCCTTCCCTTCGGAATAATATAATTTATAACCATCATTTGTTACTTGTCCATTTCCTGACCACCTTATTTCGCTCAAGCCTAAAATATTATTCTTATTGTCTTTCATCTTCATTCTTAGTTATCCAATTTTTCACTCTTGTATACGTTTCTTACGTTCCAAGCGCGGCTTATAAGTTGTAACATTAACATTTGTTTAATATTTGTTTATTTGTGTATACTTTCGTGTCAACATACAAGTGTTTGTCCAAATTCCTTTCGGTTACGTATGACAAACTATAGGAGACTATAGCGTATACCCGACACATTTCATTGTCATTGAATTTATTAATTAAATTAAATACTGATATGAAAAAATTAACTCGTCAACCAGGAATCGAACCTCGGGCCTCTGGATATCTAGTCCAGTGTGCTATCCATTACACCAAAGACGATTGTGTGTAACGGCCAATGTTTTCATATTATTCCAATTTTTTTTTAATATATATATTTTTTTATATATTTATTAGACAGTACTGAACTTCTGTTGAAGTGAAATTTGTATTTAATATTTGTTTATTTGTGTATACTTTCGTGTCAACATACAAGTGTTTGTCCAAATTCCTTTCGGTTACGTATGACAAACTATAGGAGACTATAGCGTATACCCGACACATTTCATTGTCATTGAATTTATTAATTAAATTAAATACTGATATGAAAAAATTAACTCGTCAACCAGGAATCGAACCTCGGGCCTCTGGATATCTAGTCCAGTGTGCTATCCATTACACCAAAGACGATTGTGTGTAACGGCCAATGTTTTCATATTATTCCAATTTTTTTTTAATATGTATATTTTTTTATATATTTATTAGACAGTACTGAACTTCTGTTGAAGTGAAATTTGTATTTAATATTTGTTTATTTGTGTATACTTTCGTGTCAACATACAAGTGTTTGTCCAAATTCCTTTCGGTTACGTATGACAAACTGTAGGAGACTATAGCGTATACCCGACACATTTCATTGTCATTGAATTTATTAATTAAATTAAATACTGATATGAAAAAATTAACTCGTCAACCAGGAATCGAACCTCGGACCTCTGGATATCTAGTCCAGTGTGCTATCCATTACACCAAAGACGATTGTGTGTAACGGCCAATCTTTTCATATTATTCCAATTTTTTTTAATATATATATTTTTTTATATATTTATTAGACAGTACTGAACTTCTGTTGAAGTGAAATTTTTATTTAATATTTGTTTATTTGTGTATACTTTCGTGTCAACATACAAGTGTTTGTCCAAATTCCTTTCGGTTACGTATGACAAACTGTAGGAGACTATAGCGTATACCCGACACATTTCATTGTCATTGAATTTATTAATTAAATTAAATACTGATATGAAAAAATTAACTCGTCAACCAGGAATCGAACCTCGGGCCTCTGGATATCTAGTCCAGTGTGCTATCCATTACACCAAAGACGATTGTGTGTAACGGCCAATCTTTTCAAATTATTCCAATTTTTTTTAATATATATATTTTTTTATATATTTATGAGACAGTACTGAACTTCTGTTGAAGTGAAATTTTTATTTAATATTTGTTTATTTGTGTATACTTTCGTGTCAACATACAAGTGTTTATCCAAATTCCTTTCGGTTACGTATGACAAACTGTAGGAGACTATAGCGTATACCCGACACATTTCATTGTCATTGAATTTATTAATTAAATTAAATACTGATATGAAAAAATTAACTCGTCAACCAGGAATCGAACCTCGGGCCTCTGGATATCTAGTCCAGTGTGCTATTCATTACACCAAAGACGATTGTGTGTAACGGCCAATCTTTTCATATTATTCCAATTTTTTTTAATATATATATTTTTTTATATATTTATTAGACAGTACTGAACTTCTGTTGAAGTGAAATTTTTATTTAATATTTGTTTATTTGTGTATACTTTCGTGTCAACATACAAGTGTTTATCCAAATTCCTTTTGGTTACGTATGACAAACTGTAGGAGACTATAGCGTATACCCGACACATTTCATTGTCATTGAATTTATTAATTAAATTAAATACTGATATGAAAAAATTAACTCGTCAACCAGGAATTGAGCTCTTACAGTTTGTCATACGTAACCAAAAGGAATTTGGACAAACACTTGTATGTTGACACGAAAGTATACACAAATAAACAAATATTAAATACAAATTTCACTTCAACAGAAGTTCAGTACTGTCTCATAAATATATAAAAAAATATATATACTAAAAAAAATTGGAATAATATGAAAAGATTGGCCGTTACACACAATCGTCTTTGGTGTAATGGATAGCACACTGGACTAGATATCCAGAGGCCCGAGGTTCGATTCCTGGTTGACGAGTTAATTTTTTCATATCAGTATTTAATTTAATTAATAAATTCAATGACAATGAAATGTGTCGGGTATACGCTATAGTCTCCTACAGTTTGTCATACGTAACCGAAAGGAATTTGGACAAACACTTGGATGTTGACACGAAAGTATACACAAATAAACAAATATTAAATAAAAATTTCACTTCAACAGAAGTTCAGTACTGTCTAATAAATATATAAAAAAATATATATATTAAAAAAAATTGGAATAATATGAAAAGATTGGCCGTTACACACAATCGTCTTTGTTGTAATGGATAGCACACTGGACTAGATATCCAGAGGCCCGAGGTTCGATTCCTGGTTGACGAGTTAATTTTTTCATATCAGTATTTAATTTAATTAATAAATTCAATGACAATGAAATGTGTCGGGTATACGCTATAGTCTCCTACAGTTTGTCATACGTAACCGAAAGGAATTTGGACAAACACTTGTATGTTGACACGAAAGTATACACAAATAAACAAATATTAAATACAAATTTCACTTCAACAGAAGTTCAGTACTGTCTAATAAATATATAAAAAATATATATATTAAAAAAAATTGGAATAATATGAAAAGATTGGCCGTTACACACAATCGTCTTTGGTGTAATGGATAGCACACTGGACTAGATATCCAGAGGCCCGAGGTTCGATTCCTGGTTGACGAGGTAATTTTTTCATATCAGTATTTAATTTAATTAATAAATTCAATGACAATGAAATGTGTCGGGTATACGCTATAGTCTCTGCAGTTTGTCATACGTAACCGAAAGGAATTTGGACAAACACTTGTATGTTGACACGAAACTATACACAAATAAACAAATATTAAATAAAAATTTCACTTCAACAGAAGTTCAGTACTGTCTAATAAATATATAAAAAAATATATATATTAAAAAAAATTGGAATAATATGAAAAGATTGGCCGTTACACACAATCGTCTTTGGTGTAATGGATAGCACACTGGACTAGATATCCAGAGGCCCGAGGTTCGATTCCTGGTTGACGAGTTAATTTTTTCATATCAGTATTTAATTTAATTAATAAATTCAATGACAATGAAATGTGTCGGGTATACGCTATAGTCTCCTACAGTTTGTCATACGTAACCGAAAGGAATTTGGATAAACACTTGTATGTTGACACGAAAGTATACACAAATAAACAAATTTTAAATAAAAATTTCACTTCAACAGAAGTTCAGTACTGTCTAATAAATATATAAAAAAATATATATATTAAAAAAAATTGGAATAATATGAAAAGATTGGCCGTTACACACAATCGTCTTTGGTTTAATGGATAGCACACTGGACTTAATATCCAGAGGCCCGAGGTTCGATTCCTGGTTGACGAGTTAATTTTTTCATATCAGTATTTAATTTAATTAATAAATTCAATGACAATGAAATGTGTCGGGTATACGCTATAGTCTCCTACAGTTTGTCATACGTAACCGAAAGGAATTTGGACAAACACTTGTATGTTGACACGAAAGTATACACAAATAAACAAATATTAAATACAAATTTCACTTCAACAGAAGTTCAGTACTGTCTAATAAATATATAAAAAAATATGTATATTAAAAAAAATTGGAATAATATGAAAAGATTGGCCGTTACACACAATCGTCTTTGGTGTAATGGATAGCACACTGGACTAGATATCCAGAGGTCCGAGGTTCGATTCCTGGTTGACGAGTTAATTTTTTCATATCAGTATTTAATTTAATTAATAAATTCAATGACAATGAAATGTGTCGGGTATACGCTATAGTCTCCTACAGTTTGTCATACATAACCGAAAGGAATTTGGACAAACACTTGTATGTTGACACGAAAGTATACACAAATAAACAAATATTAAATAAAAATTTCACTTCAACAGAAGTTCAGTACTGTCTAATAAATATATAAAAAAATATATATATTAAAAAAAAATTGGAATAATATGAAAAGATTGGCCGTTACACACAATCGTCTTTGGTGTAATGGATAGCACACTGGACTAGATATCCAGAGGCCCGAGGTTCGATTCCTGGTTGACGAGTTAATTTTTTCATATCAGTATTTAATTTAATTAATTAACATTTGTATTAGCGTATCATATTACCTTATCAATATTTTATGAACAATTAATAATTTTTCCATTAAATAATATCATGAAACATTCTAGAAGGCTTATAAAAACAGATGTAACGAATACTTTATAAATTTTCCATTATCGATAAATAATGTTATAGATCATTCTAGAACGTTCATAAAAACATATATAATGAATATTTTTATAATCATATCAACCATTTTTGTTTGTTAAAACATAGTGTTATATTTATATCAGTTGTATTACTCTGTTGTACTAAGCATTTGAAATATTATTGTAAAGCAAATTTTGTAGTTTTGAAGAGTGAATAAATTTTTTTATTAACTCCGCTCAGCCTCGAAAGTTAATTGGCGCAGCGGGTAGGATAGTTTTCTGTGATTTATGTGAAAAATTTGAAAAAATAATTGAAAAAATTTTGGTCTGGAAAACTTTTCTTCACAATATCTGCAAAACTGGTATTGAATTCTTTCAAGAATTTAGAAGATACACTACACCCTACATCATCACATTGGTATTTGGAAAGCTACGTATTTTGATTGGTACTACTAACGAAGTACAATTTCGACGGCTTATCGAAAAATCGTGGTCAAAATCTAGAGTAATGAAAAATTCATCGATATTTACGCAGTAAGTCGATTTAAGAATTTGTATAGCTTGATGCCTTTCCCTTACCCAAAACACAAACGCAACATTAATATTGAAAGTGTTAATAACGATATCGACGGTTTATCGAATATTCAGTTATTACCTAGTACTAGCGACGGTTTATCGCAATCACAATACGTGGTTCACATCAAATAAGTGGTTCAATAGAATTGATTCTAATTTAAATAATTCAAAAATTAATTTAATTAATTCAAATAATATTTTAAATATGGTTAATCCAAACGAACTAGAACGCCAAATGACTATTGGTAAAGTTCATGATCATTTTAAAATTCCCGATTGTATTAAAAGCATAATATCCTTTTCTCATCATAAACTCATCATATTTGTATAATTTCGTAGATACTGTAGATACTATTATTGATAATCTATTTCCTATGGTCGGTGATGGTTTTAAAGTATTATATTTTAACGAAATGCGAAATAAAATTAGATGACCCGCGAACGACATACTCAACCGACACGAAAGGGTAAGAGAGTGGGCAACAATAAAATAAATTTTATTAAATCATTACGCTGACAAAAGGGACGAATTTAGTCTTTTACGTGATTTGTGTAATATTATACAAGAAAATAAATCCATAGAATTATTTTATAATTAAGTTAATGAATTACTCTCTTTAATTATAAATAATATAAATTTACAACCAACAATCTCCAAATGACGCTTACGTTAATAAACTTCATATTAAACACAAAATCGATTATTATAATAAAGATGCTCTGGGCACATTCATTTCAGGGATGAGTGGTCCTGTACCTCCAAAAGTTAGAGCTATGAAACCAGTGAAATTAACGGATGCTTGGAAATTCTGCCAAGTAGAACAAAATATTTATTACAAACAGAGAATTCATAACCCTCAGCTGCCTTTGAACAAAATAACACAAAAACCAAATTTTAATTTTAAAAATCCAATACATACCAAGACAATTTCATTTTACATAATCATTACCACAATACCCAACAAGAAATACAAAACCCATACAATATCAACAAAGACCATTCATACAATTCCCGAAACCAACACAAACACCTAACCAATTTCAAAATTACAAACCCCCACAGTTTAGTAATAATTAATCCCGGTTACAATACCAACCACAAGCAAATAAAAATTTAACTCTACAACCCATCAAAAATTCATATAGACCCACGCCTATGGACACATCATCTGGTAACACCAGACAAGTGCTAAATAGACCAAAAAATTTCTTTCAACCAACAGGAACCCCTAATTTTACACATGAAGAATGGCATACCCAAGAGTCAATCGGTTCATTTCATCCTTCACAAATATACGAAAATTATTATGTAGAAAACGAAAATCTTGATTATTCAGAAAATTCGCAGGATGTACATTCCGAACTCCATACGATTAATTATCAACAAAATTTAGAACAATTTGTAGAACCCACTGAGGAAATTGAAGATGAAAATTTTCATATCAAAGTCTTGAGCTCTCAGCTGAATACATAGAACTCAATCACTCATCAGGAAACAAACTACCGTATATATTGATTAGTAACGGAAATCAACCTCCTTTACGCTTCTTAATAGATACTGGTAGCACACAATGAAGAAAATACATATAAAACTAACGACATTGAAATTACTACTGCCTCAGCTTCACATAAAATAAACAAAAAATTAATTGTTGACTATTTGATTGAACTAGACAATCAAGAACCTATGGAATTTTACATATTCAAATTCCACCATTACTTTGATGGATTACTAGGCTTGAGAATTCTAGAACAATTAAATGCAAAAATTGATATTAAAAATTCATTATTTTATACAGAAACAACAAAAAATAAAATTTATTATAAACCTTGTATTAAAACCCCAATATTACAAATAAAAGCAAGAGAAAATTTATCGACATTAGTACCCGTAGACAAAACTGACTGTGACGTGTTTATACCTAATACTATTATAAAAAATAATGTAATTATCCCACAAGGACTATTCAAATCCAAAAATTTTCAACGAAAGTTTTAATTTTAAACAAGAACGATACAGATACAAAATTTATTGTAGACGAACCTATAAAATGTGAATATATAAATGACTTTATAGAAATTAATAATTTTAATACCAAAAAATTACAAAGCAATAATTACTATAATTCAGACGTTGACGCATACCCTGACATACAGGATAACTTAAGAATAAATCATTTAGACAATAATGAGAAACAAAATTTGATAAAATTATGTTCCAAATTTCAAGACATATTTTTTAAACCTGACATTAATAAAATGACTTTTACTAATTCATTTAAGCATACCATAGATACAAAAAACGATTTACCCATCTTTGTTAAAACATAAACCGTTACCCAGAATGTCATAAACAAGAAGTTTAAAGACAAATAGACGAATTACTTGACAATGAAATTACAAGACCTTCAAATTCTCCTTGGTCCTCTCCTATTTGGATAGTTCCTAAAAAGTTAGACGCTAGTGGTAAACGAAAATGGCGACTCGCCGTAGACTACAGAAAGCTTAACGAGAAGATGACAGATACCCTCTTCCAAACATTACAGAAATATTTGACAAATTAGGAAAAAGTATGTACTTTACTACTTTAGATCTTGCGTCAAGATTTCATCAAATAGAAATGAACCCCAGAGACATTCCAAAAACTGATTTTACTATTGATAACGGACATTACGAATATACGCGCATGACCTTTGGTTTGAAGAACGCACCCGCAACCTTTCAAAGGGTTATGGATAATATGCTCAGAGAACTGATAGGAAAATGTTGCCTCGTATATGCGGACGACAACATTATTTTTTTGACCTTCAGGAACATATAGAATCACTACAAAAGGTATTTGACAAATTGAGACAATACAATTTCAAAACACAGTTAGATAAATGTGAATTTTTAAGAAAAGAAATCGAATTTTTAAGCCATATTGTAACTTCAGAAGGTGTCAAACCCAATCCAAAAAAAATAGACGTCATAAAAAATTTCCCTTTACCCAAAACCACTAAAAAATCAAAAGTTTCCTCAGACTTCTCGGTTATTACAGAAAGTTTATTCCTGATTTTGCAAAAATCGCAAAACCAATGACAGCATGTTTACGTAAAGACAAAACTATAAATTTAAACGACGAAAACATCAAATGTTTTAACTATTGTAAAACACTATTGTGTAATGACCCTATATTAGAATACCCCGACTTCAACAAACCTTTTATACTGACGACTGATGCTAGTAATATAGCTATAGGTGCTCTCTTATCACAAGGAAAAATTGGTCAAGATCTACCTAATTGTTACGCATCACGAACTTTAACTCAGACGGAACAAAATTAATCAGCAATTGACAAGGAACTCCTTGCAACTGTTTGGGCTACGAAATACTTTAGACCGTACATATTTGGACGTAAATTCACTATTGTGACAGATCATGAACCCCTTGCATGGTTATTTTCCCTTAAGGAACCTAACTCAAGATTAGTACGATGGCGGTTAAAACTTGAAGAGTTTGATTATGATATCGTATATAAAAAAGGTACAAAAAATACGAATGTGGGCGCATTATCTCGTGTTGAGATTCATGCTAATGAAACTCAGTCACAACAGGTAGAAGCAAGCACACAGCATTCAGCAGACGATAATCTGAATGCAGGTATATCTATCTCTGAACGTGCCTTAAACGAATTCTCAAATCAAATATTAACAAACTCCGGGTTACGCGACAAAAATTTTATTGTAACTCTATTGAAAACACGAACACGAAATACAATCGAACGAATGGACGACAAAGCGATTATCGACATATTGAAAGAATACATTTCACCTGCCAAATTAACAGCCTTAATGACTGATGACGATACTTTCAATAAAATTTTCCATATTTACGATCTTTATTTCTCACAATATAGAATTATTAGATATATGACCCTCTTAGAAGACATTAAAAACATTGACGATCAAAACAAACTTATAAACGATTATCATTGTGTATCTAAACACAGAGGTATAGACGAAAATTTAGCACATTTAAAATGGACTTACTATTTCGACAAAATGAAATCCAAAATTACGTCATTTATCAATATCAATATCAAGCCTCGAACTTAAATATGAAAGGCACCCTTTAAAGTTAAAATTCAACAAAACAGAAATTCCTAGTAAACCTTTTGAAATTATCCACATTGACATTTATCTTTTAAATAATAATCATATCCTAACATTACTTGACAAATATTCACGATACGCAGAAGCTCATATACTTCCATTTAAAAACTCTATAGAAAGTAACAAAATTATCAAAGACTTTGTATTACGTAACGGTAAACCCCGCAAAATTATTAAAGATTCAGCTGAAGAATTGAACAGTATTAATTTAAAAGAATTCATTCAACTATATAATATTGACGATTATACAACGACACCCAAAAATAGTACAGGTGACAGCCCCGTAGAACGATTTCACTCAACCCTTTTAGAAATATTTAGAACCATAGACAGAGAAAACAAAAAGGAAACTTTTGAAGAAAAACATAAACTCAGTTTAATCATCTATAACAATAGCATTCATTCAGGAACTAACTTAACTCCGTTCGAAGCTAAAAAGAGCTTTAGAGACAAAACAATTTTAAATAATCCTAATAATGACCCCTCTACAGAACTCAACGAAGATCATTTAAAAGAGATTTAAATAATAAAAGAAATAATTACAAAACATTTTAACAAACGAAACGACCATATTGACTAAATAAATACTATTCGCCAAGACATACCTTCTCCCAATGATAACGATACCGCATACGAACGAAACGATAGGCGAGATAAAAACACACCTCCATTTATAAAACACAAAATACAAAACGCACAAAATCAATCAATAACCTTTAAAACTAATAAACGCAAAATACACAAAGGAAAATAAAACCTTAAAGAAAATAACCCTTACAGAATAATCTTCACTGTAGCGATTGTAACTGCACAACGAATCTATATTAACGATCTACAAAAGACTTAAGGCATATATTCATTAAAAATTGGAAATGCAAGAATAATAAAAACTTCTTTCAATTTTATTCATATTATAAAACTTAGTGAAATAGAACAAAATATAGAGGATTTAAAAAAAGGTATAATTAGATATAAAGAAGTAAATAATAAGTATATTAACCTACAACTAATGAACGCTCAAAACGCGGACTTGTGGATGGACAGGTTCAATTATTAAAACAATCACTGGCAATATGGATAATAACGATGCCAAAGACATAAATAAACAAATTTCAATAATAGAACTAAATCAGCACGACTTATCTAAAACCCTTGAAAGCCAACATACATTAAAAAAAATATGATTGAACGTTTGGACAATATAACTAATTATATCAATAAAGAAGCAAACGTTTTACATGATTGCATTAAGACTTAAAAATAAAAACCCAACTACCGAAATAGATAAACAGTTATCAAGTAATCAGTTTTATTTTTCTGCATGTAATCAATTACAAATATTAGAGACACATATTGAAAAATTGATGCTGTATCTTTTGCAAAATTAAAAATTATTTCAAAACATATTTTAAGCCACAACGAAGTTGAACAAATGTCAAAAATATTGAATAAACAAATTAAAACACATTCTATTGAACATGTTTATGAATTATTAGAACTTAAAGCATATTACATTCACTCTAATATTATCTTTGCAATACAAGTACCACAATTTATCAACGAAACCTTTCAATTACTTCATCTCAAAAACATTCCTATACAAAATAAAATGATAATCCGACTCATTAAATCTTATATCCTATATGGACCCTATCACTTCAAATTCATAAATCAACTCTGCAAACAGATTGATCGATCATATCTTCATTCGTAACAAAAATAATCTAAATCAAAACAAAAACAATAATTGGGAAGTCAGAATTTTACAAAATTTGGACGCTCATTGTGAACTTTTCAAAACTATCGAAACAGAATATATACAATTAATTAATGGAACCCAATAACCTTATTATATCAACTAACAAAACAATCATATTAAATTCAACATCTGGAATCAACAATAAAGAAATACAAGGAGTTTTACATGTTAAATTCAGTAACTGCAGCATCTTCATTAATGGAATGGTATACGACAGTCAAGAATATATTAACTGGGATCAATTTGATTCTCCTCAAATAATATTTAACAATATTAACATAACCAATATTCTACAAGACTTAACGCTAGAAAACTTGCAAGAAAATCACCTACATAATACCGAAGAGTTGAAATTATTGAAAATACATCATATTTATCCAATATCTTTTAGTATTCTTTTAGGGACAGTTGTTCTAATAACCGTATCATCATATATCGTATACAGAATTAAAAGATTGCATCAAAAGCAACATCATCCAGAAGTACCCAAAATCACAGCATCTCATTCAACATCACCAAATCTAGGAGTTGTCGCCTGTTGTACTAAGCATTTGAAATATTATTGTAAAGTAAATTTTTTAGTTTTGAAGTGTGAATAAATTTTTTTATTAACTCCGCTCAGTCTCGAAAGTTAATTCGCGCACCAATTCGTAAATCTTTTTTTGATTTATTCAAACTACTGTTACTGTTATTACTATGGTTATTTTCTGTTTCGGGTTTATAATTGCTGATATTATTTTCATTAAGATTTTTTACTTGATTTGTTTCTTTATTTTCTGCAACATCATTGACCGTGTTATTCCAATTTCACTTAAGTGTAGCTTTCCTGGACATGTTACGATGGTGGTTTGCCGTTGCCTTCCATCGGTTCTCCCTTGTGTGGTTTATATTTTCCCTCATTGGCTCAACTATCTCGCATGGAATGGCTCAACTTCCTCGCTTTCCAAAAAAATTTGTAGTTTTGTCATTTCTTTCGTGTTTACATGTTTCAGGGTTTGAAAATTTTGTTTGTTTTATTTTTGGTGTTACATCACTAATTTTCTGAGAGCCTTCTGCTGTTTTTCTTTTCTTTTTTGTCTTTTATTGATGTATGAAGATTCATTGTCCCTTACTATATTCATTAGCTTCTATATATTATTTTTTTAATAATATTTACCCTGAAACAGTAATTGATTCCCTCTTAAGATAATCTGTATCCCATCCTGTTTAACTTCAGTTAATGTTTTCCCTAATTCTCTTCCCTCATCCTCCCTCATTTTCTTGGGGAAATCTTTTTTTATAGTTATGTTGAAATTTTTAAGAGCCTATTTATTTCTCAAGCTTTGTTTTTTCATTCGCCAGGTTGTGCAACCCGTCAATATTGGCCTTGATTACTCATTCGGTTTTCCCATTCTAGTTATAAAATTTATATCGTAGTTTATGATGTTAATCATTTTCAAATTTTTAACTATTATTTCCGTAATTATATTTTTAAGCTCTTGATTATTCTGTTCTTTTTCTTCGATTTCCAGTAGTACAATATTATTTTTCCTATTTTGGCTCTCTAGTTTATGCATTTATCCTCTTGCTCAATAACTTTATTTTTGGTATAAAAATTTAAGGATTCAAATTGAAGCATTAACTAAAGCCATCCTTACTGGCGTAGTTACTGGCAAGAACTAAGCATAAAATGACGCACGAGAACATAACAAAATAAAAACATTATGCTTTTTGCTATTTGGTCTAATTAAAAATCTGAATTTTTCAATGAGTTTTCTTCATATCATAACCTTTTTACCTGGCGAATGGCGAATGGATGAATTTACTAAAATTTACTGTAATCGATACCGAAACCGTACAATGTTCCAAAACCGACACAGTAATCAAAATCGTTACATTTATTAAACAATTATGCCGAATGTACACACTCGCCGAGGGCACTCGGCGAACGTCTCGACGAGACATTCGTAAGGCAAGGAGCCACAAGTGGAGGTGTCCTCTTGCCGAGTGCTCGGCCGGCAATACAGTTCTCGTCAGTGTTGCCTACGTGTATTGGCCAGATAATAAGTTGGTTTACCTGCAGAGTTACATTTTTTTTTAAATCTAGCGCATGGGAAATATCAGAGCCAATCTGACCCCGAAATATCTTCTGAACGAAACGAGCAACAGTGCTGATTTTTCAAATATAAGCTATTTGAGGAATTATAAGAGACTCTTTTTTCAATCACCGTTAAGGAATAAACAGTTAAAAAGTTATTTCGATTAAAAAATACAAAATTCGCGGAAACGCCTTAAAAACTTAAATATAATCTATCATAATTTTACGCCACTTCCAGATATTCTGTAAAAACGGTATTTGGCATACAGGTAGATGTAGTACCCAAACCGACGGGAAAATTCCGAAAACAGAAAATTTGTTTCGGAAAAAAGGAAATTTTTACAATTTTCGTTTTAATTAATTTAACATTAGAAAGCATATATCCATCTGCTATCCATCTGATTCGTTGATATGTATGCAAGTCCTTTCTGATTGGATGATATTTACTATAAATGTATTTTGCACGTTAGATTGTAATCACCAGAAAAACTGGGCACCCCACAATCAGAAACTTCATCCACACCATTTCGAAATCCTATTTCCAATCATCCGTTGCTTTTCAGGAAACGATACCGCATGCCACATGATGTCGATAACAACTGATTCGGTGTAATCTAAATTGTAATTATTTTCTTTAAGGTCTAGTTTTAGGCACGGCTTATCCGTCCAACTTAGGTTAATTTTAGATATCAATGGTTTTTTTATATAAGATTTTTCCATTTAAGAAACGATGTAAAATGTTTATAGATTTTGATGTATTTATTTAATAAGATGATGTATTATAGGAAAAGCTTAGGCTATTGTAACTTCGTAAACTGACGATATTAATAAATAATTTTCAATTCAAGTCAATTCAAAATTGTAATCATTACTTATGAATACTTCAAAGGGATTAACACTAATTGTGTTGTTGCAACTGGTATCAACCTTGGGTGAATGCCCAGCGTTAACTTGTGATTATCGGTAAAAAACTAAGATAGGTAACTTACCCCAAACGTTGCTAAGCAATCAGATATGATGATTCACGATGCAAGAAAAAGGGATGGGAAATGGATGGATATTTCTACCTCGTGATGCCACTTCGAATTCACTGAAGACCGCAATCGAATACTGCGAAGCACTTAGTAACGTTTGTGTTAACGATAACGATAAAATCATATACTACTAAATATACACTTATCACTATTACTACATTTAATTGTGAAAGCGCGGATAAATTATATATAAATTAGGATATGCCCAATATGGCTACTATATTCTACTAGAAAAGTTAGATTAGAACTGCTAATTTTTTACTGTCGGATATGTTGTACCAAAATTGCGTGGGAGTCGACACGTGACCCTATTTCGCTCTTTTACCGACAAATAGAATTTTGTTATTTGTCATAGGTCGAATGCATGTTTGTACAAACACATTGTTTTCTACAATAATAATTATATAAATAACAATTGTCTAACAATTCTAATTACCACCCAAACAACAATAAAGATACTGCATTAACATTCTCCCCAGGCATTGAAACATTGTTTCAATCAGGAAAAAATATTTAAAAATAATGAATAAATAAATAAAAATTCGATTCCATCGATCTATCGCTTAGACCTTTAAAGGAGATAAGTCAAAATAAATACCATTCTAAATTAAACAAAATAATATTCAAATACAAAAAAATAAAAATAAACAACAACATAACGGTAATTTAGTTTGATTATGCTGATAATGCTATTGTGTTGGTAGTGGACACAATTTAACGACAGGTCTTTTATAGTACCCATGCTTCGTCCGAATTGTCGCCACTCGTACAACCCCGTCTGCACCAGGATATACTTCGGTAATGATTCCTAATAACCAATGAAGTGGGGGTAAATTTTCTTTGATAAAAATCACTATCGTTCCAACTTTTGCGGGTATTTCCAAGGTATTCCATTTTTGCCTGGCCTGTAACGTATTAAGGTACTCTACGTGCCATCGTTTCCAATATGATTGAACAATTTGTTCAATCAAGGATTTCCTAAATAACAGATTGGTAGGACCCGGGAGTACTTCTAACGATGGTAGTTGTGCTAAGGGAACCCCATTTAAAAAATGCGAGGGAGTTAATGCTAGAGGATCAGAGGGATCCGAACTAATGGTATTTAATGGTCGAGAATTCAACAACGCTTCAACTTGAATGATGACTGTGTTAAATTCCTCGTACGTGAAGATCTGCTCACCTATCGTTTTATTTAAAATGGATTTATAGCTACGAATATTTCCTTCCCATAAGCCTCCCCAATGTGGTGAAGCTGGAGGTATGAGTTTCCAAGTTATTTTATTGGCGAGTAATTCTCCTTTTATTATTTCCTTATACTCAGAACGTTCTATAAATTCATACAATTCGTTGAGTTTCAATTTTGTCCCAACAAAATTAGTGCCACAATCGGAGTACATCACACTGACAGGACCTCTACGTGACAAAAATCGTTTAAACGCGGCAATAAATGTAGCAGTTGACAAGTCAGAACACAATTCTAAATGCACAGCCTTAGTTACAAAACAGATAAATATGCATAAATATGCCTTTTGAGATCGATTGCCCCGATGGCGAGAAAAGGTTATTCGATAGGGTCCTGCAAAGTCTGTTCCTGTATGAAAAAATGCTTTGGCTTGATTAATTCTAGGCGCAGGGAGGTCAGCCATAATAGGATATACCGCCTTCGGTTGGTGCCGAAAACAGGTATTACAAGATTGCACCACCTTTTGAATTATTGATCGACCAGATACGATCCAATACTTTTGTCGAAGTAAGGAAGTTAACAAAAATACTCCTACATGCAAATTTTTTGTGTGGTAGTGGCGAACTAAAATTTCCGTGAAGTGATCTTTGCTAGTTAACAGAATGGGATGTTGATGATCATAGTCTATATGAGCATTTGATACTCGACCCCCAACACGTAGAATATTTTTATCATCTAAAAACGGATTTAAAATCTTCAGATTACTAGAAACAGGTTTCTTCAATTTTAAAGATTTTATTTCTAAATTAAAATGTACCACCTGAACTGATTTAATGAGAAATTCTTCGGCTATTGATACATCTTTCACTAAATTGGAGCCATTTCTAGATAGAATTTTTAAAAAACGTAATACGTAAATTGTTGTATTTACTAAACGATTCCAGGATGAAAATCTTTCGATAGCTAAATACAATGGTGATTGTGTTGATTCCACTGATATTAATGTTGTAGATTTTTCTTCTAACGAAAAGAGATCGTCGATATCTATTTTTCGAATTGGCCAATTTTCTACAGATTTTGTCATCCAAGAAGGGGCGGAAAACCAAATTTGATGGTTATCAACTAGCTGTTGAGGAGTGAGTCCTCGAGATATGGGGTCCGCTAAATTTTGATGTGAAGGTACATGATACCAATGATTATCAGGTAAATTCTGTTGAATTTTTGCAACTCTATTTGCTACAAAGGTACTCCAGCGATGGGGGGATGATTTGAGCCAATTTAAAACTACCGTAGAATCGGATAGTGCATAAATGTTGGTAATAGATATGCGGTTTTTATAAACATTTATTACAAATTGCAATAATTTTGCAAGTAGTAATGCTGCGCATTATTCCAAGCTTGGAATTGATAAAGATTTTATTGGAGCGACCTTAGATTTGGCACAAACTAGTGAACAGGATATGTCATGATCATTAACTGCACGAAGATAGATAGCAGCACCATATCCCTTTTCACTACTGTCAGCAAAACCTATCAATGAGATAGCCGTTTTATTATTAACTAAAAGGTGTCTTGATATGTTGAGGTTTGTTATACAATTCAATTCAGTACAAAATATGGACCAACGCGGTTTTAATGTTTTGGGTGGATCTTCACCCCAATCTAATTTTGAAATCCAATAATCTTTTATTAACAATTTCACAAACATGGTAAGGGGTGCTAATAGACCTAAGGGGTCGAAAATCTGTGCCAAAAAATCTGTAGACATAACATTTCGTTTGGTCGAGTTAGATTCGATATGTCCTAATTTAAACGAAAAACTATCCAATTTTGGTTGCCAAGTGAGGCCTAACGCTTTAAATTGCTGATCGAAATCTAGAGTTTGTTTAAGTTTATGGGAATCAGGTAGTTTTGACATTAACTTATCTGAATTACTGGCCCATTTTACCAGTTGGAAGCCACCGGATTTGAACAGATCTACTAACTCACGATACAAATTTTCTGCATCGTCTTCATTTTCGATTGAATTAACCAAATCATCAACATAAAAAGAATTTTTAACGATTGAGGATGCTTGTGGAAAATGTTGAGATTCATCTTGAGCAAGTTGTTGTATGGTTCGTAAAGCTAAGTATGGCGATGCCGTAATTCCGAAGCAAACAACATTTATTTCAAAAACAGATAGAGGGTGGTCAGGTGAAAATCTCCACAATATCTTTTGAAATTTTCTATGCGATTCCACAATGTGTATTTGTCTAAACATTTGCTTTATATCAGCAGTAAATGCTACTGAAAATAGCCGAAAATCTAATAATAAAGCAAAAAGATCCTTCTGCAATTTGGGTCCGGCGTGGAGTAAATCCTTTAACGATGATAGGCTGGTTGATTTTGTTGATGCGTCATAAACTATACGGATAGGGGTTGAACTACTTTCCTTGAATATCGGATGATGGGGGATAGAGAAATTTGGCACTGAAATGACAGGATTTTCAACAATAGACATATGATTTTGATTCAGGTAATCCTGCATAATTTCATTATAGGCTAAACGTAAGCTTTGATTTTTTTCTAATTTTCTTTCTAGAGCCAAAAATCTATGACGAGCGCTATCCAAAGAGTTACCAAGATTTGATGGATCAGATTTGAATGGCAGTGGTACTGTATAACGGCCATCAGAGTTTCTTCTAACGGAAGATGCATACAACTCCTCACAAGCTGCGTCATTCTGATTCAAAAATGTAGGTTCAGCTACATTTTCGATTTCCCAAAATCTTTGCAGTACACTTTCTAAAGATTCAAAAGTGCAAAATGCTTTTGTTTCATCTAAGGTACTAGACAAGATGGGGGCGGTTTCCATAACAATATATCCTAGTTTGGTTTGGATTGCCAGAGGTGTGTTAGGGGTGCCGGTTACCTTACCAGGACCTAAAAGTTCTGCCACAAGTTGCGATCCTATAATACCATCTACTTCACAAGGTGTATGGTACAAGTCATCAGCTAGCGGTAAATCAACGAGATGATCGATATTTGTTATGTCAACTTTGACTGATGGCAAGCTGTCCGTAATTTTGTCTATTATAAAAACGTTCATATTAAACTTGTATTGATCATTTATAACAGAGGCAAAATTAAGATTTGAATATCCTCTAATGGATTTCTTTGATGCAGATATCCCTTGTACTAACATATTAGTTTTTGAAATGGGTAGATTTAATCTTTTACAACAATGGAATGTAATGAAATTAGATTGACTACCAGTATCTAAAAGAAGCCTGATTTTATGTTTGATGTTCCTGCTGTCAAAGGCGTACACAACTGCAGTGGACAACAATACTACAGAGTTTCGGATCATTAAATTATTTAACGGTGGTTGTCTAGAACAATAACTATGAACAATTTTATGGTCGCTGCTGTTGTTAGGTTGGGATTCTTCCTTGGTTTTAGAGCTACAATTTGGTGATTCAACGGTTTTCGATACATTACTGGCCTGATCAAAATGTAATAAAGTGTGATGCTTAATTTTACAGAGATTGCAAGTTCTCTGCGACTGACAATTACTAATTTTGTGATGTGGGTTCAAACAATTAATGCATAAGTTTTTTTCTTCCGCCACTTTATATCTATCATGCGGTACAAGATTCAAAAACTTGGGACATTGAGTAACTGTATGCACTTGTTGATCACAAACAAGACAGTTGTTTTTTAAATATTTACTATTTTGACTATTCGGTAAGTTGTTGACATTAAAACATTTATTTACACGCTCAGCTGATTTATCATTGATATTGCTAACAAAATAATTTTTACTAATTTTAGATGGATTTGAAGCACTATTGTTAACTCGAAATTTATCCATTTTTGTTGTTTTGCTCTGACGTCTAACAAATTGAATCAGTTCTTCGTAGGTGGGTAAGCCTGTGTGATCTCGAATTAATTCGAAGGCTTGAACTGTTTCACTGGGAAGTTTCGTCATCGAAAAATAATTCAAAATATAGTCGGTTAGATCTTCGAGTTTTAAACGTTTCAATGCAACAACAGATGTATGGAATTTTTCCAGAAATATTTGTAGCTGGTTGTGGTTTGAATTGTATGTTGGACGAAAACTAAACAATCGATCTAAATATAAATTAGCTAGATATCTTTGATCTTGATACGTATCTTCAAGAAGCTTCCAAATCAATGTATAATTACCTGGGGTAGGTTCAAGGCCACTACATGTTTTCAAAGCCTTTCCTGTAAGGCTACTCAAAAGATATTGCAGCTTTTCTGCTTGTGTAAGCTCAGTCTTGATATGAACAAGCTGCTGAAACTTTTCATAAAACAATGGCCATAACGTTAAATCCTCTCCGTCGAATTTCATCAATTCAATTTTAGGCAAATGAATCCTCGACCGATTTTGAGATGGATGGCTACATTCTGAAGGGCTAGAAACGACTGTTTCATTCTTGATGAAAGACATAGCCAGATATTCAATGTGATCGCACAACTCTTCAAAACTTTCTAAAAACTGATACGACGGTGTCGCTTCAGGATTTTGTTTCTGGTTTAAAATGACAATTTGTTGAATTAGATCGTGATATTCCACTTTGGTTTTTGAAAACGTACTATCACGGATTTTAAAGTTTTCTAATTTTTTAGAATTTGTTGAATCAGCTTTTAAAGTTTGACCATCGTCATAACACAATTGTATTCTCCGAAAAATAACTTCGCGTTTGGATAACACACGATCTAATTCTAATTCAGTCGATGATTTAGCAGGCATTATTATGAATGTTGAAACGAACGTGATTAACGAGATTATGAAAATATACCAAACCAAAAAATATGTATGATTTACAAAATGATAATAAGATAGAATTGAAAATAGATATGTGTTTCTACCAACATGCAGTCGATGAACAAAATATTTAAAGATATAATCGCGAAGGTCCCTGCTCGGGCGCCAATGTTGTTGCAACTGGTATCAACCTTGGGTGAATGTCCAGCGTTAACTTGTGATTATCGGTAAAAAACTAAGATAGGTAACTTACCCCAAACGTTGCTAAGCAATCAGATATGATGATTCACGATGCAAGAAAAAGGGATGGGAAATGAATGGATATTTCTACCTCGTGATGCCACTTCGAATTCACTGAAGACCGCAATCGAATACTGCGAAGCACTTAGTAACGTTTGTGTTAACGATAACGATAAAATCATATACTACTAAATATACACTTATCACTATTACTACATTTAATTGTGAAAGCGCGGATAAATTATATATAAATTAGGATATGCCCAATATGGCTACTATATTCTACTAGAAAAGTTAGATTAGAACTGCTAATTTTTTTACTGTCGGATATGTTGTACCAAAATTGCGTGGGAGTCGACACGTGACCCTATTTCGCTCTTTTACCGACAAATAGAATTTTGTTATTTGTCATAGGTCGAATGCTTGTTTGTACAAACACATTGTTTTCTACAATAATAATTATATAAATAACAATTGTCTAACAATTCTAATTACCACCCAAACAACAATAAAGATACTGCATTAACAAATTGTTAAAAATTTTCAATAAAGAAATTTTTTCAATTTAATCAAAAAAAAAGATTTGGATCGGTTTTTGTGCATTCAATCGGTTTTAACTTGAAATTTATAGGAAAAATTGTAAAACTTTAATTTTTCAAACGAAACAACTCAGAAAATGGAGAAGAACACAATACATGGTATATTAAGATACATGGTATATTAAGTTTAGTCCCGACTTTGTAACGTTTGAAAATATTAATCCTTGATATAAATGCTTGTTTATATAAAACCTATTTCGACAAAATGGAAACCCGACTTCATAAAGCAAATATTCTATAACAAAAAATGCACTAAAAATTAAAAAAATAATTGCATATTCTTGTGTCAATTTTAGTTCACCTAAGAAAAAAATTTTAAACATATATGTACAATTATTGTTATTTTTGGAGGCGGTGTCAGCATAGAGAAATTCACATAACTTTTGGACACCGCCTCCAAAAATAACAATAATTGTACATATATATTTAAAAATTTTTGCTTAGGTGAACTAAAATTGACACAAGAATATGCAATTATTTTTTTACTTTTTAGTGCATTTTTTGTTATAGAATATTTGATTTTTGAAGTCGAGTTTCCATTTTGTCAAAATAAGTTTTATTTCTCGCTTTTTAGTGACTTTGAAGTTCTTTAACTGATTTTATTGGTCTAAATATGGGTAGACCTACTAAAGGACCAACTAATTTTTAGTGCTCATTTTTTTTATCCCTTTTTTTTTTTTTTAGTGCATTTGTTTATAACAGATTTTCAATTTTTTTTACAAGCATTTTGTGTTTTTTTTTTGTCAAAACTTTTTTTTTTGGGTTCGGTTTTTTTTGTAAACAATTTTTTTAAAGTCGGTTTTAAAAAAAATTTTCTTATTTTCCCATTATGAATGAGTATATTCTTAAAAAAATAAAAAAAAAAAATTCGCAGAAATCGGTTATCATATATAAAATGAGGGTTTTCCTCGATTTCCTTGTTCTTCCTTCATCAGAATGCGATTTGGTGGCAATGGGACCAATCGGAAATCAAACTCTTTAAAAAAAATAATTCAAAATCGGTTAATAAATGACGGAGTTAACAAACATAAAATAATTACAATACCATTTATATCTGCTTCTCTCGCAGCTTCGTCAGCTTGTTCATTCTCGCGTATTCCAGAGTGCCCAGGTACCCATAGAAAATTTATTACAATACCTTCATGATAGAGACTGTAGTATTTATGTCGAATATTTTGAATAATGGCAATGTCCGTATTTTTGTTATGTATTGCCGTCAGGACACTTTTGGAATCTGTTCGTATTAGGTATTTGTTTGGTTTTATTTGTTGTGACGAGATGTGTTCTAGACCTTTTAAAACCACAGTATCTTCTACTGTGAAGTTTGATGTTAATGGTTCAAGGTTATATTTATATTTTAGGTTGTCAATCACAAAAGCACAAGGGGTTATATTTTCTGTCTTTGAGCCATCAGTAAACACTTTAATGAAGTCACTTTAATTGTCAATTATTACACTATATATCTGTCTATATTGTACACATGTGGTTATTGTTTTTGGACTTTCACTTAGTTTTAAATTGATAATAATTTTACCATGGTGAGAGATAATGATGGTGGGTTTTTGTTTGGAAAACTTGAATGATACATTGGAAATTATAGCCATAGGTTTTGGATTTTATATATATATATATATGTTTATATGAGTTATATGTAATTTTGTTAATTAGATAATTTTTCTGTTTTTCTATTGTATTAGCACGGAATTTAAGAGTTGGGTATTGTCTTCTCATAGATAAGTTATATTGTCCGGCTTCAGCGTAAATACTAGATACGGGTGTTGTTCGATAGGTCCCAGATATTATTCTCAGACAGGCATTGTTGACTATATCCAGTTGCCTAAGCACGGATGGTTTAGCGATATTATATATATGCCATAATCTAGTTTCGATTGTACCATGGCATTATATACTTTTTGGAGTGTGTGAGTGTGCCTATCAGGTTCTGAATTTATATTTGACATAATTTTCAATATATTTAGTTTTTGGTTCAATATATTTAGTGGTTTGAGACATTTTCAATATTTTGCTTATTGACTCTTAATGTAATATTTTGTTTAGACTTTCTGTGGAAGCATACGTATTTAGCCTTTGTTGACGATATTTTTATGCCATTATGGTTGCACCAGAGTTCAATACTATCTAGGTTTTGTTGAAGGTAATTCTGTGCGTACTGAGGGTCGGAGGTTAAAATGTATATTGCAAGATCATCTGCGTATATTTGTGCTTGTACAGGAAAATGAATAACATCCAATAGATCATTAACAGCGATGTTGAAAAGGGTTGCAGAGAGTACGGATCCCTGCGGTATTCCATTTTGCAATTCATAAGTATCTGAAAATTCATTATGAATTTTGACATTAATTCTTCTATTTGCTTAGAAGCTTTGAATATATGTTGGTAAATTGTCTTCAATGTTCCACTTTTGTAATTGTGATAGTATTTTGTATTACCAGATAGTACCAAAGGCTTTTTCTATATCAGAAAGTATAACAAACATATGGTTGCTATTGCATTTTTAAAGTTCGTATCCAATATAGCTAAACAGTCTACAGTGGACCTGTGCCGTCTGAAACCAAACTGTTTTTTATAATTCTTTTTTTCTCCTTCTAGTATACATTTTAATCTTTCATACACTATTCGTTCCATTAATATTTGAATTTTTGAGAGATTGAAATTGTCTATAGTTGTTCTGATCTAATTATATATATATAGCTCCACTCTTTAATGGAATATCATAACTTTTTAAGGTACAACTGTTATATGAAGTCTAGCAGCTATTACATTAAGGCTTTCCACGAAAACTAGACCCTTTCTTAGATTTATGTTTTTGATCGGATATCACTACTTTTTGAAAGGTGTATATATATATATATACATTTATATATATATATATATATATATATATATATATATATATATATTTATATATATATATATATATATATATATATATATATATATATATATATGGCTCATGCAGCCCTTTCATTTGAGCCCCATATCACAGGGGTTAATGTGAAAATTATAAATCGCCATTAGCGGCAGCCGTCATATTGGATTTAGAATCACGTCCCTTTTTACACTGTGTTTCGCTCATCAAACCCGTTTATTTGATATCCATATCATTGGGGTGAATGTGGAAATCATAAATCGCCATTTGCGGCGGCGACCATATTGGATTTAGAATAATATCACTTTATATATTGTGTTTTGCTCATCAAGCCTTTTTATTTGATACCCATATCAAAGGGGTTAATGTGGAAATTATAAATCGCCATTTACGGTGCCCATCATTTTAGATTTAGAATGACGTGACTTTACTTAATTTGTTTCGCTCATCAAGCCCTTTCATTTGATACCCATATCATAGGGGTTTATGTGGAAATTATAAATCTCCATTTGCGGCGGCTGCCATATTGGATTTCGAATGACGTCACTTTACTTAATTCGTTTCGCTCATCAAGCCCTTTCATTTGGTACCCATATCATTGGGGTTAACGTGCAAATAATAAATCGTTATTTTGAGGCTGCCATACTCGATTTAAGATGACATCCTACACTAATGTAGATATCTAAATAATTTTCAATCGGCGGCAAAAAATCACCATCGAAATGAACAAAGGGTGGATCTGATTTTCGGTTAAAAGTAAAAATTGCTTACTTTTTTGTTCTAGAACACACACAATAAAATTAGCTGTTTATCAGTTTTCGTTCTTGGGTTATTGCGCCCATAGATAGACGGACGGACATGCGAAAATAGCCAAAATAGACCATTTTTAACCCGACTTCAAAAAGAAGGATGGTTCTCAATTCGTCTGAATTTTTTATTTTTATTTTTTTAATATATATATATATATATATATATATATATATATATATATATATATATATATATATATATGTATATATATATTATATCTATATATATATGTATATATATATATATATATATATATATATATATATATATATATATATATATATATATATACATATATATATATGTATATTTTTTTGTTTGTTTGTTATCAAGAGGGGGAAATGCATTGCCGCACTGACCGGAAAAGTCTCCTGACTTTCCGAGTGCGGGGCTCGGACTAGACTCTCATGTCTAGAAAATATCCGCTAAAACCCTAAACTCTTGAGGATACTCCATTGTACCCCGCGCGGAACCGCCGTCAGGCATTACTTCGCCCGGGGAGAACTGGCTAACTACTGCCTACTTCAATGATTTTGCTGTGGGCGTCTCCTTGGTCGATCTTCCTGGAGAATCTTCATCATTCTGGCCGCTGCCTTGGCCACTGCCTTCCAATTTTCCTCACAGCGGACCATCTGGCCGACGAGGTTTTCTGGCGTACCATGGCACTGGAATTGCATCCAGTTCTGCTCTCTCTGCAGCGAAACGGGGGCACGAAAAGAAGATGTGCTCCGCCGTTTCCTCTTCATTGGGACAACTTGGACTTGGTGGTTCAAAGTCCCAACCGAACCTGTTGAGGTGGGCTCGGTAGTTGCCATGTCCGGTCTGCAACTGCGTGACATAAAAGTCCACTTCTCCATGCTTCCTGTTGAACCATGTCGCAATGTCTGGAATCAAGCGATACGTCCATCTTCCGTTTAGCGATGATTCCCATCGTCTTTGCCACAACTCGAGTATGCGGCCTATTTCTTCTGAAGCGAGTGCCCTGATGTCGTCAGGGTCACTGTACTTTCGTTGGTACCAGCGTTGAGACCAGCCACTACACACACAGCATCATAGGATACTGTGCGGTAAGCGCATGCGACACAAAGTGCACTTCTCCTGTAGACGCTGATCATTGGGCGAGCGTAGGAAGCGGTTTCCATGGCCAATTTCCAGACTGGAGCGGCGTAGAGAAGGATCGAGCTGGTGACCGTGGAGAGGAGCTGTCTACGGCTCTGTCGTGGACCTCCTGTGTTTGAAATTAACCAGGTCAATGCCTCTACCACCTGAGATGCTCGCTGGCTGATGATTCGAAGGTGTTCGTCGAACCGCTTCGCATCGATCTGAACCCCTAAGTATCGTAGGGACCTTTGTGATTCGATCTCACAATCTCCAATAGATAGGGTGATAGACTCCCTTATTCTTCTGTCGGTTACCAAGACGACTTGTGGTCGGCCAGTTGCAGCCCAACGGATATCAGCCACTGGCGTATGCGAGACACTGCTCTGTTTGCCTTGAATGTGACCTCTTCCAGGTATTTTCTGACTACTACCACTGCCACGTCATCGGCAAATCCCACTGATGTACAGTCTACAGGCATCGTCAAGTTCAGTACGGCGTCGTACATGATGTTCCACAGGAGGGGCCTAAACCCTGCGGGACACCGCCGGTGACGTTGTACAACTGTGTTCCCGATTCCGTGTCATATGAAAGGACACGGTTCGAGAAGTAGCTGCCCATGATCCTCACCATGCTGGAACCTGCAGCTGGTGAAGAGCGTTCAGGATACAGTCCCATCTGGCCGAGTTGAATGCATTCTTGACGTCGAAGGTTACAATTTCGCAGTATTTCTTGCGCCTGTAGTTCAACTTCTTCCGGAGATCGCCTCTCTGGCGATACCAATGACCTTTTCACGTCATCGACTGTGGATCTGGCTTTGCGAAAACCGTATTGGTTTTTAGAGAGGCCCTGGTCAGTCTCACTGAATACTTCTAGGCGGTTAGCAATGATCCTCTCTAGTACTTTACCTCCTGTATCCAGTAAGCAGATTGGGCGATAGGATGAGGGCTCATCCGGAGGTTTGTCACCCTTTGGTAGCAGGACCAAGTAATGTCTCTTGCAGCAGCCTGGGAAGTTATCTTCTGCGATGTAGGCGTTGTAGACATTGGGGAACATGTCTGACCTTTGCTTGATGGCGGCTTTGAGAGCTATGTTTGGAATAGCGTCTGGTTCAGGAGCTTCGGTGACCCCGATCTTCTGGACAGCTCATGTCAACTCTTCCAGCGTCACTGGTGGCACCTCATGGATGTTCTCTTCTGTCGTAACAAGTTCCCGACTGTAAGATCAGCTGTTTGTGGAGGAAATAGAGTCCTCACTATCTTGTCTAGGAACTCCGGGTTTGATGGTATCCCGGAGCCTCGCTGCGTAGTTTGGCCATGACCAGCTTGTACGGTCGACCCCAGGCATCTTGGTCAACTTCGCGACGCAGCGACTTCATAGACTGTATCTTACTCTCCTTGATGGCTTTACCTAGATTTCTGCGGGCCTCAGCGAATTGATCCCTCAGGTCAACGAAGGATGCCCGACCTCTAGCTCTCTGGGCTCGTCTTCTGGATCGAAGGCAGATTCTCCGAAGTTCAGCGATCTCGTGGTTCCACCAGTATGCTGATTTTCAGCTGTATTTATAGCTGATTTTTTCGTATTTTCTGCTGATTTACACCTGCGAATCATCAGCCAGCGAGCATCTCAGGTGGTAAAGGCATTGACCTGGTTAATTCCAAACAGAGGAGGTCCACGACAGAGCCATAGACAGCTCCTCTCCACGGTCACCAGCTCGATCCTTCTCTACGCCGCTCCAGTCTGGACATTGGCCATGGAAACCGCTTCCTACGCTCGCGCAATGATCAGCGTCTACAGGAAAAGTGCACATTGTGTCGCATGCGCTTACCGCACAGTGTCCTATGATGCTGTGTGTGTAGTCGCTGGTCTCCCGCCAATCGACATATTGGCGGACGAGCGACGGAGAATCTACCAACGAAGGTACAGTGACACTGACGACATCAGGGCACTCTCTTCAGAAGAAATAGGCCGCATACTCGAGTTGTGGCAAAGACGATGGGAATCATCGCTAAACGGAAGATGGACGTATCGCTTGATTCCAGACATTGCGACACGGTTCAACAGAAAGCATGGAGAAGTGGACTTCTATGTCACGCAGTTGCATATATATATATATATATATATATATATATATATATATATATATATATATATATATATATATATATATATATATATATATATATATATATATATATTGTCGTATCCTGGGATTTTGCCAATAACGACTTGATGCACTTGCCACTTGTTGGTATGGTTTTGGTATGGTATGGTTTACTTAGAGGCAGGACTAGTGCTGTCACAAGGTCAATCTTTCTACGTAGATTCCGGAACGAATGATAGTTATTTAAATACTTAATAAATTATAAGAGTTATAATTTATTTAAATAGTCAAGAGATTTGTTAACTACAGTAGAAATGCAGTGTACAACTTTATTATCACTTTTTGGATGTATCGTTGGACAATATTGCTTTTCTAGTATTTTAACACTTGTTGATTTTTTATTGTTTTAAATAAAAATCGTGAGAAAGTATTTCTCAACAAAAAGATTTATTGACTTAATTATTACAATTGAAGATAAAAATGCAATCTGAATTACATTATGTTTTACATTGATTATATAGTAAAAAATTTTTATGTCAGCATTTAAAAGAAATGACAATATATTTAATAATTAAATTAAATACTGATATGAAAAAATTAACTCGTCAACCAGGAATCGATCCTCGGGCCTCTGGATAACCGGTCCAGTGTGCATCCACTACACCAAAGACGATTGTGATGTGACAGCCAACTTTTTCATATTACTCTAATTTATATATATATATATATTTTTATATATATTTTTTAGACAGTATAAACTTCTTGTTGAAGTGATATTATTATTTTTAATATTTGTTTATTTGTGTATACTTTCGTGTCAACATACAAGTGTTTGTCCAAATTCCTTTCGGCTACGTATGACAAACTGTAGAAGACTATAGCGTATACCCGACACATTTCATTGTCATTGAATTTATTAATTAAATTAAATACTGATATGAAAAAATTAACTCGTCAACCAGGAATCGAACCTCGGGCCTCTGGATAACCGGTCCAGTGTGCATCATTTTCATATCAGTATTTAATTTAATTAATAAATTCAATGACAATGAAATGTGTCGGGTATACGCTATAGTCTTCTACAGTTTGTCATACGTAGCCGAAAGGAATTTGGACAAACACTTGTATGTTGACACGAAGGATACACAAATAAACAAATATTAAAAATAATAATATCACTTCAACAAGAAGTTTATACTGTCTAAAAAATATATATAAAAATATATATATATATAAAAATTAGAGTAATATGAAAAAGTTGGCTGTCACATCACAATCGTCTTTGGTGTAGTGGATGCTTACTGGACCGGTTATCCAGAGGCCCGCGGTTCGATTCCTGGTTGACGAGTTAATTTTTTCATATCAGTATTTAATTTAATTAATAAATTCAATGACAATGAAATGTGTCGGGTATACGCTATAGTCTTCTACAGTTTGTCATACGTAGCCGAAAGGAATTTGGACAAACACTTGTATGTTGACACGAAAGTATACACAAATAAACAAATATTAAAAATAATAATATCACTTCAACAAGAAGTTTATACTGTCTAAAAAATATATATAAAAATATATATATATATAAAAATTAGAGTAATATGAAAAAGTTGGCTGTCACATCACAATCGTCTTTGGTGTAGTGGATGCACACTGGACCGGTTATCCAGAGGCCCGAGGTTCGATTCCTGGTTGACGAGTTAATTTTTTCATATCAGTATTTAATTTAATTAATAAATTCAATGACAATGAAATGTGTCGGGTATACGCTATAGTCTTCTACAGTTTGTCATACGTAGCCGAAAGGAATTTGGACAAACACTTGTATGTTGACACGAAAGTATACACAAATAAACAAATATTAAAAATAATAATATCACTTCAACAAGAAGTTTATACTGTCTAAAAAATATATAAAAAAATATATATTTATATAAAAATTAGAGTAATATGAAAAAGTTGGCTGTCACATCACAATCGTCTTTGGTGTAGTGGATGCACACTGGACCGGTTATCCAGAGGCCCGAGGTTCGATTCCTGGTTGACGAGTTAATTTTTTCATATCAGTATTTAATTTAATTAATAAATTCAATGACAATGAAATGTGTCGGGTATACGCTATAGTCTTCTACAGTTTGTCATACGTAGCCGAAAGGAATTTGGACACACACTTGTATGTTGACACGAAAGTATACACAAATAAATATATTTAATGTATAATAAGCAATTTTGTGGTCGCTACATTCTTCCCCCCTTGGAAAAAGATTGATTAGGATTTATTAAATGAAATCGATCTTTGCTTTTGCTTTGAGTCGTTACTAGTGATGCTGCGGGTTATGCGTCTTGATGGAGTATAATCAGAGTTGTATGGAGGTGGTGGTGGTGTCGTGCTTGTAATTATTACTTTGGCTTCTTCTTCGGAACTGGAATCTTTGTAATATTTTACAGCGTAAATTCTGGCTGGGGGATGTACTTGGTTTTTAACAGCATTACCATCGCCGAAACTGCATTTGATTTTTTCTTTTGAAGCATAGGAAACAGTTTTTAATAAGCAACCATAGTATTTGTAGTAATTTTAACTTGTAAATTAAATACATGCCCATGAGAGATATTATTGATGATAATAGTATTTTTGCGTAATATAGTATTGAGTTTTCGTTTTGTATAAAAAATGGTTTGGTCAATTGTTGTTGAAGTTGTTCGTCGAATTGATTCAGGCGATGTTGTGCGTACTTTAAGTCGGATAAATCAACATGGGTGATTTTGATTGGTTCCAATTTTATTGAATAAAGTGTTGTCTTGTTTACGTTTTTCCTTACACAACAATCATCTTCTGTGGTGTCAACTTGTGGTATGAACATTCTCAGTGTATGATTGAACAATGAAAATTGTGGTTCCATTGTATAAAAATTCGAATGAGCCTTGCATATACCATTTATTGTCAAAATTCCAGTATTTTGGAAGACTATGTCATCATCTTCATCGCGCATAGTATGGTGCATTGCGTAGGGTTCGTTAAATGGAACAGCCATTGATTGTCCGAAATGGGTTGCCAAATTTCTGTGGTTGCATGGATAGTGTTGGTTTGACACATCTGTGGTATCTGTTTTGTTGTGATTACGAATAAAGCGGTTTCACAACTGCCTTCTGCTTGTTGTCTGGATATACTTATTTTGTTGCATAGATATTCATTAGGTTTATATTCGTCGCAGTTTTCTATCGTTTTTAACAGTGCATACTGTGTTTTACTCCTAGAAACTAGCATATAATCGAAATCATTCTTTATGTACGTGAGAATTTCAGGGTTGACTTTGTGTGGAATAGGTAAAGGATATATTTTGTAAGGATCAAAATTGTCTAGGAAAGTTGTAGGAACTTTTATTACAATGATTAGTTTGTCATTGGTCATGAATGATTTTGGTTTAATAATTATATAGTAATACTCTTAATTTTGCCAGTTTGCGGCTAAAGGTAAATGATATTTGACAGTTGGTTGGAGTTCATCAAGCAAAGTTTTGGTGATAAAATTGTAGTCGATTATGCCATGACGAGCAACTGATATTGACATTGACTATTTATCTATTTCTTTTTGAATCATATCATTAATTTGTTTAATCAGTAATAAATGACCAACTTAAGTTATTTGTAATGAATGCCCGTCAATTATTCTCTTTGATTCTGCCATGAAACTATTAAAAATTTTTATATTCGAATTAAGCTTTTCCTCAACCGTGTCAAGGATAAGTATCGTTTGGTTTATATTTTTGATAGTGTCAGTTATTACACGTATTTGGCTTTGCATTAAAACATGAGTTTGTTTTTTCTGATCGATTATTAATGATTCAATTGAGCTTTGATAAAACGTTGCGTCGTCTTCGTCGGGAATCCCGAAGAGAAATTTGATAGGGGAACTTACAATATTAGCTATGCCTCTTTTGTTTCTTTTTAATGATACGTGGTTGAGATTGAGATTCTAGCATAGATAGCGTCATTTGACAAGTACTGCCATCATTTTCTGTGATTAAACTCCAAAAGAATAGAGAATAGGAATAATATTTAGCTGAAAGTTCTAGCATATTATGTAAAGAAGTGAGATTATAATAATGGAAAAGTGAAATGTATTGATTAGCGATTTTCGCATATCCTAAATTTAAATAAAATAACCCGGAAGTTTTATTGATTGGCGTTATTTTATAATTGGTTTCCTTCGCTCGCGTTAGTGACATCATAATCTTCAGTGATATTATCAATTGCCTGGTCCGCATCTGAAACATAACGTTTCAGTAAATTGCAGTGGTATGTTTTGAGTTTATTTTTTATTTGGATAGCAGCGGTATTTTTATTTGGATGATTTTGGATTATTTTGTATGGACCTGAGAAGCTAGGTTCGATTTTTTATTATAATGGGACTTACGTATTGCTTTTTGTAATAGAACTAATTGTTCGTTTTCAAATGTTTCACTTTTGTCTTTTTGTCATAATATTGTATATTTTGGTGTTTTGATTTAATCAAATTATTTTTGCTGCATCGCGAATGTCTTTTGCTCGTTTCATCAAATCTTGCGTAAGGTTTTGATAGGTAAGTTTTTCTTTCGGTTTTTTGATAGCTCGAGGAATTTGGGGATTTTTACCGAAAACTAACGATATGGCGTTTCGTTTGTAGAGCGATTAATGTGAGTGTTGTAGCTATGGACAGCCAGATACACTAGTTCATTCCAAGTTTCGGGGTCTTTGTCGATATAAGATCTAAGGAAGTTTTTAATTGTAGAATGCGATCGTTCTAACGAGCCATTTGTCTGAGGATGATAAGGGGTAGTTACCTTGTGTTTAATTTCTAATATTTTAGTTAATTCTTTAAACAGATTGTTCAGGAACTCGGTTCCATGATCTGTCAGTATGGTATTTGGAAAACCAAATATAGAGCAATATTTCAAAAAGTGGATAGCACACATTTGGGACGTCGCTTCAGGAATAGGGTACGCTTGTACGAGTTTAGGTAGCTCATCCTTAATAGTTGGGATGTACCTGTTACCATTTTTGGTAAAGTTGTACGGCCTCATGATGTCCAGAGAAACTGAAGTCATTGGCAGTGGTTGTTATCACCATTGGTGTTGCTAACGTGAGGGATCCTTGGTCATTTGGCAAGTTTTACAACTTTTAACATATTTTTCTATGTCCTGTTTAATCTCTTTCCAAAAATATTTCTTTTTTTCGCCAGGGTGTCATGATAAAGCATTATCGTAGTAATCCTTAAGAATTTGCGGAATTTGATCCCTACTAGGATGTATTAAGTCTCCTGTTATAAGTTTGATTTTTAAATTATCGGGCATTAAATATTCTAACATTGATTCAAAAGTTTCTTGTTTTATATTACGCCATATGTTTGGGACGTTAATAATGTTTATTCCATTGTGGTTATTATATGTCAATAAGCGTGCCAAATTATCTAATGTTTTATATAAGTTATCATATTCAATGTGTTCGGTAGGTGTTTGTGTTAAAAATAATAAATAAATATTTTGATTTAGTATTGTAGTATTAAGTTTTATTATTTCATTTAACCTGACACCTTTAGTGTTTTGTAGATTACACTGTGTTGTTACATATAGTGAATATGAATTGTTAAAAGATAAATTTGTCGAGTAAGGAATTGCAATGTTTTTTATTTCGCCAAGTGGCTTATTAATTTTTTCAAATTGTTTAGGTTCTAAATTTTTTTGATGGAACTCTTTAAATAATTCAAAATTTTTTTCGATTGGATTTATTTTTAAAACGGGACGGCTTAATGCGTCTGCATTAGTAAGAGTTTTTTTTGCTTTATAAATTATTTTGTATTGGTATTCTAAGAGTTTTAACCTCCAACGAACTAAACGGGAAGATGGGTCACGGCAATTCATTAACCATTGCAATGGTTTATGATCGGAGATTACAGTAAACTCCTAACCGTATAGATATGGTCGGAAATGCTTAACTGATTGGACGATTGCCAAGAGTTCCTTTTCCGTTGTGCTATAATTTCTTTCCGCCTGGTTTAGTGTTCGAGATTAGTATGTTATTGGTTTGTCTTTGTTAATTAGACCTTGTGAAAGAATTGATCCGATTGCATCGTTGGATGCGTCGGTAGTTAAAATGAACGGTTCATTAAAATTAGGATATTGTAGCAGAGGTTGAGTAGTTAGAACTATTTTTAATTTATTAAATGATTCAACACATTTTTCGTTGAAATTGAAGGGAACGTCTATAAAAGTGAAGTTAACGGTTTTGCAATTTGCGCGTAGTTGGGTATAAATCGTCGGTAATAACCGGTTAAACCTAAGAATGATTTGATATCTTTAGTATTTCGGGGTTGTTTTCGTTCGATTACTGCTGTAATTTTTTCAAGATTTAGGCGGATGCCACAATCGCTTATTCTCTGACCTAGATAAGCAACTTCCTTGCGCAGGAATTCGCCCTTATCAGGTTGTTCTTTAAGGTTGTGAGCCCTTAATGAATCGAATATTTTACATAATATTTTATTATGTTCTTTTAGATCTTTCCCGAAGATGATAATATCGTCTAGGTAAACGAAACAATCTTGCCCTAAGTTGTTTACTAAAACAGTGTTGATTAGTTTTTGGAATGTCGCAGGAGCATTCTTCAGACCAAACGTCATTCTGTAAAATTCGAAGTGACCTTGTGGTTTTGAGAAAGCTGTTTTGGGTTTATCTTCATCAGTCATTTCGACCTGGTGGAACCCAGAAGCTAAGTCCAGGGTGCTGAAGTACACAGCTTCACCAAGTTGGTCTAAAATGTCCTCAATATTAGGAAGTGGAAAGGAGTCAGTTATTGTTATGTCGTTTAGTCGACGATAATCAGTAACAATCCTCCACTTCTGCTGGCCTGAAGCGTCCATTTTCTTTGGCACGACCCACAAGGGGCTGGAATATAGACTAGGCGAATGCTTGATAATGCCCTGTTCTAGCATTTTGGTTATTTATATGTCTACTTTTTTTTCGTGGATTTTTGGATATCTATAGTTTTTTGTTGCTATCGGAGCTGGGTCCGTAACAATAATTTCATGTTTAATAGTAGGAGTACTAGTTCGTGTGTCTCCCGGTAAAAAAAAGATATCTTGATAAGCTCTAAGATAGTCATGTAAGGATTTTTTTCTATTAGAATTATTTACGTTACAAATGAATTGTACAGCTGGCTTTGTTTTTATATCTAAGCAAGTTAATTTAATTTCTGTATTATGTGTAATTATTACAGGATATGTCATAGTATCTTTTGTAATTAGAATATTGTATGGTATGATTATTCCATCAATATTACGTATGATTGCGTCATTAGTGATCAAAGTGTTATTTTAATTTTTTGTAATAAAATGTATGGGAACATGATTTATTGAATTTGGCATTAATTTAAAACCATTATTAAATGTTATTGAATTGGTTTTATAACTAATTTTAGCCTGATATTTTGTAAGAAAATCATGTCCAATGATCCCATCGTAAGGTATATTATAATCCTTTCAACTAAATGAAAATGAAAACAGAAGTCATTATGTGGTTTAATGTAATCTTTTGATTAGGATTATACCTCGTGGTACCATCTTGAATAATATTATTTAATTTTATTATGGAAGTTGTTGCACCGGTATCGATTAGAAAATTAAATGTGTTTGTTTTTTATTGTTTTGAGTCAAATGTTAACTTCTTGTCATTTATTCCAGAGTATAGGATGGCGTGGTCAGATGATTTAGTTGATCCGCAGTCACGACCGACGACTGGGATTGATTGAAGTTTAAATGATTTACTTCTTCATTAACAATTTCGCTTTGTGCGATTCGAGGGTTTGGGTTAAATTGTTGGTTTATTTTTTTCTTATTACATTCGCCTTCCGTGTGTCCTTTGTATTTACAGCAGTCTCATTGTTTAAAGTAACTAGGTTGTCTGGAAGACGATGCTTTAGGGTTTGCATATGAATTGCTAGTATAAGTACTAGTATTCGTATTTGAATATGTATTGTTACGTCTACAGGACTAGTTATCCAGAGGCCCGATGTTCGATTCCTGGTTGACGAGTTAATTTTTTCATATCAGTATTTAATTTAATTTTTTCATATCAGTATTTAATTTAATTAACGTCTACAGTCTTTAGTATTGTGTGTTTTGTTTTTACAAATTTTACAATACTTTGTTTGATTACTGATGGCTAATCTTTTAATACGCGATTCAGCTAGAAGGTAAGCTTCTTCATCACAAGCTAAGGACATGGCTTCATTTATAGATGCGAAGTCGCGATGTCGCAATATTTGTGAAATTTCGGGAATGGTGTGATGAGTAAACCTTCTTAAAGCTATCCTATTAATGACTCACTTTCTAATATGTGAGTTGTGGTTTGGATTTCCGTTGCTACTAGGCATTTATTCGTAATATTATCTAACCTCATATAGAATTATTTTATTGATTCACTTGGTTTTTGCTTGATGGTTTCAAGCTGTTCCATCAAGTAACTATATGATTCTACTGACTGATAAATTAATTTGAGTTTATCCCGTAATTGTTTGAATGATTGAATAGATCGCATATTAAGTTTGGTTTTCACCTCACTAATTACTTTTGAAAATATTAATAAAGTTAATGGTAATTTTTGTTCTACTGATGCTATTTCTAAAGCATTACTCGCGTTTTGCAAAAAGTTACTAAGTTCTTTTGGATCTCTATTAAAGGACGTTATCATCTGAGCGATGAATGTTAAAGGTATTCCATTATTTGGTATATTTGTGTGATTATTCTTATTACTATTGTTTAATGGTCCAGTTGATATATTTTCCGTGTGTATGGCTGCGTCGTTATGGACACTGTGTATAGATTCATCGTCAGTTGTTACAGGAGTGTCTGGAATAGTAGGCATTTTGATATTTTGTGAAAAATTAGATGATTTTGAACGATTTGATTTAGCTTTAGTTTAACTAAAAGTATATAATGAACAGTATGACTTACGGTTTTTGGCAAAAGGACGAGTTCTTGATGTGACGAAGTTTTCCTTAAAATACTTGGTACACCAATCGGGAAGCTAGAGATGTTTTTGATTTGAACTTGTACTTCTTTGTCCAATTGTTCGAGGAAATCCCACCGCTCCGTCACCAATTTTATGTCGTATCCAGGGATTTTGCCAATAACGACTTGATGCACTGGTCACTTTTTGGTATGTTTTACTTGTTTCCAACAAGAGGCAGGGCTAGTGCTGTCCCCAGGTCAATCTTTGTACGTAGATTCCGGAACGAATGATAGTTATTTAAATGCTTAATAAATTATAAGAGTTATAATTTATTTAAATAGTCAATAGTTTTGTTAACTACCGTAGAAATGCAATGAACAACTTTATTATCACTTTTTGGATGTATCGTTGGACGATATTACTTTTCTAGAATTTTAACACTTGTTGACTTTTTATTGTTTTAAATAAAAATCGTGAGAAAGTATTTCCGAACAAAAATATTTATTGAATTAATTATTAAATTGCAGATGAAAATACAATCTGAATTATTTAATGTTTTACATTGATTATATAGTAAAAATTTGTTATGTCAGCATTTTAAAGAAATGACAATATATTTAATGTATAATAAGCAATTTTGTGGTCGCTACAATATATATATATATATATATATATATATATATATATATATATATATTTACATATATATATATAGCAATTTTGTGGTCGCTACAATATATATATATATATATATATATATATATATATATATATATTTACATATATATATATATATTTATATATATATATATATATATATATATATATATATATATATATATATATATATATATATATATATATATATATATTTATATATATATATATATATATATATATATATTGTAGCGACCACAAAATTGCTTATTATACATTAAATATATTGTCATTTCTTTAAAATGCTGACATAACAAATTTGTACTATATAATCAATGTAAAACATTATATAATTCAGATTGTATTTTCATCTGCAATTTAATAATTAATTCAATAAATATTTTTGTTCGGAAATACTTTCTCACGATTTTTATTTAAAACAATAAAAAGTCAACAAGTGTTAAAATTCTAGAAAAGTAATATCGTCCAACGATACATCCAAAAAGTGATAATAAAGTTGTTCATTGCATTTCTACGGTAGTTAACAAAACTATTGACTATTTAAATAAATTATAACTCTTATAATTTATTAAGCATTTAAATAACTATCATTCGTTCCGGAATCTACGTAGAAAGATTGACCTTGTGACAGCACTAGTCCTGCCTCTAAGTAAACCATACCATACCAAAACCATACCAACAAGTGGCAAGTGCATCAAGTCTTATAATTTATATATGTAAATATATATATATATATATATATATATATATATATATATATATATATATATATATATATATATATATATATTGTAGCGGCCACAAAATTGCTTATTATACATTAAATATATTGTCATTTCTTTAAAATGCTGACATAACAAATTTTTACTATATAATCAATGTAAAACATTATATAATTCAAACATTATATATATATATATATATATATATTTGAACGAAGTAACAGCAGTGTGTAGTATATATTTATATTTATATATATATTTATATACATATATATATATATATATATATATATATATATATATATATATATATATATATATATATATATATATATATAAATATATACTACACACTGCTCAAATGACCTAGATAATAAAAGTGCAGTATAATTATACATTAAAAAAAAAATTTTCAGGTAACTTTTTTGCCAACCCTTTGCAAAAGAATGCAACCTCATCTTCCGTTTCAATTGCCCTTTTACTATTTATGGCATTAGAGGTAGATTGTAAAGGCTGCCTTGAACGGGCTACACTCCGACCATAAGGTCCATTGTGATGCCTTAGGATGTGAGGATGTGAGTGGAGTGGAAGGAATTTGTTAGTTGACTAGGAATTGGTAGGATATGTGGCAGCAGCCGACTATGATAGAAACTATGCCGATATTCATCTGAAGTTCGTGAAGGAATCTGCAGAAAACCTTCTCAAGTATAGCCGGTTACTTCGTTCTTGTCCATACGCCGACAGTTTAGTCAATCAAGCGCCCCTTTTTTTTTTAATTTTTATAATTGACAAACTGCCGATGTCGGGATTCGAACCCATAACCTCCCAGTTTCCAAGTACTGCATACTGCGCAGACATGACGCCTTAGACTGCTCGGCTACTTAGCTGGTATTTATAGCATTACTGAGCAAATACAATGCCTCCTTCATTCGGAACCCAGCTTCTTGAATCTCAGGATGATTGGTGCGACGCCGAATTGTTGGCTACGAAGATGTTTTGGGCGTCAAACCTATTCGTGCTGTACCTGGCGTAGATGTTGTGGGCGTCGAACTTATTGGTGCTGTAGCTGGCGTAGATACTCTATCTTCTTCATTCACCTAGAGAAAATTTTCTACATGCTATTGGGGCCATGGTAAACATATAGTAATTGACTGCTTTGTTCACACAGGGTCAGAATATTAGAATTATAAAAGGTCCTTTAGTATAGTCCTGCTAGCCTTAGTTGACAGCAATTATCGATTTATTTTTGCCGATATAGGAAGCCAAGGAAGAATTAGCGATGGAGGAGTTTTTCAAAAGCTATTTACAAAGTAAATAGCTCGGTAAACTATTAACTAAAACAATTAATGAGTGGTAAATTGATTAAATGTGAGAAAAAATTTGGTTGAAATTTATTTCGTGAGTTTACCCTTAGTATGTTTTTAAAATTTTATATAACGCGGCAAGTTATTTTTTCTGATGATTTCAAATATTTTAAAACTTTGCCGCGTTATAAAATTTTAAAAACATACTAAGGGAAAACTTACGAAATAAATTTCAACCAAATTTTTTCTTACATTTAATCAATTAACCCCTCATTAATTGTTTTAGTTAATAGTTAACCGAGCTATTTACTTTGTAAATAGCTCGGCTTTTTAATGGGAATCATCACTTTTTAAAGAGCAACTATTATATGAAGTCTAGAGCTATTTACTTTGTAAGTAGCTCGGTCCTTTCTTCCATATCATCACTTTTTAAGAAGCAACTATTATATGAATTCTAGAGCTACTTACTTTGTAAAAAGCTCGGTCCTTTCTCCCATATCATCACTTTTTAAGAAGCAACTATTATTATATGAAGTCTAGAGCTATTTACTTTGTAAATATTCCGTCTTTTCTCTCATATCATCACTTTTTAAGAAGGAACTATTACATTAAGGATTTTCCCGAAAACTCGGCCCTTTCTTACATTTATGTTTTTGGTTGGATATCACTCCTTTTTGAGAAGCTTAAACGGTTATTACGCGTTTTGTTACGCTTTGCGTAACAAAAAAGCATACTTTTTTATATTTATTTATAATGATCGATTGACATTTGAAGAAATTTTTGCAAAATTTTGACTTCGGTACGGAACCAATGGCTCTAATTCCTTTCAGGATTTTCGCTAAGGGTATAGTTGTATAATTTATTAATGTATGTAGGTGTATAATTTATCAGTGCATAGTAACAGATGTTCGTTGCTTAGGTGCTGTGTGTTATACGTTGTCTGCCAGGAGTGGGGATGTAGAGATTTTAGCTATATCCCCATGGACGAATGTAGACATCAGTCCTTGACGGGAGAAAATATTATGTTATAAAATTAATATTATATAACCATTAAATATTATATAACCAAGTTATAAGGGTGTTACAAAATTTTTGTGGGCAAAGCCGCGACGGGTAATGCTAGTTATAAATAAATAAATACGTGTAGCAGTGTTCCTAGACAATCAGTATCCTTGACGAGAGATAATATTATGTTACTTGGTTATGAGGGCGTTACAAAATTTTTGCGGGTGAAGCCGTGACGGGTGTTGCTAGTTATAAATAAATAAATATGTGTAGCACTGTTCCAAGACAATCAGTATCCTTGACGGGAAATAATATTATGTTACTTGGTTATAAGGGCTTTACAAAATTTTTGCGGGCGAAGCTGCAACGAGTTATGCTAGTAATGAATAATAATTTATCAATGCAAAATATAATAAAAAAGTTAAAATGAGAATATAAATTAATCTTTACAAAATAACAAAAAGGTTCACCCATCCAAGTACTGACTTTTCCCAATGTAGCTTAAATACATTGACCAGACGAAAACTGGTGTATTCAACATCGATTCCCCTTGCCGTCGGTTAGAGAAGTTTTAAGGGATAAATAAATACGCGTAGCAGTGTTCCAAGACAAACAGCATCCTTGACGGGAGAAAATAATCTGTTACTTGGTTATAAGGGCGTTACAAAATTTTTGCGGGCGAAGCCGTGACGGGTACTGCTAGTTATAAATAAATGAATAAATATATACGTTTAGCAGTGTTCCAAGACAATCATAACAAGGATAACCAGTATCCTTGAAGAGATATAATATTATGTTACTTGGTTATAAGGACTTGATCAATGCAAAATATAATAAAAAAGTTAAATGAGAATATAAATTAATGTTTAAAAAATTACAAAAAAGACAACTGCACACAATGTCCAGCCGTCCAAGTACTGATTTTAACTAATTGTCGCTTAACTTCAAACACTAGACGAAAACTGCTGTATTCAACAAGCCATGGCCATTACCATCGGTTAAAGAAATTTTTAGGGATCATATAGTTCATTATGTTTTCTACCTGGTTCTTTACTATGCTATGGTCTAATACAAATCAATATTTTAATTGTTAGTGTCAATCAATCAGATAGGACTCAGATAAAAATATTAACGAATAAGATGAATATATGCGTTCTAATACTAATTTGATTAAAACGAAAATTGTAAAAATGTTCTTTTTTCCGATACAAATTTCCAGTTTTCGCAATTTTCCCGTCGGTTTGGGTACTAGATATACCCGTATGCCAAATATCAACTTTCCAGGATATCTGGAAGTAGCGTAGAATTTTGATATACACGATTTTTTAAGGCGTAACCGCGAATTTTGCGTTTTTGAAGCGAAATAACTTTTTTACGGTTAATTCGTTAACGATCATTGAAAAAAACGGTTTCTTATAATTTCGTACAGTATCGATAATTTGAAATTTCAACACTGTATCTTTTTTCGTTCTGAAGATATTTCGGGGTCAAACCAACTTCTAATATTTCCTGTTGTAAAAGCACTGTAGTGAGAAGTCCAAATGTGTCCCTTAAACTCGGCCATGCGCATTACTGTGCTCTAGATGATGACAATGGCATTTTACTTCAAGAAGGTTCATGGAGACTGGAATTAAACCATACTGGAGCAATTAGACCTTTGCAACACATACCTCGTCGATCAGCATTAAACGCTATTCAGTTAAGAGAAGAATTTGCTACATAATTTTATAATAATTTGTAAATTGTGATACCATGTATCTGATGTTAAAAACGTTAAAAAGATTGAAATAAAAATTATCTCGATATATTTAAAAATTCATATCATCTGTAGAACACACCCTTGTATTTCACTATTTACAATTTTTAAAATTTTTTTATTAAAAAAAACTTGGTTTCAATTTTGAAGAAAAAAAAATTCGTTATGCAGGAGCTGCGACAACTTAGCGAATTTCCTTAGAATACATAAATCACTCTCTAGCGGTGATAATTTTAGTGTGATCAAAATGAAATATAATATCTCGTATGACTTTAGTATTTGCAAAAATTAAATTTATTAATAGCCAAAATAGAACGATGTATAACGATTATAGTTTATAGTTACTATGGAAACGACAATCAAAATTGACATTTTAAAATTAAAATAAAATTTTAATAAAATAATTTTATGGTTTATTTTAACCAACTCAAAAAAAAGGAGGAGATTCTATGATCGACTGATAAGTAATGTAATAAGTAACTAACTGACATGTTTGATTACCCAGTATATACTGAGTTGTATATCAAAGATTAACAATTGTTAAAAATTCTGCGTATTCGAAATGTTAACAATTCTTTCCGAGGAACATATAATCTTTTTCAAACAATACTTGTTTATTTTGAAAACAAAATTTTTTGTTAACACATTTTTTTTCTTTCTCTTACGGTTTCAAAGATGTATATATACACCCCCCCCCCTCGACCCTAGTGAAGGGAAACACGTTCCAATGGTTTCAAAGATAAGCAGTTTTGCCCAAATATAGTCCGATTTTGTCCATGAACATACTTGACCTTACATTTTTGCTCTAGAATATATCAATATAACTTGTATATTTACATATACTAAATTATACGTAGTACGTTTGGGCAAGAATTGTCTTTTGGATTAAATCTGTAAATTTTTATTTTGTGCTTTTTAATAGTGACTTTTTGTGTTTTTGAAAGTCGGTTGAATTTTTTTTCAAAAGTTTTTTACATTAAAATATATTTCATGTATTCATATATTTCAAACTAACACATAATATTAAATATCTGTCTTAATATTAGAATAATCGAAAAATGTAAAAGGAGTAAAGTTGTAGAAAATCAAGTTTGCTACAGTTCATTAGTGATCATTTTTCTCAAACTCTAATGTGAATTTTTATTTTGAGCTTTTTAATATAGTGACTTTTTATGTTTTTGGAAGCCGGTTGAATTTTTTGTCAAAAGTTTTTTACAATAAAATATATTTCATGTATTCATGTCAAACTAACACAAAATATTAAATATCTCTGTTAATATTAGAATAATCGAAAAATGTATAAGGAGTAAAGTTGTAGAAAATCAAGTTTGCTACAGTTTATTACGCGATCATTTTTCTCAAACTCGAATGTGAACAGAGAAGAATCGAAAAATGAAAAAGGAGTAAAGTTGTAGAAAATAAAATTTCCTACAGTTCATTACGTGATCATTTTTCTCAAACTCTAATGTGAACAGAGATATTGAGAATTTTAACTTTCAATCTTTAATTCTGAATATTTTTATAAATATTAGTGTAACAGGAAAATGATAAGTTTTTTACATTAAAATATATTTCATGTATTCATGTCAAACTAACACAAAATATTAAATATATCTCTTAATATTAGAATAATCGAAAAATGTAAAAGGAGTAAAATTGTAGAAAATCAAGTTTGCTACAGTTCATTAGTGATCATTTTTCTCAAACTCTAATGTGAATTTTTATTTTGAGCTTTTTAATATGGTGACTTTTTATGTTTTTGGAAGTCGGTTGAATTTTTTTTCAAAAGTTTTTTACAATAAAATATATTTCATGTATTCATGTCAAACTAACACAAAATATTAAATATCTCTCTTAATATTAGAATAATCGAAAAATGTAAAAGGAGTAAAGTTGTAGAAAATCAAGTTTGCTACCGTTCATTAGTGATCATTTTTCTCAAACTCTAATGTGAACAGAGACATTGAGAATTTTAACTTTCAATCTTTAATTCTGAATATTTTTATAAATATTAGTGTAACAGAAAAATGATAAGAAACAAAAGTATAGTTGAACTTAGTACCTACAACTTAACTCCTGATAAATTTTTCGATTTTTTAAATATTAAGGGAGATAGTCAAATTTACATAATCGCTGCATTTCCTTCGATATATATATATATATATATATATATATATATATATATATATATATCGAAGGAAATGCAGCTATTGTTTTTGCACCAATATTGGAATTTCGTAAAAATTTCTTCAAATGTCCATTACCTATTAGAAGTTAAAAATCACTATTGCTAAAATTTGTATATATGTATATATATATATATATATATAAATAAGAAAATAAGTTCATTTAGAATAACTTTTTAACGAATTTCCTCCGAAGGAAATGCAGCTATTGTTTTTGCACAAATGTTGGAATTTCGTAAAAATTTCATCAAATGTCCATCGAAGCATTTCCTTTGGAGGAAATTCGTTAAAAGATTATTCTAAATTAACTTATTTTTCGTTTTTAAATTTTAATACATTTATCAACAATGTTAATTATATAATAAAATTTCTTATTAAAGCAATTTTGTAGTATTTACTATAATTTGCTCTGTGTTTATGGGCGTTGTGCAGTCATAAATGGGGTACAAAAAATATTCCATGAAATCAAACGCAAACCATATTGGTTTGTAAATATATTGTGGACCCGCTCCTGATCTAATCGATGCCTTCTTCTTCCGCAAATGTCCTCCAAATGTAGCCATTATGAAGTCTTTCTTCTTTTTTAAGTAGGGATTCGGCCATTGCAATTTCTCACTTAGACGCACCCATGCATCGTTTATTTTTTTTCTATGTTTATGGTTAGAATTCATGGGAGCCCATAAAATTCTTTCACTTTGACAAATGATTTTTTCAAAGGATATTTTAATAGCACTTGATACTTAAATGTTTAAAATTGGCGGTTAATGTTGAATCAAACATATACAAGAGTGTACTGAGGTAGCTTGTACAATGTACGAGCTGCTTGCTCGCTTCCTTTGACTTGTCCTCAAAATACTGACATTTAGTGGAGCGATGGCGGGATAAGGCAAGGCGAGGCGACATAGACCGAGCGTTGTGTGTACACGCTTCGGATTGGCTATATCTTGCACTGTCTAGGCGAGTGTGTGCAGCCGGCATTAGAATCCCTGACTTTATTTCATGTAATCATATATTAAATACAGTTCAAACTCGATAAGAGTGGAGTTTCATTTATCGTTCGTGTGCAGCTTATCAGAAAATTATTCTTTAAAATAGTAAAAAATCAGCTAATAAACGCTATGATATTATATGATTCATGTTTTTCAGTACATTTTGAAGACATTGAATTTTAAATTAAATGATATAAGATCCACAGTTAAATATGAAGGAATCATATAAAAACATCTTATATTGTGTACGTTCTTAAATAATTACTTGAATTCAAATAATATAAAGAATTTATTTCACATCATTTACAAGAAAAATACTCGTGTTAAAATGAAAAATGCATTTCAGATAGTACATTATTCAATTATGTGCTTTTTTCACATGGAAAATAAAAAATAAAAATCAAATTCTATGCAGGTAAGTATACAATAAAAACCTTGGAACTTAACTGATTTCAATTTTAGTACCAACAAACATTATGTAAATAGACAAGTGAAATATATGAAGAAGACTTATTGAATACGCGAGTGTTAGATTAAGAGGGTGTCATTTATGGAGAATCGAGAACAAGTTCGTTTTTCTCCATGTACATTAACTACATAAGAGACTTTTTTAGGAGTCAGGGGTGACAGGGATTAATGATATATATTTGATGGATATTTAATATAGTTAGGTAATATTGATGGATATCATGCATAAGAAATATAGACGAAAATCGCAAGATTTATGAAAGATACAAATGAATGCAGTTGTTTAAAAGTGCTATTTTTTCTAGCAAATACCCGGAACATATAAATAACTTTTGGAGTTTACTCCTTAAGAATCGATTTTAATTTAAAGCCCCCGGTACCAGGGGCGTAACTAGAGTGGGGCAGTATATTAAAATATATACTATTTATCTTTGTTTATAAATAAATCATTATACAGAGAGTTACAAAAGTAACGAGTTTTATGAAATGAAAGAAAAATAACATTTCAGGGTTGTTCAATTTTATTGAACAGGAGTGTACATTACATTAAAAAATTTGTCAAATTTGAAAAACTTGATATTTACACGTGCAATTTTGATTCTAACTAGTTTCGTGAAACTAAACTTTATGCCACTAATTTCGTAAATAATGTTAGTCGGGCTTAAAAGGATACCTCTATCAAACAATTGAAATCCAATTGAAGTCCGTGAACCGCGTGAGTGGCGCGCGCACTGCACATTTCGTATCTGACACATCGTTCGCACCACTTCAAGTAATTGATATTTTTGTTGATAAAGAGATTTACTGTAGACATAGATGTTTTCAAATCGTAAACCATTTTCATGATAAATTAAGTTTAGCATAAGATTTGCTTTACCACAGCCACTTGGACCACATATTATTGCTCGTAGCGAATCTGAAAATAGGGGGCCATGATCGGAGTGATTACCTGTATTGTTGGGTATTAAATCTTTAACAATGAGTGAGTGCTGTTGTTTATGAAATCGCATGTTTCAGACAACTAAAACTAAAATATAAAAACAACTCATTTAAATAGACGTGAACATGATTCTTTGAAACATTTAAAGGATGCCTCGTTCGAGGACACATCAAGGAAACGGTATTGATGATACACTTAAAAATAAATTTCCGATTGAGTTATACATACCAACTTATAAATATTGTGGGCCGGGCTCTAAGCTCAAGGAACGATTAGCACTTGGTGATAAACCAAAAAACGGACCAGGCTTGTAAGGTGCATGATAAAGCTTACTTCAAAAGTAAAGACCTGTTTACAAACAGGTCTGTTAAAAACCAGTTTTAAACAGGTCAGCTTATTAACAGATCACTTTATAAAAGGTTTTTCTATAAAAAAAAAAAAACCTTAAAAAGAGGTTTTTTAAAACCTCTTTATAAGAGACCTCTTTTAAAGAGGTTTTTTTATAGAAAAACCTCTTATAAAGTGACTTGTTAATAAACTGACCTGGTTAAAACTGGTTTTTGACAGACTTGTTTAAAACTGGTCGGTTTACAAATTGGTTTTAAACAGACCTGTTTATAAGAGATTCAGTATATTATATTTTCTTCTCTTAGTTCTTATATGATAGAGTTTATATCGTTCACATGACTATTATTTCCGGCTGCTTGTGATGCATACAAAAAGCGTAATCTATCGACCAATTCATCAGCTACATTCTAATATACATAATTTGTAGGTTTATTATTAACTTTAGATAACGTTAAACCATCGCCAGTAACGGATAAGTGTTTCTTAATAATATTTTTATATTATTTATTTTTTTTATAGTTGATTTTATAATTTCTATATATTCAAATCTTCTTCTGTATAATTTCTGGAATTTTTTACTAAAAGTTCAAATGAACCCACAGTTCCTTTATACCACACATCGCCAACTTGTATATCGTTATGGTTAATGAGAACAGAAGTATTTACAATTTATCGTCATTATTATTATAGAGCAATCCATAATAATTATCAATGAGTTTACCATCTTTATTTGCAAATATATCATAAATGTATTTACCAGTAATTTCACCATACATATCAGTGAAATATTGATGTGTGCGGTGTACAATTTCTTCTGATATTATCATATCCCTAAATACATCATCGGGTGTACGTGTACCTTCATCTACGTATTCAGCTGAATGACTTGGTAGAGTGATAGTATTTTTACCAACATGAAATAATTTTCTTTTCTTAATTGTCGTGTGAGGTAATTGTTCTTCTTGGTTCATTCCTTCCTTAATTGATGTATACGGTAATTGCTCTTCATGTTTCAATTTTACCTCTTGTTTTTCCACCAGTATATTCAACGGCTCTGTAATGGGCTTAAATGTCTTCTCTAGGATAAAAGTGGATACTTGATCACCTGCCTTGAGTGTGTTATCTTTTTACGTATAGCATTACTCAATTCAACCAACTCTTTCTTTGTCTTGATCATGTTATCTCATCAAAATGCACAACTTAAATCACTATAATTGTTATAGACATAGCTTAATAAATGGGCTTCGAATAAATAAATAAAAATGTTTTAATGTATATATTTTTTTAATGATTATCATATAAAATATTAAAACATAGTTTTATTGAAAAAAAATTTAAAATAATAATTGACATTGGATGTTGTACAGTGATTATGGTGTAAGATACAAATTGCTTTCGAACTAACATTATTCTTATGAAATGAAATTCCACTTAAGTTTCTATACTAATTCTTAAGTTTCAATATGTACTGCCTTTGTTGATTTTGGTGTAAGTTTTTCAATCCATAACTTTTTCTCATCGCCTTTGCAATATATAGTATTGTTGTTAACAATGTATCATAAAACCTATGAAAGTTCTCCATAATCAGTGGATCCCTGAATCCAATGTAGACCATGATAATTTTTGGTCAACCAGAACACTAGTTTTTTATCGGAATCACTTAAGGTGTTGAATGCAAATGGTGGTTTAAATATATAATGACCAAAATGATTACCATTTGTATCAACAAAACTGAGTTCCTTAACAATAAACTCATGGTTAACTTTAAATCCTTGTTTGTCCACAATGTATGCCATCTTAAACCACTTTGTTTACAATGTTTGTGAGTGGGTTATATTTTAGATAATCAATCATGAAAAACTAGACAATATGCACGTGTTTTAACAGGAAAATTAGCAGTAGCCTCAAATTCAACACGAATATCCACTGCTGTTGATTTAAGTGATACAGGGTGGTTTGAACAATCAATAACAAATAAAGGTACATTGTCTATAAATTCATTTTTACCTAACAAAGGTTCAGCTATAGATCGATTATAGTAGGATTTTTGGAGTCTACCATACATATCATACAGGATTGCTGTTTGTTTTTTCCGAAAATTAAGATTTAAATTTGCGTATGGATAAACTTTACCATTTAAATAGACTTCATGTTCGTTATATTACAATCATCAAATTGGCTGGAATCTTTAAAAATATTCCTAGCACGATCTGTTGGGAAGCATACAACAACATAGTTAGGACATTTGGAACTAGTCTTGACACACCATACTTGTCTGTCAGTGTGTTGCATTTCTGGGATAGTTAAGAATTCCAATGATCTAAACCACAAATTTACATCAGTATTTTGATTTACTACCTTATATAGTTTTATACGCATAACATCAGAAACTTTTACATATGGAACGCACCAATCTAATTTGTTAATAGTAATTTTAGGTTTAACTGTTGCGATTGCTGAAGTAAAACAATTGATATCACCATTTGCATGAATAATAAAAAGTTCTTGTATACCAGAATTCGAGGATAATCTTCAATGAAACCGATATATATTTTCAGTGGTATACGAACAATGAATAAACCACCGGCATCTTTATTGAATTCATCACCAAAACCAGCATTGAGTAACGCTTTACTCTGATTTCCATTTAATGTTAAGTAGTTTCTTATAGTGCTTGTAATACCAAAATTATTATTATGATTAATTACTTGACCACCAATTTCATAACAAATTTTTTGGAACATAAATGATATAGCGTTCGATATGAATTGTGCTTTATTTTCAGCATCGCCAGTTACTATACCTTCAATATGTAAAACTCTCTCACATGGTAATGTATATAAATCTTGTGACTGAATGCAAATTCTAATCTCATCGCTAGGCTCAAATTTTGTTGAATTATACGCTTGATAATTGTGATATTCTAGTCCTGTAATCGTATTATCATACTCAGAAACGTTGGTTACTGCGAAAATTTCTTTCATGTTTCTTTTTAATGCAAGTAAATTTTATACGTATAACTGATTTCTTTAATTTAAGCCAACAATCGGTATCGATTTTTATGTTGTAATCGGTTTCGATTATTGTGTTTTATTCTATTGTTGCCTGATAGAACTTGTTTTATCTGACGGTTTGTTGAAACACTTCCTCCAAAGTAACGTGTAGGGTGATTAAATACAAAACCCATTATAAAGTTTTCAGATGCAGTCCAAAAGTTATATTTTCACCTCTTAAGTTAACTAATTTACCTGATTGATCCACCAAAGAGAGCGTAATGTTGTTAATGGCTCGACAATTTATGGGTTAATAGATAACATTAGTGGGATGCACTATAATTTTATAGCCTGGAGGTAAACTTGGTGAAAAATGAAAAATTGTGTAATTGATTTCATGGTTATGAAATTGAACCACTTATAATATTACAAATAACATATATTGTCTCTACAGAGAGAATGTTAACACTTGATTCACCCACATGTCTTTTATCTGCAAGTTTTTTATTTTTGAAGCCCAACATTTCACTAATTGAATCCGATGATTCGAAATTTATCATTTTTGTGCACTTTATTTCACATTTAAGGGTGTTTGTGTTGGCAAGCAAAAGAATAGCTGCTTTTCCATTTAGAGAATTACTTAAATAACGTGAAACGTCTTCAATCTCATATGATCCAACAGGTATTTCAATTACCTTATTATCAGTATCATAACAAAATTTATTATTCGTAGTATCAACATTAGGAACAGCATTATATGTTTGTAAGTGCACTAGCCCCATCACATAGTTTGAATTTTTATCTAAATAAATATGTGGGAAATAGTCTATTGTTAAAACAGAACTAGTACCTGTGAACGTTAACATGAAAGACATGTCGATAAATGATAAGTTTGTAGCATGTGATGGTTTATTTATCCAACAAAAATTTTATACATAAATATCCACATATTGTAGTATTGAATTTTTATTCTTGATTAAAATTATACTGGATATCACATCCTTTAAAGTATTGAATTAACTCTTGCGGTGGCTGAAGGTTACCAAAGCTATCGAAATAGATAACATTCTTATAACATTTTTTATGCGCCGTCCAATAAGTTCCACTATTCATAGATATATCATGATTGATAATTCCCGTCTCATATTTGTTTGCCGATTTGGGTAGGGTGTAACGCATAAAAACACCACGAAAATACGGAATATTTAATTTTTTAGCATACTCACGCAGTTCCGTATCATAAAGTGCTCTGCGTGGTTGCGTTTCTTTAGTTTTTTTATAGGTATAGCTCCATACTCCGGTTGTATGGTTTTAAATACAAGCCTTTACCCATTGCTATAGCCTCCATTGTTTTATTGTGACGTTGGCTCTCACTAAATTGTTCACGTGCACTCTTATAATTTGTTACAACTTTAGCAATACCTGACGCCCCACCAGCTAAATCTCCAAGAGAAGAGATTCCAGCAAATATGGGAATTAATGGAAGCACGCCACCTGATTTTGAAACTGCTCTTTACTGCGGCCTTTAAATCCACTAGTTGAGATTCGCTTAATGCATTACTAGCTTTTCTAACTGACGCTTCTTTTTGGTCTTCAATCCAATTATGTCCTTTCACCAACTGTTGAATCGGAGGCCTTTGTACGTTACAAGCGGCTTCACCTAATTGTTTATCCGCCAGATGACGCTCCTTTAAGTCTTTACTTTTTGAGTAAGCGATACCATGCACTATACAAGCCTGATCCAATGCGTTTTTTGGTTTATCACCACGTGCTAATCGTTCCTTTAGCTTAGTGCCCGGTCCACAATATTTATAAGTTTATTTAGTTTTATTTAGTTATAAGTGTATGAACAATACATTTTCCTTTATGTGTTCTCGAACGAGGCATACTTCTAAATGTTTCCAGCAATCTATTCACGTCTATTTAAATGAGTTGTTTTTATATTTTAGTTTTAGTTGCCTGAAAACAGTGATTTCATAAATAACAGCATTCACTCATTGTTAAAGATTTAATACCCAATAATACAGATAATCACTAATATCATGGCCCCCTATTTTCAGATTCACTACGAGCAATAATATGTGGTCCTAGTGGCTGTGGTAAAACAAATCTTGTGCTTATCTTTATTTATCATGAAAATGTTTTACGATTTGAAAACATCTATGTCTACAGTAAATCACTTTAACAACAAAAATATCAATTACTTGAAGATACTTTAAAACTAGTAGATGAAGTTGAATATTTTCCATTTAGTGATACTAGTGTTATTCTCGATCCGAATGAATTATTATTCTTGCACGTGAACAAAGTCTATTCATTTTCGATGATGTGAGCTGCCATTCACAAAAACGAATCAGAGAATTCTTTAGTATGGGCCGGCATCGAAAAATTTTTTGTTTTTACCTTTGACAGAGCTATGCACGTGTTCCATAGCATAACATAAGGGACAATACAAATTCTTGGTGTTATTCTAATCTGATGATTTGAATTCAAAACACATCTTCGATGGCCATATAGGGGCTCTGATATGAATTTTAAAAAATTTCGTGATTTATGCAGTCGTTGTTGGACTTCTCCCAATGGTTTTGTTGTAATAATGAAAAACTTCCTCCTTATTGATGGTCGCTATCGAAATGGTTTTGATGAATTCATTGAATTATAGAATGATAACTTATACATCTAATTAAAAAAAAAAAGATTAGTTTCTAACACTCATCCTCTTCTCTAATAATCTTTTATAATATTATTTTATTTTGTATTTTGTATTATGTAAACTAAACGTGATAAAATATTTTTATTATACAAATAATTAATTACATATATCCATCCATTTGTATATGTTGCATAAATAAGTCATAATAATTTTCCTCGGGTAAAATATCAGAATTATCCCATGGAATAAACCTGTTTACAAACAGCTGTATTTTGAAAAAATGTAAACAGGTCAGTTTAATAACAGGTCACTTTATACCTACAACTTAACTCCTGATAAATTTTTCGATTTTTCAAATATTAAGAGAGATGTCAAATTTTGTGTTTTCCCCTCCTTCTAAACCCCCTTTTCCCTCGTCCGATTTTACCCATTAACGAACTTGAACTAGAATACCAAAAGCGACTCAAATTCCAAATTTGATTCCAGTCGGAATAAAACTGTGACCGCTAGATAGTCCACAGACATATAAAAAAAGTACATATGTATATATGTATATTGTTGTATCCCAAATTAGATACCACTTGTGAAGGCGGTTTGAATTCGGATATTCGCTTCACCAGGGTAGTTGATGAGTTCAACTCCATAAACTAATTGAATTTACAGTTGTTCTAAATGATGTCGTCCAACGTTTGCTGTCCCATTGACTTCATTCAACAGATTAGTAAATTTAAGTTACTAAAGATTGAAAATTTAATGTAGCACACAGTTTGAAATTATAATACTTTATTTAATTTTAAATTGTAAGTTATTTATTTAAAAAAATTAATAATAAAATATATTTTAAAATACAAATTTTTGACAATAATTATGCTGATTCGAAATGATATTGTATATTCAACTGTTACTAAAAAAATTCTGATTTGATTTGATTTAACATAGACTTTTTATATTAATTAATTGCGGGATCAGCAATAAGAACCATCCTGTCACGTTGTAGTCGATATTTATAAATCTCGTGGTCTCCACACTCCAACCCCCTTAATAAAAAGTTTTCGATATTTAAATTTGGTTTGGAGAAAACTTTTTCTTACTAAGTTGTTTTTGGCTATGCGTAGAATTAATGTATTTTCTAGACGTTACTTGGTACTGAGGCGTTGAATGGGATGTTGGCGAAAAGATTACTACTTGTTTACTCGATTCTTCGTCGGATGACATTTCTGGATTGTACGCTATGGTTTCGTTATACGGTGCTGTTGGTTTAAATTGATTTCTGGGTTGATTTCCATTACCAAAACAACAGTTGATGAAAGACATACTAGCGGTGTTTTTCTTGTTTGGCTTTAGCTTTTTCAAAATTATCTGAAAAATTTTGTAACGGTATATGCCATAAATTATTGTTAGATTTGTTAGTGTTTTGATGAAGATCTTGGCGTAATGTAGTATATTTGTTTCATATTCGATGAAAAATGGTTAGTTTAATTGCTGTTGTAATTGTTCATCAAATTGGTTTAAGCGATGTTGAGCATATTTAAGTTCACCAAGGTCCATGTGGGTTAACTTGATAGGTGTAAGGTGTAAATTTTGCAATGTAGTTTTATTGGCTTTGTTTTTGTTACAACAGTCTTCAATATTGATTGTTGGCATAAAGTCGTGAAATGTTGAATTTTTCAAAAGTGTCTGTGGTTCCAGAATAACGGTATCTGTATATGCTTGACATTCTTCATGTAGTTGTAAAATTCCTTCTTGATTTAGTATTGCTGTCGTATCCTCCAGGTTATTTTTACATAATATTGTACAACGGGTGTCTTGAGTAGTGACAAATATCCATCTATTTTGGTTAATATTTTGCCATATTTCTGTAGTAGCATGCATGGTTTGTGTAGAGCAACTCGTGGATATTGTTTTGGATGTAACTTGGTATAAAACGGTTTCGCAGTTTTCGGTCATTTTTTTATAAGATGTTGATACATGTGTGCAAATGTATTCATCGTTCCTGTATTCTTTTCATTTATCCAATGATTTAAGTAACACACACTGTGATCGACTTTTGGAAATAATTAGGTAATCATAATTTGGTTTTATGAAGAATAAAAATTCCGGGTTTGTTCTAATAGGAATTGTTAAGGAATATAGTGTGTAAATGTTAAATGTATCTATTGATGTAATTGGTATTTTTATTATAATTACTAGTTCTTGAAATGTTATAACTTATTTTAAAGTTATCATTTTATAATAAGATTCTAAATCTTGCCAAGTAGGTTCTAACGGTAAGTGAAATTTAATAGAGTTTTTCTGTTCCGTCAGTAAAGTTTGCGGTGGTAATATTTTGATAATCTATTATTCCATGTCTAGCTAAAGATAATGAAGTTGTGTATTTATTTATTTCTCTTTGAACTAATTCATTGATCTGATTTATTAGAAGTAAATGATCAATAATTGCGATCTGTGAAGTATTCTGGTTAAGTATTCTACTTGAGTCGGTCATGAAAATGTTAAAAAAATTTATGTGAGAATTTAATTTTTCTTCAATTTAGTTCAGATTATGGACGGTTTCATCAATATGCCTAATAGTATCGGTAATTACTCAAATTTGCGATTGCACTGACACGTGTGATTGTTTTTGGTCATTTATTAAGTCATCAATAGAAGATTTATAGAATTTCACATCATCGGCGTCGGGAATTCCAAATAACCAATTTATTGGGTCACTTAATCCATCTAAAATACCACGTCGGTGTCTTTTAGTATTTGATTTAATGTTTACTTGTTGATTTTCCATATCGTCGTGTTTTATTATTAAATTAAGTTGTTGTTGTTCTATTAAAGACAATGTCATTTTGCTTGTGCTCGAGGCATTGTCTGGTATAATATTACAATATGATAAAGATTCAGAATAGCTTTTGTAAGCAATATTCAACATACTATTAATGTTTGAGAAATTAAAATAGTGTAAAAGATTTAAGTATTGGTTGGATATTTTGGCTTGACCTATATTATTGTAATATAAACCTGATGAATTTGTTACTATAAGTATGTTATAGGAGATCGCGTTCACCTGGGTCAGGAGGGTCATCAAAGCGTTGTCCAAATCATTGAGTTGACCATCTGAAACAAAGGGTTTCAGTTGGTTGAGATGATACGTTTTAAATTTATTTTTTGTTAAATTTATCTTAGCAGTGTTACTATCCTAAACTTAAAGAGATTACTGAGGAAGTTTGTGCCCTGATCCATGAGGATTATGTTCGGAAAACCGAATATTGTGCAATATTGGGTAGGCTTGAATGAATTTAGTTAATTTATCTTGAATCGTTAGTATATAGCGATTGTTACTATCTGTAATGGGGTAAGGACCCATTATGTCCATTGCGATAGCATCACCAAAGTCCTGAGCAGCAGTGGTGATAACCATTGGTGTTTTGATTGTTGATTTTTAACTCTTTGGCAAGTTTCACAGGCTCGAATGTATTTTTCAATATCTTGTCCTATTTACGCCAGGATGTCCGGATAGAACAACGTCGTGATACTCTTTCAGGATTTGTTTTCGTTGTTCTTTACGAGGATGTATCAATCTCCAGTTATAATATTTATTTTTATATTATTTTTATTTAAATATTGCAACATTGACTCAAAAGTGTCATGTTTAATTTTGTTACATAATTGAGTGACGTTTATAATATTTATCTCAGTTTCATTATTCAATGTCAGAAATAAAAATAAATTTGATAGAGCCTTGTAAAGATTTTCATATGTGATATCGGCTCTAGCATTTTGTTTGACAAATAGTTGTGATTAATTTAGCAATCTCGCTAATTTTATTAATTTTTAATTTTTTTAAATCACATTGCGTATTAACATAAAAGGAATGTGAATTATTCATTGATAGATCCGTAGAGTAGGGAATGATCAATGTTTTTAAATCCTCAAGAGGTTGATTGATTATATTAAAGGTTTGAATATTTAGATTTTGTTGATGAAATAATTTGAAATTTTCGTACGACAATTTATCAACTGGGTCTTGATTTTGTGTAATGTTCATTACTAGGGAGTGCGTCGGAATTAAAATTTGCTTTACCGGATTTATAAATAATTATGTATTGGTATTCCGATAATTTCAAACGCCATCTGACTAAACGACTAGAAGGATCTTTGCAATTCATTAGCAATTGTAGTGGCTTGTGATCCGTGATTATTGTAAACTCTGTACCATATAGATACGATCGGAAATGTTAACAACTTTTGACTATACTCAGAAGCTCTTTTTCTGCCGTACTATAATTTCTTTCTACTTCATTCAGTGTAGCAGAATAATAGGCTAATGGTAAGTCTTTGTTGACTTCACCTTGAGAAAGAACTGAATCAATGGCATCATTTGATGCGTCTGTGGTTAGAATAAATGGTCTGTTGAATTCTGGGTATTTTAATATGGGCTCGAAGGTCAGTATTGATTTAAATGTTTCAAAGACTCTTGGCATTTTTTATCAAAATTAAATTTATATCTTTTTTTAACAGAGATATTAATGGCTTAGCTAATTGTGAGTAATTTGGTATACATTTTCTATTGTAAGCAGTAAGCCCAAGAAATGATTTAATTTCTTTAATGTTCCTTGGTGCATTTCGTTCCATTATAACTGAAATATTATCTGGGTTAGACTATACGCCTTTGTCCGAAATTACGTGTCATAAATAACCTACTTCTTTTTGTAGAAACTCACACTTGTCAGGCTGTAATTTCAGTTTATGTCTGCGTAAAGAATCAAATACTCGAGAGAGCTTAAGATTGTGTTCTTTCAAATTTGATGCGAATATTACTACGTGATCCAGGTATACAAAGCAATCTTGCCCTAAATTATTTATTAGGGCTGTATTCATTAGCCACTGAAAGGTAGCCGGTGCATTTTCAATCCGAAAGGCATACGGTTAAATTCGTAATTCCCTCTTGGTGTACTGAATGCAGTTTTTGGCTTATCGTTTTCATTCATTTCTACTTGCCTAAAACCGTCTGCAAGGTCTAATATACTAAAGTGGATAGTATTGCCCACCTGATTCAATATTTTCTCAATATTGGGTAGTGGAAAATTATCTGAAATTGTAACATCATTGAGTGTTAGAAAATCAGTTACAATTCTCCATTTTTGGACACCAGATGCATCCTTCATTTTGGGTGCGACACAAAGAGGAGCAGACCATGGGCTTTCACTTGAACGTATAATATTTTCATCTAACATTTGTGTGATTTGCTTTTGTGTGAAGGCTTTACAGCTATAGGAGAGGGGTTATTGACACTAATTTCGTGTTTCAACGTAGGTGTTGAACTAAGAGTATCTCCATTCAAGAAAAATATATCATTAAAGGTATTACAAATTTCTTCAATGGGTTCACTTTTCTCACGATTACAATGATTTAGTCGAAGATTTGATTTGAGTTCAAAAAATCTTTCGCGTAAATTTTTATTTTATGAGACGTGAAGAGAAGTAGCATTTTGTACCGGAGATTTACAGGTTTTAATTTAAGAATTTTTGTCGGATGTTTGTTCATAACGGGATAATATTTTGTTTCGGGAGTAATTAAATTATTGTTTGGTATTTTAATGTTAGCATATTCAAGGACGTCGGTAATCACTGTATTATTAACGTCAGCTGTAATAAATTGAATTGGCACGTTTTGTATGCTATTGGGTTGTATTTCAATAATTTTATGAAATGTGATCGTGTTATTTTTATAATTTAGTTCTGACTGATGCTTAGTAAAGAAATCTTGACCTAGGATACCTATGGTATCATATGTCATATGGTATATTGAAATCATGATTTATCAGTTGAAATTCAAAAGGGAAGTGATCGTTCAGCTTGTGAAGATTTATTAAAATTTTCCCTAGCGATTTTATTCCTCCGTTTATTCCATAGAGGTGTATATGACTGCCCGATAGGGTTCGTTTTGTATGTTTTGTCCGTTTTGTTATATTTGTAGTACTCCTTGTGAAAGTGTTTTTAAATGGTAAAAGATAAAAGGAAAATTGAAATTAAAAATCTATCAACACATTAGCGTACTCACGGCTTTCGGCTGTGTGGATTCAGAATACTCTTGAAGTACGAAGTACACCAGTATCTACACCACTGGTCTACACCACTACTTGATCAAGTTCTGCAGCTTGTTCTCTCGAAGTACTAAATAGATGTTGTAGCAGTATCCCACCGCTGTCACCAAAAATGTTGTATCCTAAATTAGATACCACTTGTGAAGGCGGTTTGAATTCGGCTATTTGTTGTCATCAGAGTAGTCGATGAGTTGAACTCCATAAACTAATTGAATTTACAATTGTTCTAAATGATGTCGTCCAACGTTTGTTGTCCAATTGACTTCATTCAACAGATTAGTAAATTTAGGTTACTAAAGAAGTAGTGTCCCAAAGAAGCCGTCCAAATTTAGTTTGTCCAAATTGACTTCGTTCAAAAGAAGTCGTCCAAACGTAGTTTGTCCAAATTGACTTCGTCCAATACTTTAGGAAAATTTAATATAGCGCACAGTTTGAAATTATAATACTTAATTTTAAATTGTAAGTTGTTTATTTCAAAAATTAATAATAAAATATATTTTAAAATACAGAGTTTTGACAATAATTATGCTGATTCGAATTAATATTGTATATTCAACTGTTACTAAAAAAATTCTGATTTGATTTGATATAACATAGACTTTTTAAATTAATTAATTGCGGGATCAGCAATAAGTACCATCCTGTCACGTTGTAGTCGATATCCATAAATCTCGTGGTCTCCACAATATATATATATATATATGTATATATATATATATATATATATATATATATATACAAATTTTAGCGATGGTGATTTTAAACATCGAATAGTTAGGATCGATGGACATTTGAAGAAATTTTGCAGGAAATTCGCTAAAATTACTTTCCTTCGAATTTACGAAACAATCATATTTCATGACTGCTTATTAATCAATTTTATTACGTGCACTTGAGAATTTGCTTGGTCATCAATTTTATAAATTGCACGTGGCTTTGGATTATACAGCGGATGTTGTATTTTCTTTTGTTTAAAAAAATGCTTACCATTGATATAAATGTTTAATATTTCCTAGAATTTGTCGCATTTTTATAACAACCAAAAAAATCATATTTAACGACCAACTGTATTGGTATTTTGATTAATAGATAATTTTTACGTAATAAGATACATCATTACAATAAACGCAAATTTACCAAATCAGCAAAATTCAGTTCTAGTTAATTTCAACAAAACTACAGAAATTTTATAAAATGCACGTGAGAATTTGCTTGGTCATCAATTTTATAAAATGCACGTGGCTTTGGATTGTACAGCGGATGTTGTGTACTCTTTTGTTTTAAAAAATGCTTACTATTGATATAAATGCTTAATATATCCTAGAATTGATCGTATTTTTATAACAACAAAAACAAAAAATTTATTATTATAATTAATGACAAATTGTATTGGAATTTTGATTAATAGACAATTTTTATACAACAATTCAGTTCTAGTTAATTTCAACAAAACTTACTACAGGAATAAGTCTGACATGTTTAAGGTTCACTTACGTCACACAAAAACATCTGCTATGGTTATCAAAAGATATATCATTACAATAAACACAAATTTACCGAATCAGCAAAATTAAATTCTTGTTAATTTCAACTAAACTAACTGCAGAAATAACTAGTTCTGACATATTCAAGGTTCTGACATATTCACTTACGTCACTACAAAACATCTGCAATGGTTATCAATTGACTCTTCCCAATTTAATCTCGCGCCAATACGATCTCAGAGCCCCCGCCAATACCATTCTCCAATTTTAGCTGAGATCAGAACCTTTCAGAGAACACGCCCCTGCCTCTCCACTCGCTTAGCAAAGTTCCGAACTACAACCACTGATCGCAGCGCCACCAATTCCCGAACCACAACCACGGACCGCAGTGCCACCAATGCCTCTGGTGGACAAATTTGGAAGCTTGGCTCAAGACCGGCATGAAACTTCTACTAACATGCTTCATATGAGAGAGAGAGTGGAAGAGAATGATAACTTTGATTAATTATCTCGCGTTCTAACGGTCAAAAATTCTGAAACTTTGGGATTTATTAGAAAACGTTATTTTAGCCTGCGAAAAAAATTAGCAAAATCTGCAACATTCTTAATAATCACCACCTTCAAAATTTTATGTGTACGTTTCAGTTGTAGTTAAATCTCACCGAGCTGACAAACACCAAAAAAATAAAAATCCAATGCCATCGTCTACGGATCCGTTAGTTCGAAAGCTAAGTCAGTGTTTTTTGTATAAGCTTTCCAGGATGTGTAGGCTGTAGGTTGTGTGCATTTGGAACTGCTAATGTACAGGTGTTACATCATTTTTTCCGTACTTTTAAAATACTTTGCTAAAATTACCAAGAAATTAAGTTTGGCGTAGAATATTCAGTGTGGATAACTATCCAGAAATTGAAAAGCGTAATTAATGTCTACCAGTAACAGCAGTCAGATGCTTGGGCATACATAATTTGAAATTATTTTATGAATGCATTGTTTTTTCGATCTAAACTATAATATATATATAAAGTTAAGAACTAAAAGTAATGCCGGTATATATTCTATTTGTAGTTATACAAGCGGTTTTGTAACATGTAAACCGTGGACATCTTATCGAATTTCCATAATTTTTGACACTTTATCTAAAGTATATAGAACGCCTTTTAGTGCGGGGCCCAAAAATACGCAAACCCGACCAACTCGGGGTATGACGGATGTAAAATATATTATAATGGCATTAAATGCTTCACGCTGAAGGCACGCAAGAGATCTGCGTGTGTCCGAATAGTAATATCGTTATTGACAACCGGATGCTCTGTCGTCGGTCAAACTGTCCTTGGTTGAAATGTCGCGGTTGAACTGTCCGCGGTTCAATAGTCGCGGCACCATACAATATCTGTACATTATACTGGGGGATGAAATTTTACTCCATCTTAGAGATTTTGAATCATTCTACATACAAAATCGTATTTGTTGATGTTATTCTTTCACATAAACCACTATATCATAATATTATTATTATTTCCTCAATTCTCATATACCTATTACCATATATTACACACATGCTAAGGAAAACGGATGCACAAGTTTAATTATTAAGTCGTTAACCACACACAATATAATATGGTGTGAAATGCACTCGGCTGCATATGTTGTTACCATATGCATGTACCACACCTACTTCAACCAAAGCACATATAGTCCGGAGGCTAAGTGACAAATTAAGATCGAAATTCAATATTTAAGGGTTAAGAATGAACACAGATCTTTTTTAAACCACACTTTTTACAATTGCATCAACAAGTGGGTTATTTGAGAGACTAGTTTGCTGTGGTGTCAGTGGAGATAAAATAGTTTTATTTCCAAATATAAAAATATGTATCATTAACAAAATTTAAGAAAATTAGTTTGAATTTTAAATCCTCCAAAAATTTGTGTCTTTTTAGTTCAAAAGGCGTAGAATCCGAAAAACGATTAAAATAATTCCATCTATCGGCCGTATGCCATACACCGTTCACAGCTGTCAGTGAGATTTTGATGAAAATTTGTGAGTAACGTGACACTTATCGTAGTATATCTACATTGATCGGTGACTTCATCCGTATGTATCAAGAGAGTGCAACATTGAGGGAAATTTTTTCGGCACACCTTCACACCTCTTAATAAAATTTCTTAGAAGCTTGTCAAGATATATATATATATATATATATATATATATATATATATATATATATATATATATATTAAGGCTTCTGCCTAAGCACTGTACAAATTTTCAATATATACGAGTCTATAGATTCTTTAAAAAATATTAATAATTTCGTAAATTTTGGACATAAAAATATAAACATATCCGTTGCGGACTCGCTTGCGAAAATTATGTAAAAACCTTATAACTGAATAACATAATATTTCTCCCCACCAAGGACTGATTTTCTTAAAACACACTTACGTGTTTATTTATTTGTTTATATTATCAATTTGCAAGTCTCTAGCGTTAAATAAAAACGAGACCTCTATGCGAACTTTCACCGAGGATTTCACAACACTGAAACGCGCGGAACTTAGTATATTATTTTATAATTAATAAGTGAACTGTTCACATATAGATAAGTTTTGTCCTGACTTTTGTATATGTATAGATTTCATCTTATATAACAACTTACAGTGTTGTATAGTTTATAGTGTCTAGTGAAATGCACTTATACATAAATCACTACCTGGCGGTTACAACTTTATTCTGATTTAAATGAAATGTCGTATCTGATATGATTTTGGTATTTGCAAGTTCAATTTTTTAAATAAATGACATAGGTCAATGGGGAAGCGGAACATAGAGATAGAAGAAAGCACAAAATATAAAATATCTATCCTAATATGAAAAATATCGAAAAATGTATAAGTAATAAAATTGTAGAAAATCATGTTTGCTACAATTCATTATCTAATCTTTTTTACTCAAACTCTAATGTGTACTTTGACTGCAAACCTCTAAATTACATCAGATACAAGATATTCGGTGCATTTCACCCCGATTATATGAACCCTTCTGGAAGAACTGATCTTCTGGCTATTGCCAAAATGGGGGGAACCATAAGGTCGAAGTGCAATACTTTTTAGACCCCAAGATGTATAGATCTATTGATCTGGCCCTTGAGGCGTCGACTTTCCAATAGAGGATAATCATGAATGCTTCGAGGAACTGAACCGCCTGTCACTGAATAACCCAGTCTGACTGATCGAGGTACTGGGTCACTCTGGCGTTAATGAAACGAAGCAGGGGACTCCTTGGCATGAGAGGGGTCATCTCAAACGCCCCTTTCACCTGAGCCTGTCATTCCCATAGCAAGATGCTCCGTAATTTACCGAATCACGGAGTGGCTACGACAAGCACATCTTGTTTACTGGAACTTTGCGCAGGGCATGCGACGGGACAAGTTGTGCATAACCGCAGCTACGCCATGCGACTGTGTTCGGTTGAAACTCAATAGACATTAGTTGAGAAGGATGGCCGGGCTATTGACAGAACACTTCCGATGGAACAACCACCTTCATTAATTGGGGATCTTTGATGACCCCACTTGTAGGGCCTGTATGGAGGACGATATACCCCGCATACATGTCATTGGTACCTGCATAAACCTGCACGGTGTCAGGCGGAGTAGCTGTGGGCTTTCTGTGCGATGTCTGGCCCAACAGAACCATATAGCTTCATTTGTTTAAAATAGCACCTCTAACCAAGAGACATCTCGCTTTCGGATGACCGGTTGTTCTCAAGGAGGGCACAGAAGACTCCTTGGTCTTGGTGCTAGGGACCCATTTGCGGTAGCCCTCTTGCTAATGATTATTATTAATTCCTCCCTCCTAAGATGGAAGCTTAACCGTCCAGGATGGATAAGCGACAGGAGCCGTTGTTACTAGTTGGTTTGTTGCTATCATTTCGGGGATTGTTGCTATTACTGTTTTATAAAAATATTTCCTGTATATGTAGTAAACTAAAACAGTAATAATAATTATTATTGAAATTATTAATGATGTTCAAAGTGTATACAATGTTGCTGTTTGATGAGTTCCAATTCTTGAACATATTTTAAGTTTTGTTTATTCAATATGTTCAAGTTACTTATGTTTGCGAGTTGAGTTATTTTTACTGCATTGTTGACTATCTGTTCGATTTGTATGTTGAATGTAATGGCTGCTAAGATTCCATAGATTCAATTGTTAATCTTATTTCGCATTGTTCCATTTTGATGTGATGTTTTCTTTGAAAGTTTGTTATATTCTTTCCACAGTTGTTTGTAATGTTAATGGGTTTTCGTGTTGAAATACTGTGGCGTTTCGCCACAACTGACGAGGGTTATTTGAATGATAAAATTTAAAAAAAATAATAATAAATAAATAAATAAAATAAAATTGAATATTTATCATTTTATTGTCAACCGAGTGATTAATTGAGTGGAATTTTAATTAATTAGGTTAAAATCAGTTAAGTGAAATTTACTAAGTAGGATGACATTAAATAAAATATTGTGATCAGGGAAAACGGACCCCAACATAATATAAAATAAAATGGAAGTAAAACAAACCTTGGTTCCCCCGCACACATGAATGGCTTCTATTTCTTCAATAAAATCATTCTTGAGATAAATCGAGATAAATTAGTCAATGTGCTTGGTGAAGACAGACGTGTTTTTTTTGTGCGCTAAAAAATTCCAAAATAATAGAACTCATAGGGATAATATAATTTGTGTGATAAAGTGAATGTGTTTGTGATTTAGTTTCACAGCATCTGAAAAAAATTTACATTCAAAATCTGGTCTTTTGAAAATTAGAGAAATAAATAAATTATTAGTGTCAGTGTTTAATATAAAAAAAACAAGACAAGGTGACATTGCAAAAAAATATATTTATAACATTAATATTAGTGATCTTCGAACATTACAATATTAGTTGTGCACAATCTAGCATCAGCTGATTTGGCGCAGTGAGTTAAGGCGTGTCCATTTAATTGAATAGTGTCTTAAATCAACGGTTCGAATCTTACGACAGTAGTGTTTTATTTTTTTTATAAATTCTGGTTTTGTAACTCCTGTTTACTTCCATATTTAAAGAGCAAACCAATCTCATTCGATACATATCTCACAGTTAATTTCTTCAATAATTTGATTTCCAACAGTCATTTTCAAAACATTTTCGAATACCAAAAATTATAAATTAAATTTTATTTAGTATTCATTGGAAATAGTAAATTAATAAAAAAGTTTATAATGGACTTGGAATCGAAAATTGATATACTTATTCTTCAAATGACTGAACTAAATAATAAACTAGATAATACAGAACAACGAATGATTCAACAATTGACCGAAGTAATACAAAACAATCAAGGGGAATTAAATGCTTTGAAAGAAGAAAACAAGGTTCTGAAAGAAAAAATTGTCGTACAGGAACAAAAAATCAATAGTTTAGACAAACAGCAGAGGAAAAACAATATCGTAATATTTGGAATAAATGAAAGTGAAAATAGTAGCCTTGAACTGGAAGAAATTGTAAAAGAAATTGTTCATACTAAATTGAATATTAATATCTGCAATAATGATGTTAACTTTGTATCAAGAATGGGTAAAAAAGGGGAACGCGTACGACCAGTGTTAGTGGGATGTACTACGTGGCGGCTAAAAAAGGAAATTTTATTCAAAAAGTGGATGCTCAGAAATTCAAGTATTGTTGTTAAAGAAGATCTTCCCAAGGAACTAAGAGAAGAGGGGAAACAACTAGGAGATGTCTTGATGCAGCTTAAAGAAGCCGGAAAGCAGGCTAGCATGAGAGGAAATAAAATTTTGTGCAACGGGAAATTTTACACAATAAATGAACTAGCATTATTAAGAGAGGAAGCTAACCCCATGCAAGATACTACAAAAAGTAAAAGGCAAAGAAGCGAAGAAGAAAATGAAGAAGGACAAGGAAAAAGAGAAAAGCAGGATGTAAGAGGAGTGCATAAAATTCAAGAAAGCGGAATAAGAGACCGACAGGTGCAGGATAAAATAACAACTTTTTTTGGGACCAGTCATTCATCCAACACGAGGAAATTCAGTCAACAAAACAGAAGCACAGAGACGATATCCGGTGGAAGGTAATGGCAACCCACCATTGTACACTGCCCAGGACGACCACTGCAATGAAAAAGGTTAATGAGTATTTACATGAACAAACGAACTGTACTAGTAAAAGAAAAGTAGAAGATTGTGTAAAGATAGCCACTTGGAATGTAAGAAGTCTATTTAAAAGCGAAAAATTAGAAAATTTAATCCAAGAGCTAAGAGAATATCAAATTGATATAGCAGGTATTAGCGAGGTTAGATGGACAGGGAGCGGGAAGATAACTAAAAATGGATATAGTGTGTATTACTCAGGTGGTTCTTCGCACGAGAACGGCGTTGGTATAGCAATCAGAGAGGAAATAGAACACAAGGTGGATTTTTGCATCCCAATAACAGAAAGAATTATAATTATGAAATTGCAAACTAATGTCATTAAAACGGCTTTTATCCAGGTCTATGCACCCACAACCACACATATTGACGAAGAATGCGACGAATTTTATGAAAAATTGAATAATACAATTAAAATGGTCGGAGGTCAAGAAAGACTAATAATATTAGGAGACTTCAACGCAAAAACAGGAAAAGGTAGTGATCAAAATATAGTGGGAGAGTTTGGACTTGGAAAACGTAATAATAGAGGAGATATACTTATAAATTTTTGCCGAGAACACAATTTAGTTGTTACAAATACGTGGTTCCAACACCCTGAACGAAGGTTATATACATGGAAATCGCCAGCGGACTCAGAACAACATGTAGTTCGAAACCAAATCGATTTCCTATTAATAAACAATCGTTTCAGAAATAACATAGTAAATTGCAAAACATATCCAGGCGCGGATGTTAATTCTGATCACAATCTTTTGGTGGCCACTATGAAAATAAAATTTAAAAACATTTCTAAATTAAAAATGCAGTCCAAGCTACCGATAGAAGAACTGAAAATAAAAGAAAAGAACGAAATTTTTAATAAGGAGTTTAACAAAGAAAATTTTGAAGTACTTAATGAACAACCAACAGAAGAGATGTGGTTAAATATCAAAGACTGTTTAAAAACATCAGTAGACGCAACCTTGGTTACAAAAACAAATGTGCAAAAACAAGATTGGATGACCGAAGAAATTTTGAAGATGATGGAAGAGAGAAAAAAATACAAAGAAACAAATGAGACGAAATATAAAGCATTACATAAACAAATCGAAAAAAAAATAAGAATGGCAAAAAACACCTGGATGACTGAGCGGTGTGAAAAGATAGAAGAGATGGCAGCGACCCACAATGATCAAAGACTCTATCAAGAAATTAGAAAGTACTGCGGAATCTACAAGAAAAAGACAAACTTGGGATGCATACGTGATAAAAACAACCAAGTTGTACACGGAAAAGAGCAAGAGAAAAAGGTGTGGGAACAATATATCGAACTATTGTATGGAAACACAGAAGCTGGTGAAAGGCCATCACAACGAATCAAAGCGACAGAGCATGAGGAACTATATCCAATCTTGGCAGAGGAATTATTAGTGGCTATTGGAACGATGGGGAACGGAAAAGCTCTGGGAGATGACAAAATACCTGCTGAGGTTTACAAAGCGCTTAACAAAGAAAATCTATCTTGCATTCTTACACTTTTTAATAAAATATATAGCACTGGAGATCTACCACAGGACTTTACTAACTCCTTATTTGTTCCAATTCCAAAGAAAAATAATCCACAAAAATGTAAAGAGTATCGTATTATAAGTCTGATAAACCATATAGCAAAAATTTTTCTAAAAATAATTTTGAATAGACTCCAAGAACCTTTAACAAAAAAAATTAGCGACCTACAGTTTGGTTTTAGGAAAGGCATGGGAACGCGCGAAGCTGTTTTTACCCTGGGAACACTTGTGGAGAGAATGTTGGAATGCAACAAAGCAATTCATGTATGCTTTGTTGATTATGAGAAAGCATTTGATAGCCTAAACCACAATCAGCTTTTTGAAATTCTAAACGCAAGTGAAATTGATTCGAATATAAAAACTATAATTGCTCAATTATACGAAAGACAAAAGGCAGCAGTGGTAACAGCCGGAGGGAAATCAAATTGGTTAAATATAAATAAAGGTGTAAGACAAGGTTGCATACTATCTCCACTTTTATACAACATATACAGCGAAGTGATAATGGGGGACGCATTAATTGAATGTGACGTTGGAGTGAAAATACACGGTCAAGTACTAAACAACATACGTTATGCCGATGATACAGTCCTATTGGCTGAAAGCCCGTCAGATCTACAGATCCTAGTGAACAGAGTGGTTAAAAGCAGCAAAAAGTGGAATCTAAATATAAACTTTAAAAAAACCAACGTAATGACCTTTTCTCGAAAAAAAGTTAGTGATGAAATAAAAATCAAATTAAACGAGCGTGCGTTAAAACAAGTCGAGGAGTTTAGGTATTTGGGGAAGATATTTCATCATAATGGCGGCCATACAGCGGAAATTAAAGCCAGAATAGGACAGGCTAAGAGTGCATTCCTTAAACTAAATAAAATCCTAACAAACTCAAAATTAAAAAAAGGTGTACGTGTGCGGTTTCTTAAGTGTTGTGTTTGGTCAGTTTTTCTGTATGCATTCGAAACTTGGACGTTAACGGCTCCTATTATAAAAACTATCGACGCCTTCGAAATGTGGTGCTACCGTCGCATGTTGAGAATCACGTGGAACACCTATACCTCGAATAGTCGTGTACTTAAAATTATTGGAAAAATGCCTGAACTTACCAAAATTATAAAAAAGAGGCAATTGAGCTATTTTGGTCATTTCATGCGGTCGGGAAAGTACGACTTTTTAAAGACAGCACTGATGGGCAGAATAGATGCAAAAAGAGCAGTCGGCAGGCGAAGAACTGACTGGATGGACAATTTAAAAACCTGGACTGGAATGGATCTGAGGGAAATCACCAAAACCGCAGAAAACAAAACCGCCTGGAGAAGAGTGGTCTCCAACATCCCATAAGGGGATAGGGAACTCTATATATATATACCTGCATAAACCTGCACGGTGTCAGGCGAAGTAGCTGTGGGCTTTCTGTGCGATGTCTGGCCCAACAGAACCATATAGCTTCATTTGTTTAAAATAGCACCTCTAACCAAGAGACATCTCGCTTTCGGATGACCGGTTGTTCTCAAGGAGGGCACAGAAGACTCCTTGGTCTTGGTGCTAGGGACCCATTTGCGGTAGCCCTCTTGCTAATGATTATTATTAATTCCTCCCTCCTAAGATGGAAGCTTAACCGTCCAGGATGGATAAGCGACAGGAGCCGTTGTTACTAGTTGGTTTGTTGCTATCATTTCGGGGATTGTTGCTATTACTGTTTTATAAAAATATTTCCTGTATATGTAGTAAACTAAAACAGTAATAATTATTATTATTGAAATTATTAATGATGTTCAAAGTGTATACAATGTTGCTGTTTGATGAGTTCCAATTCGTGAACATATTTTAAGTTTTGTTTATTCAACATGTTCAAGTCACTTATGTTTGCGAGTTGAGTTATTTTTATTGCATTGTTGACTATCTGTTCGATTTGTATGTTGAATGTAATGGCTGCTTAGATTCCATAGATTAAATTGTTAATCTTTATTTCGCATTGTTCCATTTTGATGTGAAGTTTTCTTTGAAAGTTTGTTATATTCTTTCCACAGTTGTTTGTAATGTTAATGGGTTTTCGTGTTGAAATACTGTGGCGTTTCGCTACAACTGACGAGGGTTATTTGAATGATAAAATTTAAAAAAAATAATAATAAATAAATAAATAAAATAAAATTGAATATTTATCATTTTATTGTCAACCGAGTGATTAATTGAGTGGAATTTTAATTAATTAGGTTAAAATCAGTTAAGTGAAATTTACTAAGTAGGATGACATTAAATAAAATATTGTGATCAGGGAAAACGGACCCCAACATAATATAAAATAAAATGGAAGTAAAACAAACCTAGGTTCCCCCGCACACATGAATGTCTTCTATTTCTTCAATAAAATCATTCTTGAGATAAATGGACTTGTGCAATTTTAATAGCGAAAATAATATTTGTTCCATTAAAATAAGATTTTAATTGTAATAACTCGCAAATATGTTTGTTATTTAGAATATCCATTTGTTTATTTAAATTATTCTTCATTATACTTACTTCGTTAGTATTAAGGATATATTTTGAGCTAATATTTAATTTAGCTAACTGTATAGAAGTAATTAAAGATTCTACGTGTTCGATAAGGTGTTGAATTTGTGATTGCAGATAGAAATAAAACTGTGATTGAAATAATTGCTGTTCTATATGAGAATAAGTTCTCATTACTTGTATAATAATTTTTAATTTTGCCTGTTCGTTATTAATAAATGTTGTGACGTTATTAAGTCTTTCAATCATTTGGTTATTTAACTTTTATTAATAACTCGTTATCGTGTAAAGTTTGTATTTTGTTATTTATTTAAATATCACTGCGTGATCCATGTTACCGGTGATTTGCTTTATGATACTGCCTAAGCTGTCTATTAAACCTCTTTTCTTTCTATACATTGGTTTTATAACCTATTAAGTTTATTTTCTAAATTATAAATTTGTGATAACAAATGTGTAGGATTATAAAAATTTGTTTCGTTAAATTTAGATAATTTTATAATAGTTTTTGTATCTTTAAGCGCGTATTCTATGTAAGTAATATTTATGATATCAGTATGATTATTGTAGTGTGGGGTAAGTTTCGTCGGTCGAATAATCAATACTATTATACCTTTGGTTTAATGCTATTATCGTGAAATTCGATCTTCTGAGTGATGACCGTTAGGAATCAGCAAAGATCATTTTCATGTTTTAATTTTGGCTTTATGATATTTGCCTTTTTTAGTTTTAAATTTAGGTTTTTATTTATCATATGCTTGTACTGTGTCTCAAATATAAATATCTGGTTTAGCTAATGTTCGTTGAGGTGGGTCAATTTTTTATTCGTTATGTTTTTCTATTCATCTATGAGATTTCTCATTTTGTTCTAATATTAGTTTTTGAATAAGATTTTGTTCAGATATCCTTTTTTAATTTTAGATAGATTGTAGAGGCTGCCCTGGATGGGCTTCACTTTGACCATAAGTTCCATTGTGATGCCTAAGGTTGATAGGATGTGAGTGGAGAGGAAGGAATTTTAGTTTGTAGACTAGGAAATGGTAGGGTGTGTGGCTGCAGACGACTTTGATAGGAACTATGCTGATATTCATCTGGAGTTCGTGAAGGAAACTGCAGAAAATCTTCATAAGCATAGCGGCTTCTTCGTTTGTGTCCATACGCCGACAGTTAAGTCAATTAACCATCCCTTTTTTTTCTTAATAATTGACAAACTGCCCATGTCGGGATTCGAACCCATAACCTTCCAGTTCCAGGTAGACATAACGTCCCAGACAAAACGCCTTTGACCGCTCGACCACGTGGACGGTATTTTATTTTATTTTTTTGAATTATAGTTAGTTATCTTATTATTAATCTTATTAATTATAGTCAGTTAATAATTGTAGCCATTATTGGAAGGTTTGATTATTCGGTTTTCGTCAACTAAATTTTGTGTTGATGCTTCTACATCTTGTAAATGTTGTTCGGAGTTAATAAGTAATATAACTCGAGATAGTGCGTTATAATTTGTGTTTTGTTTTCCTGGCTAATAATCTCTATCGAGGTTTTAATCTCATAATTTGATTTTCCATCGTAATAAGGTTGAATTTTTTCTTTAAGGGAAAAAACCCATTACAATGCTTGTGGTCCGTCAATTTATTAAATTTATGCCCGTACAGATATGGTCGGTACAAGCCCAAACTATAGCAAGTAATTCCTTTTCTATAGTCGAATAGTTTTGTTCGCTTTTACTAAGTTTTCTAGATGTATAACCAATTGATCAATCAGAACCCAGTGGTTCCTGTGATAGGCTCCGATTACGAAGTTAGATCGTCAGTTGTTAGAATCAAGAATCAATGGTTTAGTAAACTCTGGATATTGAAGGATAAGATATTCTTTTAATTATGTTTTATAATATTCGAAAAGTCGTTAATGTTGATGATTGTATCTTATGTAATTTAGATGTTAAATGTTTGGTGATTTAAGCGAAATCATTTATAAATTTTCGCTAGTAGCCGATTAGTCCTAAGAATAGTTTAATTTCCGTGATCTTTTTGGGAATAGGGAATTTATCTATTGCTTTTATCTTTTTCGGGTTAGGTTTAGATAGATTGATATATTGTAGAGGCTGCTTTGGACGGGCTACACTTTGACCATAAGGTCTATTGTGATGCCTTTGGGTGTGAGGATGTGAGTGGAGCGGAAGGAATTTTTGTGTATAGCCTTGGAATTGGTAGGATATGCGGCTGCAGCTTACTGTAGTAGGAACTATGCCGATATTCATCTGAAGTTCGCGAGGAAAACTGCAGCAAACTTTCTCAAGCATACCCGGTTACTTTGTCTTGTCCATGCGCCGACAGTTGAGTCAACTAACCGCCCCCTTTTTTTGTTAATAATTGACAAACTGCCAAGGTCGGGACTCGAACCCATAACCTCCCAGTTTCCAAGTAGGCATAGTGCGCAGATATAAGGCCCTAGACCACTCGGCCAATTGGACTGGTAGAGTTAGGTTTAATGGCTTCTGTTGTTAGAAAATGTCCTTAAAATTGGATTTCTTTATGAAGATATTCGCATTAGTCTAGTTGGGTTTTAAAACTAGGTTTTTCAAATACTTTTCCTAGCGTATCTGTGTGTTCTTGGAGAGATAAGAATATGAATATTCTAGGAATGATATTGTAGGATGGTTGATGAATATGAATAATTCCCACAAATAATAAATAAAAAGATACTTTGAAAGATATAAATGGTCTTTATTAAATGAAAGTATTGAATGAATGTCCGAATAACTTTGTTGATAGTTACCAAGGTAATCGACATAAACATTACCGTGATATCAGAGGGTGCATGTAGTTGAATATGCATAGCTATCCAATAAACTTTATTTTATTTTAAAAAAACTGAACAACAAGTATAAAAATTGTGCTAAATCACAAATGCACTGAAAGACTACTTATGAAGATGGATAATTTTCCAGACAGCTTCACGGTCAGATCAGATGTGAAGATATCCTTCACTTATTTATGGCGAAGAAGGAGGAAAGTTTTTCAAAAACAAAGTTGTACTTCACTGATGTTAGGCTGGAAAGTTGAATATTCCAGTTACCTTCGAAGTCACTATCAGATGTGAAGAATCTGATGATGATGTAAAAATATTTCCAGTTGTCTATAAACAATAAAAAAATTTCTTGAACAGTAAGAAGTTCTAAAAGATTTTAGATATATAATTAATTTTATGAATATCATTTGCAAATTTTACGATTGACTTCAGATCAACATTATCGTCAATAGTGACAATTTGAATCTGAATTCGAGCATTCAATTTACCAATGAATAATTCACGAATGAAGCGTGAATCAAGATTTCGACAACTTGATAGGGATATCATTGTATTATTTAATCAAAATTATTTTGAGTTAAACTCAACAACTTATTTAGACGTTCTGTATGAGAAAGTCCAAATGATTCTTTAAGAATATGTTTGAGTGATCCAAATATAAATTATTGAGTAAGATTGACAATGATATCTCTAACATGAGAAATATAATCGACAGGTAGAGCTGAGGAAGCTTTCGTGAATTTGGTTTCATCCTCAATAATATTACGAATACAAACAAACGAGAAACCTGAATTATCCATAATTCAATATCTGTCACATTAAATTCTGGCAATTAGGTCTTTCCCAATTCGGTAAATCAATTCGATTTTCAGCAGGCATATTAAAATTTTATGATTGACAAATTGAATCAAAATGAAATGTAAAAAAATAGTAAAAATATTTTTCTAGAAAACGAACTATTTACAAGCGTAAAGAAAAAATAAGTATTTTAACAAAAAAAAACACTTATATTTGAGGTGTTGTGGGTGGTGCAATTTCATTGGCAAAAAATTATAATAATAGTATCCAATTCCACTTTAATGAACCAGTAATGAATGGCAATATCGAACGAATGTCTTTGTTGATAGTTATCAAGCTAACCGACATAATCATTGACGTTATATCAGGAGATGCATGTAGATGAATGTACACACCTATTTAATATACTAAAGTACATCAAGATTTATAAGCTACTCCGCTACAGTATCATCCATATAAAGTAATACGTTACCTCTAGTAGATTTTCGTAGCATATTGTCCATAACACGTTGAAAATTTTCAGGGGCATTTGTAAGTCGGATAGTCATTCTTGTAAATTCGTAATGTCCATTATCAACAGAGAATGAAGTTTTAGCTACATCCTGTGGATCCATTTCTGTTTGGTGAAAAGCGCTAGTGAGATCTAATGTGGTAAAAGATGGGCATTTTCCGAGTTTGTCCAACATGTGGATTATTTTGGGTAATATATATCTATCGTCGATTGTTTTTTCATTAAATTAACAATAGTCTGTGACGAGTGCAAAAATTAAACTTATTAATAGCCAAAATAAAACGATATATAACAATTATCATTGTCAACAATTATAATTGTTGACAATAATAAAAATTGTCATTGAAGTTATTAATTAAATTAAATACTGATATGAAAAAATTAACTCGTCAACCAGGAATCGAACCTCGGGCCTCTGGATAACTAGTCCAGTATGCTTCCTCTACACCAAAGACGATTGTGATGCAACAGCCAACTTTTTCATATTATTGTATTTTTTTATTTATTAGACAGTATTTACTTCTGTTGAAGTGATATTTATTTAGTATTTGTTTATTTGTGTATACTTTCGTGTCAACATACGATGTTTGTCAAAATTCCTTTCGGTTACGTATGACAAACTGTAGAAGACTATAGCGTATACTCCGACAAATTTCATTATCATTGAATTAATTAATTAAATTAAATAACGATTTGAAAAAATTAACTCGTCAACCAGGAATCGAACCTCGGGCCTCTGGATAACTAGTCCAGTATGCTTCCTCTACACAAAAGACGATTGTGATGCAACAGCCAAATTTTTCATTTTATTCTAATATTTTATTAAATAGACAGTATTTTCTTCTGTTGAAGTGATATTTATTTAATATTTGTTTATTTGTGTATACTTTCGTGTCAACATACGATGTTTGTCCAAATTCCTTTCGGTTACGTATGACAAACTGTAGAAGACTATAGCGTATACTCCGACAAATTTCATTGTCATTGGTTTATTAATTAAAATAAATACTGATATGAAAAAATTAACTCGTCAACCAGGAATCGAACCTCGGGCCTCTGGATAACTATTTCAGTATGCTTCCTCTACACCAAAGACGATTATGATGCAACAGCCAACTTTTACATATTATTCTAATTTTTTATTTATTAGACAGTATTTACTTATGTTGAAGTGATATTTATTTAATATTTGTTTATTTGTGTATACTTTCGTGTCAACATCAGATGTTTGTCCAAATTCCTTTCGGTTACGTATGACAAACTGTAGAAGACAATAGCGTATACTCCATCAAATTTCATTGCCAATGAATTTATTAATTAAATTAAATACTGATATGAAAAAATTAACTCGTCAACCATGAATCAAACCTTGCGCCTCTGGATAACTAGTCCATTATGCTTCCTCTACACCAAAGACGCTTGTGATGCAACAGCCAACTTTTTCATATTATTCTAATTTTTTTTTTATTAGACAGTATTTACTTCTGTTGAAGTGATATTTATTTAATATTTGTTTATTTGTGTATACTTTCGTGTCAACATACGATGTTTGTCCAAATTCCTTTCGGTTTCGTATGACAAACTGTAGAAGACTATAGCGTATACTCCGACAAAATCCATTGTCATTGAATTTAATAATTAAATTAAATACTGATATGAAAAAATTAACTCGTCAACCAGGAATCGAACCTCGGGCCTCTGGATAATTAGTCCAGTATGCTTACTCTACACCAAAGACGATTGTGATGCAACAGCAAACTTTTTCATAATATTCTAATTTTTTTTTATTAGACAATATTTATTTTTGTTGAAGTGATATTTACTTAATATTTGTTTAATTGTGTATACTTTCGTGTCAACATACGATGTTTGTCCAATTCCTTTCGGTTACGTATGACAAACTGTAGAAGACTTTAGCGTATACTCCGACAAATTTCGTTGTCATTGAATTAATTATTTAAATTAAATGCTGATATGTAAAAACTAACTCGTCAACCAGGAATCAAAACTCGGGCCTCTGGATAACTAGTCCAGTATGCTTCCTCTACACCAAAGACGATTGTGATGCAACAGCCAACTTTTTCATATTATTCTAATTTTTTATTTATTTGACAGTATTTACTTCTGTTGAAGTGATATTTATTTAATATTTGTTTATTTGTGTATACTTTCGTGTCAACATACGATGTTTGTCCAAATTCCTTTCGGTTACGTATGACAAACTGTAGAAGACTATAGCGTGTACTCCGACAAATTTCATTGTCATTGAATTTATAAATTAAATTAAATACTGATATGAAAAAATTAACTCGTCAACCAGGAATCGAACCTCGGGCCTCTGGATAACTAGTCCAGTATGCTCCTCCATCACCAAAGACGATTGTGATGCAACAGCAAACTTTTTCATATTATTCTAATTTATTTTTATTAGACAATATTTATTTGTGTTGAAGTGATATTTACTTAATATTTGTTTAATTGTGTATACTTTCGTGTCAACATACGATGTTTGTCCAATTCCTTTCGGTTACGTATGACAAACTGTAGAAGACTTTAGCGTATACTCCGACAAATTTCGTTGTCATTGAATTTATTAATTAAATTAAAAGCTGATATGAAAAAATTAACTCGTCAACCCGGAATCGAACCTCGGGCCTCGGGATAACTAGTCCAGTATGCTTCCTCTACACCAAAGACGATTGTGATGCAACAGCCAACTTTTTCATAATATTCTAATTTTTTATTTATTAGACAGTATTTACTTCTGTTGAAGTGATATTTATTTAATATTTGTTTATTTATGTATACTTTCGTGTCAACATACGATGTTTGTCAAAATTCCTTTCGGTTACGTATGACAAACTGTAGAAGACTATAGCGTATACTCCGACAAATTTCATTGTCATTGAATTAATTATTTAAATTAAATGCTGATATGTAAAAATTAACTCGTCAACCAGGAATCGAACCTCGGGCCTCTGGATAACTAGTCCAGTATGCTTCCTCTACACCAAAGACGATTGTGATGCAACAGCCAAATTTTTCATTTTATTCTAATATTTTATTAAATAGACAGTATTTACTTCTGTTGAAGTGATATTTATTTAATATTTGTTTATTTGTGTATACTTTCGTGTCAACATACGATGTTTGTCCAAATTCCTTTCGGTTACGTATGACAAACTGTAGAAGACTATAGCGTATACTCCGACAAATTTCGTTGTCATTGAATTTTATTAATTTAATTAAATACTGATTAGAAAAAATTAACTCGTCAACCAGGAATCGAACCTCGGGCCTCTGGATAACTAGTCCAGTATGCTTCCTCTACACCAAAGACGATTGTGATGCAACAGCCAACTTTTTCATTTTATTCTAATTTTTTGTTAAATAGACAGTATTTACTTCTGTTGAAGTGATATTTATTTGATATTTGTTTATTTGTGTATACTTTCGTGTCAACATACGATGTTTGTCTAAATTCCTTTCGGTTACGTATGACAAACTGTAGAAGACTATAGCGTGTACTCCGACAAATTTCATTGTCATTGAATTTATAAATTAAATTAAATACTGATATGAAAAAATTAACTCGTCAACCAGGAATCGAACCTCGGGCCTCTGGATAACTAGTCCAGTATGCTTCCTCTACACCAAAGACGATTATGATGCAACAGCCAACTTTTACATATTATTCTAATTTTTTATTTATTAGACAGTATTTACTTATGTTGAAGTGATATTTATTTAATATTTGTTTATTTGTGTATACTTTCGTGTCAACATCCGATGTTTGTCCAAATTCCTTTCGGTTACGTATGACAAACTGTAGAAGACAATAGCGTATACTCCATCAAATTTCATTGTCAATGAATTTATTAATTAAATTAAATACTGATATGAAAAAATTAACTCGTCAACCATGAATCAAACCTCGCGCCTCTGGATAACTAGTCCATTATGCTTCCTCTACACCAAAGACGCTTGTGATGCAACAGCCAACTTTTTCATATTATTCAAATTTTTTTTTATTAGACAGTATTTACTTCTGTTGAAGTGATATTTATTTAATATTTGTTTATTTGTGTATACTTTCGTGTCAACATACGATGTTTGTCCAAATTCCTTTCGGTTTCGTATGACAAACTGTAGAAGACTATAGCGTATACTCCGACAAATTTCATTGAATTAATTAATTAAATTAAATACTGATATGAAAAAATTAACTCGCCAACCAGGAATCGAACCTCGGGCCTCTGGATAACTAGTCCAGTATGCTTCCTCTACACCAAAGACGATTGTGATGCAACAGCCAACTTTTTCATGTTATTCTAATTTTTTATTTATTAGACAGTATTTACTTCCATTGAAGTGATATTTATTTAATATTTGTTTATTTGTGTAAACTTTCGAGTCAACATACGATGTTTGTTCAAATTCCTTTCGGTTACGTATGACAAACTGTAGAAGACTATAGCGTATACTCCGACAAATTTCATTGTCATTGAATTTAATAATTAAATTAAATACTGATATGAGAAAATTAACTCGTCAACCAGGAATCGAACCTCGGGCCTCTGGATAATTAGTCCAGTATGCTTACTCTACACCAAAGACGATTGTGATGCAACAGCCAACTTTTTCATATTATTCTAATTTTTTTTTTATTAGACAGTATTTACTTTTGTTGAAGGGATATTTATTTAATATTTGTTTATTTGTGTATACTTTCGTGTCAACATACGATGTTTGTCCAAATTCTTTTCGGTTACGTATGACAAACTGTAGAAGACTATAGCGTATACTCCGAAAAATTTCATTGTCATTGGTTTATTAATTAAATTAAATACTGATATGAAAAAATTAACTCGCCAACCAGAAATCGAACCTCGGGCCTCTGGATTACTAGTCCAGTATGCTTCCTCTACACCAAAGACGATTGTGATGCAACAGCCAACTTTTTCAAGTTATTCTAAATTTTTATTTATTAGACAGTATTTACTTCTATTGAAGTGATATTTATTTAATATTTGTTTATTTGTGTATACTTTCGAGTCAGCATACGATGTTTGTCCAAATTCCTTTCGGTTACGTATGACAAACTGTAGAAGACTATAGCGTATACTTCGACAAATTTCATTGTCATTGAATTTAATAATTAAATTAAATACTGATATGGAAAAATTAACTCGTCAACCAGGAATCGAACCTCGGGCCTCTGGATAGTTAGTCCAGTATGCTTACTCTACACCAAAGACGATTGTGATGCAACAGCCAACTTTTTCATATTATTCTAATTTTTTATTTATTAGACAGTATGTACTTCTGTTGAAGTGATATTTATTTAATATTTGTTTATTTGTGTATACTTTCGTGTCAACATCCGATGTTTGTCCAAATTCCTTTCGGTTACGTATGACAAACTGTAGACTACTATTCCTGGTTGACGAATTAACTTTTTCATGTCAGTAGTTAATTTAATTAATAAATTCAATGACAATGAAATTTGTCGGAGTATACGCTATAGTCTTCTACAGTTTGTAATACGTAACCGAAAGGAATTTGGACAAACATCGTATGTTGACACGAAAGTATACACAAATAAACAAATATTAAATAAATATCACTTCAACAGAAGTAAATACTGTCTAATAAATAAAAAATTAGAATAATATGAAAAAGTTGGCTGTTGCATCACAATCGTCTTTGGTGTAGAGGAAGCATATTGGACTAGTTATCCAGAGGGCCGAGGTTCGATTCCTGGTTGACGAGTAAATTTTTTCGTATCAGTATGTAATTTAATTAATAAATTCAATGAAATTTGTTGGAGTATACGCTATAATCTTCTACAGTTTAACATACGTAACCGAAAGGAATTTGGACAAACATCGTTTGTTGACACGAAAGTATACACAAATAAACAAATACAATTCCTTACTTGATCATTTTTCTCAAACTCTAATGTGTACAGAGATATTTAGAATTTTAACTTTCAATCTTTAATTGTAAATATTTCAGTGAATATTAGTGTAACAGAGAAATTATAAGTAACAAAATTACAGTAAAACTTAGTACCTACAACTAAACTCCTGATAAATTTTTAGATTTTTCAAATATTAAGGGAGATAGTCAAATTTTGTGTTTTTTCCTCCCTCTTAACCCCCTTTCCCCTCGTCCGATTTTTCCCATTAACGAACTTGACCTTTAGAATACCAAAAGCGACTCAAATATCAAATTTCATTCCAATCGGAATAAAACTGTGACCGCTGAGAGCTTACAGACATTTAAAAAAAGTTCATATATATATATATATATATATATATACATAAAAATTTTAGCGATAGTGATTTTTAACATCTAATAGGTAGGATCGATGGACTTTTGAAGAAATTTTTACGAAATTCTAGGATTGGTGCAAAAACAATAGCTGCATTTCTTGTTTAGGAAATTCGCTAGAAAGCAACATACAGACGAATTGAGGACCATCCTCCTTTTTGAAGTCGATTTCATAAAGTAATAATTATTTAGTTTTAATTATTTAATATGATTAACTGCTCAATTGGAATAAACAAATAAAAAGAAATTGAAAAACAAAACAAAAATAAATTAGTTAACTGATTCTAACAAAATTCGCGCTCTGCAGTAAGGCTCGAACTCGCAACTTTCAAATTTAATACAATTCTCACCCGACTCTCTACTCATTGCGCCACATTTACTTATATCAAGGTTCCAATTTCCCTATACCATATCACAATTTATATTTAGAAACTTGATTAATTTTTTTTTTCCTAAGAAAATCGTAATTACACTGTTGCAAATTTATCCTATTAAAAATAATTTTTCTTCAATCTAAAAACAAGCTTTAATTACGTTTTTTTTCGAGTCAAAAGGTCACTTATTTTTAAACTTTAATCAAGTTTGGTTATGTTGAGAAATTTATTTTTTAACGATTTGATCACTTTAAATTGACTTTGTTCGTGATAAATTTAAGATTATGCTGCTTATTGAGAAGCATTTTGCACTTAAAAATTTGTATTATTATAACTTATACTAAAATATATTCTTATATGGATTATGAATCTATCACGTCCTTTTCAGTTCAGTAGAAACGATCATAATAAATTCTCTGTGATAGATGTTTACATTTTTTCCAATCGGAAGAAAAATAGAACAAACAGTATGCAGACTATAAAGAAAATTAACGATCGTTCTCTGTATATGCCAAAAGAGTGGGAACATATTTTTAAGTTTAATAATTTCAAAAACAACGAGAAAGCTTCTTTCATCATTTATGCTGATATTGAACACGTTTTGGAGCCTATAGCATCAATAGATATCAGACTCATGTACCTGCGGTCGTTACTATTTTAAATGTACTTTTTTAAATGTTCATATGATGATTCCCTATAATAATATCGTTTATACAGAGGAGTTGATGTATGGATTGGTTTCTAACGAGTTAAAGCAGTTTTCTGAAGACCGTGAATCAAAATGTTTGTGTCCGTATGATATAGATTGTCGTATGATACTGATAGTATTGATGATGAAGAATATTTCTTGAAATCCACCAATTGTCATATATGCGAGAAACCGTTCCATATAGCAATTGATATCAAACAATGTTATCGAAGTTCAGACATATTACTTAAATGTCAAATAAACAAGAAGCTAGTCAATTCCGTTGGTATAATATAACTGAAAGGCAACCATACAAACAATAGATATAAATAGACGCTAGTTTACAAATTCGATTTAAAAAATATGTAATAAGTAAAGAAACAAAATTATACAACTTCAAAAGATAGTGAAAGATAATTTGCATTGCACTACCATAACGTCTAAGGTAGATCAGTTAGTAGAGCATTGGTCTAGATTGCCAGATGCCGTAGGTTCGATCCCCATCCTTAGATCCTTAGATATGTTCAGACATATTACTTTAATATCAAATTACTAAAAGCTAGTCAATTTTGTTGGTGTAATATAAATGAAAGGCAGCCATACTAACAATGGATATAAATAGACGCTAGTTTACAATTTAATTTAAAAATATGCAAAGAGAAACTGTTTGTTGATGGAGAGAAAAATTGGAGATCATTTCCATCTTATGCCAGGAAGTGGTGGATATAGAGATGGAACCAATTGTAAAGTACCCCGCCCACGAACATTGTAATATTAATTATCAAGATAGTCATGTGGTTCCTATAGTATTTCATAATATGGCTAATTATGATGAAATATTGGTAGTTCAAGACGTTGCAACAAAGATTGATGGTCGAGTTGAAATATTACCTATAATCAAGGAAATGTATATTTCTTTCACCAAAAATCATAGAGTAATATCAAATTTTAATTTATCGATTCGTTCAGATTCATGAATTCTTCTCTTGACCACCTTGCATCGTATATATCTGAATTTCGTAACATGAAGAATTAATTCTTTGGAATTTTGGAAGAACAATTTCCTGTTGACGACGAAAGGTATAATGCCATATGATTTCAATGATTCATTTGATAAACTTTATAAAACTCCGCCATCCGATATAGATGGTTTCTAAAATCGTTTGGAAGATAAAAGATGTTCTAAGAATCTCTATCGCCATCCTTAAAGCGTTTAGTCTGCATTTTTTTATTTTTTTATTCTATAATGGACATGCAGTATACCTTTACTTATCAAATAGTAAAAATAAAATATAAATTCATAAACACATAATCAACATAAACTAACTAATCTAAAAATTTCAAAATAATAACAAAATGCATGAAAAACATGGGATATTCAAAATGACGTTGTTATGAGTGCGCAGGCTATAGACGATCTTTCCTTATTTTTAAAATATAAGTACGCCGTAACGGCAGGTATGAGTTTTTTCTCATGCGAATTTAACATGGATATTGTATCCTTCATTGCCAGCTTGAGGTCTCTTTTTCTCTACCTTCGGTTCCCTGACAGCTTTGAAGTAAATGTCTTACATCTTCACATCGTCCACACAACACACACTTACTTTCCCCATTCACAAGGAAAATTTTCCCACACAAATCGGTACATTCTAAAATTTGCAATAATTCGCCTCTAGTCTCTATTGGCGCTACGCATATATTTGGCTCCGTCTACACAGTGTGCCAGCTGGCAATAAATCGTCAAACTACTTCGTGCTTGTGCATTATACTTAAAGCTTTAACTATTGCAGCTTTTTTAATTGTATTGCGAATTTAAGATTTACTCAGCACATATTCACCTGCACTTACACATGGTTCATTCAACTTCAATTCATCCATCACTTCAATCCTTTGATATTCTTCTACTTTCAAACGTATTTTCTGTTGGGTCTTTTTGCTTTGGTGTATCCTATTAAAAAAAACAAAATTCTCTTCGAAAAACCACTCGAAGTAGAACGAAGTTATCTCTAGTCTAATGGCACAGTTGGAAGTAGATATTGATACTCCCAGTGTCTACTTATAAAAGCTGAACACAAATTTATTGAGTGCCTTACTATTGAATCCTGTCTTTCCACTCAACCCTCAAATTTCAGCACCATATACTAAAATTGGCATTACCGTAGCATTAAATAAGTTCAAGATAACTTTAACTGGGAAATCTGTATTACTGTAGATAAATTTTCTCACTTGCATTAACGCTTTATTAGCTTTCATTTAAAACTTTTCTGTATACATACTCCATTTTCAATTATGAGCTAAATAAATACCTACCTATGGAAAATATTTAACATTTTCTATCGTATAGTCATTGATTTGATACGTTTCACTGGCTTGAGTTTTCATTTTATTACTCAAAATAAGCATTTTGGTATTTTGAACATTAACTTTCAATTCCGCTTTAGCTGAGTAGACTTCCAATCCTTTTAACCCTCGTCTCATACCACCAACAGAATTTACTAAGATTACTAGGTCATCTGCATACAACAGGATTTTTTTCAGTAGCCCCCAAACACGGTGCTACAGAGTTTATGTGTTCCATGACAGAGCTTAAATTATTTATATACAAGCAGAATAGGATAGCGGATAATGTACATTCTTTCCTGGTCCTCTACATACTTTAAACTCTCTCGCGATTTTATTTCCCTCCAAATAAATATATGCCACACCGTATCTATATAAAATGTATTTAATACTTTTACCATCTCTCTCGGCATACCCATATCAAACAGTTTTTTCCAGAGTAAGCCCAATTTATTCTGTCAAAATCTTTCTGAAAGTCGATAAAGCAGCAGTATAACGTTTTTTCGATTTTCTCTTAAAGATCTATCCATTACAGTTACTGTTACAAATAGGTTATCCATAGGCTCCATACGTTACCCTCCCGGAATCCAGTTTGAAATTCTGTTAAGATAGTAATATTACGTATTCATTCTTGTATCCGGTCAGCTAAAACTTTGGTGTATATCTAATTGATATTGGGTAGTAGACCCCCGTTTTTACCCTCGTCCGATTTTACCCATTAACGAACTTGACCTTTAGAATACCAAAAGCGCCTCCAATACCAAATTTCATTCCAATTGGAATAAAGCTGTGACCGCTTGAGAGTCCACAGACATTTTAAAAATGTACATATATATATATATATATATATATATATATACACAAATTTGAGCGATAGTGATTTATAACATCTAAGAGGTAGGATCGATGTACATTTGAAGGAATTTTTACGAAATTCCAGCATTGGTGCAAAAGCAATAACTTAATTTCCTTTGGAGGAAATTCGTTAAAAAGTTTTAACGACCAAAAGAAAATTTATTCCCCAATTTTTATCTATTTTCGTTAATAACTTGGTTGTTTTTCGTTCTACGACTAAAAGTTTCAAACGAAAGTTGTAGAGAATTTACACCAACAATTGTCTCTGCAAATTTTCTGTGCGACGAATAGTTTGCCCGATATTGCGTAAAAACTATTCGAACCCCTTTTTACAGGATGTTGACCGTGGGATAAGGGTTGCGACCCCACAAACATGGATTTAACTTTCTAACTAACCCCCTCTTGACATCCAAAAAATAAAGTTGCGTGCTATTACAATTGCAAGCTAAGCGGAAAAAAATGGTACATTTGAATGGACTATTAATAATCATATATTGCATATCAATAATTATTTAATTACGAAAGACATACTTCAATTTTTGCTTTTTTTAATTTCATGGGTAATGGCATATTGATCTAACATTCAAATCGGCGGGCAAGGGAAAACCCAGATAAACCTTACCAATCATGTCTTAAAGCTTTAATAATTAAAATATAAATTAACATATTATCCTAAAATCTTACTTAATTATCTGAAATAAATTTACATTATTATTTAGTTTTTACTTTCCCAATCTCAATTCAACGAATATTTTCTTTGTAGTGACTTTGCCAATAATATTATTATTTGTTTATCCATTGGAATATATTTTGAAATTATTATCATTTTCTGACACTGTTCACAGGAGAAATGATTTGTAATGTCAATATGTTTGAATTTTTTGATATATAATAATTGCTATACTATTACATCCTTTATTATTTTCATAAATTAATACTTTATTCTTATTCATTTCTTCTTCAATTAGAATTTACATTTTTTAGAAAAATTTACAAAAATTTTTCGTACGTAATTTCAGTTAGTTGTATCTTTTTAAGTATCTAAAAACTCATTTCAAAGTTGGCCAAAATTTTTAATAGCCTATGTAAAATAAAATCTTTTATTTATGACCCTACTACATATATTTCTAATTTTATACTATATCGGGTGTCATATCTAGAGCACGGTAGTGCGACAGTTTAAGGGGTTTTATGCCTTCGCGCTTACAGTACTATTACTTATCGAAAAATCTGAGTCGATCTGATCCCGAAATAATTTCTGAACGAAAAAAGCTACAATGCTCATTTTTCGAATATATCCTATTTAGGGAATTATAATAGACCGTTTATTCAATCACCGTTTAGGAACAAACAGTTAAAAAGTTATAAATAATATTAAAGAGAACCCTAGGATTTTTCGAAATAAATTCCGATTTTTGCCCCAATTTCCTAGATCGACCTAGAAAACCGTTAAATAGCGGGAATGTCTACAATTTCTGGATTTACACCATCATAATTCCAGGGCCTAGACCATAAGTCCTTAAACGTTGGTATTTGGCATACAGTTAGTTATAGTGCCCAAACCGAAAGGAAAATTATTAAACCACGAAATTTATATCGAGAAATAGAAAATTTTTGTATTTTTGTTTTGATAAAATTAACATAATAAATACATAAGAGATATGGCTGCTCTTGATTGGTCCATATTTCTATATATATATATATATATATATATACTGAATATTTAGTAACAGGTCACTTTTGAGAATTGTGCACGATTTTTTAAGTCATGTGTTTAAATTTAACCCACTTCCCGAAATGCTACAAGGACGCGGTTTCTTGCAATTTGATGCGGTATTGCAGAAACCTAAAATAAGAGTCTTCGGAAAACTAAAATTTTCCCAACGAAACGTACCCAAAAATGGAAAAAACCAAAAAATACCTTTAAGGGCCAACGCACATCAAAAGAGCAAACTGCTTTAAACAGTGCTAGTCAACCTAACACTGTTTTGTTAAAAATAGTACACAGGAAATTACATTGCATACGCACACTGATAAGAAAAACAATTAGTCATGACTGATGCCGTCTGAAGTGTCACCATTTCTCATTAGTTACAATAAAACAAGAATGAATAAATAGTATACTTTTTTTAGTTTTTATACTTTTTTACTTTTTTATACTTTTTTCATATACGTGTGTAATTTTTAAATTTACTTTTATCTGCACGTAATTCACATAATAAAGAAAATATTACATTATAAGTTATACGTTTCTGATTTAATGGATGAACCCATAACTTTTTTTCCTCTTTTTGCTTTAACTATTGTAGAGTGTAGCACAGCCAATTGCAACCTCTTCATCAGATGTCATTTTGATAACAATTTGGTTATAATTTGTGTAAAGTTTGTCTTATTTTGCTTTGACTTGACTAACTAATATGCGCATATATATAAGAAATTGTTTTTAGTTGATTAAAACGAAAATGATTAACGACGACTAACTTGGTTTTGCTCTTTAGGTGTGCGTTGGTACTAAGTGTTTAAATTTAAGCCACTTCGAGACATTTTAGAGAAAGATGTAGATTTTAGATGAAGAAAGCTATGACTGTTGGGGCTGTGTCTGGTGCTCTGGAATCTGAAGCATCTGCTACTATTCTTTCTGCCACACTTTCCGTAGAGGCGGACTCACTACCATCAGAGTCCGCACGTAAAGATGGATGGAGGTCCGCAAAGAAGAGGAGGAAGATGAAAAGCGGCCTTAAACCACCACCAACTTAATAAAGGTAAACTAGTTATGGCGAGTTTCATCCAAATTAATTTACACCACAACGGAGCAGCCGCAGCAATTTTGAGCAAAAGGTTAGCTTTCGAAAATATTAACATTGCTCTGGTGCAAGAACCATATATATATATATGTATATATATATATATATATATATATATATATATATATATATATATATAGGCATCATAGGTCTAAATGGGTCGTGGGTTCAAATTATTTCCGCGACCAATAATCCCCGAGCTAGGTGTCTTGACGCAGTACCTATTCCGCACCTGTGTGGCAGAGATATTGCAATGGCCTCGGTGAAGGTTTATATCTTGGGACAAGAGAGGGATGTGATTCTGTGCTCAGTGTATTTTCCGTTCGACTCCTCCTCCTCCAATAGAGGTGGAAACTGTGGTTGAATTTTCTGAGTCTCGGGGTTTGCCATTGATCCTTGGCGGCGACGCAAACTGGCACCGCAAGCAATGGGGTAGTTCCGACATAAATGCTAGGGGTCGGGCTCTCCTGGAATTCATTTCGGCTAACGGTCTGGAGATTGTCAATAGAAGCATATCTCCAACCTTTATGAATAGAATTATGTCAGAGGTCATTGATATGACTCTTTGTTCTCCGAGGCTGTTACAGTTTCTGTAAGGGTGGAAAGTTTCAAAAGAACCTTCTCTATCTGATCTTAGACACAGTATCTTTAATATGCTCACCAACCCGTGTACCGTAACCTCTTATCGCAATCCCAGACGCACTGACTGGGATGCTTACAGGCAGGAGCTCTATGAGCTACTTGCCGGGCGTGCGAATGTGTTGCACACGAAGGTAGATGTAGAATCTGCGATTAGTGTACTTCAGGATGCCATGATTTTGTCGTATGAAAACAACTGCCCTGCAAGTGTTACTACCGGTTCTAGGGATGGTCCGTGGTTTGATAGAAATTTTGGTATACTACGCCATGACACAAGAGAATCCTTCAACAAAGCGAAAATGATTGGTCTGGACTCGGACTGGTTAATATTTAGGGAGAAGCAGCGAAAGTATAGAAGGTCAGAGAAAAATTCGAAAAAAAGACTCCTGGAGAGAGCTTTGTGGCAACTTTAACATGATGCCCGCTCTCTTTAGATTGCAAAAAGTAATATCCAAGGATAATACTGCAAAGCTGGGTTGCCTCGAATTAGCAGGTCACTCACTTACAAAGTCTGAGACCATCACGCATCTACTGTCCACGCATTTGCCTGGCTTCACCATGGGAGAACCGGACGACCAGAGGTGTGATGGTGGAAGGGCAAACAGGCAGGATTGGTTCACGGCAAAACTCATCGTAAGCATTACAAAAATGAGATGAGCTGTGGCTATATTAGCTCCTTACAAGTCTCCGGGCACCGACGGCATCTTCCTGGCACTGCTAAAACAGGGCTTGGATATAATTGTTGGAAGGTTCAAAGAGATCTTGAAAACATGCATACCTTTTGGCTTCATACCCAGGAAATGGGAAGAATTCTGTGTGGTATTCATACCAAAACCTGGACGCCCAAGCTATGGCGACGCAAAAGACTTCAGGCCGATTAGCCTGATGTCATTCTTGCTCAAAACTGTTGAGCGGCTAATAGACAGGCATATTCGAGATACGAGTCTTATAGAGAGACCGCTTTCAAAGTGCCAGTTTGCTTACCAAGCCAGCTTTTCTGTTCATGCTGCACTTCATCGACTAGTCGGGTCGATAGAAGGGGCGCTCTCAGAAAAGGCAATGGCCTTACGGGTCTCCACTAAGTGAGCGCGGGGTAGAGGACATCTTGGTAAGAAGCATCTTCAACATGCACAAAGTGAGGTGTATTACGACAACTGTAGGGGGCAATCGGTTGGAGGCTTTATGGGTAAAGGGTGTCCACAGGGTGGAGTTTTTCGCCATTACTGTGGTGCCTCGTCGTGGATAGCTTACTAACCGGTCTCAAGAATTAGGGGTAGTTGCTGAAGGTCAAAGACAGAGACGAGGGCACTATCTATGATCTGATGCAACAAGCGTTCTCGTACGTGAAGCGCTGGTGCATTGGCAAAGAACTCTCTGTCAAAACGGAAAAAATGGGCTGTGTACTGTTTACAAGGAGACGAAGAGTTGCTCAACGAATGATCAGCATATCTGGGATTCAAATTACACAAACCAGAACGGTTAAGCATCTGGGAACCATCCTCGATGCAAAACTGAACTGGAGTGATCATTTGGATTGGAGACCAAGGCAATTAGTGTCTTCAGGATGTGAAAAGCATTTTGACAGTCTTGGGGACTCCAACCTCACATGGTGCATTGGTTATTTACAATGATCGTAAAGCCAATGCTCACATTTGGCTGTGTAGCACGGTGGACAAGAACTCTGTGGCTGTAGCCAGGCAAAAATTGGATCACCTGCTCAGAGTCGAATGCCATAGTGTCACTGCAGCCATGGAAACAACTTCTACTGCTGCACTTCGCGCGCTTCTAGGTATTCTGCCGATTCATTTAATGATTCAGGCAGAGGCCGTGACAGCTGTCTATCGACTTAGGAGTTGCAGACAGTGGTACTGTACGGCAAACACAGTTCATGCAAGTATATTGAACATGTTGGACTGTGACTCCACTTGTGGAAATGGCACAGGATTCCACTGTTCCGGTTCATCGTTTTTCGACCGCAAAATACGGGTATTCGTTCCCTCCCGTGAGGAATGGAAACGAGATGTACCTAACTTTTCACCCCCTCCCGGACCATGTCCTTATACGGATGGGTCAAGGGCCGGAGATTTATCTGGTGCGGGGGTTAATTGGACCAAGAATAGAGGAATCGATTCCTGTGGGTCAATATGCGACGGTTTTTCAATCGGAAATCTTCGCCATGCTGAGAGGTGCCCAGATTTGTAACATGAAAGGTTACAATGGGACACATATCAGCATCTTCTCATCTAGCCAGGCAGCACTTGGGGCCCTTGAGGCGTCAAGATTCCAATCGAGGATAGTCCAAGAATGCTTCGAGAAGCTGAACCGCCCCGGCACTGAGTAACACAGTTAGGCTAATCTGGGTACCGGGTGACTCTGGCGTTAAGGGGAATGAAGTAGCGGACTCGTTGGCACGAGAGGGGTCATCTCAAGCGCCCCTTTTACCTGAGCCTATCATTCCCATTGCAAGATGCTCCGTAATTTACCGAATCAAGAGGTGGCTGAAACAAGCTCATCTCGATTACTGGGACCTTGCGCAGGGCATGCGACGGGCCATGTTGTGAATAAACACAGCTAGGCTATTCGACTGTGCTCGATTGAAACTAAAGAGAATGCAGTTGAGAAGGGTGGTGGGGCTTTGACAGGACACTGTCGATTGAACTGCAACCTACATAACTTGGGGATCTCTGATGATCTTGAAGGACCTGTATGGAGGACGATGAAACCTCCATACATGTTTTATGCACCTGTAGAAGCCTGCAGGGTGTCAGATATAGAATGTTTGGGTCCGAAACTTTGGATCCATCAATCCTAGGAGCAATCCCGGCAGAGAAGTTGTGGGCCTTCTGTGTGGCATCTGGCCTCAACAGAATCCTATAGCTTCATCTGCTTAAAATGGCACCTCTTGTCCGGAGGCGCCTCGCCTTCGGGTGGCAGGTTGATCTCTGGGAGGGCACTGAGGACCCCTTGGTCTAGGTGCTAGGAACCCGTATGCGGTACCCCTCTTTCTGATTATTATTATTTGTTTGTATCAATAAGGGGACATTTATTCCAATATTATAAGCTTTTATTTAGTTTCACCTGTCCCGGTGCCTGTTATGAAATCTTGCAAGTTTTTAAGCTTTTATTAGCGAATTTCCCCCAAAAAAAAACAGGTATTGTTTTTGTACCATTGTTGGAATTTCGTAACAATTTCTTCAAATGTCCATCGATCATACCTGCCAGGTATCAAAAATCACTATCGTTAAAATTGATATATATATATATATATATATATGTATATATATATATATATATATATATATATATATATATATATATATATATATATATATATATATTATAGGAGGGGATAATCTTCGAAAGACTTCTGGTCAATAAACATTGCCACGGAGAGTGTCGGATTCATATCGACTAAGAAACCCCCTTTCATAGGGCCCTCAGGAACCGCGTTAGAACTACTTCTGAGAGACACTTCACAGTTCCTAAGTATTCAGGCCATTCTTAAACCGACCGCTTACGTGCCTCGTTTTCCTTGACGCTCATAACATTCTCGCAGAACAGGATGAAAGCTCACCACTGTTCTTCACTCTCTTAAATCCTACATATTAGAACCCTTAGGTCCAGGTGGTCGGTATCGAGGGCCCTGTAAAGCACCTTCCGCTGCTCATCCCAAGCTGAACAAATTGTGAGTGTGTGCTGGGCCGTATCACTGAGATTTTCACAGTGAAAACATTATGAGGACTGGAGCTTGTCGATCCTATGCAGGTATTCGCTGAAACAACCACGTCCGGTGAGCACCTGCGTCACCTGCGTCGGAGAAGATCGGCAGAATCGCCTCGTACTTGTTTCCCCCCGATCAATGGGTTTTGGAGTCTTCCAGACTATGAGAACTCCAGTTCCTCCTTAATATGTCTTCGATGCGGCCTTATAATACCTGGTTCCACGCCCACCCTCTCTGCGACGAAGGTTTCGGACCACCCAGAAAAGTTGGCTCTGCTTGGTCGCAAGAAGATCAAGCGGCGCAGCATCGTGAGATACAGTGCGGTAGCCCTGAACTACCCAGTGAGCAACCCACCGCTGTATCCGCTCCAACGGAGGCTCCATAGAGTATGACGGAGTGAATAACGCCGCTATATAGGCGCCTTTTCTGCTCGGTAGGTCCCTTGAGATAAGGCATCAAGCGACCCAACGATGAAGCCATCGTGGAAGCCTTCCTGGCTACATTCCGGAAATGATCCTAGTATAAACAGGTGCCATCCAGTAGAAAAACGAGGTATCTCTTATTTTTTTGAGAAGCAAAGCGACTGCCAAAAATCGTCACGTGTGTTTTTGGGACCGACCTTCTACTGTTGCTATGAAAAACAAAATGTATGATAACGGTTGGCCTGCTGGTTTTCCCCGCTTTCCAGTTTCCAGCCAGCTGGAAAGCATCCCGATTTAATACAATCAGATAGGCAGCCCCGAACGCCGTCTGACATCTCAGGGGACACAAGTTTCCAATTCATCCGGAGATTCCGTCTGGACCAGGAGCCCCATTTTTTGCCGTGGACTTCCTCAACGTCTGGCTGAGTTCTTTATCTGTAATGGCCAGATCCTCGGGCCGGTGATCTGGAAGACCTAGCCTCCATATGTGGTTTCTAGGCTCATTTGCTCGGTTTTGGGGGCCATGGAGTTTTCAGTTTGTCAAAAACTATTTTGTAAGGCCGACCCTAGCGGTCGGCCTCGATTGTTTTAAGTAGCTCGTTCCAAGTTGCTTTTGCTCGCCGTATCTCGATCTTTAGCTCCAGTCTTGCTGCCCTGCAGGAGTCATAGAGCTGCGCTTTTTTATTTGGCCCCCTTTGACGTGCTCGTAGTCTGGAGTATTTTCTCCTCTCCTGAGTGCACTGTTTTCGTAGGGCAGAAATATTGGAGTTCCACCAATAAACTGTTCTCCTATTACCTCCCCCTTTTACACCGTCATCCAGCCAGGATCGTTATCTTAGCCGATGCCACTACTAGGTCTCTGTTCATTTTTGATACGTTCCATCTCACTAGTCCGCATCTCTCAGTGTTGATGGTGGTATGGTGGTCCGCTAAGGATAGTTGAATATAGCGGTGATCAGAGAGGGGCTCAATTTCCTTGACGACTCTCCATTGGGTCACCCTGACAGCGGCTTGCGGAGCAGCCCGTGACAGGTCCACTATGGATTCGTCCTGCCATCTCACGCAGGTGGAAACATTGCCTCAATTAGCTGTTGATTCACTTGTGGACACAGTTTTATTCCGATTTGAATGAAATTTGGTATTTGAGTCACTTTTATTATTCAAAATTTGGCATATTTCCCTTAATATTTGAAAAATTGAGAAATTTATCAGGAGTTAAATTGTAGGTACTAAATTTTACATGTTCAAACATTTAACTCAGTTAGTTGTTTCAATACTTTTCAGTCGAACATAGAATCTCCTCCTTCTTTTTTTGGAGTTGGTTAAAATTTGTGTCGATTTTGTCATTTCCACAGAAAGTCTACTTCTATAGGATAACTATAAAATTATTTTATTAAAATTTTCTTTTAATTTTAAAATGTCTATTTTGATTGTCGTTTCCATAGTAACTATAAACTATAATCGTTATATATCGTTCTATTTTGGCTATTAATCAATTTAATTTTTGCAAATCCTAAAATCATATCAGATATTATATTTCATTTTGATTACACTAAAATTATGAAAATTTTAAAAATATACTAAGAGAAAACTTAGGAAATAAATTTCAATCAAATTTTTTCTTACATTTAATCAATTGACCTCTCTTAAATTTTCTTGGTAAATAGTGTACCGACCTTTTTTACATTTATGTTTTTGATCGGATTTACTTCCAACGGAGAAATTCAAAAATATCGTTAATTGTCTAACTAATTATGTCAACCTTGCCTAGATGATATTTCTCAAACCTGTCTTGCAGATTGTAAACTTTGTGATACATTTTCTATTATTCTTGTCTCTTGTCTGTTCCATTAGTGATGCACAATTTTGAAACTGACCCTTGCGTATGATATTTTGCTAAAAATATCTAAGCTAAAAATTAACAAAAATAATTAGAACCAATTTAATGATTTTTATGTATTAATTGATTCTTTAGTGTTTCAGCTGTTAGGGCTTCTTCACTTAAAACTTAAAATAATTATAATATTTTAAATACATAACTACAAAATTTTTTAGGAAATTACGTTTTAATATTTATAATAAATGAGATCGTTCATTATTTATCATATTTGTGAATTTCCTCCAAAGGAAATGCAGCTATTGCTTTTGCACTAATGTTGGTATTTCGTAAAAATTTCTTCAAATGTCCATCGATCTTACCTATAAGATGTTAAAAATTTAATACACTATCAAGCTAGAAGTGAAGCTGACTGACACACTGATCTATAAAAACCTAACCCACTTCTTGACATGCTAGAAAGATGCGTTTTTTGCATTCGACCCGAAATTACTTGAAACCGACGAGAAAAATCGGAAAACTTTAATTTTTGCATTGCCATTCCCTTTAAAATGGAAAAAATGCTCCAAAAATTACCCATTTACCACTTTACATGCTAGAAAGATGCAGTTTTTTGCATTCAACGCAGAATAACTGCAATTTAATCGGTTGATTCGAAAAACGTAATTTTTTAGAGACCTATCTATGCGCAGCACCCCAAACCCTCCATCCTATAACCACTTTCCTCAAAACATTTTCCCCTCGAAAAAAACCCTAAAAATTCTTCCCCTCAAAATTCCGCCCCCCAAAAAATCTCCTCTCCCCTATTAATTCTCTACTGGTAAGTACTTTTTGGTATTTGTTTCAAGTTTTTTTTACAATTCAAGTAAGGTTACTTTCTGTGACAGTAAGGCAAGGGGCGAAGGGAGGCGAAGGGGGGGGGGGCTCTGCTGCCCTTGCGAGCAGAGCAAGTATATACATATATCTATTTATATATTTATTTATATATATATATATATATATATATATATATATAACCTATAATATATATATATATATATATGTATATATATATATATATATATATATATATATATATATATATATATCAACATATGTACTTTTTTTTTGAAATGTCTGTGGACTCTCTTGCTGTCACAGTTTTATTCCAGATTGGAATCAAATTTGGTATTTGAGGCGCTTTTGGTATTCTAAAGGTCAAGTTCGTTAATGGGAAAATCGGAAGAGGGAAAAGGGGTTTAGAGGGAGGGGGAAACACAAAGTTTGGCAATATTTGAAATGATTAATATTTGAAAAATCGAAAAATTTATCAAGAGTTAACTTGTAGGTACTAAGTTTTACTATAATTTTGTTTCTTATCATTCTTCTATTACACTAATAGTTTCATAGAAATATTTACAATTAAAGACTGAAAGTTAAAATTCTAACTATCTCTGTTAAAATTAGAGTTTGAGAAAAATAATGAAGTAATCAATTGTAGCATCTTGATTTTTTACAACTTTACTTGTTATACATTTGTCAATTATTCTAATATTAAGATAGATATTTGATATTTTGTGTTTGTTTGACATGAATACATAAAATATATTTTATTAAAAATTCTTAAAAACTTTTTTTTTAAATTCAACCGACTTCAAAAACACAAAAACTCATAAAGTTAAAAATAACAATATTCAGATTTAATCCAAAAGACAATTCTTGTTCAAACCTATTACGTATAATGTTTATGCCCAGAATATGTTAATGTATAAGATATATTAAGTTTATTCCCGACTTTGTTACGCTTAAAAATATTGATCGTATTGATGAATGTTTGCTATATGTGTGCATAAAATTCGGCCATTTCCACACGTCCGCCTGCCTGTCTGTGAATACGATAACTCAAGAACGAAAAGAGATGACGAGCTGAAATTTTTTTTATTAAATAATATTCATTTTAAAATAAACAACATTTGTTTGAAATTTTTTTTCATAAACTCAGTAGTTTTCTCATAATTTGAGATTAAATGTTCCTCGGAAAGCGAATTGTTAATAACTCGAATACGCAGAATTGTTAACAATTCAATCATTAATATACAACTCAGTATGTACTGGGTATTCAAACAACTAATTGACTTAGTTTTTACATTAATTGTAATAAAATATTATTATTGGTAAGACGTGCTACCTACTGATCGGTTTGAAGGGATCTTCTCATCAGATTATGACTTGATGACAATGGGACTACATCGAGAGTATATTCTTACATATAAAACAAGAGTTTAGAAAATCGATCCACAATTGGCAGAGAAATCGGTGAACGTACATTTATAAAAAATACATACAGTCGAACATAGTATCTCCTCCTTCTTTTTTTGGAGTCCGTTAAAATTTTTGTGAATTTTCTAATTTCCACAGAAACAATAGCTTACTTCTAAAAAATAACTATAAAAATATTTTATTAAAATTTTGTTTCAATTTTGAAATGTCAATTGTGCTTGACATTTGATTATATATGTCGGAGTAGCATTGAGAGCATGGTCGTTTGAACCAGTATATATGTTGTCAGGCGTTGTTGTTTTTATTAAATACAAACACTTACCAATTTCCAATAGCACACTGAAAACTGCATTTTCACAAACACTCAATAGTCCCCAATAATACCCGGTGTCCCGCACTTTCACAATCAGTAATTACAAATAGTTGGTTCAATCTACGACACAGTAAGTTGGCTCCAGTTAACAATACAGATACAACATGAATAATACTAACAAATGCCATACCACGGTTATCTCATCAATAAACATAATTAATTATACTAGTCCAAAAGGGCTACCAACAATCCAAACGCTATCTCCATGTGAACTTTAAGCAGAGTTCAGTTGATACTAATACGCAACTGCACGATACGGTCCGTACTGGGGTGCTGTCCTCTCAGAACTGAAATCCTGCTTCCTTTTTGAAACTCACCCCCCTTTCTTGATGTTTGTAAAAATATTGGAAAGTGGTCATTCTATTACTACATTATATTTATGTACCATCTCTGGTATATCACAAAAAATAGGTTTATTAACATCCGTACCGTACAATTTGCGTCTAAGAAGAGGCCACTCGTGCCCCTTCAACCGAACCCTTACTTACTGTGTTAATTGATAATCTTAAAGCAATTATTCTTTATTGCACTTTTAGACAATTTATTTTATTCTAAGAATATATAAGTATCGATAATATCTAATTTCCGGACCTCTATGTCTGGAGGATCCTTTATGTCGGACATACTATAATAAAATAAACCTTTTCTTAAAAAATAGTTTCTTTGTACTTATAAATGTAAGTGTAAAACTGTAAACATATAGATGGAGAGAAATGTTCGAACAGACGTATCCATAAATAAAAAAACACATTTATTCCTTTGACAAATGTACGATTCCGACATATATATATATATATATATATATGTATATATATATACATATATATATATATATATATATATATATATACATATATGTATATATATATATATATATACATTTATCACATACAAATATTGCCTATATACATATTTTAATATGAAAAATTCTCTGAGGGAAACGTGTATGATAGACAACCACCGAGATGATTACATGAGTATTCCGTTTTTTGAAGTACAGAACACAAAAAATGTACAGATTTTTTACTAATATGGAGAGAATAAATTTAACATTTTGTGTTTGTCCATTAATAAACTTTTGTCCGTTCTTAATAATATGATGAGCTGTAGTTATTTTAAAGGTTATGCATGTTATTAGACAAAATCGATTCAAGTTTTATGGAAGGTTTAGAGTAGGCTGTGTAACGATTTGACCCTCAACTTGATTTAAAACGGGTATATTATATGCATTACATGTATATAATACATGTATATGTATATATATTATAAAGATTATTTGTATTGTATTTAGTCCATGTGGGGCTGAAAATTATTCCATGGTATTATTTAATAAAATCCTAATTTTCTGTCAGTATACTATTTTTATTAATAGCTTGAAGAATTCAACAATTCAAGAGTATGCTCATTTCATGCGGGGGACATAATAGTAGCTCAGTGAGTGCGGTGTATACCATCAACCATCAAACGTTTTGAATATATTTTTCTTGAAATAAAACACTGTGAGGTTTTTTTTTTATGCTGTCCCTTATAAGTATTTCCCGCGATTTGATCTGATATTTGTTTTCCGGCCCACAGTCTTGGTCAAGTTACTCATAGCTGGTTTAGAGGGACCACAAAATTTAAAATATGTGTCTCAATATTAGTAAATAAAAAATGTATCATGAGTATAGTTAAAGTAAATTTATTTTATACAAATTTGCTTTATCATCTGAAAATAGAAGATTGTCTCGTGTATTCCTTAAAATTTGTTTCAATGATTTAATTAACTCCAACCCATTTAGTAGAATTGGTTAATTATTTAATTGGTATTTTGTCCACTTCTCGCTGTCGTATTCGTACCGATTTAAAAACTTGTAGATATATGATGACAATAAAGTAATTTGGTATTACCTAGATGAACTTATCATGAAATTCGAAAGTATTCCCGGATATACAATTTCCATGGGAGCGTTTAGAATCCAATTGTAGCACAACGTAGAATATACGCATGTACACTCCCGTTCAAAAAAATGCAACCAGTTCAAACATTCTAAGCGTTGCGGTAGAATGTGACCTACTGGTTCAATTTTTATGAAGGGAGTGTATTTCTGATACGGTGATTGTTTTTGGTAATATTCTCATGAGAGTAATTTTAACATAAACTTAACATAAACAATTTAGTATAATTTCATAGCGTATCAATTCATTCAAATTAATTTTTTCAAATTTTTCTGTTTTTTTTGTATACAAAATTATTTTATTCTGGCATTTTAACGAGTGATAGGATCCATCTAATGCACTAGAGTGAATGTAGTTTTCACTTAATTTAAACATGAAAAATCAAAGATGAAAATTTAAAAACCGTTATTATTTTATTTCTAAATTTTAGATTATGTATATAAAAAATGAATCGATTATGAGTTGTAATTATTCTAATATGGTTATTTAAAAATCACCCAAATTTATGATTGCCATGTGTGACATTCAGTCAAGGGGTGGCGCTAGCCGTGGTTTAATTTTACTAGCCAAAAAAAATGTTTATAATGTATTTAGTTGAAAGAACAAATTTATGGTTGATTGTGAATGTTCAGATCGACAGCACAACTTTTGTACTGGGCTTAGCTTATTTTCCACCCTCAAGTAATATAAATACTACATTGGATATGTTTAATGAAATGCTGTTATTCATTTGAATGGCACAATCAAATAATATTGTTTTAGTCGGGGATATAAACTCACATATAGATAACTTGGGATCTCTAGATACAGAAGTATGTTGTGACGCATGCATGAATAATAAACACGCATTTTTTGACAAAGTTATCATCTCCAAGGGTAAGAAGCTTATGGAGGAGCGTAAATTTTCAGTACTAAATTGGCGCACTCCGAGTGATACTCCTGCTCAATACACCTACATTAGTACCACAGAAAAATCGATAATAGACTTGTGTTGGGTAAGCATACAGTTTTTTTCTTATATTCTAATTTGATGCCGTGACACAGGCACCAAATTAGCAACAAGCAACATATCTCTGAATCCATGTCCCAGAGATAGTTACGATTAGCTAATTCATACTGATGATGACTACATTGTAGCCGAAATACGTATTTATAAAATACAAACAAATGTTCTAGGAATAGGGGAAAAATTTGAAATATAATTATAATAATTATATATGGAAATATGGACCAATCATAGAGCAAGATATCTCTTATGCGTTTATTATGTAAATTTTATAAAAACAAAAATGCAAAAATTTTTCATTTTCCGATATAAATTTCGTGGTTTGATAATTTTCCTTTCGGTTTGGGCACCATATCTAAACTGTATGCCAAATAACAATTTTTAAGGGCTTATGGTTTAGGCCCTGGAATTATTATGTTGTCTTTCCAAGAATTATGCCTGTGTCCATTTTTTTGGGGTTTTTGAACGAAAATCAGTTTTTTACTGTTTATTCCTTAACGGTGATTGAAAAAACAGTCTCGTACAATTTCCTTTATAGGATGTATTCAGGAAATGAGCACTGTAGCTCTTTTCGTTCAGAAATTATTTCGGGGTCAGATCGACTCTGATTTTTCGGCTAGTAATAGTAATTAATCTCGGCCTGTCGCACAGCTGTGCTCTAGATAAATCAAAAACCTCAAAGCCAACACCACCCTGGATCAATAAAAAAATTTGCAAAGTTTTGAAGTCGGTACGAGACCAATAGCTCTATTTCCTTTCAGGAAATTCGCTAATAAATATAAACATAACATTCAGTGAAAAAACTAAAAATACAACACCAACATAAGTTTATCAATAAATCTTCCGGAAACAAGAGCAGGATACCAACAGTACATAAAAATCTATGTGGATGGCTCGAAGAAAACACTATCGGCGGCTTGTGCTTTTACAACACAAGATTATGATCACAAATGCAAACTACCATTACATACTTCTAACTTCACCGCAGAAGCTGTCTCTATATACAAAGCTCTAAAATACGCTGAAAAAGATGAGGATAGTAAGAAATTGATTGTAATTACAGATTCCATGAGCGCAAAAACGTCATACAAAATAATTCAAATAACATATCCATAATTAAAAAAATCGAATACCAAACACACTAACTACTCAATAAGGAAATCTTGTACACATATCTAAGAGTCCCAGGTCATTCACGGATCCTAGAAATGAACATGCTGATGCAGCAGCAAACGAGGCGCATGAAACAGGAACATCAAAAAAAGATCCATAAAGTACGACGTTCTCAAGTATATAAAACAAAAATTGAAAGAAAAAGGCAACAACGACTAGAAAAACGTCACCAACAACAAACTCAGAAAAATGAAAAGCGACACAAGCCTGTGGATAGCCTCAACACAACTTGACCGATAATATCAAAAATACTGACACGACTGCGACTTGGCCATTCAAAAATAACAGCACTTGTTATTTGATGGCGACTTAGCCATCAGCACTTGTTATTAGGGGGTCCAAATCCTGTTTAAGTAGTGGTGAATCCGTCATCGTAGAGCACTTCTTGACGATTTGTTAAAAGTTCACCAACCAAAGAACAACACATAAGAAAACAGGCCACATCGAGGAAATCCTAAGCGATATCGCCAAAAACAATGCAAAAGTTCTCAATTTTATCAAACAAACCAAGTTTCCAAATCAGATATAATCAAATAGTATGTATTATTATTTTATGAGTTTAACTGTATGAATGACTTTTTCTGTTGGAAATACAGTAGAGTTAATATATTTAAAAAAAAGATAAAAAACCTGAATGTATTCAATTACACCATTTTTAATGCCAATAAAGAACGCAATTTTACTGGGTGGTAGAGTATTACATATGTAGAGATGGTTGCATGCAAACAAAATGAATTTTTGCGTCTCCCAATTTTAATTTGATTTTACCGATAAACAAGGAATAACTTTTCCTAAGTTTGGAATCAAGTTCTCAATAAGAAAACCTTCCCAGGCAAGTATGAAACTCGAAAACTTGGTCAGGCCTAAGAGTGCGGATTTTATACGGACAGATCTAAGTTCAGGGTCAAGTAGGGTGTGGGGTCTACTTGAAAGCCCAGACGAAAGTTTAGCATTTCGACTGCGTATATCAAGTGAAGGCCATAAACAATGTATCTGCATGGGTAAGGTTGTACACTCTAACATGCAACGATAACGCTATCCCCTCTGATAGCCCTGAAGCTGCGATAAAATTCTTCAACTCGGTCTATCTATCTTCTAAGGTAGATAGACCAGGACTGCTGATTATCTCTGCATGAGCTATCTACAATTGTAGATGTAAACCTAATCAAAGGTACATTGCTGTGAGTTGCAAGCCGACGAATTCGCTGGAAATGTGCCAATGCTCTTTGACGCACAAGTTTTACCATTTACGTACTGCAAGCTACTCCTGAATGAAACCAATAAAAGAAAGGTCGCTATTAAGTGGAGAGAGAAACGTACTTAGTGTACTGCAAGGCAAACATGGTCAGAGTATAATCGGAGGGATTCCGAAGATATTATTTCCATTCAAAGGCTCACTATTAGCAATATAGTAGCAGCCATTACAGAGCACTGGCTCGAAGGAAAACATGATGAACATTGAGCATACCATTGTACCAAGACTATTGCAGAAGCTACCACAAAGAAGAAAAATGGGCAACCCTCTCATTACCCGCTTCTCCGCCACGTTCTTACTCTTGCTATTAGAAGACTGTCACACTTGTGGCAGCCATTTTTTGGCGACCTCCCGGACCTAAAATCCATCGACATCAAATCTCTACTTCTGTGCTGGAACAGCTTCAATTGGTCCACGGTTGTGCCTTCTTGTGGGATCTTTTGCCCTTTTCAGGTAGCACAATGGCATAGGTGCATCTCTCCCGGAAAGCCACTGCAACCTTACCTAGCTGTTAACAAAGAATCCATTATCTTTGGCCATAGTCATAGATCAAAGATATATTAGGACTTCTTCCCTTATACTCAAATACGGGTTAAGTACGTTCTAGACAAAAGGTGATAATCTGAAACTCAACTGCCAGTTTCAATCTAATTATACAATATTCATTAAATGTGTATATGATATAATATTCATTAAATTATACAATAGTCATTAAATATTATAGTCGGAGAGCTGTTGGCGATTTTTTTAAATATCTAAGATAAACAAATTAATGTGAACAACACCTGCAAAAGTTTTTTCCCTAGGATAATTTCTAGCAGCTTCATTATTGAAATCTACTACGTATATGACAATAGTAGGTCTGTTATAAGAGTGATATATAACTTGCTAGCATTTGTGTATATTATGCAATTTTGTCAATTACACACAAAAATGGAAGCAAGTTGTATAACACTCTATAATAGACCTGCTCTTGTTATAGAAAAGGTGAATTTTCAAGTTACAATGACTTGAAAGTATACCACATTTATTGAGATTAACATTTTAATTTTATTAGTTGACGTTTAATAATTGTTAAAAATTTAAGTTCTCTACTAGTGTTTAAGGGTAATTTCCATTCTCGGTCACATTAGAAATAAGAACGGTTTTGACCTATGTTTCACTCGCTATTTCCTTCCTCTCGGCATCATTTTGCATTATTGACTCAGTTCTGCACGAATTGGGAGTATTGGGAGCAATGCATAGGAATTAATGATCGACACAATCACAAACTTTTTCATGGTAAAACATTGAAAGACATTGTGGATGAATTATTATGTAGAGCAATTTCCACAAGGTCAAAAACTTAAAAAAATATTAATTAAGAATGAGAGTGAGACGCCTGAACTAACTCAAATTGAAAAGTCCAAATAGCATCCACCCAAGGTTTGTATACGTTTGTGCTCTATTCATAGCCGTATCGTTGAGACCTAGATTTGTTTAGACATAAAGCTCAGTTACGAATTTATATGCGCTCACAATTTAATGTGCCAACATTAGATGTCGCACCATATACTTATGAAAAGAATAACCTATATATGATACATAACGATTGCGTATATATCGTTCTTTATTTATTATAATTTATAACACAAAACATACATAACATCGAAGAGAATTCTATAGTATTCTGCAGCGTGAGAGCTAGATGGGGCAGTAGGACAGGGGGAGAAAACTGAACGCTGATTGGTTGCTAGTGAACGGTTGTGATGTGCGCTACACATCCTCACAACATGCGTCTGCCTTGTATATATATATATACATTTTCGTTCTATGAATGTACCATGGTTGGGAGAAGTGAGCTTGTATGTGGTACTCATTACTTTATACAGCTTTTACAGATTTTCAGTGCTGAATTCACTTTTGCACTCGAAGAACCAGCCCAAAGAACAATATATAAATATATTTATTATTACAAAACTCTTATTTGTTATTGCACTCTATTTGCAACCGAAATTTTTCATATCCACAAAATAAAAGTAATTAATGCTGTTAATATATATAAATAATATTTGTTAACTAATTATAAATGAAAAAAATATTGTGTGGAATTTTTAAATAACTGTGCATAAATATATATATTTTTTATAATAAATAGTTCAATAAATTATTAGTTGCAGTGATATTTTTTTTTTTTTATTCAAATTTTCATTTATATTTAATTGTTGTAGTTTTTAGATTTTATATAAATCGAATTAATTTTTAGGTCACTAATAACTAAAATTAAATAATTAAAATACAATAATTAATGAATTAATTAATAAAACGCATACAACACAATTCCCTGAAAGCAAACTATATAAGTAGGAATAAATTTTAATATATAAATACATAAAGTTAATTAAAGTCTTCCTTAAGAAAAAGAGGTATAAATTATTATTAATATAAATACAAACCAATTATATATTTTATAAAGAAAGAACAATTATAAATTCAAATCTAATGTATTAAAGACATCCAAATATGTTGTTAAAAATCTATCGTTAAACTAAATACATCGATTTAAATTATAAAAAAGAATAAATGTTCCTAATAAAAAAGTGTGTTATAAATTTTGCAATAGTTAGTTAAATTTTAAGTGTTAAATTTTGTTTATAAATTATTCTGTTGTTTGATAAACAACACCCACCCACACCATTAATCACCATCCCATCCCATGTGTCGTAGCAGTTATTTATATAAATTGCGTTACAACAATTCATTTGTGTGCATAACAAAAAAAAACTGTTGGCGTTAGTAAATTTATTTAATTAAGCGAGGGTACCAAAGAATCATAAAGTACATAAATGAGGTGTCATTGATTGAAGATTGATTATTTAATTTAAAAAAAACGGTTGTTAATTTGATTTTTAAATCATATTCATTTGTGTGTAATGTGTGTAAGTTATATGTTATTCAATACAATAGTTCACCATTTTGTTTTATGATCATTACAGTGTTTTTTATACGAAGTGTTCATCAATCTGGATCCATATACAGGTACATCGGGTGGTTCTGGTGGTAGTGGTAATTGGCATCCACACCATGCATACCACCATGGGCCGCCAACGGGTCATCATTCAGATGGAATGTCATCGCATGGAGGACATTTGGGACATGTGCATGGTGCGGGTATTATTGACAATAGCGGGTCAACATTATCACGTGTTGGCACACCACACCATATACATCATGAAAATGGGGGTGGTCGTACAACACCACATATTCATCACGCTGATGGACGCACAACACCACATACCGCAACGTATCCAGGGAGTGGCCGAATTACACCACATTCATCACATACCGCTTTGCATGAGTTGCATCGAGATGGACGTATTACACCGGGTCATGGTGATACCGTACAATTGTCCCAATCACGACCTATATTTGATGCGTATGATCCTGTGTACAATCCAACATCATCCACATATTCACAACATTCGCATACGCCATGTAAACATCAAACAAGTATACAACCAATGCCTCTGTCGAATTCGATGCCTATGTCGAGTAGCAGTATTTTATCATCTAGTGGAAATATTGTTACGGGCCATGGTATTACACAAATTCCACAAACATTCCATGGCAGTTGTTCACAAGTGCATCAAATGGCATCAGCTGGTACGGCCACGCCGCGAGGATGGTGTGATCGTCAAGGTCATTCAGCTGATCCAACACCAGTTACACCGACAAATCGACAAATTACTGATAGCTCCTATCATGTCACATGTCCCGTGCATAGTCCATTTCGTTATCGTTTTGCAAATGGTGGTCCTGACTACTACGACCAACATCAGGTACTTTTTAAAATCTAATATTATCGAATTTCTTTATGGAAGAGTTTCACAAAATATTTTATAAAATTAATTTAAAAAAACTATCCATTTTGTGAGATTTAAAAAAAAATAATACATATAGTTTTATTAGCGAATTTCCTGAAAGGAAATAGAGCTATTGGTCTCGTACCGACTTCAAAATTTTGCAAAAATTTTGCAAATGTCCATCGATCCTACCTAGTAGATGTCGCAAATCACCATCTGTGAAATTTGTATATATATATATCTATGGACATATATATATATATATATATATATATATATATATATATATATATATATATATATATATATATATATATATATATATATATATATATATATATATATATATATATATATATATATATATATGTATATATATGTCTGTAATCACTCTAGCGGTCGGTCACAATTTTGATCTGATTGGAATGTCATTTGGTATTTGAGGCCCTTTTGATATTCAAAAGGTCAAGTTCGTTAATGTGTAAAATCGGATAAGGGTAAAGGGGGGTTTAGAGGGAAGGGGAAACACAACATTTAACATATCTTCCTTAATATTCGAAAAACCGAAAAATTTATAAGAAGTAAAGTTGTAGGCACTAAATTTTACTGTAATTTTGTATCTTATCATTTTTTCTGTTACCCTAATATTTACAGAAATATTAACGGTTTAAGACTTCAAATTAAATTCCTCAATATCTCTGTACACATTAGAGTTTGAGCAAAAATGATAAGGTGATGAATTGTAGCAAACATGATTTTCTACAAGTTTATTCCTTACGTATTTTTCGATTGTTCTAATAGTAAGAGAGATATTTTATATTTTGTGTTTTCTTCTTCCTTTATGCCCCCATTTCCCCTTGACGTATGTCATTTATTAATAAAATTAGCCATGCAAATACTAAAATTATTTCAGAACGACATTTCATTTTGATTAAACTAAAATTGTGACTGCTAGAGTGATTTATGTATTCTAAGGAAATTCGCTAAGTTGAAGCAGCTCCTGCGTGACGAATTTTTATTGTTTCAAATAATTTTGTATTGAATGAGTCGTTACTTGACGAAAATTTAAGTTAAATTTCTCCAAATTACGTAACGATTTTCTCAAAAACGCCATGGAGATAAATTCTCAAATTGATTTCGGAGGATTCATTTTACTAATATAGTGAATTTCGTGAAGTTCTTGACAACCTAATAATATTTTGGAAATACCTAACCACTCAGAATTTTTAATAACAATTTATACAAACGAATAAAAACTAGAAAATGCATTATAAATACTCTAACTTTTTTATATTAATGAATTAAATAATAAAATATTAACCAACGCTTTTAACCTTGACCTGTATGTAATAAATTTCACCAATTTCTAATTGTCGTATCGATTTAAAAGTTTGAAAGTGTACGCAATTTTAATGACAACACAAATGTCTATCGACTTTAGCAAAACAACTTTATCAAATCAGTCGAAAGTTGGCGCATAATTTGTCGATATTTTGTCGTGAATTAGTTGTGTAGAAAAAAATTTTCCCTCTTCATCCAACGTTGAAATGTATGACATTATCATATAAAGAAATCTGACGTTTTAAGCTTGACGTAACACAGTGGGAGGGTCACAAACTTGCAAAAAAAAAAAACGTCACCTTCACATTCTCGAGCGCGATCGAATTTTTTTATTTTGAAGGAAATAATTCAAGGATAACAAGAAAAATATAATCTGCCGATTTCCACAATATACAATGCAATATATATGTGTTTATATGTAGCATAATTAAAAGAAATAGATTTAGAAAGAATTTTTAGCGAATTTCCTCCAAAGTAAATGCAGCTATTGTTTTTGCACCGATGATGGAATTTCGAAAAAATTTCTTCAAATGTCCATCGATCCTACCTACTAGATGATAAAATTTTTATATGGATAAATATATATAAGGTTATTTGTCTGGGAACTCTCTAGTGGTGTCACAGTTTTATTCTGATGGGTATTAAATTTGGCATTTGAGTTGCTTTTGGTAGTTAAGAGGTTAAGTTAATGGGTAAAATCGGAAAACGGGAAAGGGGGGTTTAAAGGGAGAGGGAAACACAAATTGATATATCTCCCTTAATATAAGAAAAATTAAAAAATTTACAAGAAATAAAGTTGTAGGTACTAAGTTTTACTGTAATTTTGTTTTCAATAATTTTTTCTGTTCTACTAATATTTTCAGAAATATTGACGGTTAAAGATTGAAAATTAAATTCCTTAGTACACATTAGATCTTATCACTGTACACATTAGAGTTTGAGCAAAAATGATAAGGTGATGATTTATAGCAAACTTGATTTTCTACAATGTTTTCTCATACATTTTTCAATTTTTCAAATATTAAAAGAGCTATTTTATATTTTGTGTGTTAAAATCATAGCAGATACGACATTTTATTTTGATCAGACTAAAATTGATCTAGTTTGATCAGACTAGTAGAAGCAGCTCCAGCGTTACGAATTTTTTTTTACAAATTTCAACAAAATTTGTTATTTTTTATTATTTACCTGCTATTTTCCGTGCATTTTATCTTTCACACTCAATGATATAAAAATAAAAGAAATCATGAAAAAAAACATTTTTTTTTAAACCGTCAGATTTAGAAAGTCCCTCCAAATAATCGTCAGATTATGGATCAACATGACCAGGCCTCAAGGTGAACAGCCTGTATGAAAATCTAATGCGCTCGAGTATTTCAAAATGACGGTTTTTTTTTTGCATTTTCAAAAAACTGTCACGAACTTCCATCACATCCCAATCGTTATTCTTTTGAATGGGAGCTTCGTTCGGGTTCACATATCATCCCCTCTGAATATCTGAAGTGCTCAAGTAAATTTTTTTTCTCCTATTTTTACCCCTTCTGTATGGCCACAATGCAAATCGGCAGATTAACATACCTCCGCCATCAGAGATACGTGTGACATATACTGTATCATTATCAGACGCGCTCGAGTATTTCCATGTGACTGTTTTTTTTACCGGTGGAAGGGTTTACATCATATAACCTTTTTTCTTTATACCATCTGATCTTCAAAATTCAATAGGTCTCTACGACGTTCGATTAAATCCCTATTTAGCATTGTGGGTTCCCCTACCATAAAAACTATAGAAAAAATTAAATTATTAACACCCAAAATGATTTGCTGTTTTAAAATTCGTACATTTGTCCAGATAAAAAATATAAAAAGATTGGAAAAGAGTACAGTCGTCTGTCTCTCTGATATTAATGTTAAATCAGGATTCTAATTCTTTCTTGTCTCGTTTCTCGCGTCTCTCATCGCAATAGTAGTTCCGATGAATAAACATCGCTTCATGGAAACAAACATATTCTAGAGAATTTTCCGAAATTTTTTTGACCAAAAATTGGAAAACTGTCATTTTTTTTCTAAATATAAAAAAAACATTATTATATATTTATAACAGATTTACTAAGTTTTTGTTCAGTCAAGAAATTTTGACTCAATAGACAATAAAGACGAAAAAAATAAAGGTAGAGATATATTATTTGCGTTATTTTGAGCTTACACCTTTACTCTAATGTGAACATGCCACATAATTTTTATTTAACGGTTCGGATTTCAGTGTAACGTGATAAAAAAATTGAGATAGATAAAAACAATTTTGTTCGTTTTACAACCATTTCTTTAACATTTTTTATTCACACCTTTCAAGGTAATTTTTATTCAAATTTATTCAGATAAGCAGTAAAGTATTTTATATTTCTATAAAATACATTTAGGTAAAAATATTAGAACAGTCAGAGGAACAGGGGAGTATGTTGCCAGAGATGGTGTATAAGCTTTTGTTTTTTTAACATGTACATATGGATGAAACATCTGAAATTATTCTGCTACGTAAGTTCTTACTCTGGCAGTGACGGAAGCATAGAAAAATATTTTGTCAATAGAATAAAGATAGAGTACTGTTCAACTAGCTGTGGTTTAAGCTTCTCTGTGATATGGTAGTTACTCCTGGCTCGTGACCCACCCAGACTACAAAAATACCACCAACATTTAGAAAAAGATGTTTTAGGCAAATTCAAGCAGCAAAATGACTATGGTGCCACCCAAATCCAGAACTTATTGACATCAAAATTAAACGCCGAAAATGGAAATGGGTAGGTCATACACTCCGTAATATCAAAACGATACATCTTAGACAACCCTTGATTATACACCACTAGACTCTAGAAAAAAATCCGCCCCGTAAACACCTGAAGGAGAACTGTTATGGCCGAGATAAAAATATTAGCATGATCGCCCTAAAACGGCCACAAAACCAATCGCAACAAACACAATACGGTTGCATTGTATAGAAGAAGCCCTATGCTCCTGATGGGATTACAGGATACTTATTGTTATTATTATTATACATGGATTCAAATATGTAAAAATACTAAAATGCATGGGTGACCCTGGGAAAACTTTTGGCAGCCAAAATACCTAGAAATTTTGGACGTTTTTTGGTATGTTATTGCATTCACACCGTTGACACCAATTTTATGTAGCGCCCTTTTGTGTAAAATTGGTTGTTGCAGGTTTTGAATGTCCGCTGCCACCACAGCAGTTGATTAAAGCTCAACAACTGGTTAATTAATATTACAAGAATGGTAAGTATGTCAGAGATAAAACAAAACACTTAAAAAACTTAATTTAATTTATTCGCATTGACGAAATTGCATGAAATGCATTGACGACCAGAATGTGACTCCTGGGCAGCCAGACTACCCACTAAAACCCACCCCCCTTTTTGGGGCTTCGAGAACTTGTTCATTAGCCCACGCAAATTAAAAAATAACAATAACAAAACTTAACAAATCATAGAATATAACAACACTGCCTAGTCAAATGAATTGACTAGGTAGGAAAAAATAACTAAAAATAAACTATATACAAAAAATAAAAAATAAAAACAACAAATATAAACAACAACAACAATAACAAAATAACAACGTTGCAGTGAAGGTGTAAAAGGCCTTCAATGCAACAAATAAAAATACTTAAAAACTAGATAACATTAAAACAAATTTAAAACTTAAATACTGGATAACAATAAAAAGTTTTAAAAACTAAAAAATATAACAACGTGTAGTAGTTTGGGTGTAAAAAGCCCACACTTTTTATTACAATAAAAACAATAAAACTTAAAAACTATGTGTAATAAAATATGATATTGTGGGTGTAAAGGGCTCACAATATCACAGATAAAATCAATAAATAGTATAAAAATACAAAACATAAATAAAATTGTACGAGGTGTACATAAAAAACACATAAAAGAGACGACTTGTATAAAATATGAAATGTTTCCCCTACAGTCTCCGTATATCTCGATGCACTGAGGATGAACAGGATGCAACTGCGGAGAGTTACCGGGTTCATTATTGGGCATTATCACATGCGGAAGCATCTGCACACTATGGGACTCCATAACGGCTCCATTGAAACATCCAGCCACATAATCTTTGACTGCGAACCTCTGGGTTACAGCAGATACAGCATATTCGGTGCATCTCACCCCGAATATATGAACCTTCGGGAGGACCTGATAAGCAAGCTTCAGGCTATTGCCAACATATGGGAGAAGCGAGTCTCGTCAGACTCAGGTAGAAGGGGGAGCACAATGGACCATAGGGTCGAAGTGCAACAATTGTTTTACCCCGATATCAATCAATCAATCAATAGAGTCTCCGTAGAAGGTGAGATTCATTAAAAAATGTAATCATCCTCTTCGCGGAGCTCGCATTATACGATAATGCTTGTGCTACATTCTTTCGAAGCCGTAGTCTTTGCCGTAAAGGTTCAAACACTACACATTCCTCAACAATATGCCTCACGGATTGCACTGTCCTGCAACAGTGCACCTTGGCTGATCCTCACCGCAGAAAAGATATGCATGCGAGATTTGAGTGTGGCCTATTCGCAAACGCGCCACACTCTTTCTACGGCTCAGGATTACAGGTGCTGGCATCGTATTGATGCTTGGCTTCACCTATTTTAGCTTTTCCGTGAGGTTATTCCACTCACGCTGCGATTTTTCATTAATTTTGAAACGTATGCACACTAGGTTCTCTGGGCGTATTGGGATTAGATCCAGGTGGTCTGAATCAGCCGCGAGTTTTGCACCAGAGGGTCCCTTGAAAGCGTGCACATTATTGCTTGCAGCGCGCTCAACAAGTCGGAACAAATGAGGAATGTATTGTGAAGGTTCGAAAACTCTTCACAATATCGCATGGCTTTCAAAATTGCATATAATTCAGCAGTGTATACGGATGCCTGTGGGGAGAGCGACCAAGTGTGTGAGTTATTGCTCATGGCAATAGCGCTCCCCACACCAGAAACGGTTTTAGGTCCATCCGTATATAAGAGTCATTTTATTCGCTAATAAGCTGTTGGAAGCAGGTCCGATAGAACAGGGAACTGGTGTCATCTTTACGGAGACCAGCCAAGTCAAAGCGGCACATTACCTTTGGGAACAGCCAAGGAGGTACTTCATGAAAACTATAGGGAAGTACCAGAGAGAATTCAAATTTAAGACTCTCTAAATGCTGCTGCGTTCGAATGGCCAAAGGTCTGGTGACCGTGGCACGTCTCCCATAGAGTCTCCTCAGAAATCTGGATTTTCTGAAGATACATACCCCCGCGACATAATTGAGGAGCAGGTGCTCACGCCTCAACCTGACTCGTTCGAAAGCCTCATGTAGCAAGTTTAATGCCTGTGTGGTGAATAGGATCTAGGATTTTGCGCACTGACATCCGGGCGGAGGAGAATACTTCACAGCCATAATCAATCCTGGGGAGAACCAACGATGAATAGAGCTGCAGTAGCATCTCCCGGTCCGCACCCCACGATGTACCAGCCAATCCCTTAAGCACATTCATTGCCTTGCGACAACTCGCTGCCAGAAATTGGAGGTGTGCTTATTTCTTGTCAAAGACAAGTCCCAGAAACCTAATAAAGTCGGTAAAGGATCGGATGAGGATGTGCCGACCGATTGAGGAATGTGTAGTGTTTGAACCTTTACGGCAAAGACTACGGCTGAAGCTGCGATGTGATTGACCGCTGTAGCAAAAAGGGTGACACTAAGCGTCGAGCCCTGAGGAACACCATTCTCTTGGGAATCCAGAGTCAGTGCCACCCACCCGGACACGAAATTTGCGGTCACACATAAAACTTTTAATGAACTGAGGCAGAGATCCCCTTAGACCCAACTCATGCAGCTTTCTGAGAATGCCATACCTCCAAGTCATATTATATGCTTTCTCCAGGTCGAAGAACACTCCCACAAAGTGATAGCCTCGGAGAAAGTTGTCGTGAATGGCATTCTCAAGGCGAACAAGTTGATCCGTCGTCGAATGCTATTGGCGAAAACCTCTATTAATCCATTATCTATTAATCTATTTGTGAGTTGATTATCATTTGTTTTTATATGCGAAAATCGACCCAATTAAAATATATTTTTGTTACACGCGCTTTTAATAATTTCATCAACAAAAATATTCATGCTGATTTTGCAAAAACTGCCTAGTGAATATTTTTATAAATAAATTTTGTTGATCGATTACAAAATACATTCAATAATAATTACAATATGGTGTCATTAAAAGTAAAAATTTAAAATAAACACTATCGAGTTACGCAGCAATGTCTATAAACGGTGCATTCTAGCGAAAAAGTTACGATGTATCAAATTAAAAAACAATAAATTAGGCGGGAAAGAAGTGCCACCACTTAACAATTCAGTTAAATGGTATGGTCGAAAACGGCGATTTTTTCCAAATTTGTCAAAGATTGACATAATGCGCTATCCGATCAAAAACACAAATGCTTAAAAGGGCCAAGTTTTTTAGGAGATACTTCATATAATAGTTACACCTCAAAAAGTGATGATACGATAGACAGAGCTATTTCCCAAGTGTGAGTGAAACGAATAAAAAATTTATTATATGGATTTTTCCTGAGCAAATTAATGAGGGGTAAATTGATCAAATGTAAGAAATAATTTGGTTGAAATTTAGTTCGTAAGTTTTCTCTTGAAACATACTAAGAAAAACCTTACGAAATAAATTTCTTTCCTTGTTAATCCCTCCTCAACCCTGTATCTTCCTATCTGATACGCGTGTTGGCTGACATGAATCGGATTGCTCCACAGTGCCCCTTGAGTGAAATGAAACCCTACTAGTCTTTCCATTGTCTTTAGTAGAAACGATGACATATTAATTGGTCTATAGTCCTCTTACTGGCTTCTATACTGTGGAGATATAACCTGTAGCTAGGCTTGCCCTGAATATTTGATCAAATACAGTTAAAAGATACTTTGCTCTTTTTTATAAAAGCACTGGGTATATCCCGTCTGGCCCCGATGCTTTATAAGAGTCGAATTAGGGTATTTTCCATTCGATCTTTAAGCGGTTAATAGTAACCGCCACTCTCCAGTCCTCGCTTGTCGGTAGCAGGCCTTGGTTAAACTGCTCTTGAGAAGCATTTTCACTGTCCATTGCCACCAAATCCGGAAATGAGTCCGGATCAGGGTCTCAAGTGTAACCTTCCCGGACCCAGTGTACTCACTATTGAGATAACGTAGTAACCCGATGGTGTCAGCGGGTTTCTTCGCTAGGATACGATGGAGTCTTGCTCCCTCAGATGTGTTTTCAACATCTTGACACAGTTTCCTCCATGAGTTTATTTTGGCTTTTTTCAGAGACCTTTTGTATTCAGTCAGAACTTCATGGTAGTTGAGTAGTTCCCTACCCTTTTTGATCTGTTAGTTGTCGAAGTTTTTGCCTTTCCTTACGTCTTTATTCAACCTGCAAGTTGACTTGCTGATGTCTTTTGAGACCTCCGGACAATTTTCTTGGAAAGAGTTAATTATTGCATTTAGCGTTCTCCAGTTGCAGTTAGCTCCATGTGCAATACTGTTTTAACTAACTTTTGTCGGGATTGTGGCGAGTTTGAACTTTCATGTGAATTTATTCGTCCCAATTTGTTCTCCTTGGATCCCAATAGTGTGTATTACAGTGGTCCGTTCTAACCTCCACATTGTAATATATTTGTCTGTGATCCAATGCAGATCGTTCATCGGATACTAGCCACTTATTGATTTTTCCACTGATTTTATAGGTACTCAGTGTTACATTAATGACTTCCTGCCGAACTCTGTTAATCAAAGTCAGCTTGTTGCCGTGATTAACTATATCTAAGTTATTAGCTATAATATATCAAAGAGGTACTCATCTCTTGTATATGTATTAGTACTCCTCCATACGGTTTGAGGAGAGTTTGCATCGCATCCCATGATCAGTTGGTGGTTTCACAATACTGTATCATATCTTTCATCTCTGTTGTTGGTGGTGCGATAGATGCATAGTAGGGTTGGTAGAACGAATCGATAACTGCCACTCCAGTTTCGTCCACCATGTTGTATTTTACTTTTACCGATGTACTTTCTGACAAAATTCTTCCAGTGGCAAGACATTGATGACCTTTCTTGCATTAATGCAAGCTCTGGGTTTCTCTGGAATTTTATTTTAAATAATTTGTCCTCCAGCATTTCCTAGTCCACGAATCTTATGGTTTTTAAGTTCAATGTTCCTGGACTAGGCCTATGGCAATTCACCTTGGCAGCACATTGTCACAGAAGACAGCGGAGGCTGCATTACTGTGCTGGAGGTTTATTTGAAGCATCTGAAGAGCTGATATTTTTGCCTTCTGATGCTTTTAGTGGTCTAAGGTTAACTTGACCAAACCCGAGGTATAATTTAATCCCTCGGTCTTGAATAAACCTTAGATACGGTGCACTTACTTCCAGCACGATGGTGTGACCCGTATCGCCCTTCATGCTGTTGATAATTCACCACTCCTCAGTGCGTAGGATAGTATTCTGCGTTCCTTGAGTTTTGATTATTTTGTCCGGTTCAACGGAGTTATAGATCTAGGGAATATACTGCAGAACTTTTGATGTTTCAATCAGGGCTTTTGCATCCCAGACGATAAGTTTCGCTCCTTTCAATGGTCTGATGTTCGGACCGTTCTCCATAAGCTAGTTTATGGCTGTTATGCCTATGCACTGCACAACCAGGGCCCCCCTGTTCAGGTAGCAACCCCGAGACTGTGGACCCTCAACGAGTTCTTGGCTCGATTGACTCGAGTTCGATACTGTGAGGGTTAGCAGCATCGAGAGTTGCACCTTTTTGGATTGTTCCTGAGTCATTTTGACCTCAGAATACACCGCAGTGCACATCTTTGTTGTTGAGGCGGATTCAGCAAATGTATTTATAGCTTTTGCTTGTTCCCTCCTCTATGTTTTTTTCGAGATCTGTTCCAGGTTTGGAGTCCCGTCTTCAGATCCCGACCGCTTTTTCTGTGAGTTTTCCAAGGTTTTATTCCCTGAATTGGCCCCCACAGGTGTCACTGTTTTAGAAATTAGGGCTGTAAGATTTTTTGTCCGGATTATCCTCCTTTTCGGAGGAGTCGGTTTCCCCTCAGTCCTGCGTTATGAAATTTTAAAAACATACTACGAGAAAACTTACGAGTAAAATTTCGAGTTTATTCTTATATTTAATCAATTTACCCCTCATTAATTTCTTAAGGAAAAATTTACATAATAAATTTATATTCATTTCACTCACTCTTGGTATATGGCTCGGTGCTTTATCCCATATCATCACTTTTTAAGGTACAACTATAACATTGAGTATTTCCCCGAAAACTGGGCCCTTTTTTACATTTATGCGTTTGATCGGATATCAGTGCTTTTTGAAATGCTTAAATATACATAGCCGAACGCGCCGCACAAAACGCTACGCGTTTTATTATGCTTTGCGTTACTTTACACTTCGCGTTACATAACTTTTCTTCTTTCTAAGTAGATTCACATGTGCAAAGGAGACCGCTTCGCGTTATATAACGTTAACTTACTCTGCTCGCTATGAGGTTCCACCCCGTTTAACCCCTTAGAAAGATTACAAAAAACCGCAACCTTCTATCATGAATAGAAGTAAAAAAGTTAATTTTTGGTGTTTCTCATTTTCGCAGAGACGGTGTTGGGAAAATTAAAGTTTTTCCGATTTTTCTTATAAGTTTCAAGTTACTCATCGTCAAATGCAGAAAACCGCATCCTTCTAGCATATATAGAATAAAAATGAAATTTGGGTAGTTTTTCCAAATTTCGGGATGGTTGCGCCGCGAATATTATGTTCTTCCGATATTCGTCGTAAATTTCGAATTATTCTCCGTCATAAATGCCCATATGTAACTAAACTACCATGTAGAAACTTTTTAAAGTTGAATAATATTATCTTAACTTACTGTGATGTAAAATAATACGTAACATTAATGTTTTTTTATTTTTTTTACAATACATAATGAGAATTTATTAATATAATGAAATTATTTATTTAATTTATTAAATTATATATAATTTTCTTAATAATAATCAACGAAAAACATAGTCAAATATATGACTTTGGGGTTTTTCCCATATTCGGGGATGTTGCGTTTGGAAAATTAAAGTTTTCCTATTTTTCTAAATTTTAAAATTTAAGTTGTTCCTCGTCGAATGCAAAAAACCAAATCGATCTACCATGTCTGATGTTAGATTTTTTTAAACAAAATTACGTAGATATTAAATAAGACACCTTCAGTAACAGCAGCCTTTAAATATTTTTTAATAAATGGTATAATTTTATCAGAATCGACTTTATAATTTTCAGCTAAATATTTCATGATTTCCTGTATAAAAATTACATGGCCTGAAAAATTATTTTTTTTGATTGAATGGTTGATAAATTGTATGGTTCATATTGACTTGAAATGAAACAGTTTGCGAATATTATTTCTATTGGTTTCCGAAATATTTAAACTTTTTTATAGAGCAGACCATTTCTCTATGCATTTCTAATGTTACTTCTATCAAAACAATATATGAAAAAATTTTCTATTTCCCGATAGAAATTTCGTGGTTTCATAATTTTATTTCGATTGGGGCGCTAGATCTGACTGTATGCCAAATATCAACTTTAAAGGGCTTATGGTCTAGGCCCTGGAATTCTGAATATGTTCCCAAAAATTGTGCGCGTTCCCGCTATTTTACGGTTTTTGAACGAAATAACTTTTGAATCAAATAAATTTCGGTTTTTGCCCCAATTTCCTAGATCAAAATTTTTTTTGTATTTTATAAATACGTATTTCGACTGCAAAGTAGTCATCGTCAATATGAATAAGCTAATTGTAATTATTCTCCGAGGAGATATTACTTATTTGGTGACGTTGCTAATTTGGCGACGGCACCAAATTAGCAACAAGTAACATCTCCTCGGAGAATAATTACAATTAGCAAATTCATACTGATCATGACTACTTTGTAGTCGAAATACGTATTTATAAAACACACAAAATTTGGAGCTAGGAAATTGGGGCAAAAATCGAAATTTCTTTTGAAAACTCCTAGAGTTCTCTTTAATATTATTTAAACTTTTCAACCGTTTATTTCTTACCGAAAAGCAAAAACTTGTTCTCTTATTATTCCCTAAATAGCTTTTATTAGAAAAATCAGCACTATAGCTCTTTTGGTTCAGAAGATATTTCGGGGTCAGATCCACTCTGATTTTTCCTGTAGTAATAGCACTGTAAGTACGAAGACAGAAAATTCCTTAAATTTGGCCTTGCGCACTACCGTGCTCTAGATAACAAATCAAATACCATAGAGTCACGTATCAGTCACATTCACACTTGATTATTTTGTTGTCATGTATTTTTGTGTTCTGCAAGTTTTTTTTTTTTTTCTAAATTTTGAGTTTAAGTGAGATTTTTCAAATACTGGTGTATCGGTTTTTAAAGTTTGTTGAATTATTCACGATGTCTAACTCAAAAGCATCATTCGTACGTCAAACAAGAAACATCACCAAAATAGTAACTAATTCAGGGCAAATTGTAAATAAAAATCTTAATGTTAGTTACATGTCTTGTGTTTACGATGATAAAAATAATAGCGATGATGCAAGGATGAATTTCAAGGATTTATTCACCGATTCAAGAAATAAGTTGGATAAAGCTTAAAGTATTATTTCAACACAAGGGCAGTCAATCAATAAGTTAAACGATAACATTCAGAAACAAAACATCATAATGCAAGTGTTGAAAGAAAGAAACTATGCTTATATTAATAAACCTGAACCAATACTGTATGACATTGGCACGCAGACTGACGATGAACACTAGACAAAATTGTGGATACCGTCGATGAGTCACTTCAGGCGGAAATACAACAGCAGATTGAGATGTTCAACGTCATGACTCAAACGGATCATAAAGTGACTTCTGACGCGGATGTTCAGGCTGAAGTTAGTTTAGTAAATAAGTGTTCGCAATCAGCTCATTTAACTAATGATGCACAGCATAATGTTGCTGTGCCATTACCAAAAATGCATGGATTCATAGCCGGAACGTACCTCGTCTCCAAGGGTTAATGCAAAAATTTTAATTGTAGGTGACCAACTGGCTTTAGGCCTGTCCATTAAGCTTAAACAATGTATGCCTGAGCGACTTAGTATTATATCAATCGTTAAACCTCATAGTACTTTTGATTATATTGTTAGTAACATTGAAGATGAAATAAAAAATGTTACTCATTCGGATTTTGTAGTTTTATTGTTTAGATTATCGAATGTAAACAAGGATATTATATATATTGATCAACTTAAATGTAAATTTTCTAATTTAATTAGCAAATTAAATAATACTAATGTCTTGTTTTCTTCCGTTGCGTATTACTACACTAACAGTGATGTTAATAATTTAATATTTGATCTCAATCAATTTATCGAACTTGAACTCTTCAAGTTTGATGGGAAAATTTTTTTATACACGAATAAGTCGCTCAATACATTTGATTTTCTCGACCGTCGAGGTTTTCTTAAAAAAAAGGGAACGGATAAGATAGTCACCATTGTAAAATCCTATGTCAATGGTGATTATCTGGACGATAGAAAGGTTTTGGTTGTTGGTAAGCCCGAATATCCTAATGACTGTGTGACTATGGAGGTCATTATATCTATTCCTAGTTGTACCGGCCATGCTTCTTCCCCTGTATCATCTGACAATTTTGAGGTAATTAGACAATCTAAAGGTGTGAGGAAAGCCATACCGAGGAGGCAGGGGACTAATAAGGGAAATAAGGACTAATCTTCGTTTAAATTTATTAAATTCCCGTAGTTTGCAACAACTTCAGCTTGAACTTTTAATTAATAAACAATGTACCGCTAATAAACTTTTTATTGTGTTACTGACTTAAACAGTGGGATTAGAGGCTTTTAAAATAGAACGAGAAGTCACAGAAGTCTATCTGATGTCGGTGGTACATTGATTTTATCATCTAATTTTAACTCATCAAGTATTAAGGTTAGGGATGATTTTCATATAGATAATTGCGAAAAAACATTTGAATGTTGTGCAGCTGAGGTTGTTTATAAGAAAAGCCCTTTAATAATTATATGTATCTACAGATCTCTTTCAGGTAATATAAATGAATTTTTATGAACTTGAAAGTTGTCTCACTAGGATAAATAGGGAGAATAAGAAGTTTATTTTAGCGGGTGATTTTAATATTGATTTGTTCATAAATGATGTAAACAGCAAATCATTCCTCAACATTATAAAGTCCTTTGGAGGTAAATCGGTAGTGAAGAAGGCCACTCGCATCACTGCTACCTCCTCAACTTTGATCGATAATATAGTAACTAACATGAGGAACTTTAGCGTTAACGTTCAACCTAGTTCATTTTCTGATCACGAACTCATTGATTTCAGTGCATTTGACGAGGGTGTGAAATCCAATAAATCTGATATTGTTTCAAAACGTGTCACAACCGACGAAATTCAAAACAATCTTGACGAATGGAAACTGGGACTCAGTTCTTGAGGCTCAGAGTGTAAACGATAAATTTAATAATTTTATGGACATTTTTCTTGGGTGTCTCAATGTCACATGCCCAGTAATAGTTTCCAAATCTTCTAAATATCGTAAGCCTATTTGGATTACATCGGGTATTGTAAAGTCAACTAAAACATTGCGGGATTTAAAGTTTTTGTCTAAAATAACTAGTAATGTTCACGTTAAAGATAAACTAAAGAAATATTCTAAACTTTATAAAAGGGTTATTGAGGCTGCCAAAAGGCAACATATTTCGTCAAGGGTTCGTAAATCAAAACGAAATTCTAAGGCCTTGTGGAATATTATTAAGGATGAAATGGATACTAAAGACAGATGTAGTGATGTTAATCAAGTAATTACTGTAGACGGGGCTACTCTAACGGACCCGCAGTCTATGGTGAATGCCTTCAATAATTAATTTGTAAATGTAATGAATCATTTAAAACCTTGTACAGTTAATTTCTCAAATTTGGAAGGTAATCCAAAAACTCTTTTCTTAAATGAAGTTGAACCCAGTGAGATGTTGACCATTATCAATGCACTTAAAAATAAAACTACCCAAGATATTTTCTATATTTCAGTTCAAGTCGTTCAATTCTGTACCCATCTTATTCTCCCTCCTTTATTAAATATAATAGCTTGCATGATCGATACAGGTGTATTTCCCGATAGAGCAAAATTTGCACGGGTAATACCATTGAAAAAGTCAAAGGCATGTAACGAAATTAGTAATTTTAGGCCCATATCCTGCTTGCCAGTTTTTTCAAATATCTTTGAGAAATTTATTAATCATAGAATTGATAAGTTTTTAAATAAATATAATGTCATTTACAATTATCAATTAGAGTATGTTTCGGGAAAAGAGATAAATGAGGCATTTTTTATGCTTACAGATACAGTCCTTAGTTATTTTAATGACCGAGATCATGTTGCGATGGTCGCTCTTGATCAGAGCAAGGCATTTGATTGTATTGACCATAGTTTGCTGCTTCAAAAACTGTACAAGGTCGGCTTGAGAGGTAAAATTCATGATCTATTGTCGAATTACTTAGAAAATAGACAGCAAAGGGTTGAAATAAAGCATAATGGTACCATATTTAATTCGGAATGGCAAGAGGTGCTTAAGGGGTTCCCCAGGATAGTGTCTTGGGTCCTAAGCTGTTTCAACTTTTTATAAATGATTTGCCATCATATGTATCGAGAAATGTAAAATTTAAGTGTGATGTATTCTTGTATGCAGACGATATCACGATTGTATTTTGAAGTGGAGATCAGCTTGCCTTAGACGATATGATCGATGAAACCTTAAATTCAGTTGTTGAGTGGTGCAGAATTAATGGTCTATCATTAAACTTGCAAAAGTCTCAAATTTTAAAATTTTAAATCAATAACAATAAGTTAAAAATTTACAATATTATCGGCTTAACTAATAAAATAAAGTTTTTAGGAATCTCATTTGATAATCGTATAAAATGGGAAAGTCATATTGATGCTCTTAGTGCCAAATTGAATAAAGTCTGTTTTCAAATGAGACTAATAAAAAAAAAAATGGATCTAAAATCGCTATTACTGATCTATAATTCAAACTTTTGCTCAATCATGTCTTTTGGAATTATATTATGGGGCCTCCTCTAACCATGCTAATAAAATATTTCTCATTAAAAAAAAAAATTGCCCGAATCATTTTTGGCTTAAACAAATACTTTAAAATATTTTGGCTTAAAATTTTTAAAGATAATGGGGTTCTGACTTTTTCTTCAATATATATTCTTGAATTGATGAAGATTTTTCTTAAAAATCACAATTATTTTATAACAGTAATGTTAGTAATAATTATCGTGTAACCAGGCAACAGCATGAATACAGAACCCTTAATTGCAATTATAAGTGCGTTAGTAATGGGCCACGAAACATGGCCATAAAAATATACAACAAGTTCATAAACTGCCCAAGTGTTAAAAATTATATTGACACAGAGAAAACGACTTTTATAATGGCAATAAAGAATATTTTGCTGGAATCATGTCCTTACTTGTTAGAAGAGGTGTTGGTCTGAGCCTCACTGACTAACAAATCTTCAAGATATTTTGTATTCATTATATCGATATCATATCGGTTTTGGTTTTAGTTTTAATTTTAATTTGAACTTTTACATCTAAATGAATTTAAAATTTTATTCTTTATATTGACGTATTATTATTTATTTTATTATTATTATTTTCTTAATATTGACGTGTTCTATACAATTGTATTGTTAAAGAAAGGAACGAATCAATTATTATTATTATTATTATAATTATTATAAGATTGTATGTATAATAGGTATAAATACCGTCTGTCTATGACAGCTATAACAGAAGAATATATTAATTAAATTAAATACTTATATGAAAAAATTAACTCGTCAACCAGGAATCGAACCTCGGACCTCTGGATAACTAGCCCAGTGTGCTTGCCTGTACACCAAAGACGATTGTGATGTGACAGCCAACTTTTTCATATTATTCTAATTTTTGTTTTATTTATTAGATAGTATTTACTTCTTTCTGAAGTGATTTGTTTATTAATATTTGTTTGTTTGTGTATACTTTCGTGTCCACATAACGTTGTTTGTCCAAATTCTTTTTCGAATACGTATGACAAACTGTAGAAGACTATAGCGTATACTCCGACAAATTTCATTGTCATTGAATTTATTAATTAAATTAAATACTTATATGAAAAAATTAACTCGTCAACCAGGAATCGAACCTCGGACCTCTGGATAACTAGCCCAGTGTGCTTGCCTGTACACCAAAGACGATTGTGATGTGACAGCCAACTCTTTCATATTATTCTAATTTTTGTTTTATTTATTAGATAGTATTTACTTCTTTCTGAATTTTTTCATATAAGTATTTAATTTAATTAATAAATTCAATGACAATGAAATTTGTCGGAGTATACGCTATAGTCTTCTACAGTTTGTCATACGTATTCGAAAAAGAATTTGGACAAACAACGTTATGTGGACACGAAAGTATACACAAACAAACAAATATTAATAAACAAATCACTTCAGAAAGAAGTAAATACTATCTAATAAATAAAACAAAAATTAGAATAATATGAAAAAGTTGGCTGTCACATCACAATCGTCTTTGGTGTACAGGCAAGCACACTGGGCTAGTTATCCAGAGGTCCGAGGTTCGATTCCTGGTTGACGAGTTAATTTTTTCATATAAGTATTTAATTTAATTAATAAATTCAATGACAATGAAATTTGTCGGAGTATACGCTATAGTCTTCTACAGTTTGTCATACGTATTCGAAAAAGAATTTGGACAAACAACGTTATGTGGACACGAAAGTATACACAAACAAACAAATATTAATAAACAGAAGAATAAGTTATATTTATTTCAGCTTAAAAATAAAAACTGTATTTCATTAATAAATAAAATAGTGTGTACCTAGTGCAGAGGTGGGCAGGAGATGATTCGGCCAAGCTCTGAGTGAGAGGTAGGGAAGAGAGATAGAGTTAATACAGGGTAACCTACCAATTATTAATATTTTCGTTTTTTAATTAAAACATTTTCTGAAAAAAATATAATAATACCAAATCTTTTTTATGGTCACTATTATACAAAGTAAATAATACAAGCAATCATTCAATACATACTCTGGAATTTTGGGCTGGTAATTAGGGTCATAAAATGTACCTTTTTAGTATATATCATATTTGTGTATGAATAAAATAAAAATATATATAAATCTTTTGAACCTTTAAGTTTACCGCTGGACCATTGTAATAAAAGAGGGAAATTTTTGCAAAGGATAATTTAAATAGAATTAAAGTTTTGGAAATTCCAAATGATTTGTCTAAATATTTTACTATTCATATCCGAGAACTAATAAAGAATTATTTACCTGATTTAATTATTTTTTCTTCGTATGGAGTATGCTCAGTACAGTGTCATGGGAATTTGATGAATTAAGTTAAATTTTACAAAAAGTGGGAATTTGAGTTCTTCGAGTCTACTTTGAATTGAAAAAGTGAAAAGTACTATTTGTAGTAGTGGAAATTATTTTTCGCATAATTTGTTTTTCAAAAAAAATAAAAATAGTGAATTTAATAATGGAGAAGACATCGCAAGCAGTCTTGGATAAGTTCAGATTATTATTATTATTATTGTTATTATTATCATTATTGTTATTATTATTATTATTATGTTTTTTGGTGTATCTCTCCATACTGTAAAAGATATTATTTAAACAATAAATATTTTATAAAACTATTTCTAAATTGATTGAATAAATTATTGGGCAATAATCGGTAGGACAACCTGTATTGAAACATCGTTCCGTCTTGCTTCAAAACATACCTTCTTTACTTACTCTCACCCAGCTTATGGAGAGCTCGTAAGGCTCAGACGAGCTGTCTGTGCCCACCTCTGACCTAGTGTGTACCTAATGTAATTAATAAATATAATAGTGTGTACCAACCATAAAACTTCTTTACACAGACTTTAGTCAGTTGCAAAAAAATTTACGTACACACACCTAATGTACACACACTTTAAATTTTTTTAAATATTATTTTCATACTTATGAATGCTCAAAATATAAAAGCTGTTAAATTGATAAACTATTTATATATATAGTAACTTTTAGTAACTATTAGTATGTATAGTAACTATAGTAACTATTGTAGGCATAACTAACTTTCAAAATATAGCCTGACGAAGGCCACCGACTTTGTGTATTACATCATGAGTAACCGAAAGGAAAATTATCAAACCACGAAATTTATATTGGGAATTGGAAAATTTTTGCATTTTTGTTTTGATAAAATTAACTTAGGAAATATTACTGCTCTATGGTTGGTCCATAATTCTATATTTATAGTAAAAATTTAGCATGTACCACCATTGAGAGGTGTGCGTGATTTTTTAAAACTTTGCTGCTACAGTTCCAGAAATGCTAGAAGGATGCGGTTTTTTTGCAATCGGCGCAAAATTTCTGAAACTTAAAATAACAATCTTTGGGGAAATTTAATTTTCCCCACCGAACATATAGAAAACTCAAAAATTAAATTTTTGTGTTTAAGTTTATGCCTCTTTCTGACATCTTATAAGGAAGCGAATTTTAGCATTTGACTCGAGATATCTCAAAACCTATTTATTGATCGGTAAAATTCAATTTTCCCAACGCAACATCTGAAAAATTGGGAAAAAACAAAAATTTGTGGTTATATTTTCTACATGATAGTTTGATCAGATATAAGCAATAGATTTTGAATATCGAATATGTTATTATGTTCATTGAACAATTCAAATAAAAATTTCCATCCATTATTTAGTTTATCCCAATATAAGTACATTTATTCAAATATAATTAGCTTTTATTTGCGAATTTCCTGAAGGGAAATGTAGCTATTGTTTTTGCACCAATGTTGGAATTTCGTAAAAATTTGTACAAATGTCCATCGATCCTACCTATTAGATGTTAAAAACCACTATCGCTAAAATTTATATATATATATATATATATATACCTTTCAAAAAGTGGTGATATCCGATCAAAAACATAATTGTAAAAAAGGGCCGAGTTTTCGGGGAGTTACTTTATATAATAGTTGCTCCTTAAAAAGTGATGAATAGCCCAATTAAAGAGCCGAGCTATTTATAAATTGAATAGCGAAAACTAAAATGTAAGAATGTAAGTGCAAAGTGAAATGAAAAAAAGATTTGGTTGAAAAAATTTATTTCGAAAGTTTTTTGTTAGTATGTTGATCTTCTGGTACTTATTCTGTTGGTAACGTAGTCTGGAGGTAGAGCTGATGATCTTAAACTTCTTCGCATTTTTCTAAAGTTTATAAAATAGCATATTGCGTTCTGGTTTTTGATAGGAGAATTATTGGATTTTCAGATTGAATATATGAGAAATGAAAGAATTATTTGAATGTGGGGTTGGCAAAGGAAAAGCTTCAAAAATTTCATAGTCAGTTATTGACGAGATTGGAATTTATAATTTAATAACTAAGCTTTATTTTGTAGAAACGCCTTAACGTTGATTATTTTATAATAATATTCTAATGTTTCAAATATTAGCGAAATGGGAAAAGAGAATCTAACTGATATTAATTTTAATTCATCGAAGAGTGTTTGTGGATTTAATGTATTGTAGTCGATAATACCCTGACGTATTAAAATTAAGTTGAGAAGGTATTTTTTGAAGTAATAAATCATTTGCTATATTCGAGAGTAAAGTTATGTGTTCGATAATTTCTAAATCATGTTGTTCTCTATTTATAATATTAGTCGTGGTTTTTGAATAATTATTGAATAATTGAATATTTGAACTTAAAATATTTTCATTATTTTTTAAGTTTGTCATAGAATTGTTAAAATTTTGAATAGTTGAAGAGATTATTCGTATCTATTGTTGCATCTGTTGTTGTGTTTAATGGTCGTTTAAAGAATTTATTGAATCGGAATAAAACACAGCGTCACCTGCGTCAGGTGTATCGAATAACCATTTTATCCATACGAAATACCATTGATAAGACCACGTTTTTGTTTTGTTTATTTTTCTAAAATATTAAGTTTGTTTCGAATTTTCATTTGTAACATGTGGAGATATTTGATTTGATAGGGCTTTTGAATAACGATCGCTAACTAATTCTAATTGATCATACAGTATTGTTAAATTAAAATATAGTTTAAATTTAAGTAGGGAATATTTTTGATTACTTATTTTAGCTTGTCCTAAATTTTTATAGAAGAGACCAGGTGGTGAATTTATAGGTTCAATTTTCCTAGGTTGGATTACTAGGACCTGGATCATTAGGATTGGTAGCAGAAGGATCAGTGCCATCTTGATTGTAATCGCTAGTTTCGCTATCCGAATCTGAAACAAAAGGTTTCAGTTGATTAAAATGATAAGTACGGTGTTTGGCACAACCTATTTCAATTGTTGCCGTGTTATTGTTGTGTATTTGAATAATTTTGAAAGTGCCGCGGTATTCGGGGTAAAGTTTCTTATTTTGTGCTTTAGCGAGATTATCCTTTACGAGAACCATTTGATTTTCTAAGAATGGATATGTTCGATTATGACTTTTATCGTAATAGTTTTTGTGTTATTTTTGGTTCGGATTAATTGTTCTTTGGCTTTATCGCGAATAATTTTTAATGTGTTTGTTACATCTTGAGCAAGATTAGAATAGGTTGGTTTCACTTGGGGTTTTTCAATTTGAGCGGGGATTTATGGTTTTTCTCCAAAAACCAGAGTATATGGAGTTTCTTGCGTTGACTTATGTTTGTAATACTTATGTTTGAGTATTATAAGAATGGGTGGCTAATGTTAGGAGCTCATCCCAGTTATCATTACTTTTGTCGACATAACAACATATGAAATCACGTTAAATGAGTTCGTTTAGACTACCGTTTGTTTGAGGATGATATGAAGTGGTGAGTTTATGTTTGTTTTCCAGTAATTTAGATAATTCTTTATATAATTTCGAAGTGAATTCGGTTCCTTGATCAGTATGGACGTAAGTGGGCAATCCGAAAATTGAACAATATTTTAGTAGTTGAATAGCAACTATTTGAGCACTGTGGCAGGTTGTAGGGTAAGCTTGGATAAATTTGGTCAGATTATCTTGGATTGTAAGGATAAATCGATTGCCATTTAAAGTTTCTGGATATGGACCCATAATATCCATTGCAATTTGTTCATTAAATGAGCTAGCGGTTGTAGCTATCTTCATAGGAGATTTGTTTGGTTTAAAATTTGTTTTATTTATTTGTCAGATTTTACATTTTTTAAAGAATTTTGGATATCCTACTTGATAGTATCCCACGTATAGTTTTCACGAATCGCGTCGTACATTCGATTGAAGCATGGATGTCCAGCTAAATGATGGTCGTGATTTTCTTTTAATACGGTTTCGATGTCAATTGGAGTATTGTTTTTAATTTTTGTATGTTAAAGTATTCTAACTGTTTTATTTTTAAATAAATATTGGATCATTGAATAGAGAGTTTCTAATTTAATAATTGGATTATTAAATAAAATATTACTTATTGTTGGGTTATCTAAATTTTGTAGATGAACAATGCATCGTAGATTTAACATACTGTTGAATAAAGTTTTATACTCTATAATATCGTTATATAACGGTTTTACAAATGTGAGTATATTTTTTTGTTTTCCTTGTTTTAAACTTTGAGCTACTTCTCTCGGTCTATGATGAATAAAATTTTGAAAGGTTGGACAATTTTTTCTAACTAATATGAATAATTACTATTTTTGGACAGATCGCAAGAGTAGGGAACGACGAGATTTTTTACATTTTCTAATGAAGATATTTTTCTCGTAGGCGCTTGGATATCAAGATTTTCTTGGTGAAACCGCCTGAAGTTTTCAAAATTTATGTCCGTAAGGTTATGAATAGGTCTGTTGAGAGCGTCAGCGTTAGAATTTATTATTCCCGATTTGTAGATTATTTTATAATTGTACTCCATAAGTTTCAGTCTCCATCGCACGAGTTTAGATGATGGATCTTTGAGCCTAAAATGCTTTTCGGAATCTACAATCGAGATGAGTTCCTTCTCCGTTGTTGAATAGTTTCGTTCTACTGCGTTTAATGTTCTAGAATAGTACGATATTGGTAAATCTTTATTGTCCAATAATTTATTTGATTTTATATGTTTCATATGTGAAAATCTCGATTTACATAGATAAGAAGACGCGAAACAACTACTATGTTTTTTATTTATTTATTTATAATAATTCCGGATATTCAAACGAAGATGGGTTTTCTGCGACGATTTCCCAAATACTTTTTGTGCTCGTGTTCATGGCTCCTAATAAATTATAATTTGTTGGAAGGATAATTATTTTGTTTAATAAGGTGCAATCGTTGGAATCCGGAAAAAATTTGAGAAAAATTTCTATTAAAGCGGGAATTTAAAATTTTCTATTAAAAGGGGCCACTAAAAAATCACTCATTACAGTTCTATTTTCGAAATCTTTAAATCGGTTATAAAATTGTAAAATTACCATTTCAATAAAATCACTGCTTCTCTTTTTTTTAAAAAAGGAATTATGCGAATAATAATTTTCACTAGCACGAATAGTACTTTTCATTTTTTCATTTCAAAGTCGACTTACTCGAAGAAACTCAATCAGGTTGAAATTGCCACTTTATATAATTTTTAACCATTGAGAAATCAGTAACAATTAATCAACCCCACCCTCCAGCCTTATCATTGGCATTTTTATTGTATACCATCAGTGTCATCAAATTCCGATGACACTATACCTTACGAAGAAAAAATAATAAAATCAGGTAAATAATTGTTTATTGGTTCTCCGATGTGTAATACTTGTAATAGTTTCGAAAATTATTCGGAACTTCTAAAATCTAAACCATCAAAAAAATTTACAGCTATCCTAAAAGTATAAACTTTTTTCAATTCTATTAAAATTTTTAGCAAAAATTTACGTCTTTTATTATAACGGTCAAGCGGTAAACGTAAAGGATCAAACGATTTATATAACATTTATAATATATTCATCACAAATATATTAAGAAGTTACAGTTTATGCCCCAAATTACCAGCCCAAAATTCCATAGTATGTATTCAATGTATTCTATGTATTGTATACTTTGTGTAATAGTCAATAGAGACCATAAAAAGGGTTGGTATTATTATATTTTTTTTTCAGAAAATCTTTTAATTTAAAAAAGAAAATAATAATAATTGGTAGTAGCCACCCTGTTTTTACTCTATCTGTCTTCCTTCCTCTTACTCAGAACTGAATGAAATGTCTTATCACAAAATTAACTTGTTTAATCAATCATAAATAACAATTGAATATATGATAACGTATTTAGTTACAAATTTAATGTGCATTTAATAGACGCAGGAGAATCGTATTTCAGTTTTAACATTTTCAATACTGAATGTTAATTCTAAGCTAAACTAAATCTGCATGTTTTTGCTGGTACAGATCCGGGGTTTAATAGATGCTTTTTTAGCAACTATTATAATCAGTTTAAAAAAAAGTAACAAATCCTAGATTGATTTAATTCATTATCACAAATATTAATTATTTAAAAAAGTTTAATAGCATTTTTACAAAATTTAAAATTAGTTTTGTAGGAAACGATGATTAGGAATCTTTGACTAAGATGAACAATTACTATAATCCAGAAGTAAACTATTATTATTAACAATTAATAGTTTACCAATTGGTTATATTGTCACTTTAAAAGTTTTTAATCACACTTTTACAACTCGTACTTCTTTTACAAATTTAAGAATATAAACAACTAGCAAGTACCATTATATTTACATTAATATAAATAAAATACAATAGTACATTATATTTATGTGTCGAAATATGTAACTGCTATATTGGCTCTAGATACGACTGTCAAGTAGGACCACCTAGACAAAAGTAACTATTTGGAACTACATTGGCTACGTTTTCCAGACAGTTGCCAATGTCTGTTTACAATCAATTGTGTATCTTTTTGGGAGTTTTTTTCTTGAAATTTTTTATTATCCGAGAACTACTGGAGAGCTTCCTCGTAGATAGTTCTCTCTGAGCGGTGTCCACTGCTGCGAGTCTGTGGCTCTCAAGCATGAGTTTTTAATTATAAACTGCAACTGAAGTTTCACGGCCTCTCATGGTGTAATATGGCAATTTATTTTCTGTGTGATCATCAGTGGACAAATGATACTCATGATCACTTGGCAAGTTAAACTCATTGCTACGCGCTCTTAGATGATATGAGTTTCGTCGCAATATATTATTGTTTTCTTTCAAAATTTCGTATGATCTTTTGTCAATTTGTTTAACGATTTTAGCAGGTTTCCATTCTTTATTATATTTAAATAACACATTATCATTTACATTAAAATTGGGTCTACATTTAGTCCTCTTATCATAATATTTTTTTATTTTTAAATTTTCTTTTAAGTAAACATTTTTTGTAACCTGTTATAATTTTAGGTTTTAGTTTAGAATGTGTAACGGGCAGTTTAGTTCGGATAAGTCTACTTTGCAATAATTGAGCTGGGGTCCAGTTGCTACCTAATAGTGGAGTAGTTGTGTATATTAACAACGCTATCTTTAAGTCGTCATTGTTTATGCTTCATTTTTTTTCGATACTTTTTGCAATTTTAACACCCATTTCGGCCTTGCCATTCGATTGCGGATATCTGGGGCTAGAGAACACGAAATCAAAATTCCAGTTTCGAGCAAGTTCTTTACATTCCGCTGACAAAAACGGGTTATTATCAGCAACCACTATTTTGGGTATGCCAAAATGTGAAAATATTGATTTTAGATTATATTTTCGGATGTACCTGATTTTAAGGCATTTATTCTATCCATTCAGAAAAGTAGTCATAATCTACTAGGTACAGCTTGTTTTTAAAATCTAATATATCTATACCAACTTTAAAGAATGGGATATTGGGAATCTCATGTGGTATTAATGGTTCTTTAATATTGTTATTTTTTAATCTTTCGCAAGATCGACATTTAGAGACAAATTTTTCAATATCACTAGAAATACCTGGGCAATAAACATGTTGTCTTTCTAACCTTTTTGTTTTATCTATACCGAGATGGCCTTCGTGAAGTTTGTACAACATGTCAGGTCTAAGTTTTTTAGGAATTAATAATCAACAATTGAAATAAACTGATCCGTTTTTAACTATAATTGCATCTTTAAGTTTATACAAAGTTGATAGTTCTCCATGCAATTTAGTTTTTGGCCACGCTTTTATATTGTATTCCAACACTTGTTTTAACACCTCATCTGTCTTTGTAGTTTCTATAAACAATTTGTTTTTTTCTTCTGATATTTGAATATCAGTGTTTACTTCAACAATATGAACTAATTCATTATTTACAAAATCGGCGTCTTCATCATCTTTTATAGGACTGATTCGCGAAAGCACATCAGCCCCATGCATTTTTTTTCCTGATATATATGTTAGTTTTATTCGATATTTTAGCAATTTTAAACGCATTCGTTGCAAACGCGGTGAAGGTATGGCCGCTATCGGCTTCTCGACTAACGATGCCAAGGGCTTATGATCTGTTAAGATTTCTACATCACGACCGTAAATGAAATGATGATATTTACGCGTTCCAAAGACTATAGACAATAATTTCCTCTCAATTTGAGCGAAATTTCTTTCTGTATCTGACAGACTTCGTGATGCATAGCTAATGGGTTTATTATGCTACATCAGATAACACCATAAACCGACCTGACTTGCGTCACATTGTAATGTGATGGGTAATTTAAGCGCGCACCATTTAATAGTTTTTTTAACAGTTCATTTAAAGGTGATAAAAGATCAGAAAAATTGGGAATAAATTTTCTTAGATAATTTATCATGCCTAAAAAATGTAAGTCGTGCCTAAAAAATGTAATCTGTAAAGTGTAAGTCCTTTACAGATTAAGGTGAACTAAGTTTTAAAATTGAGTCAATATACTCTTTTGCTGGACTAATAACTTGATCTGAAAAATTAAGACCGAAATATTTAACTTCATTCTATTTAAATTGAACTTTATTTTTATTAAATTTAATATCTTTTTCTCTTGCCCTATTAATTACCTTTTGTAAAATTGTATCATGATCTTCTTCAGTTCGCGCATAAATTAAAAGGTCATTAAATAAACAATAACATTGTCTATATTTTTAAAATTTTCCTCATTACGCTCCTAAAATTCTTCAGGGGCACTAGAAATCCCAAAGGAAAGTCTTAGAAATCGATAGAAATCTAGCGGTGTCGAAAATGTGCAAAGTTCGCTTGAGGATTTATCCAGCTTAATATGATAAAATCCGTCTTTTAAATCAAAGATTGTAAATATTTTCGCACCCAATAATTTAGAAGCCATTCCATCCACTGTAGGAATCAGCTTATTTTTTCGAATGATAGATTATTTACGTCACGGGGATCTGAACACACTCTTAGTGTATGCGTTTTTTTTTCTACAACAACGAGATTAAAAACCCATGTCTTTGGTTCACATTTTGATATAATACCGCTTGCTTCTAACTCATTTAATTTTAATTTTTTATTTGTCGTTTAAGGCTAAACGTACTCTTCTAGGAGGTTTTATAGTAGGTTTTCTGCTTGGATCAATTTTAATATTGCAATAACCAGGAAATGAACCTAAACCAGCAAACAAATCAGCATTGTTATCAATAAAAGTTTCCTTATCGGTTAATTTTGTATTTATTTCAACTTTGTTTACAACTCCCTTTTTTACCAATCCCATTGTTACACAATCTAACAAACCTAAAATTGGTTTTATTTTTTTATTGCAGGTGTCGATAACAACAAAATTTATATCATATTTTTTTTATTTCAGTCAAAGTTTCTAAATTCAAATTAGTTTGTTTATTAATTTTATTACGATTATGTATGGCTAACATTGTGTAATGAATAATAGAAATATCTGCTCCCGTATTATTATTATTATTATTACTATTATTATTATTATTATTATTATTATTATTATTATTATTATTATTATTATTATTATTATTATTATTATTATTATTATTATTATTATTATTATTATTATTATTATTATTATTATTATTATTATTATTATTATTATTATTATTATTATTATTATTATTATTATTATTATTATTATTATTATTATTATTATTATTATTATTATTATTATTATTATTATTATTATTATTATTATTATTATTATTATTATTATTATTATTATTATTATTATTATTATTATTATTATTATTATTATTATTATTATTATTATTATTATTATTATTATTATTATTATTATTATTATTATTATTATTATTATTATTATTATTATTATTATTATTATTATTATTATTATTATTATTATTATTATTATTATTATTATTATTATTATTATTATTATTATTATTATTATTATTATTATTATTATTATTATTATTATTATTATTATTATTATTATTATTATTATTATTATTATTATTATTATTATTATTATTATTATTATTATTATTATTATTATTATTATTATTATTATTATTATTATTATTATTATTATTATTATTATTATTATTATTATTATTATTATTATTATTATTATTATTATTATTATTATTATTATTATTATTATTATTATTATTATTATTATTATTATTATTATTATTATTATTATTATTATTATTATTATTATTATTATTATTATTATTATTATTATTATTATTATTATTATTATTATTATTATTATTATTATTATTATTATTATTATTATTATTATTATTATTATTATTATTATTATTATTATTATTATTATTATTATTATTATTATTATTATTATTATTATTATTATTATTATTATTATTATTATTATTATTATTATTATTATTATTATTATTATTATTATTATTATTATTATTATTATTATTATTATTATTATTATTATTATTATTATTATTATTATTATTATTATTATTATTATTATTATTATTATTATTATTATTATTATTATTATTATTATTATTATTATTATTATTATTATTATTATTATTATTATTATTATTATTATTATTATTATTATTATTATTATTATTATTATTATTATTATTATTATTATTATTATTATTATTATTATTATTATTATTATTATTATTATTATTATTATTATTATTATTATTATTATTATTATTATTATTATTATTATTATTATTATTATTATTATTATTATTATTATTATTATTATTATTATTATTATTATTATTATTATTATTATTATTATTATTATTATTATTATTATTATTATTATTATTATTATTATTATTATTATTATTATTATTATTATTATTATTATTATTATTATTATTATTATTATTATTATTATTATTATTATTATTATTATTATTATTATTATTATTATTATTATTATTATTATTATTATTATTATTATTATTATTATTATTATTATTATTATTATTATTATTATTATTATTATTATTATTATTATTATTATTATTATTATTATTATTATTATTATTATTATTATTATTATTATTATTATTATTATTATTATTATTATTATTATTATTATTATTATTATTATTATTATTATTATTATTATTATTATTATTATTATTATTATTATTATTATTATTATTATTATTATTATTATTATTATTATTATTATTATTATTATTATTATTATTATTATTATTATTATTATTATTATTATTATTATTATTATTATTATTATTATTATTATTATTATTATTATTATTATTATTATTATTATTATTATTATTATTATTATTATTATTATTATTATTATTATTATTATTATTATTATTATTATTATTATTATTATTATTATTATTATTATTATTATTATTATTATTATTATTATTATTATTATTATTATTATTATTATTATTATTATTATTATTATTATTATTATTATTATTATTATTATTATTATTATTATTATTATTATTATTATTATTATTATTATTATTATTATTATTATTATTATTATTATTATTATTATTATTATTATTATTATTATTATTATTATTATTATTATTATTATTATTATTATTATTATTATTATTATTATTATTATTATTATTATTATTATTATTATTATTATTATTATTATTATTATTATTATTATTATTATTATTATTATTATTATTATTATTATTATTATTATTATTATTATTATTATTATTATTATTATTATTATTATTATTATTATTATTATTATTATTATTATTATTATTATTATTATTATTATTATTATTATTATTATTATTATTATTATTATTATTATTATTATTATTATTATTATTATTATTATTATTATTATTATTATTATTATTATTATTATTATTATTATTATTATTATTATTATTATTATTATTATTATTATTATTATTATTATTATTATTATTATTATTATTATTATTATTATTATTATTATTATTATTATTATTATTATTATTATTATTATTATTATTATTATTATTATTATTATTATTATTATTATTATTATTATTATTATTATTATTATTATTATTATTATTATTATTATTATTATTATTATTATTATTATTATTATTATTATTATTATTATTATTATTATTATTATTATTATTATTATTATTATTATTATTATTATTATTATTATTATTATTATTATTATTATTATTATTATTATTATTATTATTATTATTATTATTATTATTATTATTATTATTATTATTATTATTATTATTATTATTATTATTATTATTATTATTATTATTATTATTATTATTATTATTATTATTATTATTATTATTATTATTATTATTATTATTATTATTATTATTATTATTATTATTATTATTATTATTATTATTATTATTATTATTATTATTATTATTATTATTATTATTATTATTATTATTATTATTATTATTATTATTATTATTATTATTATTATTATTATTATTATTATTATTATTATTATTATTATTATTATTATTATTATTATTATTATTATTATTATTATTATTATTATTATTATTATTATTATTATTATTATTATTATTATTATTATTATTATTATTATTATTATTATTATTATTATTATTATTATTATTATTATTATTATTATTATTATTATTATTATTATTATTATTATTATTATTATTATTATTATTATTATTATTATTATTATTATTATTATTATTATTATTATTATTATTATTATTATTATTATTATTATTATTATTATTATTATTATTATTATTATTATTATTATTATTATTATTATTATTATTATTATTATTATTATTATTATTATTATTATTATTATTATTATTATTATTATTATTATTATTATTATTATTATTATTATTATTATTATTATTATTATTATTATTATTATTATTATTATTATTATTATTATTATTATTATTATTATTATTATTATTATTATTATTATTATTATTATTATTATTATTATTATTATTATTATTATTATTATTATTATTATTATTATTATTATTATTATTATTATTATTATTATTATTATTATTATTATTATTATTATTATTATTATTATTATTATTATTATTATTATTATTATTATTATTATTATTATTATTATTATTATTATTATTATTATTATTATTATTATTATTATTATTATTATTATTATTATTATTATTATTATTATTATTATTATTATTATTATTATTATTATTATTATTATTATTATTATTATTATTATTATTATTATTATTATTATTATTATTATTATTATTATTATTATTATTATTATTATTATTATTATTATTATTATTATTATTATTATTATTATTATTATTATTATTATTATTATTATTATTATTATTATTATTATTATTATTATTATTATTATTATTATTATTATTATTATTATTATTATTATTATTATTATTATTATTATTATTATTATTATTATTATTATTATTATTATTATTATTATTATTATTATTATTATTATTATTATTATTATTATTATTATTATTATTATTATTATTATTATTATTATTATTATTATTATTATTATTATTATTATTATTATTATTATTATTATTATTATTATTATTATTATTATTATTATTATTATTATTATTATTATTATTATTATTATTATTATTATTATTATTATTATTATTATTATTATTATTATTATTATTATTATTATTATTATTATTATTATTATTATTATTATTATTATTATTATTATTATTATTATTATTATTATTATTATTATTATTATTATTATTATTATTATTATTATTATTATTATTATTATTATTATTATTATTATTATTATTATTATTATTATTATTATTATTATTATTATTATTATTATTATTATTATTATTATTATTATTATTATTATTATTATTATTATTATTATTATTATTATTATTATTATTATTATTATTATTATTATTATTATTATTATTATTATTATTATTATTATTATTATTATTATTATTATTATTATTATTATTATTATTATTATTATTATTATTATTATTATTATTATTATTATTATTATTATTATTATTATTATTATTATTATTATTATTATTATTATTATTATTATTATTATTATTATTATTATTATTATTATTATTATTATTATTATTATTATTATTATTATTATTATTATTATTATTATTATTATTATTATTATTATTATTATTATTATTATTATTATTATTATTATTATTATTATTATTATTATTATTATTATTATTATTATTATTATTATTATTATTATTAAATTCTAATTGTTGTGTCCACTGACGCTCATCCCAAAAATTTTTTGTGTCTACCTCATCAATGACCAATCCAGCATCAGAGCTCGTGCAATATCTAAAATGTTTAGTACTAATGCAACCAAGGGCAAAATGATTTTTTCCATCACAGTTGCCACAAATTGCGCGAGACAACTTGCTATTTTATGCATTTTACCACATTTTTTTCATAAATAATTTCCCGAATGACTATTATTATTGGTTTTGGCACTGTCACCATAATTATCTCTTCTATTTATCTTCCTCATTTTGTTGTATTTTGCCGCCATTTCCTTATTATTATTCTTGTTGTCAGTGGAAGTTATATTTATGCGATCAACAGTTTCAGGAGCATTCATGACGCTTGTTCTTTGCTCAATACTGATGTACGGCCCATTTCAATAGCTTTAACCAAAGTTTTTTCTCGCGCAATAATAATTCTCGAAGATGTACATCTCCCAAGCCTTGAATGATTCTATCCATTAACAGTCTTTCTTCAAATTCTTTATATTCACAATCCCTAACCAGATTTTTTAATTCTGTGACAAATGATTCAAAAGTTTCCCCATCTTTTTTATTTCTGCTGTTAAAAAGGAAACTACTAAGCACAAGATTTTTTTGTGGTTGTACATAGTCTTCAAACTTTTGTAGAACTACATCAAATTTCTCTTATTCACCTTCAGTCAACTCGAAGGTGTTATACAGATCTTTACCCTTAGAGCCCATAAAATTTTATAAAACTGCTGTCTTTCTTCCACTTGAAGTTATAATTGTTAAAATTTTTCGACAAAGTAACATTGTCAAATTAAAAAAAAAAGGAAGATTTGGATCCTATTTATACGCAATTTTGTTTCAAAAAGTTTAAGCTAATTCTAGATAATAAGAATGCGGTTTTTTTGCATTAAACCTTTTTTAACTTATTAAAATTTATGCGCCGCAAATGGAGATTTACAATTTCCACTTTAACTCCTTTGATATGGATATCAAATGAAAGGGCTCGATCAGCGAAACACACTGTATAAAGTGGCGTCATTCTAAATCCAATATGGCGGCCACAGCAAATGGGGATTTATAATTTCCACATAAACAGTATATAAATTGACACAGTATATAAAATGACGTTATTCTAAATCCAATATGGCGGCCGCCGCAAAAGTGGAATTCAAATTTCCACATTTACCCCGATAATATGGATATTAAATGAAAGGGCTTGATGAGCAAAAGACAATAAGTAAAGTTGAGTCATTCTGAATCCTATATGGCGGCCGCTGCAAATGGAGATTTATAATTTCCACATTAACCTCTATGATATGGATTAAATGAATGGGCTTGATGAGCGAAACACAGTTTTTAAAGTGACGTTATTCTAAATCCAATATGTCAGCCGCCGCTATATTCCAATGATGATATCCCAATTAAAGAGCCGAGCTATTTATAAAGTAAACAGCGAAAACTAAAATGTAAGAATGTAAGTGCAATGTAAAATGAAAAAAAAATTTGGTTGAAAAAATGTATTTCGTAAGTTTACTCTAAGTACGTTTTTAAAATTTTTTATCGCGGCAAGTAATTTGTTTTCTTTTGATTCAAATATTTTAAATTAAAACTTGCCGCGTTATAAAATTTTAAAAACATACCAAGAGAAAACTTTTTTTTCAACAAATTTTTTTTTTTCATTTTACTTTGCACTTACATTCTTACATTTTAGTTTTCGCTGTTTACTTTATAAATAGCTCGGCTATTTAATTCGAATATCATCACTTTTTTCATGTTACTTGGCACTTATATTCTTACATTTTAGTTTTCGCTTTTTACTTTATAAATAGCTCGGCTCTTTAATTGGGATATCATCACTTTTTAAGGAGCAACTGTAATATGAAGTATCTCCCCGAAAACTCGACCCTTTTTTAAATTTTTGTTTTTGATCAGATAATGTTATCCTGCTTTTAATATCGTCCTGCTTATATTGACTAGCCAGAGTACAATTTATAAATGCATTAAGTTTAGTTGGCCTGTTTAATTAATTTTTTGATTTTATATGTACTTTAGATAGATGAATCAAAATGTTTGTTTCTAATTTGTTTGTTTCCCATTATCCGTGTTGTTTCCAATGGGTTTTCTTTTAAATCTTCCGAAGAAAAAGTCTAATTTGGTCTTAACAACAATGTAAAAAATAAATTTATCTCAGTTCAGTATCAGTTTTGTTTACTTGTAGTTAAGAACCTTTTATACAATTTTCTAAAACGAAAGATAAATGTATGACACCCGATCAAGGACAACACAGCAAATTTTAAGAATAAATGCAGAAAATAATCAAGGCATTTGTATTTTGTCTTACGAAGTCGTAATTAAAATGGATTTATATGATCATGAAATTTTTTTCATAGCCGTTTAATGTTCAAGTGTCGCGTGATTGTTAGAATATAAATTATGTACCATAAATTTTTAAGTTATACTTGCTAACAGCTATTGGAACTTTTTTCGTACATAAATGTTTTATTATTCCTTTGGGTTCTAATAAAACACTATTACCTATTTTCTAGTGTATTTTGTTTGTAAAAAATTAACTTATATAGACATTCAAATATACAAATAAAATAAAAAAATTATGTGTTGTTTGATTCAGAAAATAAAACAAATAAATAAAAATTCCAATTAGTTTCTTATCAATATTATTGGATTATTCAAGTGCAACTATATCGATTTAATATTTAACTGCCGGTGAACAACGATTAAACTCATCATCCACATATGTTAGCAAAATAAATTTGTTATCGAAAGTGACAAGGCATTGTCGTAGTATTTTAGATCTCTTCAACTGTAATGTAGCATTGTAGAATTTGTAAAACACTTCGATACTAGACACAAATGAATAAACACAAAATATTACTAAATTTATTTCAATTGGACTGTAATTTCAACAACACGCACTTGATTATTCAGAAAAAATATAAATTTTAAAAATTTAATTTAATTCACACCTGCGATTTTACTAATGATACTATTCAGTTTTACTGGACTGTATAGTACAAACAATACTATCTTAACCACGTCAAATTTAAACCGATACACTCGGTAACAGACAAATTTTATAAACTTGTACCATTTTAAACTGATTTAGAATAGATTCGTGAGCCGCTTTATATACTAAGAAGCTTCTGGAAATCATTCTTATTATTGCAAACATATAAAAATGTCTAGATAAACATGTTTTTTATAGATTTCTCGAGAAGAATTTAGACGATGAGGGGAGAATTAAAGTTATTTCTATTGTTGTAATGAAAATTATTGAGACTAATTTTTCTGGATCCAACACACATTTTAATAATGAAATAGAAAAATATTAAGTCAAATATTACGAAAAATATTTAACAAAACAATATTTTTCTCCTTGGAAAAAGGAGTTTTTTTACAGTACAAAAAGAAAATAAAATAGTTCGATTAATTTATTTTTCTTAAACTAAGTTTTTTTTAAGTCGAAAATTGAAAAATAAATAATAACTGCTTTTGATAAAAAATTTTTTTTTTTTTTTTTTTAAATTGAAAAAAACATTATCAGATATAATTTAATTAAAAAAAATCAAAAGTCATACAATTTTAATATTTTTGGTAAATAAAAAAATAATTTTATATAAACAAGATTCAATAAACAAAACAAGCTTGTTATGAATGTATCATAAAATTTTTGTATAAATTTTGAATTCACACTGGCCGTGTTCATTAAGTCGGTAGTTAAATATCAACCAAGCGGGGTGTGTTTATGGTTCAAACCTCGGAGAGGTATTATAATTTTTAATTAATTTTACGATTACGTCCATGGTTGTTGACAAACTTAAATATTCTAGAAGCCTCCATTCAAAAATATATTGAAAAAAAAAATATTTATTCAAAAAAACAACCATGTTCTCGAAAGATCTTTGACGGGTATATAAACCGGTGACCAGTGTTGATTAAAATCAGGTTAAAATCGACTATTGTATAATTAGTTTCAAAGTATATATTCGACTGTTGTTTGATTGGGTTAAAAGTAATTCAAAGTTTAACATTGTGTTGAAAAATTAAAATAATTGTTGAAAAAGAAATTGGATTCTCATTTTTATTTTAATGCAATAAAATCAGTTTTTCTTTTTCGTAAAAACTTGTGTTTATTTTAATTTTTTTTCTTTTCTTTAAAAAAAACGTGCGTGTCATTTCAATTATAAAATATTTAGTAAAACCTTTTACTAATATATTTTGAGGAATAAAGAGAGCCAAGATACCGCGACACTATAATGCCACTTCTGTCTGAAGGGATATAGCGCTTAGACATATGGATTACATCAACTGATTCTAAATTTCAATATAATACAATATACAATATAAGATTAATTTATTTTTTGTTTACAAAACTACCATTCGTTCCAAAATTATTTGGGCTGCCGTTTTGTACACGACATACAAGATAACATAAAAACAAAATATTTTAATGCTGCATCAAGGAAATTGTGTGAAGTTATAGTACCATTTAAAGTATATGAAGAGAACTAAACTATGTCAAATTGTCAAAGTCATTAAGATTTACTTACTTTGAGAAATATATTGTAAGGCAATCAATTATTATGTATAATAATAGTGCTCTATTAGCCAAGTTTTTAAGATAACAAAGATATAATGATTGAACCGACTTATTTTTGAAAAAAATACTTCAAACGTTTATCAATCCTATCTAGTTGATATCAAAAATTTGTTATTTAAAAGGTCAAGTTCGTTAATATGCAGAGTCAGTAAAAGAAAGTATATTTTAACCTTGCACCTGAGAAACTCACCTAAACCAATATATATATATACCAATTATTTTCTTATTTTTGTTACAAACTTGGTTCTTGCCCAACATTTTTGTTTATGCTGGGATATCAATACTTTTTGTGTACGGAAACATGGTTCTTGTCACATTTATGTTTTTTGTCTGATTTTTTAGCTTAAGAAAGATATTGTATATTTTATCTTCTTCCTCTAAATCCTTTCCCTTTCTCTTGACCGATTTTGCATATTAACGAACTTGGCGTTTCAAATACCGAAACATATCAGGTACGAAATTTAATTTTGATCGGACTAAAATTATTCTATATTCGTGTCTTCACAATTTTAGCAGCCACAGATCGTCATGAACATTTAAACGATAAAAATTCATTAAGGTATATTTCTAAAAGAAAAGTGATATATTTATTCCGAGGAAATTAGCTAAGTTGACGCAGTTTCTGCGTAACGAATTTATTAATTTTTGGATGTCAAAATAGTCAATATGGAACAGAGTTCCGTAATATGCTAACCTAGCCTCTATTATTATGTTATTCTTCTTCACATACATTTGTGTAATTATATTTTTTAGTTATTCATGGAATTTTTATTAAATTTGTATCTATGCGCATATTACGTGATGTTGCAGAAAATAATGCGCTATGAGGAGGTACTCATGAAAAAAAAGTGTATATTGATAAAATATGCATATATATTGAAATTGTTTTCGTTTCACTTACTCACAAATAGTAAGGTTAAATAACCATTTTCCAGGCTAGTAGTTCGGAACCATAATTGTATTTAAATCGACGCGTTTTGATGTTCTGAATATGAAGTTTTTACGTTCGGACTCGATACGGTACAGGATAATTCTTAATTTGTTTCAATAACAAAAAAGAATTTTTCTCTCAATATCTAGAGCACGGTAGTGCGCAAGGCCGAGATTTAAGGGAGACATTCGGACTTTTCACTACAGTGTTATTACTACACCTTAATTTAGGCTCATTTTTTGGGTGCTGTATCTTTTGAACGAAAAGAGCTACAGGGTTGATATTTCGAATATAGATACTTTACGGAATTATAAGAACCAATGTTTTCAATCAACGTTAACGAATTAACCGTTAAAAAGTTATTTCACTTCAAAAACGCAAAATTCGCGGGAACGCCCACAATTCTTGGTAACTAATAGATCAATATTCTACGATACTTCCAGATATGCTGTAAAGTTGATATTGGGCAACGTAGATAGCTGTAGTACCCAAACCGACGGGAAAATTGCGAAAACTGGAAATTTGTATCGGAAAAGAGGAAAATTTAACATTTTTTTGTTTTAAGACTAGTTCAACGCAAACTACCATGTAGAAATCGATATATATCATATATACCTATTAATTTTTATACCATATAGAAATAGACATTGCAATTTGAATACAGCAGTATGCATTTTATTTATATTTTAACTTTTTGATTATATTTTACATTGATACATTGATCAATTATTATTTATTACTAGCATTGCCCGTTGCAGCTTCGTCTGCAAAAATTTTTTAAAGCTCTTATAACCAAGCCCTTATGCTAGAATGATGCAGTTTTTTGTATTCGACGTGAAATTGCTTCAATCTGACGAGAAAAATCAGTAAACTTCAATTTTTTCAGTGCAACCCCTCGGAAAATTGGAAAAACATCCTCCAAAATTATGTTTTTCTGTTCTATAAATGCTATAAAGTTTGAATTTTCACTAATCGACCCGAAATAACGTCAAAATTAACAGAATATTTTGAAAAATTTCATTACCTACATCGCAACCACACCGAAAATGGGAAAAACATCCCTAAAACTTACCTCTTTACTTCTATTCATGATAGAAAGATCGGTTTTTTTCCATCACAACCCTTCGAACTTGGTAAAAACACCCCCAAAACCAACCTTTTTGTTCTATACATACAACAAGATGCAGTTTTTTGCAATCGACGCTTAATAGCTACAAATTAGGAAGTTATTTCGAAAAACTTAATATTTTTTTTTGCAAACTCCCGAAAAATTGAAAAAACACCCCCCAAAATTACGTTTTTCAGTTCTATATATGATGAAATGATGGAATTTTGACCAATCGACCCGAAATAAAGTCAAGTTAACAGAACACTTTGAAAAATTTTTTTACCTATAACGCAAACCTCCGAAAATGGGAAAAACACCCCTTAAACTGCCTTAAGGCATTTTGATCAGACTAAAAATATGACCGCAAGAGAGTGATTTATGTATTCTAAGGAAATTCACTAAGTTGACGCAGCTCCTGCGTAACGAATTTTTTTTTGTGAAGTGGAGCCAACGGGTCAAGTCATTTCTTCAAAGACTATAACGTTGATAATCAATTATCTGTAATAAACGATTAGTTTAGAAGTCATAATCGAAACAAATCAAATAACATCTTATATATACTAAATTTTATATAGCTATTTTAATAAAAAATATATCACTCTTATTTCACATTAATTTGTGGCGTTTTAATAAAAGGCCTATGATATATGATCGATGAATATTATTATCAATAATCCAATGTATAAAATTTATGCTTTCTTTTCAGTTTTCTTTGGCAATAACACTGCTTGAATATTTGGTAATATACCGCCTTGAGCAATTGTTACAACAGATAATTTATTTAGTTCTTCATCATTACGAATTGCTAATTGAAAATAAACTTGTTTATTTTTAAACAACTTGTTTACTTAAAAAAAGTTACATTGTAACAATACAATAAAACAATCAATGTTTTCTATTTGGAGTATTAAAACATACTGATATATTAAACTAGCAATTTTTATTTAAATACTAAATGTCTATCTAATCAAAAAGGAGGCGGTAACCTTGTCAACAAATCAGATCGATATATGCTTCATATGTTATTTTAATTACAATTAAAGTTGTTAAATTTTCCGTTTGTAAGAAAGTTAAGTTTTCGAAAAAATCTTAATAAAATAGTTGCTTCTTAATAATTCCTTCTTAAAAAGTGATGATATGGGATAAAGGACCGAGCTATTTACAAAGTAAATAGATCCAGACTTCATATAATAGTTGCTCCTTAAAAAGTGATGATATACGAGAAAGGACCGAGCTATTAACAAAGTAAATAGCTCTAGACTTCAAATAATAGCTGTTCCTTAAAAAGTGATGATATCCCATAAAGTTTCGAGCTATTTACAAGCTAAACAGCTCGGTAAACTATTTATTAAAAAAATAAATGAGGGGTAAATTAATTAAGTATAAGAAAAAATTTGGTTGAAATTTATGTCGTAAGTTTTCCTTTAGTATGTTTTTAAAATTTTATAACGCGGCAAGTTTTAAAATATTTGAAATCATCAGAAAAATTAACTTGCCGCGTCATAAAATTTTAATAAAAACATACTGTACAAAATATTGTACAGAATCTCATATATGTTAGGTATACAAGTGTTACATATTTAATTGTTTTATTAATAAAAACACAAAAATTGCAGGACAATTTTTAATGCGTGTTACCTCAGAACTCCGTCATTTATGAATCGATTTTGAATTTTTTGTTTTCAAGGGTTTGATTTCCCATTGTCCCCATTATTATACTACAACCATACTATATTGATGTTTTAGCCCTTCAAAAAGCGACCAGAGCCAGTTGACGTAATAGAACGCGAAGCGGTCTCCTTTGTAAATGTGAATCTAAAAAGAGTAAAGTATCGCGAAGCGATAGGAACGCATAGCATACGCGAAGCATATGCGACGAGTAACAAAACGCTACGCGTTTTGTGCGAAGCCTTTGGCTTCGTATATTTAAGCCTTTCAAAAATTATTGATATCCGACCAAAAACATAAATGTAAGAAAGGGCCGAGTTTTCGGGAAAATCCTTAATGTAATAGTTCCTTCTTAAAAAGTGATGATATGAGAGTAATGACCGAGCTATTTACAAAGTAAATAGCTCTAGACTTCAAATAATAGTTGCTTGTTAAAAAGTGATGATATGGAAGAAAGGACCGAGCTATTTACAAAGTAAATAGCTCTAGACTTCAGATAATAGTTGCTCTTTGAAAAGTGATGATATCCCATTAAAGAGCGGAGCTATTTACATAGTAAATAGCTTGGTAAACTATTAACTAAAAAAATTAATGAGGGGTAAATTGATTAAATGTAAGAAAAAATTTTGTTCAAATTTATTTCATAAGTTTTCTCTTAGTATGATTTTAAAATTTTATATAACGCGGCAAGTTTTTTTTTCTGATGATTTCAAATATTTTAAAACTTGCCGCGTTATAAAATTTTAAAATCATACTAAGAGAAAACTTATGAAATAAATTTGAACAAAATTTTTTCTTACATTTAATCAATTTATCCCTCATTAATTTTTTTAGTTAATAGTTTACCAAGCTATTTACTATGTAAATAGCTCGGCTCTTTAATGGGATATCATCACTTTTCAAAGAGAAACTATTATCTGAAGTCTAGAGCTATTTACTTTGTAAATAGCTCGGTCCTTTCTTCCATATCATCACTTTTTAACAAGCAACTATTATATGAAGTCTAGAGCTATTTACTTTGTAAATAGCTCGGTCATTACTCTCATATCATCACTTTTTAAGAAGGAACTATTACATTAAGGATTTTCCCGAAAACTCGGCCCTTTCTTACATTTATGTTTTTGGTCGGATCGTTTTTAAAACTAAAAATTTAAAAAATGATAAAGAATATAATTAAATTCTATATATAAAAAAGAGCACATAAACATCGTAATCGGTTTAGTAGAACTCGAGAAAAACATTCCCAAACCTTAAAAAACGCATGAATTTTAAATTAAAATAAAAAAATCTAAAAATTAGATACTTCATTTTTTTAACTATGTCAAAGTATGCTGTTTATATTTTAAAAATGTTTTAGAAGTGTTTGTAGACATTACACTATGCTTGCTTGAATATGGCGAAAAGTCCAACATATATAATCTTTAGAAATACTGTGGTTATGTTTTTATTTAATGAAACTGTCTATAAATTGTAAATTCATTATTTTCTAATTAAAAAGTTATCAACGACAAGCTAAGACCCTCGGATTTCACCCTACTTTTCTTTAAGTAATAAACCATATTGATCGGGAAATTTTTTTGAATTAAGAGTTAGATAGGTAATTGTTGAAGTTTTCGATTAAGCCTGATAAACCTTAAAAATATTAATTTGTTTCTAAGAAAATTAACAAAAGGTAAAACATACAATAACTCTCTTAAAAGTTAACGTATCGAGTTATTTTTTTTAAATTAAAGGTCTTAAAAATGTATAATTTCAGAAGAAAAAAACTTGTTTAACTTTAATTTATTTTTAATTGTTTTTTGTAAACTAGCGTCTATTTATTTCCTTTGTTAGTATGGTAGCCTTTCGGTTATATTATACCAACGGAAGCGACTAACTTACTTTGACATTTAAGTAATATGTCTGAACATTGATACCATTTTTTGACATCAAATACTTGATATTAAAAATCATACGTTGGTATAATATAACCGAAAGGCAACCATACTAACAATGAAAATAAATAGACGCTAGTTTACAAAAAACAATTTAAAAATATGTGAATAGTAAATAAACAAAATTAATAATACAATGTCATCAAAAATTATAGTGAAAGATCATAAGGATAGTACTACCATAACATCTAAGGTATCTCAGTTGATAGAGCATTGGTCTAGAATGCCAGTGGTCGTGGATTCGATCCACATCCCTAGATGTTTATGATTTTTCATATCAAGCATTAGGTGACATGGTATTTTATTAATTGTCGGGGACCTTAATTGTTATTAAGGGCTAAAATTTGGCACATTATTTTTAAATATAAAAGCCATTCGTTGGCATAGTTAAAAACAAATGTAATTTTTAGATTGTTTATTTAATTTAAAAATAATTTTGGCGTTTTTTAAGCCATAGGAACTTTTTCTCGAGTTCTACTAAATCGCTTTTGATGTTAATGTGCTCATTTTTTATATATTAAATATAATAATGTTCTTTGCTATTTTTTTAATGTTTAATTTTCAAAAAGGTATTAAGAAAATCACTCTTTTGTTATCGATTTAAAAAAAAATGCGGTTCCGAACAACCTGCCTGAAAACCCATTTTTGAAGCTAATTTATCTCTAGCAAAATATGTATGTAAAAATATTAAATCAAGTTTTAAAATTTTAATTATTGTCAAAAATGTTGCATATTTTATGTACAAAATCAGTTAGAAGAAACAATAGATCGAATTTATGGTGCTACATATCTACATATACATGATCTACATAAACTGTAATGTGTACAGAGATATTTAGAATTATCACTTTCAATCTTTAATTGGAAATATTCATGTAAATTTTAGTGTAACAGAAAAATGATAAGAAACAAAATTATAGTAAAATTAACCTACAACTTTACTTGTTATAAATTTGTCGATTTTTCAAATACTAAGGTAGATATGCAAAAAGCTAGTAAAGAAACAATAATAAAAATTTTGTGTTTTCTTCTTTCTTTATGGTATCTTTATCTTTCCCCTCTGCCCTTGACGTACAACATTGTCAAATAGACGCACTTCATCTTCAAGATTTCAGTCGATAATAGCGTTCCAAACTGTCTGAGCCTGTACACTTCTTGAAGAGTTGTCAAAATTGAGCACAGCGATAAGTTGTTCTTTATTACCATACGAAATAACTATTGGTAGACATTCATCTATATATTTGCGTGCATCTAAAGCCAGTAACAGTTTGCCATCCCAATGGACAATTACAGTATCCGATACCTTGTTTTGGAAATCGACTATTATAGCTTCTCGCACTCTTTTCTCTTTTCCGTACGAACTCTTTGAATGGAGGACTTGCTTACGGGGAATTCGTCAGTGTTATGTCCAAGTGCCTCAATAGTCGCTTCAATAATAAACACAGAATTTCTCATACTTAACTGACACCTATTTAATGTTGCCACTAATTTTGGAATGATGAAATTTTTCCTCATGGAAGTTTTATTAATATCAGACTGTGTACTCTCAGTTGGGAAGGGCAAATTTTCTATTAAATGCATTATGTCAGAATCAAAAGACGAATTTTCTTGTAGCAGTTCATTAGAATATGGCGAAGGAGTTAAGGATCAAAAATATTTAGTACGCTGCTTTTGTTTCTTAATATTTGTTTCTTCCTCATTTTCGGTCAGCTTTTTGTACACTCCAGCTAAGTGACCAGATCGACCTGGATCTATCCGGCGCTACAGGAAAATCCTATATTCAATTGTCTTTATAAATTAAAGCGCTTCGGCATGTACAATGTCAAACAAATTGTCTAAGTTTGTATTAACACATCTTGTGTCTTTTTTGCATTTTTTTTCAAATTTCTCCAAATTTGGTATAGGTACCTTTCTTAACCCAGTTAGGTAAAGATTTATTGGACTCACGAACAGTAAAATTTGCGCTTTCATTGACACTTAAATTCACTTCAGAAATATTAACGAACAGAACTGCCAGTATATTCCCTATAAAGACCTGCGTAACACCTCTGACATGTTCACTGAACGAAAACAATGCGTTTACTAAGAAAACAAACAAGCAACAACAAGCACATTGATACGTTAGCTCTTTAGTATGCCGGTAGTGATATGATTCGCTGTAAGTTGGCACGTGTTGCTGACCCGATAGACATTGGCCTGTCTTAACTATGAATATTGAATTCGAATTGGTATAATTAATAAATAATAATAATATTCCAAAAACATATAGTTTATTATTCAAATGCTTTATGATACACAGCATCCTTAGTTTCATTTTCCAACGGCTTCATCAATTGTTAACGCATTCAAACGTCTTGCGTGTTGTCCTGCAGGTGTCTTATTGGCTTTGATGACATGCGGTCAACCAATGAATCTAGTGGCTCTTCTGGCGATACCAATCGCGCCAATTTGACTTGACCTCTCGCGCAACACATTTCTGGGGCTTCATTTTTAAACTTAAATGCCTTTCAAAATTGACACACAACGTTCATTGGTCCAATAGCAACGATTTGCTGTGAAATGTAATCGATTTCCACATTAAAATTAAATGCAGCTCGATAGGGGTTAAACACAACATTTAAATGTTGTTGTTTTCGATTCTATCGATTCCGTTCAACTTCATTCCGCGCTAAATATACACATCTATACACAAAATGCTGTATTTGGATAAATGTTCGCTTAGTTACTGTGTTTCGCTAATAATTCCCTTTCGTTTGATACCCATATCATAGGGGTTGATGTGGAAATTATAAATCGCTATTTGCCACCATATTTGAATGAGGCGGGTTGCTCGACAGTGTCCCTTGAATGGAGTGGAATCCTATAAGTCTTTGCATTGTCTTTAGTAGAAATGGTTGGAATATAACATGTAGCTAGGCTTGCCGTGAAAATGTGACAAGGCCGAGGTACTCTGCGGTCTTGTCCAGTCCTCGCTTGTCACTAAGAGAGTTTTGTTAAATTTTTCGTTGTAAGGGTTTTTACTGTTTATTGCCACTGGAAAATGAGTCTGGAGTAGTGTTTCGAGTTTCTCCATCCCAGAGCTGGTGTAGTCACCATCGGGCTTACGTAGAGACCCAGTGTTTATTCGCTAAAATACGGCGGAGTGTTGCTTCCTCAGATGTGTTTTCAATATATTGACAGAGTTTCCTCCAGGAGTTTATTTTGGCTTTTTTCAGAAACCTTTTGCATTCAGTATGGGCTTTATGATAGTTGTGCCAGTTCTATCTATTTTGCTCTCTTAAATAGTTGTCGAACTTTTTGCCTTTCATTCTTTAGGTCTTTATTCCACCATCAAGTTGACTTGCTGATTTCTTTTGAACCTCCGGGCAGTTTCTTGGAATGAGTTAATTATTGCATGCTGAAACTCAGTTACAGAAGACTCTCAATGCCCAGTATTGTTTTAACGTTTTAGTATCGACTTATATTCGTCCAAATTTATTTTCTTCGAATCCTGATAGTGTATATTACATTGGTTTGTTTTTAACTGCACATTGCAATAAAGTTTTCTGTGATCTGACGCAGATGGTTCATCGAAAACTAGCAACTAAGTACTCAGTGTTACGCAGTGTTACATCTATGACTTCCTGCCCAATTCTGTAATTAAAAGTAATTCAAAGGCTTGATTAACTATATACTTAGCTATATTCTTATGTTCTTAGGTATATTATAATCAAATAGGTTCTCACCTCTTGCATTTGTGTTAGTACCTCCATGCAGTATGGTGAGCGTTTGCATCGCATTTCATAATTAGTTGGTGGTCCTGTGCTACTCAATAGTGTATAAGGTCTTCCATCTCCGTTGTGGTTGGTGGAGGAATGGATCCTAGGGAAGGTAGACTGAAGCGATAAATACCTCTCCACTTTCGTTCCCCATGTTTTATTATAGTTTTAGAGCTGTAAGGTCTCTCTGACAAAACTCTATCAGCGGCAAGACATTGATGCCCTTCCTTGCAAAAATGCAAGATCTGATTTCTTTTGGAGTTTTGTTGTTTATTATTTGTTCTACAGCCTTTCCTAGTCCAAAAATCTTATGGTTTACAGCCAAAGGTTCCTGGACTAGGACTATAGGAATTCCCCCTGCTAGCACATTCTGGCAGAAGAGAGCAGAGGCTGCCTTACTGTGCTGGAGGTTTATTTTCAGCACTTAAAGAACTGGTATCATTACCCTCTTGTGCTTTTAACTCGGTCTTGAATCAACCGTAGATTTGTTGTGTTTACCTTCAGCAGGATGGTGTCTCCCTTATCGCCCTTTGTGATGTTAATAACTCGCCAGTCTTCAATGAGCAGGTTTGCATTCTGCGCTCCTTGTGAGTTTTATAATTACATAATTGCGAGTTTTGAAGACTTTCTCTGGCTAACCGAAATTGTAAATTTGGGGAGCATGCAGCAGAACTTTCGATGCATGCATCTGGGTTTTTATATCCTCGAAGATAAATTCCGCTTCTTCCCATGGTCTGGTGTTAGGACTGTTCTCTATGAACCAGATTGCTGTTGTGTCTCTAAACTTAAAACAAGGGTCTCCAATCCAGGTTAAAACCCCGATACTGTGGGCCCTGTACGAGCTCTTGGCTAGTGAGGGCTAGCAGCATTGAGAGTTGCACCTTTTTAGATTATTCCTGAGTCATTTTGAGGCGGTCTCAGCAAAGGCATTCCTAGCCTTTGCTTGTTCTTCCTCCTTAGATAGATAGATACATATTGGGTTCTTAAAAGTATTGCACTTCGACCTTATGCTCCATTGTGCTCCTCCTTCTACTTCAGTCCGACGAAATAAGCTTTTCCCATTTGTTGGCATTTGTTGGCATTTACTGTTATTTTCTGGTTTTGTTCCCACGAGTAAGTCGGACCGTGTACTACCCCATCGACCCCTGGATGTTTACGACCATATTATTATAGAGTTTTCCAGATGCTCCAAGGAAATTGTTCACGACAGCGCTTAACCCTGCTGCCCTAGCCTACGACTAGCTGCTTTATGCGAGGTACAATTCCTCGCATCGTAGCTCGGATTTACATGGTTTTTTAGCCTGCCTCCTCAGTGCCATGCTGTCCGTTGAAGTATTCCTGCCAGTAACATAGTTACCGCCGGCATAGTCCTTCACACGGGCCTTTTTACCAACGACAAGGTCCTACCTTGCCTAGGAGAGTTGCTGGACTTTACTGAATGTATCTTTTCTCGATTTTCGATGTGGCAGTTTTGAAGTTTTTCTAGATCTATCTTCTGTTCAAAACGGCTCTCATTGATTTGTAGGTAGTGTAACGGTAAAATTTCGAAATTCTTGAGTGTAAATTTCTGTACTATCGTAGTCTACTTCGTTGATGGTGATGATACAATTGCTAAAACCAAGTTACACTGTTCTTCTGATCACTTGATGTTGGATTCCAAATGCTCTTGAAATTAGTGTTCCAGGAGCGTTCTTGATTAGGATGTGGTGTGCTGGTATTTATTCAATTTCTGTGTGATTAGAATATTCCCCGTAGGTGCAGTTAGCACTGGTGCTCTGCAAGATGCTTCTGAAACATTAGTCTTGAGGACTGTTAATTAGGGTATCTTTGTGGAAAATTGAAATTCCTTCCAACTTCAGACATGGTTCCCTTAAAAAATACATTTGGTCTTTATTTAAGGTTGCATAAAAAAAGGTTCTTGTATTTTCTTTAATTGTTTGGTAGGAATAGGTTCAAGAGAATTGTAAGTGAAAGTTTTCCCTGAAGAAATCCGAAATATTTCTGGAAAATTTAAATTCCTTCTAACTTGGGACTTGATTCCCTATTTAAGCTTACATAAGGAAATGGTGCTTGCATTGTCTTTAATTGTTTGGTAGGGAAAGGTTCAAGGAAGGGAAAGTTTTCCTAGACAAAATCATGTATCTGTATATTGAATATAATATTGGTGTAATTATAAACGGCTTGAAATGAAAGTAATTCGTAAATGTGTTTTGTTGATTTTATGGATATTTTCTAGTTTTTTAGAATCTTGAAGACGTGTTCCAAGTTTTCGGTCATGAGAATATTCTTAGGAAAACTGTTGACTCTGGCTATGTTAATGGCGGCCATAATGTGTTTGCTGAGTAAATCTACCTGGTTATTACCTGATGGGCTATTACCTAGCTGGTATACATATATAAAAAATTATTCTGTTCTGAGTCGACTTTATTATTGATCGCAGAAGTAAATTTCGTTAAGATATTGGTTTATAATTTGTTCTTAGATGTTGATGTGCTTTGTAATTGATTCAAATCTGTCAATTCGAATCATATGTTGATTGATTTTCACCTGCTTGTTTGTTTCTCTTGTGACTTGATTGTCATAACGGGTCAACTGTTGTATGTTTTTGGTTATCTCTGCTGTATCTTTAGCGTCCACATTTCCGGTAATATATTTTATTATTGAACCAAGTCCATCAATTAATCTTCTTCTGACGATCGTCCTTGGATAGATCAATTTCAGGTTTGTTTGAAGGATAGTAAATTTAGCATCTAACATTGCTTTAGCAGTTCCAATGTTTTTGTGTTCGTCCAACAACGTTTTTGATTGCTGTCACTTTTCAACGTTTTGTTTATAATCGTCTAATTTCATAATATTGTAATATGGGATAGGCCATTTTAGTTTTGCTTATGTGATTTCCGATTATCATCGCCTAAGATAGTGTCGTGTCTGTTAGTTCTGACTTTGATCTGTTTAAATTTGGGTTGTTTTGTTATGTATATTTTCAACTAGCTAATTAGTTGTGCCTGGTTCATTGGCTAGGGCATCCTCGCGATTTTCATTTGTCTAAGAATTTTTTTGTTTTCGTGATTTGACTTGCTCGTTTACGTTATCATAAAGATCTTGCTCCTTTCACTGAATGAATTCTGATCGGGGTATCAAACGTGTATCATAAGGTCCCCAGAGAATAGTCGAAAGGTATGTGCTTCGTTACAGAGTGAAAGGCATTATTATAAGCGATTAAGCTTTCTAGTAATACATTTCACGATTATCGAAATCATCGATTTCAAGTCTCATCATACTTTCTAGTTCGCGAAACGCTTCTAGCAACGTGGAGTGTGGAATCTTTTGACAGGAGAGTTCGAATTAGAACTTTGTATTGACGTTATATGAACGTCCATGTTATTCTCTTCACAAAATTCTCGGAATAGAACCGATTCCTGTCTCAGAATCAGCTACTGGTTTTTTGGGTCTACCTTGTGCGCAGATAAATTTCGTAAGTGTTATTTTAAGATGTATGCTATTTCAGGATTCGAATATGTATCGTTGCGCGAATTTAGAAAATTTTTCAATTATCGTGATGATGAATTTGTTGGCAATGCGGAAAATATAGCAGTGAATTATTTCAAGAGGCTTAATTGCGACTTCTCTTACCATGATTTTTGCTTCAGGGGGTTTCTATTATACTAATTTTTATTTCAAATCTTAAAATGGTTAATACAGTAAGTGATTTTTGATTTCGACTAGAATTATCTTCGAAGATCTGCTTAGGTTTCGTTTATACTTCGGTGTTTGCTCGTAGTGTGATATTCGACGATTAGCTCTTCTTTATTTCTATCATCGGTTGTTTCTATTTTCAGAAATGGGAGTATATGCAGTATTGTCTTCATCAGCGCTATAGGGCTGACTGTTTGGATGAATCGGAATCATGAATATTGGATTTGATTATGCGGGATAGATTATCAGCGCTAGTGTTGCATTTGCGTTTTTATAAACAATGTTGTTATCAAATTCTTCTAACTTAAGTTGCCATCTAACGAGATTCTAATTGGTTTTTTTGAGGGATATGAGCCATTTAAATCGTTTGTTATTAGTTATGATTTTAAATTTCTTTCCAAATAAATAGGGTCGGAAATATTGCGTAGCCTACACAATAACTAAACGCTACTTCCGATTGTCGAATAGTTTTGCACGGTTGTGCGCGACGCGTAAAAAATGGGTTGGTCTTTTCGATGGGTCCTTGTGAAAGAATTCCGTTAATCCTCCCTTGTTAGAGAAGGGCAAGATCCGGAAAATTTTTAGGAATTTCTTCGACCTTATTTTTGGAGTCATGGTTTGATAATCCAGTGATGAACTCGAGTTGGGCATAATAGTTCATAATCGAGCATAATAGTGAAGATTGATTTTCCTCTGCATATGAAAAGCTTGGCCTGAAATGTAACCATTGGTTTGACTTTCCGTTTATTATTACATTGATTGAAGATTTTGATGCTGGTTTAGTTGTGCAGCTTTTGTTTTTTCCAGAGAAAGAACATAAGATGAGTGTCAGTATTCCACATTTCCAATGTCCTAATAATGTAGTTGAAAATGCTATTAAAAAAGCGGCAACTTTTTGAATTTCTTCTTTTAGCTTTGGGTCTATGTCGATTTATTTATCGTTATTGATGTGTAATATTTCCAGTGAATCGTATAGAAGTTGAACTAGTTGATTATAATTTATGCCTTGAGTTTTGTTTCTACAAATTTAACAGTATTCTAATTTTAAATTTGGCATGAAATCTGTTAAGTTTCTTGATAAGATAATTTTGTTTGTTAATATTTCCATAGTTTTTGATTTAGCTTGACATGAATTTGTTCAGTTTTGAATTTCTTTGTGGACTTCTTAAATTTTTGTTAATGTTTCGTTGCAAAGTATTGTTAATTTCACTAGATTTGAAATGAATAGCAAACTTGATTGCCATGAATTTATTGATATATTTCTTGTTTTTCGTAATATTTTTTAATATTTCATTCCATTGCGATCTTGTGAGTCGTTGTTTCAAAAATTTGTGTTTCACAATCTTCTGAAGTGTGTTGTTTGATTGATTGATTAGTCTTGGTGTCTAACAAGTATTGTACTTCGATCATATGGTCCACTGTGCTGCCCCTCCGACTTCAGTCCGAAGATACTTGCTTCTCCCATATGTTGGCAAAAGCCTGGAGCTTGCTTATCAGGTCTTCCTAAAGGTTCATATATTCGGGGTGAGATGCACCGAATATCCTGTATTTGCTGTAACCTAGAGGTTCGCAGTTAAAGATAATTTGGCTGCATGTTTCTTCCTCCTCGCCACACAATATGCACACAAGGGACCCGTTACGGACTCCCATTGTGTCTCAATGCTTCCGCAGGGGATAATGTCCGGTAACGAATCCGATAACCCTCCGTAGTTGCATCTTGTTCCGCTTCAGTGCGTGAAACAGAGAGAGCCTCTTTGTTGCACTCTGAAGCAGTACTTTCCCGAGCCCTTGCCGCGGTACTTTTTCTCAGTGATCACAGTGTTTAGCCTTTGACCACTCGTTGATCACCTGTTTACATGCAGTTTTTGGAAATCCTTAAATAGGCTCTGGGACTCTGAAGGGGATTCTGACTACCTTCTTTGCTAAGGTATCTGCTTTTTCGTTTCCTTCGAAACCACTGTAGCCCGCCCAATTTAACATTGTTACGTTTTGCTAGTTTCAGAAATTCCTCCAGACAATCCTTAACTACTCTTGAGGTGCCCTCCGTTCCAGATTAGGTTTTTAATATATACGTTCTGGTTTATGTAGCCTCTATGTATGTTCTCACGGACGCAATCCAGTATTGCGTAGACTTCTGCTTGAAAGACCACTTATTTCCCCAAGTTGAGGCTTATGTTTACATTAGGTCTCTTATCGTAGATGCCCACCCTGGTCCCTTCTTCAGTTTTGGATCCGTCTGTATACCAAACGATTTCTTTCTTGAGATAGGGTGGTTCTCCTTCCGACCACATGGCCCTATCACAAACCACAGTGAAAAGTTTTGAGAAGAAGTATATCTTGGGAAGTATCCATTTCAAAGACGGAGTCTGAGATAATTGATGTTCCCACAATCCATCCATGTCCAACCTGATTTTTATTAATTCAGTTATGATTACAAGACAGTCTATAGGCACTGGATCTCGCTTTAGCTGTTATTACAATGCTTAGCAGAAGCAGCACCAGTATGACGTCCATGGCAGCTGTTGAGGTACTGCTCATGGATCCAGTGATGCACAAACAGGTCAGGCGTTGGATCCTAGACAGCCTTTTGCATGCTGTATCTGGTTAAATTTTGGCCACCACACTAGAACAGCATAGAATATAATCGGCCAAACTACTTTTGTGTAATGCCAGTGGATCATTTTGAGTATCAGACCTCAGACCTTATGTTCTTTTGCAAAGCATGAGATAAGATTTTCTCTTATTTTTTTTGTATTCTAGATGAGGTTTCCATGTTAGTTTACAGTCCAACATTACTCCTAAGAACTTGGCTTCCTTTGTTATCTTTAGTCTTTCACCAAAGAAGATCCACCTTACTTTTCCAAGTGAATAGAATTAATGCTGTCATAACAGGGTTTATTTTCAATCCCTGATTGATACACCATTCCTGTGCGAATTTAAGAGCGTTTTGCATAAGCTCCGAGATTGTGTCTGGGTCCCTGGAATGCAATAACAATATCGTCCGCATAATCCTGTGTGTAGTATCCTTTTTGGTTCAGGTTCGTCAGTAAGCTGTTCACTGTCAGACTCCACAGCAGTGTGGATAAGACACCACTCTGCGGACATTCCTTTGTGGCTCTCACAGTGACAGGTTCTGCAAGAAGAGAAGTTTGTATTCTTCTTCCTATCAGCATAGAGTTTATCCACCTGCAAAAGGTGTCTTTACTGCGTGCCGACTAGCTGAACCAACCATGGAATTGTAAGAGACAATGTCTATGCCCCCCCCCCCTATTTAAATAAAAACATACAAGGTGGTTTGTTATCTTGCGAATCCCACCTGAATCCTGTATATTAGGCTGTGGAAGGCTGATTCACAGGATTTTCCCACATGATACGCGTGTTTGTTGGCATGAAGCGGATTTTTTGGCAATGCCCCTTGAGCCATATGACATCCTACTAGTCGTTCCATTGTTTTCCGTAGAAACGATGGCAGACTAATTGGTCTAAAGTCCTTTCCCGTGTAGAGTTAAGCCTCCCCGGTTTTGGCAAGAAGGTCACTCTTACTGGCTTCGCATCCGGCGTAGTATAGCTCTTTATCGACGTACTTAAGCCACTCCACCAACGACAAGGTCCTACCATGCCTAGGAGAGGTCTGAAGTGTGTTTGTATATTATTTGTGTTTAAAAAATTGGTTAAATTTAAAAGTTCGAAATAAATTATTTTTAATAGTATTCAATATTGCAGTATAAAGGTTCAAATGGTAAATTTAAATTTATAGCATTTTGTTATTATTTTATTAACGATCGCGAGGGGAGGGGGTGTAGTGATTGTAATGTGATTGATTGTTCAATGTAGTCAAGATGAGATTTAATTAAAATAAACTTTATTTCAATAAAATTTCGATTTGATTTATAAGTATTTGTTTACTTTCTTCTATTGTAACTGGGTTACCGTTTGTGTTTAATGTTTTTTCATTAATTTTATTTTTAATTAGACATAACTCTTTTTAAGTTTTCTTTACTTGTATGGTTAACAATTTTGTTTACATCGTTTTGTTCCTTAACTTGCTTATTGACATTATTAAATAAAAATTCCGAATCTGTGGCATCTGGATTACCAGAGAGTTTATGCCTTGCATTACCTATTGCATCAACTCATCCGTGTTAGTAACAAATTTCGCGTTTTTTACGTTGATTTTGGAAATAATTATTTTCTGAATCTTTAAACCTATCATAATATTCATTGCTTTCCAATTTAAATAATTCAAATGTGAATAAGCAATTATGACTTTGTTTTGATTAATGTATAATTTTCTTTAAGTTTCTAAATAGTTGGGTAATGAATCTAATAAATTTTTTATAAAACTAATATTATAATAATATACTAGGCTTAGATAATTTTTAATGATTTTGGCTTCTGCAATGTGATTGATGTAAACGCCGTTTGATTTAATTGTCACGGCTTGTACCTGCTGTTGGCTCATCATTATACATATGAGCAGAATCAGTGAGATCAGGATTATCTGAAAGGAACATTTTCAGATGTTGAAAATGAATCCAACTATTTTTCCGAATAGTTTTGGTCGAAAAAAGCTACATGCTTTTCGTCCCATGTTTTGTTAATTTTTTGTTCCTCATTTGTGTTATTGACAATATTTGTACGCGCATTTCTTCTTAATAAATCGATTTTGTTCGACACGGTTTGAGCTAAGTGATCGTAAGTAGTTAATTTAGTTTTACCACTAATTTAGCTTTTACACCAAATACTTGCTCGTATAGGGTGAATTTGGTGTGTCTTTTTTCGGTAGTGAAAATAAACTGCAAAGTTGGCATAATAGTCCCAATCGTTTGGATTGTGATTAAAATACCTCCTAAAATATGATTTTAATTCTTGGTGGCTTCTTTCTATACTACCATTAGATTCGGAATTGAGAGTGGTAGATTAGATCAAACACTGATGGAAAGAAGTTTATTTATTTCTTTTTTTTTTGGTTTATGAAATTTGTACCTTTGTAAGAATGGATGTAGGAAATCCATATTTGGCACAATGCTCCAATATTTTGATAGCTGTGAATTCTGCCTTGGTTCCGGTATACAATATGCATTCTGAAATTGTTAAATTATCATGTAACGTCAGAATGTATCGATTGTTGGCATCAGTAATTGGAAAAGGACCCATTACATCTAATGAATCATTTCATTGAATTTAATAGGGGTATCCGTGATTACTTGAGAGGGTTTAGTATTACGGGGAATTTTATTCTTTTGGCACATTTCGCATGATTTAACATAATTTACGACGTCGCGAGTTATTGTTTTCCAAACGAATCTTTGTCTATACTTTTTTATTGTGTTTTTCATACCTTTATGACCTGCAAGTAGATCATCATGTGCTTCTTTTATTAGCTTTTGTTGCTGTTCCTTATTTTTTATAATTTCTGATTTAGAATGAATTATATTAATTTCATAATCTGATTTAGAATAAAAGTAATTAATTAATTTTTTAATCAGGTTTCGTAAGTTGAGTATATTGAAATAGTATATACAAATATTCGCATAAATCATTTAATGTAGTTTCTTTACAGAGTAGTACATAGATATTTTTATTTTCACGTATCAGAGTTTCAGTTTGATTTTTTAATAAATTAGTTATATATGGTTTCAGAAAATATTAAAATTTGTTATTATGTAATAAATCTACACCTATCGGTAAAATGAGATTATCGACGATCTTCTAGACGTAGGTTTACTTGATTATATATAATTGGTTATTAGTTGAACCAATTCAATATATTAAGTTCCACATATTCTATGAAATTTTCGTAAGTTTTAGTTTCTTGTAGATCAAGAATCTGTAAAACTGACTTAGAGAGGTGATCCACGTTTTAATTATTATACCTGGCTGCTACAGTATTTCATAACTATCATCTTCGAGCTGTTATCGCCATCTAACAACATTTGAAGTGGGGTCCTTGCTATTCATAAGCCATTGAAGAGGTTTTTGGTCACATGGTATTTCAAATTTAGTGCCCTAGACTTATAGTTTAGAATATTTTGTAGCGTTTACGACAGCTAGGAGCTCTTGTTCCGTAGTATAGCCGTACTCTTAACCATGCGAAGTAATTTTTCTCCGCATTGTTAAGAGTACGGCTATAATATGCTATGCATAAATCTTTTTTATCATATTGCTGACTTAAAATTCCTGAGGTACCTGTGTTTGAGGTATCTGTAGTTAAAATGAATTGTTTAGAAAAATCAGGATATTTTAAAATGGGTTTCTTCTTTAATAAAGTTCTAAATAAATTGAAAGATTTTTCGCATCCGTTTATCCAGATAAATTCAATTTCCTTATGAAGGATATTGGTTAAAGGTTTTGCGATTTTTTTAATTTGCAATAAATTTTCTATAATAATTTATGAAACATACAAAACGTTGAATATTTTTTACATTTTTTGGTGGTTATATACCGCTTGGATTTTATTTCATAGTTTTTATTTATTTTTTATTTAATAGTTTTGAGAGGGCCATGTTTCCCAATCTTTAAAAATAGGCTGTTGCATTTTTAACTCAAAAGACATACGGTTAAATTCAAAATGACCACCGAGTATAGTTAATGCTATTATACGATTATGTCTTATTAAAAATATATTTTTGTTTTTATAGCTCCGAAGTAATATTAACATGTGGTATATTATAAAATTTTAGGAAATTGATTAAATTATTACTTGGATTAAAAGTAGCTTCGTAATGAGTTACAAAGTCAATTTCAAGTTTACCATCAGTTGTATACTATTATTTTTTAATTCCGGATAGTGGAACGTTTTCATTATTGTCGATATTTTTTGCAATTTTATTTTTTATAAGTGACACAGATGATCCTGCAACAATTAAAAATGATAAACATGGTTATCGATTGTAAAATTTAGTTTAGTTAATCTGCTAAATTGATTGGTAACGTTATAATTTGGGCTTCTTGTGGATCCAACTCTATGCCCTCCAGGTTGAATTGATTAAAGACGTTTCTAAGTTTGAGTCATTTAGAATTTGATTTTGTGGTCCAGGCGGAGTCTGTGCCCGCAAACTATCGTTATATCTTTTCTTATGGCATTCTACGATTGCATGTCCGCGATATTTACAATATGCGCCTTTTTTTGAATTAGAATGATTACTTGCAGATATATTGTTGTATTGTTGTGAATTACTATTAAATTGTCAATTATTATTAAATTGTTTAGAATTGCTTGGTTTATCTGAATTTGTTTTCTACGACAATTTTTTAATTGTAGGTATTATACGATCAAAAACATAAATGTAAAAAAGGGCCGAGTGTTAGGGGACATACTTTGTATAATGGTTGCTTCTTAAATTATTCATTAAAGAGCCGAGTTACTTACAAAGTAAATAGCTCAGTTTACTATTTACTAAGACAATTAATGAGGGGAAAATGGATTAATTTTAAGAAAAAATTTAGTTGAAATTTATTTCGCAAGTTTTCCCTTGATGACCGAAACACAGTAAGTAAAGTGACTACATTCTAAATCCAAATGGGCTGCCGCCGGAAATTGGCGATTTATAATTTCCACATCAACCCCTGTGATATGGGTATCAAACGAAAGAGCTTGATGAACAAAACACAGTTACTAAAGTGACGTCATTCTAAATCCAATTGGGCGGCTGCCGGAAAATGGCGATTTATAATTTCCACATCAACCCATATGATACGGGTATCAAACAAAAGAGCTTCATGAGCAAAACACAGTTACTAAAGTGACGTCGTTCTAAATCCAACATGGCAGCCGCCGCAAAATGGTTATTTACATTTTCCATACTAACCCCTATGATATGGGTATCAAATGAAAGGGCTTGATTAATGAAACACAGTAAATAAGGGTACATTTTTCCAAATATAGCGTTTTGTACAAAATCTTTAGCTTTGTATATTTCAACCTTGCAAAAAATATTCATATCCGATCAAAAACCTAAATGTAAAAAAGGGGCGAGTTTTCGGCAAGATACTTATATAGTAGTTGTTCCTTTAAAAGTGATGATATCCTATTAAAGAGCGGAGCTATTTACAAAGTAAATAGCACGGTAAATTATTAACCAAGAAAATTAATGAGGGGTAAAGTGATAAAATGTAAGAAAAAATTTTGTTGAAATTTATTTCGCAAGTTTTCTCTTACTATTGTTTTAAAATTTTATAACGCGGCAAGTTTTAAAATATTTGAAACAATAGAAAGAAGAACTTGCCAAGTTATAAAAGTTATAAAAAATACTTAGAGAAAACTTGCGAAATAAATTTCAACCAAATTTTTTCTTATATTTAATCACTTTATCCCTCATTAATTTTCTTGGCAAATAATTTACCGTGCTTCAAACTATAAATGACTGATTAGTTTCTTAATCTTAAATGGTCCTTTCCATTTGTTCTGTAGCTTGGGTGAGACTCCTCGTCGCCTTTGTGGTTTGTAGAGCCATATCAAATCTCCAAGTTGATAACCACCTTTCTCAGCCTTTAGGTCGTAGTACTTCAACATACGATCGCTAGACTGTTGGATGTTGTGGCGTACCCGTTCGTGGACATCACTCATACGATTGCGAAGGGTGCTGGCATACAAACATGAGATCACACGGTAATCGAAGTTCACGGTAAACCAACTTTCTCTGGTGTAAAAACGTTCCCCAGTCTTGTTGATGATCTGAAACCACTATGGTTAGATGTCGGTTGATGGTTCGGTTCATTCGTTCCACCATTCCATCCGATTGAGGATGCAAAGCTGTTGTTGTTGTCTTGTGGATATTCAGATCAAAGTTCCTGCCTTGATCTGAATGGAGCTCCATAGACACTCCGAATCGACATATCCATTCATTTACTAGAACATCAGCAAAGGTTCTAGCCTCCTGATTCTTATCAGCATATGCTACTACCCATTTAATATAATAATCCATTACAACAATGATGTATTTATTTCCCGAGTCAGATTCTGGAAAAGGTCCAGCAACATCAACAGCAATCCTTTCAAATGGGTTTCCGACGTTGTATTGGCGCATGGGATACTTAGGACGTTTCTGGGGTCCATTGCTTGCTGCACATGCACTGCATTTACGACACCAATCTTGAACATCAGATTTAAAGTGTACCCAATAAAAGTACTCCCGTATTTTTGCTAGAGTTCTATTGACTCCCAAATGTCCTCCACTGGTTCCGCCATGAATCTCGCTCAGAACTTCGGCTACTCGCTTTTGGGGAACTTGTCTCTTCCTTACGTCCCCGTTCACATTCTCAACCACATGGACCAGTATACCATCATCCAATGCTAAAGAGTTTCCTTGAGCCCAATAAGCTTTCACATTTACCGAATGTGGAGAAACCATTTCCCAGAATTCTTTATTGGCGCTTGTCTTCCATGCAATTGCCATCGTTAAATCTAGATCTGCTTCCTGGTCCTTCCGGAGTTTCTAAGGCAGCCATATTTCATCAATTGCCGTTGTTTTCCAAACCGAGAACACATTGGCACTTGTCTTCCGTGCCATTACCATCTTCACATCTGAGTCGGCTTCCCGTTCTTCTGTTCTACTGCAATGCCTACAATCCTCTGTGAATGGTCTCCTAGACAAGGCGTCAGCAGTACGATGCGTGGTTCCAGGTCGATGTTGGATAGTAAAATCGAATTCCTGTAGCCTCTCTATCCACCTGGCTACTTGTCCTTCCGGATTCTTGAATTGTAGAAACCATTTCAGGGCTGCGTGATCCGTTCTCAATAAAAAGTTGCTGCCGTAGAAGTATTTATAAGAATGCTCTATGAATGTAACCACAGCCAGAAGTTCACGTCGAGTCACACAATAGTTTCTTTCTTGCTTGGACAACGTTTTACTGAAGTAGGATATGACCCTTTCCTGTCTATTCTGGACCTGGGACAACACTCCACCAATCCCGATATTACTTGCGTCTGTGTCCAACATAAACAGTTCGTTGGGCAAGGGATGACTAAGAACAGGTGTAGAACACAATGCATATTTCAGTGCTAAAAATGCTCTTCGACATTCTTCATCCCATAGGTACTTTCTATCATTTTCAGTTAAACAAGTAAATGGTTTTGCGAGGTTAGCAAAACCAGTGATAAATCGCCGAAAGTACGTGCATAGTGCAAGTGTAGTTCATGCTCGTTTCGTGACCTTGGTCACCCCTCTATTGATTTTACTTTTCCACTATCAACAGAGACTCCTTCAGGAGAAACGATATGAGCTAGATACTGCACTTGTCTCTGAAGAAGATGACACTTCTTCGGGATCAGTTTAAGACCAGCTTTACTCAAGCGTTGAAACACTTCCTTCAGATTCCTTAAGTGGTGTTCAAATGATTTTCCAACGACAATTATATCGCTCAGGTACACAAGGAATGTTTTCCAGGATAGTCCTGCATGGTCTCCATTAGTCAATCAAATGTCGCTGGCAGATTGCAGAGTCTGAATGGCATGGCTGTAAACTGCCAAAATCTAGAACCAACTGTGAATGCGGTTTTCTCTCGATCCTTGCGGTGCTATGTCGATCTGTCAATAACCACTCTTTAGATCCAATGTTGAAAAATACTGTGATCCAGCAAGAGTGTCAAGGGTATCATCAATCCTGGGCAGAGGGTAGCTGCCCGTTTTAGTGATATTATTTAATTGACGATAATCGATGCAGAATCTCGTTGAACCGCCTTTTTTCTTGACCAGCCCTACTGAAGAAGACAACAGACTGCTAGATGGTTCTATAATGCCCTCTTCCTGAATATCATTGATAATTTTGTCGGCTTCTTCACTCTTTGCTAATGGTAACCGTCGTGCTGTTTGTCGGATAAGTCGTGTGTCGCCAGTGTCAATTTCATGCTTCACAATATCAGTCCTGCCTCTTAATCCATTGCCGACATCAAAGGTGTCTTGGTACCCGCCAAGCAGTTGTTTGAGGGACTCGACTTGTTGGTCGTTAAGATGCCTGGATGATTCCTTGACTGTGTTTCACACTCTGATATATTTTTGATCTGTTGTAATAATAATAACAATATCAATATTCCGTTGTCTTAGAAACATGACTTAATTTTGTTCAATTCAATTGTGTCTACAATTGTTCAATTGTGGTAAAAACCACAGGTAACTTAGTTTCAATACAAAATAACTGTCCAGCTGCCAGGTTAAAATTCGTTACACTATATATACACACATATATATAAGTTATGTATCCTGATATTGTATAAACATATTGTATAAACATATTCCTGATATTGTATATATATTATATAATCAAATATTTATAAACATTGTCTGACGTCAACCATTGTCTGACGTCAACAACTTAAAGTTCTTTCGATTCATCATGGTTCTATGAAGATTAACCCCTAGTATATAATCTAACGCATTTTGTTAAATAAGATGATATTAGTTTTGACATAGTTCACTAACACATCCCACAGTACTCTTGTGTGTAATCAAGAACAACAATTAAACTTACTATTTTTGTACTCATAATATTTTATTGTATATTGTAATTTTATGGCAACTTAAATTTTGTGTTAAATTAAATAAAGTTTTTTTTATCAATAAACTTTTTGCAAGTTTATAATTGGCGCAGCCGGTAGGATCATGCGTAAACTTTCTCACTATCGCGTCTATCGTAAAACGTACAAAAATCGACGTATATACGAGTGAATTATAATTCTTTAAGACAAGAACCTACTAAACAAATAAATAAATTATAAACGACTAAACAACAATTGGAATTGGCAACATTGTGGTTCGGTAATCAACACTTCGAACGAACATCGAAATTACTGGTACCCCAACATATCGAATTGGAATCCGTGTTGATCTTCAGAAACTAAATTGTTAAAACATAATGTGGAAACTGGTCATAATTCAACTGTAAGTATTTTTCATTTGAATATTGTATACAATCCTAATGCCCAAATCTCCAAATTTACGCAAAACTAACAAGCAAATCACAAGAAAATAACAATGCAAACTCAGACGCTGACTCTGTGAACGAAGTTACACTATACCCATTAAAAGAAAACATTTTAGACAAAATAATAAATAAATTAAGAAATATTGAATTAAAAAATAACACGGATAATTTAAAAAATAACCCCAATATAATAATAATAATAATAATAATAATAATAATAATAATAATAATAATAATAATAATAATAATAATAATAATAATAATAATAATAATAATAATAATAATAATAATAATAATAATAATAATAATAATAATAATAATAATAATAATAATAATAATAATAATAATAATAATAATAATAATAATAATAATAATAATAATAATAATAATAATAATAATAATAATAATAATAATAATAATAATAATAATATAATAATAATAATAATAATAATAATAATAATAATAATAATAATAATAATAATAATAATAATAATAATAATAATAATAATAATAATAATAATAATAATAATAATAATAATAATAATAATAATAATAATAATAATAATAATAATAATAATAATAATAATAATAATAATAATAATAATAATAATAATAATAATAATAATAATAATAATAATAATAATAATAATAATAATAATAATAATAATAATAATAATAATAATAATAATAATAATAATAATAATAATAATAATAATAATAATAATAATAATAATAATAATAATAATAATAATAATAATAATAATAATAATAATAATAATAATAATAATAATAATAATAATAATAATAATAATAATAATAATAATAATAATAATAATAATAATAATAATAATAATAATAATAATAATATAATAATAATAATAATAATAATAATAATAATAATAATAATAATAATAATAATAATAATAATAATAATAATAATAATAATAATAATAATAATAATAATAATAATAATAATAATAATAATAATAATAATAATAATAATAATAATAATAATAATAATAATAATAATAATAATAATAATAATAATAATAATAATAATAATAATAATAATAATAATAATAATAATAATAATAATAATAATAATAATAATAATAATAATAATAATAATAATAATAATAATAATAATAATAATAATAATAATAATAATAATAATAATAATAATAATAATAATAATAATAATAATAATAATAATAATAATAATAATAATAATAATAATAATAATAATAATAATAATAATAATAATAATAATAATAATAATAATAATAATAATAATAATAATAATAATAATAATAATAATAATAATAATAATAATAATAATAATAATAATAATAATAATAATAATAATAATAATAATAATAATAATAATAATAATAATAATAATAATAATAATAATAATAATAATAATAATAATAATAATAATAATAATAATAATAATAATAATAATAATAATAATAATAATAATAATAATAATAATAATAATAATAATAATAATAATAATAATAATAATAATAATAATAATAATAATAATAATAATAATAATAATAATAATAATAATAATAATAATAATAATAATAATAATAATAATAATAATAATAATAATAATAATAATAATAATAATAATAATAATAATAATAATAATAATAATAATAATAATAATAATAATAATAATAATAATAATAATAATAATAATAATAATAATAATAATAATAATAATAATAATAATAATAATAATAATAATAATAATAATAATAATAATAATAATAATAATAATAATAATAATAATAATAAATAATAATAATAATAATAATAATAATAATAATAATAATAATAATAATAATAATAATAATAATAATAATAATAATAATAATAATAATAATAATAATAATAATAATAATAATAATAATAATAATAATAATAATAATAATAATAATAATAATAATAATAATAATAATAATAATAATAATAATAATAATAATAATAATAATAATAATAATAATAATAATAATAATAATAATAATAATAATAATAATAATAATAATAATAATAATAATAATAATAATAATAATAATAATAATAATAATAATAATAATAATAATAATAATAATAATAATAATAATAATAATAATAATAATAATAATAATAATAATAATAATAATAATAATAATAATAATAATAATAATAATAATATAATAATAATAATAATAATAATAATAATAATAATAATAATAATAATAATAATAATAATAATAATAATAATAATAATAATAATAATAATAATAATAATAATAATAATAATAAATAATTAATAATAATAATAATAATAATAATAATAATAATAATATAATAATAATAATAATAATAATAATAATAATAATAATAATAATAATAATAATAATAATAATAATAATAATAATAATAATAATAATAATAATAATAATAATAATAATATAATAATAATAATAATAATAATAATAATAATAATAATAATAATAATAATAATAATAATAATAATAATAATAATAATAATAATAATAATAATAATAATAATAATAATAATAATAATAATAATAATAATAATAATAATAATAATAATAATAATAATAATAATAATAATAATAATAATAATAATAATAATAATAATAATAATAATAATAATAATAATAATAATAATAATAATAATAATAATAATAATAATAATAATAATAATAATAATAATAATAATAATAATAATAATAATAATAATAATAATAATAATAATAATAATAATAATAATAATAATAATAATAATAATAATAATAATAATAATAATAATAATAATAATAATAATAATAATAATAATAATAATAATAATAATAATAATAATAATAATAATAATAATAATAATAATAATAATAATAATAATAATAATAATAATAATAATAATAATAATAATAATAATAATAATAATAATAATAATAATAATAATAATAATAATAATAATAATAATAATAATAATAATAATAATAATAATAATAATAATAATAATAATAATAATAATAATAATAATAATAATAATATAATAATAATAATAATAATAATAATAATAATAATAATAATAATAATAATAATAATAATAAAATAATAATAATAATAATAATAATAATAATAATAATAATAATAATAATAATAATAATAATAATAATAATAATAATAATAATAATAATAATAATAATAATAATAATAATAATAATAATAATAATATAATAATAATAATAATAATAATAATAATAATAATAATAATAATAATAATAATAATAATAATAATAATAATAATAATAATAATAATAATAATAATAATAATAATAATAATAATAATAATAATAATAATAATAATAATAATAATAATAATAATAATAATAATAATAATAATAATAATAATAATAATAATAATAATAATAATAATATAATATAATATAATAATAATAATAATAATAATAATAATAATAATAATAATAATAATAATAATAATAATAATAATAATAATAATAATAATAATAATAATAATAATAATAATAATAATAATAATAATAATAATAATAATAATAATAATAAAATAATAATAATAATAATAATAATAATAATAATAATAATAATAATAATAATAATAATAATAATAATAATAATAATATAATAATAATAATAATAATAATAATAATAATAATAATAATAATAATAATAATAATAATAATAATAATAATAATAATAATAATAATAATAATAATAATAATAATAATAATAATAATAATAATAATAATAATAATAATAATAATAATAATAATAATAATAATAATAATAATAATAATAATAATAATATAATAATAATAATAATAATAATAATAATAATAATAATAATAATAATAATAATAATAATAATAATAAATAATAATAATAATAATAATAATAATAATAATAATAATAATAATAATAATAATAATAATAATAATAATAATAATATAATAATAATAATAATAATAATAATAATAATAATAATAATAATAATAATAATAATAATAATAATAATAATAATAATAATAATAATAATAATAATAATAATAATAATAATAATAATAATAATAATAATAATAATAATAATAATAATAATAATAATAATAATAATAATAATAATAATAATAATAATAATAATAATAATAATAATAATAATAATAATAATAATAATAATAATAATAATAATAATAATAATAATAATAATAATAATAATAATAATAATAATAATAATAATAATAATAATAATAATAATAATAATAATAATAATAATAATAATAATAATAATAATAATATAATAATAATAATAATAATAATAATAATAATAATAATAATAATAATAATAATAATAATAATAATAATAATAATAATAATAATAATAATAATAATAATAATAATATAATAATAATAATAATAATAATAATAATAATAATAATAATAATAATAATAATAATAATAATAATAATAATAATAATAATAATAAATAATAATAATAATAATAATAATAATAATAATAATAATAATAATAATAATAATAATAATAATAATAATAATAATAATAATAATAATAATAATAATAATAATAATAATAATAATAATAATAATAATAATAATAATAATAATAATAATAATAATAATAATAATAATAATAATAATAATAATAATAATAATAATAATAAAAATAATAATAATAATAATAATAATAATAATAATAATAATAATAATAATAATAATAATAATAATAATAATAATAATAATAATAATAATAATAATAATAATAATAATAATAAATAATAATAATAATAATAATAATAATAATAATAATAATAATAATAATAATAATAATAATAATAATAATAATAATAATAATAATAATAATAATAATAATAATAATAATAATAATAATAATAATAAAATAATAATAATAATAATAATAATAATAATAATAATAATAATAATAATAATAATAATAATAATAATAATAATAATAATAATAATAATAATAATAATAATAATAATAATAATAATAATAATAATAATAATAATAATAATAATAATAATAATAATAATAATAATAATAATAATAATAATAATAATAATAATAATAATAATAATAATAATAATAATAATAATAATAATAATAATAATAAATAATAATAATAATAATAATAATAAAATAATAATAATAATAATAATAATAATAATAAATAATAATAATAATAATAATAATAATAATAATAATAATAATAATAATAATAATATAATAATAATAATAATAATAATAATAATAATAATAATAATAATAATAATAATAATAATAATAATAATAATAATATAATAATAATAATAATAATAATAATAATAATAATAATAATAATAATAATAATAATAATAATAATAATAATAATAATAAAATAATAATAATAATAATAATAATAATAATAATAATAATAATAATAATAATAATAATAATAATAATAATAAAATAATAATAATAAAATAATAATAATAATAAAATAATAATAATAATAATAATAATAATAATAAAAAATAATAATAATAATAAAAATAATAATAATAATAAAAAATAATAATAATAATAAAAAATAATAATAATAATAAAAAATAATAATAATAATAAAAAATAATAATAATAATAAAAAATAATAATAATAATAAAAAATAATAATAATAATAAAAAATAATAATAATAATAAAAAATAATAATAATAAAAAATAATAATAATAATAAAAAAATAATAATAATAATAAAAAATAATATATAATAAAATAAAATAATAATAATAATAATAAAAATAATAATAATAATAAAAAATAATAATAATAATAAAAAATAATAATAATAATAAAAAATAATAATAATAATAAAAAAATAATAATAATAAAAAATAATAATAATAATAAAAAATAATAATAATAATAAAAAATAATAATAATAATAAAAAATAATAATAATAATAAAAAATAATAATAATAATAAAAATAATAATAATAATAAAAAATAATAATAATAATAAAAAATAATAATAATAATAAAAAAATAATAATAATAAAAAAAATAATAATAAAAATAAAAATAATAATAAAAATAAAATAATAATAAATAATAAAAAATAATAATAATAATAAAAAATAATAATAATAATAAAAAATAATAATAATAAAAAATAATAAAATAATAAAAAATAATAATAATAATAAAAAATAATAATAATAATAAAAAATAATAATAATAATAAAAAATAATATAATAATAAAAATAATAATATAATAAAAAATAATAATAATAATAAAAAATAATAATAATAAAAAAAAATAATAATAAAAATAAAAAATAATAAAAATAATAAAAAAAATAATAATAATAATAAAAAAATAATAATAATAATAAAAAATAATAATAATAATAAAAAATAATAATAATAATAAAAAATAATAATAATAATAAAAAATAATAATAATAATAAAAAATAATAATAATAATAAAAAATAATAATAATAATAAAAAATAATAATAATAATAAAAAATAATAATAATAATAAAAAATAATAATAATAATAAAAAATAATAATAATAATAATAATAATAATAATAATAATAAAATAATAATAATAATAAAAAATAATATAATAATAAAAAATAATAATAATAATAAAAAATAATAATAATAATAAAAAATAATAATAATAATAAAAAATAATAATAATAATAAAAAATAATAATAATAATAAAAAATAATAATAATAATAAAAAATAATAATAATAATAAAAAATAATAATAATAATAAAAAATAATAATAATAATAAAAAAAAATAAAATAATAATAAAAAATAATAATAATAATAAAAAATAAAATAATAATAAAAATAAATAATAATAATAAAAAAATAATAATAATAATAAAAAATAATAATAATAATAAAAAATAATAATAATAATAAAAAATAATAATAATAATAAAAATAATAATAATAATAAAAAATAATAATAATAATAAAAAATAATAATAATAATAAAAAATAATAATAATAATAAAAAATAATAATAATAATAAAAAATAATAATAATAATAAAAAATAATAATAATAATAAAAAATAATAATAATAATAAAAAATAATAATAATAATAAAAAATAATAATAATAATAAAAAATAATAATAATAATAAAAATAATAATAATAATAAATAATAATAATAATAAAAATAATAATAATAATAAAAAATAATAATAATAATAAAAAATAATAATAATAATAAAAAATAATAATAATAATAAAAAATAATAATAATAATAAAAAATAATAATAATAATAAAAAATAATAATAATAATAAAAAATAATAATAATAATAAAAAATAATAATAATAATAAAAAATAATAATAATAATAAAAAATAATAATAATAATAAAAAATAATAATAATAATAAAAAATAATAATAATAATAAAAAATAATAATAATAATAAAAAATAATAATAATAATAAAAAATAATAATAATAATAAAAAATAATAATAATAATAAAAAATAATAATAATAATAAAAAATAATAATAATAATAAAAAATAATAATAATAATAAAAAATAATAATAATAATAAAAAATAATAATAATAATAAAAAATAATAATAATAATAAAAAATAATAATAATAATAAAAAATAATAATAATAATAAAAAATAATAATAATAATAAAAAATAATAATAATAATAAAAAATAATAATAATAATAAAAATAATAATAATAATAAAAATAATAATAATAAAAAATAATAATAATAATAAAAAATAATAATAATAATAAAAAATAATAATAATAATAAAAAATAATAATAATAATAAAAAATAATAATAATAATAAAAAATAATAATAATAATAAAAAATAATAATAATAATAAAAAATAATAATAATAATAAAAAATAATAATAATAATAAAAAATAATAATAATAATAAAAAATAATAATAATAATAAAAAATAATAATAATAATAAAAAATAATAATAATAATAAAAAATAATAATAATAATAAAAAATAATAATAATAATAAAAAATAATAATAATAATAAAAAATAATAATAATAATAAAAAATAATAATAATAATAAAAAATAATAATAATAATAAAAAATAATAATAATAATAAAAAATAATAATAATAATAAAAAATAATAATAATAATAAAAAATAATAATAATAATAAAAAATAATAATAATAATAAAAAATAATAATAATAATAAAAAATAATAATAATAATAAAAAATAATAATAATAATAAAAAATAATAATAATAATAAAAAATAATAATAATAATAAAAAATAATAATAATAATAAAAAATAATAATAATAATAAAAAATAATAATAATAATAAAAAATAATAATAATAATAAAAAATAATAATAATAATAAAAAATAATAATAATAATAAAAAATAATAATAATAATAAAAAATAATAATAATAATAAAAAATAATAATAATAATAAAAAATAATAATAATAATAAAAAATAATAATAATAATAAAAAATAATAATAATAATAAAAAATAATAATAATAATAAAAAATAATAATAATAATAAAAAATAATAATAATAATAAAAAATAATAATAATAATAAAAAATAATAATAATAATAAAAAATAATAATAATAATAAAAAATAATAATAATAATAAAAAATAATAATAATAATAAAAAATAATAATAATAATAAAAAATAATAATAATAATAAAAAATAATAATAATAATAAAAAATAATAATAATAATAAAAAATAATAATAATAATAAAAAATAATAATAATAATAAATAATAATAATAATAAAAAATAATAATAATAATAAAAAATAATAATAATAATAAAAAATAATAATAATAATAAAAAATAATAATAATAATAAAAAATAATAATAATAATAAAAAATAATAATAATAATAAAAAATAATAATAATAATAAAAAATAATAATAATAATAAAAAATAATAATAATAATAAAAAATAATAATAATAATAAAAAATAATAATAATAATAAAAAATAATAATAATAATAAAAAATAATAATAATAATAAAAAATAATAATAATAATAAAAAATAATAATAATAATAAAAAATAATAATAATAATAAAAAATAATAATAATAATAAAAAATAATAATAATAATAAAAAATAATAATAATAATAAAAAATAATAATAATAATAAAAAATAATAATAATAATAAAAAATAATAATAATAATAAAAAATAATAATAATAATAAAAAATAATAATAATAATAAAAAATAATAATAATAATAAAAAATAATAATAATAAAAAAAATAATAATAATAATAAAAAATAATAATAATAATAAAAAATAATAATAATAATAAAAAATAATAATAATAATAAAAAATAATAATAATAATAAAAAATAATAATAATAATAAAAAATAATAATAATAATAAAAAATAATAATAATAATAAAAAATAATAATAATAATAAAAAATAATAATAATAATAAAAAATAATAATAATAATAAAAAATAATAATAATAATAAAAAATAATAATAATAATAAAAAATAATAATAATAATAAAAAATAATAATAATAATAAAAAATAATAATAATAATAAAAAATAATAATAATAATAAAAAATAATAATAATAATAAAAAATAATAATAATAATAAAAAATAATAATAATAATAAAAAATAATAATAATAATAAAAAATAATAATAATAATAAAAAATAATAATAATAATAAAAAATAATAATAATAATAAAAAATAATAATAATAATAAAAAATAATAATAATAATAAAAAATAATAATAATAATAAAAAATAATAATAATAATAAAAAATAATAATAATAATAAAAAATAATAATAATAATAAAAAATAATAATAATAATAAAAAATAATAATAATAATAAAAAATAATAATAATAATAAAAAATAATAATAATAATAAAAAATAATAATAATAATAAAAAATAATAATAATAATAAAAAATAATAATAATAATAAAAAATAATAATAATAATAAAAAATAATAATAATAATAAAAAATAATAATAATAATAAAAAATAATAATAATAATAAAAAATAATAATAATAATAAAAAATAATAATAATAATAAAAAATAATAATAATAATAAAAAATAATAATAATAATAAAAAATAATAATAATAATAAAAAATAATAATAATAATAAAAAATAATAATAATAATAAAAAATAATAATAATAATAAAAAATAATAATAATAATAAAAAATAATAATAATAATAAAAAATAATAATAATAATAAAAAATAATAATAATAATAAAAAATAATAATAATAATAAAAAATAATAATAATAATAAAAAATAATAATAATAATAAAAAATAATAATAATAATAAAAAATAATAATAATAATAAAAAATAATAATAATAATAAAAAATAATAATAATAATAAAAAATAATAATAATAATAAAAAATAATAATAATAATAAAAAATAATAATAATAATAAAAAATAATAATAATAATAAAAAATAATAATAATAATAAAAAATAATAATAATAATAAAAAATAATAATAATAATAAAAAATAATAATAATAATAAAAAATAATAATAATAATAAAAAATAATAATAATAATAAAAAATAATAATAATAATAAAAAATAATAATAATAATAAAAAATAATAATAATAATAAAAAATAATAATAATAATAAAAAATAATAATAATAATAAAAAATAATAATAATAATAAAAAATAATAATAATAATAAAAAATAATAATAATAATAAAAAATAATAATAATAATAAAAAATAATAATAATAATAAAAAATAATAATAATAATAAAAAATAATAATAATAATAAAAAATAATAATAATAATAAAAAATAATAATAATAATAAAAAATAATAATAATAATAAAAAATAATAATAATAATAAAAAATAATAATAATAATAAAAAATAATAATAATAATAAAAAATAATAATAATAATAAAAAATAATAATAATAATAAAAAATAATAATAATAATAAAAAATAATAATAATAATAAAAAATAATAATAATAATAAAAAATAATAATAATAATAAAAAATAATAATAATAATAAAAAAATAATAATAATAAAAAAATAATAATAATAATAAAAAATAATAATAATAATAAAAAATAATAATAATAATAAAAAATAATAATAATAATAAAAAATAATAATAATAATAAAAAATAATAATAATAATAAAAAATAATAATAATAATAAAAAATAATAATAATAATAAAAAATAAAATAATAATAAAAAATAATAATAATAATAAAAAATAATAATAATAATAAAAAATAATAATAATAATAAAAAATAATAATAATAATAAAAAATAATAATAATAATAAAAAATAATAATAATAATAAAAAATAATAATAATAATAAAAAATAATAATAATAATAAAAAATAATAATAATAATAAAAAATAATAATAATAATAAAAAATAATAATAATAATAAAAAATAATAATAATAATAAAAAATAATAATAATAATAAAAAATAATAATAATAATAAAAAATAATAATAATAATAAAAAATAATAATAATAATAAAAAATAATAATAATAATAAAAAATAATAATAATAATAAAAAATAATAATAATAATAAAAAATAATAATAATAATAAAAAATAATAATAATAATAAAAAATAATAATAATAATAAAAAATAATAATAATAATAAAAAATAATAATAATAATAAAAAATAATAATAATAATAAAAAATAATAATAATAATAAAAAATAATAATAATAATAAAAAATAATAATAATAATAAAAAATAATAATAATAATAAAAAATAATAATAATAATAAAAAATAATAATAATAATAAAAAATAATAATAATAATAAAAAATAATAATAATAATAAAAAATAATAATAATAATAAAAAATAATAATAATAATAAAAAATAATAATAATAAAAATAAATAATAAAAATAATAATAATAATAAAAAATAATAATAATAATAAAAAATAATAATAATAATAAAAAATAATAATAATAATAAAAAATAATAATAATAATAAAAAATAATAATAATAATAAAAAATAATAATAATAATAAAAAATAATAATAATAATAAAAAATAATAATAATAATAAAAAATAATAATAATAATAAAAAATAATAATAATAATAAAAAATAATAATAATAATAAAAAATAATAATAATAATAAAAAATAATAATAATAATAAAAAATAATAATAATAATAAAAAATAATAATAATAATAAAAAATAATAATAATAATAAAAAATAATAATAATAATAAAAAATAATAATAATAATAAAAAATAATAATAATAATAAAAAATAATAATAATAATAAAAAATAATAATAATAATAAAAAATAATAATAATAATAAAAAATAATAATAATAATAAAAAATAATAATAATAATAAAAAATAATAATAATAATAAAAATAATAATAATAATAATAATAAAAAATAATAATAATAATAAAAAATAATAATAATAATAAAAAATAATAATAATAATAAAAAATAATAATAATAATAAAAAATAATAATAATAATAAAAAATAATAATAATAATAAAAAATAATAATAATAATAAAAAATAATAATAATAATAAAAAATAATAATAATAATAAAAAATAATAATAATAATAAAAAATAATAATAATAATAAAAAATAATAATAATAATAAAAAATAATAATAATAATAAAAAATAATAATAATAATAAAAAATAATAATAATAATAAAAAATAATAATAATAATAAAAAATAATAATAATAATAAAAAATAATAATAATAATAAAAAATAATAATAATAATAAAAAATAATAATAATAATAAAAAATAATAATAATAATAAAAAATAATAATAATAATAAAAAATAATAATAATAATAAAAAATAATAATAATAATAAAAAATAATAATAATAATAAAAAATAATAATAATAATAAAAAATAATAATAATAATAAAAAATAATAATAATAATAAAAAATAATAATAATAATAAAAAATAATAATAATAATAAAAAATAATAATAATAATAAAAAATAATAATAATAATAAAAAATAATAATAATAATAAAAAATAATAATAATAATAAAAAATAATAATAATAATAAAAAATAATAATAATAATAAAAAATAATAATAATAATAAAAAATAATAATAATAATAAAAAATAATAATAATAATAAAAAATAATAATAATAATAAAAAATAATAATAATAATAAAAAATAATAATAATAATAAAAAATAATAATAATAATAAAAAATAATAATAATAATAAAAAATAATAATAATAATAAAAAATAATAATAATAATAAAAAATAATAATAATAATAAAAAATAATAATAATAATAAAAAATAATAATAATAATAAAAAATAATAATAATAATAAAAAATAATAATAATAATAAAAAATAATAATAATAATAAAAAATAATAATAATAATAAAAAATAATAATAATAATAAAAAATAATAATAATAATAAAAAATAATAATAATAATAAAAAATAATAATAATAATAAAAAATAATAATAATAATAAAAAATAATAATAATAATAAAAAATAATAATAATAATAAAAAATAATAATAATAATAAAAAATAATAATAATAATAAAAAATAATAATAATAATAAAAAATAATAATAATAATAAAAAATAATAATAATAATAAAAAATAATAATAATAATAAAAAATAATAATAATAATAAAAAATAATAATAATAATAAAAAATAATAATAATAATAAAAAATAATAATAATAATAAAAAATAATAATAATAATAAAAAATAATAATAATAATAAAAAATAATAATAATAATAAAAAATAATAATAATAATAAAAAATAATAATAATAATAAAAAATAATAATAATAATAAAAAATAATAATAATAATAAAAAATAATAATAATAATAAAAAATAATAATAATAATAAAAAATAATAATAATAATAAAAAATAATAATAATAATAAAAAATAATAATAATAATAAAAAATAATAATAATAATAAAAAATAATAATAATAATAAAAAATAATAATAATAATAAAAAATAATAATAATAATAATAATAAAAAATAATAATAATAATAAAAAATAATAATAATAATAAAAAATAATAATAATAATAAAAAATAATAATAATAATAAAAAATAATAATAATAATAAAAAATAATAATAATAATAAAAAATAATAATAATAATAAAAAATAATAATAATAATAAAAAATAATAATAATAATAAAAAATAATAATAATAATAAAAAATAATAATAATAATAAAAAATAATAATAATAATAAAAAATAATAATAATAATAAAAAATAATAATAATAATAAAAAATAATAATAATAATAAAAAATAATAATAATAATAAAAAATAATAATAATAATAAAAAATAATAATAATAATAAAAAATAATAATAATAATAAAAAATAATAATAATAATAAAAAATAATAATAATAATAATAAATAATAATAATAATAAAAAATAATAATAATAATAAAAAATAATAATAATAATAAAAAATAATAATAATAATAAAAAATAATAATAATAATAAAAAATAATAATAATAATAAAAAATAATAATAATAATAAAAAATAATAATAATAATAAAAAATAATAATAATAATAAAAAATAATAATAATAATAAAAAATAATAATAATAATAAAAAATAATAATAATAATAAAAAATAATAATAATAATAAAAAATAATAATAATAATAAAAAATAATAATAATAATAAAAAATAATAATAATAATAAAAAATAATAATAATAATAAAAAATAATAATAATAATAAAAAATAATAATAATAATAAAAAATAATAATAATAATAAAAAATAATAATAATAATAAAAAATAATAATAATAATAAAAAATAATAATAATAATAAAAAATAATAATAATAATAAAAAATAATAATAATAATAAAAAATAATAATAATAATAAAAAATAATAATAATAATAAAAAATAATAATAATAATAAAAAATAATAATAATAATAAAAAATAATAATAATAATAAAAAATAATAATAATAATAAAAAATAATAATAATAATAAAAAATAATAATAATAATAAAAAATAATAATAATAATAAAAAATAATAATAATAATAAAAAATAATAATAATAATAAAAAATAATAATAATAATAAAAAATAATAATAATAATAAAAAATAATAATAATAATAAAAAATAATAATAATAATGAAAAATAATAATAATAATAAAAAATAATAATAATAATAAAAAATAATAATAATAATAAAAAATAATAATAATAATAAAAAATAATAATAATAATAAAAAATAATAATAATAATAAAAAATAATAATAATAATAAAAAATAATAATAATAATAAAAAATAATAATAATAATAAAAAATAATAATAATAATAAAAAATAATAATAATAATAAAAAATAATACTAATAATAAAAAATAATAATAATAATAAAAAATAATAATAATAATAAAAAATAATAATAATAATAAAAAATAATAATAATAATAAAAAATAATAATAATAATAAAAAATAATATTAATAATAAAAAATAATATAAATAATAAAAAATAATAATAATAATAAAAAATAATAATAATAAAAAATAATAATAATAATAAAAAATAATAATAATAATAAAAAATAATAATAATAAAAAATAATAATAATAATAAAAAATAATAATAATAATAAAAAATAATAATAATAATAAAAAATAATAATAATAAAAAATAATAATAATAATAAAAAATAATAAGAATAATAAAAAATAATAAGAATAATAAAAAATAATAAGAATAATAAGAATAATAAGAATAATAAGAATAATAAGAATCATACGAATAATAAGAATAATATGAATAATAAGAATAATAAGAATAATAAGAATAATAAGAATAATAAGAATAATAAGAATAATAAGAATAATAAGAATAATAAGATTAATAAGAATAATAAGAATAATAAGAATAATAAGAATAATAAGAATAATAAGAATAATAAGAATAATAAGAATAATAAGAATAATAAGAATAATAAGAATAATAAGAATAATAAGAATAATAAGATTAATAAGAATAATAAGAATAATAAGAATAATAAGAATAATAAGAATAATAAGAATAATAAGAATAATAAGATTAATAAGAATAATAAGAATAATACAACAGCCTTTCGATCTTGAACAGGCAACTCTCCTGTAGAACGATTACACTGTACACTACTAGAAACAATTAGAATATTACGTATTAAGAAAGGGCAGACAACTCCTATCAACGAATTATTAGATTTAGCCACCTTAACTTACAACAATTCGATTCACTCTTCAACCAAATTAACTCCATTTGAAAAAATTAACGGTATTAGAGATACAACCTTACTTAAACCCTCTACTAGAGCTATAACTGATTATAATTTAGAAAGGCAGAACAAACCGGATCCACCCCAAATTACCGGACCTACTTATATAGAAATCAACCAAAGAAAAACTAAATTACAACCCGCTTACGACAAAGTAAACGCAACTAAACAAAACAAATGAACTTTCACGACTAACAAGAAAATGAAATATCATAAATCCAAAGTAAAACTAAGAAAATGATATTTTATTTTCAGATTCGTACTGACCGCAAGTCAACACATCGAGTATCATGACCTAACACATACTAAAGGCATGCTAGCCCTCAACCTTGGACCACCGAAAGTAACGACACATTTTAATAACCTCAGTCACTTAATTAATATAACCAACTTACAATTAGCTGTAGAAACTATTAAAGATACTTTAATCAATTTAGAATTTAATCACACTCTCTTTTATAATCCAAAACATTTACATAATCAATTAAATATCTTAGAAGGCAAAATAAATAGTTTGAGTATTAACAAACGTAACAAAAGAGGATTAATAGACGGCTTAGGGACAGTAATAAAGAAAATCACAGGAAACATGGACAATGACGACGCAACCCACATTAATCAACAAATAAGGTCTCTTCAAGATAACGAACTATTAATTAAAAACACTGTAAACGATCAACACAAATAAAACACTCAAATGATACAACGTTTTGAAAATATAACAAATTTTATAAATACCGAACAAGCAAAGTTCATCACAAATTCAATTATAAGCAGATCACGTAGATGCAATTATCAATTCAATACAATTGGCAAAATTGGGGATACTATCAAAACATATCTTAACAAAATCGGAATTAAAAATAGTTAGACAATCGCTTCACAATCAATTACAAATTTTAAACGACGAACACATTTACGAATTACTTCAATTGAAAGCCTATTTTAATAATACGAACATAGTTTTTGCAATCCAAATTCCTCAAATATCTTACGTAAGTTATAAAACTATTAGATTAAGACCTCTATCTGAAAACAACAAAATTATTAAACCTAAAACCTACTACCTCGTATCAACCTTGTGCAATATTCATTCATTGAGAAAACTTGCACAAGGATAGAACAGATATACTTATGCAACCCAATAATACTTCAAAATACATCAACTAATGAGTGCGAAATTAATATATTAGAAAACAAACCAGCTAAATGTTTATTACATCGAACTATGGAACAGAATTTTATAGAAGAAATTGAAAACAATCACATCATCGCATATACTAATCAACCCATAAACATAACAAATTCATGCGGTAAAAATATCACACATTTCTTCGGAAAATTGTATATCTCCTTTTCACAATGCCAAATCAACATTAACGACATAATTTATGGAACTTTAATGACAATAACTTCAAATATACAAATGGAACAAATTCTTTGTAAATCTCACACAAATCTCAAACAAAACCGACTTCGACATTGTCCAGATAGAAACCATGGAAAACACCAAAGAATTACAATATCTTAAATTTCAACACCAAACTCATATGGGAATAAATTTAATCATTTTATTAATCATAATTTCTTGTGTTACAGTATATACTTTTTATAAATATTGTAAACGCAGGAATATTCAAAATATTCTGGTACCATCAGCACCCGAATTATTGGAACTTCAACCAAGATCAGTCGTTAACAATACATTCACGGTCAAGGTTCCTTCTTAAGGATGGAGGAGTTATGGATCCTGATATTGGACTACGCGTGATAAGTTAATTCAAATATTATATAAACAAATATTTATAAACATTGTCTGACGTCAACCAGACACCACTTAAAATTCTATCGATTCATCATGGTTCTAAGAAGATTAACCCCTAGTATATAATCTAAGGCATTTTATTAAATAACATATTAGTTTTGATATAGTTCACTAACACATCCCACAGTATATATTTATATATATATATATATATATATATATATATGGATATATATATATATATATATATATATATATATAATATATATATATATATATATATATATATATATATATATATATATATATATATATATATATATATATATATATATATATATATAGCTTTATTTCTAGATGTATATAGCTTTATTTCTAGATGTATAATACACTGCACAGAGCAAAAAAGTGCGATTTTATCTTACAAATTTGTACATATTTTTGTGGACATGATGAGGGTAAAATTGTTAAAAAAACTTACGAAGTTACGAAAAAAAAATTAAAAAAAGACAAGTTTCGAGGCTTTTAGAAGGTTTTTTAGAAGATTTTCGAGGTTTTACGAGATTTTTAACAGTGAATATTACCTTCTGTATGTCTAATACCTGCCTCAAGCCTCAAGCCCAAGGCACACTTTTAATTAAGTTTGATACGACATGTTGGGTGATTATCTACCTAAAAGTCTTGAGGCAGTCAGTCATTAGACCTAGAGGAGCATCCACTGTTAAAAATTAATTTCCTTCTAAAAACCTCGAAATAAAATAATTTTTTTAAATTATAAAATTTTTTATAATTGGTCGTTTTTCGCGAATCGTCATTAACCGTTTAACCGTCACATTTTGTTGAAATATTAATAATGTTCTTAATTTTAATTAATAAAAATAATTTTATCTAAAATAGATAAGGTTTTTTTATCAGATATTTTTAGCGAATTTCCTCCAAAAGAAATGCAGCTATTGTTTTTGTACCAATGTTGGAATTTCGTAAAACTTTTTTAAAATGTCCATCGATCCTACCAAATAGATGTTAAAAATCACCATCCATAAAATTTTATATCTTCTTATTATAAATAATTCTTCTGTACGTGAGTTTGTCACCCAACTCCTCCTAAACGGGTGGACCGATTTGGATGACATTTTGTGAGTATATTTCAACGAATTCCTGGATGGTTTGAAAACACAATTGAACCCGGTCGTAAACGGCTGGACTGATTTGGATGAAATTCTATAAAATTATTTTGTTTTAATTTTGAAATGTCTATTTTGATTGTCGTTTCCATAGTCACTATAAACAATAGTCGTTATATATCGTTCTATTTTGGCTGTTAATAAATTGAATTTTTGCAAATACTAAAATCATATCAGATATTAGATTTCAATTTGATCATACTAAAATTATGACCGCTAGAGAGTGATTAATGTATTCTTAGGAACATCGCAAGTTAAAGCAGCTCCTGCGTAACGAATTTTTTTTTTCAAATGAAATTTTGATTTTAAAAATGCTAGCAATTAGACGTACAAACTGAAGTTGCAAAACTCGAACAGCTAGAAATGAAAGATATACAAGAGCAAGCCAAACTGGCGAGCAACGCAAAACGGGGGATGAAGTTGAACGGCATCGAAATCAACAACATAGAAATGTTGCGTTTAACCCCTATCGAGCTGCATTTAATTATAATGTGGAAATCGATTACAGTTCACAGCAAATCGTTGCTATTGGACCAATGAACGTTGTGTGTCAATATTGAAAGGCATTTAAGTTTAAAAAATAAGCCCCTGGATTGTGTTGCGCGAGCGGTCAAGTCATATTGCGCCGCGATTGGGATCGCCAGAAGAGCCACTACATACATTGATTTCGGGAAATGGGCTAGATTCTAAACATTTTTTGACTCACATCGAGCAATAAAATAATTGGTTTCAAATGACGTCATTTGGCGCAATAAAAGTAATTCGAGAAAAATTTAAGCCAAGTTTCAAGATAAATATATTGAAAAACAATAAACGTACCACCACGTGCCTGATGCAAAATACGTTGGCAGCTTTCAATTTAACTGGTGTATCAATTGAAATGGTTTAAGGTACATTTGTAGCTCGGTAAATTGCCAAAAGCAGAAAGAAGTAAGGGTGTTTAAAAAATTTGATGGTAGTATGGGAGTGCTGAGAAAGTATTTTGAGAGCAACTTGGAAGAGCCACATGGTGGTACAAACAATTCGCTATACAATATCTTATACTACATCTATTTATTATCTGTTTACCTTTGCAGGTTCAGGGTCAAATATATCATCTAACAGGTTCCTTATTGCAAACGCAGGTTCCTTATATCAAACGTGGGATAGTGACCAAAAATTTTTGCAAATTTATTTTATGGGCGATTCAGCAAGACAAGGCGATCAGCGTTGTTCACACAACACTTCAGTGAAAAGACCAATTTTTGAACAACTCCAAATGTTTTTCCATCAACACAACGAATTGGTTGCATTATTCACGACCGCATTAGGCCGTATGTCATCAAAGCCGATGAGACACCTGCAGGACAACAAGCAAGACGTTTTAATGGGCCAACAACTTATGAAGTCGCTAGAAAATAAACCTAGAAAGTTGTGTATCATAAAGCATTAGGATAATAAACAATATGTTTTTGAAATAATAATTATTTTTTATTAATTATACCAATTCGAATTTAATATTAATAGTTAAGACAGGACAACGTCTGTCGGGTCAGCTAGTATGTATATATATAACATGTACTTTTTAAAATGTCTGTGGAGAGTCCACAGACAGTTTTATTCCGATTAGCGGTTACAGTTTTATTCCGATTAGAATGGAATTTGGTATTTGAGGCGCTTTTGGTATTCTTAAGGTCAAATTCGTTAATGGGTAAAATCGGACGAGGGGAAAGGGGGAAGTTTAGAGGGAGGGGGAAACACAAAACTTGACATATCTCCCTTAATATTTGAAACATCTAAAAATTTATCAAGAGTTAAGTTGTAGGTACTAAGTTTTACTGTAATTTTGTTTCTTATCATTTTTCTGTTACACTAATATTTACAGAAATATTTACAATTAAAGACTGAAAGTTAAAATTCTAAAAATCTTTGTTCTCATTAGAGTGACAATGCTCAGGGGATGAATTGTGGCAAACTTAATTTTTTTCAACTTTACTCCTTATACATTTTTCGATTATTCTAATAATAAGAGAGACATTTTATATTTTGTGTTTGTTTGACACGAGTCCATGAAACATATTTTATTGTAAAAACTTTAAAAAAAAATTCAACTGAATTCAAAAATCACAAAAAATCACTATATTAAAAAGTTAAAAATAACAATTTACCGATTTAATTTAGAAAACAATTCTTGCCTAAACCTATTACGTAAAAATTAGTATATGTAAATATACAAGGTATATTAAGTTTGATCACGAGTGTAACGCTTAAAAATGTTGATAATAGGCATGAATGTTTGGTATATGTGTTCATAAAATTTGGACATTTGCGCATGTCCGTCTGTCTGTCTGTGGACACGATAACCCAAGAACGACAAGAGATAACGAGCTGAAATATGTTCTAGAGCAAAAAGTAAGGTCAAGTTCGTTATTGGGAAAAATTGGACTATATTTGGACAAAATTGCTTATCTTTGAAACCATTGAAACGTGTTTCCCTTTGTTCGGGGAGGGGAGGGGTGTACATACATCTTTGAAACCGTAAGAAATAGAAAAAAATTTGTGAACAAAAAATCTTCTTTTTTAAATTGTTGTAATGAAAATTATTGAGAATAAATTTTCTGGATCCGACACACATTTTAATTATGAAATTGAAGAATATTAAGTAAGATGTTGCGAAAAATATTTAAAATACAACAAAACGATATTTTTCTCCTTGGAAGAAGGAGTTTTTTTCAAGAAGTACAAAAAGTAAATGGTGCAGTTCGATTAATTTTTTTCTAAGTAAATAATAGCTGCTTTTGATTTAAAGTTTTTCTTTTTTTAAAAAAAATTGAATAAAAATTATGAGATATAATTTAATATAAAAAAAATTAAAAGTCATACAAATGTTTTTGATTAATAACATAAATAGATACACAAATAAATAATTTTTTAAAAACAAGATTAAGTAAAAAGAATAAGCATGCTTATGTATTGTAAAATTGTGTATAGATTTTGAATTCACACCGGCCGTGTTCAATATGTCGGTAGTTAAATATCAACCAAGTGGGGTGTGATTATGGTTCAAACCGTAGAGAGGTATTACAATTTTTAATTAATTTTATAAATAATCTGAACACTCCGATTACGTCCATGGTTAAAAGTATATAATTAACTATTGTTCGATTCAGATCAAGTTAAAGATTAAGTTAAAGTTGGCATTTGTACAAGTAGTTCAAAGTTTGACATTGTGTTGAAAAGTATAAAAAAATTGTTGAAAAAGAAATTGAATTCTAATAATTTTTAAAAGCAATAAAACCAGGTTTTTGTTTTCGTAAACAAAAAACGTGCATGTCATTTCAATTATAAAATATTTAGTTAAACCTTTTACTAATATATTTTTGTTTTGTTTTGTCGAGTATCGGAATCATTTTCAGGTTCGGACAGCGTTTGAGGTATAAAGAGAGCCATGATACCGCGACTTGTGGCGACCGTACAGGACCTGGAGACGCATTCACAATGGTAATGGTAAGCCGTATTACTGTTATTTTCAATCGAACAACTGGATTTTCGCCTGCCCAATTCTAACTGGGGGCAGGTCTGCAAGAATGAGTTCAGAAGAGTGACCAAGTAGTTACATGACTCGTTTATCATCATCCTGAAGAGTCCGTCTAGATGCGCCAAGTGCTCAGCAGTAAGGTGGAAGGTGACCATAGTGGATTGGCACCAAAGTGGAAAGGTCCTTACAGGGTGCTGAGATGTGTACCAGCTGGTGTCTATGTACTGGATACAGTGCCTCCCACGAGGATACATGGATGTCTCTTGAAGCCGGCCACTGCAAGGACCGTCGCCAATGGGAAGATCAGGAGAATGGGAAGATCAAGGAGAATCAGGGAAGATTGAGTGTGGGCAACGAGTTATTTGGCCAACTACTTCCGGATCGATTGAGGGGTCAAAGGCATGGAGGTGATGGAAGACGACGGGATGTATCAAGTGTGGACGAGCCAGAGGCAAGAGAAATAGAGCCAGGGTTCAACTTGCGGCCCAGACGACCGGCAATCAGCACCAGGTGCCGTTGATGAAGAGCGAAGAACTTGTAATGTGTACGTACATTTTAAGTTAAGCTAGCTAGCTAAATGTACTAGTACAATTCAAATAGTTCAAATAGTTCTTAAGTTCAGTCCAAAAGGAAAAGTTGTTCGGTTTGAAGTTACCATTGTTGAATTTATCATTGTTTAAAGTAGTATTGTTTGAATATAAATATAAAAAAAATATTGAAGAAAATTAAATATTTTTTTGTTTTTTGTTTCGAGTATTTGAATCTGTATAGATTTGACAGTTCTCCTTTTTTTTTTAAGTTAAAAAGAGAGCCAAGATACCGCAACAAAATAAACAAGTTTTGTTTGAAAAAGATTTTCTTTAACTAAATAGTTTTCTCATAATTTGTGATTATATGTTCCTTGGAAAGAATTGTTGACATTTCAAATACGCAGAATTGTTATCAATTTAATCATTGATATACAACTCAGAATATATTGGGTATTCAAACATTTAACTCAGTTAGTTGTTGCATTACTTTACAGTCGAACATAGAATTTCCTTCTTTTTTTGGAGTTAGTTAAAATTTGTGTTGATTTTGTCATCTCCACAGAAACTCTACTCTACTATAAGATAACTATAAAATTATTTTATTAAAACTTTGTTTAAATTTTGAAATGTCAACTTTGATTGTCGTTTCCATAGTAACTATAAACTATCATCGTTATACATCGTTCTATTTTGGCTATTAATAAATTTAATTTTTGCAAATACTAAAAAATTATCACCGCTAGAGAGTGATTTATGTATTCTAAGGAAATTCGCTAAGTTGACGCAGCTCCTGCGTAAGGATTTTTTTTAAATTAATTTTTGTTTCTGTACATTATTTAGGTTTTAAGATAATTTTACCCTCATTTAAACAAAAATATACAAATATTTTTAGAAATTTAGAAATTTACTTCATATGCAAAAAAATTCCAAAGACAATTTTAAATGAATTTTTTAAGTTCACCACTTTTTTTCTGTTCTGTGTATAGCCATATTTTTATGAAATACAGAGACAATCGTAATAATGTAGAATAAAAATGCGTTAGCTAACTGTTTAATTTACATTTATAGTATATAAACAAAGCTTATTAACTTTTATGATATTAAACATGTTTGTTATAGCAATGTTTCTTTTTTTCCAGGTTAGTGATACCAGCTTTTTGATTTCCATTTCCTTACCATAACTATGTGTAAGTAATTAATTTTTATTAAACATTAAGACAAAGTTGATGATAATTTGGAAATATAGAGAAATTTCATATAGTTTCATTTTCTGTCATTAAACTTATGAGTAATCTTAAGAATATTATTTTAAATGCATTTTTAAATTTGATTTGTTGATGAAAGGTCTAAGGACTGAATTCGAGCGAAGCTATATACTTATATATATATATATATATATATGTATATATATATACGTTTATTCATATATATATATATATATATATATATATATATATATAAATATATATATATATATATATACATATAATCAATAATCTCTAATTATGTCCTCAACATGTTGCTGGGTGATGTTTTTGCTAACTTTCCGTTACTTAAATTATCATTTATCAAATATATGTGGATGACATTTTATTGGTTTCGGATGACAACAGGAGTTTGGCCTTATTACAACGATTGAATGTGTTTCATCCGCAAATTAAATTCAACAGTGAGAGAGAGATGGATTGTAAACTGGAATTTCTTGATGTTATTCTGATCCGAGACCATAACTCCTCTAAATTGCCCACTATGTGGAACAAAAGATCTTATCATTCCTCAAGAATGCTGAATTTCCATTCCTACCACCATTATAACATCAAGTTCTCAATTCTTTTCAACACTGCTTTCAGAGCACTTAAACTCACTCCCCCGTCTCTTAGACCTGAGACTGTTAAACGATTCAAAGAATTGAGTAGGATCAACAATTATCACAACACTATGATAAATAATATCAAAAAAAGAACCACCATCAAGATCTATAATGGCTCACCGGTAAACGGCGATGTCCAATCGTGCAAATATATCACCCTGCCTTTTTCTCACAATTTTCCGCCCAAAAAATCTTTACGAAAAATCGAGTTGAAACCTATTTTCAAATACAATAATCGAGTTTTTTCACTTTTCACGCAATTAAAAAAACCTACACCCATACTACAGGCCCACAATATCGTCTACAAGGATAACTGTTTGGACTGTAGTTCTATATTGGACAATCTTAACAGGTCCTCTCAGACCGAATGTACCACCATAAATATGATCTACGGTGATTTACTGGATTTCACGTAAGCGTATATATTGTGGTTGAAATTAGATTCGCAAACACGCAATTTGTTTGAAAATAGAAATTCCAGTATTTTCACTTATGTTGAAATTACTGAAATCACCTTGGGTTATGGGAAACCCAATACGACATACTAAAATGCAAAATCGAAATCGCACAGATCTTTTAGAGAAATCAATCGGGAGAGCAATCAATGTTTCATTTGTAGCTCCAATGAACATATAGATCCAGCGCATTGTAAAAAATTCCTAGATAAATCTGTATCAGATTGATTAAAAATAACAAAAGGGAAAGGTTTGTCACAAGGTCATACAATGTAAAAGTCCGTCCGTATGTAACGTCTGTCAATACAAGCACAATAGTTTGCTACACTTCGTCAAGCCCCCAAACAAGGACGTAAGGGTCAGCGTATGTCAAAATGGTATCGGTGTAGGTCAAGGAAGTTCCATTGTAGGTCAACGTGGTTCCGCTCTTAGTCCAAGTAGTCACAAAGTGATACGTCAGCATTTTGTTCGACAGTCGATGATTCTATAGTCAAATACGGGTCTACAGTATTGTTGTCAACGGTAATTGTCCATGTCAACGATCATGTCGGTGTCCAGCATAGCGTACATTTTTTGTTAGATTCAGGTAGTCAAGGAAATTTTTTGACGGGAAATTGTGCTAAGAAACTTCAATTAAATATAAGGTTTTAGGGTTTTTGTAATCAAAAAGATCAAAGACCGGTTACCTGAAGTCGAAATTTTACGAGAGTCGTGGTAACATTTTAGTTATCTACCATTAGCGGATGATAAATTTTATGAGCCTGGTCCTGTAGAGGGCATATTAGGGGCTCAGATGTTTGCCACTTTGTTAGATTCACGTCAATTCACAAGTAAGGTAAACTCACTTATTGTCCTTGAAACAGAATTGGGTTTCGTAGTAATGGACTGTGTACCCAATTTTCCATTGGAAACATCGTCTGTACAATCTTTTCACACTCAGGTGAAACAGCCATTAGAAAAGTTGGTGCGTAAGTTTTGGGAGATAGAGGACATTCCAACACAAAAGTTTGTGAGTCCAGAAGATGTGGAATGCGAGAAACTTTATGCATCGACCGTGCTGTGTGAGATTTTTGGACGATATGTGGTATCTTTCTTATTTAAATATAGCGCCAATAAATTGGGCAAATCGTATCAAAATGCTCTAAAACGATTTAAAGCGTTTGAGAATAAATTTGATAAATACCCAACACTGAAGCAACAATACAGACATACAGTGCCGTAATTAGGGAACATTTAGAAAAGGGTTATATATCAATAATTAAAAATAATCATTCTACCCCCCAATATTACATTCCACACCATGTGTGTCTACTCCCCTTTTAATGCGTTTTCGACGCACGAAATAACTTTCGAGACTGAGCGGAGTTAACAAAAAAAATTTATTCACACTTCAAAAATACAAAATTTACTTTACAATAATATTTCAAATGCTTAGTACAACAGAGTAATACAACTGATTGAATATAACACTATGTATTAACAAACAAAAATGGTTAATATGATTGTAAAAATATTCATTATATATGTTTTTATGAATGTTCTAGAATGATCTATAGTATTATTTATCGATAATTGAAAATTTATAAAGTATTCATTACGTATGTTTTTATAAACCTTCTAGAATGTTCCATAATAATATTTAATGGAAAAATTATTAATTGTTTATAAAATATTGATAAGGTAATATGATACAGTAATGCAAATGTTAATGTTACAACTTATAACTCACGCGCCAAAACTGCAAAGTAAGTTTCCTTGAATGATTTGCTCTATACTGGCGCTAAGCTACAATCGGATGTACAGTTTAATTTTTTTAACGAGGCCAGCTATGTGAACAACTACAAGTGAACATTGCATGCTTATATTTATAAATAATAATGCTTTATTCACCCGATTTTCATTTATGTTCATTTTATTAAGTAAAATTTTTATGTATGTTTAGTACTAAATTTTAGTATGTTTAGTACTAAATTATAGTACAGGTTTTTTTGCGATGAAAATACGGGGATGGTCATGTATGTAAGCAATGATTTATAAGATTTAAAATCTTAAGATTTTAAATCTGGAAGAAATAAAGGAGAAAAAAGAAATCAAAACTTATAATTTTAACATTTTTTTATCATTATCAGAACTATCTGATGTTTCTGAATCAGATCCATTGATATTAACAACAATTTCTTCTTGAATGTCATCAATAATGTTATTTAGCGTCCACATTCTATCCTCAACCTTTATAGCATGTTCAACGCATTTTTGCCAGTTTTCAGATGTAACTGACTATATTGCCTCTTATAGATACGTTTTAACTTCTGCTAGCTTTAAAGTTGCATTTTTTAGCGACATATCATTTAACTTTAAAAATTCTCTATTATATCTGTAGTGCTTAATCCAACTTAAGGAAGCCGAAGCTAAGAGCTTACCTGAGTTTACCCACGTTTCATCCATATAATATATGTTGTAGCCTTCTTCTCTGTATTTTCTAATTTCGGTTAAATATTTACGACGCCACAAAATAATTTCACTGCGATCCATAAGCCTACTATTTCTATCTCTCTTTTTAAATGCAAAATTAAATTTTTTTATCAATTTTCGGAAGGTATATGGCTTGAAATTTTTTAGATCTTCGTCGTCATTACCTTTAGCAAGAGTTGGTTGCTCTTTACAAAAAAAACCATGTACGATTCTACGGACAGCATTCAATGTAAAATCGTCGACAGAATCCAACATACTTTTCCGTGTGCGGGTTTTGGGTGGTGAAAAAAATTTGCCACTGCTATACTCCTAAACTACGCGATGTACCGCTCTGGCCGTAATGCCCATGCGGTTAGATACTTGCTTTTCTAGTTCGAAATTACAATAATCCAGATTTTTCCTCTGTAGATTTTTATAAACATTCAATACCATTTCCTTTTCTCCTGTCTGTATAGCAGTTTTTTTAGTATATTGATTGGCGAAAGTGCCGTTTGGCGAATTTCGTTTGAACATCCCGATTAAGGTTCCCATCCTGATTAAGGTTCCAACTCGATTTCGCTTTCAGTATCCGACATATTTCTTTTCACCTTTCACAAATTTTCACAAATAATTGAAATGTTCACAATTTTTATTTTTATAAAATGAACTGTTCACAATTTTTTTAAATAAATTTAATTGTTCACAATTTTTTTTTTCAACAGAATTGAAATAATAATAAACACAAATATAATAATTGAATCCAATAAAAATCGGTCGCTTAAAAAAATGTATTCTGAAAAAAAAGATGCATACGAATGAACTAAGACTTGTATTATTATTTATTTATATGGTCATAGAAGATAATAGATGTCAAATTAACCAATCAAATAGCACCATGTGCCTGTTCACGCAGTGATCATGCAGTCAAATTATCAACCATTTTGGCCCTGATAAAAAAATTTTAAAAATTTAATTGTGCTCCCCCTTCTACTTCAGTCTGACGAGATTGTTGGAAATAGCCAGGGGCTTGCTTAAACGGTCTTCCTGAAGGTTCATATATTCGAGGTGAGATGCACCGAATATCTTGTATCGGCTGTAACCTAGAGGTTCACCGTCAAAGATAGTGTGGATGGATGTTTCTTCCTCCTCGCCACTTGCAGATTGCACGCAAGGGACCCGTTACGGACTCCCATTGTGTGTTGATGCTTCCGCAGGGGATAATTTCCGGCAATGAATCCGGTATCCCTCCGCAGTTGCATCTTGTTCAGCTTCAATGCATCGAGAGAGAGCCTCTTTGTTGCACTATGAAGCAGTACTTTCCCGAGCCCTTGCCGCGGTGCTTTTTCTCGGTGATCACAGTGTTTAGCATTTGACCAGTCGTTGATCACCTGTTTACATTCAGTCCTTGGAAATCCTTAAATAGGCTCTGGGACTATGAAGGGCATTCCGACTACCTTCTTTGCTAAGGTATATGCTTTTTCGTTTCCTTCGAAACCACTGTAACCCGCCACCCAGGTTTATTTAACATTGTTCCGTTTTGCTAGTTCCAACAGTCTCTTGACAATCCTTGACTACTCCTGAAGTGATCTCAGTTCTGGACAAAGCTTTTCGAGCAGCTTGACTGTCTGAGAGAATACATACGTTCTGGTTTATGTATCCTCTACGTAGTTTCTGACGGATGCAAGCCAGTCAGGCGTAGACTTTTGCTTGAAAGACCGTGGAATATTTCCCCAAGTTCAGGTTTATTTTTGTTTTAGCTCTTTCACCGTAGATTTCCGCCTCGGTCCCTTCTTCAGTTTTGGATCCGTCTGTATACCAGACGATTTCTTTCTTGAGGTAGGGTGGTTCTCCTTCCGACCACATGGACCTATGACATCACCCTATCACAAGGTTTTGAGAAGGAGTATGTCTTGGGAAGAATATCTAAGCCCATTTCCAAGACGTAGTCTGAGATAATTGATGTACCCACTATCTATGCATGTCCAACCAGATTTTTATTAATCCAGTTACTATTACAAGGCAGCCCATAGGCGCTGCCGCTATTATTACAATGTCTCGCGAAAGCAGCCCCAGTATGACTTCCATGGCAGCCTAAGATGTACTGCTCATGGATCCAATGATGCACAAACAGGCCAGTCTTTGGATCCTGGGCAGCTTTTTACATGCTGTAATCTGGTTAATATTTGGACACCACACAAGAGTAGCATAGGTTATAATGGGCCTAACTACTGTTGTGTAAAGTGGAGGAGATCTGCTCTTATTTGTTATGTATTCCAGATGAGGGTTCTATGTTAGTTTAGAGTCCAATATTACTTCTACGAACTTGGCTTTCCTTGTGACCGTATAGCTTTCTTTATACCTTACCTTGTGACCGTAATAGCAGTCTTTCACTGATGAGGATGGGTAGTTTTATATTATTCACCTTCGTTTTCCGTGTGAATGGAATTATTGTGGTCTAACAAGGGTTTATTTTCAATCCCTGATTGATACACTAATCCTGTACGAATCCTAGATCGCTTTGCATATGCTCGGAGATTGTGCCTTTGCAGAGTCCCTGGGTTGCAATAATATTGTCGTCCGTGCATCCCTGTGTATAGTATCTTTTTTGGTTGAGGTTCATCAGTAAACTATTCACTGTCAGGCTCCACAGGAGTGGGGATAAGACATCACCCTGCGGACATCCTTTTGGGGCTCTCACAGTGGCATACTTTCAAAAAGGGAAGTTTGTATTCTTCTTCCTATCAGCATAGAGTTTATCCACCTGCATAAAGTGCCTTTTACTTCGTGCCGACTTGCAGAATGAGCCATGGAATTGTAAGAGGCATTGTCAAATACCCCCTCTTTGACAAGGAAAACGCACAAGGTGGCTTGTTTCCTTGCGAATCCCTCCTTAATCCTGTATATTAGGTTGTGGAGGGCTGATTCACAGGATTTTCCCACCTGATACGCGTGTTGGTTGGCATGTAGTGGATTTCTCGTCAATGCTTGCTTAGCCAAATGAAACCCTATTAGTCGTTTCATCGTTTTCAGTAGAAATGAGAGCAGACTAATTGGTCTAAAAAAGTAGTTCCCGTGGAGTGGTTGTATACCTCCATGCCAAACTTTGTCAAAAGCTTCACTGACGTCGAGAAATGCCGCAGCGCAGTAGCTTTTTTCTTGGAAGGTTTGGTTTATATCGTCAACTAATCGATGTACTTGCTCAGTAGTTCCATGTTGTTTACAAAATCCAAACTGATGCTCTGGAATAAGTTGCTCAGCTTCGATAAACACTGTGATACGTTTCAAGTTTTTCGAGAAGTTTTCCAAGTATTGGTAGAAGACTTATCGGTCTGTATAAAGTAACTTCTTATGGAGGTTTTCCTGGTTTGGGAATCATGATCACCTGAGCAACTTTCCATTGGCTAGGAAAATACCCAAGTTTAAGTACAGCATTGTAAATCATTGAAAGCATTACCACACCTCTTCTTGACAATTCTTTTACTAGCATCTAGATTGTGCTATATATACTTTTTGACTTCTTTAACTGTAAATAGATCCGGAATTGGAGAAATTTGATGGGGTGTTGTGAGGAAACTGGTGATTTCGGATTCCTCTTCTACTGTAATTTCAGATGGAAGTGGTGTAAAGACCTCTTGTAGATGCTGTGCAAAAACGTCAACCTTTTCGAGCTCAGTACGTGCCCATTCTCTATCACTCTTTCGTATTGGTGGAATTGGTTCATAGGGATGGATTAATCTACGAGTTGCTTTCCAAAGTGAGTAGTCTGTTTCAGTTGTGGTAGACAACCCTTCAAGATAATTGTTGAATTCAATATTTTTGATGCTTTTAATTAATTCCTTGAGTTTACTAGCTGCTTGGTCGTATCGTTTTTTATCGGAAGGATATCAACTATTTTGCCAAATACCCCTGAGTCGACGTTCTTCTGCAATTTTTTCTTTAATACTATCTGAGCAGTTTTGTAGTTGGCGCTTCAAAGATATTTCAGGTGTAGTTTCCCATGCTGATTCCTGAATAATAATTGTGAGTGTGTTAATGGAACTCTCTAATTCATTCTTCGTTTTCAAAGGTATTTTTAAATCCAGTTTCATGTCTACTAGTTGTCTAAATTGGTTCCAATCTTTTCTAGTGTAAAACATTTTGGGTGACCTAATTTTCTCAGCAATTTTAACTCTAATCGTGGCAATTACTGGCGTGTGATCCGAGTAGAGGTCTAAACTAGACTTAGCTGTCAAGTAACCCGTGGCTATGCCTTTAGTTACAAAGAAATCTAGCAAATCAGGAGTTTTTGATCTATCTGCAGGCCAATACGTAGGTTCGTAAGTCGAGAGATGTCCAAGATGGTATTCTTGCATAACTTGATATAGAATTTTTCCTCTTCCAGGAGGAGTTAGTCTGGATCCCCAGTGAACGTGTTTTGCATTAAAATCCCCCCCCCCCCCCCGTGAAACAAATCTATGACCCAAAGTCTCAAAGTATTGTATGAACCCTTGTTTGTTCGGACGGTAATTTGGTGGACAATATACAGCAGAAATTGCAAGTGGTCCTTTCCAATCCTCAATCACGACACTGGTGGCTTGCATAAAGTCTTTCTTGTATTCAGGTAGAGTGTGATGTTTGATATGTTGCCTAATTATCACGGCTGCTCCTCCTCTTGCTTTTCTGTCAGCGTCTGGGTGATTTGTGCTGTATATTAAATAATTTGGGATTTTGAAGTGAGTTTTTTCGAAAAGTGTGTTTCGGACACATTCACTTTGTGCTGCATAAGAAATGTTTCAACGTCAAATTTGTGGTCAGCTAAGCTGTTTGCATTCCATAAAGCTATTTTAAACAGCTCGACCATTTTTGTTTTGGAGGGCTTTTGTAAGTTCTTCTCTGAGAATTCTGATTTCTGATGTTAGTTTAGCTATTGTTTGTTGTTGACTTTGGATCATGCATTGCATCGTTGTTATGATGTTTAAATTGGGGATTTGCGTCTGGGATGTTGTGTCGATTGAATTATTTAAATGTTGGTCTCCCTTAAGGACTTGAGCAAATGTTGGTTGCTTGTGTTGCACACCTGTTGATGCTTGGTGGTACGTGAGGGGTTTTTGTTTTAAATATGTTTCATTAGAACTTTGCTATAGTGAAATCTGGAGTTTTGATATGGGTAGACTGCATTGTAGGCGCAAGGTTTTGTGGTTTTGTAGTGGGATGAAGACCAGCACCGTTTCGAATTGGCATTCTTCTATTTAAAATTTCTCGGTAAACCGTACAACCTTTATAATTGGCAGGGTGGTTACCTTTACATAAAACACATTTTGCTGGAATGCCATAATTTTTGTTTTTCAAACAAACCCTATAGTCGTGGTCACCTGCACATTCCACACAACGATATGGTCGTGTGCTCTGATTTGTAGTGTGTCCATAACATTGGCACCGTTGACATTGTGGTAGTTGCCTTTTTTTGTGTGGTTCTTGAAAAGCAATTTTAATACACACACAAAAACAAACTCCTCTCTTGAGGAGAAAAATATAATCTCTTAAATATTTTTCGTAATATTTTTCTAAAAATTTTCTTTTTATAGTTTTTCTTGTATTTAGAAGATGTGTTGAGATAAGAAAAATTATTCTCAATAACTTTCAAGACAACAAAATCTCCCCCTTTAGATCCCAACACATATTTTCTAATTTTGTATTGTATTTGGTCGACCAATTTTTAACTTAAGAACTATTTTAAGAACTGTACTAGTACAATTAGCTAGCTAGCTTAACTTAACCGTGTACGTACACATTACTGAGTTCTTCGTTCTCAACGGCGCCTGGTAATGATTGCCCTGGCTCTATTTCTCTGGCCTAGACCTCGTCCACACTTGGTACATCCCGCCGTCTTCCATCACCCCCATGCCTTTGACCCCCCAATTGATATGGAAGTAGTTGGCCGAACACATCGTTCCCCACACTCAATCTTCCCAGATTCCCATTGGCGGCGGTCCTTGCACTGGCCGGCTTCAAGAGACGTCCATGAATCTTCGTGGGAGGCCCTGTATCCAGTATATAGATTCCAGCTGGTAAACTTCTCAGCACCCTGCAAGGCCCTTTCCACTTTGGTGCCAGTCCACTATGGACACCCTCTACCTTACTGCTGAGCACTTGATTACACATCCATGTGGACTCTCCAGGTTGGTAAACGAGTCCCGTCTCCACTTGGTCATTTTCTTCGGCTTGGCCAATATTGTTTGCCGCACTATCTTTTCATTTTCTTGACGTTCTTGGCCTCGCTTATTAATTCTATCTTGAATATCTTGAGGCTCTTCAGCTGTTTGAATTTGCCAATCCCCTGACTTCTTCATTTCTGCCCCCAGTAACAATTGGGCAGGTGAAAAACCACTTGTCTATTTGCTCTGTTTCGTATTGCAAATAACGACTTGCTAAGTTGTTGGTCCCAGTTTTTGTGCTGTTGTTCCAGAAGATGCAAACGCAACAACTTCTTCAATTCTTGATTCTGGCGTTCCGTGGGGTTGGCTCGTGGATGGTATATTGGACTGGTCCATATTTCTGTGTTCCAATCTCTGTTCACGGCTTTACATTCTTTTGATATGAACTGGGAACCACTATCACTAAGTACTGCTCTTGGATATCCATAACGACTAAATACTTCGTCTTTCAGTACTTGGGCTATCTTCGAGGTCGACGTGGCCTCCAATGAAAATGCTTCGATCCATCTAGTGAAAAGATCAGTCACGACCAATATATTCGTCTTTCCACGTGATGTGCATGGGTATGGACCCATGAAGTCGATGTCGACTACCTCCCATGATGAAGTAGGTCTTCGACTTCTCATTGCTGCACTTGGTTTCTTGTTCAGTGGCTTCACTCTCGCACACGTATCACACCCTTTTACATATCTGCGTATGTCATCTTGCATCCCATACCAGTAGACGCGGTTACGTATATGACGATACGTTTCTCTCCAACCAGGGTGTGTTGCTTCGTCACTACCGTGATATCTTCTTAGGAAACCACTGGCACTTCTTGTACCATCTGTTGACTATGGTACCAGAGGAACCCGTCAGCTACGGTGTAATTAGCTCGTGTTTTGTCCACTCGTCGACGTAGATTATTACTCAGTGGACTATTGTTATCTACGATGTATCTTCTGATGGCAGTCACATCACGATCTTCATCCTGCCATCGTCGAATATCGTCGATTGTGGGTGTTTCGACTTCGATGACGTCGAGGGTTATTGGTGTTTTTGCCCTCTTTTCAATCACCTACTCCGGAATGTCCTCCACTTCTTCACCTTCAGCCTTGCCCTGTTATTATCTGGACAAGGAGTCGGCGGCTTGATTATCTTTTCCGAAGACGTGCATTATTTCAAAATCATAGGCTCTCAATGCCAATGCCCATCTTGTCTATTTGGCTCGACTATCTTTGGTTTTGTTCAGCCATTGGAGCGCTGCATGATCCGTATATAATTTGAAGTATCTTTCTTCAAGATATCCTCGAAACTTCCTCAATGCCCAGATTATCGAGAGACATCCCTTTTCTGTAGTGGCGTACTTTCGTTGTGTGGGTCCAAGTTTCTTGCTGGCGTAATTTATTATTCTCCTTTTCTTGCCGTCATCTTCCATTTGAAATAATATTGCACTCAATTCGACGTCACTAGCATCCGTGTTTAAACAAAATGTTTTCTTAAAATCTGGATGTGCTAGCTTCGGTGCATTTCCTATGGATGATTTAAGATTTTCAACGCCTTCTGATGTAGTGTTAACCAACGCCACTCTATGTTCGTTTTGAGCATTTCGCTTAGAGGTGCAGCTATATTTTCATAGTTCTTCACGAAGCTCCTGTACCAACCACATAATCCCAAAAATTGTCGTAGATGTCTTCGTGTTCTTGGTATAAGGTGATTGCTTATAGCTTCGTTTTTCTCGTCCTCTCTGTCAATGCCGTCTTCGCTCAAATATGTCCCAGGTATTTGACTTTGTTGCTGCCAATAACACATTTGCTTGGTTTACATGTCAACCCATGTTGTTCTAGTCTTTCAAGTACAAGATCCAGGTGGTTTAAATGTTCCTTGACTAATCGACTGTATATGAGTATGTCATCCAGGTAAACTTGGCAGAAATATTCGATGTATCCAGATAGTACTTCGTTCATTAAACTCTGGAATGTAGCTGGAGCATTCATCAGTCCAAACGGCATGGCGCGAAATTGGTAGAGACCTCTTGGGTTAATTTTGTTTGCTTTTTCGATTGTGGCTCCATCTCAATTTGCCAATAACCAGTCTGAAGATCCAATGTAGAAAATATTTTGGCTCCATTGACTTTTCTCAACATCTCTTGCTGATCTGGAATCGGAAACCCATTGCTCTTCGTAATATGGTTTCACTTTCTGTAGTGACGCACAATCGAAAAGTTCCATCCTTCTTTTTCGATAATACGATGGGTGGGGCCCAAGGCGATGTGGATGGTTTTATAATGCCATCGCCTTCTATGTCTTCAATCATCTCTTCTAGGACCCGTTGTTTATTGTAATTTTACGGGTATGGTCTCAATTTAATGGGGGAATTCTTCGTGATCTCAATTTTCTGTGTAATCGTTTTTGTCCTTCCAACTTTGCCGAAAACGTTGGGATGTCGCCGAATGACATCTTTTAACTGCTCTTGGTTCTCAAGGAGTTTAATTTTTTACTCGCCCAATGCATCGTTAATTGCTGCCATTTCTCTTTGGGCTCCATCTGGTTTTCTCCAAGCAATGCAGACTCTCTTATCACACACCAAGTAAATTATACCACTCCGGTAATCGATGCTCACACTATTGTTTGTTAAAAATTCATCACCAAGTATTAAGTGGTTCCATAGGCCAGGTACAACCATTACTTCAACATTGAACTTCATTCTTGATATCATCACATCCATGCACATTTTCCCAAGAATCTTGAAAGTATTATTGCTTGCTGCTCCATTGCCTGTACTATCTCTGACATTGGCCCATTCTGGTGTGAGTTCTTGGTCTCCATTGTTGTTAAATGAACAGCTAATTGTTGGTGTTCACGCCGATTTTGTATGGTTTTTTGGAGGTTAATGTTTTTCTCCAGAACCAATCTCCTCCTTCGTTGATCCTTGCTCTTCGTCCAGTGTGGTGCGTAACTCGTCGACCGATTTTGGATTCGAAATTTTTACTACTGGATGTATATTGTCGCGTAATAAGTTCAATATTATGGGCACCACATCATCAATGTTCCCATCGGCGTGCACTCTTCTGAATAGTTGCACCTTCATGTTAACGATTGCTTCTGTATTCATTCCTGTGGGCTGGGAAACGGTCATCAATTCTAATTCGGCTTTTGTTTTTCTTCCTACACTATTGAAGAAGCTTTCTAGTTGCTATTTTCACTCATCGAAAGTGTAGCCCAACCCACGGTTAATTAATGCCCTATCTCTGGCTGGTCCTGTTATTTTTTGTGTGACCATCTCAATCCAACAGTCTACGGGTAGATACGTTGGTCGTTGTAATGCCGCCGCTCTATTTAAGAAAACTACTGGGTCTTCAGCTGTTTTACCACTGAATTCCGGTATGATGGACAGAAGCGTCATCGTGTCTAATGCGGCGGATCGAACAACTGTACTCAGCTCTTCAGGGGCTATACGCATGTCACGCAGTTGTTGTGTCTGACGCTGCTCAATCCGTGTTATGTCATCCACGACTTTGTTGTATTGTTCGTGCATAGTTTTCACTTGTGGCTTTAATGTTGATGATGTCAGTTTTCACAGCCTCGACGTCGGTAGTGATTTTGTCGATACGTTGTATGCACACGTCCCTCAGATGCCTCATTCGCATCCCCAACTCGTATTGTAAGGTTTGAATCCTCTCTTTCAGTTGGTTGCCCTATCGTTCATTAGATTCCTGTAATCGATTTCCAATTCGGTCTTCAAGTTGGTTGCCCATTCGTTCATTCGACCCTTGAAGTCTCGCTTCACATTCTTGAAGTCGATCGCCCATTCTCTCATCCAAACGTCCGGTGATTTGACTCTCGGATTCCACCATCCTCTCGTTCTTTGACATATGTTCGGATCGAAGGATAATTTTGTTTCAATAAAATATTTATTATTGTTAATATTTTAATTGTTGTTACAAAAAATTTGTACGACTGTAAAGCAAATTGAGAATTAAAATTAAACTTAAATAAATATATTTTTATTTAAAATATCAGCCGATAGGATAATTCGAGAAAAACATATTTCGATAATTATCGCGCCCATCTTAAATTTGTGAAAATTCTACGAGTGGCTCTTACGTCTTTGGGACGCATCTACACTCCAAATAAATTTTTAATATCAGCTAGAGTACAAAATAAAATTTACTGGATTGGAAGCAACATCGGAACTGGTTAAATTCATTTCAACTGCATATCGAAAATTTATAGTACTCTTTTTTGGACTTATCTGGAATTTGAAAGTAACAATGTGATTGGTGTTCATAATTCAAATGTAAGTAAATTTTTCTTTATTGAATATTCGAATACCTACACAGCCTAATACCTAAACATCCAATTAAATCTAAAGTAAAAAATAAACTAAACTTTAATTTATTCAAAAATCTTAGCTCCGACTCAGATACGGACGAAGATTTACTAACAATTAAAGAAAACAATTCTAAAATAAAACAAATAGAAAATTTATTAAATAAAATATTGCTTGATGATAATTTAGAAAATTCAAATAAAAGTAATAATAACAATATTTTAAATAATATTTTACCAAATTATTCAAATAACTCCAAATTAATATTAGAAAATAATAACGCTAATATGGACACCTACGATGGTTGTCCAGGAATGTTAAATACATTTATTGAAATGGGAGATGTCGTTCTCCATGGAGAAAATGCTGACAGTTCTTTATTGACTAATATGGTAAAACAAAAAAAAGAGGAGCAGCTCGAGATGCTCTTACAGCATCTGGAATCCCTTCTGACTGGGAAACTATTAAAGAAATATTAAAAATATTAACTCATTTCTCAGACAAACGAACTGTAGAATCAATTCTTCATAAACTAAACACTATTTGTCAAGGGAATAAACCATTAAAAGATTACGATACAGACGTAGTAGATTTACAAACCGTTTTGTTAAACTGAATAGATCGAACAAAATCATAAGAATTCATAAAGAGCCAAAATGAAATGTACTTGAATATTGTTTTAAAATCTTTTATAGCAGGATTAAATCAAAATTTAGGATATATCATGAGATCCAATCGACCAACAACAATCAAAGAAGCATATGATATTTGTGTCAACAAAATTTCAATGCAACAATCTAATCTAGATACAAATAGAATCTCTCGATCAAATGTATATTCTCAACCGAGACGAATACAAAATATTTATCCTCATAACAATCATGTTCCTACACAGCATTATGTCAATAATTATAAAACACCCAACTTTTCAACGAATCGTATGCAATTACGACCACCACAACCAATGCGAAACAACCCATTTAATAACCCGATTCATTACCGCCCCCTGTAATAAAATCGAACGACTTGGAATCAATATCAAATTCAACCCCAACAAAGTCGATTTAACAGTTCACCAATTTATAGATCTCAAGTACCCAGCCCTGAACCTATGGATATTTCAAGTGGAAATACTAGACAAGTATTTCATCGATTGAATAATATTAACGCTTATGATAAGTTCGAATATTCTCAAAATAATCCATATGATAGTTATCTAAGTGACCAATATTATTCATATGATATCGATCCCTATAACTCTATTTCATATGATGAAACTAATAAAATTCCTGAAGAAGAACACTTTGAAACTTTAGGAATACGCGACTATAATTTTAATATAGACCATAAACCTGGTAAAATAAACACTAATGTAGACGCATTAAATGAGTTTTCACAACATATAATAATTAAATTAGGAACAAAAAATGAAAGAAAACTAAATTATTTAAAACAAGACAACATATTGTATTAACAATACCAAAAATAGACGAATCCATAGCTATTAACATTTTAAAGACAGTAATAGTTAACAATAAACAAAATGCTATCTATACAGAAGACAATGTCTTCAACATAATTAAAATCACATATGTAAAACATTTTGATTCGAAATTAAAAATCATTCGGTGTACTAAATTCTTACAGGATGTTGAAAAAGTAGATGAGCAAACGAAACTGATAAAAGACTATCACGAGTTATCAATCCATCGTGGGATTGATGAAACACTGAACCATCTTAAAAGGGTGTATTATTTTGACAATATGAAGTCAAAGATTCAAGAATATATAAATAATTTTGATATCTGTAAAATAAACAAATATGAAAAGCATCCACTAAAAATCAAATTGACGCAAACACAACAGGCAAACAAACCATTTGAAATTTTACACATAGATATATTTCATGTTGATAATACAAATATTTTAACTATCATAGATAAATTTAGTAAATATGGAGAAGCTACGGTTATGAAAGCTAGAAATTCTCAATATGCTCTAGATGCACTTTGACATTATTTATCAAGGCAAGGTATCCCTGATCTTATAACTCATGATCCTGGAATGGAATTTGAAGGTAATGATTTTAAAGATTTTCTGAATCTGTATAATATTCGTAATCACACTACTTGTGCTAGAAACTCAACCGGCAACTCACCAGTTGAGCGATTTCATTCAACCTTAGTAGAATTGATAACTATATTAAAAACTACTCATAAAAACCGTACAATAGTAAAGCAATTAGATACGGCTTTATTAACTTATAATAATGCCATACATTCAAGTACCAAGCTTACACCTTTCGAAGTTATACGGGGAATCAGAGATAACCAAATCTTAAAACCCACTACAAACAACATACATTCTATTTATGCTAATAAACATGCTGAGGAAAAACAAATTATAAAAGATTTAATTACTAAACAAAACGATAAATTAAAACAAAAATTGGAAGTCTGAAACAATGGTCGAATTGATCCTCCAGATTTAACACTAGGTGAAAATGTTTTTGTAAAACAAAATAGACGAAACAAAATAGCACACAAATATATAAAGGACAAAGTAATAGAAAATAATGGTAAAACTCTTAAAGTTAAAAATATCCAGAAAGTACAAAAATATCATAAAGGGAAAATTAAAGTAAGAAAAAAATAATCTGTTTCAGATCATGTGTTTCTGGACAGAAAATTACTTACAACGACATTAGCAGTACTCAAGGACTATTCGCATTGAATTTAGGGACCATAAAACTAATCAATCACTATAATAATTTAATTCACATAGTTAATATTAACCCATTAATTGAATCAGCTTACCAAATTAAACAAACTTTATTACACGAAAAAGCTAATCTCCTCAATAACCCCATGACAGATACAACAATGCTTCTAGCAGAAATAGATAAAGTAATTGATAAAGCTAATAGTTTAATGCCTTTTCATAGAAACAAACGAGGACTTATGAATGGGTTAGGATCTTTAATAAAAGGTATTTCTGGGAATATGGATAATGATGATGCTATACGCATAAATGAACAGATTAGGAATTTACAAGACAATGAATTGATTTAAAAACAGGAGCAAAAAAATCAACATGCATTAAACCAAGAAATGATCAAACGATTTAACAATATTACAAATTTTATAAATACAGAACAAACTAAATTAAAATAAATAATTAGCAGTTTTAATGACTATACCGTAGTGCAACAACAAATCTTACAACCACAATATTTCTTTTCTATTCAGTTTCAAGTTAGATATTTAGATCAACACATTGACAACATAATAACTGCTTTTCTATCAGCTAGAGAAAACGTTATTTCTAAACATATTTTGAGTTATAACGAATTGAAATTAACCAAAACTGAGTTAGATAAACATATTACTTTAATAAACGTAGAACATACATACGAGTTATTAGAATTGAAAGCGTACTTTAACGATTCGAACATTATATTCGTAGTACAAATCCCCATATTCAATTCAGCAAACTTTACTTTAACGACTATATATCCTATCCCCACAAATCATAGTAAAATAAATCCTGAAACTAATTTAATCCTACATAATCCTAACGAATATTCAATTATAAGAGATGATAATTACAAAAGAACAGAACAAGACTACACTTGTTACCCAACGCTACTGAATGACAGAAAACGCAGTACATGCGAAATGGAAATACTGGAAAATCATATTGGACACTGCATTTACGAGCATACAGACGAAATGACTATTCTAATAGAACTAGTTACTAATCATTTTATAATTTTTACAAACACTGAATTAAATATTAGTTCGTCATGTGGAAAGAACATTACCAACTTTGTTGGTAAACTTCATATTTCCCTGAATCAATGTTATATGAATATCAATGGTATACGATATGGAACATTGGAAACTACATATACTGACATCGAAGTGGAACAAATATTATTTAATAAAATAAACATCACATATAAACTGCCTGATAGTCGAATGGGGACAAACTAGTTAACTACGACTCAGAAAATATAGAAGATTTGGAACTCATGGCAAATATACTTTATAAACATCCCATAACATGGTCATTAATTATTGTTATAATAATTATAATAACAGGCATAATTTATATTATCTACAAGTATGGTCAAATGAATGAAAACGCACAAGCTGTACTATACCTGCAGTTAATCGAACTCAATTAGAAATGGTTGGAATCCCGATACCAAAGCTTTACGTTGATCGAACTGCCCAGTAAGAGGCAGAAGTTCTTTCTTAGAAGGGAGGAGTTACACTTTCAGTATTAATTATATATTTTTATTATATTTAATGTTACATTTTTATTATATAATTAATATTTCAAAATCATGTTCAAAGTTCATATAGATTAGAATATTTAAGTTAATTTTAAATATTTTAAAATATTTCCCATAACGTTAATTTTATACTATCTCTCCTAGACGGTCAAAGGATACGTAGTTCACAGTTCACTAAGTTTGTACAGAAGGGTGGTTTAAATAACACATTTCTTAATTATTATTCAGTAGTTTGATACTATTAGTCCGGTCATTTTAGACATAAAAATAGTGATCAAATAAAGAAAATTCCGACAGAGCCAAATCTTTGTAGAGACCTTAGGTTTACCACAAGGAATAAAGTGTCAAAAGTCCCCATCAGTCCCATGTGAGCTTAGGGACTTATTCGGGGCCCAAGGTCAAAATTTTAGGTTTTTTGGATTTTTCTCGAAAACGGTAAGTTTTATCGAAAAAGTACCTCGGAGCAAAGTTGTAGATCTTAAAATTCTCTATAAAAATGATTCCCATGATTTTTTCTCTAAGACCCACTATTTCCCAGATATTGCGCTTGTAAGAATCAAGTTCTACATAATATGCACACATTTCCACACCACCTGTGAGGTAGTGTACTCGGCGCGTTTTTTTTAACGTGGTATCCCCGGTAGGCCTATTCCACGAACCTTTATGACGTTATTTTCAGGAACAATAATTATTTAATAGTATGAAGATTATTGATATGGGTTACTGAGTTTAACTGTCGTTCTAACTTTTTGAAGGATCTAGGCCGAACAGCAGTCATTATGCTATGACTAATATTTGTGCAAACTAACTTTAAATGATCCAAATTATGACGCTTATTTTTAAGAATGATTTGTCCCAAAAAAAAAGATAATGATTCGGGAATATCGTTATTTATATCTTCAAACATTCTACCCGGTGGCGGGTACATAGTATTATCAAACACACAAGATTGAATATCTTCTCGAATAATTTCTGCCGCAGCTTTTAAAGTTTTCCACCTTTTTTCCTTTTCATTCAAGTTTTTGTTATCAGACCAGGCTTGACTTAAAATGTCTTGGTAATTGTCTACAAAACAAATAAATGTTAATTTTCCAGGCTTCTCTGTAATAATAATTCTACTACCATACTTTAATTTCAATCGTATTTTTATAATCCCGTTTTCTAAAGCTACATTTTGGCAAACATTCTTCAGTTCATCTAACGAAAACTGGCAGTCATCGCTACTTTCGATGAAATTGAAAATTTCCTCCATTGCAGAGTTTATAGCCTCACTTTGAGGACGGCCAATTTTACCGCCAGTATTAGGTCTCAGGAAGGATTTGTAACAACTGTCATGGTATTTAGCGTCAGCAGCAACTAAATCATACTGAAAATTAACACGCGCAAAGACAGCTTTTGACACATCATCAGAACGATCTTTAGCTAATTTTAAAATGGAATCTTTGAATGTAAGTGTAGAAACTTTATGAATTTTTCGGCGATAAATCTTCACTTTCTTCTTTTCTGCTTCTTCATCCGCTTCATCGCCACAAAATAAGCAGTGGTTTTTAAAACAAAAGCTGGATTCACTTATTCGCGCTCTAGTATGAGGTGGACTTACTTTTGAAGTACTGGCCTGTTCTTCCTCACGTTGTCTTTTTGATGCAGAGATTGAAGTTTTCCGGGTGTATGATTTTCTGCAATCCACGTGAATTGTAACGGATTTTTGGCTTCTTAAATAATCAGCAAACTCATCACTTCTCGCGACGCTTGCATCGATTAAAGTTGGCATTCCACGACTGACCACAACAGTTTCATCTTCAGTCAAAAGTTTATTACAAATAAAGCAAAATTGTGACATTTTTTGTTAAATATTAATCAGCACTAATTTCAATAGTAGACGCTTGTAATAAATACGTATAGTCACTCGAACTGCTCGTTCAACACTAAAAGAAGCAGGTATACGTGAACGACACCACATGGACAAAAGAATAGGCAGATGTTTTTCAAGGCCAGATGTTATTCAAGTAGAGGGGATTCGGTAAGGGACCGGCGGTCGTTTTAGAGTAAATTTTCTTAGAATAGTATAATGTATACATAGAAGAGGCACGAGTAGGCATTTTTGCTTGCTTGAGTACCTAAATATGTATATACGTGGCATATGTGTGCATACTATGTAGAACATGATTCTTACAAGCGCAATATCTGGGAAATAGTGGGTCTTAGAGAAAAAATCATAGGAACCATTTTTATAGAAAATTTTAAGATCTACAACTTTGCTCCGAGGTACTTTTTCGATAAAACTTACCGTTTTCGAGAAAAATCCAAAAAACCTAAAATTTTGACCTTGGGCCCCGAATAAGTCCCTAAGCTCACATGGGACTGATGGGGACTTTTGACACTTTATTCCTTGTGGTAAACCTAAGGTCTCTACGAAGATTTAGCTCTGTCGGAATTTTCTTTATTTCAAATGTCTAAAATGACCGGACTATATATATAAACCAAACTTTTGTAAGGACAAATCAGACTTGTTATCTCGTTCTTTGACATATGTTCGGATCGAAGGATAATTTTGTTTCAATAAAATATTTATTATTGTTAATATTTTAATTGCTGTTACTTAAAATTTGAACGACTGTAAAGCAAATTGTGAATTAAAATTAAATAAACATATTTCTATTTAAAATATCAGATCTAAAAGATATTAATCTCGCGGACTTAAAAAAACAAACGTAGATTGTGGATATAAAATTAATTAAAATTTACACGGGAGCAATATCAGAACCGAAATATATATAACCAGTATTGGAATTATTTATGCTATCACTAATTTCCATACTGTATGGAACCACTTTTTTACAACTACGAACACTCACTTGAAGATTTTTGCGGTGTAGCCGTTGAGTAGACGTTGTGTTTGGACTCTCTATCAATCTTGCTTAAGATAATATTTCAACCATTATTTTGTGTTTTTTTATTTATTTATATTATTTGTCTTCACTCACTATATTTTGGCAATTAGCTGTAGCCTTCATTGGTAGCACTTGATTAAGGGTTTATATTGAAATTGCGATGGCATCGGTCGTGGTTGTGTCCGTTTTTTTTTTTTTAATTTTAAGTTTATTGATGATTGACTAAAAATAGCTGATTATATATTAGTTCGTTATTCAGGGAACAGGTATTCGGTGGTGTTAAAAACAGTCGATTTCTTCTTGCCAACAATTTGACTTGCACCCCTTAACTAGGAAGCCAATACTACAGCGTTGGGCCTTTCGGGTGTAAAACACGTGAGGCGATAAATTGATAAAAATTTCACGGCTAGATGAACGCACAACAAGTGGTAATCGGGTCGTGATATTTATTCGGATGATAACACATTCATTCATTTATTGTATGATAGTGGTTCCACATAATTTTTTCCTTTTACAACAACAATGTTTTTGTTGTTTTTTTTTTACTGTATACATAATAAAAATAGTAGAATAAAACTTACCGGTTTTGATAATTATTGTACTCTATTGTGATTCTTTTTTCCCTTTTTCGATACAATCAATTCTTTGTCTGATCACCACTGAATGATTCGTAAATAATGGTTTTAATCGATAAACAAGACAATTGATTTATTACACCTATCACCAGGTAGGTGTAACCGCTGTGAAAGTATATACCTTTTATGAGTTATCAAAAATTGGTTAAGTGCAATCAACAGGAACCTGTTTTTCAAAATATAACCGCCAAGGATAATTACGCTTCCATTCACCATTTACGCTTCCTTCCACCACCTGTGCGATTTGGGTGTATGGTTCACCAATCCACATCAACAATTGTTCCGTGTGCTAGATACTACAATTTGATTTTTTTTTAAAACTTTCATTTAAAAGAAAAAAAACTCAAAATCAACACGTAATTTTTTTTCCAATTTAAAAAAAAAAACTCCTTTCTCCAAGGACATATTTTGTCTTAAATATTTTTTTTTTTTGTATTGTTTACGCGTCAGCTACTGAGGCTATTTGCGTTTTAAAATTAAAAATTTAAATATTTTAACTTAAAACTTATTTAAATGGTTTTCAACACAACAACAGATGTTCATACATCTGCAAACCGTTCGAAGTCGATAATACAATTGTTGTTTTACCGTCTGTCTTCTGTGCTCCGCACATTTTAATAAGTAAGTAATTGCATCGATATCATACTTTCATTTTAGGTTGTCAATTGTATTCATGTCCAAGAATTTGATTTTGATTGAAACCATTCCATTATAGAGAATATTACTTTGTTCATGCTACATTTTAAAAACAGATAGTTAAAAAGTATAGGTTTAGTAAATTATAACTGTTCTGAAGATTATATTGAAATCATTTCTTCAAGGTTTTGTTACGGTGACATACATGTATTGTTGTTTATTCATTTAAATTGTATATCAGATATTGGCTCGTTTGACCATTGTTTGTTATTATAACTATATTTTGGACAGTGAGTTGTTCATTTAAGTCACGTTTTTTGTGTGCATATGCTTAATTTTACATATTTAAGAAAATATACTCAGAAGGATTTTTAAAATTTCAATAATTTTTGAAACTATAGCTATTTTAGTAACGCAGCAACGAAACCAGTCTCGCTGGTGCGAATCGAACAATAGACAATTATCGACGACCTATGTATGAGACACCCCATATATATTTAAAAATCAGTTAACCGAAGGTCGTTGTAACGTTGTTTGTTGAAAATATTTTCTTATTTAGTGTCCAGTTCAGGTTAGTTCAGTTTCAATCATCAAGAAACTAAGACGGACGTAAGCTGCTCACAGTTCAAAAATAAAACATTTTAATTTTTGCGCGTAAAATTAATAAAAAAGTAAAAGTTCTTCAATGTACTGTTGAAGATGATAAAGGTTTTACAAGTAAGCATCAGAAGCAAAACTATCGATATACGAATAAGTTATTCTTGAAAATAATTACGGCAACTGTATTTTATAATTATTTTCTGTTTTTACAACACTTGCTTCGTTGGTTTTATATACAAAATGTAATATTATATAATACATTTGACGATTTCTGGAGATGGTGCTCGGAAAAAAATAGTCTTCACTTCATTTTTTGGAGTTACTACGCTTGTAGGTAAATATTGCAAGAAAGTTGTCGATACACTAGTGAATTCAAGGTTGCTAAGGTTGTAATGTATGAAAAAAATTTCTGATATCGATGCCTATGAATATTGGTATGATGAACATAAAGCTCCTTGCCTAACAAATCATAAGGGAAGTGCCAGGAATACGGTTGACGCTCTGATAGAAATGTTTGAGAGATCGATAAAGAAGCATGGAGTCAAATATCTGAAATATATAGGTGACAATTACTCGAAGGCATTCACATGCATTCTCGATATTAATCCATATGATGATAATCCTGTAGTGGAAAAAAAGAGTGTGTACTTCTGGTCAACCAGACTACCCACTAAGGCCCACCCCCCCCCCTTTTGGAGCTACGAGAGTTTACTCATTATTCCCTCCCACCCAAGTTAAAAGGAAAATAAGAAACGTAAGCTAAAGCGAACCGCAAGTCCGCCAACGCGAAACGTTCGCCAATGAGAAGTGTTAGTTATCCAAAGCGAAGCGTCAGTGATTCGCGAAGCGAGATTTCACGCGAATCGTTAATTAACGAAAAGCGTGAACCAACGCAAAACGTAAGCTAAAGCGAACCATAAGATAGCCAACGCGAAGCGTTAGTAAATCAACGCATAGTGTTGGTAAACGCAAAGCGTTAACCAACGTGAAACGCAAGATAAGCGAAATGTCAGTCAGCCAACGCGATGCGTTGGTCTATGAGAAGCGTTAGGTCAAGAAGCGATAGGAAGCGTTAGATCGACTCGAAGCGTCAATCAACACGAAGCACTAGTTAACGCGAAGAGAAAGCTAACGCGGAGCGTAAGCAACTCAACGCTAAGCGTTGTTAAACTCAAAGCGTAGTGTAAGCTTAAGTGAATCGTAGGTCAGTAAACGCGAAGCGTTGGTCAATGCGAAACGTTAGTGCATGAGAAGCGTTAGGCGACGATAGTCACGCGAAGTGGTGATTACTAAACCTGAAGCGATGATTTGGCAGCGTTAGTTATTCAACACGATCGTTTTCTTAACTCGAAGCGTTAAAATAAGGCGACGTGAAGCATAAGTTCATCAACGCGAAGCAATAGCCGATGCTGCGTTAGAAAGTCGCGTAAGTAGCGATATATATCGATATATATTTATATATATATATATATATATATATATATATATATATATATATATATATATATATATATATATATAATATATACTATGATTGTGAGTAATGGGCGAAAGTGTAGTGCGAATGAGGTATGGAAGTATAAGTGGCATATGATAGAAAATGTGAAGAACTTTGAGTATTGGGTTTAATGTTGTCTTGTAATGGAAGGTGGAATGAACATGTTGAAAGAATGAGTGTAAAATCGAAAAAGGTTTTGATGAGTGTAAGAAGACATGTGTACAAGTATGAAAGTTTCCCTGTAAGCGTGCCATCTTAACATATGGCAGTGAAATATGGGTTAGCAACAGTACAAAATGCAACGATCATTTAAAAATCATTAATGTTGTAATGCACAACTTTCTGAAGGAAATATTATGTGTTCCAAAATCCACACCTAATTCAGCAGTTAATATTGAGCTGGGAACCAGAAGCCCTGAATATCTTTGTGTACAGAAAGCGATTAACTACCGCAATAGGGTGCAAAACAGTAATAAAAGGTGTGCTTCCCACATGAATACATGAATATTTTGAAATTTCTTAGAAGAATAATTGGTATTAACTAATTTTATTTATTTATTTTGCTTTTGTATTATTGAATTGATTTATGTATATATATATATATATATATATATATATATATATATATATATATATATATATATATATATATGTTGGAGATTGAATTTGTGCAAAGGACAAGTTCACATTTGGACAATTTTTAACACTTACATTTATAAGTGCTATAAAACCTGTTTTAACAAAATGGAAATCCGACTTCAATAATCAAATACTCTATAACAAGAAATGCACTAAAAAGTAAAAAAATAATTGCATATTATTGTGCCAATTTTAGTTCATCTAAGCAAAAATTTTTAAATATATTTGTACAATTATTGTTATTTTTGTAGGCGGTGTCAGCATAGAGAAATTCACATAACTTTTGGACACCGCCTCCAAAAATAACATTAATTGTACATATATATTTAAAAAGTTTTGCTTGGGTTAACTAAATTATGCAATTAGTTTGTTACTTTTTAATGCATTTCTTGTTATAGAATATTTGATTTTTGAAGTCGGGTTTCCATTTTGTCAAAATAGGTGTTATATCTCGCTTTTTAGTGACTTTGAAGTTCTATAACTGATTTTATTTGTCTAAGTATGGGTAGACCTACTAAACGACCAGCTAATTTTTAGTGCATTTTTTATAACACTTTTTTTTTCCGTTTTTTTTTTTTTTATATAATTTTTAGTGCATTTTTTTATAACAGATTTTCAGTTTTTTACAAGCATTTTGTTTTTTTTTTGTAAAAATTTTTTTTTGGGGTCGGCATTTTTTCTGTAAAAAATTTTTTTTAAGTCGGTTTTTAAAAAAGTTTTCTTATTTTCCCATTATGAATGAGTTTACCCTTCCAAAAAAAATAAAAATTTAGCAGAAATCGGTTATCACATATAAAATGAGGATTTTCCTCGATTTCCCGGAGATCCCCTCATCAGAATGCGATTTGGTGACAATGGGACCAATGGGAAACCAAAATCTTTAAAACAAAAAAAAAAACATTCAAAATCGGTTCATAAATGAGTTCTGAAGGGACACACATTAAAAAAATACAGACGAATTGAGAACCATCCTCCTTTTTTGAAGTCGGGTTAATAAAATTATTTTTTAAGAAATAGTTGTTCATTTTTATTAGAGGGTATGTCCGACAAAAAGAATGTATCAGACATACTCATACGACAAACATGATCGGTATCATTTATCATGTACAATAAAAATCATTTTAAGATTATTACACTAATGACTAAGTAAGTAAGGGTTTGTTGAATGGGACATCTCTCTCTACGTAGCCGCTGTTGCAAGATATGGACCCTCTTGTGTTTTACCTGATATGGTACAGTAAAAAAATGACGAAATGGTGAAGTAAGCTTTTTTCAATATTCTTTTACGAGTAGGCTGAAGGGAGAGAGTTTTGAAAAGATGGAGGAATTCAGTTCTGAAAAATTATAGGTCGAGTACGGACCACATGCTGTAATAGCGTATTCGTATCAACAGAACTCTACTGTAATGGTCGAGATTCCTTTTGGATTGTTGGTAAATCTCTTTTGGATTATTATAACTAATTTATGTTCATTGATGGAATAACCGTGGTGTGGCGTGTATTAGTATTATTTGTGTTGTATCTGTCTTGTGAACTGAAGCTAGCTTGCTGCGATGTGGATTGGGCCAACTATTTGTGTTAAATGTTAATGAAAATGCAGTGTTCTGTGTTATTTATTGGAGACTGTTAAGTCTTAGTATTTTATAGGGAAAATCCCTGACAACATGTATGCTGGTTCAAGTGACCATGCTCCCAATGCTCATCCGACATATATATATATATATATATATATATATATATATATATATATATATATATATATATATATATATATATATCGCTACTATATATATATATATATATATATACATATATTGTGATGTATATATTGTGACGGTAGTTTCACCACCTTGGAATCAACAAGGTGATGGCTAGCTGACAAATTGTAGCACCAATTCGAAAAAAAAAAAATTATGTTGGGCGCCAGGTTTTTAAAGAGTACCACTCACGATCACGCTACGGCAGCTCGTCAACCCTTAATCTGGGTGGCAGGTTGGAATGGGAGACAATCGTCTGATTACGGATAAACAAAATTACGAAACAAAAAATAAATCATTTATTCACGACACAAAAAAAAATTTTAATATTTAATAACAAAATAAATAAATATCGAACATGAAAAAAAAAATTATTTAATACAATACCAGAACGTGTTTACGTGAATCGATTTAAAAAAATAACAAAATAAATAATAATAAAACTAAACAATTCGAAAAAAAAATTTAAATTACTCCGCAACAACGATTAAAACGAAATAACCTCACATAAACACGCTCACACGCAAAAAACGACCAAACCTCGCTCGTATTAACGTTTCGATAAAACAAAAAAAATATATCCAAAAAATCACGATTAAAATTTTCCAAAAAAAATGATCTTCAACAGTTAAAAAAAAACAAATCTGCTCAACAAATTTCAATACGATGCGAATCGTCCGGCTTTCGAAATCAGAATCTATTTAAAAATTAATAAATTAAATCGTTATTTTTTTGTCCAACACAAAATTTTGTAACTCGATAACAAAACAACACAAAACAACACTGTTGTTCACATTCTTTGATATTTGTCACAAAATTTGTAAATCTGAACACCAGGGCTGCATTTAGGATTATGAATCTTTATTAATATTCACTTAATTTAATATTTCGATTATAAAAATTTTGCATACCGTTTGTAAACCATTCGACAAAACCAGACATTTCCGATCTTCCATCCAACAACATTACTATCAATTATCGTGTTATTACTTCATTTTGTTTGGATGAGCTACAAACCACTTTGGTAAACGAAGTTTACACCATCCACTGAAGAACAACATGAATGGCATTATATTGATTAATTAATTAATTCACACCGTTCATTGTAAACGAAACGAGTCCCAAGCAATCAAATACTCGAACATAACGATCATCACTTCAACAAGTCCATAATACGGGACTGTTATTTTTATTTAATTCCAATAACAATCTTTTTGTAATTTAAAAAAAAATGCTTTTTACAAATACAGTAACCAGTTGACTAGCGGTAGTGAGTGTTGACGACTTCCATATAGACAAGCGGCTACTCGTACACCATTCCAACCTCCATGTCGACGATCGATTATTGAGCGAGGCCAATAATTAGGTAATGCGTCGAAGCCGTTCTCTTCGTTTCGGGCCCCGATGTCTTTCACGTGGCACCAGCGACCAGTCGCGTCGAATCCTTGAAATCGAAAGAAATAGTCTCGTACAGATGTCAAAATTTTGCAAAAAGTTTATTCAAAGGTCCATCGATCCTATCAAAACTGATTTATAAAATGTTTATACATGCATATATATACATGTATACATTTATATACATGTGCATATATACATATATGTATATATATATATATATTTGTTTATATATATATATACATATATATATATATATATATATATACATATATATATATATATATATATATATATGTATATATATGTATATATATGTATATATATATATATATATATATATATATATATATGCACATGTATATAAATATATACATGTGTATATATGCATGTATAAAAATTTTGTAAATGAGTTTTGATAGGATTGATGGACCTTTGAACGAGACTATTTCTTTCAACTATTTCTTTGAAAAAGAAAATCACTTAAACCTTGACCTTATATAAACACCTGGTAAACAAAACTGAAATAAACATAAAAACAATACTATTTGATGTATGTTATGTTTGCACAAATTATGAAAAAAACGGTTGACTTTATGAAAAAAGTTTTCAAACAAAACTTGTTTATTTAAAGAAAAGAAGATTTTTTGTTAACAAATTTTTTTTCTATATCTTACGGTTTCAAAGATATTGATTTCCCAGCCCGGGAGGGTAATGTTTGACCCGAAATTATGACAAATCTATTGAGTGAACAAAAAAAACTTTGAAACAAAAGTTGTTTATTTTAAAAAGAAACACTTTCCGATTTTGCCCATTAACGAACTTGATTACTTTTTTGGTCTAGAACACACAAAAATATTCAGTCCGGCTACACAGACGGACAGACGGACGGACTGACGGACATGTGAAGCATATCTCTGTGAAGCATTTTTGTCAAGGATTAATATTTTCAAGCGTTACAAAGTCGGTACTAAACATAATATACCTTGTATATTTACATATACAGGATATAAAAATAGTATGCACGGTTGTTATGTATACCTACGGGTCCATGTAGACCATGTCTTCATTCGCCTATCAATTGTATTTCTCATTTTTTTCAACTTTGAGGACAAATTTTGAGAAAACTGTTGAGCTTATGAAAAAAGTTTTCAAACAAAACTTGTTTATTTTAACGTAGATTTTTTGTTAACAAATTTGTATTCTATCTGTTACGGTTTCAAAGATATAATTTTTTCCCCCTGGCGGGAGAAAACATGTTCCGATTTTGCCCATTAACGAATTAGACCTTACTTTTCTGGTCTAGAACACACACAAAATTAGATTATAATTTTCAGCTCGTTATCTCTTTTCGCTTCTGAGTTGTTGGCTTCACAGACAGATGGATTGACGGACGGACATGTGAAAATGGGCGAATTAGGTCATTTTATGAATATCTGTGTGAAGCATTTTTGTCAAGGATTAATATTTTCAAGCGTTACAAAGTCGGGACTAAACTTAATATACCTTGTATATTTACAAATATACTGGGTATATTAACAACGTGTAATAATAATATTAATTTTTATTGCAAAAAAACCCAGTTAGAAACCTAATAGTGTGAGTTAAAACCTAATAGTGTGGGTATATAGCCCACACCATTACGATAAAAACAATAAAATTTAAAACAATAAAACTATATGAAATAAAATGTGATATTGTGGGTGTAAAGGGTCCACAATATCACAGATAAAATCAATAAATAAGTTAAAAACACAATACATTTAAAAAAGAAGATAAAAATGTACGAGGCTGTACATAAAAAACACATAATAGAGATGACTTTTCAAAATAAGAGATGTTCCCCTAGAGTCTCCGTAGAATCCTCCTTTCCACAGAGTTCACATTATAGAATAATGCTCTTTCGAAGTCGAAGTCTTTGCCGTAAAGATTCAAAGACTACACATTCCTCAATAATATGCCTCACGGTTTGCACTGTCCTGCAAACAGTGCACCTTGGCTGATCCTCACCACAGAAAATATATGCATGTGAGCTTTGAGTGTGGCCTATTCTCATACAAGTAAGGGCCACACTCTCTGCGGCTCAGATTTACTGATGCCGCTGCCATTTTCTATTAATTTTGGAGCGTATGCACACTTTTAGGGCCTCTGAGAGTATAGGATTTGATCCAAGAGGTCTGAATCAGTCGCGACTCGTAACAATTCATCAGCCACCTCATTTCCTTGTATACTCACATACCCAGGCATCCATACAAAACGATGGATATGTGCTGGACCACGTGGGATATCGCCTGGATGTTTTGCACCAGAAGGTACCTTGAAAGCAGAACAAATGAGGAATGTATTGTGAGGGTTCGAAAACTCATCACAATATCGCAGGGCTTGCAAAATTTCACAGCAGTGTACATGGATGCCTGTGGGGAGAGCGACCAAGTGTGTGAGCTATTGCCAATGGCAATAGCGCTTCGCACACCAGAAATGGTTTAGGACTCATTCGTGTACACACACAGAGAATCATTGTATTCCCTGATCAATTCGTTGAAGCTGGTCCGATAGAACTGAGAACTGGTCCCTTCTTTACGGAGACCAGTCAGGTTAAAGCGGCACGTCACTTTTGGTATCAGCCAAGAAGGAAAGTATAGGGAAATAACTGAGCACATTCGAAATTAAGACTCTCTAAAAGCTCCTGCGTTCGAACGGCAAAAGGATTTTTGACCGTGATTGGGCTTAGTCCATACCCCTGCGATGTAATTGAGGAACAAGTGCTCACGCCTCAACATCAATCGGGGCAACCCCGACTCTACTCATACACTCATGGAGGGGCTCGTTTGAAAGGCTCCTGTATCAAGTCTAATGCTTTTGCTCTGCAAAAGATTGCGCCCTGGGAACAGTTTAAAATTCTATGGGGCGATACTCCCATCTCATGATCTCCTAACATCTTTCAATTGAGAAGCTTATCATTTGCTGTATTGTCGCCGAATGTCTCGACCAACAACCCGTTAGTCACTTTCTTGGAATCCTTAACAGCCTCGTATAAACATTTAGCAATTAAAAAGAGGCTCACTGACTTGAAGTCGTTAGTCACCCTTTTTCTTAATTAAAATATACTTTACAACTCTATGTTTTTGGGAACGTGGAGGCAACGTAAGGTTCCTGCGGAATTTATTTTTATTTTTGGGGGGTTTGGTTCCCCCGACGGTTTGGTTATCAACGGGACGGGGTCTCCTTTTACGTAAGCTGACTTTTCCGTTAAGTATGCGTTGTTTTTATCCATAAAATTATTTAAAACCAGTCATCGTGTGCAAAAGGACGGGCTGGAATAGCCGGCAACGGGTATACCCTCGGGCTTTAATAGTTCTATCCCAGTACTCTTGAGCACAGCCTCGAGTCCAGGAATACGCAGACGGGCTGCAATCTAAGTAGTCATTTCACTATCCTACCTGGGACCGACATGGCTGGTGTCTAAGTCCCGCACACCCTACCTTTGCAGTGCAAGCTCACATCAGGTCTCGGAGAAACTGAGGCCCCACTCTCAGCTCCTCTCGAGCACTTCCAGCAGGAATGCATGGGACCGCCAGTAAAAGGCATTCAACGAAGACAATGAATGTCGGCAATATGACGTGGCCGACGAGTAATGCTGAGACAGTGCACGAACAGCGCACACCGGAACCAATGATGACGATGATGATAGCGCTCGGCATCCGCACACAGAACCCAACGTTGAAAACTTTGGGTCCGTTAGCTTCCTCTCCTGCTGGCTTCCAGGCTAGGTACTTAACCCTCCAACCACGACAAAGTGGACCCACTTCGAAATCAACGTGGTGAGGAGTGACCGATAAATTGTGGCACCAATTCGAAATACAAACAAAAATATGTTGGTCACCAGGTTTTGTATGAGTACCACTCACGGATCCGATACGGCAGCTCGTTAATCTGGGTGGCAGGTCAGAAAGGTGGACACTCGTCTGATTACGGATAAACAAAATTACGAGAAAAAAATAAATTATTTATTCACAACAAAAATAAATAACTATTTAACAGTAACAAAAAAAAATAAAATATTGGAATTTTTTTTACAATAAAAAAAACCTATCGACCATAAAAAAAATTATTTTTTACACAGTACCCGAACGTGTTAACGTGAATCGATTAAAAAACAAAAAAAAATTATGAAATTACACAATTCGAAATAAAACATAGAAATTTACCTCGCAATAATGATTAACAAAAATATTTCACATAAACACGCTTACAAGCAAAAAAATAACCAAACCTCGCTCGAATCAACGTTTCGGTGAACAAAAATAAATTTAAAAAAATCACGATTAAAATTTAAAAAAATTATAATAATGTTCAACAAGCAGTTCAACAAAGTCGTCTCTACAATTTAACAATTTCAAAGTACAGTATCAACAATTTATTAATAATCGCTATGATACGAATCGTACGGCTTTCGAAATAAGAAACCAATGATTTCAACAAATCGTTTGTTTCTTGTCCAACATAAAAGTTCGCCACTCGATAACAACAACAACACAGTTGTTCACATTCCTTAATATTTGTCACAAAATTTTTAAATCTGAACAGCAGGGTTGGATTTAGGAATTTAACATTTTTAATATCCACTTGATTTGCCGATAATGAACGAGATGAATGTGGCTGATACTATTTTGAGTTTCACCACCCATCATTATTTCATCCAATATAAAATATGCTTTTTCAAGCCTGAATATTATCCAATTCACATAAACTTCCAAAATCCATCCAACACTCAACATAACGATGTTGTATTTCATCTTCACTTTGTTTGGATGAGCTTAAAACCACTTTTGTAAACGAAGTTTACATCGTTACAAATTAATTTATTGATTTACATTGTTCATCATAAACGAAACGTGTCCCAAAAAATCATACACTCGAACTGAGCGATCAACACTTCAACAAGTTCATAGTACGGGCCTGTGATTTAGTTTTAACTTTACAAGTACAGCAAACAGTTGACTAGCGGTAGTGAGGGTTAACGACTTCCATATAATTCATACAATCAGCTACGTACTCCATTCCAACCTCCATGTCGACGATCGATGATTGAGCGAGGTCGGTAATTATTTAAAGCGTGCGGTTAACTTAAGAAGTAAAAATAATAATAAATACAAAATAATTATAATTATGAATGCCTCTTATTATGTGTTCTCTTCGTTTCTGGCCCCGGTGTCCTTCAGGTGGCACTAGCGACCAGTCGCGTCGAATCCACGTTGAATAGAAAAAAAAATAAATAGAAAAATACTCATTAACGGTTTGATTCATTTCAATCGTTAAAATATATATATATATATATATATATATATATATATATATATATATATATATATATATATATATATATATATACGATATAAGGAAATTTATCGTCATTTATACAAATTTATCCTCTCCACATTAACGCGTGGTCACAGTTTTTCAAAAATAGCGGATTTTCATTATTTTACTATGTAAGCGAATCGAATCAATCAATAATCGAATAGTCTTTTTTTAAATTTGTGACTGCTTTGAATGACGTAATAATTATTATTGTAATAATAAAATTATAGTTATTAATTATTAATAAAGTTATTCAACTTAGTGCAATAATCCCATTATTTGCGTACCCTGTATTTGTTAATTCATTTTCTTACATAGCACATAAGTAAAAATACAATAATAAAAACATATATATATATATATATATATATAGAAATATGATTACATATTCCAATAATCCTTATTTTTAATATGCTCACTTGTTAAATTTAATTTAGTTTTGATATTAAAATAAATCTAATAAATCTAATAAACAAACAAATTACATAAACATAACATTATCTAAACATATTGTATAACAATGAATGGAATTAATTCTATGAATGAAAAAATGATGAGTAATCTGTGAATATACAATAAAATATTGAAAATACAACTCAAATAATAAAATAAAATTTATATCAATAATCCCATTCCAATAGATTAAAACATGTGTTGGTCCGGGCTCATTGGTTTCGTTAAAGAGTCAGTAATCATTTTATGGGTTGATATTTCTTTCATTTCGAATGTACCATCAGTAATCTTTTCACGTATATGATGATAACGAACGGCAATATGTTTCGTAGGTGGTCCAAATGCGTCACATTGATTGAGAGCAGTTTGTTTATCATAGCATAATGGTACGGTGTAGGCTTCTTTGTTACAGCTTTCATCATGCAATTGCTTTAACCAAATTATTTCTGTTATTGACAATAAAGCAAAGTATTCGGCTTCAGTGCTCGATAACGCAACAATTGGTAGGTTTTTACTGCTCCAACTGACTACAGCATTCGATAAGTTTATTACAATTCCAGTACATGATTTGCGCTCATTTTTATTCCCCAATTTGAACCAGAATGTGCAATGAAATTTCATTTTTCTACTTTTGCATATTTCAATTTGTAATTCATTGTGCCTTTCAAATATCTTATTATTCTTTTGACAGCTTTCCAGTGTTCATCAGTATGATTTTTATTAAAACTACATACATTCACAGCAAAATCCATATCTTGTCTTGCTTGAGCTTGATAAAGCAAAGAACCTACTGCTTCTTGGTAAGGAATTTTACCAACTAAAGAATTATCCACTGTTATGTCGTTTGCAGTCAATTTCAAATTTGTCTCAACCGGTGGATCAACTGGTATGCAATCCATCATACCCAAACGTTCCAAAATTTGTTTCCCGTAGTTACACTGGTGTAATTCCATATTATCAATTTTCTTTTCAATTTTGATACCAATGCACGAAGTAGCCTGTCAAATCTATTTCATTTTTGTAGAATATCAGAAAATCGTCAATAAATTGCTAGTATATATTTGGGTCATTTTTAGATTTATTTAAATCAAACTTTTACAATGCCCGACGTCCTTACGTCTAGCTTGTTTTAAACCTATATTGATTGATTTAGCTTGCAAACACGATTAGTATTATCTTTAAAAATTTCTGGTTGCTTCATAAACATTGATTCCTTTAAATCTTCTTACAAAAAAGCTGTGGCAGCATCCATTTGGTATATGTTGAGATTCTATTTGACAGCCAATGCTATCAGTGAGCGAATGGTTGTATATCGAACTACAGGTGAAAAAGTTTCACAGAAATAAATTAATTTGAATTTGACTAAAAATCTTTGGCAACAAATCGCGCTTCGTATCGTTTATTTTCACCTTTATCGTTGATTTTAAATAACCATTTGGATTTTATCACGTTCGTATTTAATGGTCTTTCAAAGAACGTCCATGTTGTATTTGATTTAAGTGAATTCATTTCATCAGTTAAAGCAGCTTGCCATTCATCAGATTCTTCACTACAGTCGAGTGCTTCTTTAACTGTTTTTGGTTCTGCAATAGAGCTAAATTTAACAAATTGAATGGATTCATACACTTAGTTTTTGATCTTGTTGTTGCACCATCTACTGATGGATCGTGTTATGATCTTTCACTTGGTTGATACGCTTTATCTGACTTGCCGTCTTCCTAACACGATTGATAAATGTCATCTTCGCTATTTTGTCTGTCATTTTCGTTTAACTCTTTGTTTGTTGGGCTCGATTACATCATTTTTCTTTTATTATAATATAATTTATAACAATAAAAAAAGAGTTTATAACAATAAAATTCGTTCCGCAGGAGCTGCGTCAACTTCCTTGGAATACATAGCAAATTTCCTTGGAATACATAAATCACTCTCTGGCGGTCATAATTTTAGTGTGATCAAAATGAAACATAATATCTGATACATAACGATTATAGTTTATAGTTACTATGGAAACGACAATCAAAATTGACATTTCAAAATTAAAACAAAGTTTTAATAAAATAATTTTATAGTTATCTTATAAAAGTAGAAATGACAAAATCAACACAAATTTAAACCAACTCCTAAAAAATAAGGAGAAGATTCTATGTTCGACTGACAGACTTACATGTTTGAATACCCAGTATATACTGATTTGTATATCAATGATTAAATTGTAAACAATTCTGCGTATTCGAACTGTTAACAATTCTTTGCGAGGAACATATAATCACAAATTATGCGAAATCTATTGAGTTTGTGAAAATCTTTTTCAAACAAAACTTGCTTATTTTAAAAAGATTTTTTGTTAACAATTTTTTTCTATCTCTCATGGTTTCAAAGGTAAGCAGTTTTGCTCAAATATAGACCGATTTTGCCCATTAACGAACTTGACCTTATTTTTTTGCTCTAGAACACATTTCAACTCGTTATCTCACAGACAGACAGACGGACAGACAGACAGACATGTGGAAATAGCCAAATTTTATGAACACATAAACCAAACATTCATACCTACGGTCAATATTTTTAAGCGTTATAGTCGTGATTAAACTTAATATACCTTGTATATGTACATATACTAAATTATACGTAATAGGTTTGGACAACAATTGTCTTTTGGATTAAATCTGTAAATTCTTATTTTTTGCTATTTATATAGTGACTTTTTGTGTTTTTTGAAGTCGGTTGAATTTTTTTAAGTTTTTTACAATAAAATATATTTCATGTATTCATTCGTATCAAACAAACACAAAATATAAAATATCTCTCTTATTACTAAAATAATCGAAAAATGTATAAGGAGTAAAATTTAAGAAAAGATACAAATCATTACCTGATCGTTTTTCTCAAACTCTAATGTGAACAGAGATATTTAGAACTTTAACTTTCAGTCTTTAATTGTAAATATTTCTGTAAATATTATTGTAACAGAAAAATGATAAGAAACAAAATTACAGTAAAACTCAGTACCTACAACTTAACTACAAATAAAATTTCGATTTTTAAAATATTAAGGGAGATATAGCAAATTTTGTGTTTCCTCCTCTCTTTAAACCCTCCTTTCCTTTTGTCCGATTTTACCCATTAACGAACTTGACCTTTAGAATACCAAAAGCGCCTCAAATACCAAATTCCATTCCAATCTGAATAAAACTGTGACCGCTAGAGAGTCCACAGACACATAAAAAAGTACATTTATATATATATATATATATATATATATATATATATATATATATATATATATATATATATATATATATATATATATATATATATGTATATATATATATATATGTATATATATATGTATATATATATGTATATATATATATATATATATATGTATATATATTTATACATATATTAAAATTTTAGCGATAGTGATTTTTAACATCTAATAGGTAGGATCGATTGACATTTCAAGAAATTTTTACGAAATTCCAACATTGGAGTTAAAACAATAGCTGTATTTCTTTTGGAGGAAATTCGCTAAAAATAAATTCATAGCTCTTATTATCTTTGGTTTTTTTTTCATGTCTGTACTCATACTTTTAAAATCTATTTCATTGTTTCAATATAAAATTTCTTAAAGCCTGGGCATTCAAACAATAATCGTACAAATGTTTCATTTTAACCTTTAAGATATCTGAAAGTAATGCTAAAAGTTTGTTTTCATGGTAAGAGTTCTTCAAATACTCGGCATAGAACTTGGATCTTGCTGCTCGCAGTCTTCGGCATACTAAAAGGAAGTAACTTAGAGTTTCATTATTCATTCTATTACACAGCGTATAATCATTGTTGGATTTCCATTTATAGAATTTGCCTGGAATATATATCTTTATTTCTAGATCTCCCATCAGACGCAATTGAGCAACGAGCCTTATGTTATCTAAGTTCGAATTGGATTGGAGACAGGTCTCGTTAGACAGTATACGCTTGTACTCGGTGTTGTATGTGGTCATCATTATTCTGTTTCGGTCCCGGTTTACCAGTTTTTGTTGGTAACCAGAAATATTATTTTCTATTTGGCTTTCGACATCTAGTTGATTTTGGTTGTGCCAAATTTGTCCGTAGCCAAGATCTGCCAGAAATTCTCTTAGCTGTTGTTTTGAAGACCATGTGCCATATCGCGTTATTATTGATATGTCTCTAATGCTGCCGACCACCATGTTGGCTTTCTTAATAAAGTCATTTGTGGTCTCATTAAAAATTGCTGAAGATGAAAACAGCAAGGTACTCAATTTTCGAAACAATTTTGATTAGGCTATCGTTAATATGGAACATTTGATTTTGTTGGGTTTTTCCCGCCTTTCGAAATATTACTATTTTTGTGTTGTCGGTATTAATTGTAAGATTATTATTAATAAAGAATGTATTCATGGTGTTTAAAGGTGTATTCATGGTGTCAATGTCACTTATAAACAAAATAAATAAAAAAGGGCTTAGGGAATCACACGTAACACTCCTTGTGTTACATCGGCTACTAATAGTTGATCTGGACTTAAATCAAGAATGGTTTTAGCCCTTTTGTAAATATTTGAGACGATGTCATGTTTTTTCTACTTATACCCAAGGCGTACAGTTTTCTTCATAACAAAGCATGGTAGACAGAATCAAACGCTTTTTTTAAATCTACGAAAGCTGCCTACAGTTTCCCATTAGCTTTAGATATCTCTGAGCTTATTACATTGCTTAAGATGAAAATGTTATCTTGACACCCTCTGTGTTTTCAGAACCCTGCTTGGGTTTCAGAAACAATAGCTCTTTGCTCCACCCATACTGACAGACGTTTGATCAGTGTGTGTAAATCTTTGCTACCACTTATTAAATATACGTAACATATATTGTTTAATGGAAGTCGCAGAGGGAGCTGGATGAAAGCTGTGATCGAAACAAAACAAGACCAAAAATGCTTTATATTCTTTGTATTCGATCGAGCAAAGAAAATCAATCGTTACTCTAAAAAAAAACTGTATCCATTTTGTTCATCTAGAAATAAACAAAATTTATATTTGAACTTTGTATAATAGAATTCTTTGTGTGTGCACTTTCCAAAAAATAAAAACTCGTTTTTTCACTTTCGAGGAAGTAAAATCTCACTCGCATTAATTTTAACCAGTCTAATATCGACTGTCAATGTGTACAGGCGTATTAATTGTTAATATTAATTTTTACAATTCAAATGTCAACAACCTAATTACTGCATATAGACAGAATTTTTATTTAAAATAATAAAACATGGTGCATAGTTTGTGTATAATGAAATGTGATACTAATGTGTTTGCAGTAATACAATTTTTTTTTAAGATCAACAATTGATAAGTCAGTAATCTTAACTATTTCACATTAGTAATTACATCTGAAATGGTATACACAACAACTGTTGTAAAGAATGCAAAATGAATCTTTTCCTTAATCAAAACAAGTTAATATGCTCTCGTCAGAGTTCTAAATCACTTCTTCATGACTCACTAGAAGTTAGTACAAGTCATCAAAAAACTCCACAAATTAAAAAAGTCAAGGCTAATGTTACCGACAACAAAAGTAACACGGGCATTTTTATGCAAGAATTGACAAATGTATCAAGACGACTAAGCCTCTCTTCTCAATCATCTGAATGAGTAGCAATCCCACTTCCCTAGTCAACAATAATTCTATTCCTACAAACGAAACTCCGTTATGGCAAGAAGATAACTTTGTTGTTGTTTCTAGAAAAGAAACGAAGCCCTGATGTGAATGACCAGCGTATTCGACATAGGGAAGACACTAACTTAAATCTTATAATTAAGGAAAATCGATTCAATCCTTTATTACACGCGACCGTCAACGACAATCTTACTAAAGAACTCAAATAACCACAAACACAACCAATTTTTTTAACTAATGTTGTCAACTTTATAGCTTTTCAACAAGAGCTACACACCAACGGTTTCTCGAAAAAATGCCTGATCAAAATTTTAAACAACCTAATTAAGTTAATCCCCGAGGATGTTGCTACGTACAAGGATATTGTAAAAATGTTCCAAGCTAAAAATGTAAATTACTGCCTAATCGTCTGAAGCAAGATCGACCATTGCGAGTAGTTTTGAGAAACGTACACTATTCTACTGCTAACGAGGATATTATTCAGGATCTGTCAGAACTTGGATACGTTGTAGAAAACGTATCTAACATAAAACACAGTCAGACAAAATAGCCACTGTCAATATTTTTTATTGATCTCAAAAATGATATCAATAACAAATCTATATACTCGGTCACCAAACTTGGAAACATAATTGTCAAATTTGAACGTCCAAATAAAAAACGTGAATTACCACAATGCAAAAGAGACCAGCGATTTGGTCACACACAAAAAAACTGTGGGCGATCATTTAGATGCGTTAAATGACAGGTAATCACCCGACAGGTGCTTGCACAAAAACACTGTGGTGAAAATCACCTAGTGAACTACAAAGGATGTCAAGTCTACAAAAAACTCCTTGAAAAAATGTATCCAGCGTTAAGAAAACGCCAATTAGCTGAACCCAACGAAGCTTCAAGAGTTTCCACATCCCATTATATACGTCAAAACTTTTCGTACGCTCAAGCAGTTAATAAAAATCACCAAAATATCCATAAACCCACCGAAGAATGAACCAGTAATAACCACAGCGAAAAAACAATTTCGCAGCTATTATGGAGTGTTTTACTGAGTTCAAAGAAATGTTCCGAGATCTAATCAAACAAAACAGCGTTATGGTCAATCTTTTAACTTCTCTTGTTTCCAAAATAAAATAAAATGGTCCAAAACATAAATATTGTTCTATGGAATGTCAACGGTGTAACAAATCGTCGTCTAGAACTTGAAGCTTTGCTCACAGATCGGGAGATTGATAAAGCTCTCATTTCTAAGTTACGTTTTACAATAAAAAGCTATTTAAACATAATAAATTATTGTGTTTACGGTACCAAACGTACAAGTGGAAAAGCTCAAGGAGGAACAGCAGTTATTATAAAAAGTAGTCTAAAACACTACGAAATTGAGAAATGTAACTCTCAACAAATTCAAGCTATAAGCGTTGTTGTTGAGGATTGGGTAGGACCAATTACAATGTCAGCTGTTTACTAACCACCTAGCCATTCAATTAGCCAAGGAAAGTTCGAAACTTTTTTCAATAGTCTTAGTAATAGATTTATCTGCGGTGGTGACTATAATGCTAAACACACATTCTTGGGCACAAGGCTCATAAATCCTAAGGGTATAAACTTGCTATAAACCATCCAAGCAAACAATCTGGATCAACTATCTACTGGAGAACCAACTTACTGGCCTTCAGATCTAAACAAATTACCTGATCTTTAAGATTTATTTGTCATAAAAAACATGTCTGAAGGATACATGAAAATTGAATCATGTGACGATCTTTCTTCAGATCACTCTCCTGTTTTGCCATCGATTTGTACCGAATTTATAGCAAGTCACGCTACCATGCGGAGAGAAACTTCAGTTGTTTGCATGTACAATGTCAGTTTTCCATAAGCTAATGAAGTTAAATACTCGTTAAATATATATATATATATATATATATATATATATATATATGTATATATATATATATATATATATATATATATATATATATATATATATATATTTATATATATATATATATATATTATATAAATATTTCTGTAAATATTAGTGTAACAGACAAAGGATAAGAAATAAAATTACACTAAAAGTTAGTGCCTACAACTTAACTCCTGCTAAAATTTCGATTTTTCAAATACTAAGGCAGATGTAGCAAATTTTTTATTTCCCCCTGCCTTTAAACCCTCCTGTCCCTCTGTCTGATTTAACCCATGAACGAACTTGACCTTTAAAATACCAAAAGCGACTCAAATACCAAATTTCATTCCAATCGGAATAAATTTCTTACCGCTAGAGTTTTTGCACCATCGATCCTACCTATTAGATGTTAAAAAGCACTATCGCAAAAATTTGTATATATATATATATATATATATATATATATACATATATATATATATATATACATACATATATATATATATATATATATATATACATATATATATATATATATATATATATATATATATATATATATATCCGATTGGAATGAAATTTTGTATTTGAGTCGTTTTTGGTATTTTAAAGGTCAAGTTCGTTAATGAGTAAAATCGGACAGAGAGAAAGGAGGGTTTAAAGGGAAGGGGAAACACAAAATTTGCTACATGTCCCTTTCTTTATATTTGAAAAATCAAAATTTTATCAGGAGTTAGGTTGTAGGTACTAAGTTTTACTGTAATTTTGTTTCTAAACAATATTCTGTTAGACTAATATTTACAAAAATATTTACAATTAAAGACTGAAAGTTAAACTTCTAAATATCTCTGTTCACATTAGAGTTTGAGAAAAATGATCAGGTAATGATTTGTATCGTTTCTAAAACTTTACTCCTTATACATTTTTCGATAATTTTAGTAATAAGAGAGATATTTTATATTTTGTGTTTGTTTGACACGAATGAATACATTAAATATATTTTATTGTAAAAAAATTTGAAAAATAAAAATTCAACCGACTTCAAAAAACACAAAAAGTCACTATATTAAATACCTAAATATAAGAATTTACAGATTTAATTCAAAAGACAATTGTTGCCCAAACCTATTACGTATAATTTAGTATATGTAAATATACAAGGTATATTAAGTTTGGTTTATGTGTTCATAAAATTTGGCCATTGGCACATGTCCGTCTGTCTGTCTGTGAGATAACGAGTTTTAATGTGTTCTAGAGCAAAAAATAAGGTCAAGTTCGTTAATGGGCAGAACTGCTTATCTTTGAAACCATAAGAGATAGAAAAAAAATTTTTTAACAAAAAATCTTTTTAAAATAAACAGGTTTTGATTGAAAAAGATTTTCATAAACTCAATAGTTTTCTCATAATTTGTGATTATATGTTCCTCGCAAATAATTGTTAACATTTCGAATACGCAGAATTGTTTACAATTTAATCATTGATATACAACTCAGTATATACCTGGTATTCAAACATGGAAGTCAGTCAGTCGAACATAGAATCTTCTCCTTTTTTTTATGGAGTTGGTTTATATTTGTGTTGATTTTGTCATTTCTACTTTTATAAGATAACTATAAAATTATTTTATTCAAACTTAGTTTTAATTTTGAAACGTCAATTTTGATTGTCCTTGCCATAGTAACTATAAACTATAATCGTTATATATCGTTCTATTTTGGCTATTAATAAATTTAATTTTTGCAAATACTAAAGTAATATCAATATTTTATTTTGATCACACTTTAATTATGACCGCTAGAGAGTGATTTATGTATTCTAAGGAAATTCGCTAGGTTGATGCAGCTCCTGCATAATGAATTTTTTTTTAAGTGACTATCAGTGGGTAGATAGTAATTGTTCAAGCCATTTTTAGCCAGTAAACCTATTTATAGTTCTTTTTAGAACTGATAATAGAAAAAAAGGCCACAAGAAAAAAATGTTAACCAATGGACAAAACGTGAGGTAGACATCTTATACTGGTCTTTGAATTTCTGGAATTGAGTTGTAATTCGGTGAGTTCTATTAACCTTTCATTTTATTTCATCTTATTCGGTATATCGAAAGGACAAATATACGAACTTCAATATCACTGTTACATCGCTAGAAAAACTCCAAGATCCTCGCATTAAAAACTCCACGTGGAAAACCCGGACAAGTGATAAACTTGTTCGGCCACGAGTAACCAAAAATCATAGCGGTACTCGAATATATTTCTGTAATAGATATCACAAAGAATAATTTTCGCAAGCAATGACTGATTACTGACCTTTAGGAGATGTTTTTAAATTTATTTTGTATATTTTCAAAATTAACAATCTTTGTTTTCCATCGCTCAAATTGCTACCGTTTCACAAAATCACAAACCACCATATATGTTATACTTCAGTATTACATACATGCAAACACAAACAAGTCTTGAAGTGTAGTGAGTTACCGATATTTCAAATTTTATGTCACTAAAGATTGTAGTATTTGGTGAATCGCATATTTTTCAGGTTTCTTGGAGAATCCGGTCCTTTCTGCTGAACAATCGCTTCCACTAAATTTCATCAAAGGATTGGCTCGCCATCTATTGATGGAAACAGAACAACCGAAACTCCTTCCATTAGTCCGTATAATTTTCATGTGTGTAATGAGCATTGCATAAATGGTAATAACCATTTCCTGGCCCAAGAGCTCTATTAGTCAAACAGATAGTAGCACGTTTTAAAAACGAATATTGTTTCTTAGAGAGCATAGCATCTAAGTATAAACCCAATATTTGACAATCCAAAATTTTTTATTTCTATGTTGAAAATAAAAAAAATGCAATAAAATACACAAGCTGATTTTTCTCCGCACATTATACCGTACAATATCACCGTACAATATATTTCTCAAATATATTTCTCTTTTCTGACTGTATCTATGACAAGACATTCTAATTGTACAATTATCAGTGTCTTTTCTCAGATATTTTCAATATATTTTCAGGTGTATACATATATATATATATATATATATATATATATATATATATATATATATTCTCAATATACTTATCTGTTTCATTACCTTCGTATATGATCTCGATTGAATCATCTGAAAAAAAAGAACACACATTAAAACAATTCGGAAAACCCTTAAGATGGACATAGAAAAAAAAACAAGCGTGACCAATAAAAACAAAACTGTTCTCATCATGTCAAAAAACGGACAACCTTCCACCCAGGTGGCATCTTCTAATTCGCCTGGAGTAGCAACCGGCTTAGCCCGGTGTCCACCGTAATCCATATTTCAATTATGCCGAACGGTCAACTATTTGTATATATATATATATATATATATATAAGTTACAGATCCTGGAATGTGTATTAGTTTATATAAAATAACTATCTCTCTATTTCAAGGACATTGTAAAACAAACATGTAATGACGTACTTTGTACACATTACTTAAACATAACTTTCTAAAAACGTCCTTAACATTAAACTACATTTTAATCAGTACGACACTTTCTAAAATACCAAAAACTAGTATATAAGCCATTGTTAAATTGATAACGATTGTCTTTTTCATTACACAAGTTTGGCTTCTTGCACGCTTGATTGTAGCGAACTAGCGATAACCAAGTATTTTTTTTTTTACATTTCGAGATCGAAAATATAACTGGCGCAGCCGGTAGGATAGTGTCGTTATTACAGCACTATCAGCGTCCATCGTAAAGTCACATTAAAAAGTACAAAAATCGACTTAGTGAAATTTACGAATGCATTTCTATGCTTAATGGATCGAATCTACTGAACAAATAAATATTATTATATTTTTCAATCGAAAAATTGTGTCTTGGAATGTAAGCAGCATTGTGGTTAATTGTTGAACACTTCAAGTAGATATTGAAGCAAGTGGAATTAATTAACATAATGTGGATGTTGTTCTTGATCCAACTGTAAGTAACATTACTTTTGATTATTGCTTATAATATCCTTAATGCCAAATTCCCCAAAACACGCAAATCCAAATTTTTTTTAAATACAAAAATTGATTTCCTCAGACGATTCGGACTCTTCAAACACAGACTCAGACGCTGACTCTGTGGATTTAACAAATAATAATTCAAATACTTTTATACCAGTATTAAACAAAATAGCAAAGCAAGTTGAATCAATTAAATTGAACTATAACTTCAGCCTTAATATTAGTAACGAAATTACAGCAATGGCTTCCACATTAACTGTAATGGATTTGTTGAAAAACATTTCAACTTTTGATGGTTCCTCTGGAACTTTAAACTGATTTTTGCGTCATGCAAATAGAATAGTTAACGCAGCAACCGATGTTTCAAATAAAGAAATAATCACAGACCTAGTGCGAAATAAGATAATCGGCAAAGCGAATGATGTATTAGTTTCCATAGGAGACCCAGCAGACTGGACAACTATCGAAACACACTTAAGAACTCAGTTCTCCGATAGACGCACAGTAGAAACAATTCTTCATCGGCTTAATACTATTTCACAAGGTAATAAGCCCTTAGAACATTATTTTGCAGAAGTATCTGATCTACAAACGGCATTGTTAAATTCAATCGACCAATCGAAACCCGCCGCCTATATACTAGAACAAACAGATATGAACGTAATGATTGTGCTAAAATCATTCATTGCAGGTTTAGATCCCAAACTAGGATACATAGTTAGGGCTAATAATCCATCCTCAATCAAAAACGCATGCGATATATGTTTAAACGAGTTAAGTATGCAGCAATCGAATTTAGACATATTTAAGATTAACAATAGGCAACCTAGTTATAATTCAGATAATCACAAGAGACCTATTCATAACTCAAAACCCATAATGCAACAACAAAAAGCTAGTTACACCCCGCATTACATGCAGAGACCCGTGAATAATTTCAATAACTGTAGACCACCACCAAATCCTCAAAATATCTCATATAATAGTAATTTCAAACCACCACAACAGTCAAATTCCCCAATATACAACAATCAAAACCCTTTTTATGAAAATCAAGCCTCACAGACCTCCTGTCCTTGCACAGCAACAATACCGACCTCAACAATCAAATCAACCCATAAACAGTACTTATAGACCACAACTACAACAACCATTTAGACCAACCTCAATGGACATTAGTTCAGGTAATACAAGAAAAGTATTACATAATACCGAAACTGACGATAAAATTTGCGATCAAACCTACTACCATCAAGAGGACGAATACTATGACCCTTCATACGATCAAAAACCCGATCCTTATAACGATACGAACGAATATTTAGAAAATAATGAAGATGAAAATTTTACGATTATAGCCTCGACATCCGATCCTCCGGACTGTTAGAGCTAAATTACCACAAAACCAACGGTACTCTCCCGTATATTAAGATCGATAAGTTACGATTCTTAATCGATACTGGAGCTGATAACAATTTTCTCGACCCAAAACATCTCATTTATTTCCCAACAACTATTCCAACTAATACAATCGTAAAAACTGCATTGAAAGAACATAAAATAACGCAGAAAGTCTGAGTCGACTATTACCAAATTTAAATAATGACAAACCCATATTCTTTCTCATATTTAAATTCCATCATTTCTTTGACGGAATAATCGGTAACGAAACTTTACAAAAACTTAAAACAAACATTGATTACGATTCAAATACTACAAACCTAAATGGAATCATAAACAAATTACACTTAAAACCCCTCGATAGGCCCCAAATTCACGTTATTAGCGGAAACGAACAAAAATTTATCTCCATGAAAACCAACATAAAGAATGGCGACGTGTTAATCCCCCATATCGAAATTGACGATAAAATAAAAATCTTATCTGGCGTACACGAAGCAAATAACTTCATTGCTAAGGTACTTGTGACTAACGACTCACAAAAAGAACAAAAAATAATAATCTCTCAGCCAATCCGCGCAGAACGTGTTCATAAAATTAGACAAGTAGGACTTAACAACACTGAAAACAAGAACGCATACGATTACCAATACGCTGTAGATAATTTACGTACATCTCACTTGAACAACGAAAAAAGAAATAATACCCTTAAGCTCTGTTCTAATTATAGAGACATATTTCATAATCCAGACCAAGACATGACTTTCACTTCAGATGTTAAACACTCTATACATACATCAGACGACATACCAATGTAAACACGGTCATACAGATACCCTTATATACACAAAGATGAAGTGATTCAACAAATAAACGAGATGTTGGAAAAAAATATAGTAAGACATTCTAACTCACCCTGGAGCTCACCCATCTGGATAGTTAGCAAAAAGGCCGACGCGTCAGGTAAAGAAAAATGACGTATGGTCAAAGACTACAGAAAACTCAACGAAAAGACTGTCGATGACAAATATCCCCTACCAAACATAACAGACGTTTTAGACAAGCTAGGAAAAAGTCAATACTTGACCACTTTAGATCTTGCCAGTGGCTTCCACCAGATCGAAATGAATCCGAAAGATATCCCAAAAACTGCATTTTCAGTAGACAATGGTCATTATGAATTCACTCGAATGACTTTTGGTTTAAAGAACGCTCCTGCTACCTTTCAGAGAGTAATGGACAATATGTTACGTGAGTATATAGGTAAAGGAGTATTATTAGTCTATATGGACGATATCATAATTTACTCATCTTCACTAACCGAACATATTGACATATTACGCAAAGTATTTGACAAACTCAGAAAATCAAATTTTAAAGTACAGCTTGACAAATGTGAATTTCTCCATAAAGAAATCGAATTTTTAGGACATGTAGTCACTACGGAAGGTATAAAACCTAACTCTAAGAAACTAGACGCTGTAAAGAGATTCCCAATACCGAAAACAGTGACAGAAATCAAATCATTCTTAGAATTAATCGGTTACTATAGGCGCTTTATTAATAATTTTGCCAAAATAACTAAACCTATGACAGAATTTCTAAAGAAAGGCACAGTCATTAATATAAATGATACAAAATACAGGGAATGTTTTGAATACTGTAAAACACTTTTAAGTAATGATCCTATATTACAATACTCTGATTTTGAAAAACCATTTATCCTAACAACAGATGCTAGCAACTACGCTATTGGCGCTGTCCTATCCCAAGGCACACCTGGGTCAGATAAACCCGTTAGTTACGCCTCACGTACACTTAACAAATCTGAATGTAATTACTCCACGATAGAGAAAAAATTACTAGCAATTGTATGGGCATGTAAAACTTTCAGACCCTACTTGTACGGAAGAAAATTTAGAATTTTAACCGATCACAAGTCTTTAAAATGGGTTTATTCCCTCAAAGAACCTAACTCAAAATTAACAAGATGGATGATCAAACTCTCCGAGTATGATTTTTCTATTGACTACAAACCTGGTAAACAAAATACCAATGCAGATGCATTATCTCGTATACAGCTCAATAACAACGAAACTCAGTCTATTGATGTTGAAGTATCTACCCAAAATTCAGCCGACGGAATCCTCTATAAAGGCATACCTATCGCAGAAAGAGCCTTAAATGAATTCAATAATCAAATAGTATTTGAAAAAACCATCGGTAACAAAAACACAAATCTTTCATTTTTTAAAAATACTAGAAAACGACAAGTATTCGAAAACCCCTATTTCAAAAATGAATTTATCACGAACATTATTAAACAACACTTTTCACCTAATAAAGTAAACGCTGTCTACACAGATAACGAGACTCTTTCTAAATTATCAAACATTCATAAAGAATAGTTCCAAAATTATAAAATAATACGTTGCACTAAAATACTTGAAGACATTGAAAACATAGACGAACAATCCCAACTCATAAAAGATTATCACGATATATCTATACACAGAGGCATCGATGAGACTTTACAACACTTAAAGAGACGATATTATTTCGATAATATGAAACAAAAAATAACGACATACATAAATTCATGTGAAGTTTGTGCTCTAGCAAAATATGAAAGACATCCCCTAAAACTTAAACAAAATCAAACCGAACAAGCAACAAGACCTTTCGAAATACTACATATACAGTTATTCTTTGTTGAAAAATCTATCTACTTATCTATCATAGATAAATTTTCTAAATTTCTTGAACTCATACCCTTGACATCTAAAAATGGTATAGAAGTATTAAAAGGTTTTAGACAATACTTAGCTAGACACGGAATACCATCTAAAATATTTCATGACCCCGGATTAGAATTCGAAAACATTAATTTTAAAGAATTCTTACACATCTACCAAATCGAAAACCATACTACTTGTGCTAGAACATCACAAGGAAACGCACCAATTGAAAGATCTCATTCTTTAATTGTGGAAACGCTAAAAGTACTACGAGTTAAGAAAGAAAACTTATCTCTAGACGAAATGGTCACATTAGCCGTCTTGATTTATAACAATTCAATTCATTCTGCTTCTAAATTAACTCCTTTTGAAGTAATCAATGGTATTAGAGAAAACTCATTAATTGAACCTAAGACTAATAACGCCCTTAACGATTACAATTCTCATCATCTAAATGAATCAAAGCTAATTCAAGATTTAATAACACAAAATAACCAAAATTTACTCAAAAGAATCGAAAAGAAAAACGAAACTTTAAATAACCCACCTACACTAGTAGAAGGACAAACAACCTACGTAAAAGTAAACCAAAGAAACTCTAAGTTACTACCAACCTTTGACAAAGTTAAAGTACAAAAGGATAAAAAATTAGCCTTTACAACCAATAAGAATAGGAAGTATCATAAATCCAAAATTAAAACTAGAAAATCTTCTTTGCAGGTTCGCAATGGCGCCCAGCCATCAAATAGAATTCCATGACTTGACGCATACACCGGGACTACTAGCACTTAACTTAGGAAAAACCCTGGTTACTACTCACTACAATAACCTTATCCATATAGTAGACCTAAATAAGTTAGAAACTACAACTTTAGAAATTAAGAATACTTTAACTAAATTAGAAGCCAATACTACATTTTTTTAAAACCCTGATCTTCAACAGTCTGTTCAAAATCTATTAGATAAAGTTTACTCTCTTAAAATAAATCACCGACATACCCGTGGATTAATAGACGGACTAGGTAGTGTAATTAAAAAAATTACGGGAAATATGGACAATGACGACGCTCTAGAAATAAACAAACAGATACACAATTTACAAGACAACTCCCTTTTGATCAAAGATTCAATCAACATAAACTAAACTCTCAAATGATCCACCGTTTCTCGAACATAACTAAATTCATAAACACAGAACAAACGCGATTACAAATTATATCAAAATCAATAAAAAATTACAGTAATATCGTGGATCAACTACTTGCCACCCAAGTCTACTTTTCTTTACAAACCCAAATCACTACACTTACCGATCATGTAGATAACATTATCAAATCAGTGCAATTGGCACAACTTGGCTTGTTATCAAAACACATTTTAAATAAAAATGAATTATCACTTGTTAAAAGCAAACTTCCACAAACCATTCAAAATTATAATGACGAACAAATTTACGAAATCCTACAATTAAAAGCGTATTTCAACAATACTAACCTAATTTTTGTTGTACAAATCCCACAAATGAACATTGAATGATACACAACCTACAGGCTAAGACCTCTGCCCACAAATCATAATACAATAACTATCCCAAAATCCAATTACCTGCTCCTTAATCAAAAGCAGTATTCATTCGTAACTAAACCTTGCAAGCAGATAGAACTACTCTATATGTGTAAGAAATTACAATTACAAAATAATTCAATCAACACTTGCGAAGTAAAAATCCTTCAGAACGAACCAGCGCAATGCACGCTACATCACACTGTCGAAACGAGTTTTATAGAAGAAATCGAAAGTAACCACATAATAGCTCACGTTAATGAACCTATAAATATTAATACAACCTGTGGCAGAAACATCACCAAATTTACTGGAAAACTGTATATTCATTATAACAAATGTATGGTTATTATTAATGGTATAATCTATGGAACTATCTCATCAAGTATTTCTACTTATAAACTAGAACAAATCATCTACAACAACATGGAAATAACGCAATTATCCAACGATTCTACACTGGATGTATTAAACTTAAAAACTCTTGAAAACACGAATGAACTAGAACTCATCAAATATCAACATTATACTCATATTTCTACAAATATTATTTTCTTAATTATTTTTCTTATTTTAACATTTATTTTAAATATTATAAAAATAGAAAGAATCGTTCTAGAATTATTGAAACGACAAAGTATACGCCTTCAGCACCCCAAGAGCCTGTGGAGCTCTCACAAAAAGCCCCAATAACCTTTCTGTTCAAAGCTCCATCTTAAGGAAGGAGGAGTTACATATCCTGGAATGTGTATTAGTTTATATAAAATAACTATCTCTTTATTTCAAGGACAGTAAAACAGACATGAAATGACGTACTTTGTACACATTACTTAAACAAAACTTTCTACAAACATGTAATGACGTACTTTGTACAGATTACTTAAACATAACTTTCTAAAAACATCCTTAACATTAAACTACATTCTAATCAATACGACACTTTCTAAAATACCAAAAACGTATATAAGCCATTGTTAAATTGATAACGATTGTCTTTTTCATTACACAAGTTTGGCTTCTTGCACGCTTGATTGTAGCGAACTAGCGATAACTTATAACTTATAAATTGTATAATTGTTATTGTATTTAAAATAAAATAAATTATAATATTGTATTTTTGTTAAATTAAATAAAGTATTTTTTTTGTATACATTTCCTGATCGAAAATATAATTTATATATATATATGTATATAAATATATATATACCTATATATACATATATGAATATATGTATAAATACATATACCTATATATATTTATATATATATATATATATATGTATATATATATATATATATATATATACATATATATATTTATACATATATATATATATATATATATATATATATATATATATATATATATATATATATATACATATATATATTAGGGTGTTTAAAAAAAAAATTTTTTTATTTTCTTCCAAACAGGTTTAAAAGTTTCATTTAGGTATCCAAAGACGGAAACTTTTTTTTTGTTGCTTCTGATTTTTATAACTAGCTAACAAAGCTTCGAACCAAAAATTTCAATATATATATTTATAGGATATTGAACGCTCTACAAAAAAGATATTTTGTCAAAATTTTGTAAAACTAACTGTATCCAAGTTACAGCCTGTCAAAAGTTGAGTTACCTATAATTTTACCTTTTTTTGAATATTACATGCAGGTCTTATAAATAAAGTGGACATGATTTTTTTTTTAAAGTATGCATTTAACTATAACTAGATGATAACCAATAATTACAGCAACAATAAAACAATTTTTCAATAGAAATTTGGTCAGAAAATGTTTCTATCGATTTATTTATTTATTTTTATGGTAAATTTTTTTTAACTGTAATTAACGGAAGACATAATAAAGAGACAAGTGATTTTCTTTTATAAATCTATTAATTTTATTTATTTGAATTGCTATATGCCCTCAAATATTTATGCAAATTTACATTAATTTGTTATATGAGATTTTTTTTACAAAAATTTGAATAACATCGCTGATGCTTGCGGACTACTTGTAGTAGGTATTGTAGCTGTTCTTCATCCTTAGTCAGGCAGCTTGAATATTCTCCGAATAATGCAATACCTCGTTCCGCTACATCGTTAGTGACGCTTAATTTTTTTTTTAATTTGATATTTTCTTTATAGCCATCATCTCTGGACCATATTGAGATATCTTTTTCCAAAAAATCGTATTGTAAATCGAATTTTTTAAACAGTAAATTGGATATTGTAAATTGAATTTTTTTCTAATAATGAGTCCAATTCGTTATCGGTCATATTGTACCACAAATTAGTTTCCGTAAATCCTTCTCGACTCGAAATTGCGACTACTATTTTTTTTTTAATATTCATGGGAACATCGTCGTCAAATAATGAGATCGTAGCTAATTCTTCATAGAGGTACCACAAATGCTCCATCATTTTTTTAGAAGCTTGGCGTGAGACCGTTGGATTATTTTTTTTATACAGAATCAATTTTTTCATGAATTCCAAATCATTGTTTGGCGTCGAAACAGCAGAAGTCGAAGTATACCAAGCTTTTGTATAAAATAAAATAACAAAAATACAAACTTGTCTCAAGCTTTTTTTTTCGTGGACCGTAAGACTAAATTCGTCTTGAAATAAAAACATCTTTAAGCTGTAGATGGCTTTTGACATCCATCGAGCATGATGCATGGCACTGGTAGTTATAGATAATCATCGCGAGGCTGAGACATCTAAGGGGAAAACAATGAACAGTTGAATGGCGCTCCTCTATAGGTTATTCTTATGGGAAATCGAAAGGTGCGATGCGCCACCCCTTAATGTCAATATTAAATTCTTACATTTTAATTGGCGTCTTTGTATACCTAAATGAAACTTTTAAACCTGTTTGGAAGAAAATTAAAAAAAAAAATTTTTGCAGGCTGTAACTTTGATACAGTTAGTTTTACAAAATTTTGACAAGATAATTTTTTTTTTGTAGAGCGTTCAATTTCCTACAAAAATATGTATTGAGATTTTGGATACAATGGATAGTTAGCTAGTTATAAAAATCAGAAGCAGCAAAAAAAAATGTTTCCTATGTTATTCTTATGGGAAATCGAAAAGTGCGATGCGCCACCCCTTAATGTCAATATTAAAATCTTAAATTTTAACTGGCGTCTTTGGATACCTAAATGAAACTTTTAAACCTGTTTGGCAGAAAATTAAAAAAATTTTTTTTTGAAACACCCTAATATATATGTTTATATATATATATATATATATATATATGACACTACTGTACCGATCGATTCCAAAATCTAATCAGCTCTTAATTTCAAAAAACAACGTCAAATGCCACCGTAAAATTTCATCGTAAGAAATCTAATAAAAACTGAATACTTCAGTAAATTAGATTTTTCGAAAAAAAAAGGAAAATTTTTTCCAAAATTTTCTAAAACTCTACTATCAAAACTGTACCGGATTTGAAACGCAGAAGATAAGACTCGCTCTACGGTGTTGCTGGGGAAAGCTCGCTCCCGTCATGTATCTCTGCTGCCGCTGCGTTTGTTCCCCACCATTTCTTATTCCGTTAACGCGCCTCTCTAATTATTTACTTTATTTAATTAATATCTAATTAACAGGTTGGTCAGGTGCAAAAATGTCGAAGAACTTTTCATCTAAGAATTTTATCCCCTATCTACCGGTTCAAAAAACTCCATGACGTTTCCCTCACTCTATATATATATATATATATATATATATATATATATATATATATATATATATACTCAATCTGGGTGGCAAGTTAGACAGTTGAACACTCGTCTGATTACGGATGATTGAATATACAATAAAAAAATTAAAACAACTGAACCACGAAACAAAAAATAAATTATTTATTCACGATAACAAAAAATTAAATATTTAATAATAACAAAAATAAAATAAAATACTCGAATTTTAACAACAACAACAAAAATTAATATCGAAAAACCATTACTCAAATTCGGTACCAGAACGTGTTAACGAAAATGATATAAACAACAAAAATTAGTAATAAAAAAAAATTCGCAATAATAATATAAAAAAACTTTACTTTCGTGAACACGCTCACACAAAAAACTATACCACCAAACCTCGCTCGCATCAACGCTTGCGGTGAACCAAAATAATTACAAAAATCAAACGCGATCAAAATTTACAAAAAAAATAGTAATAATCTTCAACAGTTTCAACAAAAATCAATTCAACAATTACGATACGGTACGACTCGTCAGGTTATCGAAATCAGAATCTCAATTGATTATCGTTTTATTTCTTCTCCCTCGCAAAGTCCGTCACACTAAAACAAAACAACACAAAAACAACACTGTTTTTCACATTCCTTAAAATTTGTTTATCACAAAATGTTTAAGTTTTACCTGTTGGATTTTTGAATTATCAATATTTTATAATATTCACTTGATTCACAATTTTATTTATTGTGATGTTTCTGAAATGCTATTTGTGTTTCAACAACCATCATTAAATCTTCCAGCATAAAATATGATTTTTCAAGCTTGAATAATATCTAATTCACATAAACTTCCAAAATCCATCCAACAAATCAACATAACGATGTATTATTTCATCTTTAATATTCTTTATCATTTTCATCTATTTTACAACAGAAATACACCTTGTCTAATTGTTCATCATAAACGCAACGAGTTAAAACAATTATACACTCGAACTTAACATTCACCACTTCAACAAGTGCATAATACGGGCCTGTTTAATTTTATTTACAAATACAGCAACCAGTTGACGAGCGACTAATACAGACCTCCATACAATTGACGTAGTGGGTGTTACAGATCTCCATACAATTCATACAATCGGCTACGTACTCCATTCAAACCTCCATGTCGACGATCGATGATGGACCGAGGTCGGTAATTATTTAATGTGTTCTAACTTAAAAATTAAAATAAATGATTACAAAATAATTATAATTATCAATGTCGACCGGTGTCCTTCAGGTGGCACCAGCGACCAGTCGCGTCGAATCCACGTCGAATAGAAAAAAAAACACATTGACGGTTGGATTGATTTTTAGTTGGCTGTACTTCGTATGTTTTGGTACCTTGGACATTCACAACTACATTTACATTTAACCCTAAGGTACCCACCACCCAAACCAACTAGGGAATGAGGAAGTTTTTAGCAAAAATGAACCAAAAAACAAAAAAAACTCCACTAGACGGCTCGGACGAGTGACTGTTTGTCACTAACATCAACTAAAAAAAAAGCACGAAATTCAATAAAAAAATATATAACGTACCGAAACAAAGAAAATATCATTATAAACAAAACAAAAATAAATTCGTATACCTGGCCGATTTATGGCTAGTCTACTAGATCGCCATCCAAAACAACAAAAACCCAACCACACGTATGTGCATGACTACACAAAACACACAATCGTTACGTTGGAGCTGCGTTAACTTATCGAATTTCCTTAGAGTTATTCTCTAGGTCAATAGTAACGAAACAAACAAACAAGCAAACATAAATCAAACGTTGCGTATATTAGGAGTTCAATCTCCCGGTCGTCGATTTCGACAATTTTTCGATCACTCGGACAGGCGTTGGCGTGGTGTCGGTTCCACATGTCCAACAATACCCAGAACGTTTCGCAATATTAGCTGTGATGGCTAAAGAGACCCGCCCAGACTGTTTACAGTTGAAGCAGCGCCCTCGTCTCTCTATTGCTATCGAAAACGAACGTGGCTTCCACGCGTTGTCAAGCCGCCCTGTCGTCGCGATGTCATTACAGCAGCAAGTGACGATACCCTCACGGCCATTATTTGTGGTAGGAGTCACTGGTAACAGGTCCAGTGGGTTCCAGCAGATCCTAAATGCTACAGGGTCAACCAGTCCCGGACCAGTCTGAACGATGACCTGTGACCCCGACGGTGCTGCCAGCGGTGAATGGCCTTAACGTGATATGTTCGCCGATTGCAGCGCCACGAGATCGTTCGGAATCGTCTCGAGTTGACGAGCCGTTCAGACTGGTCCGGGACTGTTCAGACCGTTTTGAACAGCTGTCTATACTGGTTCGGGACACGCATAACACGTTGTCGTAAACAGTTGCACACGACCATGTCGTTAGATAAAAGGATGGTACCCGAGTTGGCGTACCATCCCGACCGCTATGGGACGCATTCGTCGAAGGAGACGACTCCGTCTCACGTCACTGCCATCGAGACCGGTGGAGACGAGGTGTCGACGTCTTCACGTTCGTCGAAACATTCGAGGAGGAGCAATAGACGGTCCAAACGGGCTAATGTTGCTGAACCCACTGGACCTGTACCAGTGACTCCTACCACAAATAATGGCCGTGAGGGTATCGTCACTTGCTGCTGTAATGACATCGCGACGACAGGGCGGCTTGACAACGCGTGGAAGCCACGTTCGTTTTCGATAGCAATAGAGAGACGAGGGCGCTGCTTCAACTGTAAACAGTCTGGGCGGGTCTCTTTAGCCATCACAGCCGTAATATTGCGAAACGTTCTGGGTATTGTTGGACATGTGGAACCGACACCACGCCAACGCCTGTCCGAGTGATCGAAAAATTGTCGAAATCGACGACCGGGAGATTGAACTCCTAATATACGCAACGTTTGATTTATGTTTGCTTGTTTGTTTGTTTCGTTACTATTGACCTAGAGAATAACTCTAAGGAAATTCGATAAGTTAACGCAGCTCCAACGTAACGATTGTGTGTTTTGTGTAGTCATGCACATACGTGTGGTTGGGTTTTTGTTGTTTTGGATGGCGATCTAGTAGACTAGCCATAAATCGGCCAGGTATACGAATTTATTTTTGTTTTGTTTATAATGATATTTTCTTTGTTTCGGTACGTTATATATTTTTTTATTGAATTTCGTGCTTTTTTTTTAGTTGATGTTAGTGACAAATAGTCACTCGTCCGAGCCGTCTAGTGGAGTCAGTATTAGTTTTTTTTTATTTTTTGGTTCATTTTTGCTAAAAACTTCCTCATTCCCTAGTTGGTTTGGGTGGCGGGTACCTTAGGGTTAAATGTAAATGTAGTTGTGAATGTCCAAGGTACCAAAACATACGAAGTACAGCCAACTAAAAAACAATCCAACCGTCAATGTGTTTTTTTTTTCTATTCGACGTGGATTCGACGCGACTGGTCGCTGGTGCCACCTGAAGGACACCGGTCGACATTGATAATTATAATTATTTTGTAATCATTTATTTTAATTTTTAAGTTAGAACACATTAAATAATTACCGACCTCGGTCCATCATCGATCGTCGACATGGAGGTTTGAATGGAGTACGTAGCCGATTGTATGAATTGTATGGAGATCTGTAACTCCCACTACGTCAATTGTATGGAGGTCTGTATTAGTCGCTCGTCAACTGGTTGCTGTATTTGTAAATAAAATTAAACAGGCCCGTATTATGCACTTGTTGAAGTGGTGATTGTTAAGTTCGAGTGTATAATTGTTTTAACTCGTTGCGTTTATGATGAACAATTAGACAAGGTGTATTTCTGTTGTAAAATAGATGAAAATGATAAAGAATATTAAAGATGAAATAATACATCGTTATGTTGATTTGTTGGATGGATTTTGGAAGTTTATGTGAATTAGATATTATTCAAGCTTGAAAAATCATATTTTATGCTGGAAGATTTAATGATGGGTGTTGAAACACAAATAGCATTTCAGAAACATCACAATAAATAAAATTGTGAATCAAGTGAATATTATAAAATATTGATAATTCAAAAATCCAACAGGTTAAAACTTAAACATTTTGTGATAAACAAATTTTAAGGAATGTGAAAAACAGTGTTGTTTTTGTGTTGTTTTGTTTTAGTGTGACGGACTTTGCGAGGGAGAAGAAATAAAACGATAATCAATTGAGATTCTGATTTCTGAAACGAAAATAATCGTCATTATTATGTTATCATTTAATGCTATAGTTTGTGGTTGATTTATGATTAATTTATATAAATTATGTATAAAACTCACCATTATTTATTTAAAACATTTTGAAATCTGATCGTTTAATTTTGATATTTATTTCTTTAGTTGCTGATTTGTTTTTTATAAATTTCTTTTTCTTTTAAGTATGACATCGGTATAAACCTTAGAAACCTTATTCAGTTCAATTATTCGACAATAGGATTCGTGTCTGATATGGAAGATGACCGACTGTTTGATTCTTTGTGGAATTATGCCAAATTGAAAAATTACCTCCATGGTGATTTATTAAAATATCAACACTCTTGCGTATGTATTATCGATCAAGACGGTCGACTCGTCCGAAGAACGTGGAATTTATCTAATATTCCAATACGTTCTGTTTCGGAATATTTACAGATATTATTGATAAGTAAATTAATTATTGTTGTACGTATTTTTGTTAAATGTTATAATATTTCGTGTTTATTATTCTTCGTAATATTTTTATGTATTTAATTCTGTTTAACGTTTACTGTTATTAAATAATCTCTTAAGAACTTCCGTAATATTCGTAACCTGTAAGAGATTATAAATAACATTTTTGTGTAAAATTATAGTGTAATTCATATTTAATATTAATTACCTGAATAATGTTCATGAACATTTCTTTTAAAATTAAATTATTATTTAATTAAATACAAATAAAGGACATTTAAATCTTGTTGTATGTTTTGATTTGTTTTGTGTGTTTAAACGTCATCCGTAAGTGCTGAAACATTTAGGTTAAATTGGACTAGTATTTGAAACATCTGACTAGCATTAACCTCCGTATGCATATGGATTATTTTAAATTTAGGGAGTTTTAATTAAAAATTTAATAGTTGAGATTGAAGAAAAAAAAAAACGTTTTAAATAGGATTTGAGAGTAATTAATACCAATAATTAACAAATACGTCTCAACTGGTGCATCGTCCGGGAAAAATTAAAAGGATATTTCTTTCCAAAAATAAAATAAAAATAAAAAAAAATTTTAAACCACGTGACAAATTTTTTTTGGAAGCTCAAAATAAAGAATGCCTTACTAATTCTATTTAATAAAAACACGTGCTTTTCACAATCGGAACTTTCAATATTAAAAAAAAAAAAAAAAAAACTAACAACTTTAAAATTATTTTTATTAATTTTAATAAAAATAAAATACAATTTAAAACTTAAAACTAAACACATATAAAATATAATTTAAAACTTATCTTTAAACACAATTAAAATTTACAAAACACACACAGAATTCAAATAAAATAAAATGCCTCCTCCAACAAGTAAAGATGGAACACCAGGAGCAAAGCACAAACACACATACCGAACACGTGGTGCTGATCAGTCACAACATGGTGAACCAGACATTCCAGCTTTTAGGGCGCAATCCACGGAACCAATTCCTGAAAATACAGACGATAGATTAACCACTGAACCAATCCAACAACAGGTATATTCGAACCCTTATATCATGCCTCAACAAATATTTTCAGAAACTGAATTCCAAGGATCAATCACAACAGCTTTAACAACCAGTCTTAACATGTCTGCAGCAATCCTACAACATATAAATTTAATTAATGCAAATCTTCCTAAATCAGCAAGTAAAGAGGAAGATGGTGTTAAATGGGATTTTAAAATGGATGCTACAGAATTTCTTAACAAAATACCGGAATGTAATGGTGAAAATCCAAGTGACCTGATACTTTTTATATCCAAAGTTCAGGAAACTTACGGATTGAACTTAACCACGTGGTCGAAATTATCATCTGCCCTGATATCCAAAACATCCGGATATTTCAGGGAATGGTGGGCGAATGCCTTGAAACTCCATGGGAACGACTGGAGAAGCTTCAAATTGGACCTGATTAATACATTTATACCTAGAATAATTAAGGTCCAATTAGAAAACAAATATTTAAGACGACATCAGAAATCGGGTGAGTCTTTTCTATCGTTTATTAACGATATATTTTTCATGTCCGAGGTCTTTGAAAGCGGAATTGAGGAGAAAAATTTGGTGGACCAAATTTTATCAGCCGTCAACTTGGAGACAATAGAGCTGATAAATTTTGACAACATACCATCTACCAAAGCTGGATTAATACAGCTGGCTCAGTCACACCTTCAGAAAAGGAAGCTCATCGAAGAGGCAATGAATCGATCACCCGATACAACGCCGTCGTCACACCAAGCCACAACATCAGGAAAGATTCCAAAAAACTAGACCACTTCCATTGTTTGACCCAACAATTGCCGTCGTATTCTATATACCGACAATGGAAGGATCTAGCTCAAAATCGTCATCAACATCATCAAACAAATGTGGGACAACTTCCATTTATTGAAGCTAGTGTTCACGATGTGAAGGTAAGAGTTCTCATCGATAGTGGGGTTACTTCGAACTATATAAGTGGTGAGTTGTTCAAAACATTAATTATTAAATTTAAAAATAAAATGGCAATACGTAAATCATGTAAAATAGTTACCATGGGAAATGATTCCATCGAACGAATACGGAAAGAAGTGGAACTGTGTTTAACCATCTATAATTTAACGTGGAAAATATTATTTTCAGTGGTGAAAAACCTAAGTGTACCAATTATTTTAGGTTTTGACGGACTTCAATTAATTAAAGCAACGATCCACATTCCAAAAAGACAATTAACGTTTCCATATAGTGACATTTGTGTTCCGTTTGTAACTGATGTGTGTCCGCCTAAAGAACGAATAAATTTGTTGGTTGAACAGCCTGTTTCATTAGCGGGAGCGCAGCAGAGTATTCTACAAAATTTAAAAACAAAATTTGCTCACGTTATCACCGATAAAATAGGATATACCGATCGCTATCCGATGGTGATAACATTAAAAAATCACAATCCTGTAAAGAAGTCACCTTACTTTTTAAATCCACCTAGGGCTAAGGTTCTTCAAGAACTTTTACAGTATCTTTTAAAAAAAGGTATAATTGAAAAGAGTAATAGTAGATATACATCTCCTGCGTTCGTGCTAATGAAACCGAACAAAAAACCACGGCTGATTGTGGATTATCGAACCATCAATCAACAAATTTTAATGGACCACTATCCAACGCCAAAGGCCCTCGATTTGTTTATGCCTTTATGTGGTAGCGCGGTTTACAGTAAACTGGACCTCGTAAACGCGTACTACCAATTACCTTTTGAACAAAATTCGAGGCAATATAGCGGATTTACAACGCAATATGGAATTTATCAATTTCGTAGGGTCCCTTTCGGGCTATGTACATCTCCTGCAATACTGAACCGAATAATGATGGACCTTTTTCAAGATCTCATAGATAAGGGGGTCAGTCATATTATGACGATTTACTCATATACACCAAAGACGTCGACACACATCTTCAGCTGCTTGAAGAAGTTTTTAAGAGACTGGGAGAAGCCGGGTTGACTATCAGCTGTGATAAAATGAGTTTGTTGCAGTCAAAATTAAAATTTTTGGGTAACATAATATCCAAGGATGGCGTGTCGGTGGATGATGACAAAACTATTGCGATTCAACAAATCCCAATACCTAAAAATTTGAAACAAATTCGTAGTTTCATCGGTCTTGTAGGGTTCTTCTCTAGATTTATTCCTAACTTTGCGGAGCTAGCAGCTCCTTTAAATAATCTAAAGAAGAAAGGAACTAAATTCACTATGGGATCGGTAGAGGTTGAATCGTTTAATAAGTTGAAATCATCACTCACCGAGACGGTTACTTTGCGGTACCCTGACTGGAGCAAGCCATTTATACTCCGAACTGACGCTTCTGACATTGCTAGCAGTGGAGCTTTATTCCAATTAATTGGTAACGATATGCGCCCTATAGCTTTCACCAGCAAGAAATTTTCCGACGCAGAAAAAAAATATTGCATCTACGAAAGAGAAATGCTTGCTTTGGTGATATCTCTGAGGTGCTTCCATGATTATATCATCGGACACCCCATTGTTGCCGAAGTCGACAATAGTGCTGTTGTCTGGCTGGCAACAAATAAGCGAAAGATAGGAAAGGCAGCAAGATGGTCTCTCGAAATTTCGAAATATAATCTCGAACTTCGCCACATCGACGGCAAAAATAACCAAGTAGCTGATGGTTTGAGTAGACTTTTGGACGAAGATGGTGATGATGCTAACGACGAAATACAAAATTACCCCGATTACGATCAAATTAATTATTTGCAAGATATACCAGAAGTTTTTACTTCGCTATTGGAGCACCAAAAGCAGGACGATTTCACTCGTGGCATGGTTCGGCGCCTGAAAGCCGGAGAGCATGTACAAGGATACGAGTTGAAAAACGGTCTGCTTGTGAAAATAGTGGGTAAGAGAAAACACAGGAGGGTATATGTTCCATTGAGGGTCAGGCAGATGATCATTTTTTATTATCATGATTCAGGTCTTTCTTCGCACGGCGGTGTAACGAAAACATACAACGCGATCGCTAGAAAGTGGTGGTTTCCGTCACTTTATGAAACCGTACGCGATTACGTGACTTCGTGCGAGGCTTGCCAAAAATGTAAACCGGTCAATAAAAAACAAATTCGACCTGCTATTTTTTTAGATGTTCCGGATGAAATTTTCAGCCACGTTTACATTGATCATATCGGAAAATTAAAGTTGTCAAACAATCGAAATCAATATGTTTTGATTCTGGTGGATGGATTTTCGAAGTGGACAGAAATGTTTGTACTGACGAGAAATTCGGCGGACGCAACTCTCAAAAAGCTTCAGGAGGTGTGGATGCATTTTGGTACTTGTCGAAGACTGATTAGCGATAATCACCAAACTTTTAAAAGTGAAAAATTTAAAAGTCACTGTATGGCCTTCGGAATTCGTCAGGTATTCACGTCTCCATATCGTCCGGCTTCTAACGCTTCAGAAAGGGTAAACCGAAATCTCGTTAATAACCTTAAAATCCTTCTGAAAACGAGTGCAGCATCACATTCAAAATGGGATACCTTTCTTAAGCAGATCTGTTTCAGTTTGAATAATTCAATTCACCAGAGCACGGGCTTTACACCTGCCGAGATTTTCCTTGGAAGACAGCTTCGAAGACCCCTTGATAATCTTTGGGACGTGTCTGAGATTGTAAACGTTGATCATTGTGTCAGTAAGGAGGAAGTGGTAGCCGCGTTGACGAGAGCGCGTGATAAACGTAAAAGGATTTTTGAAAAAACTTTTACTGAAGGTGAACCTTATCAAATAGGTGACCTAGTTCTACAAAAATCTTTTCGGACTACGGACTTTGACCACAACAAAAAACTGCTTCCACGATTTACCGGACCAAAAGAAATCGTACGATTTCTGACACCTGTTACAGTCGAGTTACGAGACACGGAGTCAAACAACGTTTCGCGTGCTCATCTGGAGCATTTGAAGAAGTACCACCAGCGCGTCCAAACAAATAATGATTGAGCTGGATGCGATTTCGACGGTGTGTCTGTATGTCGTATTTCGAAGGAAAATTTGTTTTGGTGCATAAAATTATTCACGGTTGAGATGAGTATCAAAAAAAAAAAAAAAATAATAGAATAAATTGAGTAAATAATAATTACCTTTAGTGTCATTTGAGGGCATGTAATGGTATCACCTTCAATTTCATCATCATGCATTTTATTAGGGGAAATATCTTCCAATTCCTTATTTTAAAATTTTATTAACATCTGTCAAATTTATTTTCAAAAGTGCGTGTGTCAAACAAAAAAAAAATCCAGAATGGCAGTCTTACCAATCCATAACATTCTGATCTGAAATAAAGAATGTTGTCATAGCAGATCAAAACATGCGCACTGAATTAAATAAACGGGAAACATATAATTTTTCAAAAATTTTCTCCCTGAAAATTTTTTTTAGTAGAGTGTGTGTTGATGAAACGAAAATAATCGTCATTATTATGTTATCATTTAATGCTATAGTTTGTGGTTGATTTATGATTAATTTATATAAATTATGTATAAAACTCACCATTATTTATTTAAAACATTTTGAAATCTGATCGTTTGATTTTGATATTTATTTCTTTAGTTGCTGATTTGTTTTTTATAAATTTCTTTTTCTTTTAAGTATGACATCGGTATAAACCTTAGAAACCTTATTCAGTTCAATTATTCGACAATAGGATTCGTGTCTGATATGGAAGATGACCGACTGTTTGATTCTTTGTGGAATTATGCCAAATTGAAAAATTACCTCCATGGTGATTTATTAAAATATCAACACTCTTGCGTATGTATTATCGATCAAGACGGTCGACTCGTCCGAAGAACGTGGAATTTATCTAATATTCCAATACGTTCTGTTTCGGAATATTTACAGATATTATTGATAAGTAAATTAATTATTGTTGTACGTATTTTTGTTAAATGTTATAATATTTCGTGTTTATTATTCTTCGTAATATTTTTATGTATTTAATTCTGTTTAACGTTTACTGTTATTAAATAATCTCTTAAGAACTTCCGTAATATTCGTAACCTGTAAGAGATTATAAATAACATTTTTGTGTAAAATTATAGTGTAATTCATATTTAATATTAATTACCTGAATAATGTTCATGAACATTTCTTTTAAAATTAAATTATTATTTAATTAAATACAAATAAAGGACATTTAAATCTTGTTGTATGTTTTGATTTGTTTTGTGTGTTTAAACGTCATCCGTAAGTGCTGAAACATTTAGGTTAAATTGGACTAGTATTTGAAACATCTGACTAGCATTAACCTCCGTATGCATATGGATTATTTTAAATTTAGGGAGTTTTAATTAAAAATTTAATAGTTGAGATTGAAGAAAAAAAAAAACGTTTTAAATAGGATTTGAGAGTAATTAATACCAACAATTAACAAATACGTCTCATTTCGATAACCTGACGAGTCGTACCGTATCGTAATTGTTGAATTGATTTTTGTTGAAACTGTTAAAGATTATTATTAATTTTTTTGTAAATTTTGATCGCGTTTGATTTTTGGAATTATTTTGGTTCACCGCAAGCGTTGATGCGAGCGAAGTTTGGTGGTATAGTTTTTTGCGTGAGCGTGTTCACGAAAGTAAAGTTTTTTTATATTATTATTGCGAATTTTTTTTTATTACTAATTTTTGTTGTTTATATCATTTTCGTTAACACGTTCTGGTACCGAATTTGAGTAATGGTTTTTCGATGTTAATTTTTTTTGTTGTTGTTAAAATTCGAGTATTTTATTTTATTTTTGTTATTATTAAATATTTAATTTTTTTATATCGTGAATAAATAATTTATTTTTTGTTTCGTGGTTCAGTTGTTTTAATTTTTTTATTGTATTCAATCATCCGTAATCAGACGAGTGTTCAACTGTCTAACTTGCCACCCAGATTGAGTATATATATATATATATATATATATATATATATAAATATATAGAGTGAGGGAAACGTCATGGAGTTTTTTGAAACGGTAGATAGGGGATAAAATTCTTAGATGAAAAGTTCTACGACATTTTTGCACCTGACCAACCTGTTAATTAGATATTAATTAAACAAAGTAACCAATTAGAGAGGCGCGTTAACGGAATAAGAAATGGTGAGGAACAAACGCAGCGGCAGCAGAGATACGTGACGGGAGCGAGCTTTCCCCAGCAACACCGTAGAGCGAGTCTTATCTTCTGCGTTTCAAATCCGGTACAGTTTTGATAGTAGAGTTTTAGAAAATTTTGGAAAAAATTTTCCTTTTTTTTTCGAAAAATCTAATTTACTGAAGTATTCAGTTTTTATTAGATTTCTTACGATGAAATTTTACGGCGGCATTTGACGTTGTTTTTTAAAATTAAGAGCTGATTAGATTTTGGAATCGATCGGTACAGTAGTGTCAATGTTCTTTAACAAAATATTTTTTTGAAAATTTCATTTTTGGGATTATCATAACGATAGTCAGGATAGTTTTTTAGGACCTCAAAAATTAAAGATCTTATAAAAAATCAGTTTTCAATAATCGGACTGAAATCAAAACCTTCCCAATATTTAAAAACCTTCAATATACTTAACAAAAAGTTGAAAATTAGTCTAAATTTCAATTGATTTGATCAGTGCATAATATCAGAGCTAAATTTTGGGTGAATTATTGCTTAAATATTTTAACGAAAAATGTAGTTTCCAGGCATAATGAATCATTCAGATTTCATTGAATTGAGAGCTCGCTCTCCGTATCTCTGCTGTCGCTGCGTTCAATCCCCACTATTTCTTATCCCGTTAACGCGCTTCTCTAATTGATTACTTTATTTAATTAATATCTAATTAACGTTGGGTCATGTGCAAAAATGTCCAAGGACTTTTCATCTTAGAATTCCATCCCCTATACACCCTTTCAAACATATGTATATATATATATATATATATATATATATATATATATATATATATATAAACATATATATTAGGGTGTTTAAAAAAAAATTTTTTTTAATTTTCTGCCAAACAGGTTTAAAAGTTTCATTTAGGTATCCAAAGACGCCAGTTAAAATTTAAGATTTTAATATTGACATTAAGGGGTGGCGCATCGCACTTTTAGATTTCCCATAAGAATAACATAGGAAACATTTTTTTTGCTGCTTCTGATTTTTATAACTAGCTAACAATCCATTGTATCCAAAATCTCAATACATATTTTTGTAGGAAATTGAACGCTCTACAAAAAAAAAAAATTATCTTGTCAAAATTTTGTAAAACTAACTGTATCAAAGTTACAGCCTGCCAAAATTTTTTTTTTTAAATTTTCTTCCAAACAGGTTTAAAAGTTTCATTTAGGTATACAAAGACGCCAATTAAAATGTAAGAATTTAATATTGACATTAAGGGGTGGCGCATCGCACCTTTCGATTTCCCATAAGAATAACCTATAGTGGAGCGCCATTCAACTGTTCATTGTTTTCCCCTTAGATGTCTCAGCCTCGCGATGATTATCTAGAACTACCGGTGCCATGCATCATGCTCGATGGATGTCAAAAGCCATCTACAGCTTAAAGATGTTTTTATTTCAAGACGAATTTAGTGTACGGTCCACGAAAAAAAAAGCTTGAGACAAGTTTGTATTTTTGTTATTTTATTTTATACAAAAGCTTGGTATACTTCGACTTCAGCTGTTTCGACGCCAAACAATGATTTGGAATTCATGAAAAAATTGATTCTGTATAAAAAAAATAATCCAACGGTCTCACGCCAAGCTTGTAAAAAAATGATGGAGCATTTGTGGTACCTCTATGAAGAATTAGCTACGATCTCATTATTTGACGACGATGTTCCCATGAATATTAAAAAAAAAATAGTAGTCGCAATTTCGAGTCGAGAAGGATTTACGGAAACTAATTTGTGGTACAATATGACCGATAACGAATTGGACTCATTATTAGAAAAAAATTCAATTTACAATATCCAATTTACTGTTTAAAAAATTCGATTTACAATACGATTTTTTGGAAAAAGATATCTCAATATGGTCCAGAGATGATGGCTATAAAGAAAATATCAAATTAAAAAAAAAATTAAGCGTCACTAACGATGTAGCGGAACGAGGTATTGCATTATTCGGAGAATATTCAAGCTGCCTGACTAAGGATGAAGAACAGCTACAATACCTACTACAAGTAGTCCGCAAGCATCAGCGATGTTATTCAAATTTTTGTAAAAAAAATCTCATATAACAAATTAATGTAAATTTGCATAAATATTTGAGGGCATATAGCAATTCAAATAAATAAAATTAATAGATTTATAAAAGAAAATCACTTGTCTTTTTATTATGTCTTCCGTTAATTACAGTTAAAAAAAATTTACCATAAAAATAAATAAATAAATCGATAGAAACATTTTCTGACCAAATTTCTATTGAAAAATTGTTTTATTGTTGCTGTAATTATTGGTTATCATCTAGTTATAGTTAAATGCATACTTTAAAAAAAAAAAAAAATGTCCACTTTATTTATAAGACCTGCATGCGCTGTAATATTCAAAAAAAGGTAAAATTCAAAAAAAGGTAAAAAAAGGTAAATAGGTAACTCAACTTTTGACAGGCTGTAACTTGGATACAGTTAGTTTTACAAAATTTTGACAAGATTCCTTTTTCGTAGAGCGTTCAATATCCTATAAATATATATATTGAGATTTTTGGTACGAAGCTTTGTTAGCTAGTTATAAAAATCAGAAGCAACAAAAAAAAAGTTTCCGATGTTATTCTTATGGGACCACCCCTTAATGTCAATATTTAAATCTTAAATTTTAACTGGCGTCTTTGGATACCTAAATGAAACTTTTAAACCTGTTTGGAAGAAAATAAAAAATTTTTTTTTTTAAACACCCTAATATATATATATATATATATATATATATATGTATAAATATATATATGTATATATATATATATATATATATTTATACATATATATATATATATAAATATATATAGGTATATATATTTATACATATATACATATATGTATATATAGGTATATATATATTTATATACATATATATATATATATATAAATTATATTTTCGATCAGGAAATGTATACAAAAAAAATACTTTATTTAATTTAACAAAAATACAATATTATAATTTATTTTATTTTAAATACAATAAAAATTATACAATTTATAAGTTATAAGTTATCGCTAGTTCGCTACAATCAAGCGTGCAAGAAGCCAAACTTGTGTAATGAAAAAGACAATCGTTATCAATTTAACAATGGCTTATATACGTTTTTGGTATTTTAGAAAGTGTCGTATTGATTAGAATGTAGTTTAATATTAAGGATGTTTTTAGAAAGTTATGTTTAAGTAATGTGTACAAAGTACGTCATTACATTTTTGTAGAAAGTTATGTTTAAGTAATGTGTACAAAGTACGTCATTTCATGTTTGTTTTACTGTCCTTGAAATAAAGAGATAGTTATTTTATATAAACTAATACACATTCCAGGATCTGTAACTCCTCCTTCCTTAAGATGGAGCTTTGAACAGAACGGTTATTGGGGCTTTTTGTGAGAGCTCCACAGGCTCTTGGGGTGCTGAAGGCGTATACTTTGTCGTTTCAATAATTCTAGAACGATTCTTTCTATTTTTATAATATTTAAAATAAATGTTAAAATAAGAAAAATAATTAAGAAAATAATATTTGTAGAAATATGAGTATAATGTTGATATTTGATGAGTTCTAGTTCATTCGTGTTTTCAAGAGTTTTTAAGTTTAATACATCCAGTGTAGAATCGTTGGATAATTGCGTTATTTCCATGTTGTTGTAGATGATTTGTTCTAGTTTATAAGTAGAAATACTTGATGAGATAGTTCCATAGATTATACCATTAATAATAACCATACATTTGTTATAATGAATATACAGTTTTCCAGTAAATTTGGTGATGTTTCTGCCACAGGTTGTATTAATATTTATAGGTTCATTAACGTAAGCTATTATGTGGTTACTTTCGATTTCTTCTATAAAACTCGTTTCGACAGTGTGATGTAGCGTGCATTGCGCTGGTTCGTTCTGAAGGATTTTTACTTCGCAAGTGTTGATTGAATTATTTTGTAATTGTAATTTCTTACACATATAGAGTAGTTCTATCTGCTTGCAAGGTTTAGATACGAATGAATACTGCTTTTGATTAAGGAGCAGGTAATTGGATTTTGGGATAGTTATTGTATTATGATTTGTGGGCAGAGGTCTTAGCCTGTAGGTTGTGTATCATTCAATGTTCATTTGTGGGATTTGTACAACAAAAATTAGGTTAGTATTGTTGAAATACGCTTTTAATTGTAGGATTTCGTAAATTTGTTCGTCATTATAATTTTGAATGATTTGTGGAAGTTTGCTTTTAACAAGTGATAATTCATTTTTATTTAAAATGTGTTTTGATAACAAGCCAAGTTGTGCCAATTGCACTGATTTGATAATGTTATCTACATGATCGGTAAGTGTAGTGATTTGGGTTTGTAAAGAAAAGTAGACTTGGGTGGCAAGTAGTTGATGCACGATATTACTGTAATTTTTTATTGATTTTGATATAATTTGTAATCGCGTTTGTTCTGTGTTTATGAATTTAGTTATGTTCGAGAAACGGTGGATCATTTGAGAGTTTAGTTTATGTTGATTGAATCTTTGATCAAAAGGGAGTTGTCTTGTAAATTGTGTATCTGTTTGTTTATTTCTAGAGCGTCGTCATTGTCCATATTTCCTGTAATTTTTTTAATTACACTACCTAGTCCGTCTATTAATCCACGGGTATGTCGGTGATTTATTTTAAGAGAGTAAACTTTATCTAATAGATTTTGAACAGTCTGTTGAAGATCAGGGTTTTAAAAAAATGTAGTATTGGCTTCTAATTTAGTTAAAGTATTCTTAATTTCTAAAGTTGTAGTTTCTAAATTATTTAGGTCTACTATATCGATAAGGTTATTGTAGTGAGTAGTAACCAGGGTTTTTCCTAAGTTAAGTGCTAGTGGTCCCTGTGTATGCGTCAAGTCATGGAATTCTATTTGTTGGCTGGTCACCATTGCGAACCTGCAAAGAAGATTTTTTAGTTTTAGTTTTGGATTTATGGTACTTCCTATTCTTATTGGTTGTAAAGGCTAATTTTTTATCCTTTTGTACTTTAACTTTGTCAAAGGTTGGTAGTAACTTAGAGTTTCTTTGGTTTACTTTTACGTAGGTTGTTTGTCCTTCTACTAGTGTAGGTGGGTTATTTAAAGTTTCGTTTTTCTTTTCGATTCTTTTGAGTAAATTTTGGTTATTTTGTGTTATTAAATCTTGAATTAGCTTTGATTCATTTAGATGATGAGAATTGTAATCGTAAAGGGCGTTATTAGTCTTAGGTTCAATTAATGAGTTTTCTCTAATACCATTGATTACTTCAAAAGGAGTTAATTTAGTAGCAGAATAAATTGAATTGTTATAAGTCAAGACGGCTAATGTGACCATTTCGTCTAGAGATAAGTTTTCTTTCTTAACTCGTAGTACTTTTAGCGTTTCCACAATTGAAGAATGAGATCTTTCAATTGGTGCGTTTCCTTGTGATGTTCTAGCACAAGTAGTATGATTTTCGATTTGGTAGATGTGTAAGAATTCTTTAAAATTAATGTTTTCGAATTCTAATCCGGGGTCATGAAATATTTTAGATGGTATTCCGTGTCTAGCTAAGTATTGTCTAAAACCTTTTAATACTTCTATACCATTTTTAGATGGCAAGGGTATGAGTTCAAGAAATTTAGAAAATTTATCTATGATAGATAAGTAGATGTGATGGCTAAAGAGACCCGCTCAGACTGTTTACAGTTGAAGCAGCGCCCTCGTCTCTCAATTGCTATCGAAAACGAACGTGGCTTCCACGCGTTGTCAAGCCGCCCTGTCGTGGCGATGTCATTACAGCAGCAAGTGACGATACCCTCACGGCCATTATTTGTGGTAGGAGTCACTGGTACAGGTCCAGTGGGTTCAGCAACATTAGCCCGTTTGGACCGTCTATTGCTCCTCCTCGAATGTTTCGACGAACGTGAAGACGTCGACACCTCGTCTCCCCCGGTTTCGATGGCAGTGACGTGAGACGGAGTCGTCTCCTTCGACGAATGCGTCCCATAGCGGTCGGGATGGTACGCTAACTCGGGTACCATCCTTTCATCTAACGACATGGTCGTGTGCAACTGTTTACGACAACGTGTTATGCGTGTCCCGCACCAGTATATACAGCTGTTCAAAACGGTCTGAACAGTCCCGGACCAGTCTGAACGGCTCGTCAACTCGAGACGATTCCGAACGATCTCGTGGCGCTGCAATCGGCGAACATATCACGTTAAGGCCATTCACCGCTGGCACCACCGTCGGGGTCACTGGCGGTGAAAAATTGACATGATTAATCGGACTTTCCGTGTCCACGGCCAACAAACCCGTGGTCGAGGTAATACCCGTCTCGGTCGTGGTCATCGTCGTCATCGCGGTGCTAATTTGACTCAATGGCGCTGAGCTCGCCACGCTTTCACTCAGTCGATTTTCTTCGAGAGCCATAGTCTGGCAACGGCTGATCGTCAGTCGTCCACGCAATACTCGGGTCTCTTTTGTGCCTAATCGCACGGTACAAGCGATCCCGAAGAACTCTGGATGACCCTGTAGCATTTAGGATCTGCATTGTAGTCATGACGTCAATTAATACAAAAGCACTCTCTTCCGGCACCGTAGGAGTTGGAACCTCTCTCTCTCTATATATATTTATATATATATATATATATATATATATATATGTCATATATCGGATTTTGATGGCTAATTTTGTATTATGCAATATTTTACAAAAGCTACTTATCTTTCTGTTGATATATAAAACTAAGAATAACCAGCATAGTGTACACATACATACACATATTATCGACACAAAGATATTTACGCATACTATCAAATATTTCTGGTACGGTGATCTGGCAACATTGCTCTGTTTATATACTTATTTATTATTATTGCATATGTCAACAGCATATATTCCCACTCTTTACTTGATGCAACTTGAGAGAGATTGGCGCACAACGATGTCAGACCACTATTAACCATAAACGGACTGTGTTATAATTGATTTAAAATAAATTTATATAAGAAATATTAAGAAATCCTCTCCTAATTTTGTTTCAAATTCTGTCGTTTTTTTTTTCTAATACAACAGATAATAGTTGGGCGGGCATGAAGTTTGAGATGCTTCTAATGAGAGGGAGTGAGAGAGAATGATAACTTTGATATTAATTATTTCGCGTTCTAAACGGTCAAACATTCTGAAACACCGGGATTTAATAGAAAACGTTATTTTTAGCCTGTAAAGAAAAATGAGCAAAATCTGTCGAAAAGTGATAGTACGCTGGTGCATCCTTAAGGGAGGTTATTTTGTTTTGTTATATATTTGCTGTTGTAATCTGTAAAATAATATACATTTACGAATGTTATAACTTTTAGAGCAATAATTAGCGAATTTCCTGAAAGGAAATAGAGCTATTGGTCCCGTACCGAAGTCAAAATTTCGCAAAAATTTCTTCAAATGTCCATCGATCCAACCTTGTAGATGTCAAAAATCACCATCTGTAAAATTTATATATATATATATCTATGGACATATATATATATATATACATATATATATATATATATATATATATATATATATATATATATATATATATATATATATATATGTGTCTGTAATCACTCTAGCGGTCACAGTTTTTATTCTATCGGAATGAGATTTGGTATTTGTAGCGCTTTTGGTATTCAAAAGGTCAAGTTCGTTAATGGGTAAAATTGGACCAGGGGAAAGGGGGGTTTAAAGGGAGGGGGAAACAGAAAATTTGACATATCTCCCTTAATATTCGAAAAATCGAAAATTTTATAAGAAGTAAAGTTGTAGGTATTAAGTTTTACTGTAATTTTGTTTCTTATCATTTTTTCTGTTACCCTAATATTTACTGAAATATTGACTGTTTAAGATTGAAAACTAAATTCCTCAATATCTCTGTACACATTAGAGTTTGAGCAAAAATGATAAGGTAATGAATTGTAGCAAACATGATTTTCTACAACTTTATTCCTTACGCATTTTTCGATTGTTCTAATATTAAGAGAGATATTTTGTGTTTTCTTCTTTCCTTATGCCCCCATTTCCCCTTGACGTATGTTATTTATTAATAAAATTGGCCATGCAAATACTAAAGTCATCAACGACATTTCATTTTGATCAGACTAAGGAAATTTTAAGGAAATTCGCTAAGTTGAAGCAGCTCCTGCGTAACGAATTTTTACTTCTTAATGTTTGTTTAAAGTTATTTTGTGTTTGCTAGGTAAATATTTACTTAAGTAATTTACATCTGGGATTAGTTTCGTGTACAATAAATTAATAAATTTATTAAAATTTTACTTTCAATTTTTAATTAAATTTTTATTCCTATTGTGGTGAAAATGTATAGTATGTGTTACCTATCCAATAATGTAGAAAGGTTTTCCCTTTTTAATATGAATAAGAAAAAAATTCGTTACGCAGGAGCTGCTTCAACTTAGCGAATTTCCTTGGAATACATAAATTACTCTCTACCGGTCACAATGTTAGCCTGATTAAAATGAAATGTCTTATATGATTTTAGTATTTGTATGGCCAATTTTATTAATAAATGACATACGTCAAGGGGAAAGGGGGCATAAAGATAGAAGAAAACGCAAAATATAAAATATCTCTGTTAATATTAGAACAATCGAAAAATGCGTAAGGAATAAAGTTGGAGAAAATCATGTTTTCTACAATTCATCACCTTATCATTTTTGCTCAATCTCTAATGCGTACAGAGATATTGAGGAATTTAATTTTCAATCTAAAACCGTCAATATTTTTGTAAATATTAGTGTTACAGAAAAAATGATAAGAAACAAAATTATAATAAAACTTAATACCTACAACTTTACTTTTTATAAAATTTTCGATTTTTCGAATATTAAGGGAGATACGTAAAATTTTGTGTTTCCCCCTCCCCTTAAACCCCCCTTTCCCCTTGTCCGATTTTACCCATTAACGAACTTGACCTTTTGAATACCAAAAGCGCCTCAGATACCAAATTTCATTCCGATAAAATGAAAACTGTGACCGCTAGAGTGATTACAGACTCATATATATATGTATATAAATATATATATATATAAATTTTACAGATGGTGATTTTTGACATCTACTAGGTAGGATCGATGGACATTCGAAGAAAATTTTGCGAAATTTTGACTTCGGTACGGGACCAATAGCTCTATTTCCTTTCAGGAAATTCGATAATAAATTAAATACTCCAATATCTATCTACAAGTGCGATATATAAGATTTCTCTTAAAATATGTAATTTAATATTATACAAATTGTATTAAAATTATATCAATATTTAACAAAGTATTTTATAAATTGAAGAAATATGAAATATGAAGTCATTCAATATAACTTTTGAAGAAAAAAAAAAAACGAATGGACTTCCGAAAAAACGAAATGCAATCAAAGTAAGACACAAAATTTTTCATAATTCAGTCTTATATACATTTCGGAACTTTTTTACAAAAAAGTTTTTTTTAAGAATTTCTTCATGAACCAGAGTTTTAAAGTGTCGCGGTATCTTGGCTCACTATAGCCTTTAAAGGAGCACTGTCGAACCTACAACAGATCCCGATACTCAACACACACACAAAACGCCAATGTTAGTAAAGGTTTACTAAATATAAGCCATTGGACACAACGCACTTTAAAAAAAATTAAATAAAACAAAAACTCTATGATTCTCCAAACTTGAAAGATTTGATTTGAACAAAGAAAAAGAAGTTGAATTTTAATAATTTCCTTTTTATTTCCACAATTAATTAGTTATTGAGTCTTTTCTCACGTTTTTATACAACAATGTACAACTGTTTTTACTTGGACAATACTAATTTTTAACTGATTTAATCGAACAATCGTTTTCATAAAACTTTGATTATTTCAAACCAACAATGGTAATTTTAAACTGAAAAACATCGAATTTAAATTACATTTCATATGTAATTTAAATATATTTCGTATGTAGACATTGTATCTACAGAAAACCTACACACAATGAACGATACAGGACAGCCGATTCGAACAGCCCACCTCAACACAAAATGGCTGTTTTCAATTTTTTGGTAAACAGGCTACTGAAAGTCCCACTGTCTAAGAAAAATTATTTTAAAGAAATAAACCATAATAAACCAGTTGCAATCATTAATGGCTTCGATTCTAACATAAAAAATAATTTGGTCCGCAGAACTAAATTTAAAATTTGACGAAACAGTTCCATCGTACTAACTCAAGAGACTAGCAACATTGAACAAAATAAATGTTGCGCAAACTAACATACTTCCGCACATGCACAAATAAAATCACTAGAGAATTAAGGGACCATAACCTAAAAACAGCGCTTTTTAGTAAAAATAGAAATAAAAAGTAACTGGGCAACCCTAAGGATAAAATAAGCAATGAAAAACAATCAGACATATGTGGTGTCAGTTATCAAAACTATTGTTAGTAGTCAAAAATTCATGTTGGTCAAAGTCGTCGCCAAATCGGACCTTGAATCAAAGAACATCTGGCTCATGTGAAATTTGGGATAACCGAAAAATCGTGTATAGCTGCGCACGTTATAGAGAACAACCACAAAACTGACAAATCGAATTTAAAACTACGGAAAACAGTGCAAAACCCCACAGAATTAGATGCATACGAAAGTATCTACATACACAAATTGAAAAGACAGATAATGAAATTAGACAATGGCCCAACTCCAAATTCTGATTTAATAAAATTAAACCATTTTAAAATTTAATACCTGAAAACCAAGGTTAGCAGTACTCTCACCTTAGGGACAGTAACAAGTCTGCGTGGTCACAAAAGGATACCGCCAATAAATTGGTGGAGTTCTTCACACATTTAATCCTTTGATTGCTCAGTCAACTCAAATTACCCGTCCGGTCAGATCATATCATCATTCAGATCATATAAAAGACAAATTTTTTAAATTTAATTGTGAGAAACAATTAGCAATGAGCAACATATCTCTGTCTCCATATCTCAGAGATTGTTACCATTAGCTAATTCATACTGATGATGAATACATTGTAGTCGAAAAAGGTATTTATAAAATACAAATAAAAGGTTTAGGAATTGGGACAAAATTTAAAATATAATTTCAAAAAACCAAAAGAACTCTGATAATTTTAATAATCTTTATTTGTCAAATCTAGAGCACGGTAGTGCGACAGGCCAAGTTTAAAGGTTTTTTTGCCTTCGCAAAAAAGATTTTTTTGCTTACAGTACTATTACTTATCGAAAAATTAGAGCAGATTTGACCTCGAAATAGCTTCTGAACGAAAAGAGCAGTGCGGATTTTTCGAATATCAGCTATTTAGTGAATTTTAAGAGAACAAGTTTTTGCTTTTTGTTTAGAAATAAACGGTTTAAAAGTCGTTCCGGTTCAAAAACCGTAAAATAGCGGAAAGCCCACAATTTTTGGGAACATAATCATAATTCCAGGGCCTTGACCATAAGTCCTTAAAAGTTGATATTTGGATTACAGTTAGATATAGTGCCGAAACCGAATGGAAAATTATGAAACCACGAAATTTATGTCGGGAAATGGAAAATTTTAGTTTTGATAAAATTAACATAGGAAATACTGCTGCTCTTTGGTTGGTCCATATTTCTATATTTATAGTAAAAGTTTAGCACCCACTACCTTTGAGAGGTGTGCGCGGTTTTTTAAAACTTTGTTGCTCCACTTCCAGAAATGCTAAAAGGATGCGGTTTTTTGCATACGACGCGGAATTTTGGAAACCTTAAATAAGAATCTTTGGGAAAATTTAATTTTCCTAACGGAACATATGGAAAACCAAAAATTAAATTTTTGTGTTTAAGTTTATGCCATTTCCTGACATTTAATAAGGATACGAATTTTTGCAATAGACTTGGGATATCTCAAAACCTATTTGTAGATCGAAAAATAAAGAAATTTTTTAGTTCGATTTTCCGACGCAACATCCGAAAAAATGGGAAAAAACACAAATTTGTGGTTATAATATTTTTTACATGGTCGTTTAATCAGATATAGGCAGTCGATTTTGAAAATTGAATATGTTATTATGTTCATTGAACAGTTTAAATAAAATTATCCATCCATTGTTAAGTTTGTCCCAATATGAGTACATTTATTCAAATATTATAAGCTTTTATTAGCGAATTTCCTCCAAAGGAAATGCAGCTATTGTTTTTGCACCACTGTTGGAATTCGTAAATATTTTTACAAATGTTCATCGATCCCACCTATTAGATGTTAAAAACTTAAAAACCACTATCGTTAAAGTTTACTCAAATAACCCTCGTCCATTGTGGCGAAACGCCACAGTATGATTTATTAAACGTTAGTGATTATATATGATGACCGATTTTCATGAGACTCCCTCCCACAGAAGAGGTTATGCTTTAGCCAATTCCAAAAAAATTTGTGCTCCAAACCGAGAGTCGGAAATGAGTGGTCTACAAATTGTTGGATATGTTAAAAGTTTTCAAAATTTTTACTACCTACTGTTTACTTACCCAGTAACAAATAATGCATTCCAGGCCAATAATTGACGTTTCCAAGAATTAGTTGAAATTAGTCGGCTGCCTATCATGGAAGTTTATCGAAAAACCGTACATTCTGTTTATTTTATACAAAATATGTAGGGTATATTACAATTGCTAGCTCCATAAATTACTTTTTCATTCTTTTTCCAAGCCTTAGACGAAAACTAAGAAACACTTCCTGTTATTTTAGGTGTGTATGAACAAAGCTGTGAATGAGTGAGTAAATGTAAAACCTGTAATGTAAACCCTGTAATATAAAAAAAATATGATTAATATCCCAATTCCCAATCATAATACTTATTTTGTCATAATAATCAGTGTATATGTGGTATAATAAGTAAACATGTATTATTTAAAAGAACATTATATATATACCTACCGACCCAGTTATTTATACATGATGTTGAAAACCATTTTAAAATCCGTGGTGTGGTTTTGAAGGTTGTAAGTGGATAAACAGGCAGACTGTTGAAGAGAGCGACTTCCTTTTATACTATGTATAGATCTAGACCACGGAAGTGCGTATGGCCGAGTGTAAGGGGTTTTTAGCCTTCGTGCTTACAGTGCTATTACTAGCCGTTCTTTTAGACCATTTATATATATATATATATATATATATATATATATATATATATATATATATATATATATATTTGAATCAAAAGAAAACAAATTACTTGCCGCGATATAAAGTTTTAAAAACATACGTTCTTTTTTTAAAAACTGGTACAATTGTTAATCCTGTTATCAGCGTAAACTAAATTACTTTTATCGTTCTCTTAAGTAACATTGATATTTGGTATTGGATATTAATGTTTTTAAATCTTAATCTTAATTAATATTAATATTTACGTGTTAAATATTAATATTTATCTTAATCTTTAATCTTTATTTGAATATAATCAAAACTCTTTAATTTAACTTAATTAATTCTTTCTTTTTTATTTTAAATTATTTAATTTAATTTTTTCAAAATTATTTTTCGTTTTACTAGATAACGATGTATATAGTGTGATTATAATATATACTTATTACAAATTAACTTACTGTATACATATACAGTACAGTACAGTTGGTAGTAGTACTTTGGCAATATTTTTAAATGAACGAACAAATACCACAGACAGATGTAATAACGGTGAATGAAAAAACTGTTTCTTAAAAAAAATAATCACCACTGTAGCTCTTTTCGTTCAAAAGTTATAATACCTAAAAAAATGGTCTAAACGAACGGCTTGTAATAGCACTGTAAGCACGAAGGCTAAAAACCCCTTACACTCGGCCTTACGCACTTTCGTGCTCTAGATCTATACATAGTATAAAAGGAAGTCGCTCTCCTCAACAGTCTGCCTGTTTATCTACTTACTTTGAAAACCACACAACGGATTTTAAAATGGTTTTCAACATCATGTATAAATAACCGGATCGGTAGGTATATATATAGTGTTGTTTTAAATAATACATGTTTACTTATTATACCACATATACACTGATTATTATGACAAAATAAGTATTATGATTGGGAATTGGGATATTAATCATATTTTTTTTATATTACAGGGTTTACATTACAGGTTTTACATTTACTCACTCATTCACAGCTTTGATCATACACACCTAAAATGACAGGAAGTGTTTCTTAGTTTTCGTCTAAGGCTTGGATAAAGAATGAGAAAGTAATTTATGGAGCTTACAATTGTAATATACCCTACATATTTTGTATAAAATAAACAGAATGTACGGTTTTTCGATAAACTTCCATGATAGGCAGCCGACTTATTTCAACTAATCCTTGGAACCGTCAATTATTGGCCTGGAATGCATTATTTGTTACTGGGTAAGTAAACATTAGGTAGTAAAAATTTTGAAAACTTTTAACATATCCAATAATTTGTAGACCACTCATTTCCGACCCTCGGTTTGGAGCACAAATTTTTTTGGAATTGGCTAAAGCATAACCTCTTCTGAGGGAGGGAGTCTCATGAAAATCGGTCATCATATATAATCACTAACGTTTAACAAATCAAACTGTGGCGTTTCGCCACAATGGACTAGGGTTATTTGAGTAATTGAAAAATTTTAATAATTATTCTTATTATTAGCCCCGAGTAGTTAAATAAGTGAATATTAGTGTTAGTTGAGTGAACACGTAAATAAATAAAACAATATAATTAAAAAAAAAAAAAACTAATAAAATCAAAGTGAACACATACCAATATAGTGAAAACAGTTAAAACGCACCTATGATCTATTCCCTCGCGCATACGTACCGGACAACCAAAACATAATAATAAGGATCGTTCCCGCCAGACTCGACGGACTGGATTGAACAGAATCCAACCAGAATGCGCCAATTGTTTATTGATTGCGGCTGATCGGGCTCTTGCAAAAATTTATTATATGGTAGACACCCATGGTGGTAAGATCTCCTAAATTTCGAAAGAAGCAAATATCATATATTTTAGAAAACAGTTAAGTTACAATATGATTCATTACGAACGACCTTGTGGAAAATTACCAATTAAAAGCGGGCATTAGAGCTTGAAAAGAAAAAAAGGAATACATAATTAACCTGCGGAATATTTTCACCAAACCATCAAGAAAATCTTCGAGATATATCGGGCTACTGCGAACATTGGCCTGCTGTTAGATTTGTTGCAGGGGTACCATTAACACGTCCAGTACCAAGTACTGTGCATGTATTGCACTGTATCTTCTTTCGAAAGTACTGTGCAGGATATTTGTTTCCCGATATTATTTAATATTAACACTTTTTTATCACTCGCGGGCAAATACAGTTGAGGTTTCATACTTTCGTTGTTTGTCACCACCAGGCACAAATAACGTAAAAACACTTAACAGAGATAAAATAAAAAACATTAAAACAATAGTTAATCGCTTAAGTTAAGTTCATTTAATACCTTATTTAATAATATAGTGTAGTCTAGTTTTGTCGATATTTTCATCCGGTGCTCAAATCATGGTAAATTTGGCAAAAATAACCCCGTGTTGGTGCCTCAAACGGCAAAAGAATATTGGCTGGTATTTGCTAAATACACTTGGCGAATACTTGGATATTTGTCGCATAGTTATTAATCAATATATATTTATTAATTATTTTTTACTTACCGGGTTTTTACTTATCATATGTTTATTCATCATTTTTATTTTAGTTTTTTCTTTCTTTATAAATTTCGTATTACTTTATTGCGACCATTTTTCGAAAAATAACCTTTTTTTATGATTTTGTGTTGAGTTCCACCTCCATTTAAAATTAAGGGGGGGGGGGGATTAAATCGGGTAGATAACTGATAACTCCACTTGCGGTATTTACCCAATACGTCTTCCACTGCGAACATTAACGAGATACCTTATTGTTTGTGTTTAAAGCATCAATTTTAAAGCATCAATAGTAATAGTTGCTTCAATACGATTAAAAATACGTTGTATTTCCTATACAAATTTTCTTGACTTGCTTTAAACTGGTAAATCAAAAGGGCTGGATATTTGTAGTAAATTTTGATAGTTTTTTATCGCCCGATTAGCGATTTTTATTGCTAGAGACTTGATCAAAATATATTCTTAGACAGCTTGAGTTTGGAGCCCAGAAGATAAATAATCTTGCTGATCTGGTCAGAAACTATAAAGTTTAAAGTAGCAGTGAAAAATCTGCCACCCCTTCAAATAATTAATATGTGTCTGATTTGAAGAATCTACAACACGGAAGTAAATTACGGAAGCGTATCCTCTCAAAGAAGCATCCGCAAATCCCACCCTAGTGCAATTTTCTGTTATATGAAGGTGACGCGAAATTTTTATTTGGGAAAGTGTCGGTAATTGTTCTTGAAAAGTTGTCCATAATTAAACAAATCTCAGAGGAGGTAAGGCATTCCAATTAAGTTCGAGTTTCCCAAATTCTTTTATTAGATATATTGCAAATAGCATAAAACTGGAGCTAAAAAACCTTAAGGGTCAAAAATCCGAGCTTATGTCGATAAGATAAGTTTCAAACATTTGTCGGGAGAAATATTAATTTGAAAAGAAAACAAATCTGATTTAGCATTCTATTTAAGACCTAAATCCTTTTAAATTCATTATTATCAAAATATAGAGATTGAGAATTCAATGAAGGTTAATTTGTGGGAAGATGTTCTAAAACTTGTGTTGTGTAATTGGACCATTTTACTGGTGGTAAACCCCCAGCCCTGAACATTTCAATTAATTGGTTACACAACAGCTAAGCTGCTTCAGACGTGCTAATGCTTCCGCAAATGGCGTCAACATACAATGAATTCTCAATGAATTCGGATGCTGCAGGGAAGTGTAATGGTTCATCATGAGCTTGATATTTAACCACGTGAAGACCTAAATAAGGATAAAAGTAACCCCAAAAGAAACGGTCGTTAGTTCACACGTTTTTAAATTTAGAGAAGGGGAATTTCTCTACAAAATTATTTTAAATCTTTGATGTGTTAGATTTAATGCGATTTGACGATACATTTGTTTAATGTCTGAGGTAAGAGCAATAGAAAATAATAGAAAATTAAGTGAAATGGTTACTTAATCAGTTTGTAATTTTGGGCCCTTATGAAGGATATCATTTCAAATAATAATAATTTAATGAAGAAGCGATACCGCTACAAGGTTCACACAATGTGCAGCAGGAGCAGAGCTCATGACCATATACCCCAGAGACGATTGGAACGCAGTAAAAAGACCTGGAGGACCAGTCACAATCCCGCTAGTGAGTTGACGAATCGGAGTTTTAATCGAAATTTTATTTTTAACTAAACATTCGAGCGAATATTTATAATGATTATCAAATCTAGAAGAAATAACTAAATTAGTTCTTCCTTTGAAGGTTTGGAGGTTTGCCCAATTCTTACAACAGAAGTATAAGTTTTTGTAATTGGTAAACCTAATCAAGAAACATTCGAAATTTATGCGTTCTAATAAATTGATCAAAATAATGTAGTGTAACGGTTCACAACAAAACAATATTTTGTGAGTACACTCTAGTGGAATGTTGTGAGGGCAACCCATGAGATAAATAATCCACTAATTTGTCTGTGTCAGAGTGTTGCGATTCGCGATCACCAGGGGGTGATTATTAAAAAATGATTAGGGATTCTCAATATCAGCACTGCTTTTCGTTGCAGGAGTATTATTTATGTCGACAATGAAGTTGAAAACACTTCAAAAATGAACACCGCGTTAACAACATTAAGAAATAAAGTTTCGAATTATGAAACCGAAATTGATTCATTTAAAGAACAAATTGTAGGATTAAACGAGATAATCGATAAAAATAAGTAATTGATAGAATATTTGAAATGTAAGTTGTCTATATTCGAAAAAGTGGTAAGTGTTACAGATAGGGAATGTCTAACTACGGAACTTGAGTTTCATAACATTATCAATCAAGTTATTGATAGAGAATGTCAAACTGAGAAACTCGAGGTTGACACAATTATGAATGCAATTCAAGAGACTAGTTCTAATGGGTTAGTGCTTCCTGGTCCGTCTACAAGCCAAAATCTGAACAAAAAAGCTCAATCCGATTCATCAAATGCATTTCCAAGGCCGTTGAAAAAACCAATTGGTAAAATAAATAAAAAATCATCTAAAATCCGGAATGGTTCAAACTTATTCTCTAGTTGCACTGATTCTAATATCGGTACCAATAATTTCCCTCGTATAATACCGCATGTGCTTATAATTTCCGATCAATTGGGCAAGGGTAGCTCCGTTTGTCTAAGCGACACTTTACCTAAGAATTTTTCAGTATCATCAATTATTAAAAGTTATGATAACACTCATGATAACATTACTAAATGCATTATGTGACAAACAAATAGTTTTACTAAGTCAGACTTTGTCATTGTAATGTTTAGCTCTTATCATGTTATGTCAGAAGACGAAAATGACGTTAGTATTTCTAATTTCTTGACAAATTTAATTAAGATTATGAATTCATGCAAAAATACTAATCTCATATTGTCTACATTGCCTTTTCGGAAAGATACACATGATTTACAAAACACATGATTTAAAAATTTAATTTATAAAATAAATCAATTCATAGAAATAGAATTGTTTCAACGGCATGATACTTTTACGCTATACTTAAATAAGATTTTAAACATGAATGACGACATTTGTAAAAATGGTACTGATATTCAATACATTGGCACTAGAAGGTACACGAATACCATTTATAAATGCATAACTGGTGAATTACATGATGATCGATTGCTTCTTCCAGAAAAAGTTAAAATTTTGAATAGGTTGAACAATAACCATTTGCCCCCCTTGAGAACCGGTGGGACTTTTAGTAATCAGACTTCTATCAAGCAATCGAAGAAAATTCAAAAAAAAATATAGATTAAAAAACTTAATAGCCAAGTTTATACACATTCTAAAGTAACTCAAATTGTCCATGCTAATGTTCGAAGTTTAAGAGCAAATTACCTCCATTTTAACGAGTTTATAACAAATAATTTCAAAACTCCACCAAACTTCATCTGCCTTATAGAGCATTGGTTGAAAGAGTCCGAAATTAATATGTATTCAATTAAGAATTACTATCCGGTCACTTTCTTTTGTAGAAATAATTGTAAAAATGGTGGGTGTGTTATTTTAGCTGCAAATAGTTTAAATAATATAATAATAATTAGTCATCAAGTAAATAATTGAAGCCTTGAAAAAAACTTCGAATGTTCGGCTTTAGAAACTGTGATCGAAGGCAGGAATATTGTAATAATCTGTGTGTGCCGACCTCCCAGTCTTGCAACATTTTTTGATCGCTTGGAGCAATGTCTGAATTTGATCAAAGCACAAAAAAAACTATTCGTTGTTTGTGGTGATTTTAATATAAATCAACTGGATATGAATGATACAAAAGTGAAGACCCTTCTTGACTTACTTGCTACATTTGGTGGCACATTGGCTTTAACTGACAAACCTACAAGAACCACTGCATGCTCTGTCAGCTTGTTAGATAAGTTTTTTATAAACTTTGACAATTTTTCGTCTTTTACTGAAGACTTGCCTTTTTCTGATCATGACGCAATCATTTTAAACATAAATTCACTGAAACCACCAATTCGGAAGTTTGAAACGATAAATAAACGACATATAAACATCGAAAACCTTGAGTCCTTTAAACGGCATTTAAGTTCTGAAACTTGGGATCTAGTATTTTATAGCGAAGACGTTAATGATAAATTTAATAGTTTTTTAAATATATTTATGAATTTTTATGATTTATCGTGGCCTTCTTCTTCCGTTAAAATTAGTAATTACTCTAGACCTGAGTGGATTCCAACTGGAATTATTAAACCATCACATATTTTAAAGCAATTAAATAAACTATTAAAAATTCAAGTGATGTTAATTTGATTAATTACGTATTAAAATACAAACGTATCTATAAAAAAGTATTTTGAATTGCCAAGAGAAAGTCGTTAGCTTTTAAATTACTTGTAACAAAAAATGACCCTCAAGTCATATGGAAGGTCATAAAAGACGAAACGACAACTAAACCTAAAGGAATTTTAAGTATTAGTGATGATAATTGTGAAATACATTACCCTATTTGAATTGTCAACAAATTGAACGATTATGTCATTGACATATGTTCAAGCTCTATACCGAATCACAGCGCTTCCATTATGCTTACAACAATTAAAAATACTATCTTTCAGTATGATACAAGTATTAATGAAATCCGGAATATATTTAAATGTTTTAAATCCAAAAGCTCAATGGATTATTTAGGGATCTCAACAAATGTCGTAAAAGCGGTATCAGAACAACTCTTAATTCCGCTACTACATATAGCAAATTCTATGTTAAATATGGATATCTTTCCAGACCGCGGTAAACTAGCCAGAGTACTCCCCCTTCAAAAAAAAATAAATAAAACGGCCTTAAATAGTTTTAGACCAATCTCATGTTTACCCATATTTAGCAAGATTTTGGAAAGAATTGTATTTAATAGAATTTCAAACTTCATAATTAAATTCAACATAATTTATTCGGAACAATTTGGGTATCGACAAAATAAAAGCACCACTAACGCATTATTCTCCGTTATAGATCAGATTCTATCAGGTGTTAATAACGGCCTTAAAATGGCAGTTATTTTCCTAGATCTGCCTAAGGCCTTTGATCGTGTGGATCATAATCTTCTATTATCCAAATTATACGCATATGGTTTTCGAAGTGTTACGATCTAATAGAGTCATACTTATCCAGTCGATCTCAGTGTATTAAACTTAAAATAAATGGCTCAGTTTATAAGTCTGAGTGGAAGAAAGTCAGGTCTGGAGTACCACAAAGATCCATTCTTGGACCTTTACTATTTTTGCTATTTATAAATGACTTGCCGAACTCAATTGCTCAATTTTGTAAGGTTGTATTGTTTGCGGACGATACGACCTTAATAGTTTCCCATCATGATAAAGGTAAACTCAGCACAACCGTTGAATTAGTATTGAAAAAGATGGAAGATTGGTGCTTAAATAATAATTTACTTCTAAACAAGGACAAAACGGCTATCATGACCTTTGTGGGCGAATCTAGTGTTCCAACCTCTAATTTATACGTAGTTAACTTTAGATAAAAGAAGGAACTGGAAAATTTAAATTGATAATTTATGTCGTAAATTAAGCAAAGTATCCTTTGAATTAAGAGCTTTGAGGTCCAGAGTCCATCAAACTACCTTAATGTCGGATTATTATGCTAATTTTGTGTCGATCATGTTTTATGGCATTGTAATCTAGGGAGCTTCTGTAAACGAGCAATTAGAATAATATTACATCTTTATAAAACCGATAGATGAAAAAAATATTTTATTGATAACAATTTGCTAACTTTTCATTCCTTATATATTTTAGAAACATTTAAATTTTTTATTCGTAACAAAAACCTATTCCAAAATAATAAAAATACTGAAAAAGGTTACATGATGAGGACTTCAAGAGAATACATTTTTCCTAGGTGTAAATATTGCTTTATAAAGAAGAATACCCGTTATTTGTCTATTTCATTATACAATAAAATAATGAAGGGAACGACCGTTAATGAATTCATCTTAAATAAAAAATGACATTAATCAATTCAGTTAGAGCTTGTCCAATTCAGCAATGTTTTTACACCCTTGAGGAAGGATTAAACTGTAGTTTTTAAGTATTTACCTTTCCTATCCATTTTCCTATCCACTCGTATTTCATTTCTCACATTAACATTGGATATTTTATTACTTGACTGCACTGGTACAGAATACTAATATTTGGGCGGCTTGTTGAAGTCCATTGCGTACATTAGTGCATTAATATATCTCTCATGTATAATCATGGGAACGAATATTACATAGATTTTTTTTTTGGACGCGTTCAATACAATGTATAATTGTTTATTGAATAAAGTTTATTTATTATTTGTAGAATTACCCCTCTCAAAGTGACAAAGGTGTGGTGTTTTGCGAAAAAAATTGAATATTTTTGTTTTGATTATCATTTGTTAAATTTGTGTTGAGGCAATACACAATTTACACATAAAAATTTCTGTTTTACAATAATATATCGAGTCTGAAACGAGACATTCTTTTAAATTTAAAACACCGATATACAGCATGATAGTGAGTTGAGAAGGATTTTAATTGACCATAAATGTATGGGTGGTCCTTGAGGAGGATGTACTAGAACAAGTGGCAGAGCTACCAATTGGTTTATGAACTTTGGTAAAGGCGGTGGAGTGATTTAAGATTTTAGTTTGGGCTTATATAAATTCCAAAACCTCCTTATACGTAGGTATGTTGAATTATTCAAACGCGACAACTCAAAAAATTATAGGGTTGTGAATCTAATTCAGAAAGCGCCAAATAAGCATAAATAAATTCCTTTAAAACAGGGATATTTAAACTTTGAAGAGCAGATACTGCTACATCAAAGGTATCTATAAATTGTTTGAGATGTGTATCTCAATCTGTCGATATTGGTTTAAAATTCAAAATAATTTTCATATAAATATTTGCTAACAAACGAGGGTCTTGATAGCGATTAATATCAGCAAATTCTATTTCACTTTTATCCAAAATTTGTAATTTAATTTTAAAACGGGTCGTATAATTTTGATGACCAATCATATAAAACTTGTACCCTCAGAACTTCAGACTTAGGAGCCATTTATTAAAATATTAAAATATTTTGTAAATGTAAATAAAAAAAAAAATTTTTTAATAAACTTCAACAAAAATATTAATTTGTTTGTTGACGTTTAAATGAGTTGAGAGCAAGATTAAAAAATAATTAAATAACATCGGTTAACCTTAATTCAAAAAAAGAGTATGTTTATAAACTTTAATTGGATATTAAAATATTCAATAATTTTTATTATATAATTATTATATAATCCAGTAAAAACTAATAACACCAAAAAATATGATTAAACAATATTGTGAAAAAGCGCGAAAAAATTTCTATAGAATTGAAAAAGAGAGAAAATATGTATTAACGTTAGTGAAGGACAAAAAGAGGAGAAAACAAGTATGCCTTCTTCTCATGCGCAATAAACGAATACATGACTATATATATATATATATATATATATATATATATATATATATATATATATATATATATATATATATATATATATATATATATATATTTATATATATATATATATATATATTTTAAAACTTGTTTTTACCGGTAAGACATCAACTATTTTTCACGAATTAAAATGTTTTTAATAGGAAAAACATATTAATTTTTTACAAAAAAATCCAGGACTTGCACAAATTCCGGTTCGTATGGATCAAAGATGGATACGTCGGACAATTGGAATATTTTTTAATGGCGTTGTTTTGCATATATTCGTATTTTATATTATCTATATATCATGAACTAAATTGTAAAAAAATGAAATGTTCAAAAATCACCTTAATGACTCGCGTCTTCGAACATGTAGATAGTGTAGGAAGTTAAGGATTTTCTGGTTAATACGATGATAAATGAATTTACTAAGCGTTTATGATATATTTTAATTTCACCCAAAAGGCGACACAGAATCACTTACAATTAAATACTCATAACAATTAAACAAAAATTCTATAGTTGGACATTTGGTCCTTTTGAGTCAACTAAATTCTTCAGACTGACTAACAAATGTAAGCGAATATGTTGTCCCATCATAAATTTGGTGGGACAAAAATATGCAAAAAAGAGACTTACTATAATTTAGGGTACAAGCAATAAAAAATACATTATGAACAAGGCCGGGCTCGACCATGATCTATACTTTCACGAATTAATAATTCTTTTTTTTGTGAATAAATTATATTTAATTTCATAATTTTTTTTTTATTCGTTTGATTAAAAAAAAAAAAACTTAGTTAATGATAAAAATAGTTAGATCATAACTAAATCCTAATAATGTTCAACACAACAAGTTGAGCATTAAGTTACAGTAAATGCGTTATTACAAAGAGAGTTCGCTGAATGTCAATAGAAATAAATTGAAATTTAAGCAGTAGAGCATCAAGTATCTTGGTGACGTTTTTGATGCTGAAGGAGTGTCCAGACCCAGAAAGAATAAGCCTAATAATAATACTGGAATCGCCAAAAAACCAAAAACAGGTTTCAAGCAAGTTAGGAATGTTTAATTATTTAAGGAACGTCATCCATCCCTTATCTAGCAAAATTAACGAATAATTTAAGAGAATTTCTTAATAAAACAGTCAATATGATTATGGACTAACAAACATGAGCATACTCTGAGTAGCTTAAAAGAATTAACAACTAATCCACCTATTTTGTTTAATTTTGACCCGAAGTCAGACATAGTGTGACGCTTGCAAAAATGGTCTGGGGTGCTGTTTTATTCAAAATGGTTTACTTCCCGTAGTATAGGTGAAGCGGAAAAAGGTTATACTCAAATTGAGAAAGAGATGCTCAGCATTCTGCTCAGTTGCAAAAATTTCATAACTATATATTTGGACAAAAAATTAAAATTCTAACGGATCGCAAACCACTTGTATCAATAAATGAAAAGGAATTTTTAAAAAAATCGCGTCAGATAGATTATTAAAAATTTAATTAAAATGATTAAAACATGATATGAAAGTTCAATATTTACCTGGAAAGAAAATGTTTATTGCCGATTTATTATCGAGAAATTTTCTAAAGGATGGTAATAATGAAGGTCAAATAGATATGAAAGGAGCAATTCATAATGTAGAACAGTTTGATTTTATTGACGAGAATACTATAAGGTAAAACACTGAATTGGACGAAACGTTAAAAATAATATTAAAATTATATAATTAATTGTGGAAAACGGATCAAAAATCATGGCCAAATGAAGTTAAACATTTTGTGGAATTAAAGGATAAGACTACTGTGAATAATAATATAGGATATTTAAATAATAGAATAGTTGTACCCACAATATAAGAAATCAGCTTTTAGATCTCTTACATAATGCGTGTCATTTTGGTATTGTTAAGACAAAGTTGAGAGCAAGGCCAACAATATACTGGCCTGGTTTAAATCGGGATATCGAAAACTTTATAATGAAATGTAAAGTTTGTGACAGGCATCAAGCTTCATACATAAAAAAACCGTTAGTTCCACATCTATTACCAAATTTACCTTTTCAAACTGTAGGGGCGGATATTTTAACTCATAACTAACAAGATTATTTAGTAGTAATGGATTATTATTTCCAATGGATACAACTAAGATCGCCAGAAAAGAAAACCGGAAAAGTATTAATTAATTTAATTTATTTATTTATTTGATATATACACATTAGTACAAATCAATGTATAACAAATTAAGGAAAAAGAAAAGTGAAAAAAAAAGCTTAAATCATTAAATACAAACATAATCGCGGGAATAGGATATTTATAGCATTTCATTACGCATTTCATACATTCATATTCATGCTTCTTCCTTTCACACAACATTTTATATTCTTTCTTGCAATCCACATACTCCACAACACAATATTGATCTTTCGCTCGTCTCATTTTCCTAAGCTTCCGATTCACATCCTTTCTTTTTTTGACACAATCTTTATCAAACCACCCATTCCATTTATTTTTAATTGTAGTTTCATTAGTATTTTTTTTAATAATTTTTAAATCTTCGCTTATAAACTCCATCCACTTCTGTAGTATTGTTACGGCCTCATTTAATTTTCCTAACCTTACCATATATTCAACTCCATTAAAATATAATTTTGTTTCAATACCATTTATTCGTTCAATTATACTATTACGTTTTTCCTCTCTCTATTTGTATTTAATACAAATTTCAGTATTTCGCTCTCTTAAAATTCTCACTATTTTGTGTCAGCAATACTTCCAGAGGAAAATGGCTTGATTCAATCATATCACCTACTTTCATAATCATACTTTCGCATCATAATCTTTTCGTTACCTTCACATAATCAATCACACTTTGACCTTTTTTACTCACATATGTCAAATCACCCACTGTTCTAAGTATTAATTTGTAAACTAATGACTATTTTTAGTGTACATGGAATACCACAAATAATGATTGCAAACAATATGCCATTTTCGTCTGCGAAGTTTAGCGCTTTTTCTAAAGATTGGAATATACAAATCGTCACATCCAGCCCTCATCATCCTAAATCGAATATGATAGCAGAAAGAGCTGTGGATCTAGTAAAAAGGATGTTCAAAAAGTGCGGAACGGTTCATCACAAAATGTATAATGCGTTATTGGAATACAGATGTATACCTATTCCAATCATAAATCTTTCACCAACTGAAATGTTGATGAATAGGACTTTGCGTACCAAGTTACCAATTTTCGATAAAATTTTAAAACCAAAGATCCATGATGACATTGAAACCAAATTAAAGAATAAACAACAAAAATATAAGTCATCTTACGATCAAACGGATATAGCATGATGAAAAATTCAAGATCAAATTTTCATTCAATGAAAATGAAAGGATTTTAATACAAAAAGGTACTATTTGGGTGCCGGATAAAATAATACGATCTAGTACAACTCCGAGGTCGTTCATCGTGCAAGATGAAAGTGGTAGCATGCTCAGAGGAAGCTCAAATCATTTAAGAAAGAGCATGACCCAAAATGCAGCAGCTGGGAAAAGTACAGAGAATAGGAAAGAGAACGAGACTATTAATAAAGAGGAACCAGGGGTTGTAGCCTATGAACCTAATCAAGACATTGAAGATGTATATACAGAACGACAATCGAAAATTTTGTAGGGTTATTTCTAATCCTTGGAAATACAAGGATTTTAATTAATGCTAAGACAAGCGAATTAGTCTAATAAATTTTAAGAATTGATATTTACGAACCCGATGTTAGAATTTAGTTAGAATAATTTGTTCATCAGTTTATCGAAATCTGATTAAAAAATGTTTGAACTTTATTAGGTGATTAAGAATTGATATCTTGCTATTGAAAGATTGAATTTGATTGATTTGTTAAAATTCATTAGTTCACCTAAGAAAATTTTGCTAGTTTGTTTATGGAATAGTTTCTCGGATTCTTTAATAAAAGAGGGAGATGTTGTGAATGGCTAGTAGTTGTGAATAAGTATGGTTGGTGGCAGAATGTGCTGAGCTACCATCAAGAACAAACAGTGCGGACAACATCCCCAGTTAATTATTTGGCAACGTACTTAATGCACACTTATAATATTCACTTAATAAAAAATTAAAAAAGATATTTATTGTCGTTGATATAACACAACAGATTTAAGTTAACGTTTATCTTATTTTTGTTCATGGCGATTCCACAAAATATGGAATAACTCTCTTAATGTTAAAAAATTCATTTAAATAAATTAGATATATCAAGTAACTTTGGTAATACATTTTTTACATCCATATAAATAGAAATGCATATTTGTATGTTTTTCCTCTGCGTTCGTAAACCATTGGTCGGATTGTGATGAAACTTTGGTGGATTCTTCTGCGTACACCCGCGAAGTTTCCTTGCCCAAAACTCTCTCTCTCTTTATATATATATATATATATATATAATTATATATATATATATATATATACATATATATATATATATATATATAAATATATATATATATTTATATATATATATATATATATATATTTATATATATATATTTATATATATATATATATATATATATATTTATATATATATATATTTATATATATATATATATATATATATATGTCGGAGTTACATTGGGAGTATGATCGTTTGGACCAGTATATATGTTGTCAGGCATTGTTGTTTTTATAAAATACAAACACTTACCAATTTCCAATAGCACACTGAACACTGCATTTTCACAAACACTCACTAGTCTCCAATAACACCCGGTGTCCCGCACTTTCACAATCAGTAATTACAAATAGTTGGTTCAATCTACGTCACAGTAAGTTGGCTACAGTTAGCAATACCGATACAACGCGAATAATACTAACAAATGCCATACCACGGTTATCTCATCAATAAACATAATTTATTATACTAGTCCAAAAGGGCTACCAACAATCAAAACGCTTTCTCCATGAGCCCATTCAGCAGAGTTTAGTTGATACTAATACGCAACTGCACGATATGGTCTGTACTGGGGTGCTGCCTTCTCAGGACTCACTTTCTTGATATCCGTCAAAGATATTGGAAAAGCGATCATTCCACTACTACCCCTACGTTATGGTTATATTATGTCGCCTCTCTGGTATAACACCAAAAAGGTCTCTTTTCATTCGTACCGTACAATTTGCGTCTAAGTAGAGACCACATGTGTCCCGTCCAACCAAACCCTTACTTACTGTGATAATTGATAATCTTAAAGCAATTATTCTTTATTGCAATTATAATAGACAATTTATTTTATTCTAAGAATATATAAGTATCGATATTATCTAATTTCCGGGCCTCTATGTCTGGCGGATCCTTTTATGTCGGACATACTGTAATAAATAAACCCTTTTCTTAAAAAAATAGTTTTATAGCACTTATAAATGTATGTGTTTAAAATCTCCAAATGTGAATTTGTTCTTTGCACAAATTCAATCTTCGACATATATATATATATAAGTAGAAGAGTCATGCCGGTGCTCGCGCAAGCTTCCAAATTTGTCCGCCAGAGGCATTGGTGGCACTACGATAGGTGCTTGTGGTATGGATCTTACCTAAGCGAGGGAGGGGCAGGGGCATGCGCTCTGAAAAGTTCTGATCACGGCTAAGTTTGGAGGATGGTATTGGTGGGGACGCTGCGATCGTATTGGCGTGAGATTAAATTTGGAGGAGTCAATTGATAACCATTGCAGGTGTTTTGTTGTGACGTAAGTGGTAACCTTGAAAATGTCAAAACTTGTTATTTCTGTAGTAAGTTTTGTTGAAATTAAAGGAGGATGATATTGGTGGGGGCGCTGCGATCGTCTTGGCGTGAGATTAAATTTGGAGGAGTCAATTGATAGCCATTGCAGGTGTTTTGTTGTGACGTAAGTGGTAACCTTGAAAATGTCATAACTTGTTATTTCTGTAGTAAGTTTTTTGAAATTAACTAGAACTGAATTTTGCTCATTCGGTTAATTTGTGTTTATTGTAATGATGTATCATATTACATTAAAATTGTCTACTAATCAAAATTCATTTCATAACCATAGAAGGTGTTTTGTTGTGACGTAAGTGGTAACCTTGAACATGTCAGAACTTGTTATTTCTGCAGTTAGTTTTGTTGAAATTAACTAGAACTTAATTTTGCTGATTCAGTAAATTTGTGTTTATTGTAATGATGTATTATATTACATAAAAATTGTCTATTTATCAAAATTCCAATACAGTTTTTCGTTAAATATGATTGGTTGTTATAAAAATGCGACAAATTCTAGGAAATGTTAAATATTTATATCAATGGTAAGCATTTTTTAAAACAAAGCCAGGTGCATTTTATATAATTGATGACCAAGCAAATTCTCACGTGCATTTTTATAAAATTTCTGTAGTTAGTTTTGTTGAAATTAACTAGAACTGAATTTTGATGATTCGGTAGATTTGCGTTTATTGCAATGATATATATCATATTACAAAAAATTGTCTATTAATCAAAATTCATATTTTTGATGAGATATAACATATTTTGACGCTATGAGGTATTCCTATTTGGAAATTGATAATTGTTTTCATATCGCAGCATTTATAGTTAGAAACACTTTGGATCCAGCTTTATTTGTAAATTACGTTAAAACATATAAATGGTAAGCAACTGATTTCGATAAGTTTGAAAAACTACTATATGAATGTTTTGATGATGTTACTTATGGAAGTAACTTGAGATAGAACTGGGGGACATATGATATATGTCGAAAACAATGGGTCGGCATAAGTGGAAGAATTGACAACCAAATGCTTGTGTGGTATGAAGTTATGGACCCTTATATATTATGTCGAATGCTGTATCAGCAACTTGAAACTATTCCAGAATAGTTTGAACCTTGGATATAGGCTACAAATGGAAATCAAATTGATTCATATGATTGTGGTAGATTAAGCGAGCATGACTGCATTTGAATATTCATATATAATAAAAAAATGACAAAGGTAAAAACAATCAGTTTTTCGATGCCGGCCCATACTAAAGAATTCTCTGATTCGATCTTGTGAATGGCAGCTACATGTCGATGCATGTTGCAACTACGTGAGAAAATTCTTCAGCAATATGAACATTCAAACATTTTAATGTGCTTATAAACTGAAACTATTAATGCAAATGATTAAAAAATTGAAATAACTGGCTTATGTAGATATTAAACTGAATATAGAAGAAGATGTCAAGTGCCCCGAAACTACTCCGAAACCGCTCCGGAACTGCTCCCTAACAGCTATATACTACCCCGGAACTGCTACCGAACAGCTATATACTGCTCCGGAGCTGCTCCCGAACAGCTATATACTGCTCCGGAACTGCTCCCGAACAGCTATATACTGCTCCGGAACTGCTCCTTAACAGCAAAATATTGCTGCGGAACTGCTTCCGAACAGCTATATACTGCTCCGGAACTGCTCTATAATGAAGATATATGGTAATTTTTAGAATTGAATTTAAAAAAAAAATATTCACTTTGGACAATCGGATGGAATTTTTGAATGGTTTTTTATCTTTATTTTGAACTAATGAACTTTTGAATAAATGTCTTATTATAATGTTTTTCCATCGGACTAATTTTCTGACTATGTTCAAGTCAAAGAAAATTGTTGAAAATTATTTACTAGAAAAATTAAAAACAATGATATAATAACTTAATTTATTTAATATTTTAATTTTATATACATCATAATAATTAACAATTATAAATAAATTATATAATAACTTAATGTATTAGATAAGATAACAAAAATTTGTTCTTGGAACATGATACACTTGGGTATTAACCTTAAACATGTGTGTACTTGTTTGATGGTTGACTCTAACCTTCGTAACATTTGGTTATGAAGGTACAAAGTACACTTGTCCTAGGTAACTTTGATAAAACGCGCTTGCGCGTATATGACTAGTATGCAATGGATTCTGGGATAATTAGAATAAATTCTTGAATAATTTTGATTGTATTAATAAACCCAGTTTTAAGGAGTTGTTCACATATTTTTATTGCTTCCAAACCTATATTTGAGGCAGTCAATTCTCTTAATCGATTCGCTAACTTGCTAGGATTATACAAATAGATGAAGTTTCGTTCCTTTTTTTCGATGAGTCGAGGTTACATGGAGGTTGAAATTCATTTTCATGATAACTATGTTCTTGGTTTGTAGATAGGTATCCATCTAGACTGGATGAGCTATGTGATTACATGTCTGTTGATTGGACCCTTGATATCCTGTTGTTATGTTCGTTAGTTTTATATGCGTAATCATTTCGATTTATTTCAATGGAATGCTGGTTCCATATCTTTTTTGGTTGGTAATCATTTACTTCTGTGGCTGAGCCTCCATAACAGGGATCTACATGTCGATGCATGTTGTGACTACGTGAGAAAATTCTTCGGCAATATGAAAATTCAAACATTTTAATGTGCTAATAAACTGAAACTTTTAATGCAAGTGAAAAAAAATTTAAATAATTGGCTTATGTAAATATTAAACTGAATATAGAAGAAGCTGCCAAGTGCTCCGAAACTACTCCGAAGTGCTCCGAAACCGCTACGGAATTGCTCTGTACTGCTCCGGAACTGCTCCCGAACAGCTTTTAACAACTCCGAAACAGCTTTTAACCGCTCCAAAATAGCTTTTATAAACTGCTCTGGAACAACTTTTTACTGCTCCGGAACAGCTTTTAACTGCTCCGAAACAGCTTTTAACTGCTCCGAAACAGCTTTGCAGTGTTAATACTTGTTTGCATACCTGCCCGTACATACAAACCTGTTTGTATACCAATTTTTTGTTTTTGTTTTTTAATGAAACCAACCAGTAAAGGATGTATAGGAAATCACTAAATACTAAGTAGATAAAAATTATAATTATCAAATTTTATTGTGATATAATAACATTACAGGACTAGAATGTGTTCTGGTTGACACAACAAAGTAGCGGAATTATGACTCAGCCATACAAATTCAAGGTTCTAGAAGTTTGAAATATAAAAATATTATTAAGAGACACTTATCCATTTCTGGCGATGGTTTATCGTTATCTACAGTTAACAATAATAAACCTTCAAATTATGCATATTGGAATGTAGCTGATGAATTGGTTGATAGATTACGCCTTTTATATGCATCACAAGCAGCCGGAAATAATAGCCATATAAACGAGATAAACTCTTTCATATCAGAACTAAGAGAAGAAAATCTAATATACTGAATCTCTTATAAATAGGTCTGTTTAAAACAGTTTGTAAACAGACCAGTTTTAAACAGACCTGTTTACAAACAGGGCTGTTAAAAACCAGTTTTAAACAGGTCAGTTTATTAACAGATCACTTTATAAGAGGTTATTTTATAAACAGGTCACTTTATAAGAGGTTTTTCTATAAAAAAACCTCTTTAGAGTAGGTCTCTTTAAAAGAGGTTTTTTGAAACCTCTTTTAAAGAGGTTATTTTATAAACAGGTCACTTTAGAAGAGTTTTTTCTATAAAAAACCTCTTTAAAAGATGTCTCTTATATATAGAGGTTTTTTAAAACCTCTTTATAAGAGACCTCATTTAAAGTGATATTGAACCTTAGCTGATGATATATAATAATATAAAATTGATATATACATCATTCAATATTCAGACTTCATCATGGACAGTATAGATAAATTCGGTCGCTCTCTCCTCAAAAGTTATCATTTAAAAACTAATCATGTATCATCAGATGATAACTTGAATGTAAAATCCAAGCAAATTTAAAATGTACAAAATCCTACAGACATACATGATGCTGTGAACTTGCAAACTCTTGAAACAAAATGCTTATCAACAAATGAATCTGAGTCATATTTTGATGGAAAAAATAATAGGACATCTAATATAGCAAGTCTGGAATATTCAACGGATGCTGTCGATTTGTATACACTATCTATGCTTGTACATGAAAAAATTGATGCTAGCACTCGGTTGTTTAACAATATTCTGAAAAATTTCAATGGATATTTTCATATATCCATACAGAATGCGCTGTCTACACAATTTTATGAAGATGCTGCCACTAACCTCTCTGGGTATATAATAGATGCAAATAAAACATTTTTTTTATTCGAATTTCCAATATCAGCGAAAATACATCATTTAAACATTACACCATCGTACTGAGTGTTCCTTATTAATGGTGTCACTATGAATAGAAATCTATCTATTACAATTAAACCCCAGGATCGTTTACAGTTTGGCCTACCTAAAGATAAAGCGTATAAACTAGGAGAATATCTGTTTTTATATGTTACTATCAGTTTACAATATAAATTACTAAATCAATAAAAAACAAATTGTTATGAATGCGTTACATAAATTAGCTCGTCGCAATTTTAAAAGAAGGTGGGTTCTCATAAAAGGAATAAATGATTTGTATCAGGCTGATTTGATAGAGATGATACCGCACGCTAGATAAAACACCAACTTTAAATGTATATTGTAATCGATTGTTTCTCCAAATATAGCTGGGCGATTCCGGTAAAGTCAAAAAACGCTGTCGATGTTTATACAAATATCGCTATGGAGCAGATTATAAAAGATCATACACCAAAAAACCTTCAAACAGATAATGGTACTTGTTGTAATGAAAATTATTGAGAATAATTTTTTGATCCAACACACATTTTAATTATGAAATAAAAAAATATTAAGTAAAATATTACGGAAAATATTTAACAAAACAATATTTTTCTCCTTGCAAAAAGAAGGAGTTTTTTTTTTTTTTTGAGAGAAGTACAAAAAGTAAAATAATATAGCTCGATTCATTTTTATTCTTAAACTAAGTTTTTTTTTAAGTCAAAAAATGATAATAAGATTAATAGTTGCTTTTGATTTAAAGTTTTTCTATTTTAAAAAAAATCAAAAATTGAAAAAAATATTACATATAATTTAATTTTAATCAAAAGTCACACAAATTGAATGTTTTTCAAAATAACATAAATAGATCACAAATAAATAATTTTGTAAAAACAAGTAAACAGAAGTAAGCTAGCTTACAGTAATGAATGTATCATAAAATTTGTGTATAAATTTTGAATTCACACTGGCCGTGTTCATTGAGTCGCTGGTTAAATATCAACCAAGCGGGGTATCACTATGGGTCAAACCCAAGGAGAGGTATAATTGTTGATTAATTTTATAAATAATCTGAACACTCCGACTACGTTCATGGTTGTTGATATACTAAAATATTCTAGAAGCCTCCATGCGAAAGTATATTGTCAACAAAAAAATATTTATTCAAAAAAACAACCATGTTCTCGAAGGATCTTTGATGGGTATATAAACCGGTGATCAGTGTTGATTCAAATCAGTTTAATATCGACTATTGTCTGTTAGTATCAAAGTTAAATATCGACTATTGTCTGTTAGTATCAAAGATTAATATCGACTATTGTCGGTTAGTATCAAAGTTGAAATCAAGTATCGTCTAATTAGTTCAAAGTATATAATTGTTGTTCAATCCAGATCAAGTTAAAATTGGAATTTGCACAAGTAATTTGATCAAGTAATTCAAAGTTTGACATTGTGTGATAAAAAAAATTAAAATAATTGTTGAAAAAGAAATTGGATAATCATTTTTTTTAAAGCATAAAAATCATTTTTTTTTTTGTTTCGTAAAAACTTGTGTTTAATTTAATTTTTTTCTTCTTTTCTTTAAACAAAAACGTGCGTGTTATTTCAATTACAAAATATTTAGTAATATCTTTTACTAATATATTTTTTTGTTTTTGTCGAGTATCGGAATCATTGCAGGTTCGGGCAGCGCTCCTTTGAGGATAAAGAGAGCCAGGATACCGCGACAAGTATCCATATATATAAAGAATTTTATAATGAAAAATTTATAAGGTATATGAAAGTGTACAACATAAACCATTATTCTGTGTATTCAAATAAAAAGGCCTGTATTAAGAAATACAGGCCTGTATATGAAATCGATGATGTATAAACATTTCAGTCTTTATGGTTATCATAAATGTATAAAGTATTACCTGACTTAATTAAGCGCTACAATAATTCATATCATCGCACAATTAAAATGAAACCGGTGCAAGTATACACACGAAACGAAAAACTGATTTTAAATACTTCATACAATCACATTAAGATGGTGGGACCAAAACAAAAATTTGATATTGGTGATCATGTGAGAATAAGTAAATTTAGAACAGTGTTTGATCGTGGATTTCATCCATCTTAGACACCAGAAATATTCACCATTTGTGAAGTAAAACTAACCAATCCAAGAACATATTTACTTAAGGATTATAAGAATGAAAATATCTTGGGTGGTTTTTATGCTGAAGAATAACAGAAAGATCCAAATGTGTATTTAGTAGAAAAAGTTTTAGCTAAACGTGGTTCAAAGGTTAAAGTCAAATGGTTGGGCTTTGATTTTCACACAATTCATATATTGATAAAAAAGTCTACTCATATAAATGTGAGGTTGTGTTTTTTTTTTGTGAACTCACATATGTTACAGATAATAATATTTTATTAGGATAGAAAAATAAAAATCATATACTACTGTTATTTATTCTAATATTTGTACAAATTTTTGTTATCTTATCTAATTCTAATACATTAATCTACTATACAATTTATTTATAATTGTTATTTAGTATGATGTATATAAAATTAAAATATTAAAAAATTAAGTTATTATATCATTATTTTTCATTTTTCTAGTAATTAATTTTCAATAATTTCTTTGACTTGAATATAGTCAGAAAATTCGTCCAATGGAAAAACATTATAATATGACTGTTCAAATAATGATAAACCAACAATTCCATCCGTTAGTCCACAGTGAATTTTTTTTAAAATCCAATTCCAAATTATCATATCTTTATTGTACAGCATTTTGGAGCAGTATATAGCTGTTCGAGAGCAGTTCCGGAGCAGTATATAGCTGTTCGGGAGCATTTCCGGAGCGGTTTCGGAGCACTTCGGAGTAGTTTCGGGGCACTTGACATCTTCTTCTATATTCAGTTTAATATCTACATAAGCCAGTTATTTCAATTTTTTAATCACTTGCATTAATAGTTTCAGTTTATAAGCACATTAAAATGTTTGAATGTTCATATTGCTTAAGAATTTTCTCACGTAGTTGCAACATGCATCGACATGTAGCTGCCATTTACAAGAACGAATCAGAGAATTCTTTAGTATGGGCCGGCATCGAAAAATTGATTGTTTTTACCTTTGTCATTTTTTTATTATATATGAATATTCAAATACAGTCATGCTCACTTAATCAACCACAATCACATGAATCAATTTGATTTCAATTTGTAGCATATATCCAAGGTTCAAACCATTCTGGAATGGTTTCAAGTTGCTGATACAGCATTCGACATAATATATAAGGGTCCATAACTTCATACCACACAAACATTTGGTTGTCAATTCTTTCACTTATGCCGACCCATTGTTTTCGACATATATCATATGTCCTCCAATTCTATCTCAAGTTACTTCCATAAGTAAAATCATCAAAACATTCATATAGTAGTTTTTCAAACTTATCGAAATCAGTCGCATACCATTTATATGTTTTAACGTAATTTACAAATAAAGCAGGATCCAAAGTGTTTCTAACTATAAATGCTGCGATATGAAAACAATTATCAATTTCCAAATAGAAATATCTCATAGCGTCTAATAGCTTTTTGGGGATACTCCAACGACACGCATCCATAAGTAGATAAAATTCCATCTATAATAAATTTATATATTTTTATAAAAAATCGATAAACATAACTAAAGTAAATACTCACATTAAATTTTTCTGGATATATTCCATGCTTCTCCATATTTTCAAATAGATCAATGTGATTTTTCAGTGACATTGATTTCCATAATGGTAAATAATTAAAATAAACGCCATGTAAACTGTATGTATCCATAGTGGTTTTTATCTACCACACAACCATTTTGTCTCATCATCGTGTCTCATAACTAAAAATCGTTAATGATATTCAAATATAACCATTTTTATATATCAAAACACATGCCGACAAAAAAAATGCAAACAAATAAATTGTAATATGATCAGATAACTGTATTGGAATTTTGATTAATAGACAATTTTTATGTAATATGATATATGATTACCATAAATGCAAATTCACCGAATCAGCAAAATTCAGTTCTAGTTAATTTCAACAAAACCTAACTACTAAATATTTCCTAGAATTTGTTGCATTTTTATAACAACAACAAAAAAATCATATTTAACGACAAACTGTATTGGAATTTTGAATAATAGACAATTTTTATGTAATATGATACATCATTACAATAAACACAAATTGACCGAATACGCAAAATTCAGTTCTAGTTAAGTTCAACAGAACTAACTGCAGAAATAACAAGTTCTGACAGGTTCAAGGTTACCACTTTCGTCACACCAAAACACCTGCAATGGTTATCAATTGACTCCTCCCAATTAAATGTTGCGCCAATACGATCTCAGCGCCTCGACCAATACCATCCTCCTTTAATTTCAATAAAACTTATTACACAAATAACAAGTTCTGACATATTTAAGGTTACCACTTACGTCACAACAAAACACCTGCAATTGTTATCAATTGACTCCTCCCAATTAAATCTCACGCCAATACGATTGCAGCGCCCCCACCAATACCATCCTCCAAACTTAGCCGAGATAAGAACCTTTCAGAGCACATGCCCTCTGGTGATTAAATTTGGAAGCTTGCGCTAGCACCGACATTACTCTTCTACTTATATATATATATCAAATAATGTTAATTCAATCGTCGATTCCCCGGATATTGATCTCATCTCAAAAATCAAATAGTCCAATAAAAGATTACAAACGACTCATGAATTTGTTATATTTGTTTGTGTACATATAACAGATTGATAAAACTTATGTATAATAAATAGGTCTAACGTAAATAACGTAAGAAAAGTATTTGTAATATACTATTGTCAGGACATTGTTAGTTTTGAGGAAACAAAAGATGTTTTATTTGAATACAACAATAGTATTTTTTATCTCACTAATTGGAGTTCATTGTGAGTTTTTAATAGTGATGATCACATAGTTTTTTTTTTTTTCAAAATCAATTATGCCCAAGCAAAATGGAAAAATATATAACGAGCAGAAACCGATGTGTAACGGGAAGTAAGATTGGAAACCGTTCGAGTACGTACTGCTCAAGTCCGTTCGTCTTAAACTGACGTTTAGCAAAAGGCAAGACTAAACGCCGATGGATTGCGCATTGCTCAAACCCGTTCGTCTGGAAAAGATATTCAGCGGGAAGCAAGACTGGAAACTGCGCGAGTACGCACAACTCGATCTAGACACTCACTGTACATTGATTTATATCTTGGTGCGTTCAATTACAATTACAATGATTACAATCTTCATCCAAGTGTCGTTATTGGAAAAATACATAAGTTATGCGTTTATTGCAGTGCCCTTAAATTTAATAAGAAATCTCCGGGAAAGTGATGCGCGAGTGGAGTAGTAAAATTACTAGAATTTCATTTACCAGCCGAGCTATTATAAACGTTGGCATCAGGTAATATAAGCGAATCGAAACATTTTTTGGCAAACATACGCAATTTCAATTCATGTTTTCAAATGACATCGTTCAGCGCATCAAATATTGTGTGCAAAAATTAGATACCAACAATTAGAATATAAGGGAAAATTTATTATCGTGCTGGATCTATATTACCACTTCCAAATGCATGTTACTAATTTCTTCAAATTTATTTTATGGGAAACACTGATAAACAAGTCGATGAACGTTGTGGATTTAATACGGGTACTAAACGAGAAATTGTCGCTGATATACAAAGTTTATTTGACCAACATAATAAATTAATTCGACTGTTCAAAATTGTCCTTGGAAAAATACCAACTGATAACTACAAAGTTATATTAGAGCAGGTAAAACACCTGTTGGCCAACATGAACGACAATACAACGCAACCAACAATTGATGAAGTAGCGATCGTTATAGTCGGGGAAGAATACAACTCGCGTGATATTATTTTTTATCGCAGAAATGGTGACGAGTCTTAGAGAGAAGATGGATATCATTTCAAGATGAAATTGAGAAATATACAAACAGGTGAGAAAACATGTAAGATATTCAGTGCTGTGAATTACTACTCATACCGATTGATAATTCGCATTGCAATATCCGATTTTATTTTGGCAAGGAGAAGATGGATATCATTTCAACATCAAATTGAGATATACACAAACAGTTGAGAAAACAGATAAGATATTCAGTGCTGAGAATTACTACTCATACCGATTGATGATTCGTGACAACATTGAAAATCATAAATGCTGACAATTGTTCCATCAATACATTGTCGATATGTATGCAGAAATCGAAACCGAACGACTCCACTACATTCGATTAAATCAAACAAAGTTGCGTTCAGAGAAGTACATCGATTTACGTGATGCAGTTGTTAACGGTGGCAATGTGAATCTAAATGAATTGGGAAAAATGATTATATTACCGGCTAAATTTATAGGGAGTCCACGGCACATGCATGAATACGCATAAGGTTCAATAACTTTCGTTCGCGTATCTAGCCACCCAGATTTGTTTAACATTCAAATATAATCCTTTGAGGGATGAAATAACAGAGCTTATGTAATCTGCACAACAATCATGGGATCGTCATGATATTTGTGAGCGTGTGTTCAAACAAAAATTAAAATCTTTGATGGATTAGAGTGTCAAGTGACATGTTATTGGAGAGATACGCTATTCGATGTATTCTGTTGAATGGCAAAATAGAGGAATGCCACATGCATACATTTTGATTTGGTTGATCGAAAGAATCGCGCCAGATCAAATTGATTAAGTCATCTCAGCAAAAAAACCAGATGTCAACATTGATACAGATTTATCTAAAATATTCACCAAAAACATGGTTCATGGTCCATGTGGCTTACTCAACAACAATTCGCCATGTATGTCTGATAGGAAATGCACAAAACGATACCCGAGAGACTTACTTATCGAGACTATCACTGGCAATGCCGGATATCCACTCTATCGGCGACAATCAACGGAAGATGGCGGGAAATCTATCACTTTTAAATAACGAAATTTTGATGTCGAAGTCGAAAATCGTTGGGTGGAACTATACTGACCGTTACTATCGAAAACGTACAAAGCATGCGAGTATATCGAGTATTGAAATTCAGGGAAGTCGATCAAGTATATCTGTAAATATGTAAATAAAGAAGACGATATGCCAGTTTTTTTTATCGTAAATTCAACCGCATCTATTGATGAAATCAACCTGTATCAACTGGGGCGGTACACTAGTAGCAATAACGCAATATGGCACATTTTATCATTTCCAATCCATGAACGACATCCAACAGTTGTTCATTTGCCAGTCCAAGTTGAAAATGGACAGCGCGTGTACTTCACGACAGAAAATACACATTCTCATTGTGAAGGGATGATATGTTTGTAAAGACGGTACTTTCCAATCTAAAAGGTCTTGGGGAAAAATACAAAGATTACATGAGCAAAGACATCCATCATCGTTTTCGTAAAGTGAATCAAAATCCAATTCAATTCGCATCAAACGTTTAAAGTGAGGCATTGATTTTGATTGAGGACAAATGTTTGACAATCGCTTAAAGCATTGGAACAATTAGGAATGGATGCGACGAATCTATCTGCAAACGACTTTTTCGATCGTGATTTGCAAGAAACAACACTTCAATGTCTAATTAATTTTTCTTTATTGTTGATTTACTGAAGTACAGCTTAAGTTGATCTTCCTTTACCAAGATGAGATTATACAATTTGAAAGTGAAATGGGCAAAAATAAAATCCAAAAAAAAATATATATAAATAATATTAAAAAATTAAATATTTTTCATTTGATAATCTGTCCTGTCTTTTTTTGATTGCTACACTAATATATGTTGATAGTTTTAATAACTCGACTCTGTCTTTATTGTCCAGTAACTTAATAATGTTCTCACTCACATCACCCATTATTTTTCCTCTTGCTTCATACAAGCCATTGGGCTCTTTTGTTATGTGTTCTTCGTTTTCGATTGTGGAATTACATATACTGCATACTTTGTTTCCATTTTCATCTTTAATGCTGTCGTAGTTCCAGTTTCCTAGCCTAAGAATAGCTCCTTTATGTATCTCGCTTTATCTTTATTGTGGTTTAGAATTGAAAGCAATTTTTCAATTCTTCCCACATTTTTTGTGGGAAGTTGTAAATGAATTTACATCTTCCCATATTACTCCGCCTCTAATATGTCAGTTATTCGTTTTACCCTTTTTGATACTGTTACATTTTCATCAAATATCCAGCCATTTACTTCAATTTGTGTCAATTATCGTGTATTTTAAAGTTCCCATTTTCCTTACTATTAACGCATTCACATGTATTGGCTTTACTGTATTACTTTGGATTTTTAAATAATATCTGATGGAGTTTTTAATTATTTCCAAGTTCAGAGGTAATTTTCCTACTTCAAGATTGCTTTGTTTACCGTTCCTTTTTCCACGAAAAATCCTATTCTTCAGTTAGGTTTTTCAGGCTAATTTACGTTTGTGTATAATACCCCATAGTTGGCATCCGATTGGAAACACAAAATTTGATATATCTCCCTACATATTTGAAAAATCGAAAAATTTGTTACGAATTAAGTTGTAAGTACTAAGTTTTACTGTAATTTTGTTTCTTATAATGTTTCTGTTACATTAATATTTACAGAAATATTTACAACTTTAGACTGAAAGTTAAAATTCTAAATATCTCTGTACATTAGAGTTTGAGAAAAATGATTACGTAATGAATTGTAGGAAACTTAATTTTCTACAACATTACTTCTTATACATTTTTCGATTATTCTAATATTAAGAGATATATTTTATATTTTGTGTTTGTTTGAACCCGAATACATGAAATATATTTTATTGTAAATGACTTAAAAAAAAATTCAACCGACATCAAAAAACACAAAAAGTCACTATATTAAAAAATTAAAATTTACAGATTTAATCCAAAAGACAAATCTTGCCCAAACCTATTATATAATTAAGTATATGTAAATATACCAGATATACTCAGTTTGATCACAACTGTAACGCTTAAAAATATTATTCGTAGGCATGAATGTTTGTATATGTGTTCATAAAATTTGGCCATTTCCGCATGTCCGTCTGTCTGTCTGGACACGATAACTCAAATACGAAAAGAGATAACGAGCTGAAATGTGTTCTAGAGCAAAAAAGTAAGGTCAAGTTCGTTAATTGGCAAAATCAGACTATATTTAGGCAAAACTGCTTATCTTTGATACCATTGGAACGTGTTTTCCTTTGCTCGGGTGGTTAAGTGTCGAATTATATTCGTCCCAGTTCTCCTCGGATCCCGATAGTGTATATAACCTTGGTCCATTCTCACCTCCACATTGTAATAGATTTGTCTGTGATCCGATGAAGATAGTTTCTAGCCATTTCTTGATTTTTCCACTGATTTCGTAAGTGCTCAGTGTTACATCAATGACTTTCTTCCAAACTTTGCTAATACAAGTCGGCTTGTCGCCTTGATTAACTATATCTAAGTTGTTAGCTATGATATAACCAAAGAGGTAATCACCTGTTTTATTTGTGACTGTACTTCCACAAGCAGTGTGATGAGCATTTGAATCGAATCCCATGATCAGTTAATGGTTTTTGCATCACAATACTAGATCAGGTCTTCCTTCTCTGTTGATGGTGGTGGAGTAAATGCATAATAGGGTAGGTAGGCGGCATGACATTGATGTACTTTCTTACATAAATGCATGTTCTGGGTCTTTGCGATGTTTTATCGTAAATAAATTATCCTCTAGTACCTCCTAGTCCAAGAATCTTATAGTTCACAGCCCAAGGTTTCTGGATCAGAGCTATCGAAATTACCTTTATCAGCACATTTTGACAGAGGACAGCGGAGGCTGCCTTAAATTGCTGGAGGTATATCTGAAGCATCCGAAGATCTGACATTCTTCTCTCCCTCTGATGTTTTCAGTGGTCTAAGGTTGACTTGACCAAACCCGAGGTATAATTTTAACCCTTGGTCCTGAATCAACGCCAGATCCGCTGTACTCACTTCCAACACGATGTGTTGGAAGCTTGGTTGTGTTACGCATCGACAACACGAGCTTTATAATTCGCTACTCCTCAGTGCACAGGTTTGTATTTTGCGCTCCAAGAGTTTTGATTATTTTGCCCGTTTCAATGGAGATATAGATCTGGAGAGAATACAGCAGAACTTTTGATGTTTCATCACGGCTCTTGCATCCCCGACAATAAGTTCTGCTACCTCCCATGGCCTGATATTTGGGATGTTCTCCATAAGCCAGCTTATGGCTGCTGTGCTTAAGCACTGCACAACATGGGCCCCCCTGTCCAGGTAGCAACCCCGATATTGTGGGCCCTTAACGAGTTCTTGGATAATGAGGGTTAGTATCATCGAGAGTTGCATCACTTTGGATTGTTCGTGAGTCATTTTGATCTCAGGATACCCGCGCAATGCAATGGACATCTTTCTTGTTGAGGCGGTTTCAGCAAAGTTATTTTGCCTGTTCTCCCTTTCTACGTTTCATCGAGATCTGTTTCGGGCTTGGTGTCCCATCTTCAGATCTCGACCTCTTCTCCTGTGGGTTTTTCAAGAGTTGATTCTCTGAATCGGACCCCACAGGTATCACTATTTCTGAGAAAAACAGGGCTGTTGGTTTTTTTGTCCGGATTTTACTCTTTATCGGATGAATCGGTTTCTCCTCAGCCCTGGCTTTCTCTTCTGCTACGTTTCTCTTGACTGCACCCGAGATATTTTTCCTTCCTACCTTCAAGAAATAATTCGGGAGTTTATCTTCCAGATTTCCTGCGGGGCTGAATGCACCTGCAGTTTTTTGTGACTCGGCGAGGTTAGCATGTGCAGTCTCGGTTGATTCACTTTTTGAGGAGATTTGAGCCCCAGAGTTGTCATTATTTTTACTGCTCTTAAACATTTTGATCCCACGAGTAAATCGGGCCGTCTACTACCCCATCTGCCACTTGATGGGTGAGGCATTTTTACAGTGGAGGTAACCAGTTGCTCCAAGGGGATTGTTTATAACGGCATTTGACCCTGCTTCTCTAGCCTTCGGCTAGTTCTCTAGCCACAATTCCTTGCACCGTAGCTTGAAGAGGCTGTTTCTCGATGCTCAGAAGCTGAACAGGATGCAACTGCGGAAGGTTACCGGATTCATTACCGGGCATCACCCTTGCGGAAACGTCTGCACTCAATGGGACTTCATAACGGGTCCATTGTGTGCAGATTGTGTGGCGAGGAGCAGGAAACGTTCAGCCACATTATCTTTGATTGCGAACGTCTGAGTTACAGCAGATACAGAATATTCGGTGTATCTCACCCCGAATATATGATCCATCAGGAAGACTTGATGAGCATGCTCCTGGCTATTGCCAACATATAGGAGAAGCGAATCTCTTCGGACTGAAGTAGAAAGGGGACCACAGTGGACCATAAGGTCGTAGTACGATACTTTTAAGACCCCAAGATGTATCTATCTATCTATCTATGTATCCAAAAGCACATCAATAAATATACTATGTAACCAAATTTTTACTTTACGCAGCGTTACAACGCATTCCGGGTATAGCTAGTTCATTATATTGGGCATCCATTGACCGATGTCTATCATATTATACTTCTACACATACATCTCAACCAATTTTAGCACTTCTGCGCACGACTAAACCTCGTATCTTACAGCTGCGCATAAATATATTAGTTTCGCGAAATGAGTTCTTTACGTTAAGTACAAATTATTTTCCTCTCATAAGCATAGGCAGTTTTTCTACTATAGCCGGAATTAAATTTCAACGTCGAACTAATTTACTAAAAAAAATATTTTTTTATTGTTAAAATATTGCAAGTAAAAATATTACAATTAATTTTTTAATTGATCGCAATTTTACATGTTTGTATCAAACGAAGACCAGATATACTATGATTCAATTTTAATTTTGTAAAATTTTATTTTTACTAAATTTTAAAATTGTATTTTTTATGATTATGAAAAATTGCATTATTGAAATTTCACATCCGTTTATTAATATAAAAATCCAAAGAATATTCTAAAAGGAAAATTATTGATTAGTGGACAGTTTTATTATGAACATTTGTATTAAAAAGTATTATTTTGAAAAAGTAATTTTGAAAAAATTATCTGAATCAAATAATATTTATAAATCAAATAATATTACTAAAAAAATGTATTTTAATTATAATTCTAATCTAATATGGAAGAATGTAATTCCTCCCCCGTAAATGGGTGACGACCAATTGAGTTTAGATTTGGACTCGGTTATCGGAGCTACAGGAGTAGCAATTTCTATTGCTTTATTCAGTTGATATTTCTTGATTACAATTTTTACAACTCCATACAAAATTACCATAAAAAGTACTGTAACGGTACCAAACAACAACTAGTCTCTGTGATGTGCATTTGTTTGTAGTAAATCGATAGCTTGATAGTTTTCCATATGATAGTCAATCAGCTTTTCCAAATTGATTGATTGAAGGAGTATGGTTGCATTAATTTCGGAAAATGCCACTGGTATAAGATATATCGAATCCCAATATTGGTTTCATTTATTTGTATATTGTATTCCATTTTTTGTGATCGAACATTTTGCATAATGTAGCATTAATATAATTTTATTTTTGGAGCTACAAGTAGTTTGAATATTAGTTTCGGGAATGAGAACCAGTAGTATGTAATTTTCTTCTGGTTGTGATATCGTTCGAAAGTTTGTTTGTTCTGTTAGTGTACAATGAGCCATTTCACCTTTCATTATATTTCCAATACAACCAATTTTTCGGTCAGATAATAAACTTGTTGTTTATTGTAAAGAATATAAGGATATGGGTAGTCTATGAATTTTGTATTGTTTACAGGAATGAGTAGCGAGTGGATGAATTGAAATGAGCTATTATCGAACCTTTTCACCTTGAATATGATTTTGTTATCAATATAACAAGTCTCGAGTTCTAATATTTTGTAGATTGGTTCTCTGTTTTTATTATGAAAAGATTGATTTTGGAATATTGAATGAATAGATTCTAATTCGGAGCGGTGCAAGATATATTTGGAGATACCATTTAATTTGGCTAGTGTGATTGATTCTAATATGTCATTTAAATGGTTAGTTAGCATATCTGTGTTACAATTTGCTTTAAAAACTTATTGTGTGTGTGTATGGTTTCATATACCTTTAATCCATATTTTTTGCTTTTCTGGCATTCTGCATATTTCTTCTAAAGACATTCCAGTCCAAGCTTTCAAATTATCCATCCAGCTATTTTTTTTTCTTCCAACTGCTTTTTTTGCTGGAATTTTACCACATAAAACTACCTTGATCATTTGATATTTGTTTGACCGAATAATATGCCCAAAGTAACTTAACTGTCTCTTTCTTATAGTCTTGCTAAGTTCTGGTGAATGTCCAATAATTTTAATCACTTTGCTGTTTGATATATAAGTCTTCCATGAAATCGTTAGTATTCTTCTGTAGCAACACATTTCAAAGGAATCTATTGTTTTTATTATATTTGATGTCAAAGTCCAAGTTTCGCAGGTATAAAGAAAAACTGACCACACGTAATATTTCAAAACCCGCACACGTATATTTTTGTTTATTTTACAGTCCGTTAAGAATTTTTTTAGTTTAATAAATGCACACTTTCCATGACCTATTCTTGATTTTATTTCAACGCTAGCCTTGTTATTGTTGTGAAAGAGCTTCCCCAGATATTGAAAATATTGAAATTCACTAACTTGTTTTAGGTGTAAACCATTCACACTCTATTTAATATTTTCCATCAATGTTTTGCGCTTAAATACCATCACTTTAGTTTTATTCTTATTAATTATTAGCTTCCACTCTTCACTAGCGTTTACTACGTTGTCCACTTAAATTTGGATATCCTGTGTACTTTCCGCCAACAAGACTATGTCATCAGCATAACGTGTTGATGGACATGTTGTTTAACACATGTCCGTGAATTTGTACCCCGATGTCACAGTCCCTTAAGTACAGAATAGACACAGAACTTGGTTGCAGCAACATTGAACTCCGCCTATAAAATATTTTCAGTACAGACGCTGCAACCAAAGTTTGGGATCATAAAATTTAATTTTTATTATTTTATGACTCAAGTCATAAACATTCAATCATTTCTCATCATGTCTCTATCTATCTCATTTAATTTGTATAGTTTATTTATATGTATGTATCTCTAGTAAAAAATATACAAAAAAAATATATATATATACAGTGTGTCTACTTAAGTTGGCTCCCAATGGAAAACTTTTTTATTATAATGTTTACGAAAAAAAGTTATTCTTTATAAAAATCTCTGCATTCGAAAATATTCATATTCAGCTATTCACTTTTGACATCAAATGTATAGGGTGTCTAAAAATTGAAAAAGTTCGATAGGAATGTGTTGACCACTTCAATTTTAAATTAAATTTTGTATATTTTTGTTCAAAATGTAGACCATATAGAACAGATTATACGGAAAACGGTTCAAGAAATCACTCCCGAGATATGTAGGAGTGGATTTAAAGAATTTTGTAAAAGGACAATTACATGTATGGAACGCGAAGGTGGATACGTTGAGGCAAAAACGAACTGAAGGTAACTGTTGTTACTTACGTCAACAATAATAATTGTATTTGTAATGTAATGTATGAAAAATAAATGTTCTGTAATCATTATTTTGTTACATATCATTCAAAATGTTTCAAATCAGCAAATAAACATTTGAAGTACGATGACTGGTTAATTAGAATAACAGATAACGTGTTTTATAAGTAGGATTTGCAAAATTTAATTTAAAATTGAAGTGGAAAAAAAATTCCTATGGAACTTTTTCAATTTCTGCACAGCCTGTACATTCGAAGTCAAAAGCAAATAGCGGCATGTTAATATTTTCGAAAGCAGAAATTTTTATAAATGATAACTTTTTTTCGTAAACCTTTTCCATATGGAGCCAACTTAAATAGACACACTGTATATATTATATATAATGTAAATTGTAACCAATATAGGTATTTTGAATATGAACATTTAACTCCTCCTACTAAATATCAAATAATTTTTAATGTTGCAGCAACCGTTCAAGGTCATGTTTTTTGTTGCTGCAACCAGTACACACACACAGCAACATGCTTGTTGCTCTTTAATGTTGCTGTTCAATGTTGCACGTCTGTGGAGCCCATTTATGCCCCATCCATAATCGCTTCACTATAAAAATTGTACAAAAGAGATGATAATATACATCCTTGCCTAATATCTATTTTAACCCAATTTGTATTCCCTACCTTTGTGACTACAGTCGCTTGCTGCTTTTGATATAGTTGTACGACTATATTTATAATGTTTTTTTCTATTTCACAAGCCCTTAGAACTTTATTAACTTTATTTTGGTTTATGCTATCAATAGGCTTTTCATAGTCTATAAAACACACATAAATATCTTTTTTGCACTCAAGCATTCGTTCTACAACCGTTCCTATTGTCAAAATTACTTCTATCGTTCCCATTCCCTTCCTGAAGCTGAACTGATTATCGCTTAGTTGTTTTGATAGTAGTGCTTGTATTCTATTCAGACAGACTTTGAGAAATATTTTCGATGTGTAACTGACTAGACTTATGGTACGAAACTCTTCACATTTTCGCAAATTAGTTTTCTTGGGGATTGGTATTAATATGGATCTGCAAAAGTCAGCAGGCATATTTCCACCTTCATATATTTCGTGGTACATGATTTAAAATGCTATTCAAATTATTTTCGTTTAAAGCTTCTATCATTTCAGATGATATCCTATCATATTCCAATGCCTTATCTTGATCTATAGTTTTCATTGGTCATACCAATTCTTCGTACAAAATTCTTTGGGGCTTATCCTGCTCCTCTGCCATTTTGTGTTTATTGCTTTACTGATCTTCTAGTATGCCTTATATCACCTTTAAATTACTCCATGATATATTTTTCCCATATTTTCTGTTCTTCCTCCATTTTCACTACTTCAATCTTTTTGTTATGAATGCAACATAAGGCCTTTTTGTTATCCAATCAACAATATTTTTTATTTCTTGATACACTAGTTGTCCTATGAGTTCGCATTTCTTGATAACCCATTCTTCTTTTTTCCCCTTTATTCTACATTCGATTTGTTTTTGTATTTCATTGTATTTTATCTTGTTTGTCTCTTTATATACTTTTCTTTCTGCCATCATATTTAGGATTTCTTTTGTCATCCAACTTTGCTTTTTGATTTCGTACTTGGTTTGACTTGCGGTGCGTGTTTCTATTTTAAAGCTTTCCTTAATATTGTTCCAAATTTCGTCTATGGACTTTTGGCTGCATTCTTGAATGTGATTTTTCAAATTCTTCGCTGAATATTTCATTCTTTACTGTTTTTCTAAACTCTTCTATCGGTAACTTCGAATTTAAATTTGTGATTTATAAATTTCTTTAATTCTCATGTTTAATTCTCATGAGCGCAGCCAATAGGTTATGATCCGAGTTGATATGTTTAGTTTCTGAATATGTTTTAACATCTAGGATATTTTTTTTTTGTATCTGTTATTAATTAATATAAAGTCTATTTGGTTTCTAACAGTATGTTCTTCTGATCCAGCTAGTGAGTTCCATGTATACAGTCTTTTGGGATATTTGAAAAAAGTGCTGGAAACAGTAAACTATACTCTGTGTAAAAATCTACCATCATATCCTCCCTGTCATTTCTTTTTCCTATCCCGAACTGTCCAACTTTATTTGAAACTCTTTCTCTTCCAATTTTGGCGTTAAAATCCCCCAATTTTATTAACCTTTCTTGACTACCAACTATTTTTATTGCATTTTTTAGTTGTATATAGAATTCACTACATTTCTGTTCCGGATGCGCTATTGTTGGTGCATAAACTTGGATTAAACTTGTATTGTTGCTTGTTGAATTTAATATCATTATCATAATTATTTCCGATATTGGTATACAAGCTGTTATTAACTTATCCTGTTATTAACTTATCCTGTTGTAGTGCGATGAACCGCTTTTATAGTACACACTATATCCGTTATTTAATATTTTGCCGCTGCCGATCCATCTCACCACACTAATTCCAACTATGTCTATTTTGTAAACTTTCAGCTCTTCGAAAAAATTTTCCAACTTTGCTTTTTGTATAGACTTCTCACATTAGATATAGCTATCCTTAAAATATCCTTCTCATTTTATTTGAATTTACTTTTATTATGCCGATTTTTCATAAGAAAATCCGTTAGTTTATCTGTTGGTCTTTGTTGTGTAATGTCCGTTCCTTGAAGTTTGATACATTTTATAACCTGTTGTTTATTTCCTTTTAATTGTAAATTATCGAACTCCTCTTCACTCCTTTGTCTCTTGTTTTGCATCGTATCTAAATTTATATTTATTTCAAACTTTAGTAACTCTAAATCATTTTTTGAATAGTATATCCCTTCGAATAAAAGTATATTTCCCCTCATACTTGCTTTTTTACCACTATCTCTAAGTTGCATCATAGTTTCTCCTAATTCCTTCCTTTCTTCTCTTACTTCCTTGCGAAGATCTTCTTTAATAATAATATTTGAATTTTTTAATATCCATTTTCTTTCACAAATTTCTTTTTTTAGCCTCCAAGTAGTACATCCTACTAAAACTGGCCTTGCGCGGCTTCCTTTTTCTCCTATCCGTGTTACAAAATTAATGTCTGCATTGCTTATATTTTTATATTTAACTTATTGCCGATAAAGTCTTTTATAATTTCTTCCAATTGAAGACTATCCATTTCTTCCAAACCAATTACTACCAGGTGATTTTTTCTATTCTGACTATCCAGCATGTTGATACTTTTTTCTTGTTCCATGACTTTTTCTTTTAGAGTTTTATTTTAGTTCTTCAAATCTTTCAGATAAACGTATTGCATATGTCTAAAATTTTCTTACTCTCTTAGAATTTTATTTGTAAGGATTTTACTATTGAGTAAAAAATTTTTGCTAATTGTTTTTTGTTGATTGTCAATGAAATTTGTAATATTCTTAAATCGATCTATCATTTGTTGGTTGAGTGTGATCTGCGAATCAAATTGCTTATGTAAATCGTGTTCGTAAAATTTTGAACTTTCTATAAAATTTTGCATATTTTTCGCATCTATGGCGTCCATGTTTCCTGTTATGCCCTTGATAATTGATCCAAGACCGTGAACTATTATTCCTCGTTTATTATTCCTTATATGAGGATATAACATGGTAAATTTTTTTGGTAATTCTTTGAATTTTAAGTTAGTTAGTTCCTATATACTACTTAAATTATCAGTGTTAGTTGCTATTTTTAAAGAATTTTGTATCCGATCCAAAACATAAATATAAAAAAGGGCCGAGTTTTTGGGGAGATACTTGATAGTTGCTCCTTAAAAAGTGACGATATCCCAATTAAAAAGCCGAGATATTTATAAAGTAAATAGCGAAAACTAAAATGTAAGAGTGTAAGTGCAAAGTAAAATGAAAATTAAAATTGGGTTGAAAAAAATTATTTCGTAAGTTTTCTCTTGTATGTTTTTAAAATATTATATCGCAGCAGGTAATTTGTTTTCTTTTGATTCAAATATTTTAAAATAAAACTTGCCGCGCTATAAAATTTTAAAAACATACTAAGAGAAAACTTACGAAATAAATATTTTCAACCAAATTTATTTACATTTTACTTTGCACTTATATTCTTATATTTTAGTTTTCGCCATTTACTTTATAAATAGCTCGGCTCTTTAATTGGGATGTCTTCACTTTTTACAGAGTAACTATAATATGAAGTATCTCCCCGAAAATATCACTACTATTTGAAAGGTATATATATATATATATATATATATATATATAAATATATATATATATATATGATATATATATATATATATGATATATATATATATATATATATATATCCTCTATATATATATATATATATATATATATATATATATATATATATATATATATATATATATATACCTTTCAAATAGTAGTGATATTTTCGGGGAGATACTTCATATTATAGTTACTCTGTAAAAAGTGAAGACATCCCAATTAAAGAGCCGAGCTATTTATAAAGTAAATGGCGAAAACTAAAATATAAGAATATAAGTGCAAAGTAAAATGTAAATAAATTTGGTTGAAAATATTTATTTCGTAAGTTTTCTATATATATATATATATATATATATATATATATATATACCTTTCAAATAGTAGTGATATTTTCGGGGAGATACTTCATATTATAGTTACTCTAAATTTTTACAAATGTCCATCGATCCTACCTATTTGATGTTAAAAATCACTACCGCTAAAATTATACATATAAATTATATATATATATATATATATATATATATATATATATATATATATATATATATATATATATATCATATATATATTTATATATATATATATATATATATATATATATATATATTGTAACGGTTGAAATGAGTTCAACCTTCGATGAGAACCTTTTTATTTATTTATTTTTTTTTTGATTCGATGTGGATTCGACGCGACTGGTCGCCGGTGCCAGCTGAAGGATATCGGGGCCAGAAAACGAAGAGAACGGCTTCGAAATCCAATGTCACTGTCGACATTGATAATTATAATTATTTGTATTTATTTGTATTTATTTATTTTATTTTTTTAAGTTCGCACGCATTAAATAATTACCGATCTCGCTCAATCATCGACATGGAGGTTGGAATGGTGTACGAGGAGCCGACTATTTGTATGGAGGTCTGTAACATTCACTACTGCTCGTCAACAGTTGCTGTATTTTTAAGGCTAAATTAACCAGGCCCGTACTATGAACTTGTTGAAGTGGTAATCGCTAAGTTCGAGTGTGTGATTGTTTTGGGACTCGTTTCGTTTATCATGAACGTGGACGGTGTAAACTTCGTTTACAACGTAAAGAAGAACATTACACGATAATTGATGTTTCGTTATGTTGAGTTGTTGGTTGGATTTTGGAAGTGTGTGTGAATTCGATATTATTCAAGATTGAAAAGCATATTTTATATTGGATGAATTAATGATGGGTGGTGAAAAACAAATAGCATCAGCAACATCACACCAAATGAAATAGTGAATCAAGTGAATATTGGGAAAAAAATTCATAATTCAAAGTCCAACCCTGGTGTTGAAATTATCATTTTGTGACAAATAAGTTTAAAAAAAATAATGTTAAGGAATTTAAAAAATGTGAAAAAACAGTGTTTGTGTGCTGTTTTGTTTGTTTTCTTGTGACGGACTTTGCGAGGGACTACAGACTCTGATTTCGAAAGCCGTACGATTCGTATCGTAACTGTTAAATTGTTGATACTGCATTTCGTTTTAAACTGCGAAACTATTTTTGTTGAACATTAATATTATTTTTTTTTTTAAATTTTAATCGTGATTTTTGGATTAATACGAGCGAGGTTTGGTTGTAAATTTTTTGCGTGTGAGCGTGTTTATGTGAAATATTTGTTTTTAATCGTATTGCGAAGTAAATTTCTTTTTTTCGAATTGTATTTTTTTTTATTGTTTAATTTCATTATTATTTTTTGTTGTTTTAATCGATTCACGTAAACACGTTCGGGTATTGTATTGACTAAATTTTTTTTGTCATTTCGATAGTTTTTTTTATTGTTAAATTCGAGTTTCATTTTATTTTGTTGTTAAATATTTGATTTTTTTTTGTTATCGTGAATAAATAATTTATTTTTTTTGTTTCGTAATTTTGTTTATTTGTTTACTTATAATCAGACGAGTGTCCACCTTTATGACCTGCCACCCAGAGCAAGGGTTGACGAGCTGCCGTGTAATAATCGTGAGTGGTACTCTATAAAAACCTGGCGCCCAACATAATTTTTGTTTTTTTGTTGTTTCGAATTGGTGCTACAATTTGTCGGCTAGCCATCACCTTGTTGATTCCAAGGTGGTGAAACTACCGTCACAATATATATATATATATATATATATATATATATATATATATATATATATAATTTATATGTATAATTTTAGCGGTAGTGGTTTTTAACATCAAATAGGTAGGATCGATGGACATTTGTAAAAATTTAGAGTAACTATAATATGAAGTATCTCCCCGAAAATATCACTACTATTTGAAAGGTATATATATATATATATATATATATATATATATATATATATATATATAAATATATATATAATTTATATGTATAATTTTAGCGGTAGTGGTTTTTAACATCAAATAGGTAGGATCGATGGACATTTGTAAAAATTTAGAGTAACTATAATATGAAGTATCTCCCCGAAAATATCACTACTATTTGAAAGGTATATATATATATATATATATATATAAATATATATATATATATGATATATATATATATATATATATATATATATATATATAATTTATATGTATAATTTTAGCGGTAGTTTTTTTTAACATCAAATAGGTAGGATCGATGGACATTTGTAAAAATTTTTACGAAATTCAACATTGGTGCAAAAACAATAGCGGAGGAAATTCGCTTATAAAAGCTTATAATATTTAAATAAATGTACTCATGTTGAGACCAACTAAACAATGGATGGACATTTTTATTTGAATTGTTCAATGAACATAATAACATATTCGATATTCAAAATCGATTGCCTATCATCATCATCATGAAGTTCCATATCCTATTACAGGATTTTGGAGACCACTCGATCCCATAGAATTCTGTCCATTGCGGCCGACTTTAAATTGTAGAACGATTTAATGTTTGAATATTTTTTTATATTCGAGATCCACGTGATCCGTTTTCTGCCCCTTGATGCAAAGCCATCCATTTTACCGCACATAATTAGTCTCTGAAGTTCGTATCTATTTCCTCTGTATATATGTCCGAAGTATCCCAATATTCTCTTTTTAATTAATTTAACTAAACATCTTTCATATTTAACTTTACGGAATACTTCAACGTTACTTAATTTCTCCGTCCACTTTATTTTTAGCAATCTTCTGATGCACCACGTTTCAAATGCATTCAGTCTTGCTTCACATACACTTTTCAATGTCCAAGTTTCGCACGAATATAGTAGTGCGGACCACACATAGCACCTTAACATTTTAAACCGATAATTAAAACACAATTTTCTGTTAGTTAAATAAGCCTTAAGTTTTACAAAATTATTTTTAGCGACAGCTATACGTTTTTTAATTTCACTTATTTGGTCATTGTTACAGGTGAATAGTTTTCCTAAATAGTTCATTTGGTTAACTTGTTTTAATTTTATGCCATTACATTTTAAGTGTAGGTTGAACAGACTCTTTACTGAATATCATGCACACCGTTTTTTTGATATTGATTTTTAATCCATATTGTTCACTTACTATGGTTATTTTGTCCACGATAGTTTGTAAATCACTTTCACTTGATGCTAGCAGTACTGTATCGTCTGCATATTTTAGATTATTCATTATTTCTCCATTAATTTTTACACCAATGTTATGTTCACTTAAAGCTTCTTCTATCACTTTTTCGGCATAAATGTTGAACAATAGTGGAGACAAAACACATCCTTGTCTTACACCCTTCTCCACGGTTATATTAGAAGTATTTCCGTAGTTGGTCTTAACCGTTACCTCTTGATTCCAATACAGATTTTTTTAAATTCTTATTATTTTCTTTTCAATATCTAAACATTCCAGTATATCGAACAGTTTATTATGTGAGATACTATCGAACGCCTTTTCATAATCAATGAAACAACAGTACACACGCAAATTATTTTCTATTGCCCGTTCAATTAGGAGGTTTAGACTGATAATTGCTTTCCGTGTGCCCATTCCTTTCCTGAAACCCATTTGTGTAGGCCCTATCTCATTCTGTATAGCCGTCTGGATTGCCTATATCCGATCATAAAAAATATTATTACCACAAATTTTTGTTTTTTCCCATTTTTTGGATGTAGCGTTGAAAAATTTTTTTCGATCTACTAATTGATTTTCAGATATCTCACGTTGAATGCAAAAATTCGCATTCTTCTAAAATTCCAGAAAGTGGCTTAAACTTAAACACATAAATTTATTTTTTGGTTTTCCATATGTTACGTTGGGAAAATTAAATTTTCCTAAAGATTCTTTTTTAAGGTTTCAGAAATTTTGCGTCGATTGCAAAAAACCGCGTCCTTCGAGCATTACAGGAAGTAGAGCAACAAAATTTAAAAAATCGTGCACAAATCTCACAAGTGGTGTGCGCTAAATTTTAAGTATATATATAGAGAATATGGATCAATCATAGAGCAGCAATATTTCTCAATGTTAATTTTATCATAATAAAAATTCAAATGTTTTCCCTTTTCCCGATATAAATTTTGTGGTTTGATAATTTTCCTTTCGCTTTGGTCACAATCTCTAACTGTATGCCAAATATCAACTTTTAAGGACTTAATGTCTAGGCCCTGGAATTATGATCATGTACGGCCAAGAATTGTAGGCGTTCCCGCTTTTTAACGACTTTTGAATGCAAATAACTTTTTTAACCGTTTATTTCTAAACGAAAAGCTACAACATTTTCTCTTATAATTCCCTAAATAGCTTATATTCGAAAAACCAGCACTGTAGCTATTTTCGTTCAGAAGATATTTCGGGGTCAAATCGTTTCTGGTTTAACGATAAGTAATAGTACTGTAAGCGTGAAGTCAAAAAACCCCTTAAACTCGGTCAGTCGCACTACCGTGCTCTAGATATTATTATCTAAAGTTATTTTATAAACATCTTAATTTACGATATGTATGAGTTTTATATTATCCTTTATTAATTTTGCTTGACCCAGCTTCATCGGGACCATGCCTTGGGTGTTTATTAGGTCCATAATGTCTATCTTCTGGCAAGAAATTTTCTTCAGGAGGGCGAGTAACGTGAAATGAACGTTTCTTTTTAATTGTGGGTTTGTTTATTTTATTGTTGTTGCATAATTTGAGAGTGATTTTTTTGTTTTCAGTTAATATGGGTTTCGAAATTTAGGGTTAAGTTTGTTACATAAAAGTCCTTTTCTAAATACTTTTTAACCTGGTTCAATTTGGTGGGTCTGTCCTATTTGCATTTAGTTTATGAATGCGTTTTTCTTGAAGTTGTACTTCTTTCTGTTCTGTTTTTTGAATAATTATTTTTGGTGTTTATTATAAGTTTTAAGATATTCATGGTAATTGTTAGGTGCAATATCCTTGTCAAAATTATATGTTCTACCAGTAAATAATTCAAATGGATCAAATTTTGTAGTCGAGTGGATTAAATTATTGTAATGAAGTTTACTTTCGTCTAATAAGTCTTGGGGTAGCCTATTTTTGTCCTGATTTTAAAGAATTATATAGTTGTCTGCTAATGTTAAATGAAATCATTGAATAGGTAAATTGCCCGTGCTGTTACCCATGGATGTGTAATGAAATTCGATATTAAATTGTTTTAGAAAATACATAAATATCATTGAGCTACATTCAAGTTTTGGATCCCATATAACCTTTCTTAGTATACCGAGTATACACGAAATAATTTGCGTAAAGATTTGATGACATCGATTGAATTTTTTTCTTCGAGTGCAAATGCGTTAGCGTACTTTGAAAACTTGTCAACAATGGTTAAAATGTTTTGATTTTGAATATGAAAAATAGCTGTGTGGATTATATCTAAAGGTTTTTTTGCAGTTTCGGTTAATTCGAATTTTGGTTTCATTGGTTGCCTGTCATATTTTTCAGTTTGGCAAATTTCGCAATTATTAATATATTTAATAATTTTTTCATTCAAATGTGGGAAGTGGCTATTGCGTTTGATTTCTAAGTTATATTCATTGATGAAGGGCTATGCTATGCCGTCGGTAACTATGTTATTGGCAGGAATACTCACGCCGGACAGGATAGCCTTGAGAAACACGACCAAGAAACCATGAAAAGAACTCAAGCTACGGTGCGAGGCATTGTGCCAAGAGATCTAGCCGAAGGCTAGGGCAGCAGGGTTAAATGTTGTCATAAACAATCCCCTTGGAGCAACTGGCGAACTCCACTGTATCAATGCCCTCCCCATCAAGTGGCCTATGGGGTAGTACATGGCCCGATTTTTATCGTGGGAACAAAATGGATAAACACAATAAAGAAAATAACAAGTCTGGGGCTCAAATCCCCTCAAAAAGTGAATCAAGCGAGGCTGTACAAGAAAACCTCGCCGAGACACAAAACACTGCAGGTGCATCCAGCCCAGCAGAAAATATGGACGATAAAGTCCAGAATCCTTTCCTGAAGGTGGAAATGAAAAATCTCTCGGGTGCAGCCCAGAGAAAAGAATTTTAAAAGAAAGCAAGAGCTAAGGAGAAACCGATTCCTCCGATAAAGAGGAAAATCCGGACAAAAAACCCACAGCTCTGGTTTTGTCAGAAACAGTGATACCTGTAGGGTCTGACTCAGGGAATCAACCCTCGAAAAACCCACAGGAAAAGAGACTGAGATCTGAAGATGGGACTCCAAGCCCGAAACAGATCTCGAAAAAACGAAGAAAGGGAGAACAGGCAAGTGCTATTAATACCTTTGCTGAAACCGCCGCAACAACAAAGATATGCATTGCATTGCGGGGGTATCCTGAGGTCAAAATGACTCAGAAACAATCCGAAGAGGTTCAACTCTCGATGCTACAAACCCTTATTAGCCAAGAGCTCGTTGACATTAGCCAAGAGCCCACAATATCGGGGTTGCCACCTGGACAGGGGGGTCCTCGTTGTGCGGTGCATATGATCAATAGCTATAAATTGGCTCATGGAGAACGTCCCGAATATCAGACCATGGGATGGAGCGGAACTTGTGGTCGGGGATGAAAGAGCCATGATGAACACATCAAAGGTTCTGCTGTATACTCCCCAGATCTATAACACCGTTGAAACGGGCAAAGTGATCAAAGCTCTTGGAGTGCAGAATACAAACCTGCTCACCCAGGAATGGCGAAGTATCAACAGCACGAGGACCAATGCAGGACATACCATCGTACTAGAAGTGGATGCAGCGGATCTGCGGGTGATTCAGGACCGAGGGTTTAAATTATACCTCGGGTTTGGTCAAGTCAACCTTAGACCACTGAATACTTCAAAGAGGAAAAAGAATGTCTGATCTTCGGATGCTTCAGATAAACTTCCAGCACAGTAAGGCGGCCTCCGCTGTCTTCTGTCAAAATGTGCTGAAAACGGGAATCTCCATAGCTCTGATCCAAGAACCTTGGGCTGTTAACCATAAGATTCTTGGACTAGGAGATACTAGAGGACAAATTATCTACGATAAAACCTCGGAGAGACCCAGAACTTGCATTTATGCAAGAAAGGACATCAATGTCTTGCCGCTGTTAGAGTTTTGTCAGAGAGATCTAACAGCAGTAAAAGTAAAATACAACATGGAGAACGGAACTGGAGTGGTAATCATCGCTTCGGTCTACCTACCCTATGATGCATCTACTCCACCACAATCAACAGAGATGGAAGACCTGATCCAGTATTGTGAGGCAAAAAACCACCAACTGATCATGGGATGCGATGCAAACGCGCATCACACTGCGTGGGGTAAACACAAATACAAGAGGTGAGCACAAACACAAATACAAGAGGTGAGTACCTCTTTGATTATATCATAGCTAACAACTTAGATATAGTTAACCAAGGCAACAAGCCGACTTTTATTAACAAAGTGCGGAAGGAAGTCATTGATGTAACACTGAGCACTTATGAAATCAGTGGTAAAATCAAGAAATGGCTAGTGTCCGATGAACCATCTGCATCGGATCACAGACAAATCTATTACAATGTGGAGGTAAGAACGAACCAATGTAATATACAATATCGGGATCCGAGGAGAACCAATTGGAACGAATATAATTCGACACTAAAGTTCAAACTCGCCACAATTCCGAAGAAAGTTAAAACAGTATTGGACATTGAGCTTACTGCAACTGAGCTTCAGCATGCAATAATTAACTCTTTCCAAGAAAACTGCCCGGAGGTCTCAAAAGACATCAGCAGGTCGACTTGTTGGTGGAATGAGGGCCTAAGGAGTCAGAGGCGAAGGGTTCGCCAGCTATTTAACAGAGCAAGGAGGTTGGGGAACTGGGATAATTACCATGAAGCCCTTACCGAATACAAAAGGTCTCTGAAGAAAGCCAAAGTGGACTCATGGAGGAAGCTCTGTCATGATGTTGAAAACACATCTGAGGGAGCAAGGCTCCATCGTGTCCTAGCGAAGAAACCCGCTGACACCATCGGCTCACTTCGTAAACCCAATGGTGAGTATACTAGCTCCGCGAAGGATACACTCGAGACACTACGGATTCATTTCCCGGATTCGGTGACAGTGGGCGATGAAAACACTTCTCAAGAGCAGTTTAACCAGTGTCTCCCGCCGACTGGCGAGGACTGGAGAAGAGCGGCGATTGCCATTAACCGCTCAAAAATCGAATGGGCAATAAACTCATTCGACCCCTACAAAGCACCGGAACCAGATGGGATATACCCAGTTCTTTTACAAAAAGGAGCAGAGCATCTTTTAACTCTGCTTGGTCATATATTCAGGGCAAGCCTGGCTACGGGTTATATCCCAACCGTATGGAAGCCAGTAAGAGTGACCTTTTTGCCAAAACCGGGGAGGCTTAATCACTCCATGGGAAAGGACTTTAGACCAATTAGTCTGTCATCGTTTCTACTGAAAACAATGGAACGACTAATAGGATGTCATTTGACTGAGGGGGCATTGTCCAGAAATCCGCTTCATGCCAACCAACACGCTTATCAGGTGGGTAAATCCTGTGAATCAGCCCTCCACAACCTAATATACAGGATTGAGGAGGGATTCGCAAGGAAACAAACCACCTTGTGCGTTTTTCTTTACATAGAGGGGGCATTTGACAATGCTTCTCACAATTCCATGGTTGATTCTGCAGGTCGGCACGGAGTTGAAGACACTTTTTGTAGGTGGATAAAATCGATGCTGATAGGAAGAAGAATAAAAACTTCTCTTTTTGGAGAGTCTGTCACTGTAAGAGCCACAAAGGGATGTCCACAGGGTGGTGTCTTATCCCCACTCCTGTGGAGCCTGACAGTGAACAGCTTACTGACAAACCTCAACAAAAATGGATACTACACACAGGGTTACGCGGACGACATTGTAATTGCAATCCAGGGACCCTGTGAAGGCACAATCTCGGAGCTTATACAAAACGCTCTTAGAATCGCACAGGAATGGTGTATCAATCAGGGATTGAAAATTAACCCTGGTAAGACCGCACTAATTCCATTCACACGTAAAAGGCAGGTGGATAACATAAAACCACCAATCCTCTTCGGTGAAAGATTACAGATCACAAGGGAAGCCAAGTTCTTGGGAGTAATGCTGGACTCCAAACTAACATGGAACCCTCATCTGGAATATATAACAAATAAGAGCAAATCTTCTCTCATGCTTTGCAAGAGAGCATGTGGAAAAGTCTGGAGTCTAAAACCCAAAATGATCCACTGGCTCTACACAACAGTAGTCAGGCCCATTATAACCTATGCTGCTTTAGTGTGGTGGCCAAAAGTTAAGCAGATTACCGCGTGCATAAAGTTGTCCAGGATCCAGAGATTGGCCTTATGCATCACTGGATCCATGAGCAGTACACCTACAGCTGCCATGGAAGTCATACTGGGGCTGCCTCCGCTAAGCATTGTAGTAACAGCTAAAGCGAGATCCAGCGCCTATAGATTGTCTTGTAATAACAACTGGATTAATAAAAATCAGGTTGGACATGCAAGTATCGTGGGAACATCAATTATCTCAGACCCCGTCTTTGAAATGGGCACAGATATACTTCCCAAGACATACTCCTTCTCAAAACCTTTCACTGTAGTTTGTGATAGGGCCATGTGGTCGGAAGGAGAACCATCTTATCTCAGGAAAGGAATCGTCTGGTATACAGACGGATCCAAAACTGAAGAAGGGACCGGGGCGGGAATCTACGGTGAGAGACCAAAAGGAAACATAAGCCTCAACTTGGGGAAATATGCTACGGTCTTCTAAGCAGAAGTCTACGCCATACTGGCTTGCGTCCTTGAGAACCTACGTAGAGGCTACATAGACCAGAACGTATTTATTCTGTCGGACAGTCAAGCTGCTTTAAAAGCCTTGTCTGGAACTGAGATCACCTCAAGGGTAGTCAAGGATTGTCTGGAGGAACATCTGGAACTGGCAAAACGGAACAATGTTAAATTGATCTGGGTGCCGGGTCACAGTGGTTTCGAAGGAAACGAAAAAGCGGATACCTTAGCAAAGAAGGGAGTCGGAATGCCATTCATAGGCCCAGAGCCTATCTTAGGAATTCCAAAGACTGCATGTAAACAAGTGATCAACGAGTGGTCAAATGCTAAACACCGTGATCACTGGGAAAAAGTACCGCGGCAAGAGCTCGGGAAGATACTGCTTCAGAGTGCAACAAAGAGGGTATCTCTCGATGCACTGAGGCTGAACAGGATGCAACTGTGGAGGGTTACCGGGTTCATTACCGGGCATTATCCCATGCGGAAGCATCTGCACACAATAGGACTCCATAACGGCTCCATTGTGTGCAGATTGTGTGGCGAGGAGGAAGAAACATCCAGCCACATAATCTTTGACTGCGAACCTCTGGGTTACAGCAGATACAGGATATTCGGTGCATCTCACCCCGAATATATGAACCATCAGGAGGACCTGATAAGCAAGCTCCAGGCTATTGCCAACATATGGGAGAAGCGAGTCTCGTCAGACTGAGTTAGGAGGGGGAGCACAATGGACCATAGGGTCGAAGTGCAATAAGTTTTACCCCGATATCAATCAATCAATCAATCAATCTTCATTTATACCGCGATGGTTATTATTATTATGCTGTTCCTTGAGTATATAATTTTGAAGATCCTCGTTTTCAATATCATCCAATAAAATTGTACATCTAATTAATTTAATGCTTTCCTATTACTAAAGTATTGAGTGTATATTTCCTCGATCAATTTTAATGTTTCGCCACTAAAGTGAATACCTATTGTCTTTTTTGGTGAAAAATATTGTTTAAATATATCTATTAAATTTTGTTTCATATAAGTTTTACAAAATAATGTTTGCCTAGTTTTGTTTTGAATAAAACTTTTAAAATTCGTTTTGATGTGTCATATTTGTCGTCAATTTTAAAAATAATTTGTTCAGTGAATTCATTAAGTGATTTTTCGGAAATAGGAATAAAATTAGAATTATCTTCATCAGCGCTATGTTGTGTTTCTGTTAAACAAATGTCACCTGATTCTTTGTCTACGTGTAGTTTATGAAATATTCGAGTATGTGGAGCAATTATTGTTTTGTCTGACATATAACACGGTTTTTCAAGTACAGGGAGTTCTGTACATTTTGTTTTAAATCTTTTGTGAACTTTTTCTGTGAAAGCCATAGCATCTAATTTGGCTATTAAATCATAACCTCAAAATAGTTATGAAATTTTATAACAAAAATGAGAATTTTCCTATCTCGTTGAATTCTACAAGGAGTGGCATTTCAATTTTTAAATTTGCATCAAATATACCTAATGGAGTTTTGATTGGTATCATTTATATAATTTGACAATCATCCTTTTTACGTGTTTTGGGTCTGTGAAACAATTACTTGAACCTGCATCTATAAGAAATTTTAATGTTTAGGGTCCAAAGGATTTAATTTCTATGTAAGGTAGAATAGGTAACTGTTAAATTCTAGCTTTTCGTCGGTTCCGATAAAGTATTTGAAAATTTATATCGTCTATTTCTGGAGCGGTTTCGTTGTCGTCTCGGTTGACTTTTCGGGATACATATCATCACATTCAAAATGTGTATTATAATTATAATCGTCTAATGGTAGTTCGTATTGTTCGGTATTATGTAATTCGTAATTGTTTACTCGTAAAATTGGTAGGACTGGTTTATTTAAAGAATGGTTGAATTAAATTTAGTGGTTGTCCATTGGTGTTGGATTCGGTAGGTTTAGTTTTGAATGATGGGCCTGGTTTCGGGGTTGATTAAAAACATGTCTGTTATATTGATGGGAGTTCTGAAAAGGATTTGGTTTGTTTAATTTTGTGGTGGTCTTTGTTGCTGCATTAAATGAATAAGTGAATTATAATAATATGAATTTTGGATGTCACATGTCTGTTTTGTTGTGGATGGTAGTGTAGCGGTACGCTCCAAAAATCAATTTTGCTTTCTTTTAGAAACCATTACTCTTGAACTTTGTCTCCCCAAGTTACCAATGTAATTGTTATGGTAAATTACCGTGGTAATTATCAACAAACATAATTAGACATTCATTTAATATTTTCAATAAAGACAATTTACATCTCTCAGCTTGTCTTCTAATTTATTAAATGTATTACAATTTTTAATGATTCAAATGTAATCATTTATTATCTTACAGTAGGAAGTAGTCATTTGTTTGCATAGTTTGTTCAAGTGTCTATGATTTGAAGCTAATCTATTTCTATCTCTTCATGAATTTTGCATACTTATTCATTTAATGCAATATCGTATGCGTCTTTCATATTTATGGGTCTATTTGAACGTACAATATATCCTATTTCACTGTTTAAACCCGTCATAAGAGATTTTAAGACCATTCCTAAAAATACTTCCATTTGTCCGTTTTTATATTCTGGACTTTTAGTGGTATCAATTCAATTTAATAATGCCGTTTGTAAATCGGATATTGCAGCATAATATTGTTCAAAACTTTTACCTAATTGACATACTGAATTTAAGTTATTTAAAATAGTTTCTTGTCCTCTTCTATCTGAGGATTGCGTTATTAAATGTGATTTAATAGTAGTCCAGTCGCTTGGATTTCATACTGATACTCGATTTCATCTGCTTTTCCTACTATTGTTCCTCTAATTAAATCAGTAATTAATTCGACAGTACCTATCTTGTTTTTTATTAAATGAATTAATTATTATATCGGTACTTCTAATAAAACGGTTAACTGTTCCTTGTTTGCCGTCAAAAGCGGGTATTATTTTTATCAAGTCCATAACATTAATTTCTGTCATTTTATAATTGTTTTTTCCTTCAATATTTATATTTTTGATAGATTGATTTAAAAGTTCCACATCGTTTTCAATATTACTACTAACTAATTGACTACTGAATATCTCAATTTCCCTATATTCCCTAGAAATTTTGAGGAGAGGTTGATCAGTTTGATGTGTACATATTTTGACTTACATGTAATATTTCAGCATTATATCAACGTTGCAGATTCTGGATCCATGAAACTCTCGATTGCCCTCGATTGTTGTATTTCAGCGAACGGTGTGCTATTCCCTCTAGTTGTTGGACTGGAGACTCCAATATCCACTTCAAATTTTTACCAACCAATAAGTCTTAATTTTGACCCAAATATTCGATTGGATCCTACCCGACTGCACCAATTAAATTTCAACGTCGAAATAATTTATTTAAAAAAAATATTTGTTTATTGTTAAGGCTGTTGTATACTAATTCACGCAAACTATATCCACTCAGAGAGCAGCACCATTATTTTAAAGTTTAACTAAAATTGGATCCCCCACATAATTTTTGGATTGCAGGAGAAAAATATTATATACCTAATATACCATTCTTATATACATACATTTTTTTTCATTTCACTTCAATCATCGTCTATACTCTACATCCATTTCATTCTATATATCTTGCGTTAGTTGTCAACAAATATTCTAATTTTTTGTTATGTTATAACCAAACACAAATACATTTACATATCTTTTTTTTTCATTTATTTTATTGCAATATTTGAATAAAAATACACTATGTTTATAATTTAATTTATAACATTTTAATTCACTGCTCGAAAAAATTTGATTTTTTTTTTTGTCACATTGATGCGATAGAAAAACATTTCTTATAGTTTTTGGGTCGCTGAATTCGTATTCGGCTTCGGAATTTCTGTAATACACAAGGTTTTTGAAATATTTTTACCTAAAATAGGGATAAATCCGTTTTTCGGTTATATTTGAAATTTTGTAGCATCACTATGTAATTTTAGTTTGCTGCATTTTTAAAACCAAAAAATCATCTCAAACCTGCAAAATAAGAGTTAATTGTACATAAAGGTGAAATGCTCGTTTGCAATATATTTTGCATAGCTTACCTTTATCACGTTTTCGGTATGCCTATTATAAGTTTTAAATGTGATTGGAGGAATATTAAGAGTGCCCAACAGCTCTTCGCATTGGTCCAATTACAATACTTGTGCATCTCCAAACTAGCGAGTTAAAAAAAATAAATTAGTAGATTTTTCAACTTTTTTATTAAACATAATGCAAGCACTGATATTCAACATTATCTATATTGGAGGAATATTTAGACTGCCCAATAGCTCTTCGCATTGGTAATGTCCAATTCCAATGCTTGTGCACCCCCAAACTAGCGAGTCATTAACGTCCTCCGTCGAATGAGTGGAAATTAATATGGTTTTTTCATACATGTCGCAGTGAAAATGTAAAATGCTTTTTAAGCCACGGTTCACCTCATTCTTAGAAACCATTTTTATACGATCATAATACATAAACAACATAATCGTAATTTTAACTGGCAGCTTTTTTACATTAATATTATATTGTTATACACATACCTCCTTGAGCTGGCCTTTGCTCTGCATCCTCGAAAATTTCTTTTAGGGATTCTTGAAGAACACTTCCGATATTTAGGCATTATTGCAAAACACTACGCGCAAAACACTAAATACAAAACTTGAAATTAAATTTGTTCACAAAATTGCAACCTTGTGACACAGAGTAACTGAAAGTAATTTACTTGATTATATTACTACGAAATTAAAGTAAGAGAAACTAAAGTTTAACTTTTTAATTTGTTAAACTTAAATTTAACAAATAAAAAAGTAATTACTCTTCAATTGAAACTTCTAGGACTATTTATATATATATAAATTTAAATAGACTTGGCTATATCATTTGCTGAAATATAAGTTAAAACGCCTACTTTCGGTAGAAATGGAACAATGATAAGCAAGCAGTTATATTTATCATATTATCTTTTTTTATGACATACTATCTGTATTAATATAATTAAAGGACAAAATCTATTTTGTTGTATATAACCAAAAATTTTTTCTATACATATAAAGGGGCGGTAAACTTCTTATGTATTGGATACTATTAATTTAGCTTATAACAGCCAATAGCAGTAACTAAAATCAAATAGAAATATATGATATAACGTGTCTTGAGACTGTAGAAATTTATCTTATTCCACTGTACCTGGGTGTGAAAAATGAAAATTGGGAAAATCAATAGGATTTTCGAAAAATAAAAGTACTCAGGGCAGGTAGAACATGAAAACATATCCAATTTAGTTTTTTTTTGTAAACATTTTTTTTTTTGGGGTCGGTTTTTTTTTTGTAAAAAAATTTTTTATTTGAAGTCGGTTTTTAAAAAAAATTTCTTATTTCCCATTATGAATGAGTACACCCTTTCAAACAAACAACAAATTTTCGCAGAAACCGGTGATCACATATAAAATGAGGATTTTCATTTTTAATTGTTTGATTGATAAAACGAATATCGCAATTTTACATGTGTATCAAACGAAGACCAGATATACTGACTCTGATTCAATTTTAGTTTATAAAATTTAATGTAATGTATTTTTTATGATTATGAAAAGTTGCATTATTGAAATTTCATATCCGTTTATTAATATAAAAATCTAAAGAATACTCTAGAAGGAAAATTATTGATTATTGGACAATTTTATTATGAACAATATAATTGTATTAAAAAGTATTATTTTGAAAAAATAATCAGAATCAAATAATATTTATATATCAAATAATTTTTTTTTAAAATGTATATTTAATTTTAATTATAATACAAATATGTTATTCCGGGAATTGATATAAGAGGGTTTTTTGAGGTAGGGAGGCAATAGCGATGTTTAAATTTTGTTTTCTCATTTCGTCTCTTTTCGGGGGTCGAATAGTTGTGATTAAAAATTATGTTTTTCCGACATCTCCTGTAATGATGAAATTAAACGGCGTCGATGCAAATAACCGCATCTTTCTAGCATGAATGTAAGTTGAAAATGTATTTTTGGTGGTTTTTCTCATTGTCGGGAGGGTTGCGTTATGAAAATTTTAGTTTTCTTACGTTTTCCGTAGGCTTTGAAGTATTTCACGTCCAATGCAAAACAAATGCATTTTTATAGCGAGTATAAAAGTAAAGAATAAATTTTCTGGGGGTTTTTCCTATTAACAGGAGGATTGGGTTGGATCAACAGGGTTTTCCAATAGCTCCCAAAAAAACCATATACTTTTAACATGATTAGAAGTAAACAAGGGAGATTTTACCTCTTTTTATTTTGGAAGGTTTTCTCCATTTTCAGGGGGTTGCGTATGAAAAATAAAAATTTCCGACAGTGTAAGTTCCTGTAAGTTACTGTAAAACTGCCTCCTACTGTCATGAATAGAAGGAAACAGGATACTTTCGGGGGTTTTCCCACTTTCTGGGGGGTTCCGTGGGGGAATTTAAAGTTTTTGCTTAATTCTCGTAAGTATCACAACATGGAAAGCAAAAAACCGCGTCATTCTAGCATGTCTAGAAGTGTATTTGAATTTGTATCCATACATTACACAAAAGGCTATATATATATATATATATATATATATATATATATATATATATATATATATATACATATATATATATAAGTTACGGAACCTGGAATATAGTAACACATGTAAAATATAAATTACTCAAGTCAACAGGATGTCCATTGACGACATCAAACTATCCACGTTTTGCATACGATGCTAAAATACTTTTCTATTATTTCCCAAATTGTATAAATAGCGATGTAAATGAAATGGCGTCATCTTTTAATTACCAACTTTTGACATACGTTCAATTTGTGTAATTACTAGTGGACAAAGTTTCATAATTAGTTAATAATTATTGTACTTAGAATAATCAAATCAAATATTAATAATTTGTACTTAAATTAAATTAAATAAAGTTTTTTTTTAAGACTTTTATTTTTCGAGTTTTATAATTGGCGCAGCCGGTAGGATAGTGCCCATTTTTACGGTACTATTATCCATCGAAAATTCGCGAAATAACTGGTGTAGTAACCCAAGTGCGGAATTTTCGAGTGTATTTCAATACTTCAGGATACGAACCTACTAAACAAACAAATTTATTATAAAACTTCACTGGAATCTGGAAATTGGAAGCAACATTGTGGTCCAACAATTAACATCATCAAATCACTGGTGACTTAAAGTATCTATCATCGCAACTAAATACAAGTTAATTATTGGAAACCTAATTGTTAAAACATAATGTGGAAGGCGATCATAATTCAACTGTAAGTAACTTTTTGATTATTGTATTTGCTTTCCTTAATGCCTAAAATTCCCAAATTATTTAACAAAAATAAACGAGTTCCATACTCCCCTGACGTACACCAACCGACTTCAAGCAGGGACTATTCGGAACCAGAATCCTCAGACTCTGATCAAGCTTCTGAGGACGAAAATAATTTATATAAAAATTTCCCATTAAAAAAATCAGTTTTAGACGAAATAATAAACCAAATAAAAGTTATTACAATTGAAGACGAAAACATTGAAAGTAATTTTAAGGAAACTTTAAAACAAATAAATCAACCAAACAAAATGACTACCATTACCGTAATTGATTTAATAAAAAATCTAAATAATTTTGATGGTACTCCAGGTACTTTAAATAGATTTTTAAGAAATGCAAATAGAATTATTACCACTGCAGGAGAAAATGCCGCTACCATAGAAATGGTCACGGATATGGTTAGAAATAAAATTGTAGGAAAAGCTAACGAAATACTAATTTCAGTTGGAGACCCTAGTGCATGGAATCTAATTTCAGAGCACTTGAAAACTCAATTTTCAGATAGACGAACCGTAGAAACTATTCTACACAAATTAAACACGATATCTCAAAATAATAAATCATTAGAATTATATTATTCAGAAATATCTGATTTACAAACCGCTTTGCTAAATTCAATAGATTCTTCAAAAACTACAGAATTTATTAACGGACAAACAGAAATTTACATAATGATCGCACTAAAATCATTCATAGCAGGACTTGATCCAAAACTTGGTTACATTGTTAGAGCCAATCGCCCTACAACAATTAAAGACGCATATGACATCTGCCTTAACGAAATCAGTATGCAACAATCAAGTAACGATAGATCGCGACTTTCTCACAAACAACAACCAATACAATGTAGTACGAATTACCAACCCCCAAGAAAACCTATCAACAACAATAGACCATTGTTACAACCACCTCGGTTTAATTATAACAATCAAAATAACCTACAACAATTTAGACAAAATTCTCCCATGAACAATCCCTTATTCAGACCTCAAAATAATTATAATAGACCACCGGTATATGCACAACAACAATACCGACCCCAAACTTCGAATCAACCAATATTTAATAGACCACCCCAACAATCGAATAACAATAATCAAAATCGACCCACACCTATGGACATAAGTTCAGGAAATACAAGACAAGTAATACATAGACAGCTAAATAATCAAGAAACAAACAATGTAGACAATCACGATAACTATAACGAATACGAATATGAAGAGAATTACGAAGACGAAACTTATAATGAATTACACTTAGAACAGGACGAAAATTTTTCGGAAACAGCCTCGACCTACGATCCTCCGGATTTGTCGAATTAAATTTTTCAAAAACTAATAATACATTACCTTACATAAAAATTAACAAATTAAAATTACTAATAGATACAGGAGCCGATGAAAACTTCTTAGATCCAAAATATTTACCCAACTTTTCAAAATTCTACCCAACCAATGTTAAACTAAAAACCGCCTTAAAAACTTATAACATAACGCAAAAAGTAAAAATAGATCATTTAGAAAATTTTAATAACACACAACCAATTTATTTCTTAATATTCAAATTCCATCATTTCTTCGATGGACTAATCGGTACAAAAACATTACAAGATCTTAACGCCCAAATCGATTATACAAATCAAATTATTCAACTTAACGGAATAAAAAATAAATTACATTTTAAAAAATTAAATGAAACGCAAATTCATAACATAGAACCTAACAAAACAAAATTAATAAAAATTACAACTAATGTAAAAAATGGCGACATTTTTATACCAGATATAAAATTAAATAATCATGTTAATATCTTATCAGGAATTTATAAAACAAAAGATCATATTACAAATGCACTCATTCAAAATGACTCGTGCATTCAACAAAAAGTAATAATACCAAAACAAATAAGAGCGGAAATAATCAACCAAACTAAGCAGTTAAATAATATACAACGCGACTACTCAAATTACGACTATGACTTTGCAGTACAACATCTACGTACAAGCCACTTGAACGTAGAAGAAAAACAAGCATTACTAACTTTATGTGCTGAATATAGAGATATATTCTACACACCCGATCAAAATATGACATTTACCTCCGACTTAAAACATTCCATTAAAACAACTGACGACGTACCGATATACGCTAAATCATATAGATACCCCCATATACATAAAGAGGAGGTCACGCGACAGATAGATGAAATGTTGGAGAAAAACATTATTAGACCATCCAATTCTCCCTGGTCTTCACCCATATGGATCGTCAGCAAAAAGGCCGATGCCTCTGGCAAAAAGAAGTGGAGACTAGTAATCGACTATAGAAAATTAAATGAGAAAACAGTAGATGACAAATACCCTCTACCTAATATCTCAGACATATTGGATAAACTCGGTAAATGCCAATACTTTACCACTCTCGATCTCGCTTCTGGGTTCCACCAAATTGAAATGGATCCCAAAGATATACCTAAGACAGCCTTCTCAGTGGACCACGGACACTATGAGTTCACTAGAATGACTTTTGGTCTCAAGAACGCTCCTGCAACGTTCCAACGCGTAATGGATAATATGCTTCGCGAACACATAGGGAAAAACGTTCTCGTATACATGGACGATATTATAATCTACTCTTCATCACTTCAGGAACACATTCAAACACTCAAGTTAGTATTTGAAAAACTTAGATCATCTAACTTTAAAACACAATTAGACAAGTGCGAGTTTTTAAGAAAAGAAATCGAATTTCTAGGGCATATAGTTACAACAGACGGTATCAAACCCAACCCTAGGAAAATCGAAGCCATCAAAAATTTTCCAATTCCGAAAACAGTAACCGAAATAAAATCCTTTTTGGGACTAATAGGTTACTACCGAAAATTTATTAATAACTTCGCCAAAATCACCAAACCAATGACTGAAAAATTGAAAAAGGATTCAGTAATAAACATCAAAGAACCTCGATATGTAGATTGTTTTGAGTATTGTAAACAATTGCTAACCAATGACCCTATACTGCAATATCCAGATTTTACCAAACCATTCGTCCTAACAACCGATGCCAGTAACTTTGCGATAGGCGCCGTGCTATCACAAGGACCTATTGGGCAAGATAAACCGATATGTTACGCCTCACGAACATTCAACAAAGCAGAGTGTAACTATTCAACCATCGAAAAGGAACTCCTCGCTATTGTTTGGGCTTGCCAACAATTTAGGCCCTATCTTTTCGGGCAAAAGTTCAATATCCTTACGGACCACAAGCCCCTAAAATGGATATTCTCACTAAAGGACTGTAACTCCCGCCTTTTGCGATGGAGAATAAAACTAGCAGACTATAACTTTAATATAGACTATAAGCCAGGAAAACAAAACGCAAACGCCGATGCACTCTCTAGAGTACAATTAAACAACAACGAATCACAACAAGTAGAAATACACACACAACACTCAGCTGATGAAAATCTTTCCGACGGCATTAGAATAGCCGAAAGACCTTTAAATGAATTTCATAACCAAATAATCTTAGAACGAACAATAGGAAAAAAATACGAAAATTTAACACTATTTAAAACTAAGAAAAGACAAATATTTGAACTAGTAACATTTAGCGAAAACGACTTAATAAAAATAATTAAAGAATATTTTTCCCCTAACAAACTTAATGCAGTGCTCACTAACGACGAAAAAACATTCAAAACATTATCAGACGTACATGAACAATACTTCCAAAACTATAAAATTATACGATGTACAAAAGTATTAGAAGACATAGAAAATACAGACGAACAATCAAATTTAATGAAACAGTATCACGAACTGACCATACATAGAGGTATAGAAGAGACGTGGCAACACTTAAAAAGAAAATATTATTTTGATAATATGAAACCAAAAATAACTTCATTCATAAACTCATGTGATATTTGCAATCGAGGCAAATACGAACGACACCCATTAAACATTAAACAAACACAAACAGAACAAACTACCAGACCTTTTGAGATACTTCACATAGACGTACTCTTAATAGAAAAATCAAATTTCTTAACTATATTAGATAAATTCTCAAAATACGCCGAAATAATACCTATGAATTCAAGGAACGGCTTAGATATACTTAAGGGCTTACGACAATACTTATCACGACATGGGCTACCTACAAAAATATATCACGATCAAGGTACGGAATTCAATAACTACCAATTCAGAGAATATTTACATTTATATAATATCAAAAACCATGAGACTTGCGCCCGTTCGTCTCAAGGAAATTCCCCCGTCGAACGATTACATTCAACAATATTAGAAACTTTAAGAATATTACGAGTAAAGAAATTACAAGCACCAGTGGACGAATTAATTGATATGGCTACCCTAGTCTATAATAATTCGATTCATACAAGCACTAAATTGACACCTTTCGAAATCATAAACGGTATACGTGAAAACCAAATTATCAAAAACGAAACTAATAATGCAATCAACAACTATAACTTGCATAGACTTTCAGAAAATAAAATTATTAGGGATATTATAGAACAAAATAACAAAAAACTATCTAACAAAATACAAAATTTAAATGAAAACCGCAACAACCCACCCGTATTAGAACCAAACCAAGATGTTTACATCAAAAATACACAAAGAAATACTAAATTATTACCCGCTTTCGATAAAGCCAAAGTCCAGAGTAACAATAATATAACATTCAAAACTATCAAAAATCGTAAATATCATAAAAACAAAATAAAAATAAGGAAACACCCTGTTTCAGATTCACGCTCACCTACAGCCAGCACGTCGAATACCACGACTTAACCCACACTAGAGGATTACTGGCACTTAATTTAGGAAAAACGTTAATCACAGAACATTATATTAATCTCATTCATATAATTAACGTAACTAGTTTAGAAAATACCTATTTAGAAATAGTTCATACTTTTAATACACTAGAAACGAATAATACTTACTTTTATAACCCCAGAATAATTACTAAAACATTAAACTCATTAGGAGACAAAGTAGATTCACTGAGATTCAATAAAAGAAATAAAAGAGGAGCTATCAACGCATTAGGTTCAATAATAAAAGCAATATCAAGAAATATGGATAACGACGATGCAAAAGAAATAAATGAACAAATAAAAAACCTTCAGGATAATACACTACTCATTAACGATTCATTGAAAAATCAACATACTCTTAACAACCAAATGATTGAACGATTTGACAACATCACAAACTTTATTAATGCTGAACAAGAACACTTGCAAGTAGTCACTCTTTCATTAAAAAATTACGAAAAGGTAGAAAAACAATTACTTACTACACAAGTATTCTTTTCTCTTCAAATGCAAATAAACTTACTAAATGATCACGTAGATAGCATTATAGAATCAATACAATTAGCTAAACTTGGATTACTATCAAAACATATTTTAACAAAAAAGGAACTCAATTTAATCCGCGATAAAGTACATTCAATGTTTAGAAACTTCAATGATGAACAAATTTATGAAATACTCGAGTTAAAAGCATATTTTAACGATACGAACATAATATTCACGGTACAAATCCCTCAGATACATACCAACGAAACATTCGTGACGTACAGACTAAGACCCTTACCTATCAACAATACTATAATCCTACCGAAAACAAATTATATCCTCTACAACCCCAAGCAAAATGCATTCATTGAGAAACCCTGCAGAAGAATAGATAACCTTTCATTATGTTCACGCATTCAACTGCAAAACAACAACGTAAATAACTGTGAAGTAAAAATAATCCAAAACGAACCAGCTAAATGTTTATTACACCACACAATGGAAAAGAACTTTATAGAAGAAATCGAGAATAATCACATCATAGCCTACACAGATAATGCAATTAACATCAACACGACCTGCGGAAAGAACATAACAAATTTTATTGGAAAATTATACATCACTTACAGTCAATGTAAAATCATTATTAATGGAATTACTTATGGAGAAATATCATCAACATTAAACAATTACAAGTTAGAACAAATTATTTACAATGAGATGAAGATTGAACAACTATCTAACGATACGACATTTGACACTCTCAAATTAGACAGCATACGAAACACAGAAGAAATCAACTTATTGAAGATTCAACATTTTTCACATATTGGAATAAATATTATCATCATTGTCGTAATAATCATAACCATAATAACCATTTTTATTTTTAGTAAACGGTACAGAAATAAAAAGGATCAACCGCTACCAACAGCCCCAGAAATGATTACATTACAACCTGCAGCTAACCCTTTCATGGTTAGGCTTCCGTCTTAAGGAGGGAGGAGTTACGGAACCTGGAATATAGTAACACATGTAAAATATAAATTACTCAAGTCAACAGGATGTCCATTGACGACATCAAACTATCCACGTTTTGCATACGATGCTAAAATACTTTTCTATTATTTCCCAAATTGTATAAATAGCGATGTAAATGAAATGGCGTCATCTTTTAATTACCAACTTTTGACATACGTTCAATTTGTGTAATTACTAGTGGACAAAGTTTCATAATTAGTTAATAATTATTGTACTTAGAATAATCAAATCAAATATTAATAATTTGTACTTAAATTAAATTAAATAAAGTTTTTTTTTAAGACTTTTATTTTTCGAGTTTTATAATTTATATATATATATATATATATATATATATGTATATATATATATATATATATATATGTGTGTCTGTGTGTGTGTGGATAAGCCACCAAATGACGCTATCACGAACAACTAGGATTTTATATCTTCTCTGTTGCAATGGTATTGAATTTTTTATTATCAGTTCACCAACACATTACAATTAATGGATTCTCAAATAGACATCATTTGCCTTAATGTGAGGAAATATTCTTTCTCATACACTTTAAGTAACAATATATATGACCGTTTATATAAGATAACCAATTATATACATTTATTTTTTTATATTAAAATCGAATTCAATATATAAAAATTTATTTACTTTTGGTTTTTTTTCGATCTATTTTTCTATATGAATCTATTAACTATAGTGATCGAATCTTCGTTCGTTATTATTTTTGTTTTATTCCAATTTTATACCCGGTATATGTAAATATACGAGGGTATATTAGGTTTAGTCCCGACTTTGCAACGCATTAAAAAATTGATCGCAGGCATAAATGTTTGGAATAGGTGTTTATAAAATACTTAATTCGGCCATTTCCACATGTCCGTCCGTCTGTGGACACGATAAGTCAAGAACGAAAAGAGATAATGAGCTAAAATTTTCTGTGTGTGTTCCAGAGCTTAAAAGTAAGGTCAAGCTCGGAAAAGGCAAAATCGGACCATGATTGGGCAATATGGGCTTAAATTTGTGAAACCGTTAGAGATAGAACAAAATGTAAAGACAAAAAATGTTACTTTTTTTAAAATAATCAACTTTTGTTATAAGCTTTTTTTGCATAAATTCAGGATATACAGGGTATTTAAGCAATTAACTCAGTTAGTTGTCATTTTCACTTGTTTTCTTTTGTTTTTTCTTCGTGAAGGAAAAAAATTGAATGTGGGTACCAAGTTGGATAATATTGAAATACACGTTACTTTATTTGAAATGATGACCCTATTAGTTGACTATACTAAATTTTACGGTAATGTATAAAACTACATTTTTGTGGAACTGTACAATAATAATACTATTTTACTTGAATATTTTCCTATTAAATTACAAATTATAACAAAAAACAAATAAATAAAATAACAATGAAAATCAGGCGACAACAAATAAATAATAACACTTAGAAAATTTTTTGAAATATTCAAAAGTTGAACATAAAAATTGAATAATAATTTAAATAAATACTCCAAGAGTAAAGAATAATCTTTAATAAATCACTGTTTTGCATTAATTTTGAATCAAGTCATTCAATCTCTGTATGAAATCGCATAAGGCTAACAACACTGCTTCACCTTTACAGTTGAACATTTCATAAATTTCCGTTTTTTCAGAAATTTGCTTTTGTTGCTCATACACAGTATACATGTTAATCCTTCAGTTAATCCAAGTTCATGTCTTTTTTTTTTAGTTTGATATATACAATTTCCCAATCTAAAGTTAGTGATCGTCCTTCATTCTTTATCCAAAAATAAAAAGTAGTGTATAAAGTTTTTGAAGAAGTTCAGAGATGGTTTGGAATTAATTTCGAGGTTAGTACTTTGGTAGTTTTTGGTCTCGACATTTAATATAATAAAGGACTTTGTGTGTATGTTATATTCTGTTCCTTCTGTCAAACAGGTTGTATTCGGTTAGAGTCTTCTGAATTATACGTACCCAGCTATTGTTAAATATTTCTATGTAGGATGCTCCTTTTCTGTAGTGTATAAAGTTTTTGAAGAAGTTCAGAGATGGTTTGGAATTAATTTCGATGGGAGTACTTTCGTAGTATTTGTTCTCGACATTTAATTTAATAAAGGACTTTGCGTGTATGTTACATTATGTTCCTTCTGTCAAATAACTCAGGTTGTATTCGGTTATAGTGTATTGATTATAAAATATTGGAGACAATATAACACCTTGCCTCACCCCTTTTTCTATTTTTATAATTTCTGTACAACCATGATTTTTTATTACAGTTGCTGATTGTCCTCAATACATGTTAATTATTATATGAAGCCTTTAACTATTTATGTTTGATCTTTTCAATGAGTTCCGTATGGCTAACCCTGCCGAAAGCTTTGACATAGTCAAGGAAGCATAGATATATATCTTTCTGTACCTCCATTCCTAGTCCTATTAGTCTTCCCAGTGTTAATAAGGCAAGAAAGTTGTAAAGACATATTTAAAGATAGGGGAATTTTGACGTTTCACAGTGTTTATGCACTTGAATTGTTAAAGTTTTTCCTGAAGAATAAAAGTTATTTCAGTACAAATAAAGTTAGTATAAATCGTTATACAAGACAGCGGCGTAGTTATGTGAGTCCCTATTGCGGTTACAAATGTGTCGATTTAGGACCTCGAAACCAGGCAATTCGCCTATATAATAAATTTATAAGATGTAAAACAATAAATTCTATAATGGAGAAAGATGGGTCGACTTTTGTAACTGCAGCAAAAAAGTATTTGTTGAATATTTGTCCATATTCTCTAGACGAAGTGTTTCTTTGAGCCTTAGACAAGTTTTTTTTTTTTTTTTCTCCTTTTGAAATTTATAGATATTAAATTTATTTTTTATAAGTACTTTATTAATAAGGATTTTTTTAAATATTTGACTTCTCATTTGGACTGATAATAATTAGAACATTGAAATATGAATAATATTGGTTTCACTAAGTAAAAAAAAAAAAAATTAATTTTTGTTTTAATTAATTTTTATATTATCACATATCTATTCAACTGAAAAAATATGTTGGTTTGACTTATGTAATTTAGTTTAAATTTTTATGTACTTCATCTAAGTACGATTTGTATTCCAAATCTCTTTTTATTTTATGACATGTTCTGTACAATGTTTGTATTGTTTAAAAAGAATGAATCAAAATTGAATTGAATTGAATTTCGAGTTCCAACTCCGTTTTTGAATCCCATTTGTTCTGCACCGATACCAGCTATAAGTCTTATTTTTACTCTTTCTGCTATAATTTTTGTGAATATTTTCATGTTATGGTTTATAAGACTTATAGTTCTAATTTTTTCACATTCTATGTTCTGTTCACTTTTGGTTTTAAAATAAAATTTGATCTTAGGAAATCGTCAGGGCTGCAACGTGTTTCGTAAATAAGGTTGAAAAACTCCGTGTAAGTTTTTAGAAATTTCTTCATTATATTTTTGGAACATTTCTGCTGTTATTTTGTCTGGGCCTGGAGCTTTATTCTTTTTCATAGAATTTATGGCGAACTTCAGTTCTCCTTTCAGGATCTTTAAGCTTTCTTCTTTTATTTCTCACTTCGGTTTTTGACCTTTATTTTTGCCTTGATAAAGATTTTCAACATATGTTTTCCATCGGCTTACTATATCCTTGGTGTCTGATAAAATATTTCCGTCTTCGTCTGTTATAATTCCTTCTGATGATTGCTTTTTCTTACCACATAAAATATTAATGGCTGTATACTGTCCTTTAGGATCGTAATTGAAAAACTCACTTATTTCGTCACATATGTTATTAATCCATCTTTCTTTTACTATTTTACATTTCCTTTTAATAACTTTGTTAATTTCTACGTACTCTTTGACATTGACATTTTTTGTGAGTCTTCTTTTTTCCATTAAGTCTAGGATTTTTTCAGTTACCCAAGTATTCAGATACCCAAGTGAAACTGTCACCAAATTAGTAACAAGTAACATATCCTGCGACAATATAAGAGTAATTTTAATAAGAGTAAAATTAACAGGAACAAATGTGAATGAAGGAAATTTTAACAAGAGCAATTTCAATATAATTTAAAATTTATTATATTTTAAATCTAGTATATTTTAATCTAGTTAATTTTCTATTAATTTTTATTTTTGTCTGTTGATCTCGACTTTATAACTATCTCTAATTGTCAAAGAGTAAAGTACGACTAGCTAATTTATACTGATGATGACTACATTGTAGTCGAAATACGTATTTATAATACAAAAAACTGATCTAGGTAAAGGGGACGAATTTGAAATTTTATTTTTCTTGTGTTTAATGGATTTATTTTCACTTTCCACCGCAGTTTCTTTTGCTTTTATAAAGTCGTTTTTAATTAAGTTCCATTTTTGTTCTATGTTGAGATTTACATTTCGTTGTATTGTAAATGTATTTTGAATAATAGGTATTTTGAATAATCAACATGGCGCCTCCTACAAGTGGTATTATTACACACAGTGATAAAAATAATAAAATTAACATCGAAAACGTACCTAATTATGTTGATTTAATAAAAAATGTTATTCATGGTAGTGAAATCAGTAACTTTATTAGCAAAATTCTGGCTAGTGCAGTTCAACAAGCTTTATTGCCGGTGTTTACTTAATTAAAAGAGGTTAAAAAGCAATTGTCAAATTGTCAATTGAAACCACTGATACCTGATACCTCCAGGTAAAAAGTTCCTGTTCAAGATTAAACTTTTTCATCAGCTGTAAAAGAAAATGGAAAAAAAATCAACCATTACTGAAACAATAAATGGTAATGAAAGTTCAAACCAAGTGATTAAATCTATGTCTCAACAGCCAGCCAGCAATAACAAAACTAACACTGAAGAAATTGGCACGGAATGCCCCAATTCTCAACAAAAAACAATGAATATGGATTCGGAGAGTTTTCAAGTACCTAAAAGATATCGACAATCTCGACAACGAACACACGTCGTTAGCTGCAAGGAAACATCAGATGATATGACGGCTGAGAAGAAAATATGACTATATATAGTCATATTTTCGCTTTATGACGCCTGACGAATGGAACGAAAGATGATCAAGTACACGCGTACTTGACTAAGCGTTACCCCTAGAAGATATTTGAATGTGAAATGATCAATGCCAACACCGACAGTACATCATGGAGCAGTAAAGTTGGTGCGCCAGAGGACTAAAAGATGCTCTACATGACCCATCTTTTTGGCCAAAGTATACAATTATTAAACGTTACTTTTTTCGTTGACAAACTGCTCGATTCTAATAACTTTCAAGAACAGAAACTGAAAATCTTGAACGTGAATACACAAGCTTTAAAAAACAATAAGTTGGAGCACCTTACTATTTTAGTTAATGAAAAACAACCTGATATCCTGTACATATCGGAGCATTGGTTAAAAGATGTTGAAACCTCTATTTTAAAACTTCACGACTACCAAATTGGTAGTATTTATTGTACAAATTATTTTATCCGAGGGGGTGTGTGTGTACTACTGAAGAAGTGTTTTAAATTCGACGAAATCCAATTTTTAAATAATGTAAGTGAAGAAAAAATTTTTGAATGTTGTGGAGTGAAGTGTTTTGATTGATTGATTTATATCGGGGTAAAAAAATATTGCACTTCGACCTTATGGTCCATTGTGCTCCCCCTTCTACTTCATTCTGTCGAGACTCGCTTCTCCCATATGTTGGTAATAGCCTGGAGCTTGCTTATCAGGTCTTCCCGAAGGGTGCTCTTGATCACCTGTTTACATGCAGTCCTTGGAACTCCTAAAATAGGCTCGGGGCCTATGAAGGGCATTCCGACTCCCTTCTTTACTAAGGTATCCGCTTTTTTGTTTCCTTCGAAACCACTGTGACCCGGCAGTTCTTCCAGAGAATCCTTGACTACCCTTGAGATGACTTCTATTCCAGGCAAGGCTTTTAAATCATCTTGACTGTCCGAAAGAATACATACGTTCTGGTTTATGTAGTCTCTACGTAGGTTCTCACGGACGCAAGCCAGTATGGCGTAAACTTCTGCTTAGAAGACCGTGGCATATTTCCCCAAGTTGCGGCTTAAGTTTTCATTAGGTCTCTCACCGTAGATTCCCGCCCCGGTCCCTTCTTTGGATCCGTCTGTATACCAGGCGATTACTTTCTTGAGGTAGGGTGGTTCTCCTTCCAACCAGATGGCCCTTTCACATACTACAGTGAAAGGTTTTGAGAAGGAGTATGTCTTGGAAAGTATATCTGTGCCCATTTCAAAGACAGGGTCTGAGATAATTGATGTTCTCACGATACTTGCATGTCCAACCTGACTTTCCAATAATGTCCAACCTGTATGTAGTATCTATTTTGGTTGAGATTCGTCAGTAAGCTGTTCACTGTCAGGCTCCACTTGAGTGGGGCCTGGACATCCCTTTGTGTCTTTCGCAATGACAGACTCTCTAAGAAGGAAAGTTTGTGTTCTTCTTCCTCTCAGCATAGATTTTATCCACCTGCAAAAGGTGTCTTCTACTCCGTGTCGACCTGCAGAATTAACCATGGAATTGTAAGAGGCATTGTCATATGCCCCCTCTATGTCAACCAAAACACACAATGTGGTGTTTTTCCTTGCGAATTCTTCCTCAATCCTGTATTTTAGGTTGTGGAGAGCTGATTCAGAGGATTTTCCCACCTAATACGCATGCTGGTTGGCATGAATCGGATTTCTCGACAATGCCTCCTGAGTCAAATGAAATCCTATTAGTCGTTTCATTGTTTTCAGTAGAAACGATGACAAACTAATTGTTCTAAGGTCCATACCCGTGGCGTGGTTAAGCCTCTCCGTTTTGGGCAAGAAGATCACTCTTACTGGCTTCCATACTATTGGGATATAACCCGTAGCCAGGCTTGCCCTGAATATATGACCAAGCAGAGTTCAAAGATGCTCTGCTCCTTTTTGTAAAAGCACTGGGTATATCCCATCTGGTCCCGGTGCTTTGTAGGGGTCGAATGAGTTTACTGCCCATTTGATCTTTGAGCGGTTAATGGCAATCGCTGCTCTTCTCCATTCCTCGCCAGTCGGTGGGAGACCCTGGTTTAGCTGCTCTTGAGAAGGGTTTTCACCGTCCACTGCCACCGAATCCGGATCAATATCTCGAGTGTATCCTTCAGCTAGTATACTGACTATCGTGTTTACGAAGGTACCCGATGGTGTCAGCGGGTTTCTTCGCCAGGATACGATGGAGTCTTGCTCTCTCAGATGTGTTTTCAACATCATGACAGAGTTTTCTCCGCGAGTCCATTTTGGCTTTCTTTAGAGACTTATTGTATTCGGTAAGGGCTTCATGGTAATTATCCCAGTAACCCAACCTCCTTGCTCTGTTAAATAGCTGGCGAACCTTTCGCCTCTGATTCCTAAGGCCCTCATTCCTCCAACAAGTTGACTTGCTAATGTCTTTTGAGACCTCCGAGTAGGTTTCTTGGAAGAAGTTAATTATTGCATGCTGAAGCTCAGTTGCAGTAAGCTCAATGTCCAATACTGTTTTAACTTTTGTCGGGATTGTGGCGAGTTTGAACTTTAGTGTCGAATTGTATTCGTCCCAATTTGTTCTTCTCGGATCCCGATAGTGTATATTACATTAGTCCATTCTCACCTCAACATTGTAATAGATTTGTCTGTGATACGATGCAGATGGTTCATCTGAAACTAGCCATTTTTTTTCCACTGATTTCATAAGTGCTCAGTGTTACATCAATGACTTCCTTCCGAACTTTGTTAATAAAAAGCCGGCTTGTTGCCTTGATTAACTATATCTAAGTTATTAGCTATGATATAATCAAAGAGGTACTCATCTCTTGTATTTATGTTTGTACTACCCCATGCAAGGTAATGAGCGTTTGCATCACATCCAAAGGCTGGTTTTTTGACAGCGGCAAGGCATTGATGTCCTTTCTTGCATAAATGCAAGTTCTGGGTCTCTCCGGAGTTTAATCGTAAATAATTTGTCCTCTAGTATCTCCTGGTCTAAGAATCTTTCGGTTCACAGCCCAAGGTTTCTGAATCAGAGCTATGGAAATTCTCCTTTTAAGCACATTTTGACAGAAGACAGCCTTACTTACAGCCCTACAGTGCTGGAGGTTTATCTGAAGCATCCGAAGATCAGACATCTTTTTTCCCTTTGATGTTTTCAGTGGTCTAAGGTTGACTTGACCAAACCCGAAGTATATTTTAAACCCTCGGTCCTGAATCAACCCCAGATCCGCTGTCCTCACTTCCAGCACAATGGTGTGTCCCACATTGGTACTTGTGCTGTTGATAATTCGCCACTCCTGAGTGTGCAGGTTTGCATTCTCCACTCCAAGAGTTTTGATTATTTTGTCCGTTTCAATGGAGTTATAGGTCTGGGTAACAAACAGCAGAACTTTTGATGTGTTCATCAGGGCTGTTGCATCCCCGACGACAAGTTCCGCTCCATCCTATGGTCTAATATTCAGGACGTTCTCCATGAGGTCCTCCCTGTCCATGTGGCAACCCCGATATTGTGGGGCCTCAACGAGCTCTTGGCTAATGAGGGTTTGTAGCATCGAGAGTTGCACCTCTTCGAATTGTTCCTGAGTCATTTTGACTCAGCGGTGGTTTTAGCAAAGGTATTAATAGTACTTGCTTGTTCCCCCCTTTCTACGTTTTTTCGAGATTTGTTGCGGGATTGGAGCCCCATCTTCAGATCTCAATCTCTTTTCCTGTGGGTTTTCCAAGGGTTGATTCCCTGAGTCGGACTCCACAGGTATCAATGTTCCTGAAAAAAACAGGGCTCTTGGGTTTTTGTCCGGATTTTTCTCTTTATCGGAGGAATCGGTTTCTCCTCCGCTCTTGCTTTCTATTCAAATGCCTTTCTCTGCACCCGAGAGATTTTTCATTTCCACCTTCAGGAAAGGTTTCTGGAGTTTATACTCCAAATTTTCTGCTGGGCTGGATGCACCTGCAGTTTTTTGTGTCTCGGCGAGGTTTGCTTGTGCAGCCTCGGTTGATTCACTTTTTGAGGGGATTTGAGCCCCAGAGTTATTCTAATTTTTACAGTGTTTTTCCATTTTGATGCCACGAAAAAAATTCGGGCCACAAAGTACCCCATCGGCCGCTTGATGTTGAGGATATTGATAGCATTTGACCCTGCTGCCCTAGCCTTCGGCTAGTTCTTTAGGTACAATACCTCGCACCGTAGCTTGGGTTTTCGCATGGTTTCTTGGTCGTCCTTCTCAAGGCTATCCTATCCGGCGTGGGTATTCCTGTCAGTAACATAGTTACCGACGGCGTAGAATAGCTCATCATTGATGCACTTAAGCCTCTCCACCTCCAACTGCAAGGTCTCATCATGCCTAGGAGAGGGAAGTGTTTTGATAATCACCTCAATAGGAATGTAATAGTTATTTGTTTCCCATATAGTACTACTGTATTGTTTTTTCAGAAGTTGGAATATGTCTTATCTTTATTATGCAATCACAACAGTAATGTTGTTATTGTTGGTGATTTTAATATCAACATTTTGAAACAAAATAATAATTATCATTCTTTTACACAAATCTTTAATTCAAACTGACAATCCGCGAGCCTACTCGGGTTTGTTTAACGTCAGCAACTGCAATTGATAATACCAAATATGGGTTTTTTCAACACATAAGTAATCAAAACGGTTTTCTCGGACCTCTATGCTCAATCAATCATATTTCGTGGTGAGCTCCCAAAGCACAATAACAATCAAAATCTTAGATTATTTACAAAAGAAAACATATCAAATTTCAACTTACTTTTAAATGACCAGACGTGGAAAGATGTTACTAGTTTTAACGATTTCATCCCATGTTTCTATTTCCATAAATTATAAATCAACAATTTCAACTTTCACTTTCCAGTAAAGAAATCCTCTTTACATAAACGCCCAAAAAAGTATTCAAAATGACGATCTAAAAGTTGAAATGCAGAAGGTGCTTAATATACACGCACTGAGCGTAGTTTTTCCTGATCTAAGAATATGGTTTGGCTCAGCCAAAGTGAGACATAAGGCCTTAGTGAAAATGAAAAATTCAGATCATGCCCAGCAAATGAATAATAGCGCGAATAAAAGCAAAGCTGTGTGGAACTTGTTGAAAAAAGAATTTGACTTCACAAACAATGCGAAAACTTCAGTTCAAATTCAGAAAGACAATAATATAATCAGAAACGAGATATCCGTCTCTAATACCCTCAATACATTTTTTATTGAGTCAGTTCACAATGCTGCGATGAATTTGAAATATAATTTAACTATCCTGACTCCTCACAACCACAAATCTTTTTATCTAAGGCCAGTCTCACAAAAGGATATTGTACGCATCACGGGCAAAATAAAAAACACCCGCTTGTCTGGCTACGATGACGTACCTGGATTTCTAATTCAGCACACTAAAGCTTTGTCCGTCCCTCTAGCACATATTATTAATATTTCTTTTACCGAAGTACTTTTTCCAGACCCGCTAATAAAACAGCTAATGCAAAAATCTTCTCAGAATATAGACTGATTTCGATTTTACCAACCTTGTGAAAAATTTTTGAATATACTTTCCTTGAATGTCTTCTGGATTTCCTCAATGAATACGATATTATTAACGAGTCTCAGTACGGCTTTCGTAAGAATAGATCTACTGAGTTTACTTTGATAACTTTCATGCATTCGGTAATATCTCTGATTGATCAGAGTGCTCGCGTTTGCGGAATTTTTTGCGATTTTAGTAAAGCTTTCGACACGATCCGGCAAGACATTTTACTTTATAAGCTTGAAAATATGGATGTAAGAGGAATACCTCTTACATAGGTTAAAAGCTACCTCAATAACAGACGGCAATTTGTCACGGCCAAAAGAATCGATTCCACAATTAAGAACATAGGATCCTTCTCAGTTCCACAATTGTTTATTTTATACTTAGCCCAGTCCTGTTTATTTTTTGCATCAATGATAGTTCGCACTGTCTCAGGTCAAATAATAATTTGGTTATTTATGCCGATGACACGAACATAATCAGCACAGCGAAAGATCAAAGCGCATTTAAAGATCAAATGGAAGACGATCTGTTGGCTGTTTTGAAATATGCCAAGGTCAATAGCTTTACGCTAAATGAGCAAAAAACTAAAATAATGACATTCATTTTCTCTGCGAAAGTCGACTGAGTTTCCCTTCGTTTTGAATGCAACCGACGAGTTCAAACTATTGTGTATTACACTTTGGGTATCTGTGGCAAAATTCGTAAATCATCGTACATCCTACGACGATTAAGAACCATAATACCCGACACAACCGTTTTGATAACATTTTATTATATTTTTGTCTTCCCACACATAAAATATGGGATTCTTTGCTGGGGAAATTTCAATCATGCAAAGTCAGTTTTCATAAATAAAAAGACGTTTCTGCGGTACATGTTTCAACTTCGAGCTTCTGATTAATGCAAAGAATATTTTAGATTGTATAAAATATTGAATCTTCCTTCATTATTTATTTTTGAAGTAGCTCAATACATTCGTAACCATATTTATAAATTCACTACAGTGGATGACACACACTCCTACTTGACTCGAAACGGTACTCGACATTGGATTCCAAAAGATAATCTAACGGTTTTCAAGAAAAGTCTTGTCATCGCAAGTCTGGAAATTTACAACAGGTTACCTAAATTTGTCATAGAGGAAAGTTACTTCAAAAAATTTAAATCTAAACTAAAGAATTACCTAATTAATGAAGTTTTCTTTGATATAAACAATCTGTAATACCTATAGGGTACATAGGGTAGATATATTTCATATTTATATATATTATAATTTTTTGTTATTTTGTATAATATATTTTTACTGTATAATGTGACAAAACAAGCATCTTTGTAAGATCTGCTGTGAAATAAATTATTATTATTACTCAACGATTCTTCAAATTTCTTTTTTTCTGTTTGATTTAAAGTTATATTTAAATCATGGTAAGTTTTATTTATGTACATTATCTTTTTTAAAGAGATTTTTATTTTCGCTATTACCGGGTTTTGATCGCTTCCATAGTCAGCTGTTGGATATGCTCTTGAATCTTTTATAGTATTTCTGTAACGTTGGTTTACTGTAATGTAATCAATTTGGTTTTTATAATTGTTATCTGGGCTTGTCCATGTAAACCGTTTATGTGGTGTATGGTAGAACCAAGTGTTTGTAATTATGAGATCCTTTTCTTGACACCAACTTAACCATCTGTTACCTCGTTCCTTAGGCCAAGTTCATAGGGACCAACTATTTTTCCTTCTCGACCTTCTCCAACTTTTGCGTTCATGTCTCCCATGATAATAACCATTTCTTGAGATTTTACTTTATTATATGCAATCTCTAGTTGTTCATAAAACATATCAGCATTTTCTTCTAAGGCTCCTGCTGTAGGTGCATGTACCATGATTATAACCAAGTTATGAGGCTTACACGAAAATCTTACCATAGTTACTATGTCCGAAATGTTTCAAGATCAAATTAATTTTTTGTAGATACATTTCTTTCAAATAAAACCAACCCCGTAATCATGCGTTTCTCCTCCCGAGTTGAATGTTGATATCCTTGATGTGTGCGAAACAAGATTAACTGGTGTTGGTAAATTTCCAACTTACCACCAACAGTTAGTCTTGTTTCGCACACATCAAGGATATCAACATTCAACCGTTTCATTTCTTGTGTATTATTTAGCTTTCCACTTTGATACATGGTATTCACGTTCCAAGTTTCAATTTGAAGATTTGTCTCGTATTTAACTTTTGTTTGACTTTTTGTATTTTTAACTTTTGAAGAGAATGGTTTTTCTACGCAGTATACGATGGTAGTTTGTTATTGCCATCCATCGGAAGTTCCATAGTATTATCATTTCCTTTACGTTCCTTTTCCATCTTATATTTGTTTGTTTGGTATTTAAATTGCGCTATTACTTTTTTTTTGGTTTGCATATTGCACTTTTTTGCTTCGATATCACTCAATGATTGCATACGCGGCCAAAAGAAGTCTGCTTTGGCAGTGCTTGCTTTCAGAATATCCTCCATTTTTTTATTTCATTTTTGGCCTAATTTTTACAACAGTTGACGTATTACTTTCTTCTGCTTCGGTATCATCGTTACTACTTAGGCGTTTTTTCCTGGCTGTGCTACGATTTGCTTGCATGTCCTGGCTTACTGCTGATTTGCACTCCATATCACTCATTAGTGCTTCCACTTGTTTCACATCATATGATTTATTATCATATATTAATTGTGTCTGATTGAAGCTTCTTTCCCTTGTTTTTTCAGTATTAGCATTGCAGGTACCAGTTGTTTTCTCGCTTCTCTGACGTGTTCCGGTAGATCATCAGTGATGTAGATATTTGTGTGTTGCAGCTTGTTTTTATTTTGCATCATCATAATTTTCTTCCGGAATGAAATCATTCCAACGAATATTGGTATTTTTCCTTCCAACACGGCGTATAAAATTAATGTCATCAACATTTATATTTAGTAATGACACTTCTTTCATTAGTTTTATTGTATTTATTTCCAGGTCGTAGTAAATAGTTTCATCCTCACTCTTACCATGTGAAATAAAATTCCTTTTCTTTATTTCTATCTCAATTATTTTTATTTTTGTATCCTGATCCGTGTTGTTGGTAGTTTATAATAACGTTACCCAAAAAATCGATCTTAGTACTCAGATCACCGTTTATACTTTTCATTAAATTTTGTAGTTCTTTGATCGCATCCGATATTTCAATGTTCATTTTAACTTATTTTAATGTAAGTAGTTTTCTTTGTATTCTATTTTGTACTTAATTGCTGTATGCAATAACTTTTACACTTTATTTTGTATTATTGATCTTATTAACATTTAAACATTAACAATTTAAAAATTAATTTGTTGTAATGAAAATTATTGAGATTAATTTTTTTGATCCAACACACATTTTAATAGAAAAATATTATGCAAAATATTTAACAAAACAATATTTTTCTCCTTGCAAAAAGAAGGAGTTTTTTTTTGAAAGTACAAAAAGAAAAATATAGCTCGATTTATTATTTTTTCTTAAACTAAGTTTTTTTTTTTAAAACGAAAAATGATAATAAGATTAATTGTTGCTTTTGATTTAAAAAAAAATCAAAAATTGAAAAAAATTATTACATATAATTTAATTTTAATCAAAAGTAATACAAATCGAATGTTTTTCATAATAACATAAATAGATCACAAATAAATAATTTTGTAAAAACAAGATAATTTGTGTGAAACAAGTAAACAGAAGTAAGCTAGCTTACAGTTATGAATGTATCATAAAATTTGTATATAGATTTTGAATTCACACTGGCCATGTCCATTAAGTCTCTGCTTAAATATCAACCAAGCGGGATATGACTATGGGTCAAACCCAAGTAGAGGTATAATTTTTAATTAATTTTATAAATAGTCTGAACACTCCGACTACGTCCATGGGTGTTGATATACTAAAATATTCTAGAAGCCTCCATGCGAAAATATATTGTCAAAAACAAAATATTTATTCAAAAACACAATCATATTCTAGAACGACTCATGGCGGGTATATAAACCGTGACCAGTGTCGATTCAAATCAGTTTTTAAATCGATCATTGTGCGATTAGTATCAAAGTATATAATTGTTGTTCAATCCAGATCAAGTTAAAGTTGGAATTTGTACAAGTAATTGGATCAAGTAATTCAAAGTTTGACATTGTGTGAAAAAAATTAAAATAATTGTTGAAAAAGAAATTTGATAATAATTTTTTTTTTAAGCACTAAAATCAGGTTTTTTTTTGTTTCGCAATAACTTGTGTTTAGTTTGATTTTTTTTTTCTTTTCTTTAAACAAAAACGTGCGTGTTGTTTCAATTACAAAATATTTAGTAATATCGTTTACTAATATATTTTTTTTTGTTTTTGTCGAGTATCGGAATCATTGCAGGTTCGGGCAGCGCTCCTTTGAGGATAAAGAGAGCCAGGATACCGCGACAAGTGGCGACCGTGACAGGACCAGGAGACGCACGGAAGAAGAAAGGATTTACAATAGCAAGCCGCAGCATCCCCATGCCACGTCTGCGTGAGATGATGGAGGCCGAAGGGCTGGACAGCACTGGCACTAGAGAGGTCTTACAGGCAAGATGGGAAGAGCACCAATCTAGGCAACAAGGAACACCGACTTCAAGGACTCAAAGGCCAACCATTCCCACATCAGAACGGCGTAGAAGTGTGGTTTCCAACCCGGAAGAGCCAGCTGCTGCGACAATGGAAATGATGTTTGCAACAATAATGTCGAACTTCAAGAATTTGGATGACAGAATGGGTGATCGATTGGATAAGACGGCCAACAAACTGAAAGAGATGAGCAACCAACTTCAAGGATCTGAAGCAAGAATGAGCAACCAACTTCAAGAGTCCGAAGAGAGGATGACAAATCGACTTCAGGAATCTGAAGAAAGAGTCTGAAGGGCGAACAGACATTAAGTATAATGCAACAAGTCCAACAAGAGCTGAAAGAGGACTTGTCGGAGCGAATGGAGAACCTAAGAGAAGTGTGCGTACGACGTATCATCCAAATAAGCACTGACGTCGAGGCTGTGAAAGTTGACATCACGAACATCAAAACCGATGTCGCTGTAAACCGCACACAAATCGAAGGCATAGAAAGCAACGTAACCACTAGACTTGATGGTATGGAAACGAAAATGAATGAACAATACAATAAAGTCGTGGATGACATCATACGGATCGAAGAGCGTCAGACACAACAACTGCGCGACATGCGTATTGATCCGCAAGAAGTGAATACAGTCATTCGCTCCGCCACATTGGACACAACGACGCTTCTGTCCATCATGCCGGAGTTCAGTGGTAGACCGGCTGAAGATCCAGTTGTTTTTTTGAACAGAGCAACGACATTACTACGACAAACGCATCTGCCCGTAGATTGTTGGATTGAGATGGTCACAAAAAAATTAACAGGACCAGCCAGAGATTGGGCATTAATGAATCGTGGGTTGGGCTACACCTTCGACGAATGGAAGTGGCAGTTGGTTAGCTTCTTTAACAGTGTCGGAAGAAAAGCCAAAGCCGAACTGGAGCTGATGACCGTTTCCCAACCCACAGGATTGAAGACAGAAGCGTTCGTAAACATGAAGGTGCAGCTGTTCAGAAGAGTGCACGCCGACAGGAATATTGATGACGTGGTGCCCGTAATATTGAATTTGCTACGCGACAACGTACGACCGCTGGTGAAGATTTCGAATCCAAGATCAGTGGACGAGTTACGCACCACGGTTCGAACACTGGACGAAGAGCCAGGATCAATAATGGAGGAGATTGGTTCTGAAGAAAATATTAACCTCCACAAAACCACGCAACATCGGCGTGAACACCAACTATTACCGGTCCATTTAACAACAATGGAGACCAAGAACTCACACCAGAATGGGCCAATTGTGGAAGTTGATGTGCGTGGAAGATCAATATTGGCACTGATCGATAGTCAAGCATCACACAATTTTATCGGCGAAGAATTGGCAAGAAGTATTGGTAAATGGCACCCTGTCAGAGATAGTACAGGGAGTGGAGCCACAAGCAATAATACTTTCAAAATTCTTGGAAAAATGTGCATGGATGTGATGATATCAAGAATGAAGTTCAATGTTGAAGTAATGGTTGTACCTGGCCTACGGAATCACTTAATACTTGGTCATGAATTTTTAACAAAAAATGGTGTGACCATCGATTACCGGAGTGGTATAATTTACTTGGGGTGTGATAAGAGAGTCCGCATTGCATGGAGAAAACCAGATGGAGCCCATAGAGAAGTGGCAACAATTAACAACGCATTGGGCGAGTTACAAATTAAACTCCTTGAGAACCAAGAGCAGTTAAAAGATGTCATTCGGCGACATCCCAGCGTTTTCGGCAAAGTTGGAAGGACAAAAACGATCACACACAAGATTGAGATTACGAAGAATTCTCCCATTAAATTACGACCATACCCGTACAACAATGAGAAGCAACGGGTATTAGAAGAGATGATTGAAGAGATGGAAGGCGATGGCATTCTAGAACCATCCACATCGCCTTGGGCCGCACCCGTCGTATTGCCGAAGAAGAAAGATGGTACTTTTCGATTGTGCGTCGATTACAGAAAATTGAACGATATCACAAAGAGCAATGCGTTTCCGATTCCAGATCTGCAAGAGATGTTGAGAAAAGTCAATGGAGCAAAAATATTTTCTACATTGGATCTTCAGACTGGTTATTGGCAAATTGAGATGGAGCCACAATCGAAAGAGTACACAGCATTTACCACCCCAAGAGGTCTCTATCAATTTCGCGTCATGCCGTTTGGACTGAAGAATGCTCTAGCTACGTTCCAGAGTTTAATGAACGAAGTTTTATCTGGATACATCGAAGATTTCTGCCAAGTTTACCTGGATGACATATTAATCTACAGTCGATCAGTCAAGGAACATTTACACCACCTGGATCTTGTACTTGAAAGACTAGAACAACATGGATTAACTTGTAAACCAAGCAAATGTGTTATTGGCAGCAACAAAGTTAAATACCTGGGACATATATTGAGCGAAGATGGCATTGACAGAGAGGAAGAGAAGAACGAAGCTATAAGCAATCATCCTGTACCTAGAACACGGAGACAACTAAGACAATTTTTGGGATTATGTGGTTGGTACAGGAGCTTCGTGAAGAACTACGAAGATATAGCTGCACCTCTAAGCGAAATGCTAAAGAAGAACATTAAGTGGCGCTGGCTAACATTGCATCAGAAGGCGTTCGAAAATCTCAAGTCATCAATAGTAAATGCACCAAAACTAGCACATCCAGATTTTAAGAAGACGTTTTGTTTGAATACGGATGCTAGTGACGTCGGACTGGGTGCAATATTATTCCAAATGGAAGATGATGGCAAGACAAGACAAATAATAAACTACGCCAGCAAGAAACTTGGACCCACGGAAAGAAAATACGCCACGACAGAAAAGGAATATCTCTCGATAATCTGGACATTGAGGAAGTTTCGAGGATATCTTGAAGGAAGGCATTTTAAATTATACACGGATCATGCAGCGCTTCAATGGCTAAACAAAACCAAGGATAGTCGAGCAAAATTGACAAGATGGGCATTGACATTGGGAGCCTATGATTTTGAGATAATTCACGTCCCCGGAAAAGATAATCAAGCCGCCGACTCCTTGTCCAGACAACCACAGGGCAAGACTGAAGATGAAGAAGTGGAGGACATTCCGGAGTGGGTGATTGAAAAGAGGGAAAAACACCAATAACCCTCAACGTATTCGAAGTGGAAACACCCACACTTGATGATATTCGACGATGGCAGGATGAAGATCGTGATGTAACTGCCATCAGAAGATACATCGTTGATAACACAAGTCCACTGAGAAGCAATCTACGTCGACGAGTGGACAGAACACGAGCTAATTACACCGTAGCTGATGGGATCCTCTGGTACCATAGTCAACAGATGGTACATGAAGTGCCAGTGGTTCCCGAAGAACGCCGACTTGGTTTTCTGAGAAAATATCACGACAGTGATGAAGCAGCACAACCTGGATGGAGAGAAACGTATCGTCAAATCCGTAACCGCGTCTACTGGTATGGGATGCAAGATGACATACGCAGATATGTAAAAGGGTGTGATACGTGTGCTAGAGTGAAGCCACTGAATAAGAAACCAAGTACAGCAATGAGAAGTCGAAGACCTACTTCACCATGGGAGGTAGTTAGCATCGACTTGATGGGTCCATACCCACGCACATCACGTGGAAAGACAAATATATTGGTTGTGACTGATCTTTTCACTAGATGGATCGAAGCATTTCCATTGGGGGCCACGTCGACCTCGAAGATAGCCCAAGTACTGAAAGACGAAGTATTTAGTCGTTATGGATATCCAAGAGCAGTACTAAGTGATAATGGTCCCCAGTTCAGATCAAAAGAATGGAAATCAGTGAACAGAGATTGGCACACAGAAATTTGGGCAACGCCAATATACCATCCAAGAGCCAACCCCACGGAACGCTAGAACCAGGAATTAAAGAAGTTGTTGCGATTACATTTATTGGAGCAAGCACACAAGAATTGGGACCAACAATTACACAAGTCCTTATTTGCAATACGCAATAGAGCAAACAGAACAACTGGTTTTTCGCCTGCCCAATTGTTACTGGGGGCAGAGATGAAGAAGCCTGGGGATTGGCAAATTCAAGTTGAAGAAGAGCCTCAAGAAATTCAAGATTGGGCCAATGAGAGAGGCCAAGAACGCCAACAGAATGTTGAGATAGCTCGGCAAACAATATTGGCCAATGCCGAAGAAAATGACCAAGTGGAGACGGGACTCAGTTATCAACCTGGAGAGTCCGCCTGGATGCGCAACCAAGTGCTCAGCAGTAAGGTGGAGGGTGTCCATAGTGGATTGGCACCGAAGTGGAAAAGGCCTTACAGAGTGCTGAGGAGTTTACCAGCTGGAATATATGTTGTGGATACAGTGCCTCCCACGAAGATACATGGAGGTCTCTTGAAGCCGGCCAGTGCAAGGACCGCCGCCAATGGGAATCTGGGAAGATTGAGTGTGGGGAACGAGGTGTTCGGCCAACTACTTCCAGATCGATTGGGGGGTCAAAGGCATGGAGGTGATGGAAGACGACGGGATGTACCAAGTGTGGACGAGCCAGAGGCCAGAGCATTAGAGCCAGGGTACAACTTGCGGCCCAGACGACCGGCAATCAACAACAGGCACCGTTGATGAAGAGTGAAGAACTAATGTGTACGTACACTTTTAAGTTATGCTAGCTAGCTAAATGTACTAGTACAATTCAAATAGTTCTTAGGTCAAAAATTGGTCGACCAAATATAATAAGCAAATTAGAAAATGTGTGTTGGAATCTAGAGGGGGAGATTTTGTTGTAATGAAAATTATTGAGATTAATTTTTTTGATCCAACACACATTTTAATAGAAAAATATTAAGTAAAATATTAAGTAAAATATTATGCAAAATATTTAACAAAACAATATTTTTCTCCTTGCAAAAAGAAGAAGTTTTTTTTTGAAAGTACAAAAACAAAAATATAGCTCGATTTATTTTTTTTTCTTAAACTAAGTTTTTTTTTTAAATCGAAAAATGATAATAAGATTAATTGTTGCTTTTGATTAAAAAAAAAATCAAAAATTGAAAAAAATTATTACATATAATTTAATTTTAATCAAAAGTAATACAAATTGAATGTTTTTCAAAATAACATAAATAGATCACAAATAAATAATTTTGTTATAACAAGATAATTTGTTTGAAACAAGTAACCAGAAGTAAGCTAGCTTACAGTTATGAATGTATCATAAAATTTGTATATAGATTTTGAATTCACACTGGCCATGTCCATTAAGTCTCTGCTTAAATATCAACCAAGCGGGATATGACTATGGGTCAAACCCAAGTAGAGGTATAATTTTTAATTAATTTTATAAATAGTCTGAACACTCCGACTACGTCCATGGGTGTTGATATACTAAAATATTCTAGAAGCCTCCATGCGAAAATATATTGTCAAAAACAAAATATTTATTCAAAAACACAATCATATTCTAGAACGACCCATGGCGGGTATATAAACCGTGACCAGTGTCGATTCAAATCAGTTTTTAAATCGATTATTGTGCGATTAGTATCAAAGTATATAATTGTTGTTCAATCCAGATCAAGTTAAAGTTGGAATTTGTACAAGCAATTGGATCAAGTAATTCAAAGTTTGATATTGTGTGAAAAAAATTAAAATAATTGTTGAAAAAGAAATTGGATAATAATTTTTTTTTAAGCAATAAAATCAGGTTTTTTTTTGTTTCGTAAAAACTTGTGTTTAATTTAATTTTTTTTTTCTTTTCTTTAAACAAAAACGTGCGTGTTGTTTCAATTACAAAATATTTAGTAATATCGTTTACTAATATATTTTTTTTTGTTTTTGTCGAGTATCGGAATCATTGCAGGTTCGGGCAGCGCTCCTTTGAGGATAAAGAGAGCCAGGATACCGCGACAAATTTCGACTTTGGCCCAATTTCCTAGATCAAAATTTTTGTATTTTATAAATACGTATTTCGGCTACAAATTAGTCATCATCAGTATGAATTAGCTAATTGTAAGTTATCTCCGAGGAGATGTTACTTGTTGCTAATTTGGTGACAGTGTGCAGACCGTACTAGTAAAGTACTAAGATCGAATTTTTGTCAAGCAACACGGATCAGGATACAAAAATAAAAATAACGTATTTATAAAATACAAAAAATTTTGATCTAGGAAATTGGGGCAAAAATCTAAATTTATTTCGAAAAAACCTAGAGTTCTCTTTAATATTATTTATATGAACAATTTAAATAAAGCGAAACTTTCAACAAATCACTCTTATTTATTATTCTTATTATATTTGAAACCTGCTCGTTAAATTTAAATTTTTTAACAACAGCAGCAGATTCCATTTGTATAAAAACATTTTATTTATTATTAGCCAGTCTTTAATTTTATAGTTAAATTTTAATTTTAGTTATAAATGTTTATAGATACAAATAATTGTTTTTAATTTTCGGACTAATGATCTTTTTACCAACAAGTTAATGTTCTGAAGTTCAGCGCCTTAAAGGACTGCGCTACTACCTCGGTACAAGAATGGTTCTCAATTATACGATATGTGATGCAAACGAAACGCAGCAAACAATTATAAATGGAATATCACCAAAAAATCACAGCATATTCAGTTATAATTAATAAATTAAAATTTTTATAATATTAAAATTAGTTTTTATATTAAAACTATAAAATCATGACTCTTTACTGGATAAGAAAACACATAAGAATAAATAAAATGAGAAATAACAAAAAAAGCCACAGCATCCAATTTTGTATTTATAACCAATAACCTTTTCTTGTTTTTAAAACCTCACGAACCAAAAAATTATCAAAATCTCACAGTTTAACAATTATACGAACTTCCATTTAATCATTCAGAACTCATCAACAACTTTTTCACAAAAAATTATGAGCTCACCCTGACACCGTACTACTGAAACTCATCATATATCCCGGTTTATGCTGTAAAAAAGTTTATTACAAAAGTTGTTTATTTTAAAAAGGGACATTTTTTGTTTTTACATTTTTACATCTTTTATGGTTTCAAAGATGGGCAGTTTTGCCCATTTTTCCAAAACATGGTCCGATTTTGCCCAAACGACTTGACTTGACTTTTTTGCTCTTGAACTCACTAAATTTCAGCTCGTTATCCAATACCGTTTTTGAGTTATCGTGTTTACAGACGTACAGATGGACAGACGGACACGTGGATATGGCGGAACTAGGCCATTTTATGAACACCATTGCCAAGCATTTATGTCTGCCATCAATATTTTCAAGCGTTAAAAAGTCAGAACTAAACTTAATGCACCTTGTTTATTTACATATAACGGGTATAATAATACTTCATCCAACACTGTCAAAATCAAATTTCAATATCAAATTAAGGTGGCATGTAGTGGTATCAACACATAATTTTATCATAAAGAAAAGGTAGAATACAACTGTGCTTTTTCTGTGTGCCGGATATATTATGTGTATGTTAGATATGGATAACACAAAACATTTCAAACTATATGTTGATATGCGACGCTTTTATACATTTAAATTTCCATTTCAGTAAAACTAATCTAATATACTATAAAGCTAGAAGTGAAGTTGACTGATACACAGATCTATACAAAACCTAACCCACTTCTAGACATGCTAGAAAGATGCCTTTTTTTTGAATTCGACGCGAAATTGGTACAAACCGCCGAGAAAAATCGGAAAACTTCAATTTTTTCATTGCATGCCCCGGAAACTCGGAACCCCCCCCCCCCCAAATGCAAGAAAGATGGAATTTTCGCCAATCCAATCGAAATACAGTCAAATTAACAGAAAATTTCATCACCTCCATCGCAACCCCTCGAAAATGGGAAAAACACTTCTTAAACTGCCCTTTTCACCTCTATTCATGTTAGAATGATCGGGTTTTGTTTCATTTGACGTCGAACAGATAACAGGATTATTTGAAAAACATAAATTTTTCCGTCGCAACACTTCGAAAATGGGGTTAAACACCCCCAAAACTACCCTTTGTCTTCTATAAATGCAAGAAAAATGCAGTTTTTTGCATTCGACGCTAAAAATGGGAAAACACCCCCTAACGATTCATGCTAGAAAGATGAGGATCTGTTCATTTGGTGAGGAATTTCTTCAAACTTATTCGATAAACGTAAATTTTTTCATCGTCACTCCCTTGAAAATGGAAAAGACCCCCCCCAAAAACCACCCATTTTTTACTTAACATGCTAGAGAGATGCGGGTTTTTGCCTTTGGCACGAAACTGCGTAAAGCCGACGATAAAAATCGGGAACTTTCCCGGAAATTCTGATAAACACTCCCCAAAATTACATTTTTGAGTTCTATACATGCTAGAAAGAAGGGATTTTCCCCAATTGACCCGAAATGAAGTCAAATTAATAGAATACTTTAAAAAATTTTATTATCTTTACCGCACTACACCCTCCCACCCCGAAAATAGGAAGAACACCCCTAATACCGTCCGTATTCACTTCTATTCATGTTAGAAAGATCGAAGTTTTTTCATTCGACGTATAACAGGTTCAAAACAATACAATTATTTGATGAAAGTATATTGTTCCATCACAACCTTCGCAATTGGAAAAAACATGCTGGAATGATGCGGTTTTTTGCATTCGACGCTTATAAGCTACAAATTAAGAAAGTTAACAGAAAAACTAAAAAGTTTTCATCACTACCCCCTAAAAAATGGACAAACAACCCCCTAAGCTACTCTTTCAACTTCTATTCATGGTAGAAAGATGGGATTTTCACCAATCGACCCGAAGTAAAGTCAAATTAACAGATTACTTTAATCAATTTTATAACCTACAGTGCAAACTCCCGAAAATGGGAAAAATACCCCGTTTCTTCTATAAATTCTAGAAAGATGCGGTTTTTTGCTTTCGACGCTAAATCGGTACAAATTAAGATTTTTTAAAATTTTTCATCACACCCCCTAAAAAATGGGAAAAGAACCGCTTAAGATACTCTTTTAGCTTCTATTCATGGTAGAAAGATGGGTTGTTTTGCATTTGGTGGATTATTTCTTCAAACTAATGACGTTATTCGAGAAACTTTAATTTTGTCATCGCCACCACCTTTAAAATGGAAAAAACGCCCCAAAAATCACCGATTTACTACTTTACATTCAACGCAGAATGACTGCAAATTAATCGGTTAGTTCGAAAAATCTAATTTTTTTCATCGCTGCCCCTATAAAATGGCAATGTGAGACGTCTCTATGCGCAGCCCCTCCCCCCCAACCCCATCATAAACTCACTTCCCCAAAAAAATTAGACCCCCAAAAACCCGCTTAGTTCCCTCCATTAAAATTCCGCTTCCAAAAAAATCCCGAAAGTTCTCAGCGATACATGTGCCATTAAAAATTTTACTCAGGGTCAAAACTCACGAAATAAGGTTTTCGCGAAAATCTCGTTAACGTTCACTTTTATCGAAAAATAGTTGTATTAAATTTGTAGCTTGGAAAATTACCTGCAAAAAATGACATTTTTTTCTTGTAAGACTAACGGTTCTCGAGAAAATGTTTTAAAAGTCGAACCCAATGGTATGAAGTGTCATACGAGTATGCCTGTTAAAAACTTTGTAAATAATTTATAATTGAGTAATGTAATATTTCTCTCCTTCTAGAGCTGATTTTCTTAAAACGCTATAACACTTATAGCATATTTAATTGTTTATTAATAATTTATAGCCTAAATATCAATTTTCATGTTTCTAATTTTTAAATACTGAACTTGGGAACACTTCTTTTATGATGTATAACTGAAATAGAAATTTGCATGTCTCTAACTTCAAAAAAACCGAAAATTTGAAACCATTTTTATACTATTAAGGGTTGATTTTCGAAAAACGATGAAACGGGTATGTCTTTTTTATTTTAGGTGACCCGCACAGGCTGCGCACTGAAATTATTTCCAAACTATATTGGTTGCATAAAAAATTATGCATACAAAAGTTATTTGTTTATATTAGATAAATATTTTTTATATTCGAAGATTTTCTCTATCTCCATCGATTTTAAGTTAGATTTTCACCACACCAAGCGGCTACGGATTTAGTAGCTGCAACTCGGGCACGGATGCATAAAACAACAACATTTTATCAACAACGGCACTCGGAAATATTGTAGATGCCTATTAGTGAAATAATTTTTAGAATCTGTTCTGCAGTTCCAGAATATGAAGTTCTCACTGCATACTTCAATTGATCATGATTTTTGTATTGTTAGAGTTTAGGGAAAGTTTGTTTTTATCACAGTATGCTTTAAGATAATTTAGATTGTTTTGTATGTCATCAGGTGAAACGGCCACCAAATTAGCAACAAGTAACATATCCAGCGACAATATAAGAGTAATTTTAGCAAGAAAAATTGTCATAAAATTTATTTTATTTTTGTTAAATTTTTTTTAAAATTTTATTTTGTGTATTTATTTTTATTTTCTATTTTTTTTTTAATTGTCAAAGAGTAAATTACGACTAGCGAATTTATACTGAGGATGATAATACAAAACCTGATCTAGTTATTGGAACGAATTTGATATTTTATTTCAAAAACCAAGAGTTTTCATGAATTATCATTTGATAATCTAATATTTGAGTAGACGAGTATCATTTACTATGGATCCCTAATCTGTGGAAATCCATGTTAAATAAAAAATTTCAATTTTATATGTATTCAAAAGTATCATTTACTTAAAATATTTTATAAATCTAAAAAACTGTGTATACGTGAGAAGGTCACGTGACAATGCAATATATCTAATATCGTTCTATATAGATGAAATTCGATCATATTCGCTAAAATAGAAATTTGGTGGAAGTGTTGATAAAAATTTTAAGTAGTGGAAGCGGTGGGAAATTAAATTGAAGTTTTTAGTCTTAAAATAAACAAATAATAAAAAACACCATTTAAAACAACCTTTTCATAAACAATAACGGTAATTTAAAAACAATAAATTAATCCAATGTAAAATGCTTGGTTTACAAAAGTTCAAAAGTAAGTGATATAATAATATCATAAATTAAAATTGATCTCATTCTTTAAGATAAGTATAAATATCCTAAGCAGATGAAATGCCACATAATAAAGAAAGGAAATTAATAAAGAAGTTTTTTTTTGTTATTGTACTCCCAACAATGATTTTTCTTTTTCAATAATTCTCATTTTGAGGAATACCGCAAGTATTGAATTATGTCGATGACATTGTATGTAACTTTTTTTTAAAAATTCGTATTAATATTTTGTAAGATAGTTTTTCATAATGATGCATTATGAATAATTATAATATTTTCAAATGATAAAGTTATCCACTAGGTATAAAAAACTTTATCAATATTTTTGTAACTCTTTCAATAAATAATACTCTTTTAATCAATAGGAATTCTTTTTTGTGGATGTGTATATTGAATGTGAAGAATTAATATAATGCCGTTTGTAAAATGAAATATATGAAAACTATTACGAAAATATAAGTTTTTTTCTATGTAATTTCCATAGTTTATAATTAATTTGTTCTATTGTTTAAGGTTAGTTCAAGTTTTCATTTGCTCAATAATACAAAGATTTCGCTATGTAAGTAAAAATTTCTCAAACTTTTAATGAGTTTTACGAAGTATATTGAGTGTAACATAATGCCACAGGAACAAGTGACAATCGATTTCATGTGATGATAATCAACTTGGTTTTCCATTTCATCTGAAACTTGAGGAGAGATTATTTTCTACAAAACGTACTTATTCGTTTCAATGAAAACAAATGAAAGTGTATATTATGACTTTATATTACACTCTGAATAATAAATAGGTGTAAACAATGTATGCCAATCGAATTCTATAGCTATTCCACAAACAAATCTGTGTTTTTGAATTTCATAAACAATTATAACATTTAATATAAATATAAATATAAATAGATTGTCGCGGTATCTTGTCTGTCTTTAACTTCTAAAGGAGTACTGTAAAAGCTAAAACAGATTTCGATAGTCGACACACACAAAAATACACAAAATATTAATAAAAGTTTGCTAAATTTATTCCAATCGGAACAACACGCACTTGATTTAAGAAAGACAAAAATGAAGACAAAAGTTTTGTGATTCTACTCAAACCTGAATTTATTCGATTTAAAAAAAATAAAATTAAAAAAAAATTTAATTCAATTTAACTCCACAATTATGAGTCTATTTCTCTTTATACTACAGATTGATACACAATACATCACTTTTCGATTTTTACTTTAAGAATCCAATTTATAACTCATGCTTATTAATCCAATGTCAATTTTTAAATAATTTCTTAATTGATCAAATCTTTCACTGATTTTAGGAACTCTGTAGAAACTTGAGAACGATTCGTTTTTTGTCATTAATGGTCGCAGGATAATAGATAAATGATATTAAAACTTTTTTTGTTAACTGGGATGTGAACCAAGTAGAATATGGATATGCTACCCTCTGAATACCCACTTAGCGCGCTCGGCTATACCATTCATATCTACCGGGCATGAATCGGGTAATTCCAAACTTACATATATAGTATAACATAAGACTATAGTATAACAGAACATGATAGAAATAAATTATATTTGATTAAAAACACAATCCTTTTGAATGAAAAAAAATTAAATTAAGATTTAATTTTTTTCTCGAATTCGAATTATAATTTTCTGTATAAAAAAAAATTCTTTAAGGAGAAACATAATTTTATTTTGCAACTTTTGTACTTAGAATTACGTGTCGAGGTCCAAAAAATTATTTCAATAGACCTCAACACATATTTTCTATTTTTCTTTTGTTTTTGATCGGCCAATTTTTTCTGATTAAGAACTAATCCGGCTATGCTTGTGAAGGTTTTCTGCAGTTTTCCTTCAGAACTCCAGATGAATATCGGCATAGTTCCTATCAAGGTCAGCTGCGGCCGCACACCTATCAATTCCTTGTCTGCATACGAATGCCTGATCCTTCACTCACATCATAATGGTGTGGTTGGCCTCTGTTATAGACCGTCGTGTCTCAAAAATAGGATAAACCCCATTATTATTATTATTATTTTTAGCACAACAAAATCTCCCCGTTTAAATCCCAACACATATTTTCTATTTTTCTATTGTTTTTGGTCGGCCAATTTTTCCTAATTAAGAACTAATTTCAGAATTGTATTAGTACAGTAAACAAGCCCAGAACTGTACGTACGCATTCTTCAATATCTGTTCTTCTTCAGCGGCGTCTGTTGATGATTGCAGGTCGTCTGGTCCGCACTTGGTACATTCCGTCGTCTTCCAACATCTCCATGCATCTGACCGACCCCCTAATCGATCCGGAAGTAGTTGGCCGAACTCCTTGTTTCCGACAATCAATCTTCCCAGATTCCCATTGATGGCGGAAGATTCCCTCCATGTATTTTCGTGGGAGGCACTGTATCCAGTACATCGACACCAGCTGGTAAACTTCTCAGCAACCTGTAAGGGCCTTTCCACTTCGTTGCCAATTCAGCATGGACACATTCCCACCTTACAGATCTCTCGCAAATCTTTTTCCACTGACTTTATCCAGTTGGTCCTGGGCCTACCTCTCTTTTTTTTTCCGGTATTTCCTCTGATCAGCACTTGTCTCGCCACTCTGTCTAAGGGGAATCAAAATACATGACCCAACCAGCTCAATCTCTGTGATTTTATCACGTTTGTTATGCAGGGTTCTTTATATAGTTCGTAGAGTTCATGGTTTGATCTTCTTTCCCAGAAATCTCCTACTTGCCGGCCTCCAAATAGTGATATTAAAACTTTTCTCCCCCATATTTTTAGTGTATGATCTTCCTTTTGGTTCAGCTTCCATAACTAGCTACCATACATTACTGTTGGGCGTATTATTGTTTTGTATACTCTAATCTTTGTGTTCGTTGAATTGATCTTTGAGTTAAAAGATTGCCTCAGTGCTCCAACGCTTCTTGAACCTTTAGCCATTCTTTCTCGAATTTCTGACGATTCCCACTGAAAACATCAGAGGTAAAAAATAGTGTCAGCTCTTCGGATGCTTCAGTAAAACCTCCAACACAGTAAGACTGTCAAAATGTGCTGAAAAAGGGAAATTCCATAGCTCTGGTCCAGGAACTTTGGGCCGTGATCCATAAAATTCATGGACTAGGAGATGCCGGAGGATAAATGATTTTACGATAAAGCCCCAGAGAGACCCATAACTTGCATTTATGAAAAAACAAAACGCATCAATGTCTTGCAGCTGTTCGAGTTTTGTCAGAGAGATCTTACAGCAGTAAAAGTAAAATACAACATGGGGAACGAAACAACCAACAGAGATGAATGACCTGATCTAGTATTGTGAGGCTGAAACCACCAACTGATCATGGGATGCAATGCAAACGCTCATTACACTGCATGGGGGAAGTACTAACACAAATACAAGAGGTGAGTATCTCTTTGATTACATTATAGCGAACAACTTAGATACAGTTAATCAAGGCACCAAGTCTGCTTTTATTAACAAAGTTCGGAAGGAAGTCATTGATGTAACACTGAGTACTTATGAAATCAGTGGAAAGATCAAGAAATAGCAAGTATCCGATGAACCATCTGCATTGGATCACAGATAAATCTATTACTATGTGGAGGTGAGAACGGACTAATGTTATATTCACTATCAGGATCCGAAAAGAACACATTGGGATGAATTTAATTCGATACTAAAGTTCAAACTCTCCACAATCCCAAATAAAGTTAAGACAGTATTGGATATTGAGCTTACTGCAACTGAATAGCATGCAATAATTAACTCCTTCCAAGAAAACTGCCCGGGGGTCTCAAAAGACATCAGCAAGACATCTTCTTAATGGAATGAAGGACTAAGGAATCAAAGGCAAAAGGTTTGCCAGGTTTTTAACAGAGCAAGAAGGATAGGGAACTGGGATAACTAACTACCATGAAACCCTTACTGAATACAAAAGGTCTGAATACAAAGCGAAAATGAACTCAAGGAGGAAAATCGGGGTCACTACGTATACCCGATGGTGATTGTACAAGGCCTGCGAAGGATACACTCGAAACACTGATCCGGACTCATTTTCCGGATTCGTTGGTGATAAACTGGAAAAATACTTCTCAAGAGCAGTTGAATCAAGACTTCCTACCAAGCGAAAACTAGAGAAGAAGAACGGCAATTGCCATTAAACGCTCAAAGATCGAATGGGCCTTAAACTCGTTCGACCCCTATAAAGCACTGGGATCAGATGGGATATACCCAGTGCTTTTACAAAAAGGAGCAGAGCATCTTTTAACTCTGCTCGGTCATATATTCAGGGCAAGCCTAGCTGCAGGTTATATCCCAACAGTATGGAAACCAGTAAGAGTAACCTTCTTGCCAAAACTGAGGAGACTGACTCGTTGCTACTGAAAACAATGGAAAGACTAATAAGACATTGTCGAGAAATCCCCTTCATGCCCACCAGCACGCGTATCAGGTGGGAAAATCCTCTGAATCAGCCCTCCACAACCTAATATACAGGATTGAGGAGGGATTCGCAAGGAAACAAACCATCTTGTGCGTTTTTCTTGACATAAATTGGGCATTTGACATTGCCTCTTACAGTTCCATGGTTGATTATGCAAGTCGGCATGGAGTAGAAGAAACCTTTTGCGGGAGGATAAACACTATACTGATAGGTAGAAGACTATAAACATCCCGTTCTGTATAGTTTGCCACTGTGAGAGCGACAAAGTAAACAGCTTACTGACGAACCTCAACCAAAAAAGATACTACACACAGGGATATACTGACGACATTGTCATTGCAATCCAAGGACCCTGTGAAGGCGCAATCTATGAGCTTATGCAAAACGCTGTAAGATTCGCACAGGAATGGTGTATCAACCAGAGATTGTAAATAAACCCTGGTAAGACCCCACTAGTTCCATTCACGCGGAAAAGGAAGGTGGATAACATAAAACAACCCATATTCTTTGGTGAAAGATTACAGATCATATGGGAAGTCAAGTTCTTTGGAATAATGTTGGACTCTTAACTAACATGGAACCCTCATCTGAAATACATAACAAATAAGAGCAAATCTTCTCTCATGCTTTACAAGAGAGCATGTGGAAAAGTCTGGGGTCCTTCAAGCAGATGTCTATGCCATACTGGCTTGCGTCTGGGAGAACCTATGTGGAAGATCATTAACCAGAACGATGGATATATTGTCTTGGACAGCCAAGCTGCTCTAAATGCCTTGTCTAAAACAGAGGTTGCCAAGGATTGACTGGAGGAACTGGAAAAACGAAGCAATGTTAAATTGATCTGGATATCGGTTCACAGTGGTTTCGAAGGAAACGAAACAGCAGATGCCTTAGCAAAGAAAGGAGTTGGAATGCCCTTTATAGGCCTAGAGCCTATTTTAGAAATTCTAGGACTGTATGTAATCAGGTGATCAACGAGTGGTCAAATTCTTAACACCGTGATCACTGGGAAAAAGTACCACGACAAGAGCTAGGGCAAATTCTGCTTCAGAGTGCAACCAAGAGGCTACCTCTCGATGCGCAACTGTCGAGGGTTACCGCATTCGTTACCGGGTATTATCCCGGAAGAATCTGCACACAATGGGACTTAAAAATGGGTCCATTGTATACATATTGTGTGGCGAGGAAGAAGAAACATCCAGCCACATTATCTTTGACTGCGAACCTCTAAGTAACAGCAGATACAGAATATGCATCTCACCCCAAATATACGAACCTTCAAGAAAACCTAACTAGCAAGCTCCTGGATATTGCCAACATATGGGAGAAGCGAATCTTGTCGGACTGAAGTAGCAGGGGGTGCAAAATGGACCAGGAGTGCATTAAATTTTAGACCCCAAGAAGTATCTATCTATCTATATCTTCGTAGTTCTTCGCGAAGCTTCTTTACCAACCACATAAGTCCAAAAATTGTCGTAGATGTCTTCGTGTTTTTGGTACAGGATGATTAGTGATAGATTTGTTTTTATCATCCTTTCTGTCGATGCCTTCACTCAAAATGTGTCCCAAGTATTTTACTCTGTTGCCTTACTGCTTGCCTTACTAGTTAACCAATGTTGCTCTAGTCTTTCAAGTAGAAGGTCCAGGTGGTGTAATTGTTCCTTGACCGATCGCATTGAGAGAAGTCTATAATGGATAAAATTTTAAAAAATATTGTATTGCTTGGTCTGGGATACGAATCAAGTATAATAAAGATGTACTACCCTCTGACTAACCACTTAGCGTGGTATACGTGTACATTTATATAAGTGAAATTTCGTTTTAATTAATAATCATAATTCATAAAAATATACTTCAACAATTGTACGAAAATGATTAACATAATCTAACTTCGACCAGAAAATTGTAAGGAGATTATAACAACCATATAAATGGTAGCTCAGTTAGGATTGTTTATACCACATATAAATGGCTGACGCAACTGTAATGGTTCTGACAACCTTATCTAAAAAATCATCTAGTAGATTAGAATGAACACTATTGGAAACTCTATCACTTGCATATGCTTCTCTGGTGGGTAAATTATAAACTAGAGGTAGTCTATGTTTCTTACGTACCCCTCGTGACATACCCTTTGGCCGATAAGTTTCGTGATCGCACTCTGGTGAACACCTTAGTAACTAAAGCTACTAGGTTGAAATATAAAGCACCGCTCCCAGGCATAGATCTCAATAAACAGCTACCAACTAACAATATCATTGTAATTAATAATCTTTAATGCTAATTATTTATTGTAGCTGATGACTTTAAATGAATCAATTTGTTAGGGAATAAAAAAAAAATAGAAAAATTAAAATTATTTCAATATTAATAAAAACTAGAAAACTAAATTCAATATTAATAAAAATACAAATCGTTATACTAGACAGTAGCACAGTTATGATCCTCATGTTGCAACATTATTTCGATGATATTCAACACTCACGTCTGTGTGCGTATTTTGTGAGTATACTGACGTGAGTAACCGTTTAAACGCCGACACATTTGCATATTTGCATACATTTAAAGTTATTTTAATTTATTTTATGATCTGACTTTTGAAGTTGAATGCACAATCCAATTTTATTACCTTTAATTTTTTAAATCAATTCTAATAGGTGGAATCTATATGTAGTAGAATTATTGTTTAAAGTTATTCAATCTTCAAAAAAACTATTGGAGAAATTGTCTTGATGAAGCTGAAGCGGCAGGTAGGTGTTTATAAATATAAACGTTAGCTAAGAAAGGATTTAAAAAAATTCAAATTTCAAAGGGGAAATGCGGGAGGCTGAACTAGTATATCTATATCTATATCTATATATTGTTTGATATAGTGATTGATTAAGCTGATCGTTATGAAAAGCTAAAGTATCCAGGCATAAGTTGATCCTGGTGATAAAATGATTCGAAATTAAATAACGAAACAGATTTTACAAAAAACAATGAGGTTCAAAATAAATGAATATTCAAATGTTCAAACACAAAAAACTATATTTGTTTTAAATAATGTTCACAGCAAAAAGTAAAATAAAATTTTTCAGTTTTAGATGATTAAACAACGTTTGTATAACGCTATAATTCGATAATTCGATATTTCTTACTACTGGAGTCGATCTACAATCTTCTTGGTATAGAGTTATTTTTTTTTGTAATGACAAAGGTTGCATTCATTGGTTCTGCCATTATAGAATAGAGTGAGTTTTAGTGGGACTCAAAAACAAATGGATGAAAAAAGTAATCTATCTGACTTGAGTCAGATTCGAATGCCGGTCCTCTTGTATGGAAGTCCGACGCCCAGCCACTCATTCATAACAGTTGTTGTCGGACATCTAATTCTCGAATTAGAACATATTGTCTCAAATATACTTCCCCACATTCCACCAAATGTTGGAGGAATAATAAATATTCTATAGAATGATGCTTTTGCGGATCTCTCTTTAGGTACTGGCAGCGTTTGAGTCAGAAATGGGAAGCAAACACAATTTAACAGTACGACGGTTCAGAACTGTAGTCGCGGTTTTGACTGTCACTACTCTAGTGAGCTTGTCCGATCCGGGGTGCAGTTTGATGACTTTAGCCAATGGCCATTTTGATGCCGGATCTCGTTCATCAACAATTACATAAAACTGTAATTCCCAGTAATTCCAATCTTGTAAATCCAGAACAGTTACACAATCAATTGCGAGAGTTCGAACGACAGTGCAAAGATTTGTCATCACCTTTAACTCCACTGTTCCTGGAATCTCTTAAATCATCCATAATAGAGCTTGTTAAATTGTGTTTGCTTCCCATTCTTGACTCAAACGCTGCCAGTAACTAAAGAGAGATCCGCAAAAGCATCATTCCATAGAATATTTATTATTATAATAAATATTCTATAGAATGATGCTATTGTTTAATTGTGTTTGCTTCCCATTTCCGACTCAAACGCTGCCAGTAACTAAAGAGAGATCCGCAAAAGCATCATTCTATAGAATATTTATTATAATAATCGGCTCAGGGAAAGTCGTTAAGAGTTCGACAATGAGAAAATAACCAGGTGTTAACACTGCGAGATCGTCTGGATCATCAGTAAGCTGACAAAGAGGCCTTATATACAACACCGCTTCAATTTGTGTCAGAACTGTAGTGAATTCTTCATATGTAAGGAGAGTATTACCAAAGACCCTCTTCAAATAATGTTTGACGGATAAAACTCCAGCCTCCCATCCACCACCAAAGTGTGGAACAGAAGGTGGATTAAAATGCTTTTGAGCTCCGTCGTTTGCAAGTAAAGCACGAAGGTTTTTGAGCAACATGGATGATTTCGTAAATAGTTGTTTAAGGTCAGCAACAGCACCAACTAGATTAAATCCACAATCACTTGTGAGTGCAGCACAGATTCCACGAAGTCCAGTGACGCATTTGTACGCAGCGATAATGCCACTTGTAGAATAATCCGTAACTAAGTCTAAATGAATTGCAGACGTAGAAGTGCAGATAAACACAACAACGTAACCTTTGTACGTTTTGGACTCACGCCCATGCCATGTTTTAATGATAAATGATCCCGCATAGCCAACCCCGAGTAAAAGAAAGGACGTGATGGAGTCGTCCAAGCGGGTGGCAGTTGTTCTATGGATTTTTAAGCACGTTTAGAACGTTTCCGTGCACAGATCTCACACTTTAAAATTACTTTTCGAACTGTCAAGCGTCCTCCAAGTATCTAAAATCGTTGTTAAACTGGGTTTATTTCGGGTGATTAAAAGAGACAGAGTTGAAACTTTCGAGAGAATATAGAGATGCTTTGAGTCAAATGAGTGTCAGAGTGTCAAATGCAGCTTGTTCAAGACGTCCACCAACTCGAATCAGGCCGTTCATCAATCTTGATCGATGAACGGAGTAAGATAATGCAAAAAACTTGTGTTGAGCTAGTGACTGGTTGTTTCTTTTGCAGAAGCTTCAAATCGTTGGAAAATGAAATACCTTGGCTGATTCGAACCCAGAGCAAGAGAGACGTTTGAAGATTCTGGGTACTTAAGTCAACTGGTGAATCGTCAACCTTGAATCGTCGGGTATGCTTGATGAATTTCAATACCAAGATGTGATACGGATAAGTCCATTTAGATCAGAATATCGATGCAACAATTCCGGTTCTAAGTCCACTTGTGAGGAATGACTCACCTTCGCAGCTCTATCTTCTGAAGTTGCAGTAGATGATGGTGGGAAAATACAATTAGGCCATTGGTTGTACATCAGAGAAAGCCAATCTAGACCTCTCCACCATCAGTGATGTTTATTGAAATTATTAGATGAGAATCCACGGGACGCACAGTCTGCTGGATTCCGTTTTACAGCAATGAATCTCCAACGAGCAGACGGTTGATTTTCTTGGATGAAGGTCCGATTTCGAACAAAATATTTCTATTTAGTTGGATGAGAAGTGAGTGCAACTGATGAATCAGTCCAAAGCCATAGTGGTGCTGTTTCTAATTCCATGGTTTTGCAGACATATTCTACGAGTCGAGAGAGCATAGATGCTGTAGTGAGCTCCAAACGTGAAATTTTCACCATTTTTAAAGGTGTTACTTCTTCTTTTGCACACACAATATTAACGTGAATTGCAGAAGAGGTTTCCACTCTGAGATAAACAACAGCACTTAGTGCAAACTGCGAAGCGTCAGAAAACTCATGAAGCTCTATTATGGACGATTTAAGAGATTCCATGAACAGTGGAGTTAAAGTTAATGACAAATCTTTGCACTGTCGTTTGAACTCTCGCAATTAATTGTGTAACTGTTCTGGAAGGATCCCATCCCAATTTATGTTTACCAACCAAAGATGCTGCATTAAAATTGATCCTGAACCAGTCCGCATTGATCCTTTGAACACAACTTGTAGTTTGGTGGTAGAACTAGTCGAACGTAGCACACCATGATGAGGTAGATAAAAAACTGACTTTGGCAACACTGTGTTAGAGGATATATGTGACATATGGTTGAGTGATTCATAATTAACGAGTGAAGTCATTATATAGGCGGTGAAACTCATCGTCAGATTTCAATCGACGTTAAAGAGAGTGAAGCATTTTTGTTGCAGGACCTCAAGATTCTCCTAGTGTATCTGGTGATGCTTTCAATGGCAGTCGTACTACGTATCGACCAGAGTCCAATCCTGATAAAATCGAACCAAATATGGTGATGGAGCGATTGGACAGAGTGATGGCTCCTTGATTACATCGGAAAGGATAATGTTTCCGTAAATCTCGGTACCCAGAATCAAATCAATCGAACTAGGTGTCATAAAAGATGGGTCTTCGTGTTTCAGTTCCGATATGTGCGGCCAGTTTGATGGCTGTCTAGATGGTAGAGTTGAGGTGAGTTTGGGAAGAATATAAACGTTTATCAGTAAGGTAACATTGGATTCGAAGACCGGACTTGGATTGATAGAGACCATTCCATGAGCGGTTGATGATTGAGTGGGCCCGACTCCGATTAGAGAGATTGAGGTTGACGATCGTCTAAGACGAAGGTTCTGAACTAAGCGTTCACTGATAAACGAAATTTCGAATCCTTGATCAATGAGAGCTTTAGCGATGACAAAGTTACCATCAGAATCCGCGATTTTGACTTGTACAGTTGGAAGCACCACAGTTGATTGTGTAGGATCGTATGTTGATGATACATGCTTAATTATCCTAATAAAGAATGTGGGCGAATTAGCTTCCTTGGGGCTCGATTACGCGTTGGCTGTGGTATTGGTTCTTGGAAATGCATGTGATGATTGTGATGAGTCATTGTATGACGATGTCGACTGGATAAAAGACAGACTTTAGTAACCGACAGTCTCTTAGAAGATGAGGACCCTGGACATTAAAGCACAGCCGTTTGAATAATAGAAACTAACGTCGTTGTTCTGGAAATTTATGACTAAAAACTTTGCAAGTCGTGAGGTAATGGTCTGAGTTACAGGGCGGCAACACGGATTCTTGCGTTTACAGAATGGCTAGTTGGTTTTGCATGGGACGATGATGCTGATGTCGTAGGTTCGCGACCTTTGATTGATTCCAAAGTCCGTGCGCGACCCTCAATAAAGCGTTCAAGATCTTCAAGTAACGAGGGAGACATTGAAGCGCCTTCATGTATTTCCCATGCTTCATGTATGTCAGAATCTAGTCGATTGACTATGATGAGGATGAAGTGCCGTATCCTTTACATGATGTTGGCGACCATTTGTTTTCATTGATGTTCATCCATAGCTGCTTTCTTCATTTGAGAAAAAGTTTCGAGGCGACTTTTTTATATTTGCGACCAAGGTTATTCTTTTTCTGCCTATTGACACCCAACCTTCCTTTTTGCCATAAAGAAGACGCTTGTAGCGTAGCGTTGCGTATAATTATGGTTTCGAAAATATGACCGAAGTATTCAACACTACGTTTTTTAATGATGTTGATTAACTGCCGTTGATAACTTACGTGAAAGAACATTTTCTCATTTGTTAAACGGTCGGTCCATTTCACTTTCAACATTCTCCGAATACACCACGCTTGGAAAGCTAATAGCTTTTTTATATTTGAACTTTTCAAAACCCACGTCTCGCACGAATACAGAAGAGAAGACCACACATATGTTTGTTATATCTTAAACCGGTTTTTAAAATTCAATTTACGACTCGATAGAATTTTATTTAATTTTTGAAAATTGCATTTATCTATAGCGATGCGTTTATTAATTTCAATTTGCTGATCATTATTAGTTGTATATGTTTTATCCAAATAAGTAACTATATTCACTTGTTTTACCGTATGATTTTCGCATGTTATATTTATAAAAGGTCGTACTGCCGCTTTACTGAATAACATGCAGACAGTTTTTCATGGATTTACTTTTAAACAAAACAATTGCACGCAGAGATGGTGTTATCAAGTAGGTGCTGCAGGCTTTTTCACTCGAAGCTATTAGTATTGTATCATCAGCATACTTAAGACAGTTAATTACTTCTCCGTTAATTTTTAAACCAACGTCCAAATCGTCTAAGGTTTCTTTTATTATATTTTCTGCGTAGATATTGAATAATAGTGTAAGTACCCATCCCTGCCTAACTGCTTTTTGTACATTTATTTCATGCGTAGTCCCATAATTAGTAGCCACTTTGACAGACTCATTTCAATAGTTTTTTTTTATGTTTAGTAATTTTTTATCAATATCTAACTTTTCAAGAATATTAAAAAGCTTATTATGAAGCACATTATCGAATGCCTTTTCATAGTCAATGAAGCAAGTATACATTCTTATGTTGTTTTCAATGCACCTTTCTACCATTGTGTTGAAACAGAAGAGAGCCTCTCTCGTCCCAGTTCCTTCTCGGAAGCCCATTTGAGTTTCGTGAATTTGAGTTAATATAGGATTTTCTATTCGCTTCAAAACTATTCTCTGTTTGCAGTAACCTTTTTTGGCAATAAAATTAGTGTGGCTTTGCAAATATATTGGGTAATCTTTCGGTTTCATAAAATTCATTAATTAGATTACAAGGTCTCTTAACACTCTTTTTATCAAGATTTTTCAAATACTCCGCAAAATTTTTATCTTCACCACTTGCCTTTTGCTTTGAAATTTGCTGTATAGCTCTCTCAACTTCTGCCATTAGAATACAATTGTTTTGAGCAATTCCTTCTGTTAATATGACGTCTTCACGATTTGTATCGCTGAAAAACTCTTTGGTGTATTCTTCCCATCTTTTTATGATTTGTGACTTTTCCACAAGCATAGTTCCGTTTTTCCCCTTTAAATTTTTTTTGCTTGGTTTTCTGGAAATCCCTCATATACTTTTGATTTTCTCATGCAATTTTCCACTTCATTGCATTTTTGTTCTAGCCATGTTTGTTTCACTGATTTAATTTTTGATTTGATTATTTCGTTTTTAATTTTATATTTCACATTATCATTCTTGAGTTCTCTTCGTTCCTTCATCAACAGAAGTATTTCGTCAGTCATCCATCCCTTTTCATATGGCTGTGCACTTTCTTGGAGTTTAATATCAGTTACTTGTTTAATTGTGTTTATAAATGCTTCGGTTCTTTTCTCTAGACTTTCTAATGTCATTCTTGTCTCGTTTTTTTGACAAACATTTCTTGCTAAAAGTCGTGCTTTATTTTCTTATCGTTCAGTTTTTCTAAGTCCAGTATGTTTTTATTTTTTGTTTGTTTCATAATTTTCAATTTCAGTTTCATATTTGCAACTAGTACAATGTGATCCGAGTTTATATCAGCTCCAGGGTACGTTTTGACGCTTTTAATTGCGTTTCCAAACCGTTCGTTTATTAAAATAAAATCTATCTGGTATCTAATGATGTTATTAGGTGTCTCTAGGGGCTTTCCATATATACAGCCTTCTTGGGTGTTGCTTAAACCAGGTATTGATCACGCATAAGTACTTACTTATAGTAAATTCGGGCAAAATAGCGCCTCTTGTATTTCTAGCTTCTAAACCATAAGAACCAATTGAAGGTTTCTTTTCTGTACTTCCAAGCTTGACATTGAAGTCTCCCATTATTATAGTACATTCATGAGTTTTAGTTAACGAGTAAATATTTTCATGATTATTATAGAAATTATTGCATTCTACGTCTGTACTATTAGAAGTATACCTGAATTATATTCGTACATATTGGCTGAGTGTTTGTTTGATCATAATGATTCTGTCGGAATCAAAATACTTTGTCTACAATTTTAGATTTTATCTTGTTTATCAAGAAACCAACACCGTTTTTATGGTCATTTCCACCAGAATATATCAGAATATTATTTGATTTCAATATTTCTTCTGTCCCCGTCCACCTAACTTCAGATATTCCCAATAAATCAAGTTTAAGGTTTTATATTTCTAATATTAAATTTTCAAGTTTGCCGGCCTGGTATAAACTTCGGACATTCCAAGTACCAATTTTAATATTATTTTCTTTGTAAACTATGCCTAACTTTAAATCACTTTTTGGTATTGTAACATTATTATATATATATATATATATATATATATATATATATATATATATATATATATATATATATATATATATATATAAATATATATATATATATATTGCAAGATGTAGATTCATTAGCTGTCTGTATTGCCATAGTCGTCCTGGGCAAAGTACAATGGTGGGTTGCCGTTACCTTCCATTGGATCTCACCCCCGTGATTCTGCTTTGATACTTACAACTTTTTTTCCTTTGACTGCGTTCGAAAAAAGATGTCATTTTTCCTCGACCTATTTCTCTTCTTGTATCTTCAAATTTCACAGCTATATTAGTATGGTCACGTTTTTCTCTTTTTTCTTCTTGGTCGCCATTATCACTTTCCTCACTTCTTTGTCTTTTTTCTCGTCTATCTGCACTTTCCAACTGTCCATTTGTATCAGCTTCTCCTTTTACCAAGTGTAAATCATCTTTTGAGTAGTATTTTCCATTGAAAAACAATTTATTTCCCCTAATGGTTGCATTTTTACCACTTTCTCTCAACTGAAGAAGAGTATTTCCCAGTTTCTTTTGCTCATTTCTTACTTCTTTCGATATATCTTCTTTAATTACAATATTTTTCAACATCCATTTGTTTGTTAAAATTTCCCGTTTTAGACGCCAAGTTTGCACCCGATTAATATTGGTCTAACAGTTTGACTTTTCTCCCCTAAACGAGTTATAAAATTCAAATCAGTGTTTGAGATGTCAATTCGGAGCTTTTTCTCAATGATATGTCTGCATTATTTTCAAGTTCAACCTTTCAGTCTCCGTTTTCTCCATGTCTAACACAACAACGTTATTTTTACGGTTTTGATTTTCTAATCTTTTGATTGTGTGTTCCTGGGAAGCAACCTTTGTTGCAATAGCTCATTTTCTTGCCTTATTTTATTAATTTCTTGCTGGTTGATTAAAATTAATTCTTTTATTTGACTACTCAGCTTTTTCTCTGAGTTTTCTATTTTTTTGTTCATTTCTATTATTTAAGACAAAACGAGATCTAGCTTTTCTTTCATAACTTTATTTTAAGAAACAAGCCGAGAACGATATAATTTAAAACAATTTCAAAGAAATTATGTTCATGAAATATTATTTATAATGTTAAGAAGATATTATTTATAATAAATAATGTTATAAGATATTATATTATTAATGTTAATAAGAAGAGAAAGATAAATTTATACAATATTTATTTATTCATTGATTTAATTTTTAATAATGATATCACAGAGAAGCCGGATCTGGTTTTTTTTCTTATTTATTCAAAATTTATAATAATTTATGTTTTATTTAACTTCATATGAAGCCTAATTCAGACTAAATTACTACCAGTAAAATGAATTATAAATAAAATTCGTAGTTTTCTAGTCCAAATTAATTTGTATCACTCGCTTAAATTAAAAAAAAAAAAAAAAACAACAATAAAAAAACTTCAATACAAAATGTCAACAAAAACAGGTTATAACTATGAATTTTTGTTTAAAGTTCTTTTTTTTAAGTTCACATATAAAACTTTATAAAATTTTTATTGGAGAATAATAAAAACAAATTTAAAAGATAGAATACAACTTTTTTCACATTAAAATCACCCAAATTTTTGAAAAAAATTATTCAAGAGTACCAAAATTAAATCAGTATCATATAGAAGCACATTGACTTTGGTGTAGACAATAATTTTATCCCATTTGGTGGCAGGTGATCCTACCGCTTTGAATGAACCAAGCGCTTCATTTACAGTTGATAAAAGATAGATAGTTCCACCCTTTTTCTGATTAACGAAGAAGTGGTTAACGAAGAAGTGGTGGAACTTGTCCATCATGCTATAGTGAAATTCTCACCAGTAATTTGAAAATTTTAAATGAGGTTTGCAGCTTCTCCAATGACAACACTACTTTTGAGATAATGAATTTTCATGACATTTGAAGGCCTTCAAATGTGGTGATTGATAATCACCATCAAATTCTGGAAGTTCCATTTTTGGAAGTATTGTACGAGAAGCAAATGATGCATCAACCCTAAAGGAATTAGTCAATGTCGTCCGAACTAACGGGTTAGCTACTGTGATTTGGGATAGCAGCTCTAGTATGGGATTTACTTTCCATATATGCTTCTTGAGTGATGGTGTGATATTGTTTCTTATATATGGAAAATCTTTGATAGACTTCGTTTTCGCTTCAGAAATTCGATCATAATCTTTGTCGAACTTTTCCCAATTCGACACCAACACTTCAAGTCTAGTTTGCATTCTTGATTTCGTAAGATTTGAAACGTCGATATATTTGAGACGGCCGATAGCGTTTTTAATAAGGTTTAAACGCGTTTCTTGTAGCGCGATATGTGATTACAAAGACGTCATTATAATGAGTGGTATTCGATATTTAAATTACGAGTAAAGATGAAGATAATGTAGAAAATCACCGCCAAGTGACGTTTCAAAGTTCTCAAAATAATGTTCACAACGATAGCAAAGTGTTTAAACTAAAATGCGGACAACTACTTTAAACACGTGTTCCGTTTTGAATAACGAAACAGATTCTATTATTAGGTTTATAATAAACAAACAAAACACAATGAAGTTCAAAATAAATGAATATTCAAATGTTCAAACACAATATAATTATTGTTTATTATGAAAATTAACAGTCAAAAAACATATATAGTTATTTTATCAAATATATAAAAAAACACAATTGTTTTAAACACACAAAAAATATATTCGATTTGAATAATGTTCACAGCAAAACGTAAAATAAGATGTAACACTTTTAAATGATCAAACAACGTTTGTATTATGCAACAGTTCGATAGATAAACTGATCAACAGTATAATACCGATAGATAATTACACGTGGTGATCACTTCACTTAATTTTTACTAATGGAGTCGATGTATAATCTTCTTGGTACAGAGTTTTTTTTGTAATGAGTAAGGTCACTTTCATTGGTACTTTCACTTTTATTAGGTTTATAATAAACAAACAAAACACAATGAAGTTCAAAATAAATGAATATTCAAATGTTCAAACACAATATAATTATTGTTTATTATGAAAATTAACAGTCAAAAAACATATATAGTTATTTTATCAAATATATACAAAAAACACAATTGTTTTAAACACACAAAAAATATATTCGATTTGAATAATGTTCACAGCAAAACGTAAAATAAGATGTAACACTTTTAAATGATCAAACAACGTTTGTATTATGCAACAGTTCGATAGATAAACTGATCAACAGTATAATACCGATAGATAATTACACGTGGTGATCACTTCACTTAATTTTTACTAATGGAGTCGATGTATAATCTTCTTGGTACAGAGTTTTTTTTGTAATGAGTAAGGTCACTTTCATTGGTTCTGCCATTTTAGCAAACAGTGAGAAAAATCGACGCGAGCACTAACAATTATTAGTGGGAATCAAAAACGAATAGATGAAAAAAGTTATCTGACCTGAGTTGGACTCTAATGCGGCTGCTCTTGTATGAAAGTCCAACCAACGCCCAACCATTCATCCGTAACAGCTGTTGATTCGGACATCTAATTCGCGTATCAGAACATATTGTCTCAAACATTATATATATATATATATATATATATATATATATATATATATATATATATATATATATATATATATATATATATATATATATATATATATATATATATATATATATATATATAATAATAATAATATTATAAATTGAGTACAAAGCACATAGAATGCGTCATTTAATGCGTATATTTAATCATTATTCAACAAATTCCCTTAAATTATAAAAATTTTGCTCTAGTAAAAATTTTTTCAAGTTTTTCTTAAAAATATGTGGGCTCGAATGTTTTATTTTCTTTGGAATTCTATTATAGATACGAATGCTCATGTTGAGAACTCCGCTATGTATATAATTTTTGGTGGTTTGCATACCCATCAGGTTTTGTTTATTACGTGTTGCAGTGGTCGAGGTGATGATTATCGTACAGATTCATGTTGTTTGCCACGAAAAGAGCATGCTCAAGGATGAACACATCTACGGCAGTCAGGACTCCTAATTTTCTGAAGATAGGCTTAGCATGCTCGTTCAGTTTAGAATTTGCTATCATTCTAACACTTCTCTTTAGAATTTTTAATATTTTGTCGATGGCTGTGGAATTTCCCAAGAACAATATTCCATATTTTATGTTAGAGTATATATATATATATATATATATATATATAATAATATTTTATTGATTCTTCTTGACAATGTCCATTGTATGGAACAAGTCATTTATAATTAAATTTTTCAAATATAAAAAAAATATAAAAAAATTTGATTGAATGGATCTAATGTCCAACTGCAGACATGGCTGACTTCATTTACAATCCAATCCCGATATTCATCTAAGAGCTCACGGGAAAACCATGAAAAAACTATGAACAAGGATGATTGATGATAGTTGTAGCATCTTCATTTTACTCTAAAATACATATTAAAAAGTTAAACAATAAAATAAATATTAAAAATAAACATAAAATTAATGTTGTCAAATATTATTTTTATAAATGAAAAGCCATTAAAATCAGCTTCAACCTCAGTAGGATTATTAAGTGAATGAAATGTAACTCCAGAACTTACTGAATATTTAGTACTAGTTTGTCAAAATGTAAAATAAATAAAGAAATAAATAAGTAATTTATGGACAAAAATATAAAATAAAGGTTTGTCGTAAAGAAAAAAATTGTTTCTACTCTATTTATATTGGCCTCCCGCAACAGGCAAAATATCGTTAAAGTTATAAAAACTATTTTGAGCCAAAAAACTTTAACTGTCGAAATTAAAACTTTAAATGTCAGAAAACTTCTTCCATGAACTTTCATTTCTTCCAAAATCGCAGGGCTGCAGTTAAATACATTGAAAATCTCCAAGGCTCTGATGCGTGTTCCATTTTCAATAATATATTTTTTTGTTAAAGGAACAGTAAAAAATTTATTGTTCCTTGTAAAATAGATCGTTTTTCTATATTTATGGGTTTCCAAAATTTTTGGGTTTCTGATAACAAATTTTAGCATTTCCAAAACATTTAGAGAATAAATTGTTAATAGATAATAATTGATCAGAAAAAATGTTTCTTTTGTATTTTAAATAATTTATCTATTCCTGAAGTTTATCCCCAAATTATTATGCCATAGGACATGATTGAATAGAAATTTGCATAATAAATTGCTAACAATGTTTTTATATCAACTTAATTGCGCATTATACGAAGTTGATAGCATATTTTATTTAATTTTGTCATAATATATTCGATTTGAAAGCTCCATTTTAATTTGGTCTCAAAATGTACTCCCAAAAATTTTATTTTCATTAAAGGATTAGGATTTTTAAATTTAATGTTTTGGGTTTTATCATGGTTATTTGTGAGCCGCTTTTCTGACACCAGTCACTGGTAAGCTTTATTAGGTGTTCTGTTTTTTTTTTCTAAAACATCGTTTTCTTTGTCTTGAATTATTATCTCATTTTCAGGTAAATCATTTATAAATATTAAAAATAGAAGTGGGCCAAGAATGGAACCTTGGGGCACTCCCTTTGATACATTAAGAATTGCCGATCTGTTGTCGGTACCCGTACGTTTGATGGCTGTAATTGACGCCTTGAATGTATACACGAATGAATCAGATCAATAAATTTGCCACGGACTCCATATGTTTCATGTTTTCTAATGAAAAGTGAGGTATCCACGCACTCAAACGCTTTCGATAAATAAAAAAATATACTGGTCACGTAATTTCCAACATCAATATATTTTAGAATCGTATCTGTTAATAAAAATATCACATGAGTCATGCTTTTGTTCTTGGTATAACCGAATAGATTTCTATATAAACTTTTACGGTCTGTAAAAAACTCTTTAGCCTATTCAATATTATCTTTCCAATATTTTGGAAAAAATGGGAAGGCACGCAATAGGCCTATAGTCACAAATCAACGCAGTTGAGTTCTTAGGAATTGGTGTTATTTTTGCCAGCTTCGCCCTTTCTGGAAATATTCCACTTTCAAACATACTCAGTCCGATATGCGTTGTGGACCCATAATAAAGTCAGTCACCTCCTTAATTATAGCATTAGTAATACCTAGGTAATCTGTTGTATGCTTACTTTTAATATTTTTTCATGATATCTCTGATTTCGATTTCAGTAACATCAGTAACATAAATAGATTTGATATTTTGGTTAAATGAAATGCTGGTAATTGACGGACTGACAATAATAATCCTTGGAATCCGCTATTACAATAATCCTTGGAAATACACAATTAAAGATGTCAATATTAGGACAATGTTACTAAATAAATAATAGTTTAAAAAAACTAAAAAAACACGCTTTTAAAGAAAATCCAACTAAAAAATAGAAAATAAAATTTAATAAATTTGGATTAAGAAAAGTGTAAATAAGAAACAAATGAATATTAATGGGAAAAAACGTGGGGTGCATAGTGTCAATAGTTATTCCATTAATATACATTTGTTTCTTATTTACACTTTTCTTAATCCAAATTTATTAAATTTTATTTTCTATTTTTTAGTTGGATTTTCTATAAAAGCGTGTTTTTTTAGTTTTATTAAACTATTATTTATTTTTAATTTTTTAGTTGAAGTTCGCGCACTAGCTCTATCTGTCTTACTCTCATGCAAAGGATGCGGAAAGAAATTGATGAATCCTGGCGAATCTAATCAGTATAATCGGATATTTTAATAGAATTATTGCATTGTCATCGGTCTTTGAAAGGTGTGCAAAATTTGAATTAAATCTGATCGTTCAAAGTAGGAGAAAATTGAGCCCAAAAGGGTCGGTTACATACATACATACACACATACATACATACATACATACATACATACATACATACATACATACATACATGCATACATACATACATACATACATACATACATACATACATACATACATATATACATACATACATACATGCATACAGGTGAAACTAATAAAAAGCGTATAAAAAGAAAATGTTCATATCGAAAACAAAAATTATAAACGCATTAGAAGTGATGATGGAGAAAAATATTCGAAACTTAATGATGAAATAAGACAAAATAAAGATTTAATGATGAAGAAAAATAAAAGAGCAGATGAAAATCAGCCACTTATTTCGACATTTCTTAGTCAAGGAGCCTATAGGAAAAACTCAGCCTGAAACATTTGTATGTGAGGCAAGGAATATAATAATGACGACTAAGGCTATGACAAGTAGCAATGATTTATTTTTATGGAACATCTAGGACATAAGGGGACCAACATAAAAAGAAATGGCAAATAACGACAGAAAACAATTTTGTAACCAATATGAACATAAAACGGCAAAAGAAAAATTTTTTGGGCATAATAAATTAGTTTATTGGAATGTTGAAGGGATTAATAGACATAAAAATAATAAACATATTCTGAACGATGTGATAAAGTATAAGTTAATAATACTAGTAGAAACATGGTGTGATAAGGATAATATGATAAATATAAACGGTTATGAAGTTTCTGTTAAAGACCCAAGCAAAAGTGGGGATATAGGTAGGAAATCTGGACGAATATTTTATAAAGATAATTTAAAAAATAATATAAAATTGATCGAAAATAGAAATCAAGTATGTTTATGGGTTGTATTAGAAGAAAGGCATAAAAAGTTCCTTATTTGCGCCGTATATCACCCGCCAAAATATTCGAAATATGCAAGGAGCGAATTTTTTAAAGCTTTAAAATCTGAAATCATTGCTATAGAAGATATCTATTTAGATATGCCTGCGATGTGATTGACCGCTATAGCAAAAAGGGTGACACAAAGGTCACACATAAAGTTTTAAATGAACTGAGGCAGAGATCTTAGACCCCAGTCTTGCAGCTTCCTGAGAATGCCATACCTCCAAGTCATATCATATACTTTCTCCAGGTCGAAGAAAACTCCCACAAAATGATAGCTCCGGAGAAAGTTGTCGTGAATGGCATTCTCAAGGCGAACAAGTTGATCCGTCGTCGAATGATATTGGCGGAAACCTGTCTGATATTTACTTATCAGATGATTGGTTTCCAACCACCAGACGAGACGTCTGTTCACCATTTTTTCCAATATCTTGCTGAAGCAGCATATCAAAGATATCGGATGGTGCTTGATGATGGCCATTCCCGCCATTGCTAAGGGTAAACGCTCTGCGGAAAAATATTCTTGTATAGATGCAGTAATCTGCACTTATCAGGATAAGGCAGACTCTGGATCATGGCATAATGTATTTTATCGGGGCCAGGTGATGCATCTGTTGACCCCTTTAGCGCCTTCAGTAGTTCTAGCATTGAAAAATCGTTGTTATACTGGAGGGATACATCTGAGAAAAAGTCAAGATCATCATGGTGTTCGTGATGCATCTTGATCCGCAGGAAATCCGGGTCATAATTTTGGGAACTGCAGACGTGCTCGAAATGGTCCGCTAAACACTCAGGGATTTCGGCACGCTGTGATATGACTCGGTCATCTAAATTGAGGAGGGCAGGCGCCGGGGATGAGGAAAATTTCCCCGAAATTACCTTCACCCGCCTACATACCTCCGATGATGGTGTGGAGGTATTGATGGCCAAAACATATTGACCATCAATATCTGCGTGGGGCGTCTTTCAGTTTGCCAAACACTATCTTTTTCTCTGCAAACGCTACTCTCACGACATCATTCCACCAGGGAACTTTTCTCTTAGGTAGAATGCCGGAAGGCTTACTTATAGCGTGTGTAGCTGCTTCAATGACTTTGGATATTTTGTACACATCCTCTTCTACGTCTCCCCCCAACGTGAGAATTTGAAAACATTCCATGAAAGTATCCCAGTTGGCACGATGAAGACGCCATCTCGGCGAAGTAGGATGTGGACACATCGGTGGGCTATGAGAAATTTTTATGTGTAGATGGTCACTCCCACAAAGATTAGGAAGTACTATCCATTCAAGTCGATGAGCCAGAGCCGGTGAGCATAGCATCAGATCAATTGCTGACATCTTACCAGAACTGGCGTTTTATCGTGTTTTCTCACCGGTATTTAAAAGAAACGTGTTTAACTTATCCAAAAAATTTTCGATGAGTCTCCCTCGTGCGTCTCTGTGCTCACAGCCCCATAATTAACTGTGAGCGTTAAAATCACCTAGCATCTGAAATGGTTGTGGAAGTTGCAAGGTTAAACGTGCCAGATCTTCGATATTCCCATCGAAGTCCGGCAGATAGATTGTGCATACTGTGAGTTCGAGCGATCCGTATATTCTAACAGCTATAGATTGTAGGGGGGTGTCAAGGCGAAGGTCCTGGTAAGATAGGCCTTGCCTTTTTAATATTGCGACACCTCCCCTTGATTTTATACCATTGCAATTCCTCAGTAATATATTTTCCATTTCTATTGGCTAGGATGGGTTGCCCCAGGAAGTTATGGGATCAGTTCCTGGGTTTCCCCTTTGGCCAGCCTCTTCTTTCTCTCCTGGTTGTCTCCTTGTCGGAGAAACTGAATACGTCTCCGACGTCACTTTGTAGGAGACGGCCACCCTTTTTTCACGATCCGGGAGGTTACTTGAGCGCATCTTGTGCGCTGGAGTGCCTCCCGGCGAATTTGAAGCCGGAGGCCTGGACGTCTTCGATGAGCTCAGCTCCGCGTGCAGAGCTGGGTCACCCCGTGATGTAGATGAAGGTGGAGTCTTTTCGCGATCCACCTCCATCCTTTTTTCTTCTGAGGTGGGCTTATTAGTTGCCACCTCCGTAACTCTTTCGTTAGTCTTTAGGGTCTCTCTCTTCCGTTTAATTGTAGTTTTGGAAGAGGCCTGGATGGGTCCCTCGTGCATCGTTTTGATAGTTTTAGTTGGCCTTACTGACGCTAAGCCATCGTTTTTTTAATGTTAAAACTCGCTGTTGATTTTCATCATCAGCGGAGCCAGCTCTTTTGCGAGCATGGAAGCGTCAGCTGAAGGGGCGGGAGTAAGTCTGACGCAGGCAAAGGGGACGGCAGATTGAGGGCGAGGACTGCAGCCCATCACCCTCCTGCTTGCCTCAGGATAAGTGAGCTTATCCAAAACTCGCACTTTCTGAATAGCCATCTCCTCCTTGCGTTTGGGGCACTTTCTCGAATATGCCGAGTGACTATCCACGCAATTAACACATGTAATTGGCCCATTGAACGGTCTTTCATCGTGCAATCGCTCCCCGCATACACAAAATTTAGGCTGGTCACATCTACCAGCCGTGTGTTCGTATGTTTGACACCGATAGCATCGCATCGGTGCTGGAATGTACGGACGCACGGGAATTTTCTTGTAAATGCAAGCATCTACTGTTGCTGGCAATTCAATTTTGTTAAAGGTAAGTTGGAGGAGAGATCAGTCTTTCAACTCACCATCTTGACTCCACTTAATCCTTTGTGCCTCAATAACTCCCTGGTCAGACATATTGTCAACTATATCTTCGATGGAGCAAATCATGAGGTCTCTACCAAAGATCACCCCCTGGAAATTATTTAATATTCCATGGGGTGATACTTCCACCTCATGATCTCCTAACATCTTTAGCTTAGCAACAACCCGTTATTAACTTTCTTAACGTCTTTAAGACATCCTACAGCCTCGTATAAACATTTAACAATTAAAAAGAGGCTCACTGACTTGAAGTCGCTAGAGTCACCTTTTTTTTTAATTAAACAATTCTTCATAACTCTCTGTTTTTGGGCACCTGGAATCATTGCCGGGTTCCCACGGAATTTCCTTTTATCTTTAGGGGGTTTGGTCCCCCCGACGTTTCGGTAATAACCGGGACTCCACCCGGGCCTCCTTTTACGGAAGGTGGCATTTCCGTTTGGTTGTGGGTTTTTTCTTGGTCCATAACCTAACTTTAAACCAGTCATCGTGTGCAAAGGGGCGGGCTGGAATAGCCGGGAACGGGTATACCCTCGGACTTTAATAGCCCTACCCCATTACTCTGGGGCCCGACCTCCACTTTACCAGTCCCGGAATACGCGGACGGACTGGTTCTTGCCCGAAGCAATGCAGATTCCGATCTCTGCATCCATTGTACACTATCCTACCTAGAACCGGCGTGGCTGGTGGCTAAGTCCCGCACACCCTGCCTCATCAGATCTTGGAGAAACTGAGGCCCCACACTCAGCTCCCCTCGACTACTCCTAGCAGGGATGCACGGGACCGCCAGTTAGACGTCTTCAACGAAGACAATGTGCACGAACTCCGCACACCGAAACCAACGATGACGATGATGACATCGGGCGACATTCGCACACTGACACCAACGTTGAGAAGTTTCGTTCCGTTAATTTCCCCTCCTGCTGGCTTGCAGGCTAGGTACTAGGCCCTCCCACCACGACAAGGTAGACCCACGAGACGGAGTATTATTTTTATTTTTGTTTTTGTAATATGTGTATATATGAATGGTTTATTTATTTATTTATTTTCAAATATTTTTTGTATTACATTGAAAACCCCAGTATGGGTAAAGCAAAAAGAAATTATTATTATTATTGTTATTGTTATTGATCCTGGGATCAGAAATATCAATGCCGTTTACCTTAATCATTAAATTTCATTTTGTGACTTTCCCGAAGACGCTTCTCTTTGCCAGATAAGTTTTGCTTTATTATTTGATTGCTTTATTATTTGATTAGTATCAATTGTTTACACTATTTCGTTTTGCATTGACAATAACTTTTTTGTAATTAGTTTTATAATTTTTATTGTCATTTTTAGAATTTTATTTTCAATGCGTTCATTTAACTGTTGTAAATTTTTTAATGTATTTGCCGACTTTATGATTCTCCTTGTTATCCAGTCTGGTCAACTGTAAGTAGCTACTACTTTTGGGAAGTAGGGCGAGTTAAATTTTGGTAGTTTACGAAAATTTCCGAAAAACTATTAAATTTTGAGTCTGTCGTATTCGCGTTAAAAACTTCGCTCCAATCGTCGTTTCGAAGTAAAATTTTAAACTTTTTGATATTCCATTCCGATAAAATTCTTTTGTTTATATTTTTTTAAGATGTATTAATTTTATTACCATTTGATGTGCTGAACACTTAGCCTCATGGTTTGAAAACATTTTTCAATTTCCGTCGAAAATGTATTTAAATTAGTAATGTTGTTATCAAAGAGTGTGGCCGTTTTAAAAGTCACTCTACTGAGATCGTGAATAGTTGGCTTTCGTCCGAACGACATGGAAAGGTTTGAAACATCTTTACTGTTTTTAGAGTCAACAAGTAAATTAACATTTAAATCACCTCCTTTAATAAAATTTTTATTATTTTTGTAGGTTTTTCTGAAATTAATTCCAGATTATTAAGAAATTTAGGAAAATTGGCATCCGGTGACCTAGTTGCACACAGTCAAATGGTTTCATTTAATGTTGACGCGGTATCCTGGCTCTCTTTTTACTTCAAAGGAGCGCTGCCCGAACCTGCAATGATTCCGATACTCGACAAAAACAAAAAGAAATATATTAGTAAAAGATTTTACTAAATATTTTGTAATGAAATGACACGCACGTTTTTTTGTTAAGTTAAAAAAAAGAGAAAAAAAATATTAATTAAACACAAGTTTTTACGAAACAAAAAAAAACATGATTTTATTGCTTTTAAAAAAAATGATTATCCAATTTCTTTTTCAACAATTATTTTAATTTTTTTCACACAATGTTAAACTTTGAATTACTTGATCAAATTACTTGTTCAAATTCCAACTTTAACTTGATCTTGATTTAACAACAATTATATACTTTGAACTAATCAAACAATAGCCGAATGGTCACCGGTTTATATACCCGCCATGGGTCGTTCTAGAATATGATTGTTTTTTTTTTAATAAATATTTTTTTTGACAATATATTTTCGCATGGAGGCTTCTAGAATATTTTAGTATATCAACGACCATGCCCGTAGTCGGAGTGTTCGGATTATTTATAAAATTAATGAAAAATTATACCTCTCCTTAGTTTTGACCCATAGTCATACCCCGCTTGGTTGATATTTAACCAGCGACTTAATGAACACGGCCAGTGTGGATTCAAAATCTATACACAAATTTTATGATACATTCATTACTGTAAGCTAGCTTACTTCTGTTTACTTGTTTTACAAAAACTATCTTGTTTTTACAAAATTATTTATTTGTGATCTATTTATGTAATTTATTAAAAAAATTCAATTTGTATGACTTTTGATTAAAATTAAATTATATGTAATAATTTTTTTTCAATTTTTGACTTTTTTTAAAATAGAAAAACTTTAAATCAAAAGCAACTATTAATCTTATTATCATTCTTCGACTTAAAAAAAAACTTTGTTTAAGAAAAAAAATAAATCGAGCTATATTATTTTCTTTTTGTACTTAAAAAAAAATACTCCTTCTTTTTGCAAGGAGAAAAATGTTGGTTTGTTAAATATTTTTCGCAATATTTTACTTAATATTTTACTATTTCATAATTAAAATGTGTGTTGGAAAAAAAAAATTATTCTTAATAATTTTCATTACAACAATGTTTATTTCCACACCCGAACATTCAATTCTTTTTTCAATATTTAACCATGTTTAATATCATTTCTTATCTTTATATTTCCTATGTTACAACTATAGTTTTGTTACGAACCCAAAATCGGGGTTCGTCACATTTTTTTTTTATATTATGATCACTTAAATAATTATTATTCACGCATCGGGTTATAGCGGGCGCATTTCGTCAATTTGTTTTTGAATACTTGTTATTAGTTAACATTACATAACCGCATTCAGGTAGTGAATTGTAGTGATTCCTAGATGTCGTGTAAAGTTACTGATGGTAGTAAAATCAGTTTAATTTGCACCTCTGTCTAAGCAGTTTAATATGTACCTCGGTCGACTTTAGTCAGTTCAATTGACAACTCCGTTCAGTAAGTTTGTCGTGCCTCGGTCAATTCAGGAGTTTTAATTTGCTACTCGGTCGAGGTCAGTCAGCTAAATTTGCAACTCCGTTCAGTTCAATTTTACAATACAATTTTTTTCTCCATCGCATAATACCAGCCGTACACCAGTAGATCATTTTGAGGCGAAAATCTGGAGGTACGACGCCGTCTGCGAAGAAAACGAGGATATTTTTTGGCATCAACGAGTGGGAGCACCGTTTTGGTATATTTAACAAAACTGATAAAGAGATAATTTGCCTTATTTTGTGGTAAAACGTTTATTAGTTTAAAAAGAAGTAATTTTAAACATCATTATACCGCGAAACATTCTGCCGAGTTTGATAAATTTGAAATAGGGACAGCAGAATGCGATCGCGTAATTGCTGTTTTTAAAAATAATTATTTTGAATCACCGTCCACCAAAAAATTATATATTAATAATTTGATTAATTTAGAACTTTAAAAAGATTAATTACAGTCAATTTAGAAATAAACTATTTCTAAATTGATTGAATAAATTATTGGGCAATAATCGGTAGGTCAACCTGTATTGAAACATCGTTCCGTCTTACTTCAAAACATACCTTTCTTACTTACTTTCACTCAGCTTATGGAGAGCCCCGTGGCTCCGGAGAGCCGTCTATGCCCACCTAGAATAGAGGTAGACTGTAAAGGCTTCCTTGGACGGACTACCTTCGACCATAAGGTCCCGTATGATGCCTTGTGATGTGGGGATGTGAGTGGATTGGAAGAAATTTGTGAGTAGACCAGGAATTGGCAGGATATGCGTCTGCAGCCGACTATGATAGGAACTATGCCGATATTCATGTGGAGTTCATGAAGGAAACTGCAGAAAACCTTCTCAAGCATAGCCGGTTACTTCGTTCTTGTCCATACGCCGACAGTTTAGTCAATTAACCACCCTTTGTTTTATTTTTATAATTGACAAACTGACGATGTCGGGATTTGAACCCATAATCTCACAGTTTCCAAGTACTGCATAAAGCACAGACATAACGCCTTAGACCGCTCGGCTACTTGGACTGGTTGCATTAGAATAACTATTTATATTAACATTTGTTTCCTGATTTTTGCTAAGGTATATAAATGGATTTTTATTTTTATTTTTTTATTAATAGTTTTTTATTTTTATTCTTTTTTTGTTTCAGTTTTTAAAAATCATTGTGCCATCTCTTTTAAAAAATTTCCGGGAACTACTATGAATTTTTGTATAGTTTTTAATAGATAAAAGCTCAGTTTCCAAACAATTAAGCCAATGTTCCGTCAAACAAATTAAAAAAAAAATTTGTTTTTTTTTATAATAGTCAATAAATTGTTCAAGCTGTAATTCTTTATTTCGCAACCCCTGAATGTGTAGATGTAGAATTAAAAAATTTATTTTTACTTGAGAACTTGTTTTGTTCGATTTTTTAGCGAATTTAAGTTTATTGAAACTTTAGAAACGTTTACATATCTCGTTGGCCTCGAAACTCACAATACTCACCGATAATAGTTTTAGCTATAAAGTCAATGATTTTTCTGTTGCCATTTCGATTTATATTATAACCATCCTGGTAACAATCGTTTCTACAAAGTGATTTATTTAAATAGAACGTTGTTGTGTCTGTTGCTTTGAGCAGTTGTTCTTCCAAGTTATAATTTTATTTATATATAATTGGGTTAAAAGCATAAACGTCATACCTGAATGGTATAGTTGAGAAAATCAAGTCGGTATTCGGTATTCTTGCATTTTTGAATTATGGAATTAATATTAGTTTTTATTTCCGTTATTGCAGGACTGTTTTCTACCGTAACGTTTACATGATGAGAGCTCAAAAAAATAATTGCATGATCAGATTCATTTAGATCGTATGTTAAATTTTCTAAGCCATCAGCAATATACGATAACGAACCACTCGTTTTTGTAAAAGAAAATACATCATAATGATGTGGCAAATAATCGTTTAATTCTAGTGCAAAATCCTTACCTATCCCATCCGAAATTATAAGGAGTTTCGGAAAAATTCTAGGCGAAATCTACTCTGACGCATTTACGTTTTTAACAAAATTAGTGATAGTGTTTTTATACTTTTTGTTAGACAGATGACAACTGCTTTTCAGTTGTTTTTTATTTTTTTGTATACTGTTAAGTCTATTCCTTTGTAACGATGGTGAAACTAATTATTTCAACAAAATAACTAAAATCACTAGATACAAATATATTCTAGGGTAATTAATTGCACGAAGTTACAATAACAAAAATCGCGGGCAATAACTACCAAAATAACCATACGCCATACGGAAAGGCATAAACAAGTTCACTTCGTACGAGACATTCGAGCAGAGAACAGCAATTATTAACGTTACAAATTTCAATATTTGAATTTTAATAAGATTTTATCAAGTCTACGAGTGGAATGAACAAATTCAAATACAATTTGTATGATATAATTAATTGTATGCTGTTTGTATGAATTACAAGATCATTCTACGAATATTGGACTGCACGTGGAATAACTAACTTGGCATCGTAAGTTGATTACAAGAGCAATTACATTTAAGAAGTTTAGATTGTAAAAAAAAACAAGAATCATTATTTATTTTATTTTATATTCCATATTATTTCGTTTATTTTATTCAATAAATACACTATTTTTTTTAAATTCAAACATTTTATTTATTCAGGTTTTTTTTTCGTTTCACACTTCTTATTTTACAGTCTGGATATTTCACTATTAAATATGATTGTTGAATTTGTCGGTTAATTAACTGTCAAATTCAAATTAGTCCACTTACGTGTCAATAAGCCCACGCCTATCGACACCAATAGACTATTCACGGAATTGGCGTATATCTTGAGAAATATTCAATCCACACACACACTCATTACACACTAAACACTGTACACAACATTCATAATTCTATCCGCTTATCCAGTTAAATTAATCAGTTTAGTACGGATAGCGAAGGGCGTCACTTTTTTTTAAAGCACACTGATCATATTGTACGAGGCAATAGAGGGCTCAGTTGAACACTAATAGAACTGTCAAATTATTAATGGTTCAGTACCGCATAATTATATGTTTCAGTGGCACTGTTTTATTTAACTAACTTAATATAAAAAAAAAAAACAGCAATAAAATACAAAGCAAAGAAAAGCGAAACGTTTCACTGATCCTGTTTCAACCGACAATGACATCTGCAGATTTCCAGGGGATATTAGAATCATTTGTAAGAAAATCGTTTTGAGAAACCAATTTCGATTGATCGGGTACACTGCAACTAGCTTCTACTTGAAAGTCAAGATCACGATTTTCTTTTATTTTTGTTGGAGAGCCAAAATTACAACTTTGAACAAATTCTGTTTGGCAGCTAAAATCTAACTTTCTGTTATTTCCGTTTGAGAGCAAAAGTAATGTGATGTCGACTTGGGCAATGAATCAAAATTAGAAGCCTGTGTGCAAATGTTATGAATAGGTATTGTTTCTAGTTACATTTCAAATTTTACCCCTATTCCTAGAACATGTGTTTGTATTTTATAAATACGTATTACGACTACATTGTGAGACACGCACCAAATTAGCAATAAGCAACATATCTCTGAATCCATATCCCAGAGATAGTTTCGATTAGCTAATTCATACTGATGATGACTACATTGTAGTCGAAATACGTATTTATAAAATACAAACAAATGTTCTAGGAAAAGGGGCAAAATTTGAAATGTAATTTCAAACAACCTAGAGTTCTTTTTGATTATTTCAATAATCTTTATTAATATGGCTTCCCGGTCATGTGAGAACAAAAAATTACGCAAATTAGCCGAAAAATTATACCTACTGTCAGTAGATATACATTTTATAACAAAGTGTAAATTACACGGATTATTTCCGAAATTTATACACATCAACACAAACACACCGGTAAGCGATAACTAAATCAATATTAGCTGCTTAAAGAAAATGGCTTAATTTAGAAATCAAAGCGTTGCATGCTAAACGCAGCCAAATTGAATTGGAAACATATAATTTACACCTAAAGATCATGAAAACTCTGAATGATCAAGAATACCAAAACTTGCTCATTTGGTATAGGCAAATTGTCACTAAGCATCAACAAAAAGAAAAAACTACAAAACTTTACAAAACCAAATTATTAAATAAAGGCCTAAATTTTGAAATTTAACAAAAACAATGTCCGTCCGAAAGTCTAGTAGTAGATATAGAAACAGGTATAAAATGGAACAAAACCCAAATTAGAAAGAATTGCAAAAAAATAAATAATAATAATAAGAATGACAATAAGCGCGACAATAACACAAAAACTGTCAAATCACTAAAATAAAGACAGGTACACTATCTAAAAGCGGACAAAGGCAACGCAATTGTAATAATGAGTAAACAAGAGAATAAGTTACAACCAGGCTCGATAGAGGCTCAAGGAGGCTCAAGGATTAAGCACAAGGAGGCTCGATCCCGATTTTAGATATAAAAATTACGAAAAATATCGACACTAATAAATTAGAAGTCGATATCTACAGAAAACCTACACACACTGAACGATACATTACAGCCGATTTGAACAGCCAACCTCAACACAAAATGGCTGTTTTCAATAATGATTAAACAAGAGAATGAGTTACTCGTATAAAGTCAACAAAATGCTTGACGAAGGTTCATACCGAATCCAAAGAACTGATCCAACGTCTACATTTATAAATGACGTAAAAGATACCATCAACTCATGACCAAAGTCAATTTCAAAACAACAGAAATTTCAATTACAATGTTCAAATCCTACAATACCGCGACTATATTGCCTACCAAAAATTCACAAAAAAAATGGATCAATGCGACCAAGAGTATCAGGCATAAATTCTCCAACCTACAAAATTTCAAAATGGCTAGTAACCCAATTTCAATCACTAAATCAATTCAATTCATTTTTAGTCAAGAATAGTATCGAATTATTCGAAAAAATCAAAGATATTCATTTACAACCAGATTCAGTTTTAATGTCTTTCGATGTAAAAGCATTATACCCAAGCGTCCCAATACAAGACGCAATAAAAACACTTGAAAAATGGCTAACAAATAAAGGAATACCCCAGATGACATGAGACAAAATATGTTTACTTTCGAAGGTAAATACTACAAGCATACATTTGGAACAAGTATGAGTAATCCGTTGTCTCCGTTCCTAAGTAATATCTTCATGACAGATCTTGAAGAAAAAGCCAAAAAAGATTTCAATTATTTTCCAACTGTATGGTACAGATACATCGATGATGTCTTTACTATTTTTGATTCGAACAAAGAAAATTCCGAAACATTTTTAGAGAACTTAAATAAAATGTTCCCATCGATTGAATTTACAACCGAAATAGCACAAGGAGACTCGATTCCGTTTTTACATATAAAAATTATGAAAAATAACGACACTAATAAATTAGAATTTGATATCTACAGAAAACCTATACACACTGAACGATACATTACAGCCGATTCGAACAGCCCACCTCAACACAAAATGGCTGTTTTCAATTTTTTGGTAAACAGGCTACTGAAAGTCCCATTGTCCAAGAAATATTACTTTAGAGAAATAAACCACAGTAAACAAGTTGCAATCTTTAATGGCTTCGACTCTAACATCATAAATAATTTAGTCCGCAGAACTAAATTTTAAATTTCACGAAACAATTCCACCGCACTAACACCAAAAATTGGCAACGTTGAAGAAACTAAATGGTGCAAACTAACATACTTCCGCCCATGCACAAATAAAATCACTAGAGAATTAAGGGACCACAACTTAAAAGCAGCGCTTGTTTTTAAAAATAAAATCAAACAGTTACTGGGCACCCCTAAGGATAAAATTAGTAGTGAAAACCAATCGGGCATATATGGTGTCAATTGTCATAACTGTTCGAAACTTTATGTTGGTCAAAGTCGTCGCCAAATTGGAATTCGAATCAAAGAACATCTGGCTCATGTGAAATTTGGGAGAACCGAAAAATCATGTATAGCGGCGCACGTTATTAAGAATAACCACAAAATTGATAAATCGAATCTAAAACTACTGAAATCGGTACAAAACCCCACAGAATTAGATGCTTACCACAGTATCTACATATACAAATTGAGAAAACAGATAATGAATTTAGACAATGACCCAATTCCAAATTCTGATTTAATAAAATTAAACCATTTTCAGAAATAAAAATTAAAATCCAATACCTGAATGTCAAGGTTAACGTAGATACACTCACTTTAGTGGCAAAACAAACGCCGCATAGTCACCAAAGAATACCGCCAATAAATAGGTGAGGCCTTCCACACACCTAAGCCAGTAGTCAGGCAACTCAAATAGTCCTCAAGTCAGATTTTGCCCTCGGTCAAATCGTAAAAAAGGACAGAACTTTTTTAATGTCATTGTGAGACACGCACCAAATTAGCAACAAGCAACATATTTCTGAATCCATATCCCAGAGATAGTTTCGATTAGCTTATTCATACTGATGATGACTACATTGTAGTTTAAATACGTATTTATAAAACACAAACAAATGTTCTAGGAATAGGAGCAAAATTTGAAATGTAATTTCAAACAACCTAGAGTTCTCTTTGATTTATTCAATAATCTTTAGGTATTGTTTCTCTTTGCGTACTACTATTGAAGAGAGTTTTTAAAACAGTAAAACGCTTTAGCTCACTGTCCATGATTTCTTTTTTTGTATTTTGACACTTATAGTTTGTCCTTGTTTATAAATTTCATTTTCTAAATCAGAAACCTTGCAGTGTGTGGTAGCTAGTTTGTTTCTAAGATCTAAAATCATTGCTTCTCTATTCAGTCTCAAATTTTTACTCTGTAAGGGAAGTTTTTAACATTATGAAACCAAAAAAAAGAAAGGTAATATTAACCCAAATTAGAAATATCAAATATAAAAAAAGAATAAACAAAATTAAAATAAATAAAATGATAAAATAAAAAATAAAATGATTTGTTTGTACTGAAGCATACTCTAATAACTAATCACAATCATAATCACCATTAAAACAGCATACCATTTATAAACTGTATAATAAGTAAAAATTAAAAATTAAAATTAAAATTAAAATTAAAATTAAAATTAAAATTAAAATTAAAATTAAAATTAAAATTAAAATTAAAATTAAAATTAAAATTAAAATTAAAATTAAAATTAAAATTAAAATTAAAATTAAAATTAAAATTAAAATTAAAATTAAAATTAAAATTAAAATTAAAATTAAAATTAAAATTAAAATTAAAATTAAAATTAAAATTAAAATTAAAATTAAAATTAAAATTAAAATTAAAATTAAAATTAAAATTAAAATTAAGAATTATGATTAAAATAAAAAAATATAGTTAAGGATTATGTCAAAGATTGCAAGATTTGTCAAGAAATTAGACCTTATACTAGGGTTGATAAAATTAAATTGAGAAGTGTAGCTCCTTTTGCAATATTTGACACATTCTTTTGTGACTATATTGGTCCTATTATTAAATCCCAAATTTTGGAATATAATTTGGAATTTAAGTCTGTATTGGAAACATTTTCTTAAAATTTGGTATGTAGACGAAAATTGTAAAATAATCTTGAGAATCCAAAGTATTTTAAATTTGGGATCTCTTTCAATCTAAAAAGGTACTATTATTTTTTTATATGTATATTCATTTCAAAATTTAAATATTCCTTCATAATTTTAATTGTAATTTATTTTATCATAATGTATGCTAAGTATAAATGTTTTATCGTATTCTTAACTTAAATTTGGGTTTTCCTTTATATACTTTTTTAGATATATGTTACTGACAATGTTCATTAGAATTAGAATTTTTTGTTAAGTCCATAAATTTGTAATGAAAATTTTCTTTTGTAATTTTTTAAAATATTATTTTGGTACAAAGCATTTATATCTAAATTTGTTTCAATGCTAAAAATAATTATAAATTTTCAAATTCGCAATATAATCGATGTTATTATCTTTTCTTATATTTCAATCAAAATATCCTTACCTCAGTTTTTTTTATTAACATTGTAGTACCTTTTGTATACAATTAATCTTATTTTTACTTTGCTTATTAAACTAAGTTTCATTGATTTTCAATTGAACTAATTTAATTTCTTCAATTAACCAATAAAAATAATTAAACTTTTAATAGGTTTCTTTTTGTATGGTTAGAAATCATATGTGTAAATTTTTTATTATTTTCAAATTATGTTAACACATAAAAATATTTGTAATAGTTTGGTGAACTCTTTCGATGATAATATTTCAGTTCAGGGGCGCACATCACAAATACAACTGATAATGATTATTTTTAATGTGAATACATTTAGTAATCTTTTTTTCATCTTTCTTAAATTTTTACACTTTAATAATTGTATTTATATTGAATATAGTTTTTTGCAATTGCTCAATTAATAAACTGAACCTTATACTAAGTGTTCATATATCTTGTTCTACACGCAATAAAGAATTAAATTTCGGGCCAAGTATTGAATTCAACACTGAATTGCTTTCACTTATTTTCCAACTTAGGTACTCTAGAATCTTTTGGTTTAGCTGTACTATTTGAATTTCAAACAATACGTTTTGAAACTGATTTATTTATTTCAAAATGTGTTAGATTTATTTAAAATAACCAAACACATTAATTTTTTTTACTTTTATATTTTCAATATATATATATATACATGTATACATCTCCTATAAATATATATATATGTATATATATGTGTATATATATATATATATATATATATATATATATACATATATTTATATATATATATATATATATATATATATATATATATATATATATATATATATATATATTATATATATATATATATATATATATATATATATATATATATATATATATATATATATATATTCCGGGAAGTATTCTTAGAAAGAGTTAATTATTGCTTGCTGAAGCTCGGTTGCAGTAAGCTCAATGTCCAATACTATTTTGACTTTTTTGGAATTGTGGCGAGTTTGAACTTTAGTGTCTAATTATATTCGTCCCAATTTGTTATGCTCGTATCTTGATAGGGCATATTACATTCGTCCGTTCTTACTTCCACATTGTAATAGATTTGTTTGTGATCCGATGCAGATGGTTCATCGGATACAAGCCATTTCTTGAATTTTCAACTGATTTCAGAGGTAGTGTTAGATCAATGACTTCTTATCGAACTCTGTTAATAAAAGTCGGCTTGTTGCCTTGATTAACTATATCTTAGTTATAAGCTATAATATAATCAAAGAGGTGCTCACCTCTTGCATTTTTGTTCGTTCTTCTCCGTGCAGTGTGATGAGCGTTTGCATTGCATCTCATGATCTGCGGGTGTTTTTTGGCCTCACAATACTGGATCAGGTCTTTCATCATTGTTGTTGGTGGTGGAGTAGATACATCGTAAGGTAGGTAGACCGAAGCGATGATTACCACTCCAGTTTCGTTCCCCATGTTGTATTTTAGTTTAAATGCTGTAAGGCCAAATTTTAACAGCGGCAAGACATTGATGCCCTTCCTTGGAAACATGCAAGGTCTGGGTTTCTCTGAAGGTTTATTGTAAAAAATTTGTCTTCGAGATTTTGCTTGTTCATGAATGTTATGGTTCACAGCCCAAGGTTTCTGGACTAGGGCTACGGAAATTCCCCTTACCTTTGCACATTTTGACAGAAGACAGTGGAGGCTGCCTTACTGTGTTGGAGGTTTATTTGAAGCATTTGAAGAGCTAAGATTTTAATTCCTTTGATGCTTTTAATGATCTAGGGTTGACTGGACCAAAGTCTAAGTGTAATTTAAATTCTCGGTCTTGAATCAACTTAAGATCCGATGGACTTACTTCTAGCATGATGATTTATCTCTAATCACCCTTCGGCCGTTGATAATTCGTCACTACTCGGTGTGTAGGTTTGTATTCTGCGCTCTCGATTTAAAGATATCGAGAACAGCAGAACTTTTGATGTGTTGATCAGGGCTTTTGAATCCCCGACGATAAGTTACGCTCCTTTTCAAGGTCTGATGTTCGGATCTTTCTACAAAAGCCAGTTTATGGTTGTTGAGCCATGCCTAGGTAGAGGTTACATAAACCAGATCGTATGTATTCTTTCGGATAATCAAGTTGCTCTAAAAGCTTTGTCTAATAATCCAATCCAATATGTGCAGATTGTGTGGCGAGGGGAAGGAAACATCCAGCCACTTTATCTTTAAATGAGAACCTCTAGGTTAAAGCAGATACAAGACATTCGGTGCATTTCATCCCGAATATATTAAAGTTGTAACGTTGATAGTCTTATCCTTGTAAATGTTACCAATTGGTGACAACTTTTTTTATTGTTTGTTACTCCTCAAACATGTTTTAGGGAGTAGAAATGATCTCTTGTTGGAATAGAAATGATAGTTTTTTTTTTTAAATTGCACCAAAAGATACAGCCGTGGCTCAAATGACATATTAACAGCGAACACTCAAAGAAAATTATAAATAAAGTAATAAACAAGTACTACAACTACTAACTTGGTTAATTGTTTGTGAGTTGTATATCGATGATTAAATTGTCAACAATTCTGCGTATTCGAATTTTTAACAATTCGATTTCCGGGGAACATTTTATCACAAATTCTGCCAAAACTGTTGAGTTTATACAAAAATTTTTATTACAAAGGTCGTTTATTTTAAAAAGAAGAAGATTTTTTGTAATTAAATTTTTGTTATATCTTTTATGGTTTCAAAGATAGGTAATTTTGCCCAAACATAATCCGATTTTGCCCATTAACGAGCTTGACCTTACTTTTTTACTCTAGAACACACACAAAAATTCAACTCGTTATCTTTTGTCGTTCTTGAGTTATCGGGTTCATGGACAGACAGACGGACGGACGGGTAGACATGCGGAAATGGCCGAATTAGGTCATTTTATGAACACATATGCCAAATATTCATGCCTACGATCAATATTTTTAAGCGTTACAAAGTCGTGATCAAACTCAATATACCTTATAAGATTACATATACTAACGACTTAACTGGAGAGTCTACAATGTTAACTGCCAAATTGTCTTCAGAGGCAGTTGAATAGTTCATATTACTTTACATCGCTTTGTATAGGCAATCAGGGTTTAATCTACTAAAAGATCCCGAAGAAAGCATAGATGAAAGAAGTTTGCAGTTAATAAAACACTATAAAAGTGTACAATAAATACTTTTTAATGAATTTTGCTTCTTTTTGCATAAAATAGAATAATATTAATAGTAGATTAGTACGAGAAAATTTAAAGAGAAATTGAAAACGGTGTAAACATGTCCATAAAACCCACATGTTCATTTAAATTTCATTAACAATAGTGAAGTGTCTGCAATATTTGGGCAGTGTTCGCTCATTCAATCAGTTAAAATAAATATTGTTAAATCGATATTAGATATCATAAATGTAGGTAGTACTCTGGTTGATTGGTTGGTTACCGTGATCATAGTTAAGAACAAACAGAAATGTGTGCATACCATATAGCCCAGTTAAGATCTACATCCGTGCTTGCAAAAGGTCAGGTCGTTCTGAATTTTCTATATGTTGTTAGGACCTAAACTAATATTAAAAAACCAGATTTGCAATTTCCAAAGTGTTGTGCTAGCGGCGGAGTACCCAAAAAACCATGAAATTTTCGAACTTTTTTAAGTTTTTGCTCAATATCTCAGTGAAGGAAGGGTCTGACCGGTATAGTTATTCCTTACACTTTTAAAGAAGACTAAATTTTCAACAATTTGAGATCAAAACAAGCTCTATACAGCTATTGGTTCCCAAGATACAGTTCTTAGAAAATAGGCCATTTTTTCCAAAAAGTGAAATTTTTTCAAAATGGTCACTTATTTCGTAAAATATCTTCTAAAATACGCATTCCACGTCAAATATTATAAATAATAAACTTGTAGTAAATTTAACTTGTAGTAACTTTCATTTGAAGTCAGACTGGTACCTGTATGCCCAGCGGTTCTCTCAAAAACGGCAGATAACCAAAAACAGTCATAAGTTAACCAGCGCAGATAACCATCGCAGCGCACATATTTACCAGATGTTTGTATGCATATTTTCGGTAAAAGTAGGTACCAATTCCAATCAGAAAGAAGGAAACAAAAGATCGAGGTCGTACAACAGTAATCAGAACATGAGAAAATGACACACACTTCTTCTTCCATGCTTCAAGGGGCCACGCTTGTTTTTGAGAAGAACAGTCTCAAAAAATAGCTGTACTGAGTGCTCTTTGTTGGAGCCCATCTCTACTATGACTATGTCATCGACAAAACGTTTTTGGAGGTGATTTTTTGCTGTTCTGACATCAGTTATACAATCACCCTTAATTTGCTGTAGCAGGTGCTGTAGCAGGTGCTGTAGCAGGTGCTGTAGCAGGTGTGATAAAGAAAAATGGCATTCATCACTGTTTTCCAATAGGTAATCGTACACACAATCGATCGTTTCTTCAGTATTACTAGCAGGACGTTCCGTCTCTTATTCCACGACCACTCTTTTCTTTTTAGAAATTTAAGAGAGAATCTAAGTCAAAAAACATTAGCTTTGATATACTATTCATTGGTTCAAAGCAGACTTAAATATGGAATTTTGTTATGGGGTCTGCCTCTCAATCAACACAAATTTTCATAAAGCAAAAGAAAATATTACGAGTAATTGTTGGTGTTGGCCAGCAAACTTCCTGTAGACAATATTTTAAGGATTTGAGAATCTTGACGCTCTCCAGTATATACATTCTCCATTGTCTCGCCCACATAAAGAAGAATATTCATACGGTAGATCAAAATAACTTTAATCACACGTATTATACAAGACATGGTAGCGACTTAAGAGTACCCAAGCACAACTTAAATGTCTTCGAACATGGTCCATCTTACAATGGCTTAAAATTTTTCAACAAGTTACCATCTCATATAAAGCTTGAATGTAACCAAAGGAATTTTGAAACCGCCTGCAAGAATTTACTGCTCGATCATTGTCCATATAATGTGGATGAATTTTTTTCTAACAACCTATAATGTTAGGAATATGTGACGAACCAATATGTATTACATTTGTACATCATTTCTGGTATAATAAATTATTATTATTATTATGATCATTATTCCCAGTAGCAGGTGGTATTCTAAACAGGCTCCTGTAGCACAATCGGAGCGCCTCCTCGCCATTGACGACCTGGTTGCTACAGACGGGGCGTACCACAGATTGTGCTACAGGAGCCTGTTTAGATTACCACCTGCTACTAGGAATAAGAGAGGGTATCGTCTTACCGGTAATACTGAAGAAGCGATGGATTGTGTGTACGATTACCTGTTGGAAAACAGTGATGAATGACAGTTTTCTTTATCACACCTTCTGCAGCAAATTAAGGGTGGTTGTATCCCTGATATGAGAACAATGAAAATTCACCTCCAAAAACGTTTTGTCGATGACATAGTCATTGTAGAGATGGGCTCCAACAAAGGGCACTCAGTACAGCTATTTTTTGAGACTGTTGTTCTCAAAAACAAGCGTGGCCCCTTGAAGCATGGAAGAAGAAGTGTGTGTCATTTTCTCATGTTCTGATTACTGTTGTACGACCTCGATCTTTTGTTTCCTTCCTTCTGATTGCAATTGGTGCCTACTTTTACCGAAAATATGGATACGAACATCTGGTAAATATGTGTGCTGCGCTGGTTAACTTATGACTGTTTTTGGTTATCTACCGTTTTTGAGAAAACCGATGGGCATACAGGTACCAATCTGATCTCAAATGAAAGCTAATTAAATTTACTACAAGTTTATTATTTATAATATTTGATGTGGAGTGCGTATTTTAGAAGATATTTTACGAAATAAGTGACCATTTTGAAAAAATTTCACTTTTTGGAAAAAATGGCCTATTTTCTAAGAACTGTATCTTGGGAACCAATAGTTGCATAGAGCTTGTTTTGATCTCAAATTGTTGAAAATTTAGTCTTCTTTAAAAGTGTAAGAAATAACTATACCGGTCAGACCCTTCCTTCACTGAGATATTGAGCAAAAACTTAAAAAAGTTCGAAAATTTCATGGTTTTTTGGGTACTCCGCCGCTAGCACAACACTTTGGAAATTGCAAATCTGGTTTTTTAATATTGGTTTAGGTCCTAACAACATATAAAAAATTCAGAACGACCGGACCTTTTGCAAGCACGACCGCCTTTTCAAGTTTAACTTTACTGAACTAATATATTTAGTAGTATTAAATATATGGTGCATACATATACTCAATACAACTATATAATAGAATAGCTCTCATTCTGCATTATTAATAGCTATTTGACTTGAACCTATGACTTTCATCATAATTGTTAATTTATGCTCTCTCAGGGTTGAGTATTATATATGTACTAAAATTTCTCTTAGTTTTGCACGAATGGAACCTTTCAGATATTAACTTCTAAGGTACACTTTAAATAACTTCATATACCAGTTATTGTGGGTATTTAATTACTATATAGCGATAAAAATTATTAACTCTTAAAAATAATCCTTTGTATGTTCCTCTTTATACATACGCTGCATGTATATGGTGAAAATAAGGCTATTATAATTTTACTCCCGACTTTGTAATAGCTAGAGATTTGGATTGTAGAAATAAATTTTTGGCGAAAAGAGATGGCGACCTGAAATTGTGTGTGTGTGTTGTTTTGAAGTTATTTCAATTACCCCGCCAGATAATATTTATAAAATAATTTAAAAATAAATAATTTTGACAATCTTAACTAAACAACTGTAAATAAATATTCGCGCTAAATTTGAAATAGCTTCAAAACTTATTTTTCAATATATACGTAACATATTATCAAAAATTATGCAAAAAAACATGTATAAACTGATGTATGTAAAAAAACAGAACTTGGCGCCATACAAGATATCCATGGTGAAAATCTCACTTTTATATGGAATTTCATACGAAGTAGTTTGTAATATATACTTTTAAAATATATTTTTTTATTTTAACAATCGATACTTGCTTTTATTTTACTGAGACATCTTTGTTCAATCTTCTTTTGATATATCATCAATCAAACAAGGTTTTACCAAAAAAAATCACACCAGAAGTTTGAACGGTATAAAATAATACACAAGCAACATTTGATTAAAGTAAACGGATACCATTTTTCCGGAGCTTTACTCGACCAAATTCCTGGAACTCGGCGTTATTTCCATATCCTGGGCATCAGAGAATACTAATAATGAAGCTCTAATTAGCCCGAATAGGATGCGTGGATATAATATAACAACGAGAAAACCGAACAGGAGATCTAAATCATCACGTTATTAAAGGTGACTTCAGCGGATAAGTATCTTTTGTTGAAATTTTTTTTTTTTATCTGTGCACAATTAATTCAGATCATTTTTATTTGTTTTGTGTTTTAATATATAATAAATCAGACTCTTTCCATTTAAGATTCGATCCCCAACGTTACAGGGCTTCGTTCACAAGAAATTCATTATGTCTAACAAAAAATATAATATATAATTATGTTCTGTATTTCAATTGTAATTACGAGGTTTTGCACTCTGCTAAATATCACCTGGTGGAAATTTGAACTTAAACCACGTGTTACGAATACATACATTTCACATAATAATGGGTACAAAATCGAATAATAGAAACCGATTGTATACAACAGAGTTTCGAATACAGCTTTCCACATTTAACATCATTATAAGCAAGAAAACTCTGTTAATCGGAAAATCTGGTAAAACAATAACTGTATTTAATTTCATATATATAACACCTTGTTTTTTTTCATTGAATGAAGGAAATAAACCCACTTACTATATAATTTTTGAACAATCGAACACACACATGTTTAATTATTTGTTGCTTTATAACCCCAAATGCAATTAATTAGTAAACACACAACACTTAGAAAAAAATTCGTTACGCAGGAGCTGCTTCAACTTAGCGAATTTCCTTAAAATACATAAATCAATAGTTGTCACAATTTTAGTCTGATCAAAATGAAATGTCGTATATGATTTAAGTATTTGCAAGGCCAATTTTATTAATAAATGTCATACGTGAAGGGGAAATGGGGGCATAATGAAAGAAGAAAACACAAAATACAAAATATCTCTATTAATATTAGAACATTCAAAAAATGCGTAAGGCATAAAGTTGTAGAAAATCATGTTTGCTACAATTCATCACCTCATCATTTTTGTTCAAACTCTAATATGTACAGAGATAGTGAGAAATTTAGTTTTCAATCTTAAACCGTCAATATTTCTGTAAATATTAGTGTAACAGAAAAAATGATAAGAAACAAAACTACAGTAAAATTTAATACCTAAAACTATACTTCTTATAAATTTTTCGACTTTTCGAATATTAAGGGAGATATGTCAAATTTTGTGTTTCCCCCCCCCCTTTCCCCTCGTCCGATTTTACCCATTAACGAACTTGACCTTTTGAATACCAAAAGCGCCTCAAATACCAAATTTTATTCCGATAAAATGAAAACTGTGACCGCTAGAGTGATTACAGACACATATATACATATATATATATATATATATATATATATATATATATATATATATATATATATATATATATATATATGTATATATATATATATATATATATATATGTCCATAGATATATATATATAAATTTTACAGATGATGTGCGTGCGTGTGTGTGTGTCTTTGTGCGTGTGGGTGGGCAGTTGTGTTTGCATTTTCTTAAGCAACACTGTCACAACTGACTCTCATTCAAACTTGTATACAAACTTTAATACTCTTATTCCCTATTTAACTCCCATAGGGGATGAATTTTCAAAAATCCTTTCTTTCTGCCCTACTTAACGAACTGCTGAAGCACAAGACAGCCCATGAAATTTGTGAATTAAAAGCATTGCAATTGCAATACTTCACCAGGCGCGTCCGTCGAATGTAATACTGTTATTAAGTGTGTTTATTAGTACACTTCAACCAGCACCTCACCCACGGTAGTTTATTGAACCATGCTCATACATCTGGCAGCGGGAATACTGCACGGCTTGCCGACTATTTACAAAACGTTGGAAAGATACGTACACACCACATATCAATCTCAAATAGAGGACGCTTTCGGCTTGCGTCTTCTTCTCGAGCCTTATGATACGCGATACGAAAACGCTTATAACAGGACTTTAGTAAGCTTCAAGCCCTGCTTCTTTATCTTTTCGGCCACCGTATGTTCTGTATATTAACCATATATATGAGAGTTGGGTTGTTATATACACGCCCCTCTCTATAAGTAATATTTGCAATTTTGCGCTATTTTATATAAATTCTTAATTTTTAAATTTGCTTTTTTTCTACTTTGTTTTTACTACTTGTGACAGACAAACATTCGTTAAGTATGAGCTGAGCATACTTAGCAAATTTCCTTAAAATACATAAATCACTCTCTAGCGGTCACAATTTTAGCCTGATCAAAATGAAATGTCGTTTCTGGTATGATTTTGGTATTTTCAAGGTTAATTTTATTCATAAACGGCAGCGGTGAAGAGGAAAGAGGGTGCACAGAGAAAGAAGAAAACACAAAATTTAAAATATCTCTCTTAATATTTGAATAATCGAAAAATGTATGCGAAGTATAGTTGTAGAAATCATGTTCTCTACAATTCAATACCTTATTATTTTTCTCAAACTCTAATGTGTACAGAGATATATAGAACTTGCCATCTTAAATTGTAAATATTTCTATAAATATTTCTATAAATAAAGTGTTCTTGAAAAAAGTATAAGAAAAATAGTTTTCCCCCTCATTTTTAGCCCGTCTTCCCCCTTGTCTGATATTGATAAATACGATAAATGACTCTCACTTTTCGATAGGTGACTGTCGCTCTGTAATATGTGACTGTTGGTTCGCGATTTTTGACTGTTGCTTGGCTTTTAGTGACTGTCGCTTCGTGATTAGGGACTATCGTGTTGTGATAATTGCTTGTTGCTTCGCGATATTAGACTGTCGTTTCGTTATTAGTGACAGTCGTTTCGCGATAGGAGACATACCGTTTCGTGATAAGTAACTGTCGCTTCGCGATCTGTCACTTCGAGATTAGTGACTATTGCTGCGCGATAAGTGACTGTCGCTTCAAAATTTTAGACTGATGTATCGCGAATAGTGACTGTCGCTTCGTCATAAGTTACTGTTGCTTCGAAGTTAATTATTGTCTCTTTACGATAAGTGACTGTCCCTTCGCGACAGGTGACTGCCGCTTCGCGATATGAGACTGAGGCTTCGCGATAGGTGACTGTCGCTTCGCGATATGTGACATATCGTTTCGTGATAAGTTACTGTCACCTCGCGATTAGTGACTGTCGATTCACGATAAGTGACTGGCATTTCGTGTTTTTTTAATGCCGCTTCGCGATTATTGACTGTCGTTCACATGTACTAGGTAGGATCGATTAACATTTGATGAAATTTTCCGAAAAGTTGACATCGGTACGGGACTAATAGCTTTTTTTCCTTTAGAAGGAAATTCGCAAAAGTATATGCAACGTGTAAAGTTTATTTAATTACCTTTTTAATCATTTTACGTGTAACCATAGTGATCTTAACCATAACCATAGTGAACAGTTAGTGATCTTTCGTGTAACCATACAATGAGATATATTTGTTACTATCACAACCACTTCAGAAAAAAGGTGAATTAAAAGGATGCAGGTTTGATTTGAATGTAAAATTGCAATGTTACAAACAATAATTGGTATAGTAATAATTTTCTTATAGAATTTGTTTTATTAAAAAAATAATGTTAACAAAATATATTTGCATATGACACGTACCTTATTATTTAATTAGGTCTTACAATAATTTTTATTTATAAAAAATATAAAACTGTGATTAATTTCTGTATTTGTTAACCGATTTTCTAATTTTTTTCGATTTGGTTTTTTATACTTATTTTAGAATATTTACTTGGTTTTTTTACTTGTTTTAGAATTTGCAAGTTGTTTATTTTTAAAGAATGGAAACTTTTGTCTTTCGTTTTTGTCTGAAATTTTTTTTCTATCTCTTACGGTTTTAGAGTTAGCTTTTTTTCCAGTCCCTGGAGAGGATGGGTTGTGCAAGTGACAATAAGCGACTTTGCAAGTTGTTCATTGTTTAAAAAGGGACATTTTTGGCCATTGGATTTTTTTTCTAGCACTTAGAATTTACCTAAATCAAATAATAATGAATAATTCCATTTACCAATATGTAGTTGATTAGGCAAGTATCTCAACCAACATTTTTTTTATGACTGCAGACATTTCAAAAAACACAAACGCTCGCAACGACGCATAAATTTACCCCGTGACCCGCCCATACTCTGTAATATTTATTACACATATAGGTTTATAATTTAAGTAATTTATATTTGTTTGGAAAGTGAACAGAGCAAATCTAATCTACATAAATTTTAAAACTATAACATGGATTTTCACAAATTAATATTCGAAAAAATAAATATCTAAAATAAATATAAAATATTCTATTTTTATATTGTATTCAAAACCCTAATTCTGGAAACTTGTTAATTTTTCTACAGCTGCCTTTTTTTCCCTAAAAACTATATACCATTGATAGGTAATTTTTTCTTTTATCATTTATATCTCTGGGTTCAACAGCCTTCAAAATATTGTAAAAATTTTTTTCTCCTAAAAAGGCATTGTAAACATGATGTTATCACAACTTAAACTATGTTATTTTAAAGGAGTTGTAGTTCTGTTGTAAATACACATTATCGGCAAAAAATTATGCATTACCTGAACGCAATTTGTAAAAAATTTTGTGTGTGGTCGTAATAATCCTTTAATGCTATAGGCCCTACTTTTGATCAACCAATAGCTATTGTCTTCCTTATTTGTTAGTATATACAACAAGTGTCATATTTTATTTGTCTAAATATCTTTCTTGCAATGTAGCCCCGCAATAAACGCACGAGTCTGCAAAAATTTAATTTCTGCTCGGACTAAATGCGAAATTATCTTCAAGAAACTTCCTCGGCTGAATAACATATCATATCATTCAGTATCAGAAAGGATTAGAGACAATCAAGGGCACCTTCTGATTCGTCTTCCTCACAACTACTATCTGGCGAATGGTTCGACATAAAATTATTCACTAATGAGGCTTTTATATGAATTTGTAAAAGCCCTACAGGTAGGATTACCATTACGAACCCCGTGGCTTCTTATACTCTCAAAAAAGTTTACAGCAGGTGTTGTATTCGTGCCTGTATTGTCTAAGCAACTGTGATTTATTTAATATTGTAAAACATAATAGTTTAATATTGTAATATTGTAATTGTAAATAACAGAACATTCTAGAATAATAATAAAATCATAATACATAACATCTCCCTTTTTTTAACCCGACTTCAAAAAAGAGGATGGTTCTCAATTCGTCTGTATTTTTTTTTTTTTTATGCGTGTCACCTCAGAACTCCGTCATTTAGAACCGATTTTGAATTTTTTTTTTGTTTTAAAGGGTTTGGTTTCCCATTGGTCCCATTGGCACCAAATCGCATTCTGATGAGGGGATCCCCAGGAAATCGAGGAAAATCCTCATTTTATATGTGATAACCGATTTCTGCGAAATTTTTTTTTAAAGGGTACACTCATTCATAATGGGAAAATAAGAAAATTTTTTTAATAACTGACTTAAAAAAATTTTTTACAAAAAAAAAACCGGCCCCGAAAAAAAAATTTTTACAGAAAAAAACAAAATGCATGTAAAAAAACTAAAAATTTGTTATGAAAAAACGCACTAAAAATTAAAAAAAAAAAAAAAAACGGAAAAAAAATGTTTTATAAAGAATGCACTAGGTTAGTAGGTCGTTTAGTTGGTCTACCCATATTAAGACAAATAAAATAAGTTATAGAACTTGAATGTCACTAAAAAGCGAGAAATAAAACCAATTTTGACAAAATGGAAACCCAACTTCAAAAATCAAATATTTTATAACAAAAAATGCACTAAAAAGTAAAAAAATAATATTCTTATACCAATTTTAGTTCACCTAAGCAAAAGTTTTTAAATATATATGTACAATTATTGTTATTTTTGGAGCCGGTGTCAGCATAGAGAATTTCACATAACTTTTGGACACCGCCTCCAAAAATAACAATTTTTAGTGCATTTTTTGTTATAGAATATTTGATTTTTGAAGTCGGGTTTCCATTTTGTCAAAATAGGTTTTATAATAAACATAATTAAATTCATATATATAACATATTTTTTTTTTTTTAATGAAAACTGAAAATAAAATAGAAATCCTTCCTCCTTTTCAAAACATATATTCAATTCCAATATGTCAAACAAGTTTATTTCTGGTTGTCTCAAAATTAAATTAATCTTTTTTCAAAATATTAATTAAAAAAAAAACTATTATCAAAATATTTTAAGAATTTTTGTTTGTTTACTTTAACATCAAAATAAAAATAATTTTTTCTCCTTATATATATACAAATAACTGTAATAATAAATAACAATACAAATAATTGTAATAATTTATTCGCGATAGGTTGATGGTTTTGAAGTTTCACGACCTCTCATGGTGTAATATGGCACTTTATTTTCTGTGTGATCATCAGTGGACAAATGATCACTGATGATCTCATTATCACTTGGCAAGTTAAACGCATTATTACTCGCTCTTAAATGATATGAGTTTCGTCGCAATATATTATTGTTTTCATTCAAAATTTCGTATGATCGTTTGTCATTTTGTTTAACGATTTCAGCAGGTTTCCATTCTTTATTATATTTAGATAACACATTATCATTTACATTAAAATTGGGTCTACATTTAATCCTCTTATCATAATATTTTTTAGTTTTAAATTTTTTATTAAGTAAATATTATATTAACCTGTTACAATTTTAGGTTTTAATTTTGCATGTGTAACGGGCAGTTTAGTTCGAATTAGTCTACTTTGCAATAATTGAGCTGGGGTCCAGTTGCTACCTAATACTGGAGTAGTTCTGTATAATAACAACGCTAACTTTATGTCGTCATTGTTTATGCTACATTTTTTTTGGATACTTTTTGCAATTGTAACGCCCATTTCGGCCATGCCATTCGAATACAAATATACGGGGCTAGAGTACACGAAATCAAAATTCCTGTTTCGAGCACATTCTTTACATTCCGCTAAAGAAAATGGATTATTATCAGCAACCACTATTTTGGGTATACCAAAATGTGAAAATGATGATTTTAGTTTTTTAATTATATTTTCGGATGTACCTGATTTTAATGGCGTTAATTCTATCCATTTAGAAAAGTAGTCCTAAGCTACTAGGTACAGCTTGTTTTTAAAATCCAATACAACTATACCCACTTTAAAGAATAGAAAATTGACATTTAGAGACAAATTTTTCAATATCACTAGAAATACCTGGCCAATAAACATGTTGCCTTGCTAACCTTTTTGTTGTTTTATTTATACCGAGATGGCCTTCGTGAAGTTTGTTTAATATGTCAGGTCTTAGTTTTTTAGGAACTAATAATATACAATTGAAATAAACTTATCCGTTTTTAATCATAATTGCATCTTTAAGTTTATACAAAGTTGATAGCTCTCCATGCAATTTATTTTTGGCCACCCTTTTATATTGTTTTCTAACACTTATTTTAACACCTCATCTGTTTTTGTAGTTTCTATAAACAATTAGTTTTTTTCTTCTGATATTTGAATATCAGTGTTTACTTCAACAATATGAAATAATTATTTACAAAATCGTCGTCTTCATCATCTTTTGTTGAACTGAATCGCGAAAGCACATCTGCCCCAAGCATTTTTTTCCCTGGTATATACGTTAGTTTTATTCGATATTTTAGCAATTTTAAACGCATTTGTTACAAACGCGGTGAGGGTATTTCCGCTATGGGCTTCTCGAATAACGTTACCAAAAACTCATGATCTGTTAAGATTTCTTCATCACGATTGTAAATGAAATGATGATATTTACGCGTTCCAAAGATTAAAGACAATAATTCCCACTCAATTTGAGCGAAATTTCTTTCTTTATCTGACATACTTCGTGATGCATAGCTAATGGGTTTATTATGCTACATCAGTCAACAACCTAAACCAACCTGACATGCGTCACATTGTAATGTGATGGGTAATTTCGAATCAGAATTTTTTTTAATTGAAATTTTTTGTGTGACTTTTTTAATCTCATTAAAAAATTTTTCATGAAACGGAAGCCAAGACAATTTATATTGTTTTTAACATTTCATTTGAAGGTGATAAAAGATCAGAAAGATTGGGAGTAAATTTTCTTAGATAATTTATCATCCTCAAAAGTCCTTTACACATTTAAATGAGCTAAGATTTAAAATAGAGTCAATATACTCTTTTGCTGGACTAATACCTCTATCTGAAAAATTAAGACCGAAATATTTAACTTCATTCGATTTAAATTGAACTTTATTTTTATTAAATTTATTATTTTTTTTCTCCTGCCCTATTAATTACCCGTAGTAAAATTTTATCATGTTGTTCTTCAGTTCGCGCATAAATTAATAGGGCATCAAAATAAACAATAACATTTTCTATATTTTTAAAATTTTCCTCATCGCGCTCCTGAAATTCTTAGAAATAGATCGACTAGAAATACCAAACGGAAGTCTTAGATATCGATAGAAACCTAGTACACCAGGAGCCTTGTAAAAAAAATCGGGGTGTGCTGGACTCCATTCCAAAATTAACGAAAATTTGAGGGATTGTTAAGGGGTAGTAGAGGGTGTGTTTTAAGCGTTTTCGAACACGAGGAACCTGTGCTCTTTACAAGGAACCAAAAAACGCGTTTTTACTGGACTATTTTTGTTTTTTGCCCATATCGTCTAAACTATGTGGTTTAGTGAAAATCCAAAAAAACCACGTGAAAGAACATTAAGTTTTCTTTAAAATTTATTGAACAAACGTATTTTTTTACCCAATAATAACCAAGATACTGTCGGTCAAAAAAGGTCAATTTTCTCAAATGTGAAAAATGCAGAAAAATTCAGGTTTTAGACTATTAAAAATTATATTTTCACACATATCTATGTATTATTACACAAATTATGCAAACACATCACATTATTATAAAGGTTATTAAATTAATCAAAGAGAACTCTAGGTTTTTTAAAATAAAATTTCAAATTTTGCCCCAATTCCCAGAACATTTATATGTATTTTATAAATACGTATTTCGACTATAAAGTGGTCATCACGAGTCTGAATTAGCTAATCGTAACTATCTCTGGGATATGGAGTCAGATATATGTTGCTCGTTGCTAATTTGGTGCGTGAGACACGCATACTGATGAGCAAGTTCATACTGATGATGACTACTTTGTAGTCGAAATACGTATTTATAAAATAAATAAATATATTGTATATTCGGGAAAATTTGAAATAAAACATCTCATTATGCACATCTTGAGGGTACTTCAAGCCAGTGGAGGAGGCGGGGGTTCAAGCAGAAAAGGAGGGGGAGGGAGGTGAAGGGGTATGCGTAATATATGTAATAATACATAGATATATGTGAACATATAATTTTAATAGCCCAAAACCTGAATTTTTCTGCATTTTTTCACATTTTGAGAAATTTGACCTTTTTTGACCGCCTGTACCCTGGTTATTATGCGGTAAGAAAATACTTTTGTCTAATAAATTTTTAAGGAAATTTAATATTCTTTCACGTGGTTTTATTCGATTTTCACAACACCACATAGTTTAGACGATATGGGCAAAAAAACAAAAACAGTCCGAAAAAATCGCAGTTTTTTGGCACACTAACACCCCCACCCCTCACCACCCCCAAACATTCCGTGAAATTTTCGTTATCTTTGGAATTGAGTCCAGGTAAAATGTACATGGCTATTGGACTATAGCGGTGTCGAAAATGTGCAATGTTCACTTGAGGATTTATCCAGTTTAATATGACAAAGTCCGTTTTATAAATAAAGGACTGTAAATATTTTCGCACCCGATAATTTAGAAGCAATTTCATATACTGTAGGAATTAGCTTATTTTTTCGAATGATAGCCTTATTTACGTCACGTGGATCTAAACACACTCTTAGCGTATGATCTATTTTTTTTCTACAACAACGAGATTACTAACCCATGACTTTGGTTCACATTTTGATATAATAGCGCTTGCTTCTTACTCATTTAATTTTAATTTGTCGTTTAAGGCTAAAGGTACTCTTCTAGTAGGTGTATTCCATTTTCCCACTTATAGCTTATTAATTTAATTTCAATTATTATTTCTTAAGAAATTTATTAAATTGCACTTAGTACCGTTTTAGTTTTTAAATTTAATTAATTTTTATTGAATTAGACGAGCGCGTGGTGACAAAAATCAACTGCGCTATTTTGTATTTGTGCCTGTGTTGTCTAAGCAACTGTGATTTAATTAATATAGTTAGTAGAAAAAACAAGTATTACTTATATAATTGTAATAAACAGAACATTCTGGAATAATGATAAAATCATGGTACACAACAGCAGGGTCTTGATTGACATTGCGCGTGTACAAGAAATTGAACTTTAGTGTACCGGATGGCAAATTTTTCCAAATGTCTTTCGTTTCTTTAATTGTGACTATAAAATTTTTAGTTTTGCTTGGACGAAATTTTCCGTTTTATCTGCAGTGAGTCCAAAACATTTATATCTGTATTCCAAAATTTTGTCATCAATTGCATCCCGACGAACTTAACTTTTTGTGGCACTGAATTTGAGACATTAAAACGTTAATAGTCGTTGGGTTAAGTTCATTTTGAAGCCAGAGAAGATATTCATTATATATATATATATATATATATATATATATATATATATATATATATATATATATATATATATAAATAAATATATAGAAATATATATATTATATATATAGATACATATATATATATATATATTTCATTGCTGCTTTAATCCTATCCCTGATTTCAGCCAATTGTAAATCCAAACGTTTATTAAGATCAACAGCGTTAATGAAGATCTACAGTTATTTTATGGAATTTGTCGGCTTAAGGCGTGAGCTGATTTGCTTGCGTAGCACTAACCTTTACTAAAAAGTTTCTCCGTGCTGCTTAAACTAATACAAATAAAAAATTAATAAAGTTCTAGGTGTATTTTAATTAAAAGTTTATGTTACGAAATGATTAGATTTAATTACAAGTTTGAGATATCTAAAATGGAAATAATAAAATTTGTATTTAAATCTTTCAACCATTATGCACGTAAATCCGTTTACTTTGGGTCAAACTGTTTTTAAATTATGATAATGCAAATAAAATTTAACAGTTATATCTATGTACCTCAGGAACCTCGTTGTCTAACCACAGGAACATTTTCGCATTTCCTCTGATTAGTCGTAGTTGACCAAGTAGTTTTTTATTTTGATGTCATTAACAGTAACATAACTCTTTCTGCATTCAGTGATATACACAAATAGCCCTAGTTAGAATGATAATTTTTACAAACATAAAAATGCAAAATTTAACATTTCGTTATCTTTTAATAAAATAGTTAATTTCAATAAACTACCTGATAACGGCATTGGCAAGTTAATATTTGGGACGACATTAAACTTTAATTTCAATACAAGTTTAAATGTTTCAAACTATATATATCTCGATATATATATAACTGTATATATATTTATATATATATATATATATATATATATATATATATATATATATATATATATATATATATATATATATATATATATATATGTCTATATATATTATATATATATATATATATACATATATATATATATATATATATATATATATATAATTTGCAGAAATTTTCTAGATTCTGTATTTAATGATTTTTTGTTTACAAAAACTAAAATTAAAATTATGTGGTAATTACTGATTCACCCGTGGGTTTTATCTACTTGACGAAATAAGTTTTTGGGTATGGCAGTGCATAAGTTCCAAAATAATTTGCGAGTTTGTGATACATTTATATATATATATATATATATATATATACATATATATATATATAAATATATATATATATATATAAATATATATATATATAAATATATATATATATATATATATATATATATATATATATATATATATATATATATATATATATATATATATATATATATATATATATATATATATATATATATATATATATATATAGTTAATATCGCGGTGTAATTATTTACACTAATTACTTTAATCACACTTTTAATGTTTAATAAAAAAAATATAACACATTATATCTGGCTTGGCGTGATACTACCGATCGATCAAACGTTGCTTAATTAATTAATTAATCGAAGTGATCTATACACATCTTTTCCTGCATACAACTGTGCGCGCGAATTAACTTTCGAGACTGAGCGGAGCTAGTAAAAAAAAATTATTCACACTTCAAAACTACGAAATTTACTTTAATTGTTCAAATGCTTAGTACAACAGAGTAATGTAACTGATATTAATATAACACTATATATTAACAAACAAAAATGGTGAGTATGTTTATAAAAATATTCATTATATATGTTTTTATATAGTCCGGTCAATTTAGACTAAAAAATGAGAGTGAAGGTGCATAAAATCACAACAAGCTGAAAATCAGTAAAATTGTTCAAAACATAATTATAAATAAAATTTGTAAGTGCCCCAGCATCCCCGTGTATGGAAAAAATTTTACTCGAGGTCGAAGGTCAAAAAAATGAGTTTCGCGATTTTCAGCAAAACGATAAGTTTTATCATAAAAATATTCCTTATAAAAATTGTAGATCATAAAATTGTGTATAAAAAATATACCACTACTTTTTTCCTACGAGCCACCGTTTCTGAGATATAACGATTCAAAAAGTTGTTATCATCATAATATGCATGAGTACGCCACGTATATACATCTCTAGAGTTGTTATATATGTTGAAATTTTTTTCTATCGGTCATTGTCATGTCCTATAGTTATAACTTATACTTAAAATATAAAATATACATAAGTTATAACTATAAGAATATTAGGTAAAATGAAACCCAGTCCCTTAATTTATACGCTAGTGTAACTTCGAGACAACATCTGTCTCTTGTTCTATTGTGTGTGTGGCTAGAGTCTTATACCTGTTATAACAAATGAAATACCGTTAGTCTTGAGCGCAACTCTGTAGTGAAAACACGTGTTTATCCTAACCTATATCGTGTTGTTTTGAGTTTTATAACAAAAATGGCAGAATATTTTTTTATTTGTGCTAAACTTTTAACTGAAAGTGAAGCTGTTACAGTTGAACATAGTATGAAGACAGTAATTAATGCAAGTATCGAAAGAGCTGATGAATTTTCGGAACATCTCAAAAATCAGAAATCTGTGACAATACATGAAAATTGTTGTAAAAATTATACTCGAAAGTCTTCTATTGCTGCAGCTAATAAAAGACAACGCGAAGAACAAGAAGGTAGTACATCCACAGTAAGTCCTCCTCGTACTAGATCACGTGTCAGTGAATCAGCTTTTTGTGGTGGAATGGAGGAAATATTTACTTACATTGAAAATACCGATGATTTAGATAACAGAACGATTAAGCTACGACTAAAACTAAAGTATAGTGATAAACTTATTATCACTGAGAAATCGGGAGCATCAACATTCATATGCATAGTGGATAATCATCATGATATTTTAAATCAAGCCTGGTACGAAAATGAAAAACGAATAAAAAAGAAGAACGAGTCCTAGACGCAGCTGCAGCTATTATTCGCGAAGATATTCAAACCGCAGTATTTGATAATTCTAACTACCCTCCACCAAGTCGCATGTTTGAAGATTTAAATAATAAAATTCCAGAATCGTTGACATATCTTGTGGAACGAGTGATTTAAAAAAAATAAACGATCAAATTTAGATGATTTGAAATTAATATGCACAAATAGTTGCCATTGTATCATGACAGCTGTTCGACCAAGGTCTTTTAAGTGTAAATTACAATTAGGCCTCGCAGTTTTTTTTCATCGAAGGCCTTATACAAATCTTTTCTGATTTTTGTTATGTGCTTCTTATAATGATACAATAATGTACGAGGCAGCAGCAGTTTTCGATCGTTCTTCTCATGTCCTACCACCAGGAAGTGATACTCTTATTCAATACGTTGCAAACAATGCTGATATTAATATAAATATGCTAGGCGGCAATAACACGCTCCACATAATGGGTATTATTCAAATTGTTATTCCAAAATATTCAGTTTTACTAGAAGAACCTATGCCACGAATAAAAGAAACTCTCTCACCAAAAGATTTCAAGGCAAAAGCTCATGTGCCGATACAGACTTATAAAAATGACGGTGTAGAAGGTTACAGTAAAATAAATGTTAAAGATTTTGTTTATGGAACTGAAACGGTATCTTTTCTCAAAAAAGCTGATGTTGTATGGTTTTATGGGAAATTGAAAAATGCGTCTTTACCCGGTTGGATTGGTTTTATTGAACGTTTAAAAAATAATCATATGAATTATTATAAATCTCAAATTTCATTTTTACCATTTATTCACCAACCGGCCAGTAACTATAATACTATCTATACGACTTTACTTTGTGCATTATATAATGCAAAACGGTATAGCCACACTGTACGCATCATGAGTTTCGACCAGCCCCTGTATGCTAAAGCTCGAGAAATGGTATCAGCCGCACCTGAGGGCTCTGAAGTATCAAAAATCATCATCAGACTCGGAGGATTTCATCTACTGATGTCTTTTCTGGGGGCAACTGGTCATATTATGTAAGAAAGCGGCATGAAAGAAGTATTTGCAGAGATCTATGCGTTAAAATCATTAGAAAAATGCTCAATGGTCATGCTTACGCAAGAGCTGTTCGAGCTCATACACTACTTCAGCATACTTTTGCAATTATAATATTAAAAAAAGTTGAAATGAATGACATAATGCATGCTCCAATCATAAATATCGAGCATATATTAGATAACACTCTTTCATACAATGATATTGAAAATGACGATGAAGTATCTGGAGCTTTACTTAATAAATTGAATCAAAAACTAAAAGAATATGAGGAACAAGGACCAACTGCAAAACTTTGGATTCAATATTTTTGTATGGTTTCTTCCATTGCTAATTGCTAAAGAGTTCCTAAGAGCTGAGCGTATGGGGGATTGGAAAGCTCATTTTAACTGCGTCAAAGAAATGCTTCCTTATTTGCATGCGTCTGGACATTTTCCTTATACTAAGTCTGCACACCTTTACTTGCAGGATATGGAACAATTACAGAATTTTATTGATCCTGAAGTTTACGAAAAGTTTTCAGAAGGATTTTTTACAGTTAGACGTTCCGATAAATTTAGTTGTGGAACTTCAACGGGCATGGTAATCGAGCAGTCTATGATGAAAGCTATGAAGATAGATGGAGGTATTGCTCGAGGAAGAAGTACAAAAGAGAGCGTCATAAGTAAATGGGTTTATAGTATGCATGCTATCATACTATATGAATACAATTACTACGCAATGAATACAATTTGTGAAAAATTAGAAGATATCGCTAATGTTAGGATGGATACGACCGAGCAGCATGTTGATGCAAGTGATTCACGAGTAAAAAAAGATGCTAAAGACATACAAAGACTTTTAGAGTGGTTCTCAACGCAGGATCCTTTTCCAGAGGTTAACAAAATTGTTTCTATTGCGAGTGGTGTCGTTGGTGACGATAAAATTAATTGATTAATTGTTATAAAGCTCGTGAAGTTGGACTTGCTTCTATGGCAAAAATGACAGGACTGACATTCAATAATATTAAATTAAAACGCGCTGACAAAGTTGTTCCTCTTTTAGCTATGACTAGTACCATAAAAGTACATGAAGAAGAAGTACCTATTGACCCTGTATTATTGTTCCAACGCATGAGTATTACTGTAGCATTTCAAGATGAAATAGAAAAATATTTTGAATATGAATTAGCTCCCTACCCTTTATCGTTGTTTGATGACATCGGGGTGCGTAAAACACAGAAGTCTGCCATTTTCGATCGTTTTGAAAAGGTAAATATTGATATTAACAACACTAATGCGACATACATCATTGACGGAGGATACTTACTACACCGCGTTGTGTTGGATAGCGAAGAAACATTCAACGTTATCTTAGATAAACACGTTCAGTATGTACGTCGACATTTTGGTTCCAGAGTTACTGTCGTATTTGATGGCTATGATGATTGCACGAGAATTATCAAAGCTGCAGAACAACGTCGTCGAACTTTAGCAACATCTTCACCTTTTGATATTTTATTTGATGAACTTATGACAGTTCCAACCAGTCAACAGAAATTTCATACAAATTCTTACAACAAGTCTCGGTTCATTTCAATGTTGAAAGAAAAGTTTACTGCCGAAAATATACTAGTAAAACAAGCTAATAATGATGCTGATGTATTGATTACTGATACAGCAATAGAGCAATTCAATTTGACAAATACAACTATTGTTGATGGTGAAGATGTAGACTTACTCGTATTACTCACTACTCGAACGCCAACTGAAAAAACTATTTTCTTCTTAAAACCAGGAAAAGCTCAACATCAATCGGATACATATTCATCAAAAAGTTTATCTTCTTTTGTAAAGTGTACTATTTTTACACGCAATAACTGGCTGTGATACGACATCTGCATTTTACAGGAGGGGTAAAACAGCAGTTTTCAAAATGTTTGAAAAACATGATTTAGTTGAATGTGCTGAAGTTTTTAAAAAAAGTAATTCAACTCAACATGAAGTTATCACCAACGGCATCCGCTTTCTTTTTCTATGTACGGAGCTCCTAAAAAAACTACCGGCTTAGATAAGCATCGATATGCATGTTTCGTAAAAAATACTAAAAATAAACAACAAGTTCAATTAGCTTGTCTTCCTCCAACCTCAGTTGCTGCACATCAATACGTTTTTCGGGTATATTGCCAAGTTCAAGTGTGGCTTGGTTATCAACTAGACCCTACAGACTGGGGTTGCAAGTTGGTCAACAATATATTAGGTCCCGTTCAAACTTTACTCCCATCTGCGCCGGAAAAATTGCTGAACACAACTTTTTGCAACTGCAAAAAGGCTTGTTCTCTGGCAAGTACAAATTGTCAAGGCCAGTCGTGCTCTAATGTTGAATCACCAACAGTGGAGGATTCGTTTGATTCCAACGAAGTGTCATGCGATACATCGCTACTGACGCTAAATAACTATAAACTTTTATTTTAAGACGCTATAAAATTTACTTACACCCTGAATGAAGATGAAGAAGAAGTAGAAGAAGAAGAACAAGAACAAGAAGAAGATCAAGAAGAAGAACAAGAAGAAGATCAAGAATAAGAAGGAGAAGAATTTGAAGGTTACGAATCAGACGAATGAACTTCACCACTTTTTTTTAATTTACATCGCTTTAATATTTTCCAATCTTTGAAAATTTCCGTTCTTTTGCAATAGTTTCAAATTAAACAGGATCACAACTGACTCGTGGAGTAGGCCTACTGGGGAAACCACGATAAAAAAACGCGCCTCATACATTAAAACATTACCTCTTAAAGTACATTACCTCTCAAATTTTTGAGTCGTTATATCTCAGAAAGGGTGGCTCGTAGGAAAAAAAGTATTGAAACATTTTTTATAGATATTTAAATATCTACAATTTTTGTCTGGGGTTCTTTTATGACAAAACTCACCGTTTTGCTGAAAATCGCAAAAAACTCATTTTTTTTACCTTTGACCTCGAGTAAATTTTTTCCATACGGGATGGGGAACTTACAAATTTTATTTATAATTATGTTTTGAACAATTTGACTGATTTCCAGCTTGTTGTGATTTTTGGCATCTTCGAATGTCTAAATTGACCGGACTATATAAACGTTCTGGAATGTTCTATAATATTATTTAAAGATAATGGTTATCATTAATTGTTTTAAAAAATATAGATAAAGGGTAATATAATACGCTAATATGAATGTTAATGTTACAACTTATAACTCTTCCCGCATGAAAATGTTGTTGGTCTTCCAGGGAAGGCGACAACTCCTAGAATTGGTGATGTTGAATGAGATGCTGTGATATTGGGTACTTCAAGATGATGTTGCTTTTGATGCTGTCTTTTAATTCTGTATATGATATATGATGATACTGTTATTCGAACAACTGTCCCTAAAAGAAAGTCTTGCAAGTTTTCTAGCGTTAAGTTGTAGAATATTGGTTATGTTAATATTGTTAAATATTATTTGAGGAGAATCAAATTGATCCCAGTTAATATATTCTTGACTGTCGTATACCATTCCATTAATGAAGATGCTGCAGTTGCAGAATTTAATATGTAAAACTCCTTGTATTTCTTTATTGTTGATTCCACACGTTGAATTTACTTTGTTTTGTTAGTTGATATAATAAGGTTATTGGGTTCCATTAATTCTATATATTCTGTTTCGATAGTTTTGAATAGTTCACAATGAATAGTCCAAATTTTGTTAAATTTGAATAGTCCAAATTTTGTAAAATGCTGACTTCACATTTATTGTTTTTGTTTTGATTTAGATTATTTTTGTTACAAATGAACATTTGATCAATCTGTTTGCAGAGTTGATTTATGAATTTAAAGTGATAGGGTCCATATAGGATATAAGATTTCATCAGTTGGATATTCATTTTATTTTGTATAGGGATGTTTTTGAGATGGAGTAATTGAAAGGTTTCGTTGACAAACTGTGGTACTTGTATTGCTAAAATAATACTGGAATGAATGTAATATGCTTTAAGTTCTAATAATTCATAAACATGTTCAATAAAATGTGTTTTAATTTGTTTATTCAATATTTTTAATATTTGTTCAACTTCATTGTGACTTAAAATATGTTTTGAAATAATTTTTAATTTTGCAGAAGATACAGCATCAATTATATTTTCAATATGTGTCTCTAATATTTGTAATTGATTACATGCAGAATAATAAAACTGATTACTTGATAATTGTTTATCTATTTCGGTAGTTGTGTATTTATTTTTAAGTCTTAATGCATTGATAAATTCATGTAAAGCGTTTGCTTCTTTATTGATATAATTAGTTGTATTGTCAAAACGTTCAATCATATTTTTATTTAATGTATGTTGAATTTCAAGAGTTTTAGATAAGTCGTGATGATTTAGTTTTAAGTGTTATTGATTGATTTCGTGCGTTTTGTATTTTGTGTTTTATAAAAGGAGGTCTGTTTTTATCTCAACTATCGTTTCGTTCGTATACGGTGGCGTTATCATTGAGAGTAGGTATGTCTTGGCGATTAGTATTTATTTTTTCAATATGGCCATTTTATTTGTTAAAATGTTTTGTAATTATTTCTTTAATTATTTAAATTTCTTTTAAATGATCTTCGTTGAATTCTGTAGAGGGGTCATTATTAGGATTATTTAAAATTGTTTTGTCTCTAAAGCCGTTTTTTGCTTCGAACGAAGTAAAGTTAGCTCCAGAATGAATGCTATTGTTGTTGGTGATTTAACTGAGTTTAAGTTTTTCTTCAAAAGTTCGTTTTTGTTTTGTCTGTCTATGATTCTAAATATTTCTAAAACGGTTGAGTGAAATCGTTCTGCGGGACTGTTACCTGTATTGTTTTTGGGTGTCGTTGTATAATCGTCAATATTATATAGTTTAAGGAATTCTTTTCTATTAATACTGTTCAGTTTTTGAGCTGAATCTTTAATAATTTTGCGGGGTATACCGTTACGTGATACAAAGTCTTTGATAAATTTGTTAATTTCTATAGAGTTTTTAAATGGAAGTATATGAGCTTCTGCGTATCGTGAGTATTTGTCAAATAATGTTAGGATATGATTTTTATTTAAATGAAACATATCAATGTGGATAATTTCAAAAGGTTTACTAGGAATTTCTGTTTTGTTGAAATTTAACTTTAAAGGATGTCTTTCATATTTAAGTTCAAGGCATACTTTACATGTATTGATAAATGACGTAATTTTAGATTTCATATTGTCGAAATTGTAAGTCCGTTTTAAATGTGCTAACGTTTCGTCTATACCTCTGTGTTTAGATACACAATGATAATCGTTTATAAGTTTGTTTTGCTCGTCAATGTTTTGAATGTCTTCCAAGAGGATCTACATCTAATAATTCGATATCGTGAGAAATGAAGATCGTAAATATGGGAAATTTTTTTGAAAGTATCGTCATCAGTAATTATGGCTGTTAATTTGGTAGATGAAATGTGTTCTTTGAATATGTCGATAATCGCTTTGTCTTCTTAGTCCAATCGTTCGATGGTTTTTCGTGTTCGTGTTTAAATATAGTTTCAATATAATTTTTGTCGCGTAACCCGGGGTCAATTAATATTTGTTTTGAGAATTCGTTTAAGGCACGTTCAGAGATATATATACCTGGATTTAGATTTTCGTCTGCTGAATGCTGTGTGCTTACTTATACCTGTTGTGACTGAGTTTTATAAGCATGAATCTCAACACGAGATAATGCGTCCGCATTATTATTATTTGTACCTTTTTTATATACAATATAATAATCAAACTCTTCAAGTTTTAACCGCCTTCGTACTAATTTTGAGTTAGGTTCCTTAAAAGAAAATTACCATGTAAGAGGTTTATGATCTGTCACAATGGTCAATTTACGTCCAAATATGTACGGTCTAAAGTATTTCGTAGCCCAAAAAATTGCAAGGAGCTCCTTCTCAATTGTTGAGTAATTTTGTTCAGTTAAAGTTCGTGATGCGTAACAATTAGGTAGGTCTTGACCAATTTTTCCTTGTGACAAGATAGCACTAATAGCTATATTACTAGCATCAGTGGTCAGTATAAAAGGTTTGTTGAAGTCAAGGTATTGTAATATAGGGTCATTACACAATAGTGTTTTACAATAGTTAAAACATTTGATGTATTCGTCGTTTATAATTTTGTCTTTATGTAAACATGCTGTCAATGGTTTTGTGATTTTTGCAAAACCAGGAATAAATTTTCTGTAATAACCAAGGAGTCCCAGGAAACTTTTGATTTCTTTGTTGGTTTTGGGTAAAAGGAAATTTTTTATAACGTCTTGTTTTTTTGGATTGGGTTTGACACCTTCTGTAGTCACAATATGGCCTAAAAATTCGTTTCTTCATTCCTTTCTTAAAAATTCACATTTATCTAACTGTGTTTTGAAATTGTATTGTCTCAATTTGGAAAATATTTTTTGTAATGATTCTATATGTTTTAGAAGGGAGGTCGAAAAAGTTATGATGTCGTCCATATATACGAGGCAGGTGTGGTACGTTCTTCAAACCAAAGGTCATGCGCGTATATTCAGTTTTTGGAATGTATATGGGGTTCATTTCTATTTGGTGAAATCCTGACGCAAGATCTAAAGTAGTAAAGCACATATATTTTCCTAATTTGAGAAGTATTTTTGTAATGTCTGGGAGAGGATATCTGTCATCAATTGTCTTCTCGTTATGCTTTCTGTAGTCTATGACGAGTCGCCATTTTCGTTTACCACTAGCGTCTAACTTTTTAGGAACTATCCAAATAGGAGAGGACCAAGGATAATTTGAAGGTCTTATAATTCCATTGTCAAGTAATTCGTCTATTTGTCTTTTAACTTCTTGTTTATGACATTCTGGGTAACGGTATGTTTTAACAAAGATGGGTAAATCGTCTTTTGTATCTATGGTATGCTTAACTGAATTAGTAAGAGTCATTTTATTAATGTCAGGTTTAAAAAATATGTCTTGAAATTTGATACATAATTTTATCCAATCTTGTTTTGCATTATTGTCTAAATCATTTATTATTAAGTTATCCTGTATGTCAGGGTATGCGTCAACGTCTGTATTATAGTAATTATTGTCTATCATTTTATAGGTTGGTCTACAATAAATTTTGTGTCTGTATCGTTCTTGTTTAGAATTATAACTTGCATGAAAATTTTTGGATTTGAATAGTCCTTGAGGGATAGTTACATTATTTTTAATAAAAATATTAGGTTTAAACATGTCACACTCAGTTTTGTCTACGGGTACTAATGCCGATAAATTTTCTTTTGCTTTGATTTTTAATATTGGGGTTTTGATGCAAGGTTTATAGTAAATTTGGTTTTTTGTTGTTTCTCTATAAAATAATGAATTTTTATATCAATTTTTTCGTAATTTCAATGTCGTAAGTCTTGTATGTATTTTCTTCATTGGACCATTTAGGCTCTATGAATGATTCTGTACTACCAGTATCTATTCAGAAACGTAAAGGGGGTTGATTCCGTTACTTATCAATATATACGGTAGTTTGTTATCTGATGAGTGATTGAGTTCTATGTATTGAGCTGAGGGCTCGAGGCTTTGATATGAAAATTTTCATCCACAATTTCCACAGTGGGTTCTACAAATTGTTCAAAATTTTTTTGATAATTAATCGTATTGGATTCGAAATTTTGATCCTGGGAATTTTCTGAATAGTAACCATTATAATCAATATTTTCGTTTTCTACGTAATAATTTTCGAATATTTTTGAAGGATGCCATAAATCAATTGACTCTTGAGTATGCAATTCTTCATGTGTAAAATTAGGAGCTCCTGTTGGTTTATAGAAATTGTTTGGCCTATTTAGCACTTGTCTGGTGTTACCAGATGATGTGTCCATAGGCGTGGGTCTATATGAGTTTTTTATGGGTTGTAAAATTAAATTTGTATTTGTTACTTTATTTATTACTTAATTGTGGCGGTTTGTAATTTTGAAATTGGTTAGGTGTTTGTGCTTGTTTCGGGAATTATATGAATGGTCTTTGTTGATATTGTATGGGTTGTGTATTTCTTGTTGGGTATTGTGGTAATGATTGTGTAAAAAGAAATGGTCTTGGTGAGTATTGTTGTGATTGTTGTAATGGGTTTTTAAAATTAAAATTTAGTTTTTGTGTAATTTTGTTAAAAGGCATTTGAGGTTTACGAATTCTCTGTTTGTAATAAATATTTTCTTCTACTTGGCACAATTTCCAAGCATCCGTTAATTTCACTGATTTTATAGCTCTTACTGTTGGAGCAATAGCATCACTCATGCCTGAAATGAATGTATCGAGAGCGACTTTAATATAATATTCGATTTTATGTTTAACATGTAGTTTATTAAAGTTAGCGTCATCTGGAGATATTGCTGGTTTTAAATTAATATTATTTATGTTTAAAGAGAGTAATTCATTAACTTCATTATAACATAATTCTATAGATTTATTTCCTTGTACAATATTACACAAATCACGTAAAAGACTAAATGCGTCCCTCTTGTCAGCGTAATGGTTTAATAAAATTTCTTTTATTGTTGACCATTCTCTTACTCTTCCGTGTTGGTCGAGTATGTCGTTCGCGGGTCCTCTAATTTTATTTCGTATTTTGTTTAAATATAATACTTTAAAATCATCACCGACCATAAAAAATAGATTATCAATAATAGTATCTACAGTATCTATGAAATTATATAAATATGATGAGTTTCCATCAAAGGATATTATACTTTTAATACAATAAGGAATTTGAAAATGACCATGTACTTCACCAATAGTCATTTGGCGTTCTAGTTCATTTGGATTAACCATATTTAAAATACTAATTGAATTAGTTATATTCATTTTTGAATTATTTAAATTCGAATCTTTTCTATTGAACTGCTTATTTGATGTCTCTGATTGCGATAAACCGTCGCTAGTACTAGGTAATAACTGAATATTCGATAAACCGTTGATATCGTTATTTACACTTTCAATATTATTGTTGCGTTTGTGTTTTGGGTAAGAAAACTTGTAACTCCTCTATTGATTTTACTTTTCCACTATCAACAGAGACTCCTTCAGGAGAAACGATATGACCTAGATACTGCACTTGCCTCTGAAGAAGATGACATTTCTTCGGGTTCAGTTTAAGACCATCTTTACGCAATCGTTGAAACACTTCCTTCAGATTCCTTTAGTGGTCTTCAAATGATTTTCCAACGACAATTATATCGCCCAGGTACACTCGGCATGTTTTCCAGGATAGTCCGCCAGCTCGGTCTCCAATAGTCGATCAAACGTCGCTGGCGGATTGCACAGTCTGAATGGCTTAGCTGTAAACTACCAGAACCAACTGTGAATGTGGTTTTCTCTCGATCCTTAGGTGACATGTCGACCTGCCAATAACCACCCTTTAGATCCAATGTTGAAAAATACTGTGATCCAGCAAGAGTGTCTAGGGTATCGTCAATCCTGGGTAGAGGTCCGTTTAAGTGATATTATTTTATTGACAATAATCGATGCAGAATCTTGATGATCCGTCAGTTTTCTTGACCAGCACTACTAGAGAAGACCACGGACTGCTAGATGGTTCTATAATGCCCTCTTTCTGCATATCATTGATAATTTTGTCGGCTTCTTCTCTCTTTGCTAATGGTAACCGTCGTGCTGCTTGTCGGATAGGTCGTGTGTCGCCAGTGCCAATTTCATGCTTCAAAATATCAGTCTTGCCTCTTAATCCATTACCGACATCAAAGGTGTCTTGGTACCCGCGAAGCAGTTGCTTGAGGGACTCGACTTGTTGGTCGTAAAGATGTCTAGATGATTCCTTAACTAGATTGACATTCCACCAAAATTTTTGCCAGGAACACATTGGTCAGCTTTTATTATCGATGAAATTGGCTCACATTCGCCAAAAACGATTCCTTTTTTAAGAGTCACAGAGTGATGGTTTAGATTCATCACTCTCACGGGCACGGCCCTCCGTAATCGTGACAACGTTCTGCCTGTTGTTATACCCTTACCGACCAGCTTTTCGTTAGCTCGGGATCTGAACTACATGATACTTCCCTGACGAGCACCTCTCCCTGTTCTTCACCGACCATATTCAACGTGGCACTTTTAAAATTAACTTTGTAACCATTAATTAGGTCTATCCCGAAAATTAAACTGTCCTCAATATCAGCTACCAGCACCTGTTGTTTAAAACTTTTACTACCGATGGTTAGGTTGACATCAACTTCACCATGAGTAGTGGCTGCCTCTCCTGTGGCAGTGCGCAATCTCCATTTACTAGGACCTACCCGGCAATTGGTGATGACGTTTGACCTCACTATTGTTTTAGTGGCACCTGTATCCAACAGAAAAGAATACGGTCTCCCATCAATCAAGCCATCCACATATACGCTGTTGTCCAATGTTTTACAAGATGCCACATGTGCTATTTTCCATGGGGCTTGTTGGCTACAGGTTGACGCTCGCCCTTTTGCGTCGGCCTTTTTAGTTTTCCGAAGCAGTCGGTGCTGATGCTACTTTAATTCTCTCCTTACACCATCTTCGGATGTGGCCAAGTTTCTCACAGTTCCAACAACGAATTGGCCCTCGTAGATCCTTTTGGCTCCCGAAGAATTCTTGCAACACTTTTCTAAACATCTACTCCTCCGTGCTGTCATCTGTAGTTAAGGTACATACACGTGTTGACCTGGATCCCCTTTGCTTTGCAGCCTCAAACTCCATAGATGAAGCCATCTAGCCATAGATGAAGCCTTCTTTGGCTAAACGTTCACAAATTTCTTCTGATGCCGTGACGTATGCTAGTCGAACGAGTCGAGCGACATCACTTTAAAATTCTTGCAACGTTTCATTTGGTTTATGGATACGATTCTTCAGTTGAGAATGATAAACGTGTTCCAAGTGAGAATCTCCAAACCAGAGTTCCGGACGACCGCTCAACAGTTTGTAATCACTTCATTCCGTCGGTTACAATGTTTGCAACACATCTGTAGCGTCCCCTATCAAGGCCTCGGTAAGTTCCACTGCCTTCCGATAATCTGACCACCCGTTACTAGCAGCAGCTGCTTCAAACTGAACAGAGTAGTTAGTACATGATATCTTTTCATCAAAGGGTGGTGGTTTTGTTTTTTTTGTTTTTTCAATTCAATTCTTTATTTGCTCTTTTTTATATATTATTGTACATTGAGTAAGTCAATTTATCAAATATATTTATAACATGTGTTTAGGATCTGTAATCATGATAAATAACGAGGATCCTGATAATAAGTAATTAAATAAATAACTAATATGCAACTAAGAAGGAGTAGAACCGATACAACGATTCGGTCAAAATCGTTCAATATTATAATATTATAATCTATCAATGGATAAATCATTTATTTTATTATTATTATTATTTTTATTATTATTTTGTTTTTTTTTATATGAGTTGATTGGAAAGACGTGTGAATTCCTTAATAATATTAAATTATCAGTATTAATTAAAAGGTAAATAAATAAATAAATACCTAAAACTCATATCTTTATATTTCAAAAGACGTGTCAAATAGTTAATATTAATAAATAAATAAATATCTAAAACCCATATTTTTATGTTTCAAAAGACGTGTCATATAGTTAAAAAAATAAATAAATACCAAACAACCCCCAAATATTTATATTTTAAAAGACGTGTCATATAGTTAAAGTAAATAAATACGTAAAATCAATATCTTTATATTTCAAAAGACGTGTCAAATAAGTAAAACAAATTTTTTCGTTTAAACTACTTTAGTGAATAAATAGGCGCTCAAGTAAAAGGCCTTTCACAGCTTTAATAAAACTACTTCCATGTTGATTTATTTTATCCCTAACTGTTTGATGACTCGAAAAATATTCATACCACTTTATTGATTGATGCCAAGTTCCTTTTTTAATAATTTCTAAGGTACTTCTTGATTGTAAATAAGAAGTATTATTTCTTGTGTTATAATGGCAAGGGAAATTTTTATTTTCTGCAAAGTCGTGGAAAATAAAAGTCGCTGTTTTTTATTAAGAATTTAATACATTCTAACACGTATAAAGAGTAGAATGATCTTTATGTTTTATAAATAATGGCTTACAACTATCTACTTTATTCTTAAAAAATATGATTCTAATGGCCTTTTTCTGTGCACTAAAAATTTTTTTCGAGCATCTACACGCATCCTAAGCTGTTATGCCGTAAGACAATAATTTTTTACACTTAAAAAATTTGCGTAGTATTTATTTATTAAAGTTTTTTGCTCTACTTTTAGTCGCATCATTCGTAATTGGTAACAGATTTTATTAAGCTTACTAGACAGTAAGTCAATATGATTGTTCCAGCTATGTTTATTGTCAATTACTAATCCTTACTAAAGAATTTGGCATGATCAACCAAATTGACTTCAGCGACAGGTGGCATTCCCATTTTCCCCTACTGTAATTGATAATTTTTTTTTTATATTTATTTAGATGAAGGCTGTTTATTTCACACCATTCGTTTATTTTTTCGATTGTTAATTTAACTTTGATTTTTAAAAGATTTACATCTTTATCTGATTCAATTGCAGTTGTATCATCAGTGAATAGAATTATTTCATTATCAATTGCATGTCTTAGAAACATGGGCAAGTCGTTGATATATAAAAGAAAAAACAATGATCCTAAGATCGACCCTTGTGAAATGCCTTACTTAATGGTTTGCCATTTTGAATTATGAATCTCACCATCCATCCTTATTTGAACTCTCTGCCTTCTATTTTCCAGATACGATATTACTAAGTTATGGAAGTGACCTCTAATTCCCATTTGATACATTTTATGCAACAATAGGTTGTGATTAACACAGTCAAATGCTTTTGACATGTCACACAATAAGACTGCCACATTAAGATTATTGTCTAATTTTTTAAAAATAATGTCATTGAGTGTGAATATTGCCTCACTCGTACCTTTCGATTTGCGGTATCCGAATTGATTATTAAAGATAATTTTATTTTTTTCAATGAAATTAGATAAATTTTCGTAAATTATCCTTTCAAATATTTTTGAGAATGCTGGCAGGCATGATATTGGCCGGAAATTATCTAACATGTTTATTTTTCGATTATCTTTTATGATTGGTATTACTTTGGCAAACTTACAGCGATCTGGAAAAGTGGCAGAGTCGATCATTTTGTTTTCTATGTCCATGATAGGATTTATTATAAATTCAAAAATAGTTTTAATAATATGGTTTGAAACATGATAAATATCCATTGATGTCTTATTGTTTCCCCTTACAAAGTTGCATATTTCATGTTCCGTTATGTTAATGAGACCCGCAGACTTCATATTAGTTTTTAGCTTTAATCCATTAATGTCGAGATTTGAGATTCCGACCTTCCCAGTGCCCACATTAATGAAATAGTTATTTAGTTCGGAGGCTATTTCTGAACTAGAAGTGACAACGGTGTTGTCACGATAATAGATTGTATACCCGAATCATAATGTGTCGTCATTTCATCTTTTATCACTTTCCAAACTATTTTTGGATCATATCTCGATTTCGATAGTTTTTCCATGATCGAGTGTTGCTTCGCCCTCTTAATGACTTTATTATAAATATGTTTATATGACTTGTAGAAATTATTTATCTTCTTACTGCCTACAAATTTACTAATACAGGCTAATTCTTTGAATTTTATACTTGAGATTTTTATGCCCTTAATGACCCATTCTGGTTTACGGTATTTTTGCAGTTTGACTCATTATTAGTTATTGGGCAAGCCAGATCCAGGTGATTTACAAATATGTTTAAAAAAACGTTAAATTTATTGTTTACGTCAGTTTCCAAGTAAACATCATCCCATATTTCAGCTTGAGGAAACTCACGTAGTTTATCCATATTATGTTTGGATAACTTTCTTTTAACGAGCGTAGAAGAAAAAACAGTTTTGTCTTTCTTTGGAAAACATTTGCTGAAAGTTATTGCATTGTGGTCAGAGAAGGTACAATCAATTATAGAAGTCCTATATTCTTTAAGGTGCGTTAAGAAGTTATCGAGGGATGTGCTGGATTTGTTTGTGGTTCTCGTAGGGCCATTTATTTTTGATACTCCATTTTGCAAATCAAAGAGATCAGAAAGTAGTTTTTTATTTTTATTATCTTATAAAAAGTTTATATTAAAATCGCCACAAATGATGTATTTCTTATTCTCAGAAGTTATTTTTTTAACATGGTCTCTAATTTGTCCAAGAATATTTTATGGTCAGTTGATGGAGAACGATAGACGCACACAAGGGCTATTTTAAGTTCATTGAAGTTTGCTTCAACTACCGAACTTACCTACTGAACTACTGAACCTTTTGTTTGTTGTTCCTTCCGGGTTCACTCCTTGAAGCACTGTTATTAACTACCGCTCCTCTCACGAGTCTCCACTATTTCACTGCTTCGCGTTGCTACGAGTCTAGCTTCTAGCTCTAGGATTTTGGTTTTCATCTGTTTGAATCTGTCATCAAAGATTTATATAGATTGTAAAGCAACATCGATGGCATTTTGAACTGTGTGTAACTCTTCTTTCATGACATTTTGACTTTCTTGTAACTCTTCTTTCATGGCATTTTGTAAATCGTCTTTCATGGCATTTTGACTTGCATGTAAATCGTCTCTCATGGCATTTTGACTTGCTTGTAAATCGTCTTTCATGGCCTTTTGTAAATCGTCTTTTATGACATTTTGAATTGCTTGTAAATCGTCTTTCAAGGCATTTTAACTGGCTTGTAAATCATCTTTCATGGCATTTTGACTTGCTTGTAAATTGTCTTTCATGGCCTTTTGTATCGTTTCCATGTTCTTGACAATTTGGTCTTTCAGAATCCATAATTCTGGGTCCACTCCTTCTTCAACAAGTGCTTCCCGCAACCGTTGAACAAATTCCCTCTTCTTGCCGTGGCTATCAAGATCCCTTTCTTCCAGTTCACTTCTCAACTGAGCGATGGCTAAATTATTTAAAGTTGTAATTTTTTTTATTCCAATTTACCCCAAACACCTGACACCAAATGTAGCGGTTTGCCCGGGTTCGTTAATTCAATGAAGTAAAATTATTTTCATCTTTAACAATTATTGTATTTTTTTATGATTCCAAATATTATATACACAACTTACAAGAGTTACAATTTATAGAGTGTTATTTTAAGGTGTTGACTGGTTGACTGTCTTCCATACTCTGATACATTCCTCGATCTGTTGTGATAATAATAACAACATCAATATTTCGTTGTCCCAGAAACATGACAGAATTTTGTTCAATTCAACTATCACAGGTTACTCAGTTTCATTACAAAATACATGTCCAGCGGCCAGGTTAATATTCGTTACAATATATAAAGGATTGCAGGAGTTTTGTAATAGGTGGAAACTGGAATTGAATGTAAAAAAAAACAAAACTGTAATGATGGTGGTTAGTAATGGTTAAATTGTCTGCAACATAAGTATGGATGTATAAGGATAATGTGATCGAAAATTTAAAAAAAAGTTCAATATTTGGGTTTGTTTTAAGCCATAACTGAAAACGGAATGCACATGTAGAGAGTGTGCAAACAGAAGCAAAAAAAAATTATTAGGAAGTGTGCGAAAATATATATATACAACCACACCAACTTTCCAATTAAAGTTATTCTTGATATGTTCAAACTTTTGGTACTGCCAGTTCTCACCTTCGGCTGAGATTTGGTTGGTTAACAGCTATTATAAGGAGAGTTTCCGAAATCTAAATGCTTTAGGTTAGAACTTTTATAAAGAGCTGCTTGGCGTCTCTAAATCCACATCAGCAGGCAATAAACTGCCATCTCAGAATAAATAATAGCGATAAAAACTTACAAAAAATAAAAACTTACAAAAGCTATGTTTGGCTGAGAGTTGAAACGAGCGATTGGCTGAGAGACTCGACGAAATAAATTTGGCTGACATTGTAGATTGTATCATTGTCAACACGGTTCGCAATATTTATGGCTGATAGGAATGACAGGCATATTATTGCGATATTTCTTATGTACGGTTTTAAATGAGAATCAAGGGTAATTGAGAATGTAAGAGTGTGAGTACTGTGTAATGTAGCTGAGAGTATTGAACTGTGGCGTTCCGCCACAATTAACGAAGGTTACTTAAATAATAAAAACATTTGAATAATTATTATCCTATTATTAGCCCCGAGTACTTAAATAAGTGAAAATTAGTGTTAGTTGAGTGAACACTAAGTATCTAGAGTTCGGTAGTGCGCAAGGCCGAGTTTAAGGGACACATCGGACTTTTCACTACAGTGTTATTACTATAGGAAATATTAGAACACTGTTTGACCGCGAAATATCTTCTGAACGAAAAGAGCTACAGTGTTGAATTTTCGAATTATCGATACTTTACGTAATTATAAGAAACCGGTTTTTTCAATGATCGTCAATGAATTAACCGTTTAAAATTTAATTCACTTCAAAAACGCAAAATTCTAGAACTAGTACCCAAACCGACGGGAAAATTGCGAAAACTGGAAATTTGTGCCGGAAAAACGATCATTTTTACAATTTTCGTTTTAATCAAATTAGCATTAGAACGTATATATTCTTCTTATTCGTTTATATTTTTATAGAGTAATATCTGATTGGATGACACTTAGGTATTTGTTATTCGTTATGTATTTGAATTTCCTTCAAATACATAAATCACTTTCTAGCGGTCACTATTTTATTTCCTTTCTGGAAATTCGCTAAACAATTTGCCGCGTGATATAAAATTTTAGAAACATACTACAAAAATTTTTCTTTAAGAAAACTTATTACGTAAATAATTTCAACCAAATTTTTTCTGACATTTAAATTTTTTACCCCTAATTAATGTTTTACGTAGATTAATGTAATTAAATTATAATTATATTAATTGCCATATATATATATTATATATATATAAGTAAACTACCTTGTAGAAAACATAAATACAAAGTGTCTTTTTTGTCTGCTTATCAACAAATTAATTGATAGATTGTTGATTAATATTGGGGTAAAAACTATTGCACTTCAACCCTATGGTCCATTCTGTATTTACCGCCAGAGTGATTACAGGCACACACACACACATATATATATATATATATATATATATATATATATGTATTTATATATATATATATATTTAAATTTTACAGATGGTGATTTTCGACATCTATTAGCTATGATCGATAGACATTTTTGCTATACTATAAAGCCGAAAGTCAAGCTAACAGACTCAGGCTAGAAAGTTGCGGTTTTTCGCATTCGATATGAACTTGCTTGAAGCCGATGGAAAAAATCGGAAAACTTCAATTTTTTCGTTGCAACTCCCCGGAAAATCGAAAAAAGACCCCACAAAATAACGTTTTTCTGTTCTTTGTATGCGAGAAGGATAAAATTTTCACCAATAGACCCGAAATAAAGTCAAGTTAACAAAATACTTAAAAAAATTTCATTTCCTACATTGCAACCCCCCCCCTCCAACCTAAAAAAATAAGGAAAACAACCGTAAAATTGCCATTTCACTTCAATTCTAGTTCGAGAGATGGGATTTTCTTTTTAAAGTTAAACTAACAGATTACTTTGAAAAATTTTGTTACCTACATCGGAAACCTCCGAAAATGGGAAAAACACCCCATAAACTGCCTTTTTCACTTCTATTCATGTAAGAAAGATCAGGTTTTTTTCATTCGACGTAGACCGGGTTTAGAACAATAGGATTATTTTACAAACGTAAATTTTTCCATCGTTACCCTTCGCAAATGGGATAAACACCCCTAAAACTACCCCTTTTCTTGTAGACATTCTAGAAAGATGCAGTTTTTATATTCTACGCTAAACAGGTACAAACTTAGAAGGTTATTCGAAAAACTTAAAAACTTTCATCGCTTGTTCCCAAAAAAATTCTGCAAAACACCCCCGAAGCTACCCTTTTAACTTCTATTCATGGTAGAAGGATGGAATTTTCACCAATCGACTCAAAATAAAGTCAAACTAACAGAATACCTCGAAAATTTCATAAATTGCATCGCAATCCCCAAAAAGAGGAAAAACACCCCTTAAACTGCCCTTTTCACTTCTTTTCATGTTAGAAAGACCGAATTTTTTTTTATTCAAAGTGGAACAGGATTAAATTAACAAAATTATTTTATTAGAGTAAATTTTCCAATCGCAACCATTCACAAATATTTTAGGGGAAAAAACACCCCTAAAAGCACCCTTTTTCTTCGATACATGCTAGAAAGATGCTTTTTTCTGAATTCGACGCTAACTAGCTACAAATTAAGATAAGCTCTAGACTTCATTTAATAGTTGCTCTTTTAAAAGTGATGATATCACATTAAAGAGTAAGAAAATGTAAGAAAAAATTTGGTTGAAATTTAATTCGTAAGTTTTCCCTTAGTATTAAAATTTGATAACGTGGTAAGTTTTATAATATTGGAAATCATCAGAAAAAATAACTTGCCGCGTTATATAAAATTTTAAAAGCAAACTAAGGGAAAACTTACGAAATAAATTTCAACAAAATTTTTTCTTACATTTAATCAATTTACCCCTCATTAATTTTTTTTTAGTTAATAGTATACCGAGCTATTTACTTTGTAAATAGCTCGGCTCTTTAATGGGATATCATCACTTTTTAAAGAGCAACTATTATATGAAGTCTGGAGCTATTTACTTTGTAAATAGCTCGGTCCTTTCTTCCATATCATCACTTTTTAAGAAGTAACTATTATTATATGATGCCTAGACTTATAGGTGTCAGGCCATCTGTTGCCGGGGTACAAGAGAGTCGTCCAAAGACCGGTTCTTGTGTGAAGGTACTTATCTAAATTATTATTGTTTTCCGCTGTTACGTTTATTTACCACATTTCCACTCGCGGGCACATTGTGTTGAAGTTCAATATTTTGTTTTTAAAAGAAACTAGAAACGTTAAAAGAAAATTAAAAAAACAATAGTTTGATTTGATTAAATTTTACTTCATTCTTTTAGCTTCATTAAAATAGTGTTGTCCAGTTTGTCGATATCTTCATCGGTATCCGGGTCCTCCTATATTTTTAGAAAATTACCCCTTGTAACTGCCGCGAACGGCAAGGAATCTCGGGTGTATTAGTTAAGGTAGTTAAGGACTTGGCAGATACCTGGCTATTTAGTGCACAGGCGCTGATTGATAACTGGCCATTTTCATTAGATAGTTGTGTACCGGAAAGGGTATTGATAATTTAAGTATACTAATATCTTTATTCTTTTTACTCACTAGTATTTTTAAATGTTGATTCATCATTGTTAATTTAGTTTTTTTTCTTTGTAAATTTAATGTATCTCCGTGTGACGTTTGAACAGTTTTCAAAAATATCTTATTTATTTATAAAAATTAGCTTTTTTTTTATTGTGTCAATTAGTTCAATAAAACTGTTAAATTGAACTATTGATCGTTAAGTATTTAAAAATTTATCAAATAAATATAAATATTTATATTTAAAAAAAGACAACTTCCATATTTTACTATAAAAAGATCCATCACAAAAAACTGCAAGTGACTTGGCAAGTTACTATTTCTTCTATTTCAACTATTTTAAAACTTGCCGCGTTATTATATAATTTTTGAAAAACGCGTTAATTTCTGCAAAACTTTCTTTCCAGTTTCTACCTATCACAAACTTCTAGCATGTCAAGAAAGTAATTTTTGGTGTTTTTCCATTTTTGGGGATGTTGTGTTGGGAAAATTAAAATTAAAATTTGGATGCAAAAAACCGCATCCTTTTAGCATGTCTAGAAGTGGATTAGATTTTTTTTTACAATTTCACCAGACAAAATCTGTTTTTTTTAATATAAAAATTTGCAAAGTAGCCCTATGGTTATGAAACTTTAGATTTAGGTTCTCTTAAGATTTAGAAAGGTAAAACTTGGGATTGGGAAATATGAGAGTATTATTATGGGATTGTTGTTTGCCTATTTTTTCGATAAAACAAACCGTTTCAGCAGGTCCTAATACTAATATGGCCTGGAAATTTTGTTATTCAGATGTGGTATATAAGGTTCATTGACTATGTTGACTTAGCACGACAGAATTTTCGATTGTTTATTCGATATCTCTATTGGTTTACGAGATATTTGAATTTTTAGGCTCAGACAAAACTTTAATTTTTTCACGAATAATACATCCAAAAATGTTTGTTTTTTGAAAAATTATTATTTAATCATTAAAATCAATGTAGTATTATTGGTTCAATCAAAGTAATGGATGAAAATTTTAATTTTAATTGTTTAACCGAAAACACATATTCAATTTGCTAAAACTCTTATTTTTCCTAAGCAATGTAAAAGTTTCATATAGAAAACTCTATAATTAGATAAAAAAAAAGATAAAAGGTTTTTCCCCATTTTCGTAGTTGTTCCGTTAAAGTTTAACGTATTAAAGTTTTCCCTTTTTTTTAACTTCCATTTAATCCGGATTGTATGCAAAAAAACCACATTCTTCTAGCATATCTAAAAATGGAAAATTTTTTTAAACAAAATTACGTATAATACATATACTTAGTTAAAATATCTAAACAATGAATGTTGTCCCATTGGAATATTCAGAAATCATGATTTTCAAATTAACGTGTAAATATTTGTTTACTATATGTGTCATCCAATCAGAAGGGACTATTATCAAATATCAACGAATCAAAATGGACTGTATAAGGTATATGCTTAACAATGTTAAATTTATCAAAACAAAAATGCATTTTCTATTTTCCGATAGAAATTTGTAGTTTTTATTATTTTCCCGTCGGTTTGGGTACTACATCTACCTGTTTGCCAAATACCTACTGTTCAGGATATCTGGAGGTAGCGTAGAATTATGATAGATCTACGATACACGGTAAATTATAGGCGGTTAATTATTTAACGATTTTGGAACTGAAATAACTTTTTAACGGTTAATTCTTTAACGATAATTACAAAAATTGTCTCTTATAATTCCGTAAAATTTCTATATCCGAAAACTCACTCTTTTCGCTTTTTTCTTTCGAAAGTTATAGTACCTGAAAAAATGGTATAAAAGAACGGCTAGTAATAGCACTGTGAGCACGAAGGCCACAAACCCCTTAAACTCAGCTTGTCGCACTACCGTGCTCTAGATATACAATATTATATATGTAATCGATCAGTGGCGTACACATATATTAAATTAAATTACAACTTCACATTAAAACTATAATTGTAACATTAATTTTAAACGTCAAAAAGGAAACGGATTGGATCTCCACACAATACGCTCACATTACGAGCTCCAGAATCTGGATTTTAGAAAGGTAATCCACCCGGATTGTACAACAACACCACGCGGACAAATAATTTAATATCATTCCGGATTTATCGAGTATACTACGGTCGGGTTGTGGTGGTTATTCCATCTGGCAGCGCCTATTACATCTGGTGGCACCAAAACAGCAAGGTGTGTATATTTCGAAGTATTTCTTTCTCTCTCTTTCCATCAATTTCATACGGTTTGAGATTTACCTAAAAGTTAATACGTATTGGAGTAACCATTACACAAAAATACTCGAGGTATCGGGTATTTCGATTGTCGAATATCTTGTGGGAATTACACTTGCGGTAATTCACGGGACACCCCGGGTCGCTGGGTTTAGACTGCCTATAGAGGACGTCAATACCCCCAGTGTGGCTAAGTGCAGCGAGTTCTTTTTCATCCACATCACTCGTGCTGCCGAAGGGAGTTCAACACCCCGTTCGTCGCACGTGTCGAGTGAACCTTACAAGTGTTTCCCACATTCGACACCGACTTCATCCGACAATCGGAATCCTCCATAAACGTTTAAAATTATTATTCAGTCATATTGACAATAATTTGTTTCTAAGTTCATGGATTAATTAATCAAAATTATCATTCATTTATATTGTTATTAATTTGTATTCTTATTTCATTGGTTAAGTAGCCCAAATTATTGCTCAGTTATGTTGTTATTAATATGTTTTACCTTCATTTCATTGATTGATTAATCAAAAGCATTATTTATTGTAAATAAAATAAAGATTCAAGGAAATGAAAGCAAACAATACATTTAATTTATTATAAATAAAAATTCCATACCTTGTTTTTATCGAATTTCCTCCAAAGGAAATGCAGCTATTGTTTTTACACCAATGTTGGAATTTCGAAAAAATTTCTTCAAATGTCCATCGGTCCTACCTATTAGATGTTAAATTCACTATCGCAAAAATTTTTATACATATATACTTTTTTCTTTGTGTCTGTGGACTCTCTAGCGGTCACAGTTTTATTCCGATTGGAATAAAATTTGGTATTTGAGACGCTTTTGGTATTCTTTGGAGGGAGGAGGAAACACAAAAATTGGTATACCTCCCTTAATTTTTGAAAAATTAAAAAATTTATCAGAAGTTAAGTTGTAGGTACTAAGTTTTACTGTAATTTTCTTTCTTATCATTTTCCTGTTACACTAATATTTACAGAAATATTTACAATTAAAGACAGAAAGCTAAAATTCTAAATATCTCTGTTCACATTAGAGTTTGAGAAATGTCAACTTTGATTGTCATTTCTATAGTAAATATAAACTCTAATCGTTATATATTGTTCTATTTTAATCCAGTCAATGAAGATATAAAAGGTGTCTTTCGCTACATAAGGTCAAGGAGAGTTTTTGAGAGTATTACAGTATGGTGTTCTAATAAATATTCGAAATTTGCGACCTTGAGCGACCGCCACTCGCGCCATCATATTGGAAGAATGGTATCAAAAACCAGTTTTTCGAGAATATCTACTCTCCAGCGTCATCCAGATTGGAAATAGTCATTACAAAAATTATACAGCATAAAATTTTCTGAAACTCAGATAAATAGTCTACGAGTTAGAGCGAAGTCAAGCTCAGAAAATTTTTACAATTTGCCAATCGCTAAATTTTTTTGTAAGCCTATTCCATACGATACTGAATTCGGAATTAGCATTTATGTCATAGATTGTGGATATCTGCTACATAGAGTCATATGGAATCGCAACGAATCGTTTGCATCGATCTGCACAAGCTATGTTCAGTATGGTCCCAACGCAGTTGTTGTTTTTGACGGGTACCCAATTGACGCAGCAACCAAAAGTACGAAGAGTGCAGAAAGACTTCGTCGTCGAAAACAAAGTTCCGCTGACGTACTTTTGGACGAGTCGATCGATCCAACTGTTTCCAACATTTGACTCTATGTTGCAGATATCTACCATCTATGACATAATTGCTATTTCCGAATTCAGTATCATATGGAATAGGGTTACAAAAAAATGTAGCGGTTTCACGAATTATAAACAATTTGCTGAGATTGACGTTGCTGTAACTCATAGACTATTTATCTAATAAAAAAATATTTCCCATAAAAGTTGCAGGAAATTTCATGCTCTATAATTTGTAATGAATATTTCCAACCTAGATGACGCTAGAGAGTAGATATTCTTGAAAAACTGGTTTTTGATACCGTTTTTCCAATATAGGGGCACGAGCGGCGGTCGCTCAAGGTCGCAAATTTGGAATATTTATTAGGACACCAAACTGTAACAGCCTGCCAAATTACAACTCTCCTTGAACTTTTGTAAGGCAGAAACTACCCAATGACTAGATTATTTTGGCTATTAATAAACTTAATTTTTGCAAATACTCAAGTCATTTAGAATAGAATTTATTTCATTTTGATCACACTAAAATGATGATCGCTAGAGAGTGATTTATGTGTTCTATAGAAATTCGCTAAATTGGCGCAGCTTGTGCGTAACGAATTTTTTGTGTTTTTTGAAGCCGGCGGACATTTTTTTTAAAGTTGTTTATAATAAAATATATTTCATGTATTCGTGTCAAACACAAAATATTAAATAGCACTCTTAATATTAGAATAATCGAAAAATGTATGAGGAATAAAGTTTTAGAAAATCAAGCTTACTACAATTCATTATCTGATCATTTTTTTATGTGAACAGAGATATTTAGAATTTTAACATTCAGTCTTTAGTTGTAAATATTTCTGTAAATATTAATGTGACAGAAAAATAATAAGAAACAAAATTACAGTAAAACTTAGTACCTACAACTTAACTCCTGATAAATTTTTCGATTTTTCTAATATTTAGGGAGATATACCAAATTTTGTGTTTCCCCCTCCCTCCAAACCCCTTTCTCACTTTCCGATTTTACCCATTAACGAACTTGACTTATATCATACAAAAAGCGCCTCAAATACCAAATTTCATTCCAATCGGAATAAACCTGTGATCGCTAGAGAGTCCACAGACACATAGAAAAAAGTACATATATAAAAAATTTTATATACAGTGTGAGTCGAACCAAGTGGATAATAGCACACACCTCCACCTCCTTCTACGATTCTCTCATTTTTCTACAACATCCAATAGAATACAATACATTATAACAAAAGAAAGACCACCCAAAGGCATGATATTGGCCACAACCAAAACACTCAAATGAATGTGCGCCGAAAATAAAGCAGTTTGAAAGACTAGGGACACATAATACATAAATACTTGTTAAATACTTAATATTTTAATATTAAGTATTTAATATTTTTAAGTGTTTAAGTGTTAATATTTTTCTTATTTAAAAAAAATTATATATTTTTATTATCCAGGGGCGCATATGTACAAATATTATATATTATATATTATATATGGTAAGTTGCAGCTTAAGGAATAAAGTTAAATTTTATAACAATTAAAGGAATAAAATAACATAATATTATGATACAACAAATAAATAATATACTTTTGCATAATGTTATTTTATTCCTTTAATTGTAATAAAATTTAACTTTGATCCTTAAGGATATTCCAGCGTTCCCCCACTTTTCGACAGATTTTGCTCATTTTTTTTCACAGTCTAAAAAACGTTTTCTAATAAATCCCGAAGTTTCAGAATTTTTGACCGTTTAGAACGCGAGATAATTAATATCAAAGTTATCATTCTGTCTCACTTTCTCACATTAGTAGCATGTAAAACTTCATGCTCGCCCAACTATTATCTGTAGAAGAAATACTCGACAGAATTTAAAAAAAAACTAAGAGAGTAAAGCTAAACATGTATTATACAATTTTTTTTAAATTTGTGTTACCGTTTTGTTTTCGAAATATAAAAGTTTAAATTTATTTTTTTTCTTCAAAACAACAAAAAGAACATTAACATTATTTTGTCTATATGAACAGTGTATTTGTCTATGAGTTGTGTATGTGTGTTTATGTGTTGCTGCTATAATAAAATCGGTCCGGTTTTTTGTCCTGATTATATAACACAGTGCTGGAACGTCCTAAAGCTACAACTTACCAAACATAATATATCATATTTGTATATATGCGTCCCCAGTGGAACGGCATAGACAAATACACTGTTCATATAGACAAAATAATGTTAATGTTCTTTTTGTTGTTTTGAAGAAAAATAAATAAATTTAAACTTTTATATTTCGAAAACAATATATATATTGTTAGTCACCACATACATGAGTAACGTCATCATTTCAATCATTATTATTTATCCAAATTAGGTAATATATAAAAATGCTTATGTTGAATTTATTTTAATATATAAGCAATCGAAATTTATTGTAAAAATCAGATCATACTTCAAGTTCAAAGTTATAATTTTAATTCAAGTAATTATTAATTATTGTAAAAACAATTGTAATTGATTTAATATTCATTGCCAATAAAAGTAATTCAAGTAAAATTAATTCAAGTCAGTGTTTCAACAATTAGAATACAAGTAAGATTCTCAACAATTAATTAGTGTTTTCGAATATACTAGTAGTCTAGTTTTATCAGGATTATACTAGTAGCCTAGTTATCCAGCTAACGAGAATTCTAACCAAGTATCTTCGTATATACTAGTAGCCTAGTTTCGTCCGGAATATACTAGTATCCTAGTTATCCTGCCAACGAGGATCTGGAATCAAGTGTTGAATATACTAGTAGCCTAGTTTCAATAAGGAATATACTAATAAATATAGTAATATCCTTTTGATAAAACACACAAGTCTACGGAGTTGGACCTTCAACTGCCCTGGTGACAGCGACCTGCATAACCGAAATCATCACAATTTGGAATTACAAGGAGGAATCCAAAATAAAACTGGTGACAACGGTGGAATACAACACATTGGAATCAATAATTCTTCCAGTGGATCACTTCAGTAACTTGGCTGTTTACAAAAAACAAACCCCTTTCAACAAATCGTAAGTTTTTGAACAGCATATATTATTGTGTTCATTCCTTACCTAATAAATTACAAACTCCCAAACTCCTTAAAAATTACAAACTCACAAACTCATAATGTCTCAAGACGCTAGATTAAATTCAACATTAGAAGATAATGGCGTCGACGTTGACGTCGATGATGACGATCAAAAATATGCCATTAGGATTCCTATGCAAACTAATTACCCCGTTTAACGGTAATCGCGAAGAAGTCGAAAACTTCTTACTAAACGCAAAACACGCATACGACTTTGCTCAACCTAATCAAGTTTTACCCCTATTCGCTTATTCTTTAGCTCAAATCTCAAGCGATGTAAAAAATCAATTAAATCTAACAGAAGTAACAAATTTTCACTCATTAAAATTAGCATTGAGGAGATTATACGTTGACCAAACACATTCCACACAATTATTTGAAGACTTAGACACAATCAAACAATAAACTAACGAAACGGTTACTGATTACTACACACGTCTCGAAAAAGTAATTAATCGGTGTCTGTCTGCGATCAAAACTAACAACGATGAACCTGATCTCCTCAGAGAAAAACTTGCATTCATCAAAGATACAGCTCTCAGACGATTTATATTTCATTCACATCCCAATATTTCAAGAGTCCTTAGAATTCACAAAAATAAAGACACTCTAAATGAAGCATTCAGTACTGCAATATCTGAAGAAAAGGCATTGCATATGTATAAAAAAGCAAGTAACTTCTCTTCAGATAACAAATATTGCAGAAATAGTAAATAAAAAAGTCATAATTCTAGAGATTGTCGTTCTAAACCAACTCATTTTTCAAATCAATCAAACAATAATAAGTTTTGAAATTATTGTAAAAAGAAAGGACATGAAATACCGGAATGTTTTAAGAAGAAACATAATGACGAGAGGAGAAATGCTCAAAATCCGTCTAATCCTAGAGTCAATCATTTAAACTCAAAAATGTCCGAGTTGAGTGTCGAAACATCGGACGATTGCATCAAATCGACACAAGCAACAATGCAAATGTTAGACTAAAGAAAATAAAATTCAAATCGGATAATGCAAAGAATAAAGAATTCATCTTCTTAGTAGATACAGGTGCATCCGTTTCAATAGCGACACATAGAAATGTCACTAAAGAAACTCCATTTGATCCCAGACATGAAATTATGTTAAACGGTATCGGTACTACAGAAGACGCAATAAAAACGTAATTTAAGGAAAGTACAATTGACATTGTCCGATCAAAATTTCGAATGCAAACACAACTTCTATTATGTAAATGCAAATAGAATCAATCTTCAATATGATGGCATTATTGGCCATGACTTCTTGTCAAAATTTAATGCAAACATTAATTATTCCACAAACTCACTAACTCTTTCGCATTCACCTAAATTAGTTTCAATCAAACCACGTAGACAGCAACAGATGCCTAAAAATGTTATAACTGATGCGATTGGTATTATTGACAAATCCAAACTAAACGTAGATGAATCAATTATTATAACTGATCATGTACTAATTAATAAAAATACAAAATCCTATCCTATCATAAATGCATCAGATTAAGAAATTAAAATTTCTGTTCCACAAATTCATCTAATAGAAAGGAATATCATTCCTCAAGAACAAATATTTCACACTAATCAAAATTCACAAAAAATAAATAAACATGATCGAATCAACTTACTAAAGGAAAATATTCGTAGAAATCACATGAATCGTGAAGAGAAAGAATCCCTTATTCAAATCTGTGAAAACTATAGAGATATTTTCCACTTACCCGGTGATTTATTGAGCAGTACCAAATCAATAAAACACGACATCATAACCACCGACCCATCTACAATTTTCACGAAAACATATCGATACCCGAAGGTCCATGAAACCGAAGTCAATAAACAAATAGACCAAATGTTAGAACAAAATATAATCCAACCCTCAACTTCTCCTTGGTCCTCCCCTGTCTGGGCTGTACCAAAAATGCGTGACGCTTCAGGAAACAAAAAATGGCGTGTCGTTATAGATTATAGGAAACTTAACGAAGTCACTATATCTGACGCCTATCCAATACCTAGCATAGAAGAGATTCTGGATCAACTTGGGCAATCTATTTACTTCACCACCCTAGATCTCGCTTGGGCTTTCACCAAATAGAGATGAACGAAAATGATAAACAAAAAACTGCTTTCACAGTCCCATCAGGACATTACGAATTCAATCGAATGCCTTTTGGTTTATAAAACTCCCCTAGCACATTTCAACGGTTAATGAATTCCGTTCTGAGTGGACTACAAGGTACGGACTGTTTTGTCTACTTAGACGATATCGTTATATACGCCGACCTCTTAGAAAATCACAATAATAAATAAACTCTGTAAAGTATTCCAAAAAATACGCGATCATAATTTAAAGCTACAACCCGATAAGTGTGAGTTCTTAAGAAAAGAAGTAGCATATTTTGGTCACATCATCTCTAGCGATGGTGTAAAACCAAATCCAGATAAAATAGAATCAATAACAAAAATCAACCAACCAAAAAACCCAAAAGACATTAAGTCATTTCTGGGACTTGTTGGTTACTATCATAAATTTATTCCAAACTTCGCAAAAACTGCGAAACCTCTCACTAACCTCCTAAAAAAGGATACCCCATTCAAATGGACTGAAAAATGTCAAGCCTCCTTTCATAAATTAAAAAACTCATTGATCACATAACCTATACTACAATATCCAAACTTCAATCAACCTTTCATTTTAACCACAGATTGTTCAAATGAAGCTTTAGGTAGCGTACTTTCACAAGGAGAAGTCAATTCTGATTTACCTATAGCTTACTACTAACGAACACTAAATGCCGCTGAACAAAATTATTCAACCACAGAAAAGGAATTGTTGGCTATCGTAGACTCAGTGAAGCATTTTCGACCATATCTATATGGTCAAAACATTCGCATAGTCACCGATCACCGTCCTTTAACATGGCTTATGAATTGTAAGGATCCATCTTCACGACTGGTTCGCTGGAGACTGAAACTTATGGAATATGACTATAAAATCATTTACAAACCCGGCAAATTAAATTCTAACGCCGATTGTCTCAGCAGACCAATTCATAATATTAACTCAGTTAACTTTCCAAACTTTCAAAAATTTCATTAACAAACACTAGATATTCCTGAACCCAAGAGATTGGTATCTAGTCTGACACCACAAATCCACTTTACGTTGAGGACGCTCTGTGCTTGCGTCCCCTTTTCGAATTGGATGAGATGAGATACTCTTATTCTCTCGTCTCCAGTTTTGCTGAAAAGCACGACCTTGTTAGGCATAAGGCCGCCTTTTTTGATTTCTTCAGCCACCATATCGTCGGTGTGGTCGGTGTGATGCTGCTGCTTGTGTCGATGCTGATGTGGTGAATATCGTTGGTTTCAGTGCCGGCGATGGTGTTCATCTTGAGTTTAAATTCCAACCTAGATAACAGAAGAAATACACATTAAAATATTAAAAATAAAATAAAGGCGCTTAAATAAAATGCAAAGTATTTAATGGTTGTAGGAATTACAATCAAGAAATATATATTTCAGGCATTTTGTTTTTTAATTGATAACCCTTTAGAATAATTCAAAATAACAAAATATATTTGTCACAAAAATTATTTCAGAGGTATGCCAGGTAGAAAAACATAATCTCAACAATAAGATGAAAACTATTGAAGAGGATAAATTACAATAAGAAGCTAAGGTAGACGGTATGTATACGCTGAGTTTCTTCGATAGAGCGATGTTTACGAAGCAAACATCTAACATCGAATCATCTTACCGTTATTAAATTGTTATCAAACCTCTACCAGTCATATTGTTAAATTTATATAACGGACAACTAGATGTTATCCTTACAACGAAATTGTAATATTATGTTCTATGATTGGTCTATATTTCTATATTTATACTAAAATGTTAGCACACACCACTTGTGAGATTTGTGCTCGATTTTTTAAAACTTTGTTGCTTCACTTCCAGAAATGGTAGAAGGATGCGTCTGTTGCAATCGACGCGAAATTTCTGAAACTTAAAATAAGAATCTTTGGGAAAATTTAATTTTCCCAACAGAACATATGGAAAACCAAAAATTAAATTTTTGTGCTTATGTTTATGCCATTTCCTGATATTTTATAATGATGTGAATTTTTGCATTCGACTCGGGATATCTCAAAACCTATTTGTAGATCGAAAAAATTCAATTTTCCCAACGCAACATCCGAAAAAATAGGAAAAAACTAAAATTTGTGGTTATAATATTTTCTGCATGGTGGTTTGATGAGATATAGGCAGTCGATTTTGAATATCAAATGTATATTCCACAGATACAAAATTTTAAAAACATACTAAGTGAAAACTTACGAAATAAATTTTTTCAACGTAATTTTTTTTTCATTTTACTTTGCACTTACATTCTTAAATTTCAGTTTTCGCTATTTACTTTATAAATAGCTCGGGTCTTTATTTAGGATATCAACACTTTTTAAGGAGCAACTATTATCTCCCCGAAAACTCGCCCTTTTTTACATTTATGTTTTTGATCGGATTTCACCATATATATATATATATATATATATATATATATATATATATATATATATATATGGCTCTTTTTATACCTCAAAGGAGCGCTCCCCGAACCTGCAAATGAATCCGATACTCGACAAAAACAAAAAAATTATATTAGTAAAAGGTTTTACTAAATATTTAATAATTAAAATGACACGCACGTTTTTTGTTTAAAGAAAAGAAAAAAAAAATTAAATTAAACACAAGTTTTTACGAAACAAAAAAAAACCCGATTTTATTGCTTAAAAAAAATGAGAATCCAATTTCTTTTTCAACAATTATTTTAATTTTTCAACACAATGTCAAACATTGAATTACTTGTACAACTACCAGCTTTAACTTGATCTGAATCGAGCAATAGTTAATTATATACCTTGAAACTAATCAGAAAATGGTCGATTTTAAACTTTGAAACTAATCAGAGAATAGTCGATATTAAACTGACTTGAATCAACACTGGTCACCGGTTTATATATCCGTCAAGGATAAATTCGAGTACATGGTAGTTTTTTTGAATAAATATTTTTTTGACAATATATTTTCGCATAGAGGCTTCTAGAATATTTTAATTTATCAACAACCATGGACGTAATCGGAGTGTTCTGATTATTTATAAAATTAAATAAAAATTATACCTCTCCTTAGGTTTGACCAATAATCACACCCCGCTTGGTTGATATTTAACTACCGACTTGATATTTAACTACCGAATGATGAACACGGCCCGTGTGAATTCAAAATCTATACACAAATTGTATGATACATTCATAACAAGCTTGTTTATTCTGGTTACTTGTTTTTACAAAATTATTTATTTGTGATCTATTTATATTATTTATCAAAAACATTCCATTTGTATGACTTTTGCTTTTTTTAAATTAAATTATATGTAATAATTTTATTCAATTTTGGATTTTTTTTAAAATAGAAAAATTTTCTTTCAAAAAAAAAATCCTTGGAAAACTTCTTTTTCCAAGGAGAAAAATATCGCTTACTAAAATATTTTTCGTATTTTCTTACTTAATATTCTTCTATTTTATAATTAATTTGTGTGTTGAATCAAAAAAATTATTCTCAATAATTTTCATTACAACAATATATATAAATATATATATATATATATATATATATATATATATATATATATATATATATATATATATGTATATATATACAAATTTTAGCGATAGTGATTTTAAACATCTAAAAGGTAGGATCGATTGACATTTGAAGAAATTTTTACGAAATTCCATTGGTGCATAAACAATAGCTACATTTCCTTCGAAGGAATAATTCAACATATGTACTTTTTTTTAAATGTCTTTGGGCTCTCTAGCAGTCACAGTTTTATTCCGATTTGAATGAAATTTGGTATTTGCGGCGATTTTGATATTCTTAAGGTCAAGTTCGGGGTTTAGAGGGGGAAGGGGAACACAAAATTTAGTACATCTCCCTTAATATAAAAAAAATATAAAAATTTATCCGGAGTTCAGTTGTAGGTACTAAGTTTTACGATAATTTTGTTTCTTATCATTTTTCTGTTACACTAATATTTACAGAAATATTTACAATTAAAAACTGAAAGTTAAATTCTAAATATCTTTGTTCACATTACAGCTTGAGAAAAATTATCAGGTAATGAAGTGTAGCAAACTTAATTTTCTACAACTTTACTCCGAATACATTTTTTGATTATTCTGATATTAAGAGAGATATTTCATCTTTTGTGTTTGTTTGACTTTGATTGGCGTTTCCACAGATAAACTATTAAACTTAACTATATAACATAATCTATAATCGTTATACCTTTCTATTTTGGCTATTAATAAATTTAAGTTTTGCAAATACTTAATTCATATCAGATATTATATTTCATTTTGATCACACTAAAATTATGACCGCTAGAGAGTGATTATATATATATATATATATATATATATATATATATATATATATATATATATATATATATATATATATATATATATGGTGAAATCCGATCAAAAACATAAATGTAAAAAAGGGCGAGTTTTCGGGGAGATAATAGTTGCTCCTTAAAAAGTGTTGATATCCTAAATAAAGACCCGAGCTATTTATAAAGTAAATAGCGAAAACTGAAATTTAAGAATGTAAGTGCAAAGTAAAATGAAAAAAAAATTACGTTGAAAAAATTTATTTCGTAAGTTTTCACTTAGTATGTTTTTAAAATTTTGTATCCCTGCAAGTTACTTGTTTTGTTTTGGCGACCGTGACAGGACCCAGGATACGCACTGAAGAAGAAAATAAGCCAAAGCCAAATTAGAATTGATGACCGTTTCCCAACCCACAGGAATGAAGACAGAAGCGTTCGTAAATATGAAGGTGTAGCTGTTTAAAAGAGTGCACGTCGACAGGAATATTGATGACGTGGTGCCCATAATATTGAATTTACAACGCGACAATGTACGACCGTTGGTAAAAGTTTCGAATCCAAAATCGGTGGATGAGTTACGCACCACGGTTCGAACACTGGACGAAAAGCCAGGATCAATAATGGAGGAGATTGGTTCTGGAGAAAATATTAACCTCCACAAAAACGCACAACATCGGCGTGAACACCAACAATTACCGGTTCATTTAACAACAATGGAGACCAAGAACTCACACCAGAATGGGCCAATTGTGGAAGTTGATGTGCGTGGTAGATCAATATTGGCACTGATCGATAGTTAAGCGTCACACAATTTCATAAGTGAAGAGTTGGCAAGAAGAAATGGTAAATGGCACCCTGCCAGAGATAGTACTGGGAGTGGAGCCACAAGCAAAAATACTTTCAAGATTCTTGGGAAAATGTGCATGGATGTGATGATATCAAGAATGAAGTTCAATGTTGAAGTAATGGTTGTACTTGGCCTACGGAACGAGTTAATACTTGGTCATGAATTTTTAAGAAACAATGGTGTGAGCATTGATTACAGATGGAGCCCATAGAGAAGTTGCAACAATTAACAACACATTGGGTGAGTTACAAATAAAACTCCTTGAGAACCAAGAGCAGTTAAAAGATGTCTTTCGGCGACATCCCAGCGTTTTCGGCAAAGTTGGAAGGACAAAAACGATCACACACAAGATTGAGATTTCGAGTGGGTATTAGAAGAGATGATTGAACAGATGGAAAGCGATTGCATTATAGAACCATCCACATCGCCTTGGGCCGCACCCATCGTATTGCCGAAGAAGAAAGATGGTACATTTCGATTGTGCGTCGCTTATAGAAAATTGAACGATATTACGAAGAGCAGTGCGTTTCCGATTCCAGACCTGCAAGAAATGTTGGGAAAAGTCAATGGAGCGCAAATATTTTCTACATTGGATCTTCAGACTGGTTATTGACAAATTGAGATGGAGCCACAATCGAAAGAGTACACACCATTTACCATCCCAAGAGGTCTCTATCAATTTCGCGTCATGCCGTTTGGACTGATGAATGCTCCAGCTACGTTCCAGAGTTTAATGAACGAAGTTTTATCTGGATACATCGAAGATTTCTGCCAAGTTTACCTGGATGAAATACTAATCTGCAGTCGATCAGTCAAGGAACATTTACACCATCTGGATCTTGCACTTGAAAGACTAGAACAACATGGATTAACTTGTAAACCAAGCAAATGTGTCATTGGTAGCAACACAGTCAAATACCTGGGACATATTTTGAACGGCATTGACAGAGAGGAAGAGTAGAATGAAGCTATCAGTAATCACCCTGTACCAAGAACACGAAAACAATTGCGACAATTTTTGGGATTATGTAGTTGGTACAGAAGCTTCGTGAAAAACTATTAAGATATAGCTGCATCTCTGAGCGAAATGTTAAAGAAGAATATAAAGTGGCGCTGGCTAACATTACATCAGAAGGCGTTCGAGACAATGTCAAATCATCAATAGTAAATGCACCAAAGCTACCACATCCAGACTTTAAGAAGACGTTTTGTTTAAACACGGATGCTAGTGACGTCTGCTTGGCTACAATATTGTTTCAAATGGAAGATGATGGTAGAACACGAAGAATTATAAATTATGCCAGCAAGAAGCTTGGACGCACAGAAAGAAAGTACGCCACGACAGAAAAGGAATGTCTCTCGATTATCTGGGCATTGAGGAAGTTTCGGGGATATCTGGAAGGAAGACACTTCAAATTATATACTGATCATGCAGCGCTTCAATGGCTGAACAAAACTAAAGATTAATAATAAAAACACAATTTTTATTTGCTAATTCCACTTGTAGTTATTTATTTAAAATAAATGTTAACGATCGTTTCATCTTCTTTGAGACATTGTTTTGAAAATGTCTCAAAGAAGATGAAACGATCGTTAACATTTATTTTAAATAAATAACTACAAGTGGAATTAGCAAATAAAAATTGTGTTTTTATTATTAATCATTATGGAATTCCACGAATTAAAGCTCAACACAATTAATAAAAACTAAAGATAGTCGAGCAAAATTGACAAGAGGGGCATTGAAATTGGGAGCCTATGATTACGAAATAATTCACGTCCCCGTAAATGATAATCAAGCCGCCGACTCCTTGTCCAGACAACCACAGGGCAAGGCTGAAGATGAAGAAGTGGAGGACATTCCGGAGTGGGTGATTGAAAAGAGGGCACAAACACCGATAACCCTTAACGTCATCTAAGTGGAAACACCCACACTCGACGATATTAGACGATGGCAGGATGAAGATCGTGATGTGTCTGCCATCAGAAGATACATCGTAGATAACAATAGTCCTCTGAGAAGCAGTCTACGTAGACGAGTGGACAAAACACGAGCTAATTACATCGTAGCTGACGGGATCCTCTGGTACCATATTCAACAGATGGTACAAGAAGCGCCAGTGGTTCCCGAAGAACGCCGACTTGGTTTGCTAAGGAGATATCACGACAGTGATGAAGCAGCACACCCTGGATGGAGAGAAACATATCCGTCAGATCCGTAACCGCGTGTATTGGTTTGGGATGCAAGACAACATTCGTAGATATGTCAAAGGGTGTGATACGTGTGCTAGAGTGAAGCCACCAAACAAGAAACCAAGTTCAGCAATGAGAAGTCGAAGACCTACTTCACCATGGGAGGTAGTCAGCATTGACTTAATGGGTTCATACCCACGCACATCACGTGGAAAACGAATATATTGGTTGTGACTGATCTTTTCACTAGATGAATCGAAGCATTTTCATTGGGGGCCACGTCAACCTCGAAGATAGCCCAAGTACTGAAAGACGAAGTATTTAGTGGTTATGGATATCCAAGAACAGTATTTAGTGATAATGGTTCCCAGTTCAGATCAAAAGAATGAAAAGCAGTGAATAGAGAATGGCAAACAGAAATTTGGACAACGCCAATTTACCATCCATTAGCCAACCCCACGGAACGCCAGAACCAAGAATTAAAGAAGTTGTTGCGATTACATTTGTTGGATCAAGCACACAAGAATTGGAACCAACAACTACACAAATCATTATTTGCGATACGAAACCGAGTAAATAGAACAACTAGTTTTTCGCCTGCCCAATTGTTACTGGGGGCAGAAATGAAGAAGCTTGGGGATTGGCAGATATAAGTCGAAGAAGAGCATCAAAATATTGAAGAATGGGTTAACGAGAGAGGCCAAGAACGTCAACAGAATATTGAGATAGCTTGGCAAACAATGTTGGCTCATGCCGAGGAGAACGACCAAATGGAAACGGGACTCAGTTTTCAACCTGGAGAGTCTGCCTGGATGCGCAACCAAGTGCTCAGCAGTAAGGTGGAGGGTGTCTATAGTGGACTGGCACCAAAATGGAAAGGGCTTTACAGAGTGCAGAGACGTTTACCAGTTGGAATATATGTTTTGGATACAGTGCCTCCCACGATGATACATGGAGGTCTCTTGAAGCCGGCCAGTGCAAGGGCCGCCGCCAATAGGAATCTGAGAAGATTGAGTGTGGAGAACGAGGTGTTCGGCCAACTACTTCCAGATCGATTGGGGCGTCAAAGGCATGGAGGTGATGGAAGACGACGGGTTGTACCAAGTGTGGACGAGCCAGAGGCCAGAGCATTAGAGCCAGGGTACAACTTGCGGCCCAGACGACCGGAAATCAACACCAGGCGCCGTTGTTGAAGAGTGAAGAACTTGTAATGTGTACGTACACTTTAAAGTTATGCTAGCTAGCTAAATGTACTTGTACAATTCAAATAGTTCAAATAGTTCTTAAGTTCATATTGGTCGACCAAATATAATAGCAAATTAGAAAATATGTGTTGGAGTCTAAAGGGGGAGATCTTGTTGTAATGAAAATTATTGAGAATAATTTTTTTTGATTCAACATACATATTAATTATAAAATAGAAGAATATTAAGTAAGATGTTGCGAAAAATATTTAAGAAAACGATATTTTTCTTCTTGGAAAAAGAAGTTTTCCAAGGAGTTTTTTTTGAAAGAAGTACAAAAAGAAAATAGTATAGCTCGATTTATTTTTTTTCTTAAACTAAGTTTTTTTTAAGTAAAAAATTGAAAAAAAGATTACTAGATGCTTTTGATTTAAAGTTTTTCTATTTAAAAAAAAATCCAAATTTGAAAAAAATTATTACATCTAGAGCAAGGTAGTGCGTAAGGCCCAGATTTAAGGGAGACATTCGGACTTTTCACTACAATGCTATTACTACACCTTAATTTAGCGTCGTTTTTTAGGTGCTGTATCTTTTGAACGAAAAGAGCTACAGTGTTAATATTTCGAATATAGATACTTTACAGAATTATAAGAAACAGTTTTTTCAATCAACGTTAACGAATTAACCGTTAAAAAGTTATTTCACTTCAAAAACGCAAAATTCGCGGGAACGCCTACAATTCTTGGTAACTAATAGATCAATATTCTACAATACTTCCAGATATGCTGTAAAGTTGATATTTGGCATGTAGGTAACTGTAATACCAAAACCGACGGGAAAATTGCGAAAACTAGAAATTTGTATCGGAAAAAAGGAAATTTTTACAATTTTCGTTTTAATTAAATTAGCATTAGAACGCATATATTTATCTTACTCGTTGATATTTTTATAGAGTCCTATCTGATTGGATGACACTTAGGTATTTTAATATTGATTGTATTAGACCATTTAAAACTAAACACCCATGTAGAAAACACAATGAACTATATTATGACTAAAAATTTCTTTAACCTACAGTAGTGAATTGGCTTGTTGTATACAGCAGTTGGCATATAACATTTAAAAGTTAAGCAACGTTAGTTAAAATCAGTAATTGGATGGGTGACCATTGTGTACAGATTTTTTTTTGTAATATTGTAATAAACATTAATTTATATTCTCATTTTAACTTTTTTATTATATTTTGCATTGATCAATTATTATATATTTACTTCAATTGTTTCAGTGCAACCCCCCGGAAAATTGGAAAAACATACTCCGAAATTACGTTTTTCTTTTTTATAAATGCTAGAAAGATAGAATTTTCACTAATCGACCCGAAATAACGTTAAATTAACAGAATATTTTGAAAAATTTCATTACCTATATCGCAACCACACCGAAAATGGGGAAAACATCCCTAAAACTGACCTTTTCACTTCTATTCATGATAGAAAGATCGGTTTTTTTTCATTCGACGTGGAACAGTTTCAAAATAACAGAATTATTTGGAGGAAGAAAATTTTTCCATCGCAACCCTTCGAACTTGGTAAAAACACCCCCAAAACCAACCTTTTTGTTCTATACATGCAACAAGATGCAGTTTTTTGCAATCGACACTTAATAGCTACAAATTAGGAAGTTATTTCGGAAAACTTAATTTTTTTTATTGCAACCTCCCGAAAAATCGAAAAAACACCCCCCCAAAATTAGGTTTTTCAGTTCTATATATGCTGAAATGATGGAATTTTCACCAATCGACCCGAAATAAAGTCAAGTTAACAGAATACTTTGAAAAAGTTCATTTCCTGCATCGCAACCCCCCCTCCCGAAAATATGTAAAACAACCGTAAAATTGCCATTTCATGTCAGTTCTAATAAGAGAGATGGGATTTTCTTTTTAAAGTCAAGTTAACAGATTACTTTGAAAAATTGCATAACCTACAAGGAAACCTCCGAAAAAACACCCCTTAAACTGCCTTTTTCACTTCTATTTATGTTAGAAAGATCAGGTTTTTTTTTATTCGACGTGGACCAGGTTTAAAATTATAGGATTATTTTAAAACCGTAAATTTTTCCATCGTTACCCTTTGCAAATGGGAAACACACGGCTAAAACTACCCCTTTTCTTGTATACATGCTAGGAAGATGCAGTTTGTTATATTCGACGCTAAACAGCTACACATTAAGAAGGATATTCAAAAAACTTAAAAACTTTCATCGCTTCCTCCCAAAAAAAATCTATAAAGCACCCCCGAAGCTACCCTTTTAACTTCTATTCATGGCAGAAAGATGGGATTTTCACCAATCGACCCAAAATAAAGTCAAATTAACAGAATACCACAAAAATTTCATAACCTGCATCGCAATCCCCAAAAAGAGGAAAAACACCCCTAAAACTGCCCGTTTCATGTTAGAACGGACGGTTATTTTTATTCAACGTGGAACTGGATTAAAATAACAGGATTATTTTATTATAGTGAATTTTCCAATCGCAACCAATCACAAATGGAAAAAACACCCCTGAAAGCACCCTTTTTCTTCTATACATGTCAGAAAGATGTGGTTTTTTGCATTCGACGCTTAATAGCTACAAATTAAGAAGGAAAAACTTAAAACTTTTCCTCACCACTACCAAAAAAGATGGGAAAACAACCCCCTAAAGTTCTATTCATGGTAGAAAGATGGGGTTTTTTGCATTTGGTGGAGAATTTCTAAGACATTTCTATTATACTGTCGGTCAATACCTAACATATATGAGATTCTATACAATAAACATACAAGTGTTACACATTTAATTGTTTTACCTCAGAACTCCGTTATTTATGAACCGATTTAGAATTTTTTGTTTTAAAGGGTTTGATTACTCATTGTCACTATTATTATATAACAACCATAGTATATTGATGTTTAAGCCTTTCAAAAAGCGAGCAGAGCCAGTTGACGTTACATATCGCGAAGCGGTCTCCTTTGTATATGTGAATATAAAAAGAGTAAAGTATCGCGAAGCGTAAAGAAACACAAAGCATACGTGAAGAGTAACAAAACGCGTAGCGTTTTGTGCGAAGACTTCGGCTTCGTATATTTAAGCCTTACAAAAAGGATTGATATCCGACCAAAAACATAAATGTAAGAAAGGGCCGAGTTTTCGGGAAAATCCTTAATGTAATAGTTCCTACTTAAAAAGTTAAGATATGGAAGAAAGGACCGAACTATTTACAAAGTGAATAGCCCTAGACTTCACATAATAGTTGCTTCTTAAAAAGAGATGATATGGAAGAAAGGACTGAGCTATTTACAAAGTAAATAGTTCTAGACTTCAAATAATAGTTGCTCTTTGAAAAATGATGATATCCCAATAAAAAGCCGAGCTATTTACAAAGTAAATAGCTCGGTAAACTATTAACTAAAAAAATTAATGAGGGGTAAATTGATTAAATGTAAGAAAAAATTTGGTTGAAATTTATTTCGTAAGTTTTCCCTTAGTATGTTTTTAAAATTTTATATAACGCGGCAAGTTATTTTTCCTGATGATTTCAAATATTTTAAAACTTGCCGCGTTATATAAAATTTTGAAAACATACTAAGGGAAAACTTATGAAATAAATTTCAACCAAATTTTTTCTTACGTTTAATCAATTTACCCCTCATTAATTTTTTTAGTTAATAGTTTACCAAGTTATTTACCTTGTAAATAGCTCGGCTCTTTAATGGGATATCATCACTTTTCAAAGAGTCCTTTCTTCCATATCATCACTTTTTAAGAAGCAACTATTATATGAAGTCTAGAGCTATTTACTTTGTAAATAGTTCGGTCCTTTCTTCCATATCATCACTTTTTAAGAAGAAACTATTACATTAAGGATTTTCCCGAAAACTCGGCCCTTTCTTACATTTATGTTTTTGTTAGGATATAATTTAATTTAAAAAAAAGCAAAAGTCATACAAATTGAATGTTTTTGATAAATAACAAAATTGATCACAAATAAATAATTTTGTAAAAACAAGTAACCTGAATAAACAAGCTTGTTATGAATGTATTTTATAATTTGTGTATAGATTTTGAATTCACACTGTTCATCATTTAGTCGGTAGTTAGATATCAACCAAGCGGGGTGTGATTATTGGTCAAACCTAAGGAGAGGTATAATTTTTATTTAATTTTATAAATAATCAGAACACTCCGATTACGTCCATGGTTGTTGATAAATTAAAATATTCTAGAAGCCTCTATGCGAAAATATATTGTCAAAAAAAATATTTATTCAAAAAAACTACCATGTTCTCGAATTTATCCTTGACGGATATATAAACCGGTGACCAGTGTTGATTCAAGTCAGTTTAATATCGACTATTCTCTGATTAGTTTCAAAGTTTAAAATCGACCATTTTCTGATTAGTTTCAAGGTATATAATTAACTATTGCTCGATTCAGATCAAGTTAAAGCTGGTAGTTGTACAAGTAATTCAATGTTTGACATCCTGTTGAAAAATTAATATAATTGTTGAAAAAGAAATTGGATTCTCATTTTTTTTTAAGCAATAAAATCAGGTTTTTTTTTTTTGTTTCAAAAAACTTGTGTTTAATTTAATTTTTTTTTCTTTTCTTTAAACAAAAAACGTGCGTGTCTTTTCAATTATAAAATATTTAGTAAAACCTTTCACTAATATAATTTTTTTTTATTGCCGAGTATCGGAATAATTTGCAGGTTTGGGCAGCGCTCCTTTGAGGTATAAAGAGAGCCAAGATATCGCGACAATATCTATATATATATATATATATATATATATATATATATATATATATATATATATATATACCTTAGTTTATATATACCTCGGTGTATATATATACCGAGTTTATACCTTATATATATATATATATATATTTAAATATATATATTTATATATATATATATATATATATATATATATATATATATATATATATATATATATATAAGGTATAAACTCGGTTGAAGTTTATATTTAAAAAAAACTTCTTTATTTAAAATATTAATTGTTACAAATATGTAATTCTTACAATAGTTAATTGTTAAATATATTAATTATACAAAAAATATTAATTATTACAACAAAGTTTCAAATAATAGTCAAAACGTTAATTAACAGCGATTATGTACATGAAAGTAATAAGTGATCAATCAAACAAAATGTTCGGTTTATATACAATAATTTTGGATTAGTAAGTGTTTTTGCTATAAATTTGTTCACGTTGATCGATGTTTGACAGGAAATGCTGATCCACATGTATACGAGTTTTATTATTTAGTATTGGGTGTCTCAAAATAGAATCTATATCTCTTCCGTCCTTAAGAAGGAAGTCTAACTTCAGAAGGAAGTTGGACGACTGCAGGCGCTGATGATGTACGTCTTACCATGGTTTCGACTGGTGTATTTTTAATCTTTCTATGTTTTCTTTACATAAAATATAGAAATAAACAAATTATAGAAATAAAAGTTGTTACTGTCCAAACACCGGTGTGCATAGAATGTTGATACTTCAATGATTGGAGTTCTTTTGTGTTTTCCAAGTGTTTCACTTTCAATAAATCCAGATTAATGTCCTTCGATATATTCGTTATGTTGATGACATTATACATTATTTGTTCCAACACGATACTGTGAGTTGAGGTTAATAAAGTACCATATTTGATTTGATAAATAGTTAGTTCGCATTCATGTAATATTATGTTGAGTTTTCCGATGTCGTTGGTTATATTTTTCCTACAATTGTTAGCGAAGCTAGCAGGATTGCTTGTGGATTCAATGATGTGATTGGTTTCGATTTCTTCTATGAACTCTTCCACCATAGTTCGATGAAGTGTGCATTCGGCTGGTTTGTTTTCTAATATTTAGATCTCGCATTGGTTTGAGCTGGTTTCTTGTAATTTATATGGTGGGCATATGTAGGTTTGTTCTATTCGGTTGCAAGGTTTCTGTAGAAATAGGAAATGATTATGATTATACAGGATTATGTGTGTTAAAGGTTTAATTATTTGATGTTGTTCGGGTAAGGGTCTGATTTTTATTGTACTTAAGGTTTCGTTATGGAATTGAGGTATCATTACAGCGAAAATAATATTACTCCCGTTATAATAAGCCTTTAAATTTAATAATTCGTATAGTTGTTCATCACTTCCGATTTTTATTTGTGGTTTTAAAGCATTATAAACTATATTTAATTCTTGTTTAGTTAATATGTGTTTTGAGATAATGTTCAACCGGGCCAAATCCATAGAAAGAATAATGTCACTAATATGGTCATCTAAATACTGCAATTGTGATTGAACCGAAAAGTATATTTTTGACTGGAATAACTTGTGAATGAACTTGTGTTCGAGAAGTGGATAAGATTTAAGAGCATTCACAATTATTTTAAGTTTAGCCTGTTCGGTATTAATAAATTTGGTTATATTGTCAAATCGGTCAATCATTTGTGTATTTAATTTATGTTGTGAATTGGTGCTATCTTCGATTAGTAATTGATTATTTTTTAATACTTCTATCTACTTGTTAATTTCTATCGCGTCATTGTGGTCCATATTACCGGTTATTCCTTTAATTACATAGCCTAAGCCATCTATTAAGCCACGTTGTGATCTATAGGCTTTCAGTTCTAAACTTTCTATTTTATTCTCTAATTTGTGGTATAAGGATTTTAAGGTATTAGTATTATAAAATAAAGTCATATTTAGATTAACATCAAACACATTAGTTTTTAAATTTTCTAAAGGTTCCTTTATATTAGTTATATTAATTATGTGGATTAAATTATTATAATGTGAGGTTAATTTAGTGTCGCCTAGATTGAGTGCTAATAGTCCTTTTGTGTGGGTAAGGTCGTGGTATTCTATACGTTGGGGAAGAGAGGAAGGTGATTTCTTTTAGGTTTAGTCTTTGATTTGTGGTACTTAAATTTCTTATTTGTGTGGAATGATGACTAAGTTTCTTTGGTTACTTTCTTTTTGTCATATGGTAGTCGTAGTTTAGTATTTCTTAGATTATTTTTTATATACACGTCATCCTGTCCTAGGGTAGGGGGATCTGATCTGTCTTGGTTTTTCGTGTCTAAAATTTGTATGTTTTTATCGTTTTGCTTCGTTATTATTTCTTGTACAATTTTTATTTCCTCACGTTGTTTATTAGTAAATTCAGTGATTGCGTTATCGTTCGGTTTAAGTATAGTCTTTTCTCGAATTCCACGTATGATTTCGAAGGGTGTAAGTTTTGTTGAAGAGTGGATAGAGTTGTTGTAAGTAATCATGGTCAAATCTAATAGTTCGTCTAAAGGTGAGTTTTCGTTATTTTTAGTATTCTAAGAATTTCAAGTATGGTGTTATGTAGCCTTTCTACTGGTGAGTTACCCGTAGAGTTTCTAGCAGCTGTTATATGATTCTGTATGTCGTAAAGTTTGAGGAATTCTCTCATGTCTAAATTAGAGAATTCGTTGTCATTATCGAGTATGATTTTAGTCGGTATACCATGCCTTGCAGTATATTTTCGAACTATTTTTAATACTTCAATTGAATTTCGAGAAGGGAATAATAGAACATTCTGCGTACTTACTAAATTTGTGTATTATGGTCATTACATTAGCTTTCAATATGGAGTAAATCCTGTTTGTTCTTCTAGGGTTTGAATGTCCGTTAGTAGGGTCGTACATCTGATAATTTTATATTTAGAGAAGTATTTATCATGAGTTTCATTAAATACTTTAAATGTATCGTCATTAGTCATGACGGCATTTAATTTGTTAGATGATAAGTATTCTTCAAATATTTCAATGCATTGTTTTTCTGTCGGGGTGTTTTCAATTTCTATCGTCAAACGTTTGCGAGTTTTGAAATTGGTATGCGGTGTTTATTTGGTTCCTAAGTCCGGTATCGATAATTATTTGATTACTTAATTCGTTTAGTGCTTGTTCAGATATTCGTATGTCTTCGTTTATGTTTTCCTGAGCTGAATGTACGGTTGTTGCTTCAGCGTCTTGTGAACTAGTATCAATATTATTGAGTTTCGTGGGTATTTGACTTAGTGCATCCGCGTTAGAGTTTACTTTTCCTGGTTTAAAATCAATGTCGAAGTTGTAATCTAAAAGCTTGATTTTCCATCTATCCAACTTTAAATTAGCCTCTTTTAAAGAAAAAACCCATTTCAAAGATTTATGGTCTGTCAGTATGTTGAATTTTTGTCCGAATAAGTAGGGTTTGAATTTCGTGCAAGCCCATACTATCGCTAACAATTCTTTTTCTATTGTGCTATAGTTTTGTTCTGATTTATTGAGTGTACGTGAAGCGTAGCACACAGGTTTGTCGTGTGCAACTGTACCTTGCGATAATACAGCTCGTAATGCGTAATTACTAGCGTCAATAGTGAGATTAAACGGTTTGTCAAAGTCCGGATATTGTAATACCGATGAGGAGAGTTTTACAATATTCGAAACATTTGATGTTCTCTTTATTTTTTGTAGCGATTTTTGTATCTTTACGTAGACATTGTGTCATAGGTTTAGTTATCTTTGCAAAATCCTTTATGAATTTTCGGTAGTAGCCTAAAAGTCCGAGAAATGACTTGATTTCTGTCACAGTCTTTGGTAATTGGAATTGTTCAATTGCTTCAATTTTTCCAAGGTTAGGTTTTATACCGTCTGTGGTCACTACGTGTCCTAAAAATTCGATTTCTTTATGTAAGAATTCGCATTTGTCCAGTTGCGTTTTGAAGTTATGTTTTCTTAATTTGTTAAAAACTTTCCGTAACATTTCGACATGTTCGGTCAGAGATGTTGAAAAGATTATGATGTCATCGTTTTGAATACGTTTTTACCGATGAATTCTCTCAACATGTTGCCCATGACGCGTTGAAATGTAGCGGGGGCATTTTTAAGTCCAAAAGTCATTCTTGTATACTCGTAATGTCCATTGTCTACTGTAAAGGCAGTCTTTGCAATATCCTTAGGATCCATTTCGATCTGATGAAATCCTGACGCGAGATCTAGCGTTGAAAAGTAGCAACACTTACCCAATTTGTCTAGTATGTCAGATATGTTGGGTAAAGGGTATCTGTCGTCTATTGTCTTTTCGTTTAGTTTCCTATAATCGACTACTAATCTCCATTTCTTTTTGCCCGAAGCATCAGCTTTCTTCGCGACAATCCAAATTGGTGATGACCATGGAGAATTAGAAGGTCTAATTATATTTTTCTCTAAGAGCTCGTTAATTTGCCGTGTCGCTTCTTCTTTGTGGCAATGGGGGTATCGGTATGAGCGCGTGTATATAGGTTATTCATCTTTTGTTACAATAGAATGTTTAACATCAGATGTAAACGTCATATTTTGATCGGAAGTGTAAAATATGTCTCTGTAGTCAGTACAAGTATTTATAAGAGCGTCTTGTTCTTCTTTATTTAGGTGTTTCATTCGGATATTTTTCATAACAAAATCGTAATTATTTGAATATTCAACTTCCATTGAATCTGAATGAATGTTGTATAATTCGTGATAATTAGTGAGCGATTCACTGTTTAACGGTTGTGAAATTATTATTGTTTGTGGTGAATCTGTTTCATTTGTTATAAAAACTTTTGCGAATGAGTCCTTTGCTTGGTATATACCACTTACTGTATGTACGTTCTGGTTGAGTTTAATTTGTGTAAGCGTATGCTACCATTTTTTATTATAGTGGGGACTGTTATAAATTTTTGTTCGTATGCTTCTAAAGTATGTACCTGTGGGGTCGTACAGGGTTTATAGTATAATTTGTTTGTTACGTTTCCGAAATTAATTGAATGGTTGTTATAGTTAATGTTTGCTTGAAGGTCTTGTAATGTCTGACACCCTATGATTCCGTCAAAGTAGGAATACTAAAAATTCTAAAGGTACATGGTTATTTAATTCCTTTAGATATTTTACTTTTACTTTATGTGAAATCTTGTGAGCCTGTAATGCAGTTTTAACGTTAGTGTTCGTAGATATTAATTTTAAGTCGGTTACGTGTTTTGGGTCGATAAATTATTGTCTGCTCCAGTGTCAATAAGAAATTTCAATTTATGGAATCCGTTTTGAATCATTATATAAGGTAGGGCTCCGTTTGATCGGTGTGAGTTAAGCTCTACGATGCCGGTGGATTCGACGCTGTAGCCAGAAAATCCTGATCTTCAATGTATTCGATTTCATTTAGATCAGGTTGATTAAATTCAACTTGATCAGGTGGATCATAGAATTGAAAATCATTTTGATTTGAGTAATACGAGTTGTCTGTTGTTCCTGTATCGTGTATGGTATTGTCTTGGTCATAGTTGTTTTCAACGTTAAACAATTCTTTAGACACAAACTTAGAAGGTCCTGTTGATCTAAACATATTGTTATGATACTGTCTAGTATTTCCCCAGGACGTGTCCATAGGTTCCGGTCTAAATCTGTTAGGTTGGTTGTTGGGTTGTTCTGGTCTATTATGAATTAGATTAGTGCCAAAATTAGATTTATTTGGTTGATTATTGTTTTGTTGGTTGTTATATTGCGGTGGTCTATAATTTAATCGTTGATGGTTACCAAATGGGTTTTGCAATTGTTGATTAACATTTGGTGAAGGTCTTTTGTTAAAATTTGGTGGTATGTGTCGTGTTATTTGTCTAGGTTGTTGTATTTGTTGTGTCGGGATTATTTTCTGAACAGGTTTACCCTGGTGCTGCGTTTGTTTATAGAAAACATTTTGCTCCGTCTGCACGCGTTGCCATGCTTTCCCAAGTCTTTGGGTTGAAATGTTTTGACAATTTTACCTATATTTCTATTAAGCCCTGTGACGAAACAATCCAGTGCTACTTTTCTATTGTAAATAATTTTAGCATTCTTAGATGCGTCGTCTCCAGGTTGAAGAGAAACATTATTAATGAGGCTAGCTAAACTTTCTTTAACTTTACTAAAGAATAGTTCGGCTGGTTGATAACCTTGTTGTGAATATAAGTCGCGATTCAAACTAAGTTCGTCCCTCTTGTCTGCATAGTGTGATATGAGAGTTGATTTAATTGTATCCAAATCCCTAATCCTGCCGTACTGGTTTAGTACGTCGTTTGCTTGTCCTATAACTTTTTTCCTAATTTCATTGCAATATATGTTTTTGATATTTTCATCCACTAATTTAAATAGTAGAAAAACAACTACATCTACACTATCTATAAAGTTATATAAATTATTTTTATTTCCGTCAAATGGAATAATAGTTCTAATTACGTTGGGGATTTGAAAATGTTTGATTACTGTTTCTATGGATGGAGTTGATTGCATAATAGATTCTGGTGGACTCATTTTTATATTATTTATTTAATTAGATGACTTTAACTACTATTATTTCCTTCGCTGTACGATATGTCCTCAGACGTGTAATTTCTATTTAGAAACGATAAACCGTCGTTTCTTTTAGATTTATTAATATTTCTTCTAATAGGATATGTTGATCAAGGCATAGAATATGAAAATGATTAAGGAAAGTATGTACTCTTGATTCCAAATCTTCACGAGTTAATGGTGAAGTCGAAAATTACAATATGCCTTAGTTAGTTTCGATGATTAAGTATAAGTTTTCGATAAACCGTCGAAAATGTGTTGACTTGAGTTAATATGTTGCCGTTACCAATTTCCAAATTTTTTTTCCAAAATAATTTCCAGAAAATTTTCCAATAAATTTTCCAGATTATTTTACAAAATTTTCCAGTTCGTCAAGTGTATAACAAATTTGTTTGGTTCGTAGGATAGTCCCAAAATCTTGAAAGATACTCGTAATAATTAACAACACTGATTCTAATGTTAACGTTAAAGTTTTACGATGGACGCTAATTAGTAAGGTATTTTCCAAACTAATCCTAGCGACTGCGCCAGTTTTAAACTCCGTAGAAGTTTATGTTTAAAAAAAAATTATTTATTTGAAATATTTATTGTTACAAATATTTAATTGTTACAATTGTTAATTTTTAAATATATTTATTATTACAAAAAATATTAATTATTACAACGAAGTTTAAAATAATAGTCAAAACGTTAATTAACAGCGATTATGTACATGAAAGAAAGTAATAAGTGATCAATCAAACAAAATGTTCAGTTTATATACATTAATGGATTAGTAAGTGTTTTTGCAATAAATTTGGTCACGTTGATCGATGTTTGACAGGAAATGCTTATCCACATGTACACGAGTTTTATTATTTAGTATTGGGTGTCCCATACTAGAATCTATAACTAATATATGTATATATATATATATATATATATATATATATATATATATATATATATATATATATATATATATATATATATACTTTTTTTAAATGTCTGTGGACTCCCTAGGGGTTAATAAACATGCCAAAGATAAAGTTGGGTGGGTGGGGGTTAATTTGTTACTAATTTCTAAATGGTTAAATTTTACATAAACTGGGAATTTTATGTTAGCTTACTCAACCTGACTGAATTTCTTCGAGTTAGTCAACTTTGAATTAAAAAAGTGAAAAGTACTATTCGTGCTATTGAAAATTATTTTTCGCATAATTTCTTTTTTCAAAAGGTAGTGATTTTAATAATGGAGAATACATCGCAAGCAGTCTTGGATAAGTTCAGCACTAGAGGTGCGGCGCCGTCTGCGAAGAAAAGGAGGATATTTTTTAGCATCAACAAGTGGGAGCATCATTTTGGTATATTTAAAAAAAACTGATAAAGAGGTAATTTGTCTATTTTGTGGTAAAACGTTTATTTGTTTAAAAAGAAGTAATTTCCAACGTCATTATACCGCGAAACATTCTGCCGAGTTTGATAAACTCGAAATAGGGCCAGCAGAACGCGATCGCATAGTTGCTGCTTTTAAAAATAATTATTTTGAATCATCGTTCGCCAAATTATTATTATTTTAAATATTTTTTGGTGTATCTCTCCATATTGTAAAAGATATTTCTTAAACAATAAATATTTTATAAAACTATTTCTAAATTGATTGAATAAATCGTTTCGTCTTACTTCAAAACATACCTTGCTTACTTAGTCTCACTTTCTAATGCGGAGCCCCGTGGCTCCGGAGAGCCGTCTACGCCCACCTCTTAGATTAAATCTAAACCATCAAAAAAATTTACAAGTGGCTTACAATTGTGAAGCGGTAAACGTAAAAGATCAAATATTTTATAATTTATATAACATTTATATTTCATTCATACACAAATATATTAAAAAGGTACATTTTATGCCCCTTTGGTAGGTACCCTGTATTTACTCTATCTCTCTTTCCACCTCTCACTCAGAGCTGAGTGAAGTCAAACTATGCCCACCTATGAAATACACTCAGAAAAATAATTAGGGGAGCAGAAAAATTTAAAATTTTAGAAAATCTACCTCTACTTTGCAATTACTGCAAAAACGACTATTGATTGTAGTTTTTTTTAAGCTTATTTCATATCTTAAAAGCCGTGCCTAATAATAACACAATTATTGCTCCTTAATCACCAAAAGATGATTACCGCCAGAAAGTTTTTTTTCCGTTATTTTTTTTACAATTTCGTAATAAATACTCATAAAAAGTAGAAAAAAATAAATTAAAACTGGAAAAAATGTTTTAGATATTTAAAAAAAAAATTATATTTTTAAAATTGTAGTCCGTTGTGCTCCATCCTTCTATATATATATATATATATATATATATATATATATATATATATATATATATACCGTGTGTGTTGGACAGCTTTTCCTATAAAGAATCAATATTAAATATTATTTATTACTGGCTGGCCGTGTGGTTACTGCATGAAGTCAGTCAGTACACATGTAATGAGAGTACACTTTAGCATCACAAAACCCCACTCTTAAATGGCAAACAAACAACCATACGCATACAATATAGCTATAGACTCTTCAGATTTTGTATGTATCAGATGAATCTCATTACATGTGTACTGAATTTCATCTAAAGTTGGGCGAACATATATAAGTAGCGAAACGTAATACCAAGATAAATTGTGAAATTGTCACAAAATTAGTAACAAGTAACATATCCTGCGACAATATAAGAGTTACTTTAATAAGAGTAAAATTAACAGGAATAAATGTGAATGACGGAAATTTTAACAAGAGTTATTTCAATAAAATTTAAAATTTATTATATTTTAAAATCAGTATATTTTAATTTAGTTGATTTTCTATTTATTTTTGTCTATTGACCTCTACTTTAAATCTATTTCTAATTGTCAAAGAATAAAGTACCACTAGCTAATTTATACAGTTTTGTTCCGATTGGAAAGAAATTTGGTATTTGAGGCGCTTTTGGTATTCAAAAGGTCAAGTTCGAGGGTAAAATCGGACGAGGGGAAAGAGGGTTTAGAGAGAGGGGCAAACACAAAATTTGACTATCTCCCTAAATATTTGATAAATCGGAAAATTTATCAGGAGTTAAGTTGTAGCTACTAAGTTTTACTGTAATTTTGTTATTTGTCATTTTTCTGTGATACTAATATTTACAGAAATATTTACAATTAAAGATTGAAAGTTAAAATTCTAAATATCACTGTTCACATTAGAGTTTGAGAAAAATGATCAAGTAATGAACTGTAGCTAACTTGAATTTCCACAATATTTAATATGAGATTTTGAATATTTTGTGTTTGTTCTACACATATACATGATATCTAGAGCACGGTAGTGCGTAAGGTCGAGTTTAAGGGACACATTTGGCATTCTCACTTACAGTGCTATTACTACAGGAAATATCAGAGCTGATCTGACCGTGAAATATTTTATGAACGAAAGGAGCTACAGTACTGATTTATCGAATATAAGCTATTTAGAGAATTATAAGAGAACAAGATTTTGCTTTTCGTTAAGAAATAAACGGTTATAAAGTTATTTCGGTTCAAAAACCGTAAAACAGCGGGTACGCCCACAATTTTCATTAGACAGGATAAAAACGTAGGGCCTTCACCAGATATCCTTTAAAGATGATATTTGGCATATAGTTAGGTCTAGTACCCAAGGCACAGGGAAAATTATGAAATAACGAAATTTATATCGGAAAAATGGGAAAACTTTTGCTTTTTTGTTTTGATAAAATTTACATAGGAAATATTGCTGCTCTATGATTGGTCCATATTTCTTTATTTATTGTAAAATGTTAGCACATACCACTTGTGAGAGGTGTGCACGTTTTTAAAACTTTGTTGCTCCACTTCCAGAAATGCTAGAAGGAAGCGGTTTTTTGCATTCCACGCGGAATTTTTTATACCTTAAATAAGTATCTTTGGGAAAACTTAATTTTGCCAACGGAACATATGGAAAATCAAAAATTAAATTTATGTGTTAAAGATTGAAAATTAAATTACTTAATATCTCTGTACACATTAGAGTTTGAGCAAAAATGATAAGGTGGTGAATTGTAACAAATTTGATTTCCTACAACTTTATTTCTTTCGTTGTTCTGATATACATATATTAAAACCGATTTTACATGATATATGAATGCCGCCTGCTCATTGGTCTATGACATTTTTATAATACTATTGGTTAATACCTAACAAATGAAATTCTGTACAATAAACATACAAGTGTTACACATTTAATTGTTTTATTAATAAAAAACAAAAATTCAAAAATTGCAGGACGCAGTAAACTTCAATTTTTTCACTACAACCCTCCGGAAAATCGGAAAAACATCCCCCAAAATTACGTTTTTCTGTTCTTTACAAGCTAGAAAGATAGGATTTTCACTAATCGACCCGAACTAACGTCAAATTAACAGAATATTTTGAACAATTCCATTACCTACATCGCAATCCTACCGAAAATGGGAAGAACATCCCTAAAACTGATCTTTTCACTTCTATTCATGATAGAAACATCTGGTTTTTTCCATTCGACGTGGAACAGGTTCAAAATAACAGAATTATTTGAAGGAAGAAAATTTTTCCATCACAATCCTTGCACTTGGGAAAAAAACCCCCAAAACTAACCCTTTTGTTCTATACATGCTAGAAAGATGCAGTTTTCTCCAATCGACGCTAAATAGCTACAAATTAGGAAGTTATTTCGAAAAACTTAATAGTTTTTATTGCAACCTCCCGGAAAATCGGAAAAACACCACCAAAAATTACGTTTTTCATTTCTATACATGCTGAAATGATGGAATTTTCACCAATCAACCCAAAATTAAGTCAAGTTAACAGAATACTTTGAAAAAGTTCATTACCTACATCGCTACCTTATGTCAACTCAAATTCCATTATGTAAACTACAATAGATCAAAGAAATATATTTGAGGTACACTGTTACATTTTGCTGTAGTGTTACTATATTTTATTTGATCTATTGTAGTTTACATAATGAAATTTTTGTATAAATTGAGGACTTAAACAATATATATAAGATAACTAACACCGCTTGTGTTTGTTTTTTGCAATCGACGCTAAATAGCTACAAATTAGGAAGTTATTTTGAAAAAATTAATAGTTTTTATTGCAACCTCCCGGAAAATCGGAAAAACACCCCCAAAAATTACGTTTTTCATTTCTATACATGCTGAAATGATGGAATTTTCATCAATCAACCCGAAATTAAGTCAAGTTAACAGAATACTTTGAAAAATTTCATTACCTACATCGCTACCTAATTTCAACACAAATTCCATTATGTAAACTACAATAGATCAAATAAAATATATTTGAGGTACACTGTTACATTTTGCTGTAGTGTTACTATATTTTATTTGATCTATTGTAGTTTACATAATGAAATTTTTGTATAAATTGAGGACTTAAACAATATATATAAGATAACTAACACCGCTTGTTTTTGTGTTTTGCAATCGACGCTAAATAGCTACAAATTAGGAAGTTATTTCGAAAAACTTAATAGTTTTTATTGCAACCTCCCGGAAAATCGAAAAAACACCCCGCAAAATTACGTTTTTCAGTTCTATACATGCCGAAATGATGGGATTTTCACCAATCAACCCGAAATTAAGTCAAGTTAATAGAATACTTTAAAAAATTTCATAACCTACATCGCTACCTAATTTCAACTCAATGTCGTGCTCACAAATTCCATAATGTAAACTACAATAAATCAAATAAAATATATTTGAGGTACACTGTTACTTTTTGCTGTAGTGTTACTATATTTTATTTGATCTATTTTAGTTTACAAAATGAAATTTTTTTATAAATTGAGGACTAAAACAATATATATAAGAAAACTAATACCGCTTGTTTTTGTCATTTTTGTAGAAAGATATATGTTATATCTTCAATTACTTATTCTCAGTTTTTTAAAAGAAGCGAAAGAAAATTACTATTGATATTTAATGAAACGTGTGTGACAACATTAATCGGGGTAAGTTTTAAATGATAAACATACAAATTATAACTATCAATATTTACAAATTTAGTACCGTAAGGACCATTAAAAAAAATTCTACGTTTGGAGGATACTCTTAGCTACATTTATTCAAAATTACAGAATAATAGTAAGAAAACTAATTTTCTTGGGAACGTCCTTCATGCATTCATATATGTATAGACTATACAAAGTTAAAATTTTAAATTTTTTAAACAATGGTTTGCAAGGGACTCGATTGTCTACTCTCGCAATTGCGCGTAAAGAGTTTTTATACATTTTGAAGAGAGTTGAGCACGATGTGGAGTTTCCCAAAAATACAATGCCATATCTCAGTACAGATTCAATAATACCATGGTATATGTTTATTAAACAGTTTGCTGGTAGGAGAGTACTAAGCGACCAAAGAAGATAAATATTTGCATTTATTTTGTTTTTCACATAATTAATGTGGCATTTAAAGTCCAAATGTCTATCGAGGAAAATACACAATAGCTTGACTGAGTCTCCCAGTTTAATTTATTCAAAGTCATCAGTTTCTAGTAGTTACACTTTTCACCTTTGTTATTTATTTTTAGGGCCTGCGTCTCAGATAGATTCAGTGCCAAGCCATTATTACCAATCCATGATTGACTAGACTTCATAGAACTGTTAATAGTGTGTTCTAGTCTGGTCATATCGCTGTCGCTATAGATAATAGCCGTGTCGTTTGCAAAAAGATATGCATTGTTATTCATACCACATAACTGCGGTAGGTCGTTTATATATATTGATTATTTTTTATGTTTTCTTTATTAGCTATCCATTTTACTAATTGCTTTCTGTTTGTGAGATACGACTTTATCAGTTCGAGGGCATGACCTCTTATTCCATATGATTAAAGTTTTGAACATAGTAGGTTATTATTAACACAGTCAAATGCTTCGATTAAATCTAGGAAAACACCAACGTTAATTAGGTCATGATTCCATGACTCATAAATGTTCAATGTACTGTACATTAGTTGATTAATTGATTTACGCTTAATGAAGACAAATTATTGTTTGGAAAATAAATTTGTGCTTGTAAAGCATTTTTCAAGTTTTGATTGTTCAACCCTGAACAATCTCCTCGAAAACTTTTGAGAGGTTAGACAATAATGCTATAGGTCTATTTTCGACACCACTTTTATCACCCTTTTTATGGATCGGTTGCACTACTGCTATTTTAAGTTTTCGGGAAATTGTCCGTATTCAAAACATTTATTTATTAAATAACAGAGATAACATGATGTTAATTTTAATAATTTGACGGGAACTTCATCCCAATAAACCGATGAAGTGTTTTTTAAAGATAAAATTGTATTATGAACTTCTTGTTCAGTGCAGGTCTCGAGAAAAAGACTTTTTTCAGTTTGACATAAAGAAATGTTAAAATTTGGCTTCACATTAAGATTATCAGTGGTATTGATAAAGTATTCATTAAAGTATTCAGCAATTTCAATTGAATCAACACTCTTCGTACCATCATAAACAAATAGTCGGTTGTTACTTTTTCTTCACTTTTGTGTTCATAGTATTCTCGTTCAGCAGATTTAACAACATTCTTCACCTGTTTTTTTAATTGTTTCGGAAAATATAAATCTATATAATATTTAAAAACATCAATAAAATTTTAATAACTATTGTCAACACGCAAAGTTGTATAAATATGAGACCATGTCTCATTTTTCTCCGTAGATCAAAAATAATCAATGTTGTTATTATTAAGACATCTATTATATAGATATTTTTGTCCGTCACTTATGTTTAAGACATCTAAAATACATTCTGTATACAAATGATCCGAAATATTTAAATCAACCACATTTAAACACATTTAAAATTAGAGATAAAATTGTCAATTAAGCTTATACTATTTGTTAAAGTACGCGTCGGAATATTTTCATTTAAAATCTTTAAATTAAAAGGTTTAAACACGTTATTAAAATATTTTATTGGACTAGATTCTTTCAGAATATCAATATACTCGGCCTGTCGCACTACCGTGTTCTAGATAGTAAAATCACCAGGCAAGATAATGTTGCAATTTGAGTTTTTAATGAATAGTTTTTCGGGAAAAAGTTCAAGATGTTTGAAAAATGTTACATAAGTGCTATTAAGTCATCTTTAAAATGACAATATGTACATGGTTACAGTACCAATTTCAACTTCGATACAACACAGCTCAAGGATTTTTTCCACACATTTAAAATCCTCACCCACTCAGTCACATTTCCACAAAATTCATTTGTCACGTAAAGAGCTACACCTTTGTGTATGGCATGGTTTCGACAAAAAAAGTTGACTAGTTATAACCCGCTAGATGGAGTTGATTCGGATGTACTGCCAAGTGCTCGACGAGTGAAATAATGTAAGGTTTATCTCTTTTATTTAAATATATTTCTAGGTCATCTCTAGCTGTATTTAAGCCTTGAATATTTATATGCCCGACCCTGATACCCTGATGCTGACGTCTTGATATTCCTCTGTCCAAGTACCGTTCCTTTTTTAATTCTGAAATACTGCGTTGTCTCGTCCAAAAAAGTACCGTTTAATAACTACATTTTCAGGCCATGTTTCAGGTTTGTAGGTTTGGTAATTTAGATCTTCGGGTGCTTCAATTCTGAAACTACAATTTTACTCTCTGGTCTGTTGTTCAATTTTTCAATTTATACAATTTATATTCGCTGATGGAAAGCAGCGAATATAAATTGTGAAAAATTGAACAACAGACCAGAGAATAAAATTGTAGTTTCAGAATTGAAGCACCCGAAGATCTAAAGTACCAAATCTACAAACCTGAAACATGGCCTGAAAATATAGTTATTAAACGGTACTTGTTTCAACAGATGTTTCGTAATAGTTTCTGGTTCAGTTTTGTTGTCTTATTTTTGGATGAATAAACTCACCCTCATCGTCATTTTCCATTTTTTTTTAAATTCTAAACTATTTGTTTCGTTTTTTGGTACCATGCTGGTAGATTCAAAGCAGCTATTATAAGTAATATTTGTTTGTTGTTCAATGTTTTTTTAATAACTTTATGCTCACCTGTGTTGATGTTTGATTTATGTGAGCTGGTACGTTTTTTGAGCCGATGTATTTGCACTGTGTTTTCTCACTCGTCCAGGTTGGGTGGTATTCTTGATGTCTCTCTTCACTTGATTTGCATACGTATTGATGCTTTGATGATTTTTTGATAGAAAATGTTGAAAATTTTTAACTTGTTTTAAATTTGAAACTTCATTCAATAATTGTAGGTTATGTTCCTTTATTTCATTCAATTCTTCACATTTGCACTATTAACACATTCTTTTATTATTTTTGACACAAACGATTTATATCCTTCTGGTATTAAAATATAATTAACTGAAACTTCTTTTTCTTCGTCTTTTTTTGTGTTACGCGTATCAGGCGCGTATATATATATATATATATATATATATATATAAAGATATATATATATATATATATATATATATATATATATATACATTTACATATATATATATATATATATATATATATATATATATATATATATATGTAAATTTATATATATACATATATATGTATATACATATATATATTGTGGAGACCACGAGATTTATGGATATCGACTACAACGTGACAGGATGGTACTTATTGCTGATCCCGCAATTAATTAATATAAAAAGTGTATGTTAAATCAAATCAAATCAGAATTTTTTTAGTAACAGTTGAATATACAATATTATTTCGAATCAGCATAATTATTGTCAAAACTTTGTATTTTAAAATATATTTTATTATTAATTTTTTTAAATAAATAATTTACAATTTAAAATTAAATAAAGTAATATAATTTCAAACTGTGCGCTACATTAAATTTTCCTAAAGTATTGGATGAAGTCAAGTTGGACAAACTACGTTTGGACGACTTCTTTTGAACGAAGTTAATTTGGACAAACTACATTTGGAAGACTTCTTTGGGACAATCTTTAGTAACTTAAATTTACTAATATGTTGAATGAAGTCAATTGGACAACAAACGTTGGACGACATCATTTAGAACAACTGTAAATTCAATTAGTTTATGGAGTTGAACTCATCAACTACCCTGGTGACAGCGAATAGCCGAATTCAAACCGCCTTCACAAGTGGTATCTAATTTGGGATACAACATTTTTGGTGACAGTGGTAGGATACTGCTATAGCATCTATTTAGTACTACGATAGAACAAGCTGCAGAACTTGATCAAGTAGTTGGTGTAGATACTAGTGTACTTCGTACTTCAAGAGTATTCCGAATCCACACAGCCGAAAACCGTAAGTACGCTATTGTGTTGATCGATTTTTAATTTCAATTTTCCTTTTACCTTTTACCATTTAAAAACACTTTCACAATGAGTACTATAAATATAACAAAACGGACAAAACATACAAAACGAACCATATCGGGCAGTCAAAGCTTCGCTGACGTGCAACATTTAAACGTACAGAATGATGATGATAACGTACCTATCGACGTTACTGATAATGATACTGACAGCGAGTCAAGTTCATCACATAATGGAAATGAAAACCATATCCCATAAAGTTTTTTATCAAATATGGTAACCCCTTTTAGTGGAGATTCTAAGTAACTTCACAACTTTCTATAAAACGTGAATAATGCGATCGGTTTAGCCAGTAAAACTCAAAAATTACCTCTAGAAATGTTTATATGATGAATGTTTATAAAAGTTGCTAAATAGTGACCCGGTGCGGAATAACTATTAGCGTTTGCAAAGAATAACCCAGTAGTCTTGCAGAGATATTTTGAAAAAATAACACGATTCAAATCATTTATGCGATAATTTTCCTAAATATTCAATGTATTTCAGTAATGTAGTGATTTCAATTGTAATTTAGTTTTACTTACGTATTTCAGTAATGTAGTGATTTCATTTGAAATTTAGTTTTACTTACGTATTTACCTTGGTTTAAATATTCAGGTTGATCCAAATAACATCAAACCACTTTTGTCGGCTACGAAACCATATCTAGTTGGGGTATTTCTTTATTGCTTTTCCAACAAACGGCTGTGGTGCGAATAAGTGGATATTATTACAAAATGAATAAGAATGATTTTATTAATTAAACGTTAGTTGTCGACTTTGATCACAATTTTATTTCGATGTTTTATTACAAATTATTAATTATAAATTTCGAATCATTTACAGAACATTTATAGAACACTTGAATATGCGTAGCCAATTTCATTAAATCCAACATTCAGTTACGAGATTTTTATATTAATTCGACATTCAGTTACGAGATTTTTTTTATATTAATAAATTTTTTTTACAAAATTATGAATTGTTATTTTTCTTATAATAAATGCCGTTGCATAATCAATTGATATTATTAAAAAAACAAATTTGAGAGAGAGAGCTCGACAGATATATGCCCAACGTGTCAAAGTGAGTTGGGAGGCCATGTACTGTGGAGTAAACAAATATAATAATTATATTTTGGTTTGTGTTATGTAGCTGACCGTTTTTATGTTCACTTTTAAAATTGGGCTTGTTTAACTGTTACAATCAGCTACATAACAAAGTTAGAGAGGGAGTATATATTAAAAAAAATATTAAAGAAGAAAAAATAACCACTAACTGAGTAAAGTGCTTAAATACTCGGTATATACTGGGTTCATGAAAAAAATTCAGACAAAAGTTGTTTTATTCTTCGTAACTGAACATTTTTTGTCTTTTTAGCTCTAAAACACACACAAAATTTCAGGTCCTTTTCTTTCTGAGTGATCGTGTTGACAGACAGACAGATTTGAGAAAAAGAACTAAATTTTATGAACTGAAAATTGTTTTCTGTGGTCCATATTTTAAACCGTTACAATTTCGGGACTAAAATTAATATACCCTTATTTTCATTTTATATCGCTGGTATGAAACTTGAATACTTCTAATCATTAATATTTTCATAATTAATTAAATTTCGGATTCCAGTCGGCAGAATCGTACGTTTTAATATGATTTTGGCTTTATTTACATATTTATTCTCAACGGGCAATAGAAAATAATTCGATATGCAATACGTAGTTTATCTAGATGAATAAAAATGTGAATAAGACTATAATACTGGTAGCTCTTCGCAATTGGTGATTGCAGATCCGAGTGTACCGTATTATCAATAGAAAAAATCAAAACCTATTTTATTTTGATCTATGAGATTATATTTTACGAATTATATTTTTACCTTTAGGGAGTCAATAATAAACTTTAGGGAGCCGATGATTAATATTATTCATATGTTATAATGGCGAGACACTGTACGGTGATAGTATAACCGAGACTACCAACTATAGAACGAAGCATCGTTCAGTTGAGCTAAAAGTGTGCGTGGAAATCATAAACATAGGGAGTCTAGGGAGGAAAAAGTCGTGGATCCAGTGATTGGCTGTAGACGTTATTTATGTATGTTTGCATATATTTGTCTCTACGTATGTACAACATAAATTATCTATTGGGAACTCATCATTTTGGTCACGATGTCTGGTGGTTTAAATTCTAACTATGACAAGGTTGCATTGTACGTTGTCGAAACAGTTTAAGAAGATTCATTTTCATAAAATTAAATGAAACAAATAATGATTATTGAATTGCAAGGGAAATATTACCGTTACCTTCTCGTACTAAATCTATAAGCAGATATATCTGTACTGTTAAAGGCTATACTAGCAAATCAAATTAAAACTTTTGTATTCGATTGGACGATTTTTTTTCATACTTTTTGCGCATCCTGGAACTTATTTTGGATTCACAATTTTGGAGCAACAATTCACACAAATTAAAAAGAAAATAAAACCCCAAAAAGAACAAAAAATATAATTCCGACAAAAAAAGAAAGTTAAACCAACGGTTCGAATTTTGGGCAGCATTTGATCCTGATCAGTCAAAAATTGTATGTAAAGAAAGTATTAAATTATTAAATTATTGGTCACAGTTTCACAATACTAGTATTTATTTTAAATTTTCAACCTTAAGTCAGCCATAGTAATTAAGCCGACGTCTCTATCGGCGGCGGCTTTTCTTGCCGGCCCCTCCCCTGGAGGTTTCCTACAAATTTACCTTTCGTTACTGTATTCCATTTATACTATTTTGTAAAATTGACCAAAGAGAGATATACAAGTAATTTTTGAAGGAACGGTCCTAAAACAGTCCTCGAAATGTGGTCACCAAATTGAGTAGCGCTTGCCTTATTAAGCGCAAACCCGTAATTACAGATAAAAAATGGTAAAACGGTTGTATGATGAAACCATTACAGAGTCTCAGAGATGTCTCATAAGAATAACGCACGGAATCATTGTGAAAGCCATACAACAATACGGAATCCTTACATAAAACCCATATATTCATTGTAAAGGAATGTTTATGAGTATAATGTAGTGTATATGATATACGACAAGATATAACCGTTATTGTGGTAAATGTTTAGTCACAAGGTTATTTTCATGAAGTATGTATATACCGTACGTGTTGGATCGATGTTACACATTATTTACTATAATAACTATACACAGTATGCTTAGTAAAGAAATAAAAATAGTGGGGAAACTCTTTAGTGTGTCTGTTGTGTATGCTTGCTGGACTATTTTGTACTCAGTACTGCATTAACATGTAATGATAGTCGGTTAAATATGTTCATTGTTGTCTTCGTAAGCTTAACATTACTTCTAACAATTCAAAATTCCTTTTAGAACATCCCTTATTATTTGTATGTGGAATGTTTGAAAATAAATGATAGTATTCTATTAACGGTGTAAAATAAAACAACAATTCTCACAAATAAAAAGGAAAATAAAACCCCAAAAAGAAAAAAAAAAGAATTCCTACAAAAAGAAAGTTAAATCAACGGTTCAAATATTACTCCATTATTTGATAAACAATATCCACGTCGATTGTAGAAATCTATGTCAACATAAATCGTCAACAATTCTTTGTTGACAATTTTGCAACAATTGTTGCAAATTTTCAGGCCTATTCCGCGAATAGATCTGTGTTTTGAGAAAACCCCTCAAAAAAAGTCGTAAGGAGATAGATCTGGCGATCAGGCTGGCCACTTGAAGGTTCCAAAACCACTCATAAGACGTCCTGGAAAGTTTGTTCTAGGAACAGACTTATGTCATTGTGTACAGGCCAACCATCTTTTTAAAACCATACAGATTCCAGGTCTAAATTAGGAAGAGCTCTAACAGTTGGCAAAATATTATTTCGTAACAATCTCAAATATTTTTGAGAATCTAAAGATCCGTCAATGAAGAATGGTCCTATAATATTGTCACCAGTCATTCCAGTCCATACATTCAGTGTCAGTATGTTTGTGTATGTATGGTTTTAAAGTAAATATTTTGTTTATTTATTTAAAATTGATTCACTATTAGAAATGCTTTCGAAAATGGTCTATACTTACGACTATTATATTCAGTTGTATGAAGACGACAGACATTTGAATATTTAAAACTTAATCAAAGCTGCACACTTGTGCGATGACCACAGTTAATCATGCTTACTGACTGGCTGCATACACAGTTTAATCTTTGTCGTCAGTGATATGCAAGCTCACCATCACCATCTTGTGGTGGGTTGGGTTGGTTGACTAACTTTTTTAATTTATTAATTTACAGTTTCACTGCATGTGTGTTTGTGTTTCTGTGTTAGTTATTTTGATTGTAAATGAATTGTTTGATTAAAATTATTAATAAATTGATTGAGCTCATTTATTCATTTATTATTTATTTTGGTACATATTTTTCTACAAATAAACTTTGTCATATGTAAAATTAAATTCAATCATATAAATGAAGTCAATAAAGCATATAAATAGTTGAAATTTTGGAATCCTCAGAAACAGTACCGATTTTGATGACCTTTTTGAAAAACATATCTTATGCCTTACTATTTGAAATCAGAAATAGTCCACCGTCGGCATAAAATTTTTCAAATTGTAAATTCCAAAATTTTGCATTTTATATCAATGGAGCAGAGAAATCATCAAAATTTCATAATCCTCAGAAATATAATCGATTTTGATAATGTTTTTTTTCTTTTTTTTTTGCGGCCGGGAGGTGGGAAATGCATTGAAGCACAGAGTGTGGGACTCCTGGCCAGCCAGTCTACCCACTAAAACCCACCCCTTTTAACAAATATCAAAAACAAAACTTAACAAATAACAAAATACCACAACATTACCTGGTCAAATGAATTGATTAGGTAGGAAAAAAATAACCAAAAATAAACTATATACAAAAAAAACAACAAAATTGAAACAAAAACGACAATAACAAAATAACAACGTGCAGTGAAGGTGTAGAAGGCCTTAACTGCAACAAATAAAAATACTTAAAAACAAGATAACAATAAAAACAAATTTAAAACTTAAAAAGTAGATAATAAAAACTTTTAAAACCTAAAAAATATAACAACGTGTAATAGTGTGGGTGTAAAGAGCCCACACTATTACAATAAAAACAATAAAACTTAAAAACTATGTGTAATAAAATGTAATATTGTGGGTGTAAAGGGCCCACAATTCATCAGGGCATTCTCAAGGAAATCCGGGTCATAATTTTGGGTGCTGCAGACGCGCTCGAAATGCTCCGCTAAACACTCAGCGATTTCGGCACGCTGCGATATGACTCGGCCATCCAAATTGAGGAGGGCAGGCGCCGGTGATGATTAAAATTGTCCAGAAATTGCTTTCACCCTCCTCCATACCTTCGAAGATAGTGTGGAGGTATTGATGGCCGAAATATATTGCTCCCAAGATAGCCTTTTTGGATCTCGAATAATTCTTATTGCTATGGATCTTCTACTTTTAAAGGCTATCAAATTTTCCTGCGTGGGGCGTCTTTTCAGTTTGTTAAACGCCCTCTTTTTCTCTGCAACCGCTACTCTCACGACATCATTCCACGCGGGAACTTTTTTCTTTGGTGGAATGCCGGAAGACTTATAGCGTGTGTAGCTGCTTCAATGACTTTGGAGGTTATTTTTCACATATCCTCTTCTAGGTCTGCCCCCAACGTGGGAACTTGAAAACTTTCCATGAAAGTGTCCCAGTTGGCTCGACGAAGATGCCATCTCGGCGAAGTAGGATGTGGACACATCGGTGAGATATGAGAAATTTTGATGGGTAGGTGGTCACTCCCACAAGGATCAGAGAGTATCAACCATTTCAGTCGATGAGCTAGAGCCAGTGAGCATAGTGTCAGATCAATTGCTGACATCTCACCAGTTCTGGCGTTTAATCGTGTTTTCTCACCGGTATTTAAAAGAAACGTTCTTAACTCATCCAAAAAACTTTCGATGAGTCTCCCACGTGCGTATCTATGCTCACAGCCCCACAATTGACTGTGAGCGTTAAAATCACCTAGCATCAGAAATGGTTGTGGAAGTTGCAAAGTTAAACGTACCAGATCTTCGATACTCCAATCGAGGTCCGGCAGATAGATTGTCCATACTGTGAGTTCGAGCGTTCCATATATTCTAACAGCTATAGCTTGTAGGGGGTGTCAAGACGACGGGCCCGGTAAGATAGGCCCTGCCTTATTAATATTTCGACACCTCCCCTTACTCGAACATCTGGCAGAACATCTCGCCGGCGGATGGTATAACCCTTCAGGGTATATGTCTTCGCCGGTCTAAGATGTGTCTCTTGTATACATACACACATATGCTCTGTGAATGCTCTGCCAGAAGCATGTTTAGCTCACAGTAGCGTTGTAATAATAATACCATTGAAATTCCACTGTAATATATTTACCATTTCTATTGGCTAGGATAGGTTGCCCCAGGAAGTTGTGGGATCACTTCCTGGGTTTCCCCTTTGGCCACCCTCTTTTGTCTATTTTGGTCGTCTCCTCGTCGGAGAGTGTGACGGAATCTGAATCCGTCTCCGATGTAACTCTGAGTAGACGACGACCCTTTTTCCACGATGCGGGAGGCTACTCGAGTGCATCTTGTGCGCTGGGCTGCCTCCCGGCGATGTTGAAGCCGGAAACCTGAACCTTTCCGGCTTCGGTGAGCTCAGCTCGGCCTGTAGAGCTGGCTCATCCCGTGATGAAGATGAAGGTGGAGTCTTTTCACGATCCACCTCCATCGTTTTTTCTTCTGAGGTGGACTTATGGTTGCCACCTCCGAAGCTCTCGCATTTGTTTTAAGGGTCTCTCTTTTCCGTTTTACTGTTGTTTTGAGAGGGGCCTGAATGGGTCCCTCCGGCGTTATTCTTAAAATTTTAGCTGGCCTTGCTAACGCTTGGCCGTCATTTTTTTGATTTAAAAACTAGCTGATGATTTTCGTTCTCGCTGATGATTTTCAGCGAACCAAGCTCTTTTGCAAGCATAAAAGAATCAGCTGAAGGGGTGGGAGTAGCTGTGACGCGGGCATAGGAGACGGCAGGTTGAGTGCGAGGGCTGGAGCTCATCACCCTTCTGCGCGCCGCAAGATAAGCGAGCTTATCCAAAACGGTCTATTTCTGGATAGCCATCTCTTCCATGTGTTTGGGGTAGTTCCTCGACTTTGCCGAGTGGCTACCCCCACAATTAACACATGTCATTGGCTCATTGCACGATCTTCTTTTGTGCAATGGCTCCTCGCAGACAGAAATTTGAGGCCTTTCACACCTACCTGCCGTGTGCCCGTATCTTTGACACCGATAGCATCGCATCGGTGCTGGAATTTACGGACGCACGGGAATTTTCTTGTGTATGCCAGCATCAATTGTTGCTGGCAAATCTATTTTGTTGGAGGTAAGTTGGAGGAGAGGCGAGTCTTTCAACTCACCATCTTGCCCCCACTTAATGCTTCGTGCCTCAATAACTCCCTGGTCGGAAATATTTTCAACTATAACTTCGATGGAGCAAATCATGAGGTCTTTGCAAAATATCACCCCCTGGGAACTATTTAATGTTCCATGGGGCGATACTTCCACCTCATGATCTCCTAACATCTTAAGATTTTAGCTAGTTTTTCATTCGTAGCGTTGTCGCCGAATGTCTCGACCAACAACCCGTTATTTACTTTCTTCACGTCATTAAGACGTCCTACAGCCTCGTATAAACATTTAGCTATTAAAAAGGCTAACTGACTTGAAGTCGCTAGAGTCACCCTTCTTTATTATTAAAAAGTACTTGACAACTCTCTGTTTTTGGGAGCCTGGAATCATTGCCAGGTTTCCACGGAATTTCCTTTTATCTTTAGGGGGGTTTGGTCCCCCTGACGTCTCGGTCATAACCGGGACGCCGCCCGGGCCTCCTTTTTTGGAAGGTGGCACATCCGTTTGTTTGTGGGTTTTTAATTTTTCCATAAACATATTTTAAACCAGCCATCGTGTGCAAAGGGTCGGGCTGGAATAGCCGGGAACGGGTATACCCTCGGTCTTTAATAGCCCTCCAGACTGGAACTCGCCCGAAGCAATGCAGATTTCGATCTCTGCATCCATTGCACACTACCAAGGACCGACTCGGCAGAGCAAGCTCACATCAGATCTCGGAGAAACTGAGGACCCATCCTCAGCTCCTCTTGACCACTCCCAGCAGGGATGCACGGGACCGTCAGATAAAAATCTTCAACGAACACAATGTCGGCCAGGTGGCATGACCGATAAGTAATGTTGTGACAGTGCAAGAACACCGCACACCGAAACCAACGATGATGATGATGACAGCGCGCGACATCCGCACACCGATCCCAACGTTGAGATGTGTGGGTCCGTTAGCTTCCCCTCCTGCTGGCTTGCATGCTAGGTACTAGGCCCTCCCACCACGACAAGGTGGACACACGGGAGGGAATTGTTTCTCAATGTTTGTTTTATATATATTATTTGAAATCAGAAACAATTCCGTTGGGGTGGGGGTGGGGACGGTATCGTTAATATTTATTTGTATTGTTTAAACAATAATCATTCAATTTATGGAAGCAATTTTTTCACATTTATTGAAACCTAGTAAGTAAGTTTGGAAACTCGAAAATTTAAACTCTTCAATTTAATAATTAATATTAATGAAAATATTAACTCATCCGCCAGGAATCGAACCATGTACCTTTGAATTAAAAGGTCTAAGCTTTGATTCCTGGCGGATGAGTTAATCATTTCGTATTAATGTTCATTAATAGTATTCATATGAATGCAGGTTATTTGTAGTCATTTTGCTCATTATCCACGCCTGAAAGATGTTTATTTTAGTTTGTGATCCGAAATGGGGCGAAACTATTAAGTTTCTTACAAAAGTTGTTCATGCGGAAATTTTTGTCTTCAAACTTTTCTTCTATCTTCAATGGTTACAAAAAGGGATATTTTCTATCCTGCACAATCCAATTTTCCTAATCATGACCTTGACTTACTTTTAAGCTCTAAAATACACACAAAATTTCAACTTTTTGCATTATTGTGTTTACGGAATAATGTGTGTCCTTTGTGTCTACGGGCAATGCACGGACGTGTGGACATGCAAAAATGGACTAATAAGGTCATTTTATGAGCACCTTATCAAAATTTTTTTTCTGTGAGCAATATTTTCGCCCATCACAAAGTCGGGACTAAACATAGCATACCCTTGAATATAATTTGTGTATACCGGATATAAAATTCGGTACTGTTCTTCGATCAAGTTCAATGATAATGCACTTTTAGAACACATATCTCAAAAACAATTATTTCTAGCGGGTTCAACCCCTGAAAATGAAGCCTTCCATTCATTGCACTTTTACTAGGGTTTTCCACGTAGTGCCTAGTATATCCACCGCATGGTACGGGGGTTGAATACCCATGTTTTTCCTGCTATGCTTCTGCATACCATTAATGCCCGCGCAGCTTTCTTAGTTACAGCTTCTACGTGTTTATCCCATAGAAGCTTAATTATTGTCTAGTGTTACCTCTAGATATTAAACTCATACACTCTAGGTTGACTAGGGTGGACGGATTCATCTGAGAGTTGGAAGCTGCCTCTACTTAGTGTATGGTACGAGTGTGGTCTTTACTGGGTGAGTATTTAGCCCCACTAATTCACACCAAGTTTTTTTAGTATTAATCGCGTTTTGGATAATATCAGAAAGCGTTCCTGGTTATATCAACCATTACCTCTGGTTATATCATTGGCATATCCCTGGCAGTTTAATCAAAATCCTTCAGTTTGTTGAAAAGTTCGTCAACTAATTGACTCCACATTAGGGGGATAACACTCACTCTTATGGGCAGCGTTTGGCTGTATTAAATCAGATGGTCTTTGCCCTCACCTGAAATTCCGCCGTCCTTGTGGCAACATATCAAACATCCATTTAGAGATGGTATCATCTAATCCCGTCTTTCCAGGGCGACTGACGATCGTGAGTGAGTTGTTGTCAAAGGCTTCTTATTGCCAATATGGCATAGATGGCTATTTCCTTATCCTTGAGTGTTCTTTGTATAAGTTCTGTCAGGTGAAAAAGAGCAAACTATCTAATAAGCACGGTAACACATGACATTTTGGGTTGGTGGGGATGCAGTTCCTAATACATGCCTCGACAATAGCAAATCTGACATTGCTGATCATACTCGGAGCCTCTGTTTTGGTCAGCACAGCTTGTTGGGTAACGGAATCAAAGCCTTCGCATTGCAAAAAGGTGACTGTCTTCGCGAGAGAATTTTCGGCATAGTGTAATCTGTAATATTTTTGAATGTAAGTAAATTCTCGCCTCTTTTACATACTATTTTTACTACATTACTACATTAAATGTTTATTTAATGTTTTGATGAAAAACTATTTTGTATATGGTTTATTTTATTTTTATTACCTGTTTGCGATTACGATTGTATTTTTATTTCAGCTAACTCATTATCCAATTTTTATGTTTTATGTTTTCCCATATTTATTTGTTTTCGTTCTATTATTATTTTATTATATAGTTTATCTAAGTACTTGAATATATTCTCTTTATTGTTTGTGTGTTTGTATGTCCGTAACCATTTTTTCGCAATATACTGAACCGATTTCGATGCGGTTTGTTGCATTAGATAGGTATCACCCCAAAGCAGGATTTTAGTCGCGGTTTACTGACCGCGATAAAATATTGGACCAATCTTATAGCATCCCTTGTTTTTTTATTACATAGCTATCACCCTAAAGCAGGTTCTTTGCCATGATTTACAGTTATAAGCCATCAGGCGGCGCTGAAGTTGATGTATTTTTCAAAAACTACTGGCTCGGTTTGAATGCGGTTTGATTGCTTTCACAGGTTTCACCTTGGAGTTCTTTGTCATATTTTACGATGATAGTTAAGCGCTGAAGTAGATGTATTTCTCAAAACTACTAAACCAATTTTGATGAGGTTTGGTGCAGCAGCACTTAGGTATCAACTAAGATTCGCAGATCCATTGTCATGTTTTACGGCCATAGACCACCATTGTCAAATATCAAAATACTCCTTGTTAACTATAAAATGTACAAAGCTGTATATAACCTTCAATAATATGCACCCTAACAAAAGATGGTTTAAACAAGATATGAATATTTTATACTTGTCACATTGGTTAATTTTGAGTAATTTTGGATCGTGGGCCAAATTGAACCATTGTGATTTTGGTTAAAAAATCAGAATAGCACGCAAATTTGAGCACAAATCCAAGTATTTAAAAAAATGACTAGTGAGTGAATATTATTAAAGCCTACATTCAGGATAATAAATTGTAGGTATTATTGTAGGGCAACGAAAGTAGCATTCTTTTTATAAAATTTATATACAAAATAGTTGTTTGATTTGTGCCTTATTCATTCGGTTTTTGGGTAAACGTTTCGAATACAAGTTGTTAGTATAATTATAATGAGCAATTTTATAAAAAACCGAATGAATAAAGCCCAAATCTTTAAAAACTTTCGAAAAGTAAACGATCCTTTTGTGGCCATGAGTACAAACAGTCAAGAAAAAGTAATTGAAAATAACTCTCATCTATACGCGCATTTTTTTTAAGATGGTAGCGCCGCATCACCAATAAACAAACTAAATCTACAAACAGTGTTTATAAATATAACGTTGCGCTATTGCGTTTGTTTTAAAATATTTTATTATTTTGTAGCCATATACTCAATAATTTTGATTTTTAATTTTGATTTTAGGTTAGTTAGCATATGATATTAATTTTGTAAATATTCACTAATTTTGACTTAATAAATATTTTAAAAATATATAGTTTCGTCTTTGTATTTTCATCTGAATATGACATTAATTAAAATGTTAAACGTCATGTTGTCTAGTTTTCTCACCATTATAGAAGTAATCATTGTCAATGAAATGGAGTAAACACCCTCTCATATGTTTGCGAATGAGTTTATCAATTTTCAATTTCAATTTCCACGCTTTGTGCCCATCAATTAGAGATTTAGACTCCAAGTTATTTTCAATTAGTATTTTTTCTTTACCTAGTTTTGAAAAATAATGAAACGAGATATCTGGGTTTGTTCTTTGTATTGGATGAACACAACGGCACTTAACGATATCGAGATATAAACCAAATTTTCTAAACAAAACACATACAAAGCATAATTAAATTTGCATGTATTCTATATGTAAATTAGGAGTCGTAACGATTGACAATTAATTAAAAACAAGAAACAGAATGTACCAAAATTCAGATCGATTGCAGCAAATTTATGAAAACAGTTGATCATAAACTTTGAATCGTTTGAGCGTTGCAATAGTGTTTGGAGACTTGCAATTACATCATATACCGTACTACTCAATAAAAACCTAACAAATACAAATATATTTCGGTAAATAAATAAAAAAATTTTTATAGACAATAATACTCGTATATTAAATCCGATCAAAAACATAAATGTAAAAAAAGGGCCGAGTTTTCGGTGAGATACTTCATATAATAGTTCCTCCTTAAAAAGTGATGATATCCCAATTACACAGCCGAGCTATTAATAAAGTAATTAGTTAAAACTAAAATGTAAGAATATGTTAAAACTAAAATGTAAGTGCAAAGTAAAATGAAAAAAAAATTAAGTTGAAGTTTATTTCGTAAGTTATCTGTAGTATGTTTTTAAAATATTGTAATTTAAAATTTAATAACGTGGCAAGTTATTTTTTCTACTGATTTCAAATATTTTAAAACTTGCTGCGTTAAAATTTTTTTTTCATTTTACCTTGCACTTATATTCTTACATTTAAGTTTTAACTATTATATGAAGTATCTCCCCGAAAACTCGGTCCTTTTTTACATTTATGTTTTTGATCGGATATCACTACTTTTTGAAAGGTTTTATGTATATATATATATATATATATATATATATATGATATATATGATATATATATGATATATATATATAGTGATATATATATAAATATATATTTATATATATATATGTATATATATATAAATATATATATATATATGTATCAATATATATATATCATATATATCATATATATCATATATGTATATATATATATATCATATCAATATATATATATATTTATTTATATATATATATATATATATATATATATATATATATACATAAAACCTTTCAAAAAGTAGTGATATCCGATCAAAAACATAAATGTAAAAAAGGGCCGAGTTTTCGGGGAGATACTCACTTAAACGTCACTTAATATACTGTGTTTCGCTCTTCAAGTCCTTTCATCTGATACCCATATTATAGGCGTTTATGTGGAAATTATAAATCTCTATTTGCTGCGGCTGCCATATTGGATTTAGAATGACGTCATTTTACTTATTGTGTTATTCTCATCAAGCCCTTTTATTTGATACCCATATCATAGGGGTTAATGTGGAAATTTTTTTTCGCCATTTGCGGCGGCCGCCATATTTGATTTAAGATGACACCCTACACTATTGTATATATCTAAGTAATTTTGAGTCGGAGCAAAAAAACCACCATCGAAATGGAAGAAGAGTGGATCTGATTTTCGGTTAAAAGTAAAAATTGCCCATTAACGAATTTGACCTTACTTTTTTGTTCTAGAACGCACGCACAAAAATTAGATTTTTATCTGTTTTCGTTCTGGGGATAATACATCCACAGACAGACGGACGGACAGGCGCAAATAGCCGAAATCGGCCATTTTATAAGCAAGCGTTTATACCAAGGATTAATAATTTCAAACGTTACAAAGTCGGGACTAAACTTAATATACCATGTAGATTTACATATACTGGGAATAAAAAGGTAATTTTTAGTGATCTTCCCCATTTTCTCAGTTGTTTCGTTTGAAAAATTAAAGTTTTCCAATTTTTCCTATAAATGTCAAGTTAAAACAGATTGAATGCAAAAAAACCGATCCTAATCTTATTTTTTTTAAATTTCAAAAAGTTTTTCTTTGTTGAAAAATTTTAACAATGAGTGTTATTTGAACCAATCAACGTACAGCATTTGTCTTTTATATAAAATCGGTTTTCATATGTAAATACAATTAGTGTAATCTGACGCAATCAACGTACAGCATTTGTATGTCACATAAGATCGGTTTTCATGTATAAATATATGTATATATGTATATATATATATATATGTATATATATATATATATTCACACACATATATATATATATACATATATATATATGTATATATATATATATATATATATATATATATATTCACACACATATATATATATACATATATATATATATATATATATATATATATATATATATATATAGAAATCTGAACAAATATACAAACACAAAATATAAAATATCTCTCTTAATATTTGAATAGTCGAAAAATACGTAAGGAATAAAGTTGTAGGAAATCCAGTTTGCTACAATTCATCACCTTGTCATTTTTGCTCAAGTCTAATGTGTACAGAGATATTAAGGAATTTCATTTTCAATCTTAAACCGTCAATATTTCTGTAAATATTAGTGTAACAGAAAAAATGATAAGAAACAAAATTATAAGACAAAATTAAAAATATAATTATAATTATAAGTAAGACTCAGTATCTACAACTTTAATTCTTATAAATTTTTCGATTTTTCGAATATTAAGGGAGATATGTTAAATTTAGTGTTTATCCCTCCCTCTATATTTAAATAAATTCACTCATATTGAGGCAAACTAAATAATGGATGAAAATTTTTATTTAAATTATTCAAATTATGTTCTTTGAATAATTTAATAAAAATAACATATTCGATATTCAAAATCTATTGCCTATATGTGATCAAACTACCATATAGAATTTTTGATTTTCTATATGTTCCGTTGGGAAAATGAAATTTTCCCAAAGATTCTTATTTAAAGTATCAAAAATTTCGTCTCAAATCCAAAAAACCGCATCCTTCTAGCATATCTGGAAGTGGAGCAACAAAGTTTTAAAAAATCGCAGAAACCTCTCAAAGGTGGTGTGTTGTAAAATTTCGAGTATATATATAAAAAAATTTGTTGTTTTTTCCCAATTTGTTGTTTATTCGGACGTTGCATTGGGAAAATTGAATTTTTTCGATCTACAAATAGGTTTGAGATAGTTCGTATCAAATGTCTGGAAATGCTTTATACTTAGACACATAAATTTAATTTTTGATTTTCCATATGTTCCGTTGGGAAAATTAAATTTCCCCAAAAATTCTTAGATACATAGATATATCTTGGTTTCAAAAAAGTACTGCACTTCGACCTCATGGTCCATTGTGCTCCCCCTTCTACCTCAGTCTGACGAGACTCGCATCTCCCATATGTTGACAATTGCCTGGAGCTTGCTTATCAGATCCTCCCGAAGGTTCATATATTCGGGGTGAGATGCACCGAATATTTTGTTTCTGCTGTAACCCAGAGGTTCGCTACAGGAGTGGGGATAAGACACCACCGTGCGGACATACTTTTGTGGCTCTCACAGTGACAGACTCTCCAAAAAGGGAAGTTTGTATTCTCCTTCCTATGAGCATAGATTTTATCCACCTGCAAAAGGTGTGAATTGTAAGAAGCATAGTCAAATGCCCCCTCTATATCAAAAAAAGATGCACAAGGTGCTCTTGAAAAGTATAGTAAACTCACGATAGTATACTCACCATCGAGTTTACGAAGTGACCCGATGGTGTCAGCGGGTTTCTTCGTCAGGGTACGATGGAGTCTTGCTCCCTCAGATGTGTTTTCAACATCATGACAGAGCTTCCTCCATAAGTCCATTTTGGCTTTCTTCAGAGACCTTTTGTGTTCGGTAAGGGCTTCATGGTAATTATCCCAGTTCCCCAACCTCGTTGCTCTGTTAAATTGCTGGCGAACCCTTCGCCTCTGACTCCGTAGGCCCTCATTCCACCAACTAGTCGACTTCTTGATGTCTTTTGAGACCTCCAGGCTGTTCTTGGAAGGAGTTAATTATTGCATGCTGAGGCTCAGTTGCAGTAAGCTCAATGTCCAATACTGTTTTAACTTTTCTCGGAATTGTGGCGAGTTTTAACTTAAGTGTCGAATTATATTCGTCCCAATTTGTTCTTCTCGGATCCCGATAGTGTATTTTATATTGGTCCGTTCTCACCTCCACATTATAATAGATTTGTCTGTGATCCGATGCAGATGGTTCATCGGATACTAGCCATTTCTTGATTTTACCACTGATTTCATAAGTGCTCAGTGTTACATCAATGACCCCCTTCCGAACTTTGTTAATAAAAGTCGGTTTGCTGCCTTAATTAACTATAACTAAATTGTTAGCTATTATTTTATCAAAGAGGTACTCACCTCTTGTATTTGTGTTTGTGCTACCCCACGCAGTGTGATGCGCGTTTGCATGGCATCCCATAATCAGTTGGTGGTTTTTTGCCCCACAATACTGGATCTGGTCTTCCATCTCTGTTGATGGTGGACGAGTAGATGCATCATAGGGTAGGTAGACCGAAACGATGATTACCACTCCAGTTCCGTTCCCCATGTTGTAATGTTCCTAGATCAGAGCTATGGAAATTTCCCTGTTCAGCACATGTTGACAGAAGATAGCGGAGGCAGCCTTACTGTGCTGGAGGTTTATCTGAAGCATCCGAAGATAAGACATTCTTTTTTCTGTTTGATGTATTCAGTGGTCTAAGGTTGACTTGTTTAAACCCGAGGTATAATTTAAACCCTCGGTCCTGAATCAACCCCAGATCCGCTGCATCTACTTTCAGTACGATGGTGTGTCCAGCATTGGTACTCATGCTGTTAGTTTGCCACTCCTGAATGTGCAGGTTTGCATTCTGTGCTTCAAGAGCTTTGATCACTTTGCCCGTTTCAACGGAATTATAGATCTGGGGAGTATACAGCAAAACCTTTGATGTGTTCATCAGAGCTCTTGCATCCCCGACGAGAAGTTCAGCTCCGTCCCATGGTCAGATATTCGGGACGTTCTCCATGAGCCAGTTTATGGCTGTTGTTCCTATGCACCGCACATTGAGCATATTGTGAGCTCTCAACGAGCTCTTGGCTAATGAGAGTTTGTAGCATCGAGAATTGCACCACCTCGGATTGAGTCATTTTGACCTCAGAATATCCCCGCAATGCAATGCATATCTTTGTTGTTACGGTGGTTTCAGCAAACGTATTAATAGCACTTGCCTGGTACCCCTTTTTTCGTTTTTTCGAGATCTGTTTCGGGCTTGGAGTCCCATCTTCGGATCTCAATCTCTTTTCCTGTGGATTTTCCAAGGGTTGATTCGCTGAGTCAGACCCCACAGGTATCACTATTCCTGAGAAAATCAGGGCTGTGGGGAGTTTTTTTCGGATTTTCCTTTTTATCGGAGGAATCGGTTTCTCCTCAGCCCTTGCCAATGCTTTTCTCAGGGCTGCACCCGACATATTTTTCATTTCCACCTTCAGGAAAGGATTCTAGAGTTTATCGTCCAGATTTTCTGCTGAGCTGGATCCACCTGCAGTTTTTTGTGTCTCGGCGAGGTTTGCTTGTGCAGCCACAGATGATTCACTTTTTGAGGGGATTTGACCCCCAGAGATATTAAAATTTTAAAAGTGTTTTTCCATTTTGATTCCACGAAAAAAATCGGGCCGTATACTACCCCATCGGCCATTTGATGGGGAGGACATTGGTACAGTGGAGTGCGCCAGATGCTCCAAGGGGTTTGTTTAGGACAGAATTTGACCCTTCTGCCCTAGCCTTCGGCTGGATCTCTTGGCACAATGTCTCGCACCGTAGCTTGGGTGCCCCTCCTGTTTTCTCAACCGGGCTTGAGACCGGCTATTTAAAGATTCTTATTTAAGATATCAAAAATTCCGCGTTGAATGCAAAAAACCGCACCCTTTTAGCATTTCTGGAAGTGGAGCAACAAAGTTTTAAAAAATCGTGCACAAATCTCACAAGTGGTATGTGCTAACATTTTACTATAAATATAAAATATACGGACTAATCATAGAGCAGCAATATTTCCTATGTTAATTTTATCAAAACAAAAAAGCGAAAGTTTTCCCTTTCGGTTTGGTCACCATATCTGACTGTATGGCAATCAACTTTTAAGGACTTAGGGTCTAGGCCCTGGAATTATGATCCTGTATGGCCAAGAATTGTGGGCGTTCCCGCTTTTTAACGACTTTTGAATGCGAATAACTTTTTAACCGTTTATTTCTTAACGGTGATTGAAAAAACAGGCTCTTATAATTCCCTAAATAGTTTATATTCGAAAAATCTGCACTAGTGCTCGTTTCGTTCAGAAGATATTTCGGGGTCAAATCTGCTCTGATATATCCTGTAGTAATAGTACTGTAAGCGCGAAGGCAAAAAACCCCTTAAACTGGACCTGTCGCACTACCGTGCTCTACATACTGTTAAAAATAAAAAATAACGATAGCTTTTATTATATGGTACTTTTAATAAACGCCTAATAAACAATACAAATTTCTCATCATTCTTTTGTAATTCTTGTTTGAATCAGATTGTTTTTTGTTTCGTTTTTTTATATAAGCACTGTATTTTAAAATGTACTTTATTAACAAAAAATGAATTTTTATTAACAAATAAATATATTTAAGGCTATTTTTGTAAGTTCTCACAAATGTATAAAGAATACATTGTTATTTACCTGAAAATCATTAAGAATAAACATATATTTCTTTATTAACGTACTTTTGAATGTGGTTATACAAAAAGGTGGGGCGATTTTTCATTGAGACCTTGTTTACTATTTAGTGTAGTGTTACCAGCATATTTTTCTAGAGACTGCTACTGTCGACTTTAAAACCACCCAAAAATCATTAAGGCCCAATAAAATTGTGGTAAATTGGGATCCATTGCGTAAACAGAGAGAAAAAAATTGAAGTAAATTAAGTTAAGCATTTTCATCAAGCAGCAGTTAAACTTATTGGGCAATTTTTTGCTTCTTACTTGCTATTTTTGCTCCAAAAAAGTAGTTTTTGCTAATCCCGCTTCCGAGATACAGCGTGCTAGGCTTGAAAACTAATCTAGCTACCAAATTAAATTCGGCGTTAACTATACGTCATAGAAACAAAAGTATGATAATTTTTTGCTTGCTATTTCCTAGTTGATTCCTAGCGAATTGTTAGCTGATGAGCCAAAATAAATAATTCGGAGCACATTGATGCTGATATACAGTTTGCACATTCCAGCGCCTACACCCTCAAATCAAAAACTAAAGGTTCTACGACAAATCTGAAGATATGTAAATTATTTGCAAATTTGTACTTACGGATGTCAACGGAACAAAGCCGGGAAAGCTGAAAAATACCTTCTACTTCCCAGCGCAACACTAAAAAGTATTACATAATAGATACGTAAAATGTCCAATCTGTTTATTCTTAAAACCTATCTATTCTTAATCTACGAAATATAAATATAAATACATATATTGTCGTATCCTGGGATTTGGCCAATAACGACTTGATGCACTTGTCACTTTTTTGGTATGTTTTACTTGTTTCCAACAAGAGGCAGGGCTAGTGCTGTCACCAGGTCAATCTTTGTACGTAGATTCCGGAACGAATGATAATTATTTAAATACTTAATAAATTATAATGATTATAATTTATTTAAATAGTCAAAAGTTTTGTTAACTAACGTAGAAATGTAATGAACAACTTTATTATCACTTTTTGGATGTATCGTTGGACGATATTACTTTTCTGAAATTTTAACACTTGTTGACTTTTTATTGTTTTAAATAAAAATCGTGAGAAAGTATTTCTCAACAAAAATATTTATTGAATTAATTATTACATTTGAAGATAAAAATACAATCTGAATTACATTATGATTTACATTGATTATATAGTAAAAATTTGTTATGTCAGCATTTAAAAAGAAATGACAATATATTTAATGTGTAATAAGCAATTTTGTGGTCGCTACATTCTTCCCCCCTTGGAAAAAGATTGATTAGGATTTATTAAATGAAATCGATTTTTGCTTTTGCTTTGATTCGTTACTAGTGATGCTGCGGGTTATGCGTCTTGATGGAATATAATCAGAGTTATATGGAGGTGGTGGTGGTGCCGTGCTTGTAATAACTTCTTTTTCTTCTTCTTCGGAAGTGGAGTCGTTGTAATATTTTACAGCGTCGATCCTGGCTGAGGGATGTACTTGGTTTTTAACAGCGTTACCATCGCCGAAACAGCAGTTGATAAATCTAAGTCGGGTACCATTACCATTGTCGTTATTTTGATTTTTTCTTTTGAAGCATAGGAAACAGTTTTTAATAAGCAACCATAGTATTTGTAGTAATTTGAACTTGTAGATTAAATACATGCCCATGAGAGATATTATTGATGATAATAGTATTTTTGCGTAATATAGTATTGAATTTTCGTTTTGTATGAAAAATGGTTTGTTCAATTGTTGTTGAAGTTGTTCGTCGAATTGATTCAGGCGATGTTGTGCGAACTTTAACTCGGATAAATCAACATGGGTGATTTTGATTGGTTCCAATTTTATTGAATTAAGTGTTGTCTTGTTTACGTTTTTTCTTACACAACAATCATCTTCCGTGATGTCAACTTGTGGTATGAACATTTTCAATGTATGATTGAACAATGATAATTGTGGTTCCATTGTATACAAATTCGAATGAGCCTTGCATATACCATTTATTGTCAAAATTCCAGTATTTTGGAGGATGTCATCATCTTCATCATTCATGCATAGTATGGTGCATCGCGTAGGGTTCGTTAAAAGGAACAGCCATTGATTGTCCGAAATTGGTTGCCAAATTTCTGTGGTTGCATGGATAGTGTTGGTTTGACACATCTGTGGTATCTGTTTTGTTGTGATTACGAATAAAGCGGTTTCACAACTGTCTTCTGCTTGTTGTCTGGATATACTTATTTTGTTGCATAAAAATTCATTAGGTTTATATTCGTCGCAGTTTTCTATTGTTTTTAACAGTGCATACTGTTTTACTTCTAGAAACTAGCATATAATCGAAATCGTTCTTTATGTACGTGAGAATTTCAGGATTGACTTTGTGTGGAGTAGGTAAAGGATATATTTTGTAGAGATAAAAATTGTCTATGGAAGTTATTGGAACTTTTATTACAATGATTAGTTTGTCATTGGTCATGAATGCTTTTGGTTTAATAATTTTATAGTAATACTCTAAGTTTTGCCAGTTTGCGGCTAAAGGTAAATGATATTTGACAGTTGCTTGGAGTTCATCAAGCAAAGTTTTAGGTGAGATAATATTGTAGTCGATTATGCCATGACGAGCAAGTGATATTGACATTGAATATTTATCTATTTCTTTTTGAATCATGTCATTAATCTGTTTAATCAGTAATAAATGATCAGCTAAAGTTATTTGTAATGAATGCCCATCAATTATTCTCTTTGATTCTGCCATGAAACTATTAAAAATTTTTATATTCGAATTTAGCTTTTCCTCAATCGTGTTAAGGACAAGTATCGTTTGATTTATATTTTTGATAGTGTCAGTTATTACACGTATTTGGCTTTGCATTAAAACATGAGTTTGTTTCTGATCGTTTATTAATGATTCAATTGAACTTTGATAAAACGTTGCGTCGTCTGCGTCGGGGATCCCGAAGAGCCATTTGATAGGGTAACTTACAATATTAGCTATACCTCTTTTGTTTCTGTTTAATGATACGTGGTGGTTATCTATTTGATCTAACTGATCTCGTAAATCTATTAATTGAGATTCTAGCATAGATAGCGTCATTTTACAAGTACTGCCATCATTTTCTGTGATTAAACTACAAAAGGATAGAGAATAGGAATAATATTTAGCTGAGAGTTCTAGCATATTATGTAAAGAAGTGAGATTATAATAATGGATAAGTGAAATGTATTGATTAGCGATTTTCGCATTTCCTAAATTTAAATAAAATAACCCGGAAGTTTTATTGATTGGCGTTGTTTTATAATTGGTTTCCTTCGCTCGCGTTAATGACATCATTATCATCAGTGACATCATTATCAATTGCCAGGTCCGCATCTGAAACATAAAGTTTCAGTAAATTGTAGTGGTATGTTTTGAGTTTATTTTTTATTTGGATAGTAGCGGTATTGTTATTTGGATGATTTTGGATTATTTTGTATGGACCTGAGAAGCTTGGTTCGAGTTTTTTATTATAATGTGACTTACGTATTGCATTTTGTAATAAAACTAATTGTACGTTTTCAAATGTTTTCATTTTTGTCTTTTTGTCATAATATTGTTTATTTTGGTGTTTTGATTTAATCAAATTATTTTTTGCTGTATCACGAATGTCTTTTGCTCGTTTCATCAAATCTTGCGTAAGATTTTGGTAGGTAGTTTTTTCTTTCGGTTTTTCGATAGCTCGAGGAATTTGAGGATTTTTACCAAAAACTAACGTATACGGCGTTTCGTTTGTAGAGCGATTAATGTGAGTGTTGTGACTATGGACTGATAGGTACACTAGTTCATCCCAAGTTTCGGGGTCCTTGTCGATATAAGATCTAAGGAAGTTTTTAATTGTAGAATGAGATCGTTCTAACGAGCCATTCGTCTGAGGATGATAAGGGGTTGTTACCTTGTGTTTAATTTCTAATAATTTAGTTAATTCTTTGAACAATTTGTTCAGAAACTCGGTTCCTTGATCTGTCAGTATGGCATTTGGAAAACCAAATATAGAGCAATATTTCAAAAAGTGGATAGCACACATTTCGGACGTCGCTTCAGGAATAGGGTACGCTTGTACGAATTTAGTTAGCTCATCCTGAATAGTTAGGATGTACCTGTTACCATTTTTGGTAATGTTGTATGGCCCCATGATGTCCAGAGAGACTGAATCATTGAAGTCATTGGCAGTGGTTGTTATCACCATTGGTGTTTTGCTAACGTGAGGATCCTTGGTCATTTGGCAAGTTTTACAACTTTTAACGTATTTTTCTATGTCCTGTTTAATTCCTTTCCAAAAATATTTCTTTTTAATTTCTTGGTGTGTGCGTGTAATACCAGGGTGTCCTGATAAAGCATTATCGTGGTAATCCTTAAGAATTTGCGGAATTTGGTCCTTACTAGGATGTATTAAGTCTCCTGTTATAAGTTTGATTTTTAAATTATCTGGCATTAAATATTCTAACATTGATTCAAAAGTTTCTTGTTTTATATTACATGATATGTTTGGGACGTTAATAATGTTTATTTCATTATGATTATTATATGTCAATAAGCGTGCCAAATTATCTAATGTTTTATATAAGTTATCATATTCAATGTGTTCGTTAGGTGCTTGTTTTAAAAATAATAAATAAATATTTTGATTTAGTATTGTAGTATTAAGTTTTATTATTTCATTTAACCTGACACCTTTAGTGTTTTGCAGATTACACTGTGTTGTTACATATAGTGAATATGAATTGTATTATGAGATAAATTTGTCGAGTAAGGAATTGCAATGTTTTTTATTTCGTCAAGTGGCTTATTTATTTTTTCGAATTGTTTAGGTTCTAAGTTTTTTTGATGGAACTCTTTAAATAATTCAAAATTTTTTTCAATCGGATTTATTTTTAAAACTGGACGGCTTAATGCGTCTGCATTAGTAAGAGTTTTTCCTGCTTTATAAATTATTTTGTATTGGTATTCTAAGAGTTTTAACCTCCAACGGACTAAACGGGAAGATGGGTCACGGCAATTCATTAACCATTGCAATGGTTTATGATCGGAGATTACAGTAAACTCCTTTCCGTATAGATATGGTCGGAAATGCTTAACTGATTGGACGATTGCCAAGAGTTCCTTTTCCGTTGTGCTATAATTTCTTTCTGCCTGGTTTAGTGTTCGAGAGTAGTATGCTATTGGTTTGTCTTTGTTAATTGGACCTTGTAAAGAATTGATCCGATTGCATCGTTGGATGCATCAGTAGTTAAAATGAATGGTTCATTCAAATTAGGATATTGTAGCAGAGGTTGAGTAGTTAGAATTGTTTTTAATTTATTAAATGATTCAACACATTTTTCGTTGAAATTGAAGGGAACGTCTTTCTTTAAAAGTGAAGTTAACGGTTTTGCAATTTGCGCGTAGTTGGGTATAAATCCTCGGTAATAACCGGTTAGCCCTAAGAATGATTTGATATCTTTAGTATTTCGGGGTTGTTTCCGTTCGATTACTGCTTTAATTTTTTCAGGATTTGGGCGGACGCCACAATCGCTTATTATGTGACCTAGATAAGCAACTTCCTTGCGCAGGAATTCACACTTATCAGGTTGTAGTTTAAGGTTGTGAGCCCTTAATGAATCGAATATTTTACATAATCTTTTATTATGTTCTTTTAAATCTTTCCCGAAGATAATTATATCGTCTAGGTAAACGAAACAATCTTGCCCTAAATTGTTTACTAAAACAGTGTTGATTAGTCTTTGGAATGTTGCAGGAGCATTCTTCAGACCAAACGTCATTCTGTTAAATTCGAAGTGACCATGTGGGGTTGAAAAAGCTGTTTTGGGTTTATCTTCGTCTGTCATTTCGACCTGGTGGAACCCAGAAGCTAAGTCCAGGGTGCTGAAGTACACGGCTTTACCAAGTTGGTCTAAAATGTCCTCAATATTAGGAAGTGGAAAGGAGTCAGTTACAGTTATGTCGTTTAGTCGACGATAATCAGTAACAATCCTCCACTTCTGCTGGCCTGAAGCGTCCATTTTCTTCGGCACGACCCACAAGGGGCTGGACCATGGACTAGACGAATGCTTGATAATGCCCTGTTCTAGCATTTTGGTTATTTGTGTGTCTACTTCTTTTTCGTGGATTTTTGGGTATCTATAGTTTTTTGTGGCTATCGGAGCTGGGTCCGTAACAATGATTTCATGTTTAATAGTGGGAGTACTAGTTAGTGTGTCTCCCGGTAAGAAAAAGATATCTTGATAAGCTTCACAAATATTTTTTATTTCATCTTTTTCTTCGTTATTTAAATGTGATACTCTTAGATTGTCATGTAAGGATTTTTTTCTATTTGAATTATTTACGTTATAAATAAATTGTACAGCTGGCTTTGTTTTTATATCTAAGCAAGTTAATTTAATTTCTGTATTATGTGTATTTATTACAGGATATGTCATAGTATCTTTTGTAATTAGAATATTGTGTGGTATGTTGATTCCATCAATATTAGGTACGATTGCGTCATTAGTGATCACGGTGTTATCTTTATTTTTTGTAATAAAATGTATGGGAACATGATTTATTGAATTTGGCTTTAATTTAAAACCATTATTAAATGTTATTGAATTGGTTTTATAACTAATTTCAGCCTGATATTCTGTGAGAAAATCATGCCCAATGATCCCATCGTAAGGTATATTATAATCCTTATCAACTAAATGAAAATGAAAACAGAAGTCATTATGTGGTTTAGATAAAAATATTTCGATTTTACCGAGTGTTTTTATTTCACCGTTTATACCTGCTAATGTAATCTTTTGATTAGGGTTATACCTCGTGGTACCATCTTGAATTATATTATTTAATTTTATTATGGAAGTTGTTGCACCGGTATCGATTAGAAATTTAAATGTGTTTGTTTTTGATTGTTTTGAGTCAAATGTTAACTTCTTGTCATTTATTCCAGAGTATAGGATGACGTGGTCGGTTGATTTAGTTGATCCGCAGTCACGACCGACGACTGGGATTGATTGAAGTTTAAATGATTTACTTCTTCATTGACAATTTCGCTTTGGGCGATTCGAGGGTTTGGGTTAAATTGTTGATTTCTTTTTTTCTTATTACATTCGTCTTCCGTGTGTCCTTTGTATTTACAGTAGTTACATTGTTTAAAGTAATTAGGTTGTCTGGAAGACGATGCTGTAGGGTATGCATATGAATTGCTAGTATTAGTACTAGTATTCGTATTGGAATATGTATTGTTACGTCTACAGTCTTTAGTATTGTGTGTTTTGTTTTTACAAATTTTACAATATTTTGTTTGATTACTGATAGCTAATCTTTTAATGCGCGATTCGGCTAGAAGATAAGCTTCTTTTTCACAAGCTAAGGACATGGCTTCATTTATAGATGTGAAGTCGCGATGCCGCAATATTTGTAAAATTTCGGGAATGGTGTGATGGGTGAACCTTCTTAAAGCTATCCTATTAATGACTCTTACCTCACTTTCTAATATGTGAGTTGTGGTTTGGGATTCTGTTGCTACTTGGCATTTATTCGTAATATTATCTAACCTAATATAGAATTCTTTTATTGATTCACTTGGTTTTTGCTTGATGGTTTCAAGTTGTTCCATCAAATAACTATATGATTCTACTGGCTGATAAATTAATTTGAGTTTATCCCGTAATTGTTTGAATGATTGGTTTTCACCTCACTACTTACTTTTGAAAATATTAATAAAGTTAATGGTAATTTTTGTTCTACTGATGCTATTTCTAAAGCATTACTCGCGTTTTGTAAAAAGTTACTAAGTTCTTTTGGATCTCCATTAAAGGGCGTTATCATCTGAGCGATGAATGTTAAAGGTATTCCATTATTTGGTATATTTGTGTGATTATTATTATTACTATTGTTTAATGGTCCACTTGATATATTTTCCGTGTGTATGGCTGTGTCGTTATGGACACTGTGTATAGATTCATCGTCAGTTGTTACAGGAGTGTCTGGAGTAGTAGGCATTTTGATAATTTGTGAAAAATTAGGAGATTTTGAACGATTTGATTTAGCTTTAGTTTAACTAAAAGTATAGAATGAACAGTATGACTTACGGTTTTTCGGCGAAATGACGAGTTCTTGATGTGACGGAATTTTCCTTAAAGTACTTGGTACACCAATCGGGAAGCTAGAGGTATCTTCTTGACTTGAACTTGTACTTCTTTATCCAATTGTTCGAGGAAATCCCACCGCACGGTCACCAATTTTATGTCGTATCCTGGGATTTGGCCAATAACGACTTGATGCACTTGTCACTTTTTTGGTATGTTTTACTTGTTTCCAACAAGAGGCAGGGCTAGTGCTGTCACCAGGTCAATCTTTGTACGTAGATTCCGGAACGAATGATAATTATTTAAATACTTAATAAATTATAATGATTATAATTTATTTAAATAGTCAAAAGTTTTGTTAACTAACGTAGAAATGTAATGAACAACTTTATTATCACTTTTTGGATGTATCGTTGGACGATATTACTTTTCTGAAATTTTAACACTTGTTGACTTTTTATTGTTTTAAATAAAAATCGTGAGAAAGTATTTCTCAACAAAAATATTTATTGAATTAATTATTACATTTGAAGATAAAAATACAATCTGAATTACATTATGATTTACATTGATTATATAGTAAAAATTTGTTATGTCAGCATTTAAAAAGAAATGACAATATATTTCATGTGTAATAAGCAATTTTGTGGTCGCTACAATATATATATATCCGATCAAAAACATAAATGTAAAAAAGGGGCGAGATTTCAGGGAGATACATCATATAAAAGTAGCTCCTTTAAAAGTGATGATATCCCAAAGTTTCCTCTTAGTAAATTTTTTAAATTGTATATCGCGGCAAGTAACTTGTTTTCTTTTGATTCAAATATTTGAAATTAAAACTTGCCGCGTTATAAAATTTTAAAAACATACTAAAAAAAAACTTACGAAATAAATTTTTTAAACCAAATTTTGTTTAATATTTGTTTATTTATGTATACTTTCGTGTCAACACACAAGTGTTTGTCCAAATTCCTTACGGTTACGTATGACAAACTGTATAAGACTATAGCGTATACCCGACACATTTCATTGTCATTGAATTTATTAATTAAATTAAATACTGATTTGAAAAAATTAACTCGTCAACCACGAATCGAACCTCGGGCCTCTGGATAACTAGTCCAGTGAGCTGCCTCTACACCAAAGACGATTGTGATGTGACAGCCAACTTTTTCATATTATTCTAATTTTTATATATATATATATATATTTTATATATTTATTAGACAGTATAAACTTCTTATATATATATATATATATATATAAATTAGAATAATATGAAAAAGTTGGCTGTCACATCACAATCGTCTTTGGTGTAGAGGCAGTACACTGGACTAGTTATCCAGAGGCCCGAGGTTCGATTCCTGGTTGACGAGTTAATTTTTTCATATCAGTATTTAATTTAATTAATAAATTCAATGACAATGAAATGTGTCGGGTATACGCTATAGTCTTCTACAGTTTGTCATACGTAACCGTAAGGAATTTGGACAAACACTTGTGTGTTGACACGAAAGTATACACAAATAAACAAATATTAAATAAAAATATCACTTCAACGAGAAGTTTATACTGTCTAATAAATATATAAAAAAAATATATATATAAAAAATTAGAATAATATGAAAAAGTTGGCTGTCACATCACAATCGTCTTTGGTGTAGAGGATGGGCACTGGACCGGTTATCCAGAGGCCCGAGGTTCGATTCCTGGTTGACGAGTTAATTTTTTCATATCAGTATTTAATTTAATTAACAAATTTTTTTGTTCATTAACGAATTTGACCTTATTTTTTTGTTCTAGAACACACACAAAAAATTAGCACTTTATCTGTTTTCGTTCTTGGTTTATTGCGTCCACAGACAGACAGATAAGCGGACGGACATGCGGAAATAACCAAATTGGGCCATTTTATGAACAAGCATTTATATCAAGGATTTATATTTTCAAACGTACACAGTCGGGACTAAACTTAATATACCATTGAGGCGTGTTTTTTTCTTAATTTGAGGGCATATCCCCAAAGTGTGTAATTTGAGCCAATAAAAAACTGTTCAACCTCGATGGAAGCGATTGGAGATATACTCGCTCAGTTTTGGTATCTACACCGTAATCCATCTATAAACGCTCAATGTACCGCTCTTCGTCCATATATAATATTATATCAATGATATCCATTAATTTATAGACAAACAATTTAATGTCATCAAATAGTTGGTCGTATTGAAATGAAATAAACGTCATTGAATATATTCTTGATGTGATGTTTTTTCTTTGGTGAATCTGTTAATTGTGATGGACAGGACTGAAAATGGATAATCGGGGAAGTTGAAGTTGGTGAAATAAATACAGAAGTATGAGACTGATTTATAATGTGTATTTTATTTTATTGTTTATTGAAACTATTGTATGTACCTTACCAAAGATTTTCACCAGATTTAGTAAATTTTTATTTAGAAGGTAATACATGGTCCAAAACTAAAACATTATTGCGAACCTTAACATCACGTTACATTTATTCATGATTGCTACAACATTACTATGGCTACCGATGGCTCGATTTAAATCATTTAAATCTCCCTTACATGGTCCTTTTAGTAGAAATTCACCCAAGAATGGACTTACAATCCACGTGGCACAGAACACCGGCGATGAGAAGAAAATTTTATTTGCGATCCATCTTAATGCGTAGTAACAGGAGAAAAGCCCGTGTTAGTTGATTCAGACCATTGAAATAAAATCTTGGCGCCGATGTAGGAACAGGGGGAAAGTAAAGGGGTGTGTCGGCGCACTTCATTTCACCAACATATTGTCTATAAGCAGGTAAATATTAAAATGTTCAGAAACGTATTATGTTTTTTTTGTAAAATAATTTTAATAAATTAACTTCACATGAACTCTTTATTTGTCATTAATCTTCTATTTATTTATATTCTTAAATGAAGTGAAGATGTAATTTTCGCTTCAGTCTCCCCCGCTTGTTCTACACGATGGTCAATCGTGACCGCGTTCGTAGAACGGTCGAAGATCTTCAATATGCGCTCGATTGTCCTCTGGGTTATCAACATCTTCCAGTTCACACGAAATCGGACTTGTAAATCGCTAAATTTTTTCGCGGGCTTGACCAACGAGGGAGAAATTTTCGCACATCCTGTCGATCGTTTTGGTGCTGGTATAAGCGTTGGAGAACTTTCTATCCTATCCGAAATTTATGGCGATTGAGTCAATAGCGATTATGGTACTCAATAATTTTGTCTTGGTTCCGCTTTAGTGACTCCCTGTGGCGCTACTAACGGATGAATTGTGGCACAATGTAACAAAAGGTGTAAATTTGTCCCACTGTTTATGGGTGACACAGTATTCACTAGAATGATACTCAAACCGGATTTGATGTTTCGGTTAGCTCGCTCTACGAGGTTTCCACTGGATCGATAGGGTGTTGTGTTAAAGTGTCGGATGCCCCATTGCATACACATATATTTATATATTTAAAAGCTGGAGGCACATATATTTATATATTTAAGCGCTGGAGAAACTCGAAGCATTATCGGAAACGAGATAATTTGGTGGGCAGTACCTAGTCCAAACCGTAATCAACTTTGCTATTGTGGCGGCGGTTGTCACTCTTTTTACTGGGATTATTTCTAGCCACTTACTAAATTCGTCCAAGACGACTAGGGCATATCGGTGTCCAGATGCCGTTAACGTTAATGGGCTGATATGACCTATGTATACCCTCTCCCACGGATGTTGAGGTAAAATAGTAGCAAGTAGAGCTCCTACTTTTTGACAGTGGGATTTAAAGGTTTGATAAGCCTCACAGGATCACACACAACGTCGAACAACTTGATACAAGCCTTTCCACCAAAACCGACGCGAGACCAACTGGTATGTTTTCGTAATACCTAAATGTGTGTGAACTTTCGAATTGTGGAAATAAAACAATATCATGTCTCTCACGGTTTTCGGCACAACCACCCTTCGCAACTTGCGTTTACCAACCAACCTCACCAACAACCCATCGCGCAGTAAAAACTGTTTCACATCAGTTGAACCGTTATTAACACGGTCAGCAATGCTTCTGCACTCCGGATCTGATTGTTGATGCTGTCGGATAAACGTAAAAGACTGGGGTACCTCTTCTAGGAGATTCAGAGGTTTTATCTCCGGTGGATCTTTGGATCGGAATAATTTGGATCGGTTTCAAAAATTCGACTGAGTGCGTCCGTGGTCGTGTTGGTATTTCCCTGAATATGCTCAACCTCGAAATCGAAACGGGATAGTTTGAGTACCCTTCGTCCAACTTGTCCTAGTTGTTTAAGGTGACGCATAACCCAGCTTGAGGCCATCGAATCCGTCTGGAGGAGGAAATGGTTACCCAACAGATATTCTTTGAATTTCTCAAGGGCAAACAGTACTCCCAAGGCTTCGATCTCGTACGCTGAATAACGGTGCTCGGCGTCGCTTAGTTTACGGCTTGCATATTGTATGGGATGGGTACCGTAAGATATTTTTGGAGAAAAACCGCTCCCAGGGCTGTTTGCGAACCATCCGTTTGAACAATAAAAGGACGAGTAAAATTCGGATAGGCGAGTACCGAAGCCGTCATTAAGGCATTTTTTATCCGCGTGAAGGCAACTTGTTGGTCTGAGCCCCAATATTACCGGATGCCCTTATTTTTAAGGTGATTTACGAAGGCGACGATCTCGGCGAATCTGGGTACAAAACTGGACAGAAAGGAAGCCATACCAATAAAGCTACGAAATTGTTTCAGACATTCTGGGGTTGGGATATCGGAAATGGCAGCCACCTTGCCTGGGTCTGCTCGGATACCCGTTGCAGAAATAATGTAACCCAGAAAGGTTATCTGTGATTTGCAGAGTTGGACCTTTTTGGGATTCGCGGTGAGCCCGGCATTCCGTAGTCGAGTGAATACCACTTCCAAGTGTTCTAAATGTTCCTCGAAGTTTGCACTGTGATAACAAATATGTACCTGAAATCGGAATATATGTCGAAGATGATACGGATAAAGTTGATAAATTAAATACATTAATTAAATTAAATACTGATATGAAAAAATTAACTCGTCAACCAGGAATCGAACCTCGGGCCTCTGGATAACTAGTCCAGTATGCTTTCCTCTACACCAAAGACGATTGTGATGCGACAGCCAACTTCTTCATATTATTCTAATTTTTTATTTATTATACAGTATTTACTTCTTTTTGAAGTGATTTGTTTATTTAATATTTGTTTGTTTGTGTATACTTTCGTGTCCACATAACGTTGTTTGTCCAAATTTCTTTCGAAAACGTATGACAAACTGTAGAAGACTATAGCGTATACTCCGACAAATTTCATTGTCATTGAATATATTAATTAAATTAAATGCTGATATGAAAAAATTAACTCGTCAACCAGGAATCGAACCTCGGGCCTCTGGATAACTAGTCCAATATGCTTTCCTCTACACCAAAGACGATTGTGATGCGACAGCCAACTTTTTCATATTATTCTAATTTTTATGCAAATGCAAAAAACTTCATCCTTCTAGCATTTCTGGAAGTGAGGCAACATAGTTTTAAAAAATCGTGCACAAATCTCACAAGTGGTGTTCCAAATATAAACTTTTAAGGACATATAGTCTACGCCCTGGAATTATGATTATGTTCCCAAAAATTGCGAGCGTTCCCGCTATTTGACGGTTTTTGAACCGAAATAACTTTTTAACCTTTTATTTCTTAACGAAAAGCAAAAACGTGTTCACTAAATAGCTTATATTCGAAAAATCAGCACTGTTGGTAGCCCTTTTCATTCAGAAGATATTTTGGGGTCAAATGGGCTCTGATTTTTCGATCAGTAAGTGACGGTAAGCGCGAAGGCAAAAAACCACTAAACTCGGCCGCACTACCGGGCTCTAGATATATATATATATATATATATTTATATATATATATGTATGTATATATATATATATATATATATATATATATATATATATATATATATATATATATATATATATATATATATATATATATATATAGATATAACCGTCAATAAGTATTTTTCTATTAATTTTTTTTCTATTCAACGTGGATTCGAACTAACTGGTCGCTGGTGCCACCTAAAGGACACCGCGGCCAGAAACGAAGAGAACGGCTTCGAAATCCGATGTCGCTTTTGACATTCATAATTCTAATTATTTTGTATTTATTATTATTTTTATTTGTTAAGTTAACCGCACGCATCAAATAATTACCGACCTCGCTCAATCATCGATCGTCGACATGGAGGTTGGAATGGAGTACGTAGCCGATTGCTCGTCAACTGGTTGCTGTATTTTTAAGGCTAAATTATACAGGCCTATATTATGAACTTGTTGAAGTGGTGATCGTTAAGTGTATGATTGTTTAGGACTCGTTTCGTTTACGATGAACGGTGTGAATTAATTATTTAATTAATTAAAATAACACCATTACATTGGAAATAGTACGTCGTTAAGTTGGGTTGTTGGATGAATTTTGGAAGTATATATGAATTCAATATCATTCAAACTTGAAAAAGCATATTTTATATTGGATGAATTAATGATGGGTGGTAAAACACAAAATAGCGTCAGCAACATCACACTAAATGAAATATTAAATCAAGTGAAAATTATAAAAAAAATTTATAACTCAAAATCCAACCCTGGTGTTAAAATTGCTTAGTGACAAACAATTTTAAAAAATTTCAGGAATGTGAAAAACAGTGTTGTTTGTGTGTTGTTTTGTTTGTTTCGTCCAAGGGACTTTTTGTTGGATAAGAAATAAATGATTTGATGGATAATGAATTAGAGATTCTGTTTTCGAGAGCCGAACGACTCGTATCGTAGTGATTGTTAATAAATTGTTTGCGATTAGTAATAAATTTTGTTGAACAGTTGAAGAAAATTTTTTTTTTAATTTGTAAAATATTGATTGCGAACTGAATATTATTACAATTTTTTTTAAATTTTTTCGTGATTTTTTTATTTATTTTCTTGTTTTACCGAAATGTTAATACGAGCGAGGTTTGATTTTTTTTTGCGTGTGAGCGTGTTCATGTCAGGTAATTTCGTTTTAATCGTTGTTGCGAAGTAAATTTCATTTTTTTCACGAATTGTTTGATTTTATTATTTTTTGTTTTTTTTTTTTAATCGATTCACGTAAACACGTTCTGGTACCGAATTTATGTAATTTTTTTTGACTGTAGTTATTGTTTGTTGAATTCGATTATATTTTTCTTTTGTTCATTAATTCGATTTAACCTAACTGTATTGTACCCAAATTGTTATTTATTTCCGTAAAATTAAATTATTTGTTTTTCTTTGAATTAATTTTTTTTGTTATCGTGAATAAATATAATTTATTTTTGTTTCGTAATTCTATTGTTTAATTTTTTTATTGTATTCGAACATCCGTAATCAGACGAGTGTCCACATTTTAAACCTGCCACCCAGATTAAGGGTTGACGAGCTGCCGTAGTATAATCGTGATTGGTACTCAGAAAAAACCTGGCTCGCAACATTTTTTTGTGTGTGTTTCGAATTGGTGCCACAATTTATCGGCCAGCCATCACCATGTTGATTCCAAGGTGGTGAAACTACCGTCACAATATATATATATATATATATATATATATATATATATATATATATATATATATATATATATATATAATTATATTGGTTAGAACCAGTATCGTCGCTCACTAGGATATATTTCTTTACATTTTACGACATGATACTGTTTAAGTACCTCAGTAAGCTAACTGCCGCATCTCAACTTTTATTTATTCAAATTATTTAACAAAATATAATGTTTAGTTTTAAAATATGTTAAAATTAATATTTTTTTTTAAAATAAATTATATATAATTTCCTAATTTTTATTTGATTAGTTTTATTTTTTATTTTAAAAGCAATTTTTAACAAAATAAATCTTGATTAAGTTTATAAAAGAAATACTTTGTTTGTTAGGACAAAAAAATTTTAAAATCAATATGTAATATTTTTCCAATTAAAATTTTTCCTTTTCTTTAAATCCAAAAAAATTATTTTTAATCCCACTCCAATTTTACTAGCGTCGGTATGAATTTCGGTTTCCAATTCTGGATTATAAAGGCCCAATATCAGTTGGAACGTTAGCCTAACCTTGATTTCTAAAACGCATTCTCTTGGGTTTCGCCCCAAAAAAATTTTTCGTCCTTTTTTGTTAGTTGGGTAAGGGGTTTGGCGATTCCCGCATAGGATTCAATGAATTTCTTAAAAAATCCACTCAATCCCAAAAATTGTCTTACTTGATGCACATTTTACGGTCGCCTCGGTTTTTCGTTTCCCTGGTTTGATCAATTTATCTTGAAGAAATGAACATTTCTTTAATTTTAATGGTAGACCTGTATCAGTTTTAGACTTGTATCAGTTTTAGAACGTTTTACAATTTTCGTAGTCCGTCCGTAATACTTCTGCTCGCCAATATTATGCCGTCCATGTAGTAATCAAAAATGCTGCCTTCCTCCATTTGATGAAATTCGGCCATTAACTGGTTGAAAACTGCCGGCGCGTTTACAAATCCAAATGGGACCCTATTGAATTCGTAGAGGTTTTCGCTCGTAGCGAAAGCGGTATATTGCTTACTTTCGTCTACTATGTGTATTTGGTAGTACCCGCTTCCTAAATCTAATGCGATGAAGTATTGTTGATTTGTGAGTTTGTGGATGACCTCATCCATGATCGGTATTGATATTTTTATTTTCCTTGCGAGAGCGTTTTTTTTCCGATAATCTATGCAGAGGCGTTTTTCACCTGTTCGTTTTGCCACCAGTAGTACCGGGCTAGCGGGCTATATGGAGAACTTGATATTTGTACTATTCCTGCTTGTATTAAGTCGTCTACCATTTTATTAATTTTTTCACGCTGAGCGTAGGGCGCTCGATAGGGTCGACTTATGATTGATTCGAAGGCATTTAATTCGATTTTCATCTCAATCATTTCCCAATTCCTCAAGTTTTTCGGCAGAACATTTACGGTAGTTGTTAATTGTTTCTAGTAGTTGCTCCTTATCTTTATCTTGCATATTCCTGTTCATTTGTTGTACTTTCAACTCGGCGCCTTGTTCCTTTCTTTCTTCGTATGGTATTTTCTTTATTGTGAATTTATTTCTCTCTATAGTGATCTTTAGATCCGGCCTATCTAGAGCTGTTTTACCCACTAATAAATCATCCTCCTTTGCGTTGTCAGGAATGATTATTACCTTCACTGCAATGTCAATATTGTCAAACATCAAGATGTCCTCTTTCATTCATTAATACAAAATATATTTAAGACCCATTTCTTCGGCGATTTCTTTTTCATGGTAACGACGTCAGTTCCTAGATCGAAAATCCAATCAGTTCGCGTCCGTCAATAGTTACTACTTTGTAGTACTCATTTATGTTCCTCTTATCAACATTGACTACATTGACCCGTTTTTTATCGTTGTTGATCTTATTTTCTTTGTTGTAATTCATCACTCGGAAATCAGTATCCGAGTGCCATGTTCTGTTACATTTTGTGCATCTTGTTCTTCGTTGTGGCTTTCGACATTGGAGAGAAATATGGCCGTATTCTGCGCAATTGAAGCATTTTGCGAATTTTTGTCTTCTCGTTTTGGGGATCCCCTTGGTGAAGTTGGATTTATCGTTGTTCTAGTTTCTTTCCGTTTTACTTCTCATCGTGTTTTCGAATGTATTGATTCGAGCTAGTAATCCTTGTAGAGATGAAATCTGAATTGCTAGTAATTTTGCTATAATTTTACTAACTCTGTATCTCCAATCCCATTGATAATATACTTGATTACTGCCTGTTCGGATACGTTGCCTCTGCTCGCGATTGCCTTCATTTCGTAGGCGAATTCCTCGTATGAGCAGTCGTTGCTTTTCTTTCGTTTTGATAATTCATAACGGATATCAGTATCGTCTTGCACCGTTGAAAAGCTATTGAGAAGTTCGGTTTTAAATTGTTCCCAATCCGTTATGGTCTCTTCAACACCTTCAAACCAAAATGTCGCGGCCCCCTATAACTTTCCTAATGCATGTCATAGGAATACTTGGCTATCCAAATTACAAATTTGGCGTAAATTTTCCACTTTCCTTACTCACTGCGTGGATGTTAACCCGGATACGATGTTTCTATTGAAATCTGATAGCGCCTTTTCTAATACGTTATCCAAACCTCTTGTACTGGTAGTAGGTTGCATAGTTGTTCTAGTTTCGTTTAATGTCAATTCACGCTCGCGTTGAAGTAATTCCCGTTGGCGTTGGAGTATTTCTCGTTCCCACTTAATGTTCTCTAGTTCACGATCGTCCTCGACTGGTGGCTGTGTTCTAGAGTTTATTTTCCTCAACATTTTCTCTTAATTATGGTGGTTGATTCGACATTTAGTTTTATTAAATATTTTATATGGTTTTGATTAATGATTAGCTACGTTTAAATTGATCGGCAAATTTAATAAAGATTTTATTAATAATTAGTACGTATCGTTTTGTTATTAATGTAAACCGAACCGTGACACCTCCATTTGTACAAAATAATATAACATGCGTTGTCTTTCGTTTCTTATGCAGAACGTTGGAACGTGCGCCGTATCGACTCACTTTCGTATAACACTCTCAATGTTTGTACTGTTCAACACATACGTAAGACAATTCGTATGTCTATCTCACGCACACTCATTATGTTTAAGCACTCGTTTATCACATTCTTTATTGAATGCTTTCGCGCATTTTTGTTATTTTCTAATGTTATTTTCGCTTTTTTTCACTGTTTTGCGTTTAATTTTGACTGGACAAGTTTTTGTTCAACCCCACACCTGATTTGTCAGAGCCAAGTTAGAATATTCATTAATAACACTTTAATCGTTTAACACTTATATTTCTTTGTCAAGCATTACAGCCACTCAAAAATGCGTCTTAACTGGACAATCGTACGTACATAAGTGATTCTCCTGACTCTTGTCTAGGTGTTCACTAGAAATTAAGTGCGCTCTTTCCTATTGTAAATTAGAGAATGTTTTAAATGGGTAATCATTAACTTAGGTAAGTAATTAATTATATTCATTAAACTAATTATATAAAACTAAATCGTTGACAACTCGGCCAAACTGACAACTGATTGTCCTCAATCTGATCCGTCTTCCTTTTCCACGTCTTCTTGATTCGGTTCTTCAGTATCTTTACCTTCTTGATCAGATTCGATGGATCCACAATCGAAAGAGTATACAGCATTTACCACCCCAAGGGGTATTTATCAATTTCGCGTCATGCCAGTCTGAAGCATGTTCCAGAGTTTAATGAACGAAGTACTGTCTGGATACATCAAAGATTTCTGCCAAGTTTACCTGGATGACATACTCATATACAGTCGATCAGTCAAGAACCATTTAGACCACCTGGACCACCTAGATGACACACTTGGATTTAGACCAAGCAAATGTGTCATGAGCAGCAACAAAGTAAAATACATAGGGCTCATTTTGAGTGAAGACGGCATTGACAGAGAAGAAGAGAAAAACGAAACTATAAGCAATATTTTTATATCAAGAACTTGAAGACAACTTCGACAGTTTTTGGGATTATGTGGTTGGTACAGAAGCTTCGTGAATACCTACGAGGATATAGCTGCACCTCTAAGGGAAATGCTCAAGAAGAAGAATATAAACATTGCATCAAAATGTGTTCGAAAATCTGAAGTCGACCATTGTAAATGCACCAAAACTACCGCATCCTGATTTTAAGAAGACATTCTGTTTAAACACGGATGCTAGTGACGTCGGACTGGGTGCGATTTTATTTCAAATGGAGGATGATGGAAAACTCAAGACGAACTATCAATTACGCCAGCATGAAACTTAGATCCACAGATAGAAAGCACGCCACAACAGAGAAAGAATGTCTTTCAATTATCTGGGCATTGAAGAAGTTTCGAGGATTTCTTGAAGGAAGACACTTCAAATTATATACGGATTATGCAGCGCTCCAATAGCTGAACAAGACTAAGGATAATCGAGCCAAATTGACATTGGCATTGATGAGCATTGCCATTGAGCGCCTATAATTTTAAAATAATTCACTTCCCCGGAAAAGATAATCAATCCGTTGACTTCTTGTCTAGACAATCACAGGCAAGGCTGAAGATGAAGAAGTGGAAGGCAGTCCGGAGTGGGTGATTAAAAAAAGGGCAAAAACACCGACTTCGGTTTCTGAGAAGATACCACGACAGTGATGAAACAAAGCATACGTCAAAGGGCGTGATACTTGTGCTAGAGTGAAGCCGCTAAACAAGGAGCCAAGTCATCTATGAGCAGTTGAAGACTCATGACTCTACTCGGAAGGTAGCCAGCATTGAATTGATGGGTCCATACTCACGCACATTACGTGGAAAAATGAATATTCTAATAATCAATGATCGTTTCACTTGATGGATCGAAGCATTTCCATTTGGGACCACGTCGGCCTCGAAGATATCCCAAGTACTCAGGGATGAAGTATTCAGTCGTTATGGGTATCCTCGAGCAATACTGGGTGATAATGGTCAGTATTGCCTAGTTTAGACCACGAGAATGGATAGCAGCGAACAGAGAATGGCATACAGAAATATGGACCACTCCAATTTACCATCCAAGGGCCAACCCTATGGAACGTCAGAACCAAAAGATGAAAAAGTTGTTGCGTTTACTTCTATTGGATTAAGAGCATGAAAACTGGGGCTAAAAACTAAAAAAAACATTGTTTTCGATACGAAAAAGACTAAACTGAACAACTGGATTTTCGTCTGCCCAATTGTTACTTCGGGCAGAGATGAAGAAGCCTAGGGATTGGCGATTGCAAATTGAAGACCCTCAAGATATACAAAAATAGGTCAAGGAACAAGAACATGATCGTCAAGAAAATGTTGGAATAGATCGGCAAACAATGTTGGCCCAAGCCGAGTAGACGACCAAGTGGAGACAGGAGTTCGTTTATCTACCTGGAGAGTTCACCTGGATGCGCAACGAAGTGCTCAGTAGTACGGTGGAAGTTGTCCATAATGTATTGGTACCGAAATAGAAAGGCCCTTACAGGGTGCTGACATGTTTACCAGCTGGTGTCTATATACTGGATACAGTGCCTCCCACGAAAATACATGGAGGTCTCTTGAAGCTGGCCAGTGCAAGGACCGCAGCTGGGAATCTGGAAAGATTGAGTGTGGGGAACAAGGTGTTCGGCCAACTACTTACGCATCGATTGAGGGGGTCAAAGGCATGGAGGTGATGGAAGACGACGGGGGATGTACCATGTGTGGACGAGCAGGACGACCGGAAATCAACAGGCGTGGTTGAGAAGAACGTGAACTGAAGAATGTGTACGTATACTTATAAGTTAGCTAAAAGTTCTAGTACAATTCGGAAATTAGTTCTTAAGTTAAAATTTGGTCGACCAAAAATAATAGAGAAAATTCGAAAATATGTGTTGAGGTCTAAATGAGGAGATTTTTTTGTGATGAAACTTATTAAGAATAATATTTTTGGACTTTACACATTTTTCTAAATTTAAGGAAAAGTTCTAATTTAAAGAAAATTAAAATATTTAAGAGAAAATATTTTTGTCCTCATAGACCAGCATATTTGTTGGTCTACCATCTGTTAAGCTAGCAGAGCATGCAGTTACATGATACAACAAAGAGCAGATAATTTTTTATTAGAACTTTTAATTAGCATTTAATTAGCTTGATAATTTGATATTAAATAAAATATAATTAATTGACTTTTTAAATATTGCTTTGCTGGCTAAGCTAGCAGAGCATGCAATTAGTGCATTTAATTGGCTTAATAATTTGATTTTAAATACAGTATAATTAATTGATTTTTTTTTAAATAGCTCAGCTAGCTTAACATTAAGCTAGCAGAGCATTCGGTAACACAAAACAAAGAGCATTTAATTTTTAATTAAGGTATTTAATTAGCGTCTAATTATGAGACAATTATAATTGTGTTCTGCTGACGTTGCTCTGCTACCTAAATGGGCATCATTATTTGACTATTTTCGGAACATCGTTCCTTGTTCAAAAAAATAAATAAATAAAAATGAAATGAAGCAAGAAAAAATAGTCAAATAAAGTGATTTTACGAAAATAATAAAAATATAAAAATATAATAAAAATATATTCATTAAAGAAGTTAAAATAAACAGCTTATACAACAATACAAAAATAAAGTACATTACATAAAAGTATAGATAGCGAGGGCCTACAATTCGGGCAGAAACCATTGATACAGCTCAGTGAAGCCTTTCGCTTTTTTTTTTATCAGGACTTTGTTATAATAATCTCGCACCAGAGACAACTCATCTTTCTTATCGGAATTAAGGATATGCAGTGCCGTCTCCAGTCCAAGCGTCTTTCTTTAAGTCTTTCACCAAGGTTTGTACCTTGGAAATCACCAACAAGATGTTCAATAGTTTCAATCGCGTCACAAAAAAACAAACATTCGTATACCGTTGTTTTTTGTTCTCCCATCCAAAGCTATACATTTTAAACTTTGACAAAACATTCGCCTTACATCCCTACACATGTGCAAGTATCTGGCTCCGTTCTCATAATGGTATAATCTTTGGATGAAACTTGAACCAGTCTTTTGCCCTACTCCAGTTAGAGCTTGTAAGAGGAAATGGTCCTGCAGGATTTTCTTTATAGCAGCTGAGCTAATCGATAATTCGTCTATTAATATTCCCCTGATGTCATATAGCTTTATGGGACATATAAGCTGATTGGCAAATCCATTTTTCATACATGTTTTTGTAGATCTTTATCTGAAGCGGAAGTTCTTCGGTAATTATTGACGGATTTTTTGATGATGTGATAGTCCATCGGTCTAGTGCCCAGTGTAACAGAATTAAGAGTAGATCTGGGGACAAGAAGTATTTCCCTAAAGAAATTAAATGTTAATACATTTACAGCTTTCAGGTCTTCACTCGAACAGCAGCTCCCCCAGATCTCACCCCATAAGTCATCACTGGTACTAATAGAGACTGAAAATTCTCAGAATCATCTTTATGGGAAAATTCTTGAATCCATATAAATATTTCCTAATATACATTAGCATACGGCTCGCCTTTCGTTTATAAACTCTTCACATGCTCGCTCCATTTAACATTGCAGCAAATATATATTGAAAAAAATATATTCCCAGATATTGGAAATTTCTAACATTTTAAATTATAGTACCATTCAGTCGCCAAACTTCTCACTTTGTATCCATTTCTTACAGTTAACATTTTTGTTTTATTCACGATAATACTGAGTTTATTCGTCGTGCAATATCGTTCTACTCTATTTAAAGCACTACTCATACCTGTAATTGTTTTAAGTATATTAACGTCAGCATATTATCTTCTCTGAATTTTATCTTCTCTGCGTTCTGCGCATGCAGAAAAAGTATCCACAGCATTTATTACTTCCTCTAAATAGTTTTTATATAAGAGAAAAACAGGAGTATCCCTGTTTAAGCACTTTGTAAATTTAGAGTTTATCTTAAATGTATTGGTCATCATGACTAACACATTAATCTCATACTGCTCCAGAATTGTGACGCAAAAAATCACGGGATGCGATACAAACGTTCATCATACTGCATGACGGAGTACTAACACAAATACAAGAGGTGAGTACTTATTATAAAGTTGTAGGTAAATATTTTATGTATAATTTCGTTTCTCATTATTTTTTCTGGAACACTTATATTTACAGATATATTTTCAATTCAATATTGAAAGTCAAAATTGTAAATATCTTCGTACTATTTTTGTTTAAAATAATTCGTTAAAATGGGTTTTTGGCGATTTTGAAAGGTTGTTTCTCAGAAACTGCCCATCAGGATCGGGTGGCATTCAGTGCAAGTAAGGTAAGTAAGCTCACCAATTTTGGAGCGGTTGCCTCATAACTTTTTTTTGTGTTTTTTTCTAAATTTGCGGGTGCGAAAATAGCCCGCGTGTTTCAAATGGCAAAAAAAGTTTTTATTATATAAATAGGGTATAAACTATGAGGAACCGCACCTTCACCCGGTTGCCTCGTAAAAAAATGTGACATTTTTCCCCCTCCATATCTCCGCCCCCATCCATTTGAGGTCCATTTGGACGGTACGGAGCGGGGGTGGGTCAGTATCACTTCAAAACCCAGGTTAGCACTCGCCATCCAGTCACCTTCCGATCCATTTGGTACGTGCCATTGCTTTAACTATAAATGTTTAAGCGAACCTAGTAAATTGTAATTTTAACATGAAAACGTCTATCCAATCTTTACACTGGTGGTCGGCCGAACACTCTTATGTGACGAAATACTGTAAGATTTCAATTGCTCATTGTTGTGCCATTAACACAATATTTTTATTTTGAATAACCTTTGTTTTGTACGTGATATATTAGTGTGCCAAAAAGGCGTATATTTTGTAAAGTGATTAATTTAAAGTAAAACAATTTAAGATAAATAGTTTATAATCCTCTATTAATTTAACTAGCATAAATCCTTAATACCTTATCATGATCCCAACTCATGGTCCTTCATCGTATTTTTGCTCACTAATAACTTCGAGACTAACAATGCGATTACATTGGTTGAGCATAATAGAGTTAGATCATGTTTTTACATACATTTCGCGTTATATGTTTTGCCTGTGACATCATTATAGGCGCATGCGTGTGAATGGTTTCGAATTAGCTTTATGGAATGTTATAAATTGGTGTAGCGTGGAAATGCGTTTAGCTAGGACATTGATTCTAGTGTCATTGTGAGGAGCTTGTGGAGCACTACTAGAGGACAAAGAGATATTCGCGAGACAATTTTCCGGAATATTTGTGAAAATCAGTATTAAATTGAAAATTAATAAATTGTAGAAATTGTAAAAAACGCATTTCAGAGGAAAGCTCGCAACGAAAGAAATCCAACGAGCATAAAAAGTTTAGTGTGGAACAAATGTGAGAACAAAGGAAAGGAAATAAAAATTACAAAATAATTAAAGATTTCGTTTTCTATACTTCTAAATATCTTCTAATATAAAATTATATAAAACGATTATTGGAAGAAATCTCTAACTTGTTTAAAAAACCCAATGAGTCTAAAAAGTCCAATGCCGAATGAAAGCGAGAGCTACGGCAGCGTCGAAAAGGAAATAAAAAACGGCGCAAAGCGTTTATGTAGCTGGCCCATCGTAGCTGGCATACCAGCGAAACTCTAAACGTCTTCTTCATATGCTGAACGTGAAGCACGGAAAATCTAGGGCACGGACCTGAACTGCACGTTTCTTCTTTATCATTTCATAATACGTTGAATTCAAAAAACGATTTAAAAAATTCTGCCCACGCACAGTACGGCATCTATTGCTTTTCAAATTTGAATAGAAATGTTTAAGTAGTTTAAGCGAAGTGTCTATACAATCCTAGATTCGCTATTCCATCAAATAGATAAAAAACCTTTCATCTGGTTAAATTAATCGGATTGAGTGTCCAAAAAAATTTGCTCAAACTTAAGCACTGTACATTTTTTCTTCCAATTATCAGAATTCCAATTATCGATCTTTATCAGAATTCCCCTGTAGTGAACTCGCCATCAAATCTCAATTGACTGTCGTATTTAGATACCTTTGCGAACACACTATATATTACCTTTGTTACGTCGATAACTGTTAACAAACAATTGATTGGTTATTCATCAGGCAAAATAAACGTTTTGTTTCAGTTCCCTAAATTGGAGTTTTTATTTAAGAGGTTTTAGGATTACTCGGAACCTGCTCTTCTACACCAACATTTGGCGCCCGAGTTTAAAATTATATCCAAGAAGTTGGTGACTTCCCCAACGTTTTTTTTCGACACTGGTATTTTTGACTGGTGATTGGTTTTATTTTTACTTGGAAAAGAGATTACGCCAACAACCACATTTCACAGATAAGCTTTTGGGTCTAATTCGTTTTTCCTCCCACCCGGTAAAAATGGTTTAAAAAGGATGGAAATGGCTGAAAAAAGTTTATGAGGACCATTGGAAGTGATTCCAAGGAGAAAAATGTCCTTGTTGTCCTTGAAATTCGAAAATGTTTATTTTTATTTTTACGTTTATTGTAGTTTTTACTACAAGAAATTTTTTTTACAATATTCAATTGTAAACCAACATCCTGCTGTACCACCCCAACCCAATACGCTCCAATAAAATAACCCCCGCTGCACTACCCCAACCCAACCCAACCAAACCTAACCCAATGGTTTTTAGGAAAAAAAATTTTTTATACAATGTTAAATTATCGGGGGTTGCACCCCTGGAACCCCCTATGAATACTCCAACCCAATACCTTCCAACAAAATAACTACCCCCTAAACTATACCATCCCAACTCATCCATTTTCGTCCTTAAAATTACTCCTTAAAATTAAAAAATGTTTTTTTTTTTCATTTTGAAGAAAAAAAAAGGCGTTACGCAAGGAGCTGCGTCAACTTAGCAAATTTCCTTTGAACACAAAAATCACTCTCTAGCGGTCAGAATTTTAGTGTGATCAAAATGAAATATCATATCTGACATGATTTTAGTATTTGAAAAATTTAAATTTATTAATAGCCAAAATACAACCATATACAACGATTAATAATAGTGTGCTATTGTAGTTTAAAGTTACTATGGAAAGGAAAATCAAAATTGACTTTTCAAAATTGAAACAAAATTTCAATAAATTACTTTTAGAGTTATTTTTTAGAAGTAAGGTATAGTTTCTGTGGAAATGAGAAAATCCACAAAAATTTTAAAAGAAAGAGGACTCCAAAAAAAGAAAGAGGAGAATCTATGTTCGCCTATGTGTATTTTTTTTTAAAGTATGCTTACCGATTTCTCCGTCAATTGTGGATCGGTTTTGAAAATTCTTGTTTTGCACCAATAATAATATTTTATTACATGTAATGTAACAACTAACTGAGTTAATTGTTTGAATACCCAGTATATACTGCGTTGTATATTAATGATTGAATTATTTAACAATTCTGCATATTTGAATTATTAACAATTCGCTTTCCGAGGAATATTTAATCACAAATTATGAGAAAACTAGTGAGTTTATGAAAAAAAATTTCAAACAAAAGTTGTTTATTTTAAAATGAAAATTATTATTTAAAAAAAACTTCAGCCCGTTATCCCTTTTCGTTATTGAGTTATCGTGTGCACAGACAGACAGGCGGACATGTGGAAATGGCCTAATTTTATGCACACATATATCAAACATTCATCCCTACGATTAATATTTTTAAACAAAGTTGGGATCAAATTTTATATACCTTATACATTTTAATATACTGGGTATAAAAGTTATACGTAATTTGACAAGAATTCTCTTTTGGATTAAATCTGTATTTTGTTATTTTTAGCTTATTAGTGTAATGAATTTTTATGTTTTATGAAGTCGGTTGAATTTTTTTTAAAGTTTTTTACAAAAAAATATATTTCATGCATTCGTGTCAAACAAACACAAAATATTAAATATCTCTCTTAATATTAGATTAATCGAAAAATGTAAAAGGAGTAAAGTTGTAGAAAAGCAAATTTGCTACAATTCATTATTCGATTATTTTTCTCAAACTCTAAAGTAAACAGAGATATTTAGAATTTTAACTTTCAATCTTTAATTGTAAATATTTCTGTAAATATTAGTGTAACAGAAAAATGATAAGAAACAAAATTACAGTAAAACCTAGTACCTACAACTTAACTCCTGATAAATTTTTCGATTTTTCAAATATTTAGGGAGATAGTCAACTTTTGTGTTTTCCCTTCCCTCAAAACCTCCTTTCCTCTCGTCCGATTATACCCATTAAAGAACTTGACCATTAAAATACCAAAAGCGACTCAAATACCAAATTTCATTCCAATCGTAATAAAACTGTGACCGTTAGATAGTCCACAGACATTTAAAAAAACTACATATGTATATAAAAGTTTTAGCGATAGTGATTTTTAACATCCAATAGATAGGATCGATGGACATTTGAAGAAATTTTTAGGAAATTCCAACATTGGTGCAAAAACAATACCTGCATTTCTTTTGCAGGAAATTCGCTAAAAGCAATAACATAAAATAAATGTCTTAATAAAGTAACAATATCATCAATTGGAAATAAATATCATCAATAATCAATTATAAAAACAATAACGACAATGATAAAACATAGGTTAAGTAAAAATTTAATAAAATATTTGTAAGTAAATATGAAGAATAATAAATTCTAAAAAACAATATACAGGATTTATCAAAGAAATACATAAATTTAATGTAGCCAAAATAAATATAATTTAAAATTTCTGATAGACGTTAAAACAGAAAGAATAATACGTAGAAAGAAATGTTTTTTTTCTCTTTTCCTTCTTTTTATTCCCTTGTAAATGTGCTATGTCATTATAGGTCTAATGTATAGGCTCTTCGACGAAAAGAGTTTACAGTACAGTATATATATATACATATATATATATATATATATATATATATATATATATATATATATATATATATATATATATATATATATATATATATATAAAGTTCTTCAAATATATATATATATATATATAAATTTCTTCAAATATATATATATATAAAGTTCTTCAAATATATATATATATATATATATATATATATATATATTTGAAGAAATTTTTACGAAACAAAAACAATACGAGCATTTCTTTTGGAGGAAATTCGCAAAAAGAAATAAAATAAAATAAATGTCGTAATAAAATAACCATATCATCAATTGGAAATAAATATCATCAATATATATATATATATATATATATATATATATATATATATATATATATATATATATATATATATATATATACATATATATATATATATATATATATATATATATATATATATATATATATATCTGTTAATTGTTTTGCGTTTGTATGTGAAATAGGCTGAACCAGGGTTTTAGAGTTTCTCCAAATTACAAGTAGTTCTTGAGATATTATGTTTTAAATATAGGGCATGTGATAAAAAAGTGAAATAGACTGTTCGTTTCGCCAGTGTTACAAAGTGGACAAACATCTTTATAATTTAAAGTTTGACTACCGATTAGTTATCGAAAGCTAAATCGACTGATGTTATTCATTGTGAAGTCTAATTTGCAACTGCCTAACATTCGTCTGCCACGGACGTTTGCAACATTAGCCTTGTTAAGGAGATATTTGCAAGTAGAGCTCAATGTCACACCTAGATACAGTTTTACAGTTTCAGTCACACCTGGAAACACCTAGATTTAGTTTTGTTATTAATGATTGTTTAATCGTATTAAACGCGTGTAGTTCGTTGGTAACGAATCGAAATTTAGAATTATTTTTTTAAAGGTTTTACTAGAATAGAATAATCCTGAATTAATCGTCTGAAGAAACTCGTTAAACCGAGAAATCTTTGAATATCTTTGATACTTTGAGGTTGAGAAACTTTTATGTAGCGGCTGTTTTAAAAGTACCGGGTGTAACAGTATTTGCCCTTGAATATAATGATAGTGAATCCTTAATAGTATATATTGGTCATGAGGAATTTACATTTATCCATTCGTAATACGTTGTTTGTAGTTAATTACGTCAAATATCTCTTTTAAGCGAATGATTCATCAACTATATCGCGTGCTGGAATTAATTAATCGTCCATACACGTAAGTACGTGTCCAAGTAGAATTTGTTTGTTCAATATTTAGTTAATGTAACGTTGGAAAAAGAGGGACTATTGCATTAGCCAAATCACATTCGGTTATATTCATAAAGTCTGTCCGGAGTTACGAAAGCTGTATATTTTTTTGAATTTTTGGCCATTTTGACATGGAAAAATCCCTTTTCTAAATCAAGGGACGTGAAGTAATTTGCGTCCTTGAGTCGATCTATTTGGTTATTTATTATTGGTAGGGGATATTTGACCTTAACTGCAATTTTATTTAAAGCACGGTAGTCAACACACATTCGTTTTTCACCGTGATTTTTTTGACGATAACTATCGAGCTGGCGTAATTTTATTTGCTTGGTCGAATTATCTTTTCGCGAAGAAGTTCGTCAATAATATTTTGAACAATGCGTTGTTCGGTAAATGCTAATCTTCGGGGTCTGAAGAATATAGGTTTTTTTGAATTTAGTTTAATCGTCATTTCGAAATCTGAGGGATCTTTGAATGATTTTTTTTTGTTTTGTAAATTTTTGTGGTAATTGCTAACTATTGAAGAAACTTCCTAATTTGTTTTAATGTCAACTTGTCTGTTTACTGTAATTTCTGGATTTGGATTAGAATCATCGTCGATATTTATTGACATAATCGACAAAATTTCATTTTCGTTTTCAGTCAGTTGGTTTTCAGTTAAAGAAACAATGTTTTCGTTTCCATTTTTTAGATTAATTTAACAGTTTCATTAGAATTTTAAAAAAGAATGTTAGGTAAATTTAAGAAATCGGCACCAATAACATCATGGGTTATGACTTCTGTAGGCATGTTGATTCTTATTCCAATTTCATTATTGTCAAAAATTATAGGTAAATTAGTAACAACGTATGTTCGCGTAATTGATGAATTTAAACCACTAATGTTTCGCTGATTTACTGCGTCTTTTGAAAAATATACTTTCAGTTTATTGGCACATTTTATTGTTACTCTCATAAATGTTATCTTATATTGTTATATTGTTCTTATATTGTTATATGTCTTATATCTTATATTGTTATATTGTTCTTATATTGTTATATGTCTTATATCTTATATTGTTATTATTATAAAAACAATACTGCATTTTCTTTGGAGTAAATTCGCTAATATTGTACAAATTTTGTTTTACAATATTAAATAGTCGGGGGGTTGAGTTCGGTTGAATTAGGTTAAGGATTTAAAGGGCGAAAGGACTTTTCTCTCCTTGGATTCACTTCCTGTGGCCTTTCCCAAACATTTTCAAACATTTTCAACCACAAAAAAATCTAATTTGTCAATTATAAAATTGTAATATGTCAGCTAGAGGTCGAAATATTATTATTTTACCAAAGCTTGCTTTTTGGAAGTACCTCCAAAAAATGTTCCTAATTTACAAAAGTTATCAGAATTCAATGCAAAAGACAATGAATTATGGATTATTCAGGTTTCACGTTTTTTTTCTATTCGAAATATTATTTTTGATGAAAGCTAATTCACACTAGCTTCATTAGCTATACCTGTATAATGGATTTATACTTCTCATGTTAGAGGTACCATTGTAAACCCGCCTGACAAACTTCAAGTGACGTATCTCACGATTTAATAGATTTACATTACGATAATTAGTAGTATATACAAAAGGCTTGTGGTCGGTCTGAATTTAAAAAATTCGAATCTCTATGAAATAACGAAAATTCCTAATGCCATAGCTAATAATTTTCTTGAAAATGTACTATACTGTTTTTCAGTATCTCTCAGTTTTCTTGACATGAAAGCTAGCGGCTTCCAGACATTATGAATTTTTGTTTGCAAAAAGGCACCAATGCCAGTACCGGAGCAATCAGTGAGAATGTATGTTTCGGCGTTCGAAACAGGGTATATCAATTTGACACCGTCAATTAAATTTTGTTCAGGTAAATTAAAAGCTGAAATTTCACGTTCATCAAGAAGAACTGCATCAAAAAATGCTTAATGACTTGAAATTCATAATTCAGAATAACTTAATTCATAAAGTTATCAGCTTGCAAATTCGTTCATAAATTGTTTATTGTATATATTTAAAAAAAAAATTGTGTATTGTGTATTGTGTATTCTCATAAAACCCATGAAAATCGAATAATCATTAAAATCAATAAATCATTACCAAGTTTTACTAATTTGCTAGTATACTAATAAATTCTTATGTTAGTCATTTGCAGAGGTTTTATATATTTTTCTTGAATAGAGTCAGTCAGCCATTTTTTTGGTCAGTAATTCTTTTTGTAGATCTATAGAATTTCTTAAATCGAATTTATATATATTTTTTTTCATAAACTTTTATTTTTATAGCATCAAAAACGTTGTTTTATTTCTTTTTAAAATTGTTTTCCTTTTTTTTCATTTCATCACTTAAATGATTTAGCAAGTATATCTCATGTGTTCGCTACCTGAGTATAAAAACGGTAAAACATTTTTAATGGATTTTTTGTTTGGATTTTAAAATCAATATAATAATTGTCTCCCGATCTTTATGTTTGAGGCACAACCTAATGCAAAAAGATTCAATTTTTTTGCTTGTGTTTGTGGGAATGTGTGTGAAAATGATATCTAATGAAAAGAATAAAACATTCAAATCATAAAATTTTACGCAGGTTGAATGTCTCTTGAATGCATTTCGAAACAGTATTTTTGGTGATCACCGTAACAGAGTTTTTGTTGCAGTGATCACGGTATTAAAGAAGTGAAATGATACAATGTGAAATGAGTCCATCATTTTGATTATTTGATTTGTTTTTGTTTTATTTTTAATAATATTTTTTATTAATTTGAAACACGGAAACGAAACAATAAACTGATCTGTTTTAACATAAGATTCACTCGTTCAGTTCATAGATTTGCTTTGAAAGTTGGTTATTGATGGTTATAGGAACTATTGGCAAGTCAAATATGTACATAAATTGGAATAGCTATTAAACGCTATTGACTTGAAGTATTGAAATTAATTGAAATTAAATAGTATATAGCGTTCAGTAACATATGTTTACAAATTTCATTTCAAACAGATTAGTAGTTATTTTGTATACATAATTAACATCTTTAATCTAGCACAAAACATTTATCTTTTGCGTATTAATTAATTCATTTTAAACCCGTTTTGGGATTATGTTTTAAACTGAAATTTTTCACGTAATTCTAAATGACATTTTTCTAAAATAATATCTCTCTAAACTTGCTATTCTAATACGTAGATTATTTTTTTTCGGTTGTAGATGCTATCCAGGATGGAACACATTTAGACCGTAAAGTCCATTGTGATACCAAAAGTGGGCTGATCCATCCTTGCTACTACGTTTTAAACCATTTGGAGCTCTTAAAGTACAGTAATAAGAGGTTTTGACGCCAGTAGACTTAGTTCGAATTGGTCGTGTAATAGTCGTAGGACACTGGCAGTTCCAACCGTTCTGCATGCCCAACCAGTATCCTGTGATGTCTGTTATAACGATGCCTTTGAGATCTTCTTAAAGAGACAATATCTTCGGAACGCCACGAATTATACTCTGGACTGTAGTTTACTTAGTCTATACAAAAACCTGCCCCAGCGGTGCAATATTTTAAGTTTTGTATAATTTACTACATCTAGATCCGACCAAAAAATCCGATCACCGATTTGCGATAAATCTATAACTATATAAAAGGGAAATGTTGTACGTGTGTGTATTAAATTTCTAGAAAAACTATCACAAATTCCAAATTCCAAACCGTTTCAAAGTTACAGCCCTTTTCTTACGTTTTTTGACGGCTAGATTGCTACTACAGTTTACAGTTTCTATAGAAATACCGGCATTAACAAAATTTTAGAAATATATTAATTAAAATTATAAAATAATAAAAATTTTTAACTGTAAAAATTTAGAAAAAAGAAATTTATTTGACATAAATTTCCTATGCACTATAACAATATTTTGAAGTCGACTTTTTCAGCTAGTATTAAAAAAATAAAATTGATCATCTTGCATAGGAAAATATCATTATAACTGCGCTGATATTTGTCAATTTTTTTAAATTTTCCTGTAATTTTTCAATATATATCTAATGTTTTAATACTCTACTGTTGAATACTTATCATATGAAAGAAGAAAAGTTATTAAAAGAATGTCCTTGGGCTATTTTAAATGAATTTGTCTTCCTTATATGAATTGGAAAGAAAAATAATTATTGTTGTAAAACTGTTGAACTATATCTTCCATTATTTGACTGACATAAAATCCACTGTTAAGATGAAATTTAGTTGGAGTATTATGTCTCCATAAATTTGTTTTGCACTATTCATATTGGCAGATTGTATCTTTTTTGCTAATATTGTTAGTCATTGAAAATATTCTTGCTTGAGTAGTCAACAAACCTAGCATAGAACGCCGGGAAGAACATTAATATCATACAATCTGTCAAAAACTAATAGCAACACGCCAATATCAGTCCAACATTCAACATGTTGTCAAGAGAATCTAATGGTTAGTTAGCTGATCTTTATTACATTGGTCTTTAAATACCATACCATACTCGGCAGTAAACATGTTGTGAACTTAATCTGAGTATTCACCAAAGCAATACAGAACACTGTAGAAGTACTTTATTGCAACTTTGTTGTCGTTATTCCAAAACCATATTAAACGTTTTGTAATACAATTATACTGTACTACAATTTGGCAAAGTTGTAGGTTTAGTTTTAACTCCATTCAGCGCACAGTAAAATGATAATATCAACGAAGTTTTATATTGTTAGGCTTAATGTTTTTAGTACCCACAAGTATTGGTATCAATTTAATTCTATTTGAAATGTGTCTATAAAACATTATTTTTATTTAACCGCATTTTTTATTTAACCGTATTTTTTATTTATCAATAAAACTCAACAATAATTAAAAAAAATGGGTTAATTATAACTTGATTCCAAACCGGTATATAAAAAAAGAAAGTCCTAACAAAATTAGAATCACAGCACGTGAAAACTGTTTTGTAAATTATATAAAAAAATAATATGTCTATTTCTTTTTTGAATACAACAACGTACAACTGTTACTTTATTACTGACTTTACTTGAACAAACGTTTATTTTAAACTGATAATAATCGAACACATGTTAATTTTTAACTTTGATCTTAATCCAACAATGTTTATTTTATAATTCTGATCTTACTTGATCCACTATCAATTTATAACTGAATTTACTTGATCAGTTGTTAATTTCAAACTGCTTAGAATTTGGTAAATTTCTCCGTTTATATTAACCAAATAGAGAATATTGTATTTTTGTATTTACTTTCAAAACATGTTCAAATTTATAAACTAAATTGTATTTGATTTTTGATTTATAAAAACTTTCAAATATAAAGTTAATTTTGATGATTTGATTTAAAAAAAAAACTTTGTTTCTTTAAAGAAAAATGATTAAATCAATCAAAACTAGATCTTTTTTTCAGTAATTAGACTTGTGTGCTGAGTTCTTAAAAATTATTTCAATAATTTTCAACACAACAGCTTATACGTATAGAATATCACTACCTATGTATAAAGACGGCAAAACCACAAAAGTCCATAAACGAGAGGGTTTATCACTGACATTCAATTGTTAGTAATATTATATGAGGGACAGAGGCATGCTTCTGACTTTCTAAGGTATCAATCTTGATGACCATTGTAATCTCAGATGTTTCACTTTTCTTCTGGTTTTCACTGATCCAGAAATATCAGATGATTTGCTTTTTGGATTCTACAGGCATTCCGAATTTAAAGTTGAATTTTTCTTAGAAGTTAAAATAAATTGTTTTAAAACTACATACTTCTCAACTTTCCAACTGCCATAATTTAGTTTAGTATGATGAAGTCCTATGCTACAAACTTGTATACAAATAGTATATACTCTGTTTCATTATTATGATCATATAATTATGTTTTTAAAAATGGTAGCTATATTGTTTGTAAGCTTTTTTTTTGTATTCACTTATTTCCATTTAGAAATTAGAGCGAATATCTGATGTGGGAAATATAAAATTAGGGTAAAAAATATATATTTTTGTTGATTGCGGGTGACAATTTCATATTTTAGGGCATACATCTGATTAATCTGTAATTTTATTTTAACACTTAGAATCAATTTACTTCCAATGTTTTTATATCAAGAAATTCTCATACGCTCAGTAAATATTTTCGAATTGAAATGGAAGCCATACGAAGTATTAGATTCGACAAGTATTTTTTATTATTTCGTTATAACAGGGTAAAGTTTTTAAATGAAAATTCATATATTTTTTAAATAATTTATATATATTGTATACATATATATCCGGTCAAAAACATAAATGTAAGAAAGGGTCGACTTTTTGGGGAAATCCTTGATATAATAGTTGCTCCTTAAAAAGTGATGATATCGGAGAAAGGACCGAGCTATTTACAAAGTAAATAGCTGTAGACTTCATATAATAGTTGCTCCTTAGAAAGTGATAATATAGAAGAAAGGACCTTATTTTGTAAGTTTTCCCTTAGTACGTTTTTAAAATTTTATATAACGCTGCAAGTTATTTTTCCAGGATCCAAAGACTGGCCTGTTTGTGCATCACTGGATCCATTAGCAGTACACCCACAGCTGCCATGGAAGTCATACTGGGGCTGCTTTCGCTAAGCATTGTAATAATAGCTAAAGCGAGATCCAACGCCTATAGACTGGAAGACAAAAAATCTTCTTTTTAAAATAAACAAGTTTTGTTTGAAAAAGATTTTCATAAACTCAATAGTTTTCTCATAATTTGTGATTATATGTTCCTCGAAAAGAGTTGTTAACATTTCGAATATGCAGAATTGTTAACAATTTAATCATTGATATACAACTCAGTATATACTGGGTATTCAAACATTTAACTCAGTTAGTTGTTACATTACTTAACAGTCGAACATAGAATCTGCTCCTTCTTTTTTTGGAGGAGCACACAAACTCTACTTCTATAAGATAGCTATAAAATTATTTACCGCGAGAGAGTGATTTATGTATTCTAAGGAAATTTGCTAAGTTGAAGCAGGTCCTGCGTAACGAAGTTTTTTTATCTTATAGTTAGTAGGAAATACTAATGAAGACTTTCAGTTTCGTGTCGCAACCTTTCAGTTTTCGAAACTTTCATTTGATTGTCGACTAAAAGAAGTCTAAACATTCAAATTTAAATTGATTCGTATGAACGTTGTTCAGTTTTGAGTATTATTATTGTATTTCACGTTTTGGATTTTCCCATCACAAATATTTGAGAAAGTACACTGTTTATTTGACGACCCTTTATATAAGGGATTTTATGTATAGTATCCTACTATACATATATTACGTTAAGTGTGTTCATATGGATGGGTATATCAGAGGTGGGCAGGAGTTGACTCGGCCAAGCTCTGAGTGAGAGGTAGGGAAGAGAGATAGAGTTAATACAGGGTAATCTACCAATTATTAATATTTTCTTTTATTAATTAAAACATTTTCTGAAAAAAATATAATAATACCAAATCTTTTTTATGGTCACTATTATACAAAGTAAATAATACATACAATCATTCAATACATGCTCTGGAATTTTGGGTTGGTAATTTGGGTCATAAAATGTACCTTTTTAGTATATATCATATTTGTGTATGAATAAAATAAAAATATATAAAAAATATATATAAATCTTTTGAACCTTTAAGTTTACCGCTGGACCATTGTAATAAAAGAGGGAAATTTTTGCAAAGGATAATTTAAATAGAAATATAGTTTTGGAAATTCCAAATAATTTGTCTAAATATTTTACAATTCATATCCGAGAACTAATAAAGAATTATTTACCTGATTTAATTATTTTTTCTTCGTATGGAGTATGCTCAGTATAGTGTCATGGGAATTTGATGAATTAAGTTAAATTTTACATAAAGTGGGAATTTGAGTTCTTCGAGTTAGTCTACTTTGAATTGAGAAAGTGAAAAGTACTTTTTGTAGTAGTGGAAATTATTTTTCGCATAATTTGTTTTTCAAAAAAAATAAAATATTGACTATACTATAGACGATACTATATAATTATTGGGCAATAATCGATAGGACAACCTGTATTGAAACATCGTTCCGTCTTGCTTCAAAACATACCTTCTTTACTTACTCTCACCCAGCTTATGGAGAGCCCGTAAGGCTCAGACGAGCTGTCTGTGCCCAGCTCTGAGGTATATGAGTTTTAATTGAATATGATATTTATAGTTATTAGTGTGAACAATTGAAATATTATTGTATTCATTTTTACATTTTGGAATCTCCCATCATAAAAATTTGGGAAAGGACACTGTTTAATATAAGGCATAGTTTAAGTATTTTTTCTTTCTTAATGTTTACTGATTGTAAACTTAACGGAGTTTCGTGATATTTATTTTATTATAGAGATTAAAGTTTTTTTTTAGTTAAAATATATGTTTGGAAATTTGTGGAATATACACGTCCCTTGAGGAGTATACACGTCTAGTGACCAATAGACGCATTTTATAATTTTATGCGAAAACCAATAGGATTACAGGTTTGGTCCACCTACATTTTTGTAAATATAATTTAAGAAACATTTTTGTAAAACAAAGTCAGAGTCGAAATACACGTCGAAGAATGAACTCCAAATTTGTTACAAATAAATAATGTGTAAATACGCGTCGGAGAATGAACTCCAAAATTGTTAAAAATAAATAGAGTGAAAATACGCGTCGGAGAATGACCTCCAACATTGTTACAAATAAATCGCAATATACAAAAACGAAGTTGACAATTCTTTCAAAACCTTAATATTCTTGAACGGCTTATTAATTTAAGTTGTTCCGCATAATTATGAGCTTGTAATAACTTGACTCAGAGTTATGCCTGACATCAATAAATATTACATGGTCCTTCGAGCCGGATGAAACGGAAGCCAATTTGGGAATACGTCCAATTCATCTGAGAAAACATTCATTCATCACAATTGTGAAAAGTTATGGGTTTATTGAAAATTACACGTTTAGTAACCGGATGAAACGGAAGCCAATTTGAGAATACGTCCTATTCATCTGAGAAAACATTTGTTCATCACAACAGTGAGAAGTTATACGTTCTGTGAAGAATTCTACATTTAGTAAAAAACTTATGCGTTCAACAAAATTAAACATTTGTTTACTACAATTGTGAAAAACTACACAACCGGATGAAGCGGAAGCCAATGTGGGAATACGTCCTATTCATCTGAGAAATCATTTGTTCAAGTCATTCGTTCAGTGAAAAATTATACATTTAGTAAAATCTTATGCATTCAACAAAATCAAACATTTGTTTACTACAATTATGAAAAATTACACAATCGGATGAAGCGGAAGCCAATTTGGGAATACGTCCGATTCTTCTGAGAAATCATTTGTTCATCACAACTGGAAAAGTCGTTTATTGAAAAATTACACGTTTCGTGAACAGACATACATTTAGTGAAAAATTATACGTTTTATGAAGAAATTATACATTCAGTGAAATTGTGAAGAATTACACAATCAGCGAAATCACCGTGCGCGAACAGTACGTTAAAAAGACAAGACTAACAGTGTAGATTATACAAATCAAACAAAAGAAGTACTCGAATCTAAGGCTTCTTCGAGACCAACAACGGAAGTGCACATCATCAGTTTAACAGCAGATCAGGGAGAGTTCCAGAGTATCATCAATCAGATAAGTGTGATATATTCTCCATTCCTATATTCCTCTATATCATCTTGACCCGTTATCTCAATTCAGTCGTATAATTAATCAGATTCAGATAGTATTTAATTAACAAATAGTTCTTTAATATCTTATAAATATGCCAAACACGGAAGAATTGTCCCAATTAAAGAAACACAGAGCCGTCCTCAAGACCAAGCTCACAAGATTTATACACTTTATAGATAACTCGCAGAATAGATATAAATTAACTGAAATCAAATTACGCGTAGAAAAAATTGAGCCTATTTTAGATGAGTTTGAATCGATACAAACAAGTATAAATGCATTGGTAACCGAGACTTCAGACGAATTCGACGAATTTGAAACACTTTATTATGCAACAATAAGTCGCGCCCGAGATATGTTTCAACCGAGCATTTCTCCAGAATCGAGCATGAACGCGAACACTAACTCAAACAACATTCGTTTACCAAAAATTGAACTGTTAACCTTTGATGGAAAATACGATAAATGGTTAGATTTCTATAATTCGTTTAAATTGATGGTTGATGACAACAATAGTCTTTCCAATATTCAAAAATTACACTACTTAAGATCATGTTTAAAAGGAGATGCAATCTCTGTTATAAATGCATTAGAATCAACTCCAGAAAATTATACTGTCGCATGGAAATTAGGAAATGAGCGTTTTAACAAAAAAAGAGTAATCATTCAGAATAACGTAAAAACATTAATGGAATTACCCAGTATTTCGCGAGAATCTGCTGATGAGTTGAGAAAATTATTACTCGATACGAACTCAGTTACGTGCATTAAAATCATTAAAGGAACCCGTTGAAAAATGGGACACATTATTAATTTTTACAATTACCTCTAAAATAGATAGATACACACATAAAGAATGGGAAAAATCGCTGTCAGGAACCAAAATGCCAAACATGGAGGATTTCATGACATTCTTAGAACAGCGCTGTCAGGTATTACAGGTCGCGGCAATAAATACGAACAGTACAAATAGTTCAAACACTCCGTTTAAATCGCGAAATAATTTAAACAAAAAACAAGCGTTCGCAACAACTCAGAAATCAACAACATGTGTCATTTGCAATGGGGCCCATAAAATATTCGGTTGTGAAAAATTTAAACGAATGACAATTCAGGATCGTACTGATGAAATAAAATTCGAGCGTTTATGTTTTAATTGTTTTCATTCCGGGCATAGGAATAACGAATGTTAATGGTCAAGATGTAAAAAATGCGGAAGAAGTCACAATACGCTTCTTCATTTCGAAAAGGAAAACGATATAAAACGAGACGAAAAAAGCACAGAATCAAATCCTCACGCAGAAAGCATTAAGGCACATAGCGCGTTGGTCTCCACTGAAGTACTATTGTCAACTGCATTGATAAAAGTACAAGGAAAAAATGGTGACATGGTCCAAGCACGTGTACTATTGGATAATAGTTCACAATCTCATTTCATTACAAAAAGTTTTGCTGATCGTTTAAAATTACCATTCAAAAATATAAATCTACCTGTGGAGGGTTTAAATCAATTAGAAACGCGGATAAAATATTCTGTTAATGCAGAAATATATTCAAAATATAACGATTATCGTAAAAGAGTCGAATTTCTTGTTTTACCACAAATATGTAATTTCTTACCGAATCAATTAATTGACAAACGAAGTTTAAAAATACCTCCAAAAATAAACCTTGCCGATCCGCAGTTTCACAAGCCTAAAAACATTGATGCGTTGTTAGGAGCTGAATTATTCTATGACCTGTTATGTGTAGGTCAAATTTCAATACCGATTTCAAAAAACGAAATTAGGTTGGATTATCTCCGGGAAGGTAGGCAACAATGAAAAGCTAACTAATAAGAGAAATTGCATGTTAACATTTAATTCATTGCATAAAAGCATAACTAAATTTTGGGAAATTGAAGAAATAGAAAACAAAACGTTCTTATCAGAGGAAGAATGGCAAGTCGAAGAACATTTTAAACAAAATACAAAACGCGATTCTGCCACTGGGCAATATAGTGTTCGATTGCCATTTAATGAAAAATTTGATTCATTAGAACGAAAACTTGGTAAAAATCTTGAATTGAAAACACAATATATTGAAAATATGCGCGAAGATATTACATTAGGACACATGTTAGAAGTTAATGCACGTGAGATAAAAAAGGAAAATTGTTTTTTACCATATCATCTTGTAGTGAAGGAGTCAAATTTGACGACTAAAGTTAGGAATAGTTTACACGATGAGATAACATATAAAATCACGGAGGAACTTGATTCAAAAATCACTAAACGAAGCAGATTATCAAATATCGGTCGACTATACGATCTAATAGATTTGTTAGGCCCATTAGTAGTTAGGGAAAAAATTTTAATGAAAAGTTTATGGCAATGTAATGTTGTATGGGATGAGTCATTGCCACAAACCATTTACACATCGTGGCTTAATCTAAAAGGGCAGCTTACAAGACTAAATGAAATCAAATTTTGTAGAAACACAATAATAAAGAATGAAATTCGTACAGAAATACACGGGGTTTGTGACGCGAGTGAAAAGGCGTACGGTGCCTGCACAAACTTGTTATGTTCAAAAAATCAAACTGCTCCTTCAAAAGCAATATCCTTGCCAAAATTGGAATTATGCGCAGCGTTATTACTGCCTCGCTTAATTAAAATAGTTTTAAACGCGATTCGTAAAAGAATTAATGAAGTATATTTATGGTCAGATTCGTCAATAACGTTACAACGGATACACGCGCAGCCGTATTTATTAAAAACCTTTCTTGCGAATCGGGTATGATTGAAATATGGGCCTATTAAGGGTAAAAACACAATTAAAAGGATTATAAGAAAATGCATAATTCGCTTTCGAGTAAGGCCACCCGATTGTACTTATTTCATGGGAGATCTTCCCCGCAACAGAGTTACTCAGACACGTCCATTTTTGAATACTGGAATCGATTATTGTGGTCCGTTTTATACAAAAGAAAATAAATTTCGAAATCGTGGAAAATTAAAATACACGCATCCATATTTGTTTGTTTCGCGAAATTGGCATTTTATACCCTCACGGTCTCCGCATTTCGGCAGACATTGGGAAGTGGCAGTAAAATCACTTAAATATCATTATCATAGAATAATAGGTGATAAACTATTTACATATGAAGAATTAGAAACTTATATGACTGGAATCGAAGCAGTATTAAACCCTCGTCCTATCACTCCTTTGTTTGAAAACCCAAACGACCTCCGTTTCCTTACTCCTGCCCACTTCCTAATAGGGGATACGCTCACAGGCTTGTCTGATTTAGAGTTAACGGACAAATCTATCAATCGTCTATTCAATTGGTGGCAACATATTAAGTGTATGAAACAACACTTTTGGAAGCTATGGTACAAGGAGTATTTAAATCAACTAAATACCCGATCAAAATGGCAACTGCAAACAACGGGCAAAGTAAAAATTGGTACCATGGTTCTATTGAAAGAAGACAACACACCACCACTTCATTGGCCTCTTGGGCGAATCATCGAGACGCAACCACGAAGATGGCAAAACGCGCGTGGTAATCGTAAAGTTTCACTCAGGAATTTATAAGCGTTGTATCACACGTGCGGCACCTCTGCCACTAAACAATTTATATAACTTTCCTAATGCATGTCATAGGAATACTTGGCTATCCAAATTACAAATTTGGCGTAAATTTTCCACTTTCCTTACTCACTGCGTGGATGTTAACCCGGATACGATGTTTCTATTGAAATCTGATAGCGCCTTTTCTAATACGTTATCCAAACCTCTTGTACTGGTAGTAGGTTGCATAGTTGTTCTAGTTTCGTTTAATGTCAATTCACGCTCGCGTTGAAGTAATTCCCGTTGGCGTTGGAGTATTTCTCGTTCCCACTTAATGTTCTCTAGTTCACGATCGTCCTCGACTGGTGGCTGTGTTCTAGAGTTTATTTTCCTCAACATTTTCTCTTAATTATGGTGGTTGATTCGACATTTAGTTTTATTAAATATTTTATATGGTTTTGATTAATGATTAGCTACGTTTAAATTGATCGGCAAATTTAATAAAGATTTTATTAATAATTAGTACGTATCGTTTTGTTATTAATGTAAACCGAACCGTGACACCTCCATTTGTACAAAATAATATAACATGCGTTGTCTTTCGTTTCTTATGCAGAACGTTGGAACGTGCGCCGTATCGACTCACTTTCGTATAACACTCTCAATGTTTGTACTGTTCAACACATACGTAAGACAATTCGTATGTCTATCTCACGCACACTCATTATGTTTAAGCACTCGTTTATCACATTCTTTATTGAATGCTTTCGCGCATTTTTGTTATTTTCTAATGTTATTTTCGCTTTTTTTCACTGTTTTGCGTTTAATTTTGACTGGACAAGTTTTTGTTCAACCCCACACCTGATTTGTCAGAGCCAAGTTAGAATATTCATTAATAACACTTTAATCGTTTAACACTTATATTTCTTTGTCAAGCATTACAGCCACTCAAAAATGCGTCTTAACTGGACAATCGTACGTACATAAGTGATTCTCCTGACTCTTGTCTAGGTGTTCACTAGAAATTAAGTGCGCTCTTTCCTATTGTAAATTAGAGAATGTTTTAAATGGGTAATCATTAACTTAGGTAAGTAATTAATTATATTCATTAAACTAATTATATAAAACTAAATCGTTGACAACTCGGCCAAACTGACAACTGATTGTCCTCAATCTGATCCGTCTTCCTTTTCCACGTCTTCTTGATTCGGTTCTTCAGTATCTTTACCTTCTTGATCAGATTCGATGGATCCACAATCGAAAGAGTATACAGCATTTACCACCCCAAGGGGTATTTATCAATTTCGCGTCATGCCAGTCTGAAGCATGTTCCAGAGTTTAATGAACGAAGTACTGTCTGGATACATCAAAGATTTCTGCCAAGTTTACCTGGATGACATACTCATATACAGTCGATCAGTCAAGAACCATTTAGACCACCTGGACCACCTAGATGACACACTTGGATTTAGACCAAGCAAATGTGTCATGAGCAGCAACAAAGTAAAATACATAGGGCTCATTTTGAGTGAAGACGGCATTGACAGAGAAGAAGAGAAAAACGAAACTATAAGCAATATTTTTATATCAAGAACTTGAAGACAACTTCGACAGTTTTTGGGATTATGTGGTTGGTACAGAAGCTTCGTGAATACCTACGAGGATATAGCTGCACCTCTAAGGGAAATGCTCAAGAAGAAGAATATAAACATTGCATCAAAATGTGTTCGAAAATCTGAAGTCGACCATTGTAAATGCACCAAAACTACCGCATCCTGATTTTAAGAAGACATTCTGTTTAAACACGGATGCTAGTGACGTCGGACTGGGTGCGATTTTATTTCAAATGGAGGATGATGGAAAACTCAAGACGAACTATCAATTACGCCAGCATGAAACTTAGATCCACAGATAGAAAGCACGCCACAACAGAGAAAGAATGTCTTTCAATTATCTGGGCATTGAAGAAGTTTCGAGGATTTCTTGAAGGAAGACACTTCAAATTATATACGGATTATGCAGCGCTCCAATAGCTGAACAAGACTAAGGATAATCGAGCCAAATTGACATTGGCATTGATGAGCATTGCCATTGAGCGCCTATAATTTTAAAATAATTCACTTCCCCGGAAAAGATAATCAATCCGTTGACTTCTTGTCTAGACAATCACAGGCAAGGCTGAAGATGAAGAAGTGGAAGGCAGTCCGGAGTGGGTGATTAAAAAAAGGGCAAAAACACCGACTTCGGTTTCTGAGAAGATACCACGACAGTGATGAAACAAAGCATACGTCAAAGGGCGTGATACTTGTGCTAGAGTGAAGCCGCTAAACAAGGAGCCAAGTCATCTATGAGCAGTTGAAGACTCATGACTCTACTCGGGAGGTAGCCAGCATTGAATTGATGGGTCCATACTCACGCACATTACGTGGAAAAATGAATATTCTAATAATCAATGATCGTTTCACTTGATGGATCGAAGCATTTCCATTTGGGACCACGTCGGCCTCGAAGATATCCCAAGTACTCAGGGATGAAGTATTCAGTCGTTATGGGTATCCTCGAGCAATACTGGGTGATAATGGTCAGTATTGCCTAGTTTAGACCACGAGAATGGATAGCAGCGAACAGAGAATGGCATACAGAAATATGGACCACTCCAATTTACCATCCAAGGGCCAACCCTATGGAACGTCAGAACCAAAAGATGAAAAAGTTGTTGCGTTTACTTCTATTGGATTAAGAGCATGAAAACTGGGGCTAAAAACTAAAAAAAACATTGTTTTCGATACGAAAAAGACTAAACTGAACAACTGGATTTTCGTCTGCCCAATTGTTACTTCGGGCAGAGATGAAGAAGCCTAGGGATTGGCGATTGCAAATTGAAGACCCTCAAGATATACAAAAATAGGTCAAGGAACAAGAACATGATCGTCAAGAAAATGTTGGAATAGATCGGCAAACAATGTTGGCCCAAGCCGAGTAGACGACCAAGTGGAGACAGGAGTTCGTTTATCTACCTGGAGAGTTCACCTGGATGCGCAACGAAGTGCTCAGTAGTACGGTGGAAGTTGTCCATAATGTATTGGTACCGAAATAGAAAGGCCCTTACAGGGTGCTGACATGTTTACCAGCTGGTGTCTATATACTGGATACAGTGCCTCCCACGAAAATACATGGAGGTCTCTTGAAGCTGGCCAGTGCAAGGACCGCAGCTGGGAATCTGGAAAGATTGAGTGTGGGGAACAAGGTGTTCGGCCAACTACTTACGCATCGATTGAGGGGGTCAAAGGCATGGAGGTGATGGAAGACGACGGGGGATGTACCATGTGTGGACGAGCAGGACGACCGGAAATCAACAGGCGTGGTTGAGAAGAACGTGAACTGAAGAATGTGTACGTATACTTATAAGTTAGCTAAAAGTTCTAGTACAATTCGGAAATTAGTTCTTAAGTTAAAATTTGGTCGACCAAAAATAATAGAGAAAATTCGAAAATATGTGTTGAGGTCTAAATGAGGAGATTTTTTTGTGATGAAACTTATTAAGAATAATATTTTTGGACTTTACACATTTTTCTAAATTTAAGGAAAAGTTCTAATTTAAAGAAAATTAAAATATTTAAGAGAAAATATTTTTGTCCTCATAGACCAGCATATTTGTTGGTCTACCATCTGTTAAGCTAGCAGAGCATGCAGTTACATGATACAACAAAGAGCAGATAATTTTTTATTAGAACTTTTAATTAGCATTTAATTAGCTTGATAATTTGATATTAAATAAAATATAATTAATTGACTTTTTAAATATTGCTTTGCTGGCTAAGCTAGCAGAGCATGCAATTAGTGCATTTAATTGGCTTAATAATTTGATTTTAAATACAGTATAATTAATTGATTTTTTTTTAAATAGCTCAGCTAGCTTAACATTAAGCTAGCAGAGCATTCGGTAACACAAAACAAAGAGCATTTAATTTTTAATTAAGGTATTTAATTAGCGTCTAATTATGAGACAATTATAATTGTGTTCTGCTGACGTTGCTCTGCTACCTAAATGGGCATCATTATTTGACTATTTTCGGAACATCGTTCCTTGTTCAAAAAAATAAATAAATAAAAATGAAATGAAGCAAGAAAAAATAGTCAAATAAAGTGATTTTACGAAAATAATAAAAATATAAAAATATAATAAAAATATATTCATTAAAGAAGTTAAAATAAACAGCTTATACAACAATACAAAAATAAAGTACATTACATAAAAGTATAGATAGCGAGGGCCTACAATTCGGGCAGAAACCATTGATACAGCTCAGTGAAGCCTTTCGCTTTTTTTTTTATCAGGACTTTGTTATAATAATCTCGCACCAGAGACAACTCATCTTTCTTATCGGAATTAAGGATATGCAGTGCCGTCTCCAGTCCAAGCGTCTTTCTTTAAGTCTTTCACCAAGGTTTGTACCTTGGAAATCACCAACAAGATGTTCAATAGTTTCAATCGCGTCACAAAAAAACAAACATTCGTATACCGTTGTTTTTTGTTCTCCCATCCAAAGCTATACATTTTAAACTTTGACAAAACATTCGCCTTACATCCCTACACATGTGCAAGTATCTGGCTCCGTTCTCATAATGGTATAATCTTTGGATGAAACTTGAACCAGTCTTTTGCCCTACTCCAGTTAGAGCTTGTAAGAGGAAATGGTCCTGCAGGATTTTCTTTATAGCAGCTGAGCTAATCGATAATTCGTCTATTAATATTCCCCTGATGTCATATAGCTTTATGGGACATATAAGCTGATTGGCAAATCCATTTTTCATACATGTTTTTGTAGATCTTTATCTGAAGCGGAAGTTCTTCGGTAATTATTGACGGATTTTTTGATGATGTGATAGTCCATCGGTCTAGTGCCCAGTGTAACAGAATTAAGAGTAGATCTGGGGACAAGAAGTATTTCCCTAAAGAAATTAAATGTTAATACATTTACAGCTTTCAGGTCTTCACTCGAACAGCAGCTCCCCCAGATCTCACCCCATAAGTCATCACTGGTACTAATAGAGACTGAAAATTCTCAGAATCATCTTTATGGGAAAATTCTTGAATCCATATAAATATTTCCTAATATACATTAGCATACGGCTCGCCTTTCGTTTATAAACTCTTCACATGCTCGCTCCATTTAACATTGCAGCAAATATATATTGAAAAAAATATATTCCCAGATATTGGAAATTTCTAACATTTTAAATTATAGTACCATTCAGTCGCCAAACTTCTCACTTTGTATCCATTTCTTACAGTTAACATTTTTGTTTTATTCACGATAATACTGAGTTTATTCGTCGTGCAATATCGTTCTACTCTATTTAAAGCACTACTCATACCTGTAATTGTTTTAAGTATATTAACGTCAGCATATTATCTTCTCTGAATTTTATCTTCTCTGCGTTCTGCGCATGCAGAAAAAGTATCCACAGCATTTATTACTTCCTCTAAATAGTTTTTATATAAGAGAAAAACAGGAGTATCCCTGTTTAAGCACTTTGTAAATTTAGAGTTTATCTTAAATGTATTGGTCATCATGACTAACACATTAATCTCATACTGCTCCAGAATTGTGACGCAAAAAATCACGGGATGCGATACAAACGTTCATCATACTGCATGACGGAGTACTAACACAAATACAAGAGGTGAGTACTTATTATAAAGTTGTAGGTAAATATTTTATGTATAATTTCGTTTCTCATTATTTTTTCTGGAACACTTATATTTACAGATATATTTTCAATTCAATATTGAAAGTCAAAATTGTAAATATCTTCGTACTATTTTTGTTTAAAATAATTCGTTAAAATGGGTTTTTGGCGATTTTGAAAGGTTGTTTCTCAGAAACTGCCCATCAGGATCGGGTGGCATTCAGTGCAAGTAAGGTAAGTAAGCTCACCAATTTTGGAGCGGTTGCCTCATAACTTTTTTTTGTGTTTTTTTCTAAATTTGCGGGTGCGAAAATAGCCCGCGTGTTTCGAATGGCAAAAAAAGTTTTTATTATATAAATAGGGTATAAACTATGAGGAACCGCACCTTCACCCGGTTGCCTCGTAAAAAAATGTGACATTTTTCCCCCTCCATATCTCCGCCCCCATCCATTTGAGGTCCATTTGGACGGTACGGAGCGGGGGTGGGTCAGTATCACTTCAAAACCCAGGTTAGCACTCGCCATCCAGTCACCTTCCGATCCATTTGGTACGTGCCATTGCTTTAACTATAAATGTTTAAGCGAACCTAGTAAATTGTAATTTTAACATGAAAACGTCTATCCAATCTTTACACTGGTGGTCGGCCGAACACTCTTATGTGACGAAATACTGTAAGATTTCAATTGCTCATTGTTGTGCCATTAACACAATATTTTTATTTTGAATAACCTTTGTTTTGTACGTGATATATTAGTGTGCCAAAAAGGCGTATATTTTGTAAAGTGATTAATTTAAAGTAAAACAATTTAAGATAAATAGTTTATAATCCTCTATTAATTTAACTAGCATAAATCCTTAATACCTTATCATGATCCCAACTCATGGTCCTTCATCGTATTTTTGCTCACTAATAACTTCGAGACTAACAATGCGATTACATTGGTTGAGCATAATAGAGTTAGATCATGTTTTTACATACATTTCGCGTTATATGTTTTGCCTGTGACATCATTATAGGCGCATGCGTGTGAATGGTTTCGAATTAGCTTTATGGAATGTTATAAATTGGTGTAGCGTGGAAATGCGTTTAGCTAGGACATTGATTCTAGTGTCATTGTGAGGAGCTTGTGGAGCACTACTAGAGGACAAAGAGATATTCGCGAGACAATTTTCCGGAATATTTGTGAAAATCAGTATTAAATTGAAAATTAATAAATTGTAGAAATTGTAAAAAACGCATTTCAGAGGAAAGCTCGCAACGAAAGAAATCCAACGAGCATAAAAAGTTTAGTGTGGAACAAATGTGAGAACAAAGGAAAGGAAATAAAAATTACAAAATAATTAAAGATTTCGTTTTCTATACTTCTAAATATCTTCTAATATAAAATTATATAAAACGATTATTGGAAGAAATCTCTAACTTGTTTAAAAAACCCAATGAGTCTAAAAAGTCCAATGCCGAATGAAAGCGAGAGCTACGGCAGCGTCGAAAAGGAAATAAAAAACGGCGCAAAGCGTTTATGTAGCTGGCCCATCGTAGCTGGCATACCAGCGAAACTCTAAACGTCTTCTTCATATGCTGAACGTGAAGCACGGAAAATCTAGGGCACGGACCTGAACTGCACGTTTCTTCTTTATCATTTCATAATACGTTGAATTCAAAAAACGATTTAAAAAATTCTGCCCACGCACAGTACGGCATCTATTGCTTTTCAAATTTGAATAGAAATGTTTAAGTAGTTTAAGCGAAGTGTCTATACAATCCTAGATTCGCTATTCCATCAAATAGATAAAAAACCTTTCATCTGGTTAAATTAATCGGATTGAGTGTCCAAAAAAATTTGCTCAAACTTAAGCACTGTACATTTTTTCTTCCAATTATCAGAATTCCAATTATCGATCTTTATCAGAATTCCCCTGTAGTGAACTCGCCATCAAATCTCAATTGACTGTCGTATTTAGATACCTTTGCGAACACACTATATATTACCTTTGTTACGTCGATAACTGTTAACAAACAATTGATTGGTTATTCATCAGGCAAAATAAACGTTTTGTTTCAGTTCCCTAAATTGGAGTTTTTATTTAAGAGGTTTTAGGATTACTCGGAACCTGCTCTTCTACACCAACATTTGGCGCCCGAGTTTAAAATTATATCCAAGAAGTTGGTGACTTCCCCAACGTTTTTTTTCGACACTGGTATTTTTGACTGGTGATTGGTTTTATTTTTACTTGGAAAAGAGATTACGCCAACAACCACATTTCACAGATAAGCTTTTGGGTCTAATTCGTTTTTCCTCCCACCCGGTAAAAATGGTTTAAAAAGGATGGAAATGGCTGAAAAAAGTTTATGAGGACCATTGGAAGTGATTCCAAGGAGAAAAATGTCCTTGTTGTCCTTGAAATTCGAAAATGTTTATTTTTATTTTTACGTTTATTGTAGTTTTTACTACAAGAAATTTTTTTTACAATATTCAATTGTAAACCAACATCCTGCTGTACCACCCCAACCCAATACGCTCCAATAAAATAACCCCCGCTGCACTACCCCAACCCAACCCAACCAAACCTAACCCAATGGTTTTTAGGAAAAAAAATTTTTTATACAATGTTAAATTATCGGGGGTTGCACCCCTGGAACCCCCTATGAATACTCCAACCCAATACCTTCCAACAAAATAACTACCCCCTAAACTATACCATCCCAACTCATCCATTTTCGTCCTTAAAATTACTCCTTAAAATTAAAAAATGTTTTTTTTTTCATTTTGAAGAAAAAAAAAGGCGTTACGCAAGGAGCTGCGTCAACTTAGCAAATTTCCTTTGAACACAAAAATCACTCTCTAGCGGTCAGAATTTTAGTGTGATCAAAATGAAATATCATATCTGACATGATTTTAGTATTTGAAAAATTTAAATTTATTAATAGCCAAAATACAACCATATACAACGATTAATAATAGTGTGCTATTGTAGTTTAAAGTTACTATGGAAAGGAAAATCAAAATTGACTTTTCAAAATTGAAACAAAATTTCAATAAATTACTTTTAGAGTTATTTTTTAGAAGTAAGGTATAGTTTCTGTGGAAATGAGAAAATCCACAAAAATTTTAAAAGAAAGAGGACTCCAAAAAAAGAAAGAGGAGAATCTATGTTCGCCTATGTGTATTTTTTTTTAAAGTATGCTTACCGATTTCTCCGTCAATTGTGGATCGGTTTTGAAAATTCTTGTTTTGCACCAATAATAATATTTTATTACATGTAATGTAACAACTAACTGAGTTAATTGTTTGAATACCCAGTATATACTGCGTTGTATATTAATGATTGAATTATTTAACAATTCTGCATATTTGAATTATTAACAATTCGCTTTCCGAGGAATATTTAATCACAAATTATGAGAAAACTAGTGAGTTTATGAAAAAAAATTTCAAACAAAAGTTGTTTATTTTAAAATGAAAATTATTATTTAAAAAAAACTTCAGCCCGTTATCCCTTTTCGTTATTGAGTTATCGTGTGCACAGACAGACAGGCGGACATGTGGAAATGGCCTAATTTTATGCACACATATATCAAACATTCATCCCTACGATTAATATTTTTAAACAAAGTTGGGATCAAATTTTATATACCTTATACATTTTAATATACTGGGTATAAAAGTTATACGTAATTTGACAAGAATTCTCTTTTGGATTAAATCTGTATTTTGTTATTTTTAGCTTATTAGTGTAATGAATTTTTATGTTTTATGAAGTCGGTTGAATTTTTTTTAAAGTTTTTTACAAAAAAATATATTTCATGCATTCGTGTCAAACAAACACAAAATATTAAATATCTCTCTTAATATTAGATTAATCGAAAAATGTAAAAGGAGTAAAGTTGTAGAAAAGCAAATTTGCTACAATTCATTATTCGATTATTTTTCTCAAACTCTAAAGTAAACAGAGATATTTAGAATTTTAACTTTCAATCTTTAATTGTAAATATTTCTGTAAATATTAGTGTAACAGAAAAATGATAAGAAACAAAATTACAGTAAAACCTAGTACCTACAACTTAACTCCTGATAAATTTTTCGATTTTTCAAATATTTAGGGAGATAGTCAACTTTTGTGTTTTCCCTTCCCTCAAAACCTCCTTTCCTCTCGTCCGATTATACCCATTAAAGAACTTGACCATTAAAATACCAAAAGCGACTCAAATACCAAATTTCATTCCAATCGTAATAAAACTGTGACCGTTAGATAGTCCACAGACATTTAAAAAAACTACATATGTATATAAAAGTTTTAGCGATAGTGATTTTTAACATCCAATAGATAGGATCGATGGACATTTGAAGAAATTTTTAGGAAATTCCAACATTGGTGCAAAAACAATACCTGCATTTCTTTTGCAGGAAATTCGCTAAAAGCAATAACATAAAATAAATGTCTTAATAAAGTAACAATATCATCAATTGGAAATAAATATCATCAATAATCAATTATAAAAACAATAACGACAATGATAAAACATAGGTTAAGTAAAAATTTAATAAAATATTTGTAAGTAAATATGAAGAATAATAAATTCTAAAAAACAATATACAGGATTTATCAAAGAAATACATAAATTTAATGTAGCCAAAATAAATATAATTTAAAATTTCTGATAGACGTTAAAACAGAAAGAATAATACGTAGAAAGAAATGTTTTTTTTCTCTTTTCCTTCTTTTTATTCCCTTGTAAATGTGCTATGTCATTATAGGTCTAATGTATAGGCTCTTCGACGAAAAGAGTTTACAGTACAGTATATATATATACATATATATATATATATATATATATATATATATATATATATATATATATATATATATATATAAAGTTCTTCAAATATATATATATATATATATAAATTTCTTCAAATATATATATATATAAAGTTCTTCAAATATATATATATATATATATATATATATATATATTTGAAGAAATTTTTACGAAACAAAAACAATACGAGCATTTCTTTTGGAGGAAATTCGCAAAAAGAAATAAAATAAAATAAATGTCGTAATAAAATAACCATATCATCAATTGGAAATAAATATCATCAATATATATATATATATATATATATATATATATATATATATATATATATATATATATATATACATATATATATATATATATATATATATATATATATATATATATATATATATATATATCTGTTAATTGTTTTGCGTTTGTATGTGAAATAGGCTGAACCAGGGTTTTAGAGTTTCTCCAAATTACAAGTAGTTCTTGAGATATTATGTTTTAAATATAGGGCATGTGATAAAAAAGTGAAATAGACTGTTCGTTTCGCCAGTGTTACAAAGTGGACAAACATCTTTATAATTTAAAGTTTGACTACCGATTAGTTATCGAAAGCTAAATCGACTGATGTTATTCATTGTGAAGTCTAATTTGCAACTGCCTAACATTCGTCTGCCACGGACGTTTGCAACATTAGCCTTGTTAAGGAGATATTTGCAAGTAGAGCTCAATGTCACACCTAGATACAGTTTTACAGTTTCAGTCACACCTGGAAACACCTAGATTTAGTTTTGTTATTAATGATTGTTTAATCGTATTAAACGCGTGTAGTTCGTTGGTAACGAATCGAAATTTAGAATTATTTTTTTAAAGGTTTTACTAGAATAGAATAATCCTGAATTAATCGTCTGAAGAAACTCGTTAAACCGAGAAATCTTTGAATATCTTTGATACTTTGAGGTTGAGAAACTTTTATGTAGCGGCTGTTTTAAAAGTACCGGGTGTAACAGTATTTGCCCTTGAATATAATGATAGTGAATCCTTAATAGTATATATTGGTCATGAGGAATTTACATTTATCCATTCGTAATACGTTGTTTGTAGTTAATTACGTCAAATATCTCTTTTAAGCGAATGATTCATCAACTATATCGCGTGCTGGAATTAATTAATCGTCCATACACGTAAGTACGTGTCCAAGTAGAATTTGTTTGTTCAATATTTAGTTAATGTAACGTTGGAAAAAGAGGGACTATTGCATTAGCCAAATCACATTCGGTTATATTCATAAAGTCTGTCCGGAGTTACGAAAGCTGTATATTTTTTTGAATTTTTGGCCATTTTGACATGGAAAAATCCCTTTTCTAAATCAAGGGACGTGAAGTAATTTGCGTCCTTGAGTCGATCTATTTGGTTATTTATTATTGGTAGGGGATATTTGACCTTAACTGCAATTTTATTTAAAGCACGGTAGTCAACACACATTCGTTTTTCACCGTGATTTTTTTGACGATAACTATCGAGCTGGCGTAATTTTATTTGCTTGGTCGAATTATCTTTTCGCGAAGAAGTTCGTCAATAATATTTTGAACAATGCGTTGTTCGGTAAATGCTAATCTTCGGGGTCTGAAGAATATAGGTTTTTTTGAATTTAGTTTAATCGTCATTTCGAAATCTGAGGGATCTTTGAATGATTTTTTTTTGTTTTGTAAATTTTTGTGGTAATTGCTAACTATTGAAGAAACTTCCTAATTTGTTTTAATGTCAACTTGTCTGTTTACTGTAATTTCTGGATTTGGATTAGAATCATCGTCGATATTTATTGACATAATCGACAAAATTTCATTTTCGTTTTCAGTCAGTTGGTTTTCAGTTAAAGAAACAATGTTTTCGTTTCCATTTTTTAGATTAATTTAACAGTTTCATTAGAATTTTAAAAAAGAATGTTAGGTAAATTTAAGAAATCGGCACCAATAACATCATGGGTTATGACTTCTGTAGGCATGTTGATTCTTATTCCAATTTCATTATTGTCAAAAATTATAGGTAAATTAGTAACAACGTATGTTCGCGTAATTGATGAATTTAAACCACTAATGTTTCGCTGATTTACTGCGTCTTTTGAAAAATATACTTTCAGTTTATTGGCACATTTTATTGTTACTCTCATAAATGTTATCTTATATTGTTATATTGTTCTTATATTGTTATATGTCTTATATCTTATATTGTTATATTGTTCTTATATTGTTATATGTCTTATATCTTATATTGTTATTATTATAAAAACAATACTGCATTTTCTTTGGAGTAAATTCGCTAATATTGTACAAATTTTGTTTTACAATATTAAATAGTCGGGGGGTTGAGTTCGGTTGAATTAGGTTAAGGATTTAAAGGGCGAAAGGACTTTTCTCTCCTTGGATTCACTTCCTGTGGCCTTTCCCAAACATTTTCAAACATTTTCAACCACAAAAAAATCTAATTTGTCAATTATAAAATTGTAATATGTCAGCTAGAGGTCGAAATATTATTATTTTACCAAAGCTTGCTTTTTGGAAGTACCTCCAAAAAATGTTCCTAATTTACAAAAGTTATCAGAATTCAATGCAAAAGACAATGAATTATGGATTATTCAGGTTTCACGTTTTTTTTCTATTCGAAATATTATTTTTGATGAAAGCTAATTCACACTAGCTTCATTAGCTATACCTGTATAATGGATTTATACTTCTCATGTTAGAGGTACCATTGTAAACCCGCCTGACAAACTTCAAGTGACGTATCTCACGATTTAATAGATTTACATTACGATAATTAGTAGTATATACAAAAGGCTTGTGGTCGGTCTGAATTTAAAAAATTCGAATCTCTATGAAATAACGAAAATTCCTAATGCCATAGCTAATAATTTTCTTGAAAATGTACTATACTGTTTTTCAGTATCTCTCAGTTTTCTTGACATGAAAGCTAGCGGCTTCCAGACATTATGAATTTTTGTTTGCAAAAAGGCACCAATGCCAGTACCGGAGCAATCAGTGAGAATGTATGTTTCGGCGTTCGAAACAGGGTATATCAATTTGACACCGTCAATTAAATTTTGTTCAGGTAAATTAAAAGCTGAAATTTCACGTTCATCAAGAAGAACTGCATCAAAAAATGCTTAATGACTTGAAATTCATAATTCAGAATAACTTAATTCATAAAGTTATCAGCTTGCAAATTCGTTCATAAATTGTTTATTGTATATATTAAAAAAAAAAATTGTGTATTGTGTATTGTGTATTCTCATAAAACCCATGAAAATCGAATAATCATTAAAATCAATAAATCATTACCAAGTTTTACTAATTTGCTAGTATACTAATAAATTCTTATGTTAGTCATTTGCAGAGGTTTTATATATTTTTCTTGAATAGAGTCAGTCAGCCATTTTTTTGGTCAGTAATTCTTTTTGTAGATCTATAGAATTTCTTAAATCGAATTTATATATATTTTTTTTCATAAACTTTTATTTTTATAGCATCAAAAACGTTGTTTTATTTCTTTTTAAAATTGTTTTCCTTTTTTTTCATTTCATCACTTAAATGATTTAGCAAGTATATCTCATGTGTTCGCTACCTGAGTATAAAAACGGTAAAACATTTTTAATGGATTTTTTGTTTGGATTTTAAAATCAATATAATAATTGTCTCCCGATCTTTATGTTTGAGGCACAACCTAATGCAAAAAGATTCAATTTTTTTGCTTGTGTTTGTGGGAATGTGTGTGAAAATGATATCTAATGAAAAGAATAAAACATTCAAATCATAAAATTTTACGCAGGTTGAATGTCTCTTGAATGCATTTCGAAACAGTATTTTTGGTGATCACCGTAACAGAGTTTTTGTTGCAGTGATCACGGTATTAAAGAAGTGAAATGATACAATGTGAAATGAGTCCATCATTTTGATTATTTGATTTGTTTTATTTTTAATAATATTTTTTATTAATTTGAAACACGGAAACGAAACAATAAACTGATCTGTTTTAACATAAGATTCACTCGTTCAGTTCATAGATTTGCTTTGAAAGTTGGTTATTGATGGTTATAGGAACTATTGGCAAGTCAAATATGTACATAAATTGGAATAGCTATTAAACGCTATTGACTTGAAGTATTGAAATTAATTGAAATTAAATAGTATATAGCGTTCAGTAACATATGTTTACAAATTTCATTTCAAACAGATTAGTAGTTATTTTGTATACATAATTAACATCTTTAATCTAGCACAAAACATTTATCTTTTGCGTATTAATTAATTCATTTTAAACCCGTTTTGGGATTATGTTTTAAACTGAAATTTTTCACGTAATTCTAAATGACATTTTTCTAAAATAATATCTCTCTAAACTTGCTATTCTAATACGTAGATTATTTTTTTTCGGTTGTAGATGCTATCCAGGATGGAACACATTTAGACCGTAAAGTCCATTGTGATACCAAAAGTGGGCTGATCCATCCTTGCTACTACGTTTTAAACCATTTGGAGCTCTTAAAGTACAGTAATAAGAGGTTTTGACGCCAGTAGACTTAGTTCGAATTGGTCGTGTAATAGTCGTAGGACACTGGCAGTTCCAACCGTTCTGCATGCCCAACCAGTATCCTGTGATGTCTGTTATAACGATGCCTTTGAGATCTTCTTAAAGAGACAATATCTTCGGAACGCCACGAATTATACTCTGGACTGTAGTTTACTTAGTCTATACAAAAACCTGCCCCAGCGGTGCAATATTTTAAGTTTTGTATAATTTACTACATCTAGATCCGACCAAAAAATCCGATCACCGATTTGCGATAAATCTATAACTATATAAAAGGGAAATGTTGTACGTGTGTGTATTAAATTTCTAGAAAAACTATCACAAATTCCAAATTCCAAACCGTTTCAAAGTTACAGCCCTTTTCTTACGTTTTTTGACGGCTAGATTGCTACTACAGTTTACAGTTTCTATAGAAATACCGGCATTAACAAAATTTTAGAAATATATTAATTAAAATTATAAAATAATAAAAATTTTTAACTGTAAAAATTTAGAAAAAAGAAATTTATTTGACATAAATTTCCTATGCACTATAACAATATTTTGAAGTCGACTTTTTCAGCTAGTATTAAAAAAATAAAATTGATCATCTTGCATAGGAAAATATCATTATAACTGCGCTGATATTTGTCAATTTTTTTAAATTTTCCTGTAATTTTTCAATATATATCTAATGTTTTAATACTCTACTGTTGAATACTTATCATATGAAAGAAGAAAAGTTATTAAAAGAATGTCCTTGGGCTATTTTAAATGAATTTGTCTTCCTTATATGAATTGGAAAGAAAAATAATTATTGTTGTAAAACTGTTGAACTATATCTTCCATTATTTGACTGACATAAAATCCACTGTTAAGATGAAATTTAGTTGGAGTATTATGTCTCCATAAATTTGTTTTGCACTATTCATATTGGCAGATTGTATCTTTTTTGCTAATATTGTTAGTCATTGAAAATATTCTTGCTTAAGTAGTCAACAAACCTAGCATAGAACGCCGGGAAGAACATTAATATCATACAATCTGTCAAAAACTAATAGCAACACGCCAATATCAGTCCAACATTCAACATGTTGTCAAGAGAATCTAATGGTTAGTTAGCTGATCTTTATTACATTGGTCTTTAAATACCATACCATACTCGGCAGTAAACATGTTGTGAACTTAATCTGAGTATTCACCAAAGCAATACAGAACACTGTAGAAGTACTTTATTGCAACTTTGTTGTCGTTATTCCAAAACCATATTAAACGTTTTGTAATACAATTATACTGTACTACAATTTGGCAAAGTTGTAGGTTTAGTTTTAACTCCATTCAGCGCACAGTAAAATGATAATATCAACGAAGTTTTATATTGTTAGGCTTAATGTTTTTAGTACCCACAAGTATTGGTATCAATTTAATTCTATTTGAAATGTGTCTATAAAACATTATTTTTATTTAACCGCATTTTTTATTTAACCGTATTTTTTATTTATCAATAAAACTCAACAATAATTAAAAAAAATGGGTTAATTATAACTTGATTCCAAACCGGTATATAAAAAAAGAAAGTCCTAACAAAATTAGAATCACAGCACGTGAAAACTGTTTTGTAAATTATATAAAAAAATAATATGTCTATTTCTTTTTTGAATACAACAACGTACAACTGTTACTTTATTACTGACTTTACTTGAACAAACGTTTATTTTAAACTGATAATAATCGAACACATGTTAATTTTTAACTTTGATCTTAATCCAACAATGTTTATTTTATAATTCTGATCTTACTTGATCCACTATCAATTTATAACTGAATTTACTTGATCAGTTGTTAATTTCAAACTGCTTAGAATTTGGTAAATTTCTCCGTTTATATTAACCAAATAGAGAATATTGTATTTTTGTATTTACTTTCAAAACATGTTCAAATTTATAAACTAAATTGTATTTGATTTTTGATTTATAAAAACTTTCAAATATAAAGTTAATTTTGATGATTTGATTTAAAAAAAAAACTTTGTTTCTTTAAAGAAAAATGATTAAATCAATCAAAACTAGATCTTTTTTTCAGTAATTAGACTTGTGTGCTGAGTTCTTAAAAATTATTTCAATAATTTTCAACACAACAGCTTATACGTATAGAATATCACTACCTATGTATAAAGACGGCAAAACCACAAAAGTCCATAAACGAGAGGGTTTATCACTGACATTCAATTGTTAGTAATATTATATGAGGGACAGAGGCATGCTTCTGACTTTCTAAGGTATCAATCTTGATGACCATTGTAATCTCAGATGTTTCACTTTTCTTCTGGTTTTCACTGATCCAGAAATATCAGATGATTTGCTTTTTGGATTCTACAGGCATTCCGAATTTAAAGTTGAATTTTTCTTAGAAGTTAAAATAAATTGTTTTAAAACTACATACTTCTCAACTTTCCAACTGCCATAATTTAGTTTAGTATGATGAAGTCCTATGCTACAAACTTGTATACAAATAGTATATACTCTGTTTCATTATTATGATCATATAATTATGTTTTTAAAAATGGTAGCTATATTGTTTGTAAGCTTTTTTTTTGTATTCACTTATTTCCATTTAGAAATTAGAGCGAATATCTGATGTGGGAAATATAAAATTAGGGTAAAAAATATATATTTTTGTTGATTGCGGGTGACAATTTCATATTTTAGGGCATACATCTGATTAATCTGTAATTTTATTTTAACACTTAGAATCAATTTACTTCCAATGTTTTTATATCAAGAAATTCTCATACGCTCAGTAAATATTTTCGAATTGAAATGGAAGCCATACGAAGTATTAGATTCGACAAGTATTTTTTATTATTTCGTTATAACAGGGTAAAGTTTTTAAATGAAAATTCATATATTTTTTAAATAATTTATATATATTGTATACATATATATCCGGTCAAAAACATAAATGTAAGAAAGGGTCGACTTTTTGGGGAAATCCTTGATATAATAGTTGCTCCTTAAAAAGTGATGATATCGGAGAAAGGACCGAGCTATTTACAAAGTAAATAGCTGTAGACTTCATATAATAGTTGCTCCTTAGAAAGTGATAATATAGAAGAAAGGACCTTATTTTGTAAGTTTTCCCTTAGTACGTTTTTAAAATTTTATATAACGCTGCAAGTTATTTTTCCAGGATCCAAAGACTGGCCTGTTTGTGCATCACTGGATCCATTAGCAGTACACCCACAGCTGCCATGGAAGTCATACTGGGGCTGCTTTCGCTAAGCATTGTAATAATAGCTAAAGCGAGATCCAACGCCTATAGACTGGAAGACAAAAAATCTTCTTTTTAAAATAAACAAGTTTTGTTTGAAAAAGATTTTCATAAACTCAATAGTTTTCTCATAATTTGTGATTATATGTTCCTCGAAAAGAGTTGTTAACATTTCGAATATGCAGAATTGTTAACAATTTAATCATTGATATACAACTCAGTATATACTGGGTATTCAAACATTTAACTCAGTTAGTTGTTACATTACTTAACAGTCGAACATAGAATCTGCTCCTTCTTTTTTTGGAGGAGCACACAAACTCTACTTCTATAAGATAGCTATAAAATTATTTACCGCGAGAGAGTGATTTATGTATTCTAAGGAAATTTGCTAAGTTGAAGCAGGTCCTGCGTAACGAAGTTTTTTTATCTTATAGTTAGTAGGAAATACTAATGAAGACTTTCAGTTTCGTGTCGCAACCTTTCAGTTTTCGAAACTTTCATTTGATTGTCGACTAAAAGAAGTCTAAACATTCAAATTTAAATTGATTCGTATGAACGTTGTTCAGTTTTGAGTATTATTATTGTATTTCACGTTTTGGATTTTCCCATCACAAATATTTGAGAAAGTACACTGTTTATTTGACGACCCTTTATATAAGGGATTTTATGTATAGTATCCTACTATACATATATTACGTTAAGTGTGTTCATATGGATGGGTATATCAGAGGTGGGCAGGAGTTGACTCGGCCAAGCTCTGAGTGAGAGGTAGGGAAGAGAGATAGAGTTAATACAGGGTAATCTACCAATTATTAATATTTTCTTTTATTAATTAAAACATTTTCTGAAAAAAATATAATAATACCAAATCTTTTTTATGGTCACTATTATACAAAGTAAATAATACATACAATCATTCAATACATGCTCTGGAATTTTGGGTTGGTAATTTGGGTCATAAAATGTACCTTTTTAGTATATATCATATTTGTGTATGAATAAAATAAAAATATATAAAAAATATATATAAATCTTTTGAACCTTTAAGTTTACCGCTGGACCATTGTAATAAAAGAGGGAAATTTTTGCAAAGGATAATTTAAATAGAAATATAGTTTTGGAAATTCCAAATAATTTGTCTAAATATTTTACAATTCATATCCGAGAACTAATAAAGAATTATTTACCTGATTTAATTATTTTTTCTTCGTATGGAGTATGCTCAGTATAGTGTCATGGGAATTTGATGAATTAAGTTAAATTTTACATAAAGTGGGAATTTGAGTTCTTCGAGTTAGTCTACTTTGAATTGAGAAAGTGAAAAGTACTTTTTGTAGTAGTGGAAATTATTTTTCGCATAATTTGTTTTTCAAAAAAAATAAAATATTGACTATACTATAGACGATACTATATAATTATTGGGCAATAATCGATAGGACAACCTGTATTGAAACATCGTTCCGTCTTGCTTCAAAACATACCTTCTTTACTTACTCTCACCCAGCTTATGGAGAGCCCGTAAGGCTCAGACGAGCTGTCTGTGCCCAGCTCTGAGGTATATGAGTTTTAATTGAATATGATATTTATAGTTATTAGTGTGAACAATTGAAATATTATTGTATTCATTTTTACATTTTGGAATCTCCCATCATAAAAATTTGGGAAAGGACACTGTTTAATATAAGGCATAGTTTAAGTATTTTTTCTTTCTTAATGTTTACTGATTGTAAACTTAACGGAGTTTCGTGATATTTATTTTATTATAGAGATTAAAGTTTTTTTTTAGTTAAAATATATGTTTGGAAATTTGTGGAATATACACGTCCCTTGAGGAGTATACACGTCTAGTGACCAATAGACGCATTTTATAATTTTATGCGAAAACCAATAGGATTACAGGTTTGGTCCACCTACATTTTTGTAAATATAATTTAAGAAACATTTTTGTAAAACAAAGTCAGAGTCGAAATACACGTCGAAGAATGAACTCCAAATTTGTTACAAATAAATAATGTGTAAATACGCGTCGGAGAATGAACTCCAAAATTGTTAAAAATAAATAGAGTGAAAATACGCGTCGGAGAATGACCTCCAACATTGTTACAAATAAATCGCAATATACAAAAACGAAGTTGACAATTCTTTCAAAACCTTAATATTCTTGAACGGCTTATTAATTTAAGTTGTTCCGCATAATTATGAGCTTGTAATAACTTGACTCAGAGTTATGCCTGACATCAATAAATATTACATGGTCCTTCGAGCCGGATGAAACGGAAGCCAATTTGGGAATACGTCCAATTCATCTGAGAAAACATTCATTCATCACAATTGTGAAAAGTTATGGGTTTATTGAAAATTACACGTTTAGTAACCGGATGAAACGGAAGCCAATTTGAGAATACGTCCTATTCATCTGAGAAAACATTTGTTCATCACAACAGTGAGAAGTTATACGTTCTGTGAAGAATTCTACATTTAGTAAAAAACTTATGCGTTCAACAAAATTAAACATTTGTTTACTACAATTGTGAAAAACTACACAACCGGATGAAGCGGAAGCCAATGTGGGAATACGTCCTATTCATCTGAGAAATCATTTGTTCAAGTCATTCGTTCAGTGAAAAATTATACATTTAGTAAAATCTTATGCATTCAACAAAATCAAACATTTGTTTACTACAATTATGAAAAATTACACAATCGGATGAAGCGGAAGCCAATTTGGGAATACGTCCGATTCTTCTGAGAAATCATTTGTTCATCACAACTGGAAAAGTCGTTTATTGAAAAATTACACGTTTCGTGAACAGACATACATTTAGTGAAAAATTATACGTTTTATGAAGAAATTATACATTCAGTGAAATTGTGAAGAATTACACAATCAGCGAAATCACCGTGCGCGAACAGTACGTTAAAAAGACAAGACTAACAGTGTAGATTATACAAATCAAACAAAAGAAGTACTCGAATCTAAGGCTTCTTCGAGACCAACAACGGAAGTGCACATCATCAGTTTAACAGCAGATCAGGGAGAGTTCCAGAGTATCATCAATCAGATAAGTGTGATATATTCTCCATTCCTATATTCCTCTATATCATCTTGACCCGTTATCTCAATTCAGTCGTATAATTAATCAGATTCAGATAGTATTTAATTAACAAATAGTTCTTTAATATCTTATAAATATGCCAAACACGGAAGAATTGTCCCAATTAAAGAAACACAGAGCCGTCCTCAAGACCAAGCTCACAAGATTTATACACTTTATAGATAACTCGCAGAATAGATATAAATTAACTGAAATCAAATTACGCGTAGAAAAAATTGAGCCTATTTTAGATGAGTTTGAATCGATACAAACAAGTATAAATGCATTGGTAACCGAGACTTCAGACGAATTCGACGAATTTGAAACACTTTATTATGCAACAATAAGTCGCGCCCGAGATATGTTTCAACCGAGCATTTCTCCAGAATCGAGCATGAACGCGAACACTAACTCAAACAACATTCGTTTACCAAAAATTGAACTGTTAACCTTTGATGGAAAATACGATAAATGGTTAGATTTCTATAATTCGTTTAAATTGATGGTTGATGACAACAATAGTCTTTCCAATATTCAAAAATTACACTACTTAAGATCATGTTTAAAAGGAGATGCAATCTCTGTTATAAATGCATTAGAATCAACTCCAGAAAATTATACTGTCGCATGGAAATTAGGAAATGAGCGTTTTAACAAAAAAAGAGTAATCATTCAGAATAACGTAAAAACATTAATGGAATTACCCAGTATTTCGCGAGAATCTGCTGATGAGTTGAGAAAATTATTACTCGATACGAACTCAGTTACGTGCATTAAAATCATTAAAGGAACCCGTTGAAAAATGGGACACATTATTAATTTTTACAATTACCTCTAAAATAGATAGATACACACATAAAGAATGGGAAAAATCGCTGTCAGGAACCAAAATGCCAAACATGGAGGATTTCATGACATTCTTAGAACAGCGCTGTCAGGTATTACAGGTCGCGGCAATAAATACGAACAGTACAAATAGTTCAAACACTCCGTTTAAATCGCGAAATAATTTAAACAAAAAACAAGCGTTCGCAACAACTCAGAAATCAACAACATGTGTCATTTGCAATGGGGCCCATAAAATATTCGGTTGTGAAAAATTTAAACGAATGACAATTCAGGATCGTACTGATGAAATAAAATTCGAGCGTTTATGTTTTAATTGTTTTCATTCCGGGCATAGGAATAACGAATGTTAATGGTCAAGATGTAAAAAATGCGGAAGAAGTCACAATACGCTTCTTCATTTCGAAAAGGAAAACGATATAAAACGAGACGAAAAAAGCACAGAATCAAATCCTCACGCAGAAAGCATTAAGGCACATAGCGCGTTGGTCTCCACTGAAGTACTATTGTCAACTGCATTGATAAAAGTACAAGGAAAAAATGGTGACATGGTCCAAGCACGTGTACTATTGGATAATAGTTCACAATCTCATTTCATTACAAAAAGTTTTGCTGATCGTTTAAAATTACCATTCAAAAATATAAATCTACCTGTGGAGGGTTTAAATCAATTAGAAACGCGGATAAAATATTCTGTTAATGCAGAAATATATTCAAAATATAACGATTATCGTAAAAGAGTCGAATTTCTTGTTTTACCACAAATATGTAATTTCTTACCGAATCAATTAATTGACAAACGAAGTTTAAAAATACCTCCAAAAATAAACCTTGCCGATCCGCAGTTTCACAAGCCTAAAAACATTGATGCGTTGTTAGGAGCTGAATTATTCTATGACCTGTTATGTGTAGGTCAAATTTCAATACCGATTTCAAAAAACGAAATTAGGTTGGATTATCTCCGGGAAGGTAGGCAACAATGAAAAGCTAACTAATAAGAGAAATTGCATGTTAACATTTAATTCATTGCATAAAAGCATAACTAAATTTTGGGAAATTGAAGAAATAGAAAACAAAACGTTCTTATCAGAGGAAGAATGGCAAGTCGAAGAACATTTTAAACAAAATACAAAACGCGATTCTGCCACTGGGCAATATAGTGTTCGATTGCCATTTAATGAAAAATTTGATTCATTAGAACGAAAACTTGGTAAAAATCTTGAATTGAAAACACAATATATTGAAAATATGCGCGAAGATATTACATTAGGACACATGTTAGAAGTTAATGCACGTGAGATAAAAAAGGAAAATTGTTTTTTACCATATCATCTTGTAGTGAAGGAGTCAAATTTGACGACTAAAGTTAGGAATAGTTTACACGATGAGATAACATATAAAATCACGGAGGAACTTGATTCAAAAATCACTAAACGAAGCAGATTATCAAATATCGGTCGACTATACGATCTAATAGATTTGTTAGGCCCATTAGTAGTTAGGGAAAAAATTTTAATGAAAAGTTTATGGCAATGTAATGTTGTATGGGATGAGTCATTGCCACAAACCATTTACACATCGTGGCTTAATCTAAAAGGGCAGCTTACAAGACTAAATGAAATCAAATTTTGTAGAAACACAATAATAAAGAATGAAATTCGTACAGAAATACACGGGGTTTGTGACGCGAGTGAAAAGGCGTACGGTGCCTGCACAAACTTGTTATGTTCAAAAAATCAAACTGCTCCTTCAAAAGCAATATCCTTGCCAAAATTGGAATTATGCGCAGCGTTATTACTGCCTCGCTTAATTAAAATAGTTTTAAACGCGATTCGTAAAAGAATTAATGAAGTATATTTATGGTCAGATTCGTCAATAACGTTACAACGGATACACGCGCAGCCGTATTTATTAAAAACCTTTCTTGCGAATCGGGTATGATTGAAATATGGGCCTATTAAGGGTAAAAACACAATTAAAAGGATTATAAGAAAATGCATAATTCGCTTTCGAGTAAGGCCACCCGATTGTACTTATTTCATGGGAGATCTTCCCCGCAACAGAGTTACTCAGACACGTCCATTTTTGAATACTGGAATCGATTATTGTGGTCCGTTTTATACAAAAGAAAATAAATTTCGAAATCGTGGAAAATTAAAATACACGCATCCATATTTGTTTGTTTCGCGAAATTGGCATTTTATACCCTCACGGTCTCCGCATTTCGGCAGACATTGGGAAGTGGCAGTAAAATCACTTAAATATCATTATCATAGAATAATAGGTGATAAACTATTTACATATGAAGAATTAGAAACTTATATGACTGGAATCGAAGCAGTATTAAACCCTCGTCCTATCACTCCTTTGTTTGAAAACCCAAACGACCTCCGTTTCCTTACTCCTGCCCACTTCCTAATAGGGGATACGCTCACAGGCTTGTCTGATTTAGAGTTAACGGACAAATCTATCAATCGTCTATTCAATTGGTGGCAACATATTAAGTGTATGAAACAACACTTTTGGAAGCTATGGTACAAGGAGTATTTAAATCAACTAAATACCCGATCAAAATGGCAACTGCAAACAACGGGCAAAGTAAAAATTGGTACCATGGTTCTATTGAAAGAAGACAACACACCACCACTTCATTGGCCTCTTGGGCGAATCATCGAGACGCAACCACGAAGATGGCAAAACGCGCGTGGTAATCGTAAAGTTTCACTCAGGAATTTATAAGCGTTGTATCACACGTGCGGCACCTCTGCCACTAAACAATTTATAAGTTATAGAATTTCTTTGTTTAATTTGATTGTTTAAGTTATATTGTTTAATTTTATATTTTTATTTTCATATCAGCATAGTTAAGGAATCATAGAATGTTCACATTATATTTAATTATTCGTAATTTTGAACGTGGTCCGTTCAAGGCCAGCGGGATGTTCAGTTTTGAGTATTATTACTGTATTTCACGTTTTGGATTTTCCCATCACAAATATTTGGGAAAGTACACTGTTTATTTGACGACCCTTTATATAAGGGATTTTATGTATAGTATCTTACTATACATATATTACGTTAAGTGTGTTCATATGGATGGGTATATGAGTTTTAATTTAATGTGATATTTATAGTTATTAGTGTGAACAATTGAAATATTATTGTATTCATCTTTACATTTTGGAATTTCCCATCATAAAAATTTGGGAAAGGACACTGTTTAATTTAAGGCAAAGTTTAAGTATTTTTTCTTTCTAAATGTTCACTGATTGTAAACTTAACGGAGTTTCGTGATATTTATTTTATTATAGAGATTAAAGTTTTTTTTTAGTTAAAATATATGTTTGGAAATTTGTGGAATATACACGTCCCTTGAGGAGTATACACCAGAGGTGGGCGCAGACAGCTCGTCTGAGCCTAACGGGCTCTCCATAAGCTGGGTGAGAGTAAGTAAAGATGGTATGTTTTGAAGCAAGACGGAACGATGTTTCAATACAGGTTGACCTACCGATTATTGCCCAATAATTTATTCAATCAATTTAGAAATAGTTTTATAATATTTATTGTTTAAATAATATCTTTTACAATATGGAGAGATATACCAAAAAACATAATAATAATAATAACAATAATTCGATGTATTCTCCATTATTAAATTCACTACTTTTATTTTTTTTTAAAAACAAATTATGCGAAAAATAATTTCCACTACTACAAATAGTACTTTTCAGTTTTTAAATTCAAAGTAGACTAACTCGAAGAACTCAAATTCCCACTTTATGTAAAATTTAACTTAATTCATCAAATTCCCATGACACTATACTAAGCATACTCCATACGAAGAAAAAATAATTAAATCAGGTAAATAATTCTTTATTAGTTCTCGGATATGAATAGTAAAATATTTAGACAAATTATTTGGAATTTCCAAAACTATAATTCTATTTAAATTATCCTTTGCAAAAATTTCCCTATTTTATTACAATGGTCCAGCGGTAAACTGAAAGGTTCAAAAGATTTATATATATTTTTTATATATTTTTATTTTATTCATAGACAAATATGATATATACTAAAAAGGTACATTTTATGACCCAAATTACCAACCCAAAATTCCAGAGTATGTATTGAATGATTGTATGTATTAATTACTTTGTATAATAGTGACCATAAAAAAGATTTGGTATTATTATATTTTTTTCAGAAAATGTTTTAATTAATAAAAGAAAATATTAATAATTGGTAGGTTACCCTGTATTAACTCTATCTCTCTTCCCTACCTCTCACTCAGAGCTTGGCGGAATCAACTCCTGCCCACCTCTGGTATACACGTCTAGTGACCAATAGACGCATTTTATAATTTTATGCGAAAACCAATAGGATTACAGGTTTGGTCCACCTACATTTTTGTAAATATAATTTAAGAAACATTTTTGTAAAACAAAGTCAGAGTCGAAATACACGTCGGAGAATGAACTCCAAATTTGTTACAAATAAATAGAGTGTAAATACGGGTCGGAGAATGAACTCCAAAATTGTTACAAATAAATAGAGTGAAAATACGCGTCGGAGAATGAACTCCAACATTGTTACAAATAAATCGCAATATACAAAAACGAAGTTGACAATTCTTTCAAAACCCTAATATTGTTGAACGGCTTATTAATTTAAGTTGTTCCGCATAATTATGAGCTTGTAATAACTTGACTCAGAGTTATGCCAGACATCACAAAATCTTACAAACGTTAAGTGAAAGTTAACGAAAATCCCAGATATTGAACCACCCAATCAGACCATTATACTGTTTGGGTCGACGTAAAATTTGTTTTCCTCTTGAAAATCATGTAGGTATTGATTGTATTTTATACCCGTTTTCAATTTATGTTGAACAACAACATTTATTAGTCTGGTAAAAACATACATAAAAAATTCTAAATTCAAATTCAAAATTCACTGCTCTGTCTTGTATCGTGTAGCCGCATGCTATGCTAGCTTAATGTTAAGCTACAAGAGCAATATTTTAAAAATCAAGTAATTTTATTGTTTTTGATCAAAAATTATTCAGCTAATTAAATGCTAATCAAATGCTCGAAAAACAAATATAATGCTCTTTTTTTGTACTGTGTAACCCCATGCACTGCTAGCTTAACCAGCAGAGCCATGTTTAAAAAATAAATTAATTATATTACATTTAATATCAAATTATTAAGCTAATTAAATGCTAATTAAATGCACAAATTAAAAATTCAATGCTCTTTGTTGTATCGTGTAACCGAATGTCTGCTAGCTTAATGTTAAGCTAGGAGAGCAATATTTAAAAAATCAAGTAATTCTATTGTTTTTGATCCCAAATTATTAAGCATGCTCTGCTAGCTTAACCAGCAGAGCCATGTTTAAAAAATCAATTAATTATATTGTATTTAATATCAAATTAGTGGGCCTATTAAATGCTATTTAAATACTCACTATTAAAATTCACTGCTCTTTGTTGTATCATGTAACCGCATGCTCTTCTAACTTAATATTAAGCTAGGAGAGCAATATTTAAAAAATCAAGTATTTATATTGTATTTTTTCTCAAATTATTATGCTAATTAAATGCTCTAAAAACAAATTTAATGCCCTTTGTTGTACTGTGTAACCGCATGCTCTGCTAGCTTAACCAGCAGAGCCATGTTTAGAAAATCAATTAATTAGATTTTTTATCAATTAATTAGATTTTTTAATATCAAATTATTAAGCTAATTAAATGCCCAAATTAAAAATTCACTACTCTTTGTTGTATCGTGTAACCTCATGCTCTGCTAGCTTAATGTTAAGCTAGCAGAACAATGCTTTAAAATTCAAAAAGTAATAATACAATGATCGTAATGTGCTCCAGATATTTAAATGAACTAATTAACAATGAATTGTTCTTTGTTTTAGAGGGACAAATAAATCCCCTCTCCTAGATAATTCCCATTCAATGCATGGACATTCAATCAGTGGGTATCAACATATTTAAATTTTACTGGGTACTTTGAAAAATTTGTTCATGGACACCTCTAATGAGGCCGTTCCAAATATGAGCTCTTAATATTAATATATAAATCACCCTCATCGCAGTTTTACATTTTCACTTCAGTTACATGAGCAAAATTTTATGTCTTAAAATGGGTAGGTAAATATAGCTAAAACAGATAGGAGATCTCAATACATACTTTTTGAATGAATTAAACGATCCATAAATTGGGTTCTCTTATCTTTTTTCACTAATCCACCCATTTAAAAGATATAAGAGGTGAAACTTTGAGGAATAAAAAAAAACTTTTTTTTACTTCTGAATTTTATTAGAAATTTTAGAATTTAGCATTAGAAAAAAAATAATGCATATTTCCTTAGAAAATTAGCTGATTTAAAAAATGATTTACAACTCATACCGATTTTAACCTCTTGGTAAAACCGTATATATAATTTTTCAATTGAATTTTGATTCAATTAGCTTTTAAGCGCTTACAATTACCGATTCAACAAAAGAGACCATTCTAAATCCGTTAATTTCTTCCATGCATTTAGATTAGTCATTTTCTAATGCCTACCAATCAGCGAGGTATACAATTAAGAAGCATAAACCATTGCTTTTTTTAATTCTGCATTAAGTTTGACCTGCAATATCATTTGAATAAAATGAGTAAATGAAAAATGTGTATGAAACCCCTTTTATAGATCATTTAATTCCCTATAAAATAATATATCGCTTTTTTTTTGTCAATGAGTTATAAAATTAAGAAGAAACTAAATGTTTTTTTTATATTTCCTTCAAATTTTGATCTACAGAATCATTTGAATGGTTAGGTAAATGAAACGTGTAAGAGATTTTTTTGGAGTGTAAGAGACCTACAAAAATATGTATTGGGATTTCGTATATGTTGCCTTATTTTGCGCATGTGACTGAAGTGAAAATGGAAAACTGCAATGAGGATGACTTTTATATCATATTATTAAGAACTATTTAGCACGGCTTCATTTTAGGTGCCCAGGAACCTATTTTTCAAAGTACCCAGTAAAAGTTAATTTATTGTTAATTAGTGCATTTAATTATCTAAAGCACAGTACGATCATTGCATAAGTACTTTTTTTAATCTTAAAGTATTTTTGCTAGATCAACCTTCAGCTAGCAGAGCATGCGGATGCACAGTACAACAAAGAGCAATTAATTTTTTATTAGAGCATTTAATTTAGTTGGAAACAATACGCCAATTTTCCTATCTTCTTAAGGATCTTCGTGGAAAAAGGATTTCACAATTTTACAATCATTTTTGTAATAAAGTCATAATAATACTAATACATAAGACGTATAATATGCTTTAATTGACCACATTTGTAACAAATTAACAATCAAAAAACAAGCGAGTGTGTAATTTTTTTACATTGCCTTGAATTTAAGTTAATCGGTAGATAACTTCTTGTGTGTTAAGTGCAAAATTATACAGTAACATTTTGTTTCAGGTTCTCAACTCCTATCTACTCCATTATACCTCCTCTCCCTATCTACCCGGACCTACTTTTAGGACATCCCCTATATACTACAAAATTCATTGTGTTTATTCAACATTAATAAATATGTTTAGACGTAAAACAAGCTTGTTTATTAAAATATAGTAACAAGTTAACAGTTTTAGTAATTAAAAGTGTTTTGTGAAAAGTTTTGTGTAACTATTATTGTTTAAGAAAACTTTCCTAGATATGAGTATCTAGATAGAAAGTAAACTAGATATAAATCACATCACAAATAAACCATTGTTATTTAGCTGTATAGCATTAAGCTTATCCCACCAAAAACAAAAATGTGAAACGCAAAGTTCTCGCTTACAAAAAGTATTGATATTATCCCAGCAAAAACAAAACTGTTCGCCTGCAAAATTATTGAAATCCATGCGAGGTCGAAGTTATTTAACAAAAGTAAGAAAATGGTTGGTATAAATTTATTCCGACCGATTATCCCAGGTATGTAAATGAGAATATAGTTATTAATCAATAGTAAGCAAATGATTAGCATAAACTTGTCGTGAATGTTTCTCAAGTGCAGGGTATTTCATATTTTACTTGGCAAGTTTTATTCTTTGAATATAATAAAATCTAATAACTTGCCAAATAAAATATTATATACCCAGCACTTTTAAGGACGTTCAAGTTCTACGCTAGAGTCAAATGAGTACTATCTTTAAATATATTTAAATATAAAATTGATTTAGCATTTAAAAAAAGTTGCTGAGTATATCAATCTTACAACGATTTATAACCTCTTTTTACTTTTTCTCTATATTTAACAAATATTTATTGTAAATTGTCAGTAATTGTAAATTATAGTTGACAATAAACTATGTTTTGTTATGACATTCACAGTGTATATGTGTATATGTAAGTATATATTTTTTACTGTGGTTTAGGTTTTTACAAACCTAACAAAACACTTTTCATTTTATTAAATAATTAATCCAAACGTTCTTCAACACCATTTTTAACTGCAATTATATAAACTGCATATTTCCAAAAAATTTTATAAACAGTATTTATTATGTTGCCTACTTTAATAATATAGTTATTATAATTTTAAGTACAAAAAACTTATGTTTTCCATAAGACACTGTGTTAAAAATTTGATTTTTAATCGATAGTTACTCTGTGAAATGGTCGTCAACAGGTTTTAAATTTTTGGGGGAGGATTACTACATAGTTGACTAAAATTCAATTGACTAAAAACTTTTTTATCTTCTATCAAGCCTCATGTATGAACGTCCTTTAACAACTATGTATACCATAGGTAGGCAGGGTTTGACTTTACAAGCTCTGAGTGAGAGGTAGGAACAAAGATAAAATAAATACAGGGTACCTACCAATTATTATTATTTTCTTTTTTGAACTAAAACATTTTCTGAAAAATATATAATAATACCAACACTTTTTTATGGTCACTGTCTATTATAATTATATAAAGTATACACTATTGACTATACAATTCATTGAATACATACTCTGGAATTTTGGGCTGGTAATTTGGGTCATAAAATGTACCATTTTAATATATTTGTGTATGAATAAAATATAAATATTTTGATCTTTTACGTTTACCGCTTGACAATTGTAAATCGTTTGTAAATTTTTTCATGGTTTAGCGTTAGTTTAGATTTTAGAATTAGGTTTTTGGAAACTCCGAATAATTTGCCAAAAGTATTCATATCGGAGAACTAATAAACAATTATATACCTGATTTAATTATTGTTTCTTAGTAGAGTATTTAGTGTCATGGAAATTTTTTAACAATAAACATGCCAATAATAAAGCCGGGTGGGTGAGGGTTAATTTGTTACTAATTTCTAAATTGTTAAATTTTACATAAAGTGGGAATTTTATGATAGCTTACTCAACCTGACTGAGTTGTTTTGATTTAGTCTACATTGAATTAAAAAAGTGAAGAGTACTATTCGTGCTATTGAAAATTATTTTTGGCATAATTTCTTTTTTCAAAAAAAAGAAATTATTTTTGGCGCCGTCTGCGAAGAAAAGGAGAATATTTTTTGGCATCAACGAGTGGGAGCATCGTTTTGCTATATTTAATTTGCCTATTTTGTGGTAAAACGTTCATTTGTTTAAAAAGAAGTAATTTCCAACGTCATTATACCGTGAAACATTCTGCCGAGTTTGATAAATTCGACAGCAGAAAGCGATCCCGTAATTGCTGTATTTAAAAATAATTATTTTGAATCATCGTCCGCCAAAAAATTATATATTAATAATGATGCATTGGTAGGACAACCTGTATTGAAACATCGTCCCGTGGCTCCGGAGAGCGTCTACGCCCACCTCTGATGTATACCAATCATTTGCGTACTTTTGATAAATACAAAAACGGAAGGCGTTTATGCTTAAACTTCGCCAAACACACTATCGTGCTATTTTGTGATCATCCTTATATTCTGTGGATTATGAGCATGTTGGTATATTGAAATCTCTAACTACTATTTGCTTAATAACTTATGTGTAGCTTATGCTGTATAGACTTGAAGTAAATGTTTTTGCCTTCAAAATTATGCTTCTTACACAGTTAACGTTAAACATATGATGATGACTCTCAACCAGTTTTTACAGACTAATGTCTTTGAAGAGTGTTCATGGAATTGGAATAAAATCACTTTTTCCAAATAATTAGAAACACGTGAAGTTTATGGAAAACTTTTTAAAACGAACATTTAAAAAAAATTAAACTTTGAATAATATTTTTTTGGATATGTAGTAGGGAAATTTTTCGATATAACAATATTAGGTCGAATTTAGTTTACACAATTATATTTGAATCGAAGAAAAATCCAGGATCTAAATTTTGATGGTATTTTGGTGTAAATGTACCTTGGTTAATGAACCTTGAAAATTAGATTAAAATCTTGCCTTTCTAGACCTGTAAACACACAGGTTGTGGATAAATCAGACTTTAACAGGAAATAGTTACGATAAGTTTCGTGCAAACTTTTAGGTTCTCAAATTTTTGGGATTGGCTGTACTAAAAATTATTATTATTATTATTCTATTTGACCTTGATAGACGAGAAAATTGAAATAGTTTCTTTTTATAAGAATTATGGTTGTTTGTTACTGTGTATAAAACAATATGAAACAGTTATTTTTGTTTTCAAATAAGACTAACTTTAATTAAAACAGCTAAAGTGTGCACATGTGTGGTGCCACTTCTTCAGTTACACAGTTTGGTCATCATACATATAAATATAGTACATCGTTGCTATTGTACAGTGAATAATACTGATACAGAGCAAATTTTTTTTTTTTAAACTATTAAATATTTAATAGAATTTATATAAACTTATGAACTATTAGTTATTTAATTAAAAGTTTATAAAAATGTCATTCTTTACATATTTTCAGTCACACAGTTTGGTCATCATATATATAAATATAGTACATCGTTGCTATTGTACAGTGAATAATACTGATACAGAGCAAATTTTTTTTTTTTAAACTATTAAATATTTAATAGAATTTATATAAACTTATGAACTATTAGTTATTTAATTAAAAGTTTATAAAAATGTCATTCTTTACATATTTTCAGTCACACAGTTTGGTCATCATATATATAAATATAGTACATCGTTACTATTGTAAAGTGAATAATACTAATACAGAGCAAATTTAATTTTTAATGCTATTAAATATTATATAGAATTTATATAAACATATGAACTATCAGTTATTTAATTAAAAGTTTATAAAAATGCCATTCTTTACACATTTTCAAATATTATATACAATTAATATAAACTTATTAATTATCAGCTATGGCATTTATTTTAAATTAACAAATTACGTTATATATTGCTCCAGCGAGGAGTGCTCCTTCGAGTCTGGCTAAGCGCCATCATTTTTAACTGACTTGTAAGTTTATGTCCGGTCCAATTCGCTTGTATTGGAAATTTTTCGAGTTCCAATTCACAAATAATTAGGATGCATTTTTCTTATGGGTTCCTTAAGACGGATCATAGATTCAGTTTCATATCTATCTATGCTTCACATATGTGAAACAATGCCAACAACTTTTGAGAAACTTTTCATTCCATAAAAATTCTTATTAAATTGAAAGCTTGCTATAATCTAAATACAATTATGTTTTTACAAAAAATAAAATAAAAAAGCCTTATATTTCTTACTCAAACAATATTACAAAATAGTTACAAAAAAAATAAAATAAAATGTTTACTCTTAAAAAAAAAAGCAAGAACCCTTCACTAATCGAAGGTAAAGGCCTTCTCTAGAGTTTTTACAATATTACAATATTAATGCAATAATACAATGTTAATATATGTTGATAATATCATTGTTAATATATTTTTTTGTTTGTTTTAGGTTAGTGCTACTACTACCGTGGACTTTTAAAATGTGAATTTCGACAAATGCGTAAGGTCATGGAATTTCTTAGTTTTATATCTTTCCTAACACGTTGATAAATTGTACAAAGAAATTAAAAAAAACCGCATGTCTTTTCAAAATAAGTATTTTCCACAATATAATTTTTATTTTTTACAATAGAATATTTTTTCCAAAAGCAAATAAGGGTTATATTATATAAGTTTTCGTTTGTACAACATACCCATTTTTATAAGTGGTATCTCAATATTATTAAATAATATTATTAATAATATTATTAGACACTTTGTTAATAATATTGAATACCCACTTTTGAAATTTTTGAATAAGGTAGTGTTTTTTTTTTTATTATTGGAGGTTGCTCGGAACCGCATTTTTTTTTTAGTTTTTACGTTCCGACTAGTGACGGAAAAAGACGTAAAAAATTTAAAAATGACAAAGAATATTATTAAGTTCTATATAAAAAAGATAAGAAATGAGCCACATTTAAAAAAATCCCAAACACACATATGAAGTGAATCAAACCAGGTGCATAATAGCTCACGCCTCCATTTCTTTGTATGATGCTCCCATTCTCTAATATCATCCAATAGAAATCAATAAGTTGATCATCTCCCCAAAACAAACGATTAACGCTCGTGATTGATGAAAAAATAATAATAATCCCACCACCTACTACATGTTCCCCTAGCACTCTAATTCAAGTATGTCATCAATGCTAGACCGCTCAAAATGGACTGCTAGGGGAACATTTTTTTCTCGAATTCTAATAAACGGATTTTAATGTGGCTCATTTCTTTTCTTTTTTCATTCCATCCTTGAAGTGGAGCGCTAGCGAAACATGTAGTAGGTGGTGGGAATATTAATATTTTTTCATCTATAATTCGAATTTAACATAAATATTATTTTATTAATGGAAAAATAATAATAGATTTTTATTACTTGCTGTTCCCCTAGCAATCTGCTTGAAGTGCTTTGATGTTTATTATATCTATGAACCAATCACGAGTGGTCTTCGTTTGTTTCAGGCCGATGAACAATTTGTCGGTTTCTATTGGATGTTATTGGGGAATGGGGATGTTATTGGGGAATCATATTCGATTAACTCTATATATATATATATATATATATAATATATATATATATATATATATATAATATATATATATATATATATATATATGTATATATATATAAATATATATATATATATATAAATATATATATATATATATATATATATATATATATATATAAATATATAAATAAAGAATAAAGAATACAATATACAGAATAAAGAATACAGTTGGTTGTGCTGACAATGGCACTAAATACCGAAATCATAAACAGCTATTGTCTTCTAGTGGTCAAGGTACCAGCTTCAAATTTCAAGTGACACAAAAATCGTAGTTATACGCTTCTATGTATATTGTATTCTTTGGTAATGGTTAAGTATGGTTATAAGAATACCCACGTGTTTAGTACATAAAAAGCTCGTAGAAATATTATTCGAAAAGCCGCATAGATGTTTGGCTATGATGTCCGCTGCCTAAATGGTCAATGAGTTTGTAGCGGTATCGCTTCTTCATTATTAAATTATTATTTTAATATTGTTTATCATTTTTATCTGTTGCTTAACATAACTTCTCTCTATTATCACGGTTGCTTTGAATGTTAACAACTTTGATAATTTACATAAAAATATATATAATATGTCATAATTCAATTTAATAAAGATCAATTATATCTTTAACATATATTTATTATTTATTTAAATAATAATTATTTTAATAAAAATCAATTATCTCTACAATTTAAGAAGCGATACCGCTACAAGTTCAATTGTGTTAAATCTTTCAAAAAAGTAAGAATAATTTTCGAAGAGCGATCAACTTATATTATTTGTTAAAATATTTATTAAGAAATTATCTGAATTAATTATATTTATTATTTAATCATTTCACTGTGTTGATTATTCAAACCAAAAAACTAAATTAAATATATTTCAAGATATTACAATGGCGAAGAGTGTTTTTAAAAAAAACCACGTGGGGAAAAAGTAACTTGGAAAAATGCCTGGTCATGAATCATCTTCTGGTATGTATGGGGAAATATGCCATCGTTTAATCACATGGAAAACGATTGAAGAAACCCCACCACGCGCTATGTGATGGGGTGGGAAGCGCCGCCATTTGAAGTCGTTTTGTTGCATCACATTACGTTCGTTTTAGTTTCAACCGTCAACTCTGGTCAAGATCTATCGATTGTGAGAATAAAATATAAGTGAAATATTTATAGCGAATATACAGTATGTATTGGTAAGCATTGCTAATAAATAATCAATGTTAAATATTATTTACTATAATAACTATACGCAATGCTTAATAAAGAAATAAAAAAAAGGGGATACTCTGTAGTGTGTGTGTGTTGTGTCTGCTGTCTAGCCTATATGATTACTGTTTTGTAGTCAGCACTGCATTAACTATAATGAGAGTGGGTAAAATATGTTCATTGTTGTCTTCTTAAATTTAGCATTACTTCTAACAATTGAAAATTATTTTTTGAATATCCCTTATTATTTGCAAGAGAAATGTTTGAATATAAATGATAGTATTCTATTAACGGTATAACATAAAACAACAATACACACAAAGTAAAAGAAAAATAAAACCCCAAAATGAAAAAAAAATAGAATTCCGTCAAAAAAAAAAGTTAAAACAACTGTTCGAATATTCCTGCATTATTTGCTTAACAAATCTACCCGGGTAATTTGTAGTTATTGAGGAGAAATATTCGCACAATTGTCAACAATTGTATGTCTTAATTGTTGCAAATTTTCAGGCCTATTCCGCGAATAGATCTGTGTTTTGAGAAAACCCCACAAAAAAAATTCGTTAGGAGATAGATTTGGCGATCTGCCTGGCCACTTGAAGGTTCCAAAACTACTCATAAAACGTTCCTGGAACAGCGTTACTATCATGGTATTGTGTGCAAGGCAACCATCTTGTTGGAACCATACAGATTCTAGGTCTAAATTAGGAGAGCTCTAACAGTTTTAACAATATATTATAACAATATATTATTTCGTAACAAACTCAAATATTTTTGAGAATCTAAAGATCTGTCACTGAAGAATGGTCCTATAATATGGTCACCCAATATTCTAGCCCGGGTACTGATATATCGATGCTGATTTGTCTGAGACCAATATCGCATGACAGATGTATTGTGTTTTCTATGTAATGGAAAATATGAATCATTAGTAAATAAATATTTTCTGCTGTTTCGAAACGTTTCCAAACGTTTGCAACTGTAGAGTCGCTTAGGCCCAGTTCTTCACCAACTTCTCTTGTCGATTTTTTATTGTCAATAAATAATAAACTACAAACTGCTGTATCTGTCTCATCATTTTTTTGTGGGGCTTTATCATTTTTATCTTTGTGGCACTCTTTGCAACTGGATATACAACTTCATTTTTCAAAACAGCTAATCATAAGCGTAACTGTTCAAATGGTTGCCGATTGTCTATCCTCAATAAATAAATTGACACATTCCTATACCAAATGTCCCCCAAAGTACCATTTAATAATTTTCCCTTTTCTATTATTGTGTAATAAACCATTGTTGAAATACGGTAATACCGTTAAAAGACACAACCAAATATTTCCAATGCATTCATTCATTGATTAATTACCAATTATAATGTGCATCACAACATCTTCACTCTTAAATGACATCAAACAAACCCCATAAGCCTATAGCCAGATGTATGTGTGTATGTGTATAGTTTTATAGTAAATATTTTATTTATTTATTTAACATTGATTCTCTATTAGCAATGCTTTCCAACACATATTGTATATGGTGTTAAAGTAAAAAATTAAAATAAATAATAAAATGTCGGTCTATACTCGTCGAAAAGCCAAATCAAATTATAGAAATCGTATACGGTTGGAAAGGGCTTCGTACGAGCAATCGAGTGATATCCGTAAAATACCATATGGCAGAGTGACGCGGTGCTGGGAATGTAAAATCGGTGTCGTGCGAAACAACGACGGCGCCATAATATCTACATATTATTCGAAAATAGTTAAGGTCTTTCATTTTACGTAATGTTTTTGTCAGTTTGGTAAAATCAGTATTTTGAATATAAATACAAACTTTTAATAAAATTTAGAATCAAAATAAATAAATAAATAAATTTTTATTCTAAATTAATTCGTATTTATTTATTGATAAAATACATATCTATTTTATCAAATTGACGGGAATATTACGTAAAATGAATTACCTGGAAATGGATATTCCATTTAAGCCGTTATACACCCACATCAATGTACACTTTTTTTGCTTGTCATCACCTTATAATTCTGGATATGTTGAGGCGTCCTTATATTATATAAATTCAAAAAATATATAATATTCAAAACAAGAACCATATATACAAGAAATATAATCAAAACACACTGCAGCAAAATAATAAAACTTGAGCGGACTTATATAGAATGTTTCTGACATTATTATAGGGTAAATAAATAAAAATTTTGGTAGATTATATTTAATTCTTACGATTCTACCAAAACTGTGTTGTATGAATACTGATTCGAATGAATCGGGTGTGAATACGAGTAAGAGGCCATTTTTGACGTGAAAACGTTCATTCGCCCTTAATAGTGATAGTCGGTCGATCTTTCTTGTGTGACAAAATACCGTCAGATTTGAATCGCTAAAAACTACGATGCGTACATAATGGTTGGACCCACAATGGAGAGATCTTGTATGCACGTTTTTGTCGCGCACTATTTGTTTTGCCCTGATGTCATCGTACCAGTGTCGGTGCATGCACGTGATTGTTGCGGATTAACCTTGTGTAATGCTATAAATTAGTGTAACTTGGAAACGTGTTTAGCTAGGACATTGATACGGGCGTCAATGTGAAGAGCTTGCGGAGCACTACCAAAGAGAGACAATAAACATTTTCGACGGATTATGATTTATGTGACTGGTACACAGGCTCAGAATTATATAAAACGCAAGTAAGCGGAAAGCTCGCGATGAAAGAAATCGAAAACGCCTTAAAAGTCCAGTTTCGACCAAACGGTGGAGCTATGACTGCGTGGAAAATGAAATAAAAAACGTTGTGATTTACCTATTCTGTAAGCGTTTTACTATTCTGTATAAAAATCTTCACGAAAAATCTACGATACAGACTCCACATTTGTGATTTTTTTAAATAAGGGATTGATTGATTAATATTGGGGTAAAAACTATTGCACTTCGACCCTATGGTCCATTATGCTCCCCCTTCTACCTCAGTCTGACGAGACTCGCTTCTCCCATATGTTGGCAATAGCCTGGAGCTTGATTATCAGGTCCTCCCGAAGGTTCAAATATTCGGGGTGAGATGCACCGAATATCCTGTATCTGCTGTAACCCAGAGGTTTGCAGTCAAAGATTATTAACTTGGCAGATTTTAAATTAATATCGCTACGACATATTGCGCGATTTCCGTCTACTCCTGCACAAAAGCTATTCTGAGCTTCTGAAAGTGAGGAGGGTTAATTCATTTTTTTATACGTCTAAAGCTCATCTCAGAGATGTTTTATTGGATTTTACTCTGGGCTACTGGCTGGCCTTCTCAAATCTGAAGTTGACTCGTAATTTTAATGTACACCCTTCGGCGACGTTTTGCTACTGCTTTTGAGAGTGCCCATAGACTTTGTTTGATTGTAGTGTTGCTATTAGTGCAAAAACTGTTAGAATCGGATTCAAGTAATGTTATATTTGGAGTAACGTTCACTTGGGCTTCTGTAGATTCGTGCATGTCCAATAAGGACGATCTCAAAGAGCAGTCGTGTTCAACTTAAAAAAATTCCATTATGTAAACTACAATAGATCATATAAAATATAGAACACATATATATTGAAGTACAGTGTTTTATTTTATACGCATTAAGTTAACGTAATAAATAATAGATAATTATCAATTTTGAAGCATAATTTGTAACATAATTTAAAATGTATTATTATTTTTTACCGACTAGTAATTTCTTATTACTTTTTTTGTTTTTGTTTTGAACACTAGATTTGGCGAATTTTCATTTTTTTTTTTTTTCTAAGATTTTGCGATAATGATTTTATTTTTGGTTATTCGAGGCTTGTTATCATCTAATTTTTCCGTAAATAATTCTATAATAGCATTTTCACCTTCTTCTTTATACTTTTTTTTAAAAATTATCACATGGAATATCATTTAAAGCTAGTTTTTTGTATATGTTAATAGAAATAAGATCTTTTAATTCAGCCATCATACGTAAATTGTTTCTACTTTTATTAGACTTAGATAATTCTTGCAAATAATAATCACAAGTTTTGTGCGATGTAACGATATTGAATTATCACAATATTTTATATCTTACATTTTTTTATTCACGTACTTTTGATGAAGGGATGAAGGCACAGTTTAGTAACGATTTTTGTTGCGATGCAGATGTTTATTTGAATGTTGACTAATTTCACCAGGTTTTACTAATATGGTTGAATTAAAGTGGCACTCACCCCGGCATTGGACATTTCGGAATAATGTCTATTGCCAATATCCTAAAACATATGGGTTCTTGCTGAACTTTAAGCGTCAAATAGATGATATTCCTAACAACAACAAATTTATGTTTAATAATCTGTGTGGGTAATAATAATGTGGGTAATTGTTCGTTTAAATGTTTATTGTAAATGTTTAAATATACAATTCTTTAAAACTCTTTTTGTTAATATTTTTCTAACCAATTAGTTATATTTTGAAAGTCAGCTGTTTAATTTTGACATTTTGTTTTGATATGAAGTTGATTTGTTGCATAATCAGTGTTACAAACTATTAAATACTTATTATTTTAAATTAGTGAAATAATAAGGCGCGATAAATTCAAAATATAATATTACTGAAAATTAAGAAAAAAACAGAACAATTCCTTTATTAGAAACATTTTAAAATCAAGTTTGTTTCAGCGAATTTAATAAATTTTTTTGTAAATTCAAATTGTTTATCAAATTTTGTAGTATTACGACATCATGAAACTCTTGCTGATTATGGTCACTAGGGTCTAGGAAATCTTTACTTAAAATTTCTAATTTAAATTGACCGGGACCTCTTTTATCAACTAAAACGGTTCGGAATAAAGTCAAGGTATCCACAAACCCCGAAATCAAATCTAAAATTCCGGGTACTTTAGTATTCGCTAAAGCTCGATTATGAGCTACTAGCCAACAATTTTCTTGCCCATTAGATTTATATAAAAATTGTTCGAAAGATTCCAAAGCATTCAAAATTTTGTGAACTTTTCAACTTTTTTATCATTATAGAACAAGTCTCCATATTTTTAGTAAAATTGAGTAACAGCGCTGGCTGACGGTAGAAATATATTTGTTATATCATCAATTACTTATCCTCAGTTTTTAAAAGAATCTAAAGAAAATTACTATTGATATTTAATAAAACTTGTGTGACAACATCAATTGGGGTATGTATGTTATTTGTATGATAAACATACAAATTTTAACTGTCAATATTTACATGTTTAGTGCCGTTAGGACCATTAAAAAATATTCTACGTGTGGAAGATACTTTTAACTACATATATTCAAAATTACAGAAGAATCTGAAGAAAACTTATTTTCTTGGGAACGTCCTTAAGCACATATAGTGCATATCGAGACTCATCTGCAAAGATTTCTTCCATTCATTTCCATTCCACTTTATTTGCTTTAGGTGGGGTCGTCGATGATTTATAGTAAGCTATGATCCTATGGCTCATTTTCTGGGTCATAAGTTCATTTCGGCAAATCTTCTTCTAACAGTGTTTGCACAAACTTCATCACTACGATCCATACGGAGACCATCCACATGGACAGTCTCAAAAGCAGTAGAAAAACGATTCCAAAGGGTGTGCAGTAAAATAAAACGATCGAAACTCCGGTTTTGAGTCCAGAACGAATCTTACAGTCTCGAATCTTAAAGTACCTTGCCAACTTTATAAAAAGTATTACCAGAAGAAGAGGAAATATCCGTCGTTAAAATTTTAATTTCTTTTAAAAACCTACAAACATGTTGCTTTTTGAAAAGTATAAAATTAATGAAAATTTGTCTTTTTTTGAGATACATTTTTTTTCAATTGTACCATATCTCCACATATCACCAAAACCATGTACAACTTTATAAAAATTTACTTGAAATGCAAAATAATTTCACAGGATGTAATTAAATTAAAAAGTGAAAAATTGTAAAAGTGCTACTTTTTTAGCTGAGCAGTGTATAGGACTCGTCAAAAAGAGCAACTCGTCAAAAAGAAAATAGGTAACATGGTTGATCGTTGTACTGTGAAAAACTATAGTATGTATGTCCATGTATTTAACGGAATCCAGTAACATTATTATTTTTCTAAATACTTTGTTGGATCAAAATAAGAGGATCAAACATAAACTAACAAAAATAAGATTTTCTTAAAGTGTTCAAAAAAGTCGGCATTTTAAATTAGATGTGTTATGCCCTTATTAAATGTGATATTTCGAAGAAAATTAGAATAAGTTTATATTCATTCTAATAGATGAATAATACATTCTATCTAATTGTTAGTTGATGAAATAAAGCAGTTTTTTAGACTTTTGGATAGAAAAAAACTTCATATTAGAGTGGGCTTCTGCGCTATTATATTTCATCAAGAAAAGTTACACTATCATGTGGATATTATTTATTTTCTTTTGTTATAAAATTATTGATTTCGTACATGTAAACAAAAGCTAATGATATAAACTCATCTGGTTTGAAATAGGGTAAACGTGGGTATATAAGTTTGTTACCCTCAATCACATTATTTGGTGTGATACTTATAAATCCATGCGTTCTGATACAGACTTGAAACTGGAAACAATTATTATATCGCACTAGTATTTCTTAAGTGACACAACTCAAAAATCGGTGTTTTTGAGTTATGACTATGAAAGTAATGGGTAAATATCTCTTCATCAATCATCAAAACTGTATCAACTTAGCTTCAGAGATGGACCGACAGAGGGCGCTTATGTCACTCTTGCTGCCTTATTGGTGTTCTCCCTCCATAGGCAAGAACGACACATTGTTAGTTGAGTCCTGAATCTTCTGGTGAACTAAAGTGAAAACAAAGTTGAAAAGTGCATTATTTTGAAATGTGACATTGTTACTGTATCAAAGCCCGAGAAGACGTTGCTTTATTTGGAGTTGTGTGGATTTAGCTGACTCAGGTAATATAACAACCTGTTTCTTACTTCGAGTTATGTCACTGTTGAAAAGTTAGTTTACGTCATTTTGAGTTATGCCATTTTTGATGAAATGTGTTTTTTTTTCTCGTTTCTGTATTTAAAAAGATATCTGGTGACGATCGTTTATGACTCAATCGAAAAAGGATGAAATGCTGAACATTTCCTTTGCTTACAGAATACCTTACGATTTTTAGTATGTGAGATATTCTAATCAAAGATATTCTTAACCTTTTTCCATTGTTAAAGAGAAAAAACTCCATTTATCAATTGAAACATTTCATTCGATTAGTTTTGAAGAGCTTTCTTTGGGCTTAGAGCTTTATTTTGAAAAAGGTTTTCTGTTTGAAAAATGCAAAATTATTCAAGCTGCACTCAGATAATTTTGCAAATGACGAAAGAAGATAACATTATCAACACCATAAGAAAAGAAGAAAGTGTTACGGAAAATCCAACTACAACTGGGTTTACAGAAATAATTGATACAACGTTATTAAGCATTAACAATGAAAATAACCAACGGATATTGAAACTTCATCTGCATCCATGTTTCAAAGGTCAACCGAATCATCTGATGAAATTGATAATGGTTATACCCAGACAAATTATAGTTGTTGATTTCCCTACCATGGTGCGATTAACTAAAAACAAACCAACTAACTTTTAGTACGTGTCGCCTGTGTACAATACACAATTCCACTGATAATTTCTCGGAGAGTTCAGACGAACATGACGTTGGATCCCGTTCCTTGAAAACTCCAGATAAAGATAACGTTGATAAAAATGAAGTTGAAATGAACATAAAAAAAGGAAGGAAAAAGGAAAGAAAGCCTGAAAATTGGATAAACAAACAGGCATCATTGTTAAGAAATTCCGGAAAAACTTACCAATCATCATCAAAATCTAAAAAGCAATTTCCTCAGACGAAAGTAGGTCCACCATGCGGGGAAAAATGTAGACTCGCTTGCAGTAGCAAGATAAATAATTTAATTCGCCAAGAATTTGATCATTACAGGGGCCTTGCTAATTTACAGAGGCAAAGGGAATTCATTGTTCGGCACTCAACTATTATAAAACCCAAATACCGATACTCGAGCACCCAGGAATTTAGAAAGCTTAATTATGCATTTTATTTGGAGATAAATACAACTCGCCTTAGAGTGTGTAAAGAATTTTTTAAATCAACTCTTGATATTATTGACAGACCAATTCGGACAGCGCTGATGAAGAAAAATGATAATGGATTTTTGCAGCCCGAAATGAGAGGCAAACCACCTTTGACCCTGATCATAGTGAAAGGCAGTTTATTGAAGCCATTCACAGAGTTGAGTCACATTACTTAAGGGCTCAAACCACCCGAGAGTTCATCGACAGTGGAAAAAGTCTAGCAGATCTTTATCGTGAGTAGAAGGAAAATCGCCAAAAGCATAACTTACCATTTACAAATGCAGCCATGTTTAATAGAATATTTCGAGGTAAATACAACATTTCATTTTATATACACAAAAAGGATCGATATGATCTTTGCGAGTCATTCAAAAATGCTGATGAAGAGGGAAAAATGATATTACTTACAGCTTATAACCTGCACCAAAAAAAAAAGGAATTATCACGTACGGAAAAGGATAATGAAAAAAGACCGAATGGAGCTCACGTGGCTGTATACGACTTTCATGCGGTAATGCCAGTACCTGAAGGGCAAATATCATCATTCTACTACAAAAGTAAAATTAATTGCTTTAATTTCATTATAAGTGACCTTAATGTGAAGAATTTTGAGTGCTACTTCTGGGACGAGACTGAAGGATATCGTGGTGCAATAGGAATCGGAAGCTATATTCTGCATTGCATTAATGTTGATAGAAAAGACCAACAATGATGATCAGGGCATTTTATTCTATTCTGATAACTTTTGTGGGCAGCAAAAAAACACATACATGCTATCAGCATATTCATACGAAGTTGAAAAATTTCCGAAACTTCGCAGTGTCACACATAAATTTCTTTTACGTGGACACTCACAAAACGAAGGTGGCAATGTTCATAGCGTAATAGAAAAACAGGTTAGCAGAGACCTTAAGGTTTGCCCAGTCTATGTACTACAGCAGTATGTAACTTTAATTAAATGGCAAAAAAGAACGGCCCTCCATATAATTAATGAGTTGACCCATGAGAGTATTTATGACTTAAAAATCCTGCAAGAAGAATGGGGTAGTAACTTTACAATGGATGCTGATAGGATGCAAATCAAATGGCATGAAATCAAGGTTCTTCGAGTAGAAAAACAGCACCATTTTGCCTGCTTCTAGAAAACTTCCTATGTAAGACGTATCTTTTAAGATGGTCTATGTGCGCAATTTTAGAAAAAGAAAACGTTCAGGGACGTTTCAAGAACCTCAATCTTTCCAGTTGGTTCAGGTTTATGAAGAGAAAATTCCATAAGCGGAAAATAAAAAGAAAAACGTACTAGAACTTGTTAATAAAAACATACTTCCGCAATCCTACTACAACTCTTATTTCAAAAATGTTCTCTATTAATGTTAATTTAATTTATTGTTCATTGTTCTAACAATAAGTATTAAATATAATTTTTTATAATGCAATACATTGTTGTTTCATTTGCCTGAAATAATCTTATCTATTTATTCAGAATTACCTACCCTTTTCTAATTTTTTTAATTTTTTTATTTCTATTTTTTTCTATTAAGACAGAAAGGTGAAGTTTTATAAATGTTATAACTCAAAGTTTACAAAGGAATTCCATTCTATTTCAAACACTAAAGTGTCTCATTTCTAACAATTAAGAATCAACTGCCACAATTCAAAATAATGCAGTCCTTTGTACGTTTCAACTACATAAAAATCGTCACAACTCAAAAAGCGCGAGTATTCAAGGCTTGGGATCGACATTATGCAATAACAATGTTGGATCAGATTTTCCTACCGCCTATTTTTGGAAATGATAAAAAGGTTATGTAATTGTTTTCTTCCCCAAGCTCACTAACAGTTTTTCCCGTTTTTCCAAAAATGTAGGTTTTTTACTTATGTCACTTTCGAAATACTAGTGCAATATGTAATTCGTTGAACCGTTTGATTTTGAAATAGACTTATAAATCAAAATTTTATTCACATGACAACACAGGCCAAATATAATTATTAATCAAGGTTATTTTTATTGTATAAAATCACAAAAGGTTATCTCACAAATATGATAAGCGTGATTTTTATATAAACAAATATTTTAGAGAGAGAGAGGAGATAATACTATACTCAATCTCTCATCATTATTTTTCAGATACCAAAATAAGGATGAGAGAAGCACCTAAGTCGACGACTCTAAGTCGTAAATTAACCTTACGACTCTCGAATAACTTACAGATGTTCAAAATTTCAAACAGTTCCAACGTTTTAGTTGATTTTTGACCGTTCCAAAGTTCGCAGGCTCAGATCACCAATACAGTTTATAGTTTTTATGGAAATGCCTGCAAGAACAACATTTTGGAAATAAATTATTTTAAAATTTAGAATATAAAAAATTTTACGTTTCGAAATGTCAAAATAAAAAAATTATAATATCATTCGACATAAATTTCCTCTGCACTCTCTAGAAGAAGTTTTTGAAGGCCGGGCAGCGACGGGTCGCTTAATTATTCTAGCCGAGTTTCGGTTGCAAATTTAATATAATAACGTGCATTGTGCATCAGTGACAGCTAATTTCATAATTTAATGCTTTCTTTAAAAGCATTAAGCCCAGTAAAAATTTTAACTGGGCTTCAAATGTTGCAAAAAAAAAATAGTATACAATGATTTTTGTAGTAAGCAATGCAACTTTATCCTAATTAGAATTTTAAGCTCTAGACGTTGTGACCAAAGTCGTAAGTTCAATATTCGGTGTCATAAAATGATCTAATTAGTTCATTTGCACATGTGTGTCTGCGGTCTGACTGTCTTTCATAGACACGATTACTAAAAAACGAAAAAAGATAACGAGCTGAAATTTGGTGTGTGTTATAGAGATAAAAAGTAAGGTAACGTTCGCGAATGGGCAACCTTGAAGCGGCAAGAGACAGAAAAAAGTTAAAGACAAAAAATCTTTCTCTTTTCTAAATAAACAACCTTTCATAAACTAAGTAAATACCTGGGATTTGGGATTGGGCAGGAAACTTAGTTAGTTGTTATTTTCACTTCTTATTACTAACTAATAGTCCAGCTAGCCCTAGTCTGATTCAGAAACAGCAAAAACTATTATTAATAAGAATAGTCACGCTTGAATCGTTAAATCTGTTTTTCTTTCCTTTGAGAAAAATTTGACCTTCAAATTTTCTGCCATTTGAGAGCTATTTTTTCGATTCTTTACGGTAAAGTAGCATTTTTAAAGTTAAATTATTCTTTAAGAGCATAAGAGCAATGATAATACAATTCTAAACTTGTAGGCGGTATTATGCAGCTTTTTATAATCTAGTCTATAGTATAGAATTCCCATTATCATTTTACGATTCCGATTATTAGAGTGTTATATTTTCATATTTAACATAAATCAAACACATGCTTACAAAATAATTTTTTACCATCGTCTATCTCTGATCTGCCATAGTTTGATTGTAAACAGAAAATTTATTATGTATAATGCCATAAAATGATTAATTCAAAATTTATTAAACTTATAAATGACTATAACCTACAATATTGCTTTATTAATGGTTCCAAAATAAAACGACAAAACATTTGAATGAGAAAATTTCAGCTTTATTTTAAACATTTATTTGGATAAACTAGTTGTATACAACAGTGATGTAGGTTTAGTCAACGTGGTACACTTGGTAATTTTTTGTAATTTGATGTAATTTTTTTAAATTTTATAGTTGATTATGCCTCGTTCATTCGGTTTTCCAAAAATATTTTCGAATCAAAGTTGTTATAATATTTCTAATGAACAACTATTATCCGAAGCATTTTTTCGAAAACCGAATCAATTACGCCCAGTTCAATTATAAAATTTAAAAAACGACATTTGTGGTCCATAGTAGAGTTGGTTTCTTCTTTCTTGGACCGTCAAAATTCGTCTTTTACTGCGCAGACCAGTCTATATGTGTTTTGAGGTAAGGTCAGGAGCAATATAATCATAAGCCTACCATTCAAAAATTATGAAGTTCCTCCCATTCATAACATATAGTTTTATTACAAACAGTGGCTCTCAAACAAGTATGTTTGGTATTTTTAATATTGTAGTATAAGAAAGTATTTTGTGTTGGATTTGCCTATAAACTGTATGTTATTCGCTTCTTATCCATATAATAGGTAATCTTAAAATTTTAATTGCAACAAATGATCGATTATCACATTTTATTTGTGAGTGAGTATCTCTAAAGTGTAGTGAAGTTTGATTTCTATTATTTTACTACAGTACCTACAATATTGCCATATAGTACAGTATAGTACAGTACACCTATAATAATGATGAAAGCACTTCTTATAATGAGAAAACAATATCTACAGTTAATCACGAATACGGCGAATCATCCTGTGAAACTTCAAGAGTGGACCCAATTCCAGGTAATAGTGAAACCAAGGACCCAAGTCAAGATAATAGTGAAAATTGTAATAAACTATTATTGGAATTTCCAAGATGTTTGGTAATTATTACTGTTATGAAATAAAAACACTTATTGGTTTGATTGTTAAATATTTTATATGCTTTACTTTACTACATTAAAGATTAAATATAGTGATATTAATTGTTCTTTTGATTCAAAATTTTATCTACTAACTAATATCAACTCCTTCCTTTCTATTATAAAAAAAAGTGTTTATTGTACACATATTTTACACAAGAAATGGTAAAACCCAAATTTGTTATATTACTGGATGTGTTCAATTCCCTTTTAAGACGCCGAAATATTATTCAGAAATCAGTACCCAGTTCAACCACCAAGTAATCTAAAATCTTGGTAAAACCCAAATTTGTTTTATTACTGGATATGTTCAATTCCCTTTTAAGACGCTGAAATATTATTCAGAAATAAGTACCTAGTTCAACCACCAAGTATTCTTAAATCTAAGGTTTCTTTCCACTTCACATATGTTTTCATTTTAATTTTGGATTCAACAACCGAATTATCAGCTACAATTATTTAAGTCTTCAGCGGTGTTTAAAGTGTCTTCAGCAGTATTTTTATTGTTTGTGATTTTTGTTTATTAAGTGCTTTGTTTTTGTTATGGGAAGTTTAAATTTTGAGTATTCCTAATTAAGTTAACAAACCAGCCTCGATTTTTCTGTATTAGGAATGCTAAGCGTCCAAAATAATTAAACTAATGTATAAATTCATACTAAAATTTATTGAATGAGTAAAAACTTCGGATCGCCTGGTAATTATTATTCACAATCTCAAATAGTGTAGAAATAATAGGTAAGAAAAATTTATTGCATCAGAATCCGATTTAAGTTCAACAGTGTGAAGTTTTATTACCCATAGATAGATGCTTTATGTAAAAATTACCAGGTGATCCGAATAAAGAAAAACTTTATTGAACCTTGAAAAATTAATTTAAGATTGTCAACCTTTATTAATTCGTAATTTAATTTCAGGACCAACGAAAGAAGCATGTTGTTTTAAATAAACAAAGCCGTGATATTGTTTACCAGGTGCATTCATTTTTTAAGAAAGCGGTAAATGAAAATGACCGTTTAGTAAATGTCAGTAACATTATTGATACTACGCTAACGGCCACTGGAACAACAATGACAACTCTAAAAAGGATTATTAAGGAAATGGAAGAGTATGGTAACGTAGCTACACTCTACAAAGGGTGTTCCAAGCCTAAACCAAAATCAACTGTTGATAATTTTTCTGAACAAGTTTTTAGACGCACCATCCACATTTTTCCGTTTACAGACAATTGTAGACCAACGATGAAGGCCGTCTACGAAAAAATAAAAGATGACATTAACTTTCCGGGAAAAATATCTACTTTTCGGAGAGTAGTTAAAAAGTTAGGTTTCAGTTGGAAAAAAACTTCCGATAACCAAAAATTGCTTTGTGAAAAGCCCGACATTAGGTAGGTACTGAAGTATCCAATATTTAAGAGATGTGAGAAGATTTCGAAACGAAGGTCGTCCAATTGTATATCTGGATGAAACATACATACACTCGAGTCATGCCACGCCTTTCGAATGGGTTGATGGTTCTAATCTAGGCTTAAAATCACCCATTTCGAAAGGCAAACGTATAATTATTGCCCATGCAGGAGGCGAAATGGGATTTATTCCAAATGGGATATTAATGTTCAAGTCGGGAGCAACAAAGGGCGATTACCACGATGACATGAACTATGCAAATTTTTCAAAATGGCTTGATTTACAATTAAAACCAAATTTGCCAGCAAATTCAGTCATCGTTGTAGATAATGCCAGCTACCACAACACACAATAGTGAGGGGGAAATGATCGAGTGGATGGAAAAATTTAATATCCCGGTAGACAGAAAACGTTCGAAGGCGGAATTATACAATATAATTAATCTATATAAGCCCAAAACAAAAACTTATAAAATTAATGAAATTGGCTACCACCATACCACCATAAGGCTACCACCATATCATCCAGAGCTCAATCCAATCGAAAAAATATAGGCTCTGGTGAAAAATTCGGTGGCTAAGCTGAATACCACTTTCAAATTTAGGAAAAATTTAGCTCAGTTACAACCGAGGACTGGGTGAAAGTGTGTGAAAACATGAAAAGAACAGATCAAAAATACATCGACGAGGAATTAAGGGAATAAGGGAAGACATCACCGAGAAGTTCATTATAAATTTCGATAGTGACAGTGATGAAAGTGACTTTTTCGATGAAGATTAAACTAATCTAGTCCTCGTTGGTTTAGTTCTTAGTCAGTCATATTAATACGAGCGTTTCTGTGGGTTATATTATGCATATTGTTAAAATTTACCCCTTTCAGGACCCACAATAAAAAATAATTACCAAAATTTATTAAAATTTAAATTAGCTAGATCGATCATTAAACCCTTAAAAATAAAATTAAAAAATACACAATATGTTTTTTGGTCACTGGATTGTCGTAGGTGTGTGTATTTTTATGATGTTGGAAATATTTTTTAAATATCAAAGAGAATAAATAATATTACATATGTATCAATTTGTCTGTCTTTTTGTACAATTGTAAAACGGATCATAAATATTTTATCCTTTTCCTAAAAATTATAAAATGATGTTTATTCTTTTTAAAAAATGCAATAAAATTCAAGGACCGTTCTTTTTCGTAAAAAAATTTATTTAACAGATTATTATTGGTTTAAGGATGCATTAATTATTATTGGACATTAAATAAAACCCCCCACTCATTTTCATTTTTCCGCCATTTCATGCGCCAAAGACCAACTAATATTGAATTCGCTCTACGACCGCTTTAGTGGTAAAACACTGTTTGCATGATGATGCTGTTGACTGTTGTCTTACTCAAAATGCTGATATTGATTCTCCGACATATACAGTTTAACAATTCGTTCGTTTTCGGTACACTTCTAAACATACCTATAAAACCTATTTTGACAAAATGGAATTTTTGGAGGCGGTGTCAACATAAAGAAATTCACATAACTTTTGGACACCGCCTCCAATAATAACAATAATTACATATATATTTAAAAATTTTTGCTTTGGTGAACTAAAATTGGCACAAGAATAAGCAATTATTTTTTTACTTTTTAGTGCATCTTTTGTTATAGAATATTTGATTTTAGAAGTCGGGTTTCCATATTGTCAAAATAGGTTTTATTTCTCGCTTTTTAGTGACTTTGAAGTTCTATAACTGATTTTATTTGTCTAAATATGGGTAGACCTACTAAATGACCAACTAATTTTTAGTGAATTTTTTTATAACACTTTTTTTTTACCCGTTTTTTTTTTTTATAATTTTTAATGCATTTTTTTATAACAGATTTTCAGTTTTTTTTACAAGCATTTTGTTTTTTTTTTGGGGTCGGTTTTTTTTTGTAAAAAATTTTTTTGAAGTCGGTTTTTAAAAAAAATTTTCTTATTTTCCCATTATGAATGAGTATACCCTTTCAAAAAAAAAAAAACATTTCACAGAAATCGGTTATCACATATAAAATGAGGATTTTCCTCAATTTCCCGGAGATCCCCTCATCAGAATGCGATTTGGTGACAATGGGACCAATCGGGAATCAAATCCTTTAAAACAAAAAACAAAAATTCAAAATCGGTTCATAAATGACGGAGTACTGAGGTAACAAACATTAAAAAAAAAAAAAAATACAGACGAATTGAGAACCATCCTCCTTTTTTGAAGTCGGGTTAAAAATGGATATATATATATATATATATATATATACTATGTTTAATTTACATCTTCGAATTGTAGATCTCTCACGAGTATGAGAGAGTACATATGTATACATTAAGCAATGTGTATGAGAAGGAGGTCTTATAGGTTTGGTTTTTGTTGTATGTCTGAACAACAGAACAAATCATAACACACTTGTGATGTAACGAATAATCGCATTCGCATTCGCGAATGTTCGCATATTTTTTGACATTCGCATTCGCAAGAAACGATGCGAATGTTTGGCGAATGTATTTTACAAACAAATAGGAAATTATATATGGATGGATATGGAATTATAATACTCATAGTTATACTTGATAAGATTTATTTATTTGTTATTTACTTTTTGAATAAAAAAATGATATGGAACAGTTTTGAGTTAGGCAACTAAATTAGAAATACTTTCTCGTTTGCTTTTGTTAGTCACTTAAATATATTTGCTTAAGGTTGCTTTTGGTACATTGTCGCGAAGAGGGCGGCAAAGAATTTATTTTAGCAGCACCTAGATTTTCATTTTCGCGTCTTTTTATTTCGTCATATTCATTTTTATGTTTAGCTTCTAGGGGATTTCGCATAGCACTAGTGGTCCTTCCTTTGCGAGAGTATTTTTTATCACTCAACTTGCATTTCATATTCAGCGTCATAAATTGTGAAGTCCAAACTTCGCTAACATGTGCTTTACTTATGTTTTTATATCACTTTGTCACTTTTGAATAACAGTAAAATTTGACAAATGCAATAATACTAAGGACGTTCCAGCACTGTGGTATGCAATTACGACAATAAATCGGTGTGATTTTATTATAGCACAAATACATAAACACACATATACAACACATAGACAAAAACACTGTTCACATATCCAAAATAATGCTATTGTGAAGAAAATAAATAAATTTAAACATTTATATTTCGAAAACAAAACGGTAACATGCGATTTTCTTAAAATATATATAATAAATATTTAGATTTACTCTCTTAGTTTTTGTTTAATTCTGTCGTGTATTTTTTCTAATATAAGAGATAATAGTTGGGCGGGCATGAAGTTTTACATACTTCTAATGAGAGAGAATACTAACAACTTTGATATTAATTATCGAGCGTTCTAACCGGTCAAAAATTCTGAAATTTATTCAGATTCGGGATTTATTAGAAAACATTATTTTTAGCCTGTGAAAAAAAAATTAACAAAAACTGTCGAAAAGTGGTAGTATGCTGAACATCCTTTTGAAAGTCAACATTTGCGCGTTACAAAAGGATGATCAGCATACCATCCATGAAATCCGACATTCGTGAAAAATCCGACATTCGTTACAATTTGTATGTGTTATCACTATAACGCATACAAATTAATATACATGACAACACACATCAGTCTAACTTTAAGTAAGTAAGTAACAAACCTATAAGACCTCCTTCTCATACACATTACCTCCTTCTCCCACGAGTACTCTCTCATACTTGTGGGAGATTTATTATACGAAGATGTAAATTAAACGGGCTGTATATATATATATATATATATATATCCATTATAAATAAATATATATATATATATATATATATATATATATATATATTTATATTATATAAATAAATTTATATTATATATATATAAATATATTTATGTATATATATATACATATATATATATATATATATATATATATTATATATATATATATATATATATATATATATATATTATATATATATATATATATATATATATATATATATGTATAGATATATATATTTATATGTATATATATATATATATATATATAATATAAATATATATATACATATATATTTATATATATATATATATATATATATATATATATATATATATATATATATATATATATATATGTATATATATTTATTTATTTATAATGGATATGTATATATACAGCCCGTTTAATTTACATCTTTGTATAATAGATCTCCCACGAGTATGAGAGAGTACTCGTCGTATCGACAAAATTACACTTTTAAAATGAAGCTGACAATAATTTCTATATGAATGTATGTAATAATTTTTTTTAGAGACGAGGCTATAAGCTTCTGAAAATGACTAAAAAATGGACATTTTCAAAATTTCAAAAAATTCCACACCCGCCAGATTTTAGCGGATGAAGCTCATATTGTGGGTATCACCTTTTTTTCTAGGCACTTTTGATAAAAAATCAGCTGCCAAATCAATGAAGGCATGAATGCGCACGTTTTTGTCCAAAAGTATATATTTATATATATATATATATATATATATATATATATATATATATATATATATATATATATATATATATATATTATATATATATATTTGCTGATTGGCTGATTTTTTATCAAAAGTGCCTAGAAAAAAAGATGATTCCCACAATATGAGCTATTTTTTAGTCATTTTCAGAAGCTTATAGCCTCGTCTCTAAAAAAAATGATTACATACATTCATGTAGAAATTATTGTCAGCTTCAATTTTAAAAGTGTAATTTTTTCGATACGACTCACCATTTTCGAGATATAAGTAAACACCCCAAAAAAGGGATATTTCCTCCACTACTTCCACCATAGAGCGGTAGAATTTCAAATAATTTCCCCCTTCCATGTTGTCTACACACCCTTTTTGGCCATTCAATGACTATTTAGTCAGTAGACAGCATAAAAAATTATATATTAAGCGAAAAACTACGTGTGATGATCGTTTATCTTTATGCTATTCCGTCTAAAGGCATATGCACGGAAATTAGCTATTAAATGTCTTTGGTTTCTACTTACAACATTCAAATACCGAGCGCCGTTATGATAGTGATTCAACCTGCTGAAAAGTCTCAGATTAATCTTGGTTCCTATGCCCCTAAGAGATTCTTCCATAGATATTTCTATAATTTACCTCAATTGGATCACAAATACCAAGTTCATCCATATCAGCAGCATATTGAGCATCAAACTTTCCATCCATACGAAGTGTTTGTAATCGGTTTTGGCTTTTGACAACGCGCACATAATAGCAAAGGGCTTTTTGTAAGCACACGTGATCGATAGATCCCACACCTTACTCTATATCTATTGCGGAATTCGGGGTAGAACGCGATACACCATGAATCTGAATTTATGATAATGTACGCAAATGTATAAATTTTTCTGATTTGCTCTTTGCTACAACTTAGAGCAATCATAGGATATTATTGGTAGATCTAAACCATTAAACATATCCAGAATTAGCTTGAAAAGAAAACCGTTGTATTTGTAAACAAATCTTCTGATAAACATTAGTGCTTGTTTTCAAATCATAATTATAATATCTACATGCTCACTTCATTTTCCATTATGGTTTAAGATGACTCCAAGATACATAAAATGTTTAATATTTTCAAATTTCTTTTGACGACGCTTTGGATCCAGTGGTTACAACCATCATTTTTGTTTTGTTCACGTTAACATTCATACATCACTTACTGCAATACTCATCCATTCCCGTCAGCATTCTTTGCATACTTCCTACAAATCAAAACAACATCATCAGCATAAAAAAGAATTGTCACTTCCCTTCCGTTCATACATAAAGATGCGTTATCCTAACAGTTTATCCATTCATACAGGTCTTTTATGTAAAGCAAACACAATAAAGCAGCCAAATGGCAACCCATTTAGTCCACGAAATGTGCGAAAAGTTGGTGAAATTCTCCTATTGTTTATCAGATCACAACAGTCGGCGTTTTTATAGATGGATTGTAGCACTGCGACAGTATTTGAATCCAGTCCCATGCTTACCAATTTTCACCACAATAGATATCAATTTACACCGTCAAATGCCTTTTCAAAGTCTATGAAACAAAGGTAGATTTTTCAGCGCCTTGCTAAATTTATTAATGTCAATTATAGTTTTTGAAACTGTTATATTTGCAATAAATAATTGAGGTATTGCAAGAAATAAATTGAATGTGTTTCTGATGTATTATTTAATATATTAGTTAAAGTTATTTACAATAAACATTCAGACGCAATAAATTAATAGTGATTTCTTCTGTCGTATCTCAATGGTGAAATCAATTCAAGTGCACTCGTTGACCAAGTACGTGGCGGAGATTCTTGTAACTGGAAATCTACGAACTGTGCGCATGGTTACTACGTGACTTCTGTAGTTCGTAACGTAGCCGCATTATAGCAATGATTACAACCTTAAGTAAGAATACTATATATCCCAGTTGCAAACCGTTGATTTGACTTAAGTGTTGCCTGCTATTAGTATTGCTATGATGTAACTCCAAACAGGTAGATATCAAATTTATCACAGAAACCAACACATTTTCCATAGCTTCCTATCCGGGTCTGAATCCCTTATGAAGTGCTTATCATAACACCAATGCTGTATTCTGATAGTCAGTTAAGTGTATAATTTACTGATATTGGGCATTAATGTGAGTGCACGATAGTTATTGGGATCGGTTATAATGCCTTCACCCTTGAATAGAATAATAATTAACCCTGTGCCTCATGCTCTCGGAAAATGCCTATTTTTAGCATTAAATTAAATAAACGTAATCAAATATTCGAGAATCTAGAGTAATATTTGTGCACTATCTTGATGCATTAATTCAATGTGCCGCCAATACCACCAGATTTGCCATTTCTACTTGAGCTTATGATAAAATTATCGTCATTTATATCCCAGTAAAAGTGGTTATCATATGTGGTTAACAAATAATTACCATTAATATTGTCGATTGCATTCCTACCGTACAATCGTGCATACTATTCGGACCACAGGCTCGCACAAATTTCCCCGCTACTTGATTTTCTTTTATTGTGACTCGAGATCAGTTTCCACAACGTTTTGGTATCCTTAGTAACAAGAGCCTGATTAATGTTCTCTAAATGAGCAGCCTCATATTCCACAAATTCCTTTTGTTTCACTTCGCATAAAGACCTGGACTGTTTCTTTTGTCTAGAGAGATATTCTCTTCGAATCTTCTCATGTTCCTTAGATTTATTTTTACTTCCCCCCATTTTTGTTTGCATTCTGCATCGTACCACTCTGTTTCTTTATTTGAAATTTTACTAGTATTTTTGTTCTACTAAATCAACGCAAACATAGTTCATCCATGTCTGGAGTAATATAATCACCAGATCGATTTGATTGGTGTTAACCATATGTTCTATGCCAACCAAAAAAAAAAAACAGTTTCTAGTGTGTCAATGAGACCACTTAAATCTTGTTAAATTATGAGTTTAACAATGTACTTCGAGTTCGTTTGTATCTGAATTATCCAAAAATACCTCTCTTGGGAAGTGAGAGGATACAATAACCTTCCCCACTATCTTAATACCACCACACCATATATCTCAGATACCCACACGTAGTCAACTACGCTACATCCATTTTTAGAAACTTATGTCCACTCGCCCAAACTAGAATCCTTTGTTCTACCGTTCAGAGTAACAAGATTATCATTATTCATAAACTCAACGAATCTCGTCCCATAACCATTCAGAACATTATTTTTACTTTGCTTAGGTTCTACCCAAAAATCATTAATGAATTCAAAAGCTTCATTATTAGGGCATTTATCAAGTCCTATTCCTGCATTTGGATATTTACTAATTCAAGAACAAATTTCAATTTCCAAAAGGGAGAACAAATTTTTTTCGGTGTTCTTTGAATCTTCTGGTTGCAGATATGTTACCCATATTAGTAATTGGACTCTAAAATTAGAAAACAATACCCAAACAACAATCCTCCTTAGATCACTTTTAATTTCCGTTATATGCCTTTTATATACACTACGATAGAAGACTGCAAGACCATCTGGATATATCCCCCAATCTGATACACTCAGCGCTCTTGGAAATACACTCAAATCCATCGAAAGTAAATACCTCTCCATCCCTAGACCATGTCTCTTCCAGACCTAAATAACATATTTTACTATATGTTTTTCACAAATTTTGTTTCTTCGTCCTTATCGAGTCAATATCGACGGTTTTCAAGACATAGTTTCGTTGTTTTACGCAGATGACCTTGTCTTATTAGCTGAAACACCACGAAAACTTCAAACATGTCTAAACCTACTTAAGTATTACTGTTTATCAAACGATTTAACAGTTAACATTCAAAAAACCAAAGCAATGATATTTCAACGTGCAGGAAGACCTACATCTTCAGAGTTCGACTATGGTTCCCATAAATTAGAAATTGTAAGCCAATACGAATACTTAAGCATCGTTTTTAGTAACTGCGGCCTGCTTCTGAATGCAAGCAACCAGAAGGTAGTGAAAGCCAATTCATCTATGTCGGTAGTGAAATCCATCATGGCCAAAGCTAGTATGCAATTACAAAACTCAAGAATGCATTTATACCAATCTTCTGTTTTGAGTGAGTTACTGTACTCTTCGGAAATTTGGGCGTTGAACTACCCAGATATTTTAGAAAAAACGCAAGCCAAATTTTTTAAGTCATTGTATTATCTGGATGGTTCAACCCCTGGGTACATTATACGTAGAGAATTCCAGCTTAGTAAGTTAATAGTTCTAGCTGTGAAGAGAGGTATAAAATGGTTATGTAAGCTACTAGACATGGATGATCATAGGCTTCCTCGTATATACTACAACAAGATGCTGGCTTTAATTGACTCCGAGAATAACATAGCCAAATATAATTGGGTGAACCAGCTGCGAAACTATTTTTCTTTAATCGGCAAAGAACAGCTTTGGGACTGTCAAGACGCATGGTTGATTAGAAGAAACTTAGCTGAATTTATTAAAGATCTCAAGCAGTTTTATTTTTGGACGGACTCAGATTTGATTGCTGAATCTAAATACGCTCCTCTTTATGCCCGTTTCTGCCAAGATGCCCTACCTGTGCAGCTTGTACCTATCAAAAAAGTACGCATTGCCTACCAACTACGTATGTCTAACACCCACGTTCCAAAACATCATTGAATTCACTTTTTTTCTAATAGATTTTTTGTGTAGACACTTTTTTTAGACATGTGGAAATTAGGTCTCTTCAAATCTTGCGCAATCTTTACCACAGCGGCACCATCAACGATTGAGCTGCCAGCAGTTTGATGTTGATATTTCGACGTTTTTCTTTTTCATATCAGCTTTCCTCATTCTGAGAATTTTTGGTAAGTAGTAGTATATTTTATATTTTCAGTAGTCATCTGTTTTCTTTCATAATATCTTTTTTAACTTTATATGTTAATAGCTGTACACGAATTGGTCTAATTTTTGAATTCGTAGTTTTTCTCCCAATTCTATAAATCTGCTGAATATCTTTTTCTTTAACGTTTAGTTGATGTTTAGTGGTAAAAAGATCCAAAACATATTCTTCGGTGGCTTGTTGATCATCACCTGTTTCTTCCAAACCGTGTATTATTATGTTATTAATATTTAATTTTTTTCCAACTGTAGTAAAAATTTGTGGTGAGAATGAACAATTATTTCTAATTCAGAGCATCTGGTTTGTAAATGCCGGTTTATATCTTTCAATTTCTTAATTTCGTACATAATTTTGCTTTCATTGCTATCAAATCTTTCATGGAAAGATCTAATTATACCTTGCAACAGAGTTTGATTATCCTCGGATAATGGTGGAGCCCTTATTTAATGAAATAAAGTTCGTACTTCAGCTTATAACCCTGAGTTAATAACAAACACAAAATCAATTAAGAAAATTAAAAAATTTTAACGCTTCACTAAGATTTGAACACAGGTCCTCAGATCAGAGCCTAGTGCGCTACCACACCGCAAAATCTGCTTGTTAATTTACAACGTATCTGTTGCATACAGAGATCAGATCATCTCTCGAAATATTTTCATAAAACTTATTAGAGAAATAATTTCAAAAGAAAAAAATAATTTTTTTCAAGAAATTAAGATAAAACTTTCACACTTTTGAACCAATACACATGGATTTCTTTTGTTGTATAATTGTAAAAAGTTAGTTATCACAACTTAGACACTAGAAACTTTTATAAACTTTTATTTTTACCAAAAAACATCAAAATTTGATTATTTTAAAACTACTTTACAGTAAATTAATTCACTATTACACTATTAGGAGAACTAAATATTATTTGTACTTGATTTCAACCAAAATTCCATAAATTTTGCACTGCACATAAGATGTCTGCTCATTCTCAAACCAATTTTCGTTAATATCAAGAGAGTCAAGATACCGCGACAGATAATGCAAAAATACAATTATCATCAATAATATCTCTCATGGGCATGTATTTATTTTAGAAGTTCAAATTACTACAAATACTATGGCTGCTTATTAAAAACTGTTTCCTATGCTTCAAAAGAAAACACCAAAATAACGACAATGGTAATGATACCAGACTTAGATTTATCTACTGCTGATTCGGCGATGGGAATGCTGTTAAAACCAAGTACATTCCTCAGCCAGGATCGACGTTGTCATCACCAGTTACGAATCAAAACAAAAGCAAAAATCGATTTCTCGAATTTCACATTGATTTATATACATCTATATACATTTACTTATATTTATATACATTTTATTATCTCACATCTATTTATATACATCTCATTATTAACATTTTTTCTGTGTTTTCTTTCAATATTTCATTCTGTGATATTCGATAAGTGACAGTTCTTTTTTTTTGTGATTTTTCGTTGTTTTCTGCTATTATTTATTATTCTTCCAACTGGGGAGCTTCCAACTCTTCGGAGCCACTGGGCTCTCCATAAGCTGTGTGAGAGTAAGTAAGAAAGATATGTTTTGAAGTAAGACGGAACGATGTTTCAATACAGGTTGGCCTACCAATTATTGCCCAATAATTTATTCAATCAACTTAGGAATATTTTAAGGAATAGTTAGGAATATTTTCAATTTCCGTAACTGAAAGGCTTTTCATGCATAAAGCCTGCTGATGTATGATACAATGAAATGATAAAAGATTTTTTAATTCAGAGATTTTTTAAAAGTGCAATTAAACCGTTATTACAGCCTGTTATATTACTTGCACCATCCACGGTAAGTGAAAAGAAATTTTTCTAAAGGTAACGATTTTATTCGTGTAAGCACTCCGTCATAGAGATTTTTGGCGGTCGTTTCGCGATGTATGGAAATCATCGCAGAGAGTTCTTCTTTAACAAATAAATCATCGAAAACCTTTTGTGAAAGATAACGCGGTTTTTATGAATTCATCATTACTAATATATAATTTTTGGGCGGACGATGATTCAAAATAATTATTTTTAAAAACAGCAACTACGCCATCGCGATCTGCTGTCCCTATTTCGAATTTATTAAACGCGGCAAAATGTTTCGCGGTATAATGACGTAGAAAATAACTTGTTTTTAAAAAAATAAAAGTTTTACCACAAAATAGGCAAATTACCTCTTTATCAGTTTTGTTAAATATACCAAAATGATGCTCCCACTCGTTGATGCCAAAAAATATCCTCCTTTTCTTCGCAGACAGCGCTGAACTTATTCAAGACTGCTTGCAATGTATTCTCCATTATTAAAATCACCACTTTTATTAAAAAAAAAAAGAAGAAATTATGCGAAAAATAAGTTTCACTAGCACGAATAGTACATTTCACTTTTTCAATTCAAACTAGACTAACTCGAAGAAATTCAGTCAGGTTGAATAAGCTAACATAAAATTCCCACTTTATGTAAAATTTTACCGTTGAGAAATTAGTAACATTCCCCTCCCCCCCCATCCAGCTTTATCATTGGCATGTTTGTTGTATCTAGTGTCATCATATTACCATGACACTATATTCTCTAAAAGTCAAAAATTTACCTCTTTTATAATGACGGTCAATCGGTAAAGGATCGAAAGATTTATTTTTATTTAGCAATTACATTTTATTCATACACAATTATATTAAAAAAGTACATTTTATGCCCCAAATTACCAGCGCAAAATTCCAGAGTATGTATTCAATGTATTGTATGTTTTGTATACTTTGTATAATAGTGACCATAAAAAAGAGTTCGTATTATTATATTTTTTTCAGAAAATGTTTTAATTAAAAAAAGAAAATAATAATAATTTGTAGGAGTTACCCTGTATTTACTATATCTCTCTTCCTACCTCTCACTCAGATCTGAGTGAGGTCAACCTTTGCCCATCTATGTTCTAACACCATTGCTTTTTGCAGTTTTTTTTTTTTTGGATCTACAAAAACTTTGGTGGTTTTTCTGTTATCGATCTCAGTCATTCTAAACTATCCACAATTTTTAAGTTTCAATGTTTTTCGTTTTATAATTTACCTAAGTACAATATATATTCAATAAATCATTTTAATAATCATTTTATTTCAATAAAGTTTATCAATATAAATGTATAATGACAAGTATACAAGTTTTTTCATATATTATGTTTATTTTTCTTAATAGCTGTTCATTTTTATAATATTTCTTTTGTTGTTTTCAGTAATTGGTAAATGTTTTTATTCTTTTCAGATTATATTTTCTTGGTTTATGATCTTTTTGGCCCTTCAAGTTTTTGTGGTTAAGTTCTTTTTAACCCGACTTCAAAAAGGAGGATGCTTCTCAATTCGTCTGTATTTTTATTAATTTTTTTAATATTTGTCACCTCAGAACTCCGTCATTTATGAACCGATTTTTAATTTTTGTTTGTTTTAAAGGGTTTGATTTCCAATTGGTCCCATTGTCACCAAATCGCATTCTGATGAGGGGATCCCCGTGAAATCGAGGAAAATCATCATAACCGATCAAATCTAGTGATCATGTGATATGTGATCATGTGATCATGTTATCACATGATCGAAATCATGTGATAACCGATTTCTGCGAAATTTAATTTTTTTTTTAAAAGGGTATACTCATTCATAAATAAATAAAAAATATGTGATTTAAAAAAAAATGTGTTTTAAAAAAAGGCACTAAAAATAAAAAATTAAAAATTCACTCCAAAAAAAAAAAATTTTACAGAAAAAAAAACAAATTGCATGTAAAAAAAACTGAAAATCTGCTATGAAAAATTGTACTAAAAATTAAAAAAAAAAACAGATAAAAAATGTGTTATAAAAAAATGCACTAAAAATTAGATGGTCGTTTAGTAGGTCTACCCATATTCTGACAAATAAAATCAGTTATTGAACTTCAAGTCACTTAAAGCGAGAAACAAAAAAAATTTTGACAAAATGGAGGTAAAGGTAGATTGTAAAGGCTGCCCTAGAGGGGCTTCACTTCGACCATACTGCAGCCCACTATGATAGGAACTATGCCGATATTCATCTGGAGTTCGTGAAGGAAACTGCAGAAAACCTCCTCAAGCATAGCTGGTTACGTCGTTCTTGACAAACTGCCGATTTCGGGATTTGAACCCATAACTCAGTTTCCAAGTACTGCATACTGCACAGATATAACGCCTTAGACCGCTCTGCTACTTGGACTGGTGACAAAATGGAAACTCGACTTCAAAAATAAAATATTCTAAAACAAAAAATGCACTAAAAAGTAAAAAAATAATTGCATATTCTTGTGTCAATTTTAGTTCACCTAAGCAAAAAATTTTAAATATGTATGTAAAATTATTGTTATTTTTGGAGGCGGTGTCCAAATTTTATGTGAATTTCCCTATGCTGACACCGACTCCAAAAATAACAATAATTGTACATATATATTTAAAAATTTTATTAGTGACGTATTCACTTTTCTTAAAAATAAGAGGCTCTCGGGGATTATTTTGAATAAATCCAAAAACCTGTTAGGACTCTTATATGCGGATGACCTGGAGGCTTTTGTCAAATACTCCTGGACAAGTACAGAAGCAGATCTGCGACGCCTTATCTGATTACTGCAACGAAATCAACCTGGTGATAAATACCGAAAAAACAAAAATTTTTATTTTCCACAAGGGTAGGCTAAGCTCATCTCCAGTCATCAAATGCTGCGACCACAAAATTGGAATTGTTCAAGAATATAACTACCTTGGTATTACATTTTCTTCTTCGGGCCTCCTCATTAAATCTGATAAACTTTCTAATAAAAACTGGATGTCGAAATGAGAATTCTCAGTACAAACTTTTTTGAGCACGGTATCAACTGTTCTTTTATTCTGTTCGGAAATATGCGCAATTCGATATCGAAACCATTTAGAAAGAGTGCAATGCCAATTCCTTAAGAGCTTATACTGGCTACCAAATATCAACCCAAGCTGCATAGTCAGATCAGAAACAGGCCATGTACATCTATCGTGGTTTATATTAAAAAATGCTCTACAATAGTGGCAGATACTTCATGCACTACCCGAGGACCGATATGCAAAAATAATATTTCGTCGTCAGTTCGAACTTGACCAGACAACGGACAACATGGTAAAATACAACTGGATATCACAAATAAGAACGATGTTCATAGATTGCGGTTTTACGGATATCTGGAACGCTCAAGATCTCAACTTTTTGAAAACCGCTATACCCCCCATGTTGGAAGAATATAAACAGGTTCTGGCTCGCCGCGACCTGGATAAAATTGCCATTCTTCACAGTTGCCCTATATATAAATATATTCCAGCCAATGGTATTTCAACAATTGTGTATAACAGCAACACAGCTATTGACAGACATCGGGTAATTTTTCAATTGAGAGCACCACCTATAACAAAAATAACAATTTACTGCAAAAATCTTAAAGTATCTTTAGACCCTTCCACTGTTTGTCCAATATGCAATACTGGAAAACCGGACGATTTATTCCACATTTTCTTTGAATGTCCTCACTATACGCGCGTAAGAAACCACTATCTTACCAAATACATCGTCAATATGGATCACATCGACTTCTATCTGCTGTTCGATATAAAAACTAAAGCTCAAATAAACGATATTTACTTTTTTATTCGAGAAGAGTCCAAAATAAAACAGTACATCTTAAATGAATAACAATTATTGATATAAAATGTTGCGTACATGAATCCTTTGTATAATCTATTTTGATTTTAACAAATAAATTTATTATTATTTCTCTTTTCTTTTTTAATTCAAGGCTGAGCCCCATTAGTTTACCGCACGTACATAGTCAAGTGACGGTAAATTGTGTTTTTTATTTTTTTGTTCTAGTCTGTCATGTTTGTTGTTGTGTGTAGAGCAGTGGTTGGTGTTTGTGTTTGGAGAGTGCTTTCTCACTATACGGCAAGTATTAATAATAACTGCCTTTTGTAATTGTATGTATGTGTTTTTGTGTAGTTCAAGTGTATGTAAACAGTTGTGAATTATTTTTGGTATGACGCCTATTGAGCTAAAAACCACTGCAACGATAATTATTCGTGCCATTTTCCACTGATTCTTCAGGTCGACAGCTATATCGGTGTATTTTGTAGGTTTTTTCAGTGTGTGAAGTCTGTAGATTGTGTGTGTTGGGTACTGCAATGACTATTAGGAATGTGGTTTTTGTGTGTTTGTGTATAAGTGTAATGTCTGGTCCTATCCCAATATAATTTGTGTGTGTTATTTTCGAGAATTGTAGATGGAGTGTATTTGTAGTATGGTGTGTTTTCTGTTGTGAGTTTGTGTTTTATGACGAGTTTTTGATGTATTATTTTTGCTACCTGATCGTGTGTGTGTTTGTAATCTGTTTGTGTAAGGCGTGAGCATGCAGATGTAATGCGTTGTATTGTTTCTGGTTTCTGTTGACATTGTCGACAGCGGTCTGTTTGTTGTGCAGTGTTTTATGCATTTTTTGTAGTTCAGTGTATGTATGGTTTGATCCTGTATTGCAAGCATGAAGCCCTCTGTTTACGGAAAGATATTACACTTGGTCAACCAAGCTTGCGAAGCCTCTCGGTCAACACAGTCGTGGCTTATCTCATGCAAATACCTTCCATGTAGAACCTTCGATTTCCATGTCTGCATGTTTGTGGCTGTGTGTTGTGCTTTGGTTGGTAGAGGAGAGTATTGTATTTTTTTTCTATTATCAGTTCAAACAGAACTATAAATAGACTGATAACCAGAGAAACTCATGAATTGTGACTACCCAATGGTAGGCACAAAGTGGAATTATATACTAATATAATTAAGTAAACTAATCGATAAAATATCAAAAAAATCTGTATTTAAGTTCTAAAATATTAAGTTTATCAAGTCTGTTTAAACTATCACTGTTGTCTAGAAGATTAAGCACATACACATTTGGATGCATTTCTAGTCGGTTAACATAGTTTTCACTAAATCACACTATTTCTTCACGCAATGTAGATACATTTAAACTACGATGTATATCATCGTTCCGCACATATCACGGTGAATCACTTATCGTACGTAACACTTTAGATTGAAAAGGCTGTAGGATCTCTATGTTACTAACACTTGCCGTACCCCACAATTGTATTCCATAAGTCCATATAGGCTTTAAAATACTTTTGTACACTAATAGTTTGTTATCGAGAGATAATTAAGAATGGCGATTTAGCAGCCAATGATTTTTACTAAACTTAATATAAAGTTGATTTCTTTTGGTCCATATATGCTTTCGCCAAGTAAGCCTTTTGTCCAGATGCATACCCAAATATTTCACTTCCGCATTTTGAGGTAATATGACGTCATTTAAAGTTACTGTTGGACAGTTTCCTTTTCGTAATGTAAATGATAATTGGGCTGATTTGTTTGAATTGACTCGAATTCGCCACTTACACAGCCATTGTTGGATTTTATTTAAGCTACATTGTAGTTTTTCTGATACTTTATTTGGATCCGTGTCGGATGCAAGTATTGCGGTGTCATCTGCAAACGTAGCTGTGATATTTTCATCATCAACTGGCAAATCGGATGTATAAATAAAATATAATATAGGACCAAGAACGCTTCCCTGAGGCACTTCTGCAAGGATAGGGTGTATGTCGGATAATTCATTTTGAAATCTTACTTGGTAGTATCGGTTTGTCAGATATGATTTCAAAAGAAGATAATACGAATCTGGAATCCTTCTTTTTAATTTGTATAATAATCCAGGGTAACATACTTTTTCAAAAGCTTAACTAACACCGAGAAAAGCTGCAGTACAATATTTTCTTTCTTGAAAAGCCTTGTTGATGCCACTGACTACTCGATGCACTTGTTCAATCGTTGAATGTTTTGATTGAAATCCAAATTGATGATCTGGAATAAGTTTCGATTCTTCTTAGACATGTAATAGCGTCTTTACGAACAAAAATTATAAAACTTTTGATACTATTGGAAGCAAGCTTATGGGCCTGTATAACGTCACCTCGTTTATTGGCTTTCCCGGTTTTTGTATCATGATAATCTGCGATACTTTTCAGATTTGAGGAAAGTATTTTAGGCACAAGATGGAATTGAAGATCGTACAGATCATGACAATACCTTTCTTTGGAAGCTCTCGTAATATCCGAGTTGTCAAATGATCGAAACCAGGCGCCTTTTTTAAAGTAAGGTCCTTCCATATGATTGATTTGATTTCATAAGGCGAAGGATTTAATTGGAAGGGATAACTGTAAGGGTGCTTCTAGAAAATGGATTTCTTCGTCATCTAAATTATCTCCTGATTCGGTTGAAAGGTTTCAGATAAAATTTTAGAAAAAAGATCAGCTTTTTCTTTGGCACTCTTCGCTCACATTCCGTTATTACGCCGTAGAGGTGGTATTGGATTTTGTGGTTGATTACATCGCCTAGTAGCTTTCCAAAGTGAATAATCCGATGCGTCTTTGATAAATTTTCAAGATAGTCTTGAATGGCCTCTTGCTTTTGTTTTTCAGTTTTTCCAAAAGGCGTTTCAGATTTTGGGAAGCCATGTTAAAAGAGTTTTTATCTCCAGGAAACCTTGTTTGCTGCCAGATTCTCCTTAATCTCCGTTTTTCTTGCATCAAATCCTTTACAGCATCAGGTTGAGTAGTTTTGGGGCTACTTTTTCTAAAATTCGAAGGAGTTGACGCAAATGCAGCAGTTTGTATACTTTTTGTAAAATCTATCACTGCAAATTCTAATTCATGTTCAGTTTTTAATGACCTTTTTAAAACTGTTTTAGTGTCAATACAGACTCTAAAGTAGTCCCAGTCTGTATGTTTATTGAATAGATCTGGATTCATTTATCTTTGAATGATCTGAGTACTGATGGTAAGTAGTACCGGAGAATAATCTGATGATAGATCGTGACATGGTGTGATTTTCATATACCTGGTTGATATATTTTTAATTACAAATATATCTAGGAGATCTGGAATTTTATTTAGATCAGAAGGCCAATACGTAGGTTCTCCAGTTGAAATATCATCTAACCCATTGGCTGTTACAGCTTTGTACTAATTTCTGCCCTTGGGATTTATAAGCCTTGAACCCCAGTGAGTATGGCATTATAATCTCCACCAGAAATGAATCTATTACCAAGAGTATTAAAAAATAGTTCGAAATTACCCAGATTTATTATATGCCTTGGAGGAAAGTAAACGGCAGAAAATGTCAATGATCCAATCCAACCTTCAACAACTACACTTGTTGCTTGAAGATATTCTGTGCAGCTGTTTCGGTTGCATGATGCTTGAGATTATTTTTAATAATAACCGCGGTTCCACCTTGTGATCGACCACTAGGATGTTTAGTGTCATAGGCAACATAGATTTTTATATTCAGATGATTTTTATCCGTAAATCGAGTTTCAGATATAAGCGCTAAATCTATATTGTGACTTTCTAAGAAAGTTTCTAATTCTAGGCGACGATTTGCAAACTGTTTCATTCCATAGGACAACTTTAATTGATTGAACCATTATTTCATTTTAGGTACAAGTGCTGTTAAAAGATTTATCATTACGGTATTTTGACTCATAATATCTCGGAACATATCTTGAAGTTGCGAGAATGATTGTTTCATAGCAGCAATGAAATTGTCATTAGAAATGTTTTCATTGTCAGTGGCGGCATCATTAATAATTGTTGGCCGTTGATTTCGTGCTGCTTGAGCGTAGCTGAAGTTTTTTTTAACGTAGTTTGGAGGAGATTGAGCACGTGGGATGCTCTCTGTTGGTTGTTTCTTTCTAAGAGCTGGAAATTTTTTTTAAAGGATTTTTTGACACACTTCACAACCCCTATAATTAGCGGGATGATTTTCTCCACAGTTAATACAAACAGCGGGAACTTCACTGTGTTTTTCACACGCACTAGTAGGATGATTCTCAGTACACTTAACACACCGATATGCTCGACCACAATTATTTTGAGTGTGACCGAACCGTTGACACTTTTTACATTGAGGCACTTCTCTTTTTTTATTAGGTGGCTCAAACTATTTTATTTCCAAGTTTGGTTACTTGGTAAATATATTTGTTGTTTTCATTGGCTTTTAAGTCGATGAAAAACATTGGCAATGGCTATTTTGTTTTTGCATACTTTATGTTTGTAACGTTTTCTACAATATACCCAAGATCTGCAAGCTCCGGAGAAATATCTTCCTGTCGAATTCCATCCGGATGTCCGTAGAGAATATTTCAGTCAGTCGTATTAAATGTGTCAATTGTGTTTCTGTTATTACTATTATTATTATTATCATTATTATCATTATTATCATTATTATCATTATTATCATTATTATCATTATTATCATTATTATCATTATTATCATTATTATCATTATTATCATTATTATCATTATTATCATTATTATCATTGTTCATTTATTATTTGAAATTTGAAACAAACAAAAAAACACAAAAAAATTGACAAAAAATAAAAAACCTTAACCGAAAAATTGGAGTTAATTATTTGATAATTATAAATTTTGAAACATATTTTATTACAGCAAAACGATTTTTCCAGAAAATGGCTCCCCCAGCTAGAATTCATTCTCGTAATAATGAATTTATTAATTCATTATTTTTCGCTAATGAAAGTGACTTTTTACTAAGTTTGACATCTAAATTAAAGAGTTGAGATTTGAAGGATTGGATCTTCGTCTTATAGAGGCGCATTTCTCTGGTGATTTTTTACCACGCTTGGGACATCCTCCAAAAAATATCTGCTCACTATAACTTGTGCCCCAAAGCTGCTATGAATTTAATCTGTCGCTCGTATCAACAGAAACAGGAAAGTAAAATTTTAGGGGGGGGATCTTTGTTTTATGGGGGTACATGTCTTGCGACTTTTTAAAAATGGATAATTACAAAAAATTAATTATTTCATTATTAAAAAAACAATCAATAAAATAATTTTATTAATTGCACTTTTGAGAAAACTTGATAATTTAACGAATTTAATTTGCGCATTTTTTTTAAACTTATTATTAAAACTATTTATTACATTTTTCAAAACATTGATAATTAAATCAAAAATGAATTATCAAAAAAATTCACTTTTTGCAACTCTGGTTTCAACTTAGTTTCCTTTATATATATATATATATATATATATATATATATATGTATATATGTATATATATATATATATATATATATATATATATATATATATATATATATATATTCATATATATATACATATATATATATATATATATATATATATATATATATATATATATATATATATATACATATATTTATATAGATATATATATATTTAAATAATGTTTGTGTTAATATAATGTGTATTTAATCATAAAGATTATTATGTCTCAAAAATTCTTACTACATTTACATAAATATATTTTCATTGTATATTTGGAGACACACCAAAACATTACTCATTATCACCAACATTCAGTATTTATGTAATTTTCTAATAACAGCAGACAAATATGGAATATTATAAATGACAAACAACTTTGTTACAAATGCATGTTGAAGTAAAGTTTTAAGATCTGTTTCTGTGAAGTGGTGAGGTTATACATTTCGTGTAATTATCTAGAGCATGGTAGTGCGCATGGCCGAGTTTAAGGGACACATTTGGACTACAGTGCTATTACTACAGGAAATATTGGAACGTTATTTGACCCCGAAATATCTTCTGAACGAAAAGAGCTACAGTGTTGAAATTTCGAACTATCAATACTTTACAGAATTATAAGAAATCTGTTTTTTCAATGATCGTTAACGAATTAACCGTTAAAAAGTTATTTCACTTCAAAAACGCAAAATTCGCGGTATACGTGCTACAATTTTCGTTTTAATCAAATTTGCATTAGAACGTATATATTCATCTTATTCGTTGATATTTTTATACAGTCCTATCTGATTGGATGACACTAGCTATTTAAATATTGATTTGTATTAGACCATATCGCACCCTTAGAATGAAAGTGACCGAATCCAAAAAATGCAGTTTGTGGTAAATGAGCAAGAAAGTGTTCAAAAAATTATAGTATTGAATACATCTTAATATATCTCTTCCGTGATCCGTGGCATACGATTGATTTTTACCAGATTTATGGATTAGCCTTTTGATTACACAATGACAATGTAAATTTATAATTATAGTATTTTTATTTATATATTTTGACATAAAATATAAAGTAGTTTCAAATTAAGACACTCTATTTCAAAATTATTTTTGTACTTCTATGTTTTTTTATGAATTAAGTCTGTTTATGACACATATTGGAAAGCATTCTGTTGACATAATAAATAATAAGTCATTGTTATACTGAAAGTTCTGTGGATACAAGGTAGTAAATTAAAATGCAAAGTTATAAAAATCAAATATATCTATTTATTTAAGTCTTTACAACAGTCTTTATTTATAACTTTATTCAAGTCTTATCATTAATCAGGTAGTAGTTACTAATTGCCACTTTTGACTAGCAAATAACAAATTATTTTAGAAAATTAGTCTTAAATTACACGTAATTCACATTACGCAGTTTTAGTTTTTATCCAGTAAATAATTATTCTTATTAACTTAGCACACTTTGAAGTCTGATGTTTAATCAATTCAGCAAATTTAATAACTTAAAATCACATAAAGAGCCAGTCTTTAGTCTTTAAATTAAAAAAAAAAAAATTAAACATACTTCGATAACAAAACAAAAACTATCTTCTTACTTATTAATGAAGAGTAACATTAGCAATTAAAACTCTTAATAACTGAAAATCACAGGAAGGAGTTACTATTTTAGTAAGAAAATAAATAACATCACATACTTATAACACAAAAAAAAATATCTTCTAAATTATTGGCTTATTAATCAAGAGTAACATTTGTAGTAGACAATATTGTTTTAATAGGGGTTTATTACCCATTCTTAAATAAAAGATTGATAAAAAGCAGCGTAAACATTTGGTATCAAGTTTTTGATAAGTAAATCACGGAGATTCTTTTTTTTGTTGGCACTTAGCTCAATCCTATTTAAAAAGAGTTTTTTCAGTTCCAATTGTTCTAGTGTTGGCATTTTCTTCCTTTTGTTCCTGATGTTAAGTTTTTTAAAATCATCTTTGTAAGAAGTCTTGTAATAGATCAGAAATGGTTCTTCTTTCGTAAACTTCAACAATTTAATATTGCTCCAGTTTCACGGTTCTCTATCTTCATTTTCAGTGAAGATGTAGCCCCATCGAACTTGTAGATCTTTTAAATCATAAAAATAATTAAAATCAAGTTCGTGAACAAGAAATGGGGATCCGTTCTTCTTAGCACTTCTCATTAAGTTTACGTATTGTTGTGGAATGTATATGGGACCAGACTTAAGGTTCTTTTTCACTTCTTTCTCTATTAAACTATGCACGCTGTCCCCTTAATTTTCTGTATGGCCTTGTATCAAAAATTTATGGGTTATGGAATGTATGGTTTTAAAATACACAACCGCAAATGAAAAAAAAAAGCTATAAATTTATTTTTATTCTGGCCACCACAGTTGTCAGAATAAAAAATGACGTCAAGTTTTTTTCCTCCTGATCGTGCATCAATGGATTGAAGGTAGTTAAATAAGCAAGATCCTAATTCATTTGAGCCTCTCTTACCTTGAGCTTCGTCCCAAAAATAGCAATTTACGCTTTTATAACAGCAGTACTTTGGATTGGATTTTGCTTCCTTCGGTTTATCTGACTCTACTATGGTAAAATTAAAACTGTTGAGCCTCGATTTATAGTAAATGGCAGTAATATCGCCCGTTGGACATTGCATGACAGCCTAAAGATCAAAAACTGCGCAAACAGTCGTATCACTAACGTTTTCGCGATCTTTTCGCTTTTCTTCTCGGGATAAAACTTTCTCCTCCAAATGGGTGGCATACTTTTCTTGAATATCTTGTGTGTTAGTTTCTGGACATAATAAATATTGATTACATAAATCGCATTGATCTTTTTTAGGCTTGAAAAACCCAATATTAAACTCTGCAGTGAATATCTCGTAGAACTAGTTCAACTTTCCGTAGGTCTTATCATTTTGTTTTTGATTATCAACATAATCTCTGTATATTTCTGTGATTGTTCTTGCACCATCGATGTAATCTCGTGTTGTCTGTGCTCTTAAATAATGAGACTCGATCCGGGGAATAGAATTAATGTGGTCTCTCATATCTTGAATAATATTTGCGTCAACTTTTATGTGTCTATCATGTTTACCTCTCAAGTCTTTCTGCACGAAACCTTCAGTGTCTCTCTTGCTTTTAATGGTGCAAATCAAGCGATCAGAAATGTCTACAGTTCAAAAAAAAAATGTTTTGCACACTCGCCGTTTCTGATTATTTAGAGTGAAATAGAATGAGTGGTTAAATTTTCTTGGATTTTGAGCATTTGAGTAACGATATTTTGGAGCTATTTCGGTCATACTTGAATTGATATAGGAGCGCTGTTGATTAATGTAAATCCCAGAATTTTTTTAACAGGCTTGATCTCTGCTCTTCGTTAATATTTTCTCGACATTTCAGCCTACACTTTTGAGAACACGGTGGTTTTACGGAGCGTGCTTCGATTTGACGTTTTGATTTAGAAATAGAAGTGTAAGCTTGCCCACTATTCCTTGCAATTTTAGCGGACGTCTGCTTCCATTTCGTGGAATCCCTTCTCCTTTTTCTGTTGTTGGGTAAAGAACTGCTATCTTGATTATTGGTGTTTTATCGCGTGATGCACTACTGCTACTTGATGATGATCTGCTGCTGGATGAGGAACTGCTGCTGGATGAAGAACTTCTACTGGATGAACTGCTAAAAGATGGACTACGGCTGGAGAATTTTTTCTTTGACAACAGACTACGGGCAAGTAAATTGTTTGGAGAAGATGTCTGACTATGAGATGAGTTAAAGACAAAATCAGTTAAACTCTTACAACTCTTGGAATCCTTCTTCTCTGGCACAATAAACGTCGGATCGCTATCGCTTAGGTCCACATCGCTTTCACCGGAGTGTAATGGTGAAATCTTGTATTTATCAATTGGAGTCGATTTTCTTCTGCGGCGAGAACTAGATGAAATCTTAGATGATGACGGTGACATGTTATTTGTTTCAGAGTTAATGATGGCTCTCTTTGATGACGTATCTTCCACGTGATCCTCGTAGCTATCATTTATTACGTCACCTATACCACGATCCTGATGGACTTGTGTATGTAAGTCTTCACTTTGAGATGGCAGTGTTGGATGTAGTAATGAGCATTCATCAGATACAGCATCAGAATTAGGTTGATTTTCTTTTTTGCAACTCCAATCATTCGCAATAGGTGGATTGGTGATTGTTATATGATACTGATTTTCTACCCATTGAGCAACATCGCTATTGGGACATTCAACGAAAGGCTCCCTGTCTGGTTTTTTTTCATCAGTCTGCAATTTTGGAGGTGTTATTCCCACCAAACTAAACATATCTTGAACTCGTCTTGATGTCATTTTGACAAGTAAACTCGTAAAGTAAAGTCTGAAACAATATACCTATTCATTACTGAAGATCGTGATCATCATTCTTCACACCCGCCCGCCCATTCGGTTTGTTAGGACTAGTACCTTAATATCATATCGTACACAACTTTTATATTAAAGGGACATATTACAAAAAATTGCCTACTAATCCTTGTTAATTTTACTACTAAACAGGATCAATATTCAGAATAAAAAAAATAATGAGTATGCCTTTAGTCATAAATAGACCTATTTTTATAAGTGTCGTTTGTCCTTTATTATTATTTTTTACTAAATGGACCTAATCCTTAAATGGTCACTGAATACTATTACATATTTTGTAACTATACAGACCTATTTCAAAAAGGTGACTTTATTACAAAAAAATAGATGTAACTTACCTTCACAGTATTTGCAATAAACAGACACTATTCGAGATCCGCCGATGTTTTACACGTCCACTCGCAAGCGCACTTGACGTTATACTAGTACTGCCTCTTTCACACAACATGCATAAATGAATATCGGGACCAGTGAAAGAGACCGAAGCATGCGCTGTGCCTGTTATACTTAGAGATAGGTCACTTTTTCTTTACAGGGTTATAGATTATGCTTTATAAGGTCAGTATATGGTAAAATCGAGTGTTACAGGAATTAAGCCACTTTCATTCTAAGGGTGCGATATCATTGTAAAGAACCATGTAGAAAACATAATGAACTATATGATCCCTAAAAATTACTTTAACCGATGGTAATGGCAATGGCTTGTTGAATACACCAGTTTTCGTCTTGTGTCTGAAGTTAAGCGACATTAGTTAAAATCAGTACTTGGATGGGTGGACATTGTGTGCAGTAGTCTTTTTTTGTAATTTTGTAAACATTAATTTATATTCTCATTTTAACTTTTTTATTATATTTTGCATTGATCAATTATTATTTATTACTATTATTTATTACTAGCATTACCCGTTGCAGCTTCATCCGATTAAATTTTGTAAAGTCCTTATAACCAAGTCTAATATACTATAAAGCTGAAGATGAAGCTGACTGAGTGACAAACTCATCTGTATAAAACCTAACCCACTTTTAGACATGCTAGAAAGATGCGTTTTTTTTCATTCGACGCGAAAAATAGGAAAAACATCCCCTAAAATTACGGTTTTGTTCTATGCATGCTAGAAAGATGGATTTTTCACCAATCAACCCGAAATAAAGTCAAATTAACAGAAAACTTCATAACCTCCATTGCAACCCCCCGAAAATGGGAAAAACACCCCTAAAAGTGCCCTTTTTACTTCTATTCATGCTAGAACGATGCGGTTTTTTGCATTCGACGCGAAATTGCTTCAAACCGACGAGAAAAATCGGTAAACTTCAATTTTTTTATTGCAATCCCCCGGAAAATTGGAAAAGCATTCTCCAAAATGACGTTTTTCTGTTCTATACATGCTAGAAAGATGGGATTCACTAATCGACCCGACATAACGTCAAATTAACAGAATATTTTGAAAAATTTTTTTACCTACATCGCAACCCCACCGAAAATGTGAAAAACATCCCTAAAACTGAGTTTTTCTCTTCTATTCATGATAGTAAGATCGGGTTTATTTTTCTTCAACGTGGAACAGGATTAAATTAACAGGATTCTTTTTAAATAGTAAATTTTCCCATCGAAACCATTCGCAAATGGAAAAAACATCCCTAAAACCACCCTTTTTCTTCTATACATACTTGAAAGATGCGGTTTTTTGCATTCGACGCTTAACAGCCACAAATGAAGAAGGTAATTCGAAAAATTTAAAATTTTTCCTCACCACTCCCTAAAAAAATGGGAAAACAACTCCTTAAACTACTCTTTTAACTTCTATTCATGGTAGAAAGATGGGGTTTTTTGCAATTGGTGGAGAACTTTCCCAATAATCACCCATTCGAAAAACCAAATTTTTTGATGTGATGTGAGACCTATTTATGCGCAGTCCTTCTAAACCCTCCATCCTTAACCCACCCCCCCCCCCAAAAAAAAAATTAAAAACTAGCATTACCCGTTGCAGCTTCGCCTGCAAAAATTTTGTAAAGCCCTTATAACCAAGTATCAGAATATTATTTCACGTCAAGGATACTGATTGTCTTGGAACAGTGCTACACGTATTTACTTATTTATTTATTTATAACTAGCATTACCCGTCGCGGCTTCGCCCGCAAAAATTTTGTAATGCGCTTGTAACCAAGTTACATAATATTATCTCTCGTCAAGGATACTGATTGTCTTGGAACACTGCTACAAGTATTTATTTATTTATTTATTTATTTATAACTAGCATTACCCCTCGCGGCTTCGCCCACAATAATTTTGTAACACCCTTATAACCATGTAACATAATATTTTCTCAAGGACTGATGTCTACATCCATCCTTGGGGATGTAGCCAAAATTTCTACATCCCCATTCTTGACAGACAACGTATAACACACTGCACCTAAGCATGGAACATTTGTTACTATGCGCTGATAAATTTTACACCTACCTACATCAATAAATTATACAACTATACCTTTAAGCAAAAATCCTGAAAGGAAATAGAGCTATTGATTCTGTTCCGAAGTTAAAATTTCGCAAAAATTTCTTCAAATGTCAATCGATCATTATTAATAAATATAAAAAAGCTAAGCGTGACAAAACGAGTAGCGTTTTGTGCGAAGCCTTCGGCTTTGTATATTTAAGCCCCTCAAAAAGGCGTGATATCCGACCAAAAACATAAATGTAAGAAAGGGCCGAGTTTTCAGGAAAATCCTTAATGTAATAGTTCCTTCTGAAAAAGTGATGACATGAGAGTAAAGACGGGCTATTTACAAAGTAAATAGCTCTGGACATCATATAATAATAGCTGCTTCTTAAAAAGTGATGATATGGGAGAATGGACCGAGCTATTTACAAAGTAAATAGCTCTAGACTTCATATAATAGTTGCTTCTAAAAAATTAATGATAAGGAAGAAAGGACCGAGCTATTTACAAAGTAAATAGCTCTAGACTTCATATAATAATAGTTGCTTCTTAAAAAGTGATGATATGGGAGAAAGGACCGAGCTATTTACAAAGTAAATAGCTCTAGACTTCATATAATATTTGCTTCTAAAAAATTGATGATATGGAAGAAAGGACCGAGCTATTTACAAAGTAAATAGCTCTAGACTTCATATAATATTTGCTTTTTAAAAGGTGATGATTCCCATTAAAGAGCCGAGTAATTTACAAAGTAAATAGCTCGGTAAACTATTAACTAAAACAATTAACGAGGGGTAAATTGATTAAATGTAAGAAAAAATTTGGTTGAAATTTATTTCGTAAGTTTTCCCTTAGTATGTTTTTAAAATTTTATATAACGCGGCAAGTTAATTTTCCTGATGATTTCAAAAATTTTAAAACTTGCCGCGTTATAAAATTTTAAAAACATACTAAGGGAAAACTTACGAAATAAATTTCAACCAAATTTTTCCTTAGATTTAATCAATTTACCCCTCATTAATTGTAAATGTTTAGTTATTTTGTAACTAGCTCGGCTCTTTAATGGGAATCATCACTCATTCATTTTGAAGAGCATCATTTTGAAGAGCAACTATTATATGAAGTCTAGAGCTATTTACTTTGTAAATAGCTCGGTCTTTTCTTCCATATCATCACTTTTTAAGAAGCAACTACTATATGAAGTCTAGAGCTATTTATTTGTAAATAGCTCGGCCATTTCTCCCATATCATCACCTTTTAAGAAGCAACTATTATTATATGAAGTCTAGGGCTATTTACTTTGTAAATAGCCGGTCCTTACTCTCATGTCATCACTTTTTAAGAAGGAACTATTACATTAAGGATCTTCCCGAAAACTCGGCCTTTTCTTACATTTATGTTTTTGTTCGGATATATACTTGTGTAACAAAAGATTGTAATCTATATATATATATATATATATATATATATATATATATTGATTTATATGTATATTTATATATATATATAGATTTATATATATATATATATATATATATATATATATATATATATATATATATATATATATATATATATATGAATCTCGTGTCACATGTTTGTCGTGAATGGACTCCGAAACTACTTAACCGATTTCGATGAAATTTTCTATATTGTGTAATTTGATAAAATTTGAGCATAGGATTGTTTTTTTTTCGAATTATGGACTACATATTTTTTTATTGCAAATTAAAGAAAACTTAACGACCATATATCTTTTTTTGGAGTTGGTTAAAATTTGTGTTGATTTTGTCATTTCCACGGAAACTCAATAAGATAACTATAAAATAATTTTATTAAAGTTTTGTTTTAATTTTGAAATATCAATTTTGATTGTCGTTTCCATAGTAACTATAAACAATAATCGTTATATATTGTTCTATTTTGGCTATTAATAAATTTAATTTTTGCAAATACTAAAATCATATCAGATATTTTATTTCAATTTGATCAGACTTAAATTATGATCGCTAGAGAGTGTATTGTAATTTATATATATATATATATATATATATATATATATATATATATATATATATATATATATATATATATATATATATATATATATATAATATATATATATATAATATTTAGTTCGTTCACTTATGATATTCCTTATTCAAAATGGATTTTCATTTTTTATAGTTTTTCTATTGTTATTTTTTAGTATTTGGCAAATGATTTTTATCATTTTATTTTATTGCTTATATTATGATCTGTTTGCTTCTCAAAAGATTTTTGTGGTTCGGTTGTATTGGATTCATTGTGTTCTGTGCACATAAAATCCAATTTGGATTACATGTCATGTTTCTTGACATTTTTCGCTATATGTTTCCTATATTTCTTGTTAAAAATTTGCTTTCTGCTTTTTCTCTTTTCTTTATTCCTTTTATATCTTTATTTTCATGTCACAAATTGTGATTTTGATCTATATACCTTTGAAACTGGAAACTTAAGGTTTCCGAAACGTCAGATAATCTTATTTTATCTCAATAAGTTTTGTCAATGCAGGCAATTATTTTATCATTATTCTAATTAATATATATATATATATATATATATATATATATATATATATATATATATATATATATATTTATATATATATATATATATAGATATATTTTTACTATATATAAATTTACTTATATATTGATACAATATGTGAATCAATAAAACTTAACATGAAAATTAATTTTTAAGATTTAAAATAGTAAAAGTGATATATGTGATTTGTATTATAAATAAAAATTAAAAAAAAGAAATAGAAAAATTTTATATGGGAGTCATATAATTTTAGTTTGGTAAAAACAAAGTTAGGATGAGAAAAACAAAAGTAAGAAGAGAAACAAAAAGAAAAAGTAACAGAAGCACGTCTATTCGCATAGGGCAAATCTTTTTAATTTCAGTGCATTTATTACAAAATAATAGTATCCTTAACGTATCCAGTAACATCGCTGTAATATTTATTGTAATAACACTGTCAATGTATTTCGCTATACCGTGTGTGTTGGAAATTTTTTCCAATTGGGAATCAATGTTAAATATTATTTATTACTGGTTGTCCGTGTGGTTACTGTATGCAGTTAGCCAGTACACATGTAATGGTTAAATATGTTCATTAAATTCCTAACTGTAGTATGTGCATCACAAATTCCCCACTCTTAAATGACAAACAAACAACCATACGCATACATTGTACCTATAGACTATCCAGATGTTTGAATGTATAAGATGACTCTCATTACATGTGAACTGACTGACTTCATACAGTAACCACACGGCCAGCCAGTAATAAATAATATTTAACATTGATTCTCTATTAGAAAAGCTTTCCAACACACACGGTATACTGATTTCTAATGGGGTTAAGAATTGTACATCTATACAGAAAATGTTCTATAGTTTCATTTTCTTTCAAATTGCAAACCATGCATTCCAGCTTTGGGTTACATTTGTAAGTGATTCCTTTCGTATATATTCTTACATCCTTGATAATAAGGCGAAGTTAAAAAATGACTCTTTTTTTGTCAAAAGCTATCTTTAATGGCAAATACTCAGACACCGTTGGAGAATTTAAGTACTTAAAAGTTAAATTATAGCTCGTTTCTAATATTCAATTTTCATCCCTTTCGGCGATTTTATTCAAATAAGTTTCAACAATTATAGTTTTCAGTTCTTTAACTATTTGTGGATTTTGAGCTTTCCACACTTGCCCGAATCCTAGCACGTTAAGTAATTTTCTAATTTGAGTTGCCCAATTGCCTCACTCTTATTGCCCAAGCTTACTCATATTTTATATTTATTTATTTATATTTATTATACTGTACCGTGCTATTAAGCTTTACAGTGTTATAATGGTAAATTTTTACAATTACATAATAATAATTTCCTTTTCTAATGATCACAATGTAATATGACAAAATAATAGTATTAACAAAAATAACAAAAACAATTACAACAATGAGTAATAATAGAATTTAAAGCAGAGTAGCAAAAACAATTATAACAATGAGTAGTAATAGAAGATAAAGCAGGGTAAGAAAAACAATTATAATAATGAGTTATAATGAATATAGAGCCGAATAACAAAAATAACAATTATAAGAATGAGTAATAATAGAATATAGAGCAGAGTAACAAAGATATTTATAACAATGAGTAATAGTAATATAGAGCAAAGTAACAAAAACAGTTATAATAATAGAATATAAAGCAGAGTAACAACAACGATTATAACAATGAGTTAGAATAGAATATAAAGCAATTAACAAAATCGAGTAACAAAATCAAAGTAAAATTCATTGCAAAATCAAAAGTGTAACAATATTAGTGGCTAATAAATATTATAAGAACAATCAACAAAGTTCGAATTATTTCGATAATTGGTCATCTCAAGGATCTTATTCTTCTAGTATAAAGCTCCTCATCTTAAGTGCCTCACAGACGTAGCTATATATTTGATGTATTTTGTTTGGTGTTAAGTTGGTGAGCAGCTCCATGAAGTTATTTCAATATCGTTTTCCATGTTGATGTATTGGTTTATGAAGGATTCTCTGGAAGGTTGATATATTGGACATTGTAGCAGGAAGTGTATTATTGTTTCGGGGTTCTTCAGGTTACATATCTCACACAGATCGGTTTGTTTTCATTTGTACATACAGCTGTTGGCACTTAATTTAACTGTAAGATTTCCTGAAAGTCTCAGTTGGCTGATCAGTTTTACCTTCTTGAAATTGATATTTAATTTTAGCGAAGGGCAGGCGTCTTCTTCGGTTATTATGAATTGATATAGGGGGCTGAAACTTGAGTTCAATATTCTTTCTTTATCTCGTATTAGATAAAAGTTGAGGTACCGGGATATGACGTTTGGTATTTATTTTTTTATTGTTTGCAGATCTGATTCGATTATAAGCGTCGTCCCGGTTTTACCTAGAATGTCTTTAAGCTGACGGACCCAGTTGTAATTTGATGGATAGCTTTCCTCTGATTGAAGCATTCTCATTCTGCTGTAACACTTTTTGGGTAGGGAGTTATTGTTCATTTGCAGAATTTTAACCCACCAATTTAAAATTAATTTTAAAGCGCTCCCTGCTAGATGTTTTCTACCTGTTTCATGTCTGATCATATAGCCAGGTGTATTCTGCTGCCAGTTATATATTTACTTAAAAAAGGTTGAATGTATACGGTCTATATTATCTAGGAATCTAAGACTCCAGGTTTCTGCCCCGTATAAAAGTGTAGTTGCTACGATGCTGTCAAACAATTGAATGCGTGCTTCCCAAGACTGCATTTTAGACTTAACCATGGTCTGTTTAATTCTTCCCATTGCCATATTTGATTTTTTGTATGCATTGTCCAAAGCCTTTGAGAATAACCCTGATGATGAGAATAAAACGCCAAGGAAGCAATACTCGTTTACTATTTCGATTTTTTGCTTTCCTTGTTTAAATTCAAGTGTTTTTCTTAGCTTGCCACCTTTTCTAAGGATCATTATTTTGGTTTCCTCCGTGTTGATTTTTAGGTTATTATCTTCGCAGTATGTTCCTAATACATTCAACACTTTTTGTGCTTGTCCGGGTGAGTCTGTTAACATAACTAGATCATTGGCAAACATTATTAGCGGCACGTCCGTTCTGCCATCAATACTGATTCCTCTAACCTCGCTAGATGCGATGACTTGTGAAAGATCGTTTATAAACAGGTTGAAAAGTAGAGGGAATGTAGAGTCACCCTGCATTACTCCTTTCGTAATTTTTATGTTTTTGCTCACATTCCCATTTATGGTCTTCAAAAATTTGTATAGTCGGGCCGACTATACACATTTTTGTAGACATTAATTAATTTGGTGCTAACTCCTAGTCTCCCTAGCTTCTACCACAAAAGTGCATGAGGCACTGAATCGAATGCTTTACTGAGGTCTACAAACATGGCGTACACTTTCCGTGCCCTTAACCTAATATTGATGGTAACGGAAGTGTTCAGGGTAAACAGTGCGTCACGGCAACCCCTCTCCCTTCGGAATCCATATTGTGACTCTTGGAATATGTCATGATCCTCAGCCCAATTCTGTAACCGTGCAGTAATTATCGAAGTAAATATTTTTGTTATACAGTTAATCAAAGAGATTCCTCTGTAGTTATAAGGGTCGTTTTTATCACCTTTTTTGTGTACTAGACAAAGTCGAAGTTTCTTGCAGCACTTTGTTGTAAAGTTTAAGCAGATTCTTACACCAGTGATCTGGTAGGTTTTTTAGAAATTCATTTGAGACTCGGTCAAAGCCAGCTGATCTGCACATTTTACTCTCATTTAGCGTTTCTTAACTCGTCTAAACTAATGTCGCTATTAAGATATGGGTCTTCTACGGGGATGTGATCTTTTATTATGTTAGTTATATGTAAACAATTTCTCAAAATAGGACTCCCAAATATCAATACGAATAGGGATGTGATTGGGGCTACCCCCGCTGCGAAACAAAGTAATCGTTTTCCAGAAGTCCCTCATGTTGTGTATATTTAGAAGTGTTTTTGTTATGTCTTCTAAGTATTTCTTTTTTTCATTTTTTAGTAAATTAACGTATTTCCTTTTGAACATTTTATATTTTAAGTATAAATCAGTTTTATATCCGTTTGTTTTGTAGTCCTTGAACGCTGATCTAACCACCTGCTTCAGTTCTAAGCATTTACTGCTGAACCAGGGTTTTATACGTTTGAGCCTGCCTTTGTTTACATCTTTAGTCATGTTCAGATTACTTGCAATGTTGGAGATTTTTGTGGTGATGGAATCGCTCATATCGTCAACTGATAGGATTGTACTTATTTCGTCTTTAAATATATTTAATTCACCAACGTAATTTTCGTTATGTTTTTCTGACCAACTTATTTCGCTATTATTGAATTTATTCCTATTAATTCTTTGTTTTACAAATGTATGATTTTTTATGATCAGTAAAATTGGCAGATGGTCTGACATTAATGTGAAATCAACTACCTTAAAATCTATTAACATCTATTATCTAACGCCTCTTGTGTTTGTTGTCTCGTCTTGTGAATTTCTATGTGGGTGAAGACATGACCCATTGAAGAAATTTCCTTCGTATTTTTCGGAAAAATCATTGAGATAACCAACTCTAGCATTGAAATCCCCGTGTATATAAATTTTATATTTGCGATACTTCAGCTGTATTTCTGAAATACAATCATGTAATAAATTCAGAAATTCTGTTATTTCATATCTAGGGCTTAAGTATTCAAATACTAGAATAGAAGTATCACTTTTGCTTCCGTTGTTAAATTTGATTGCTATCCACCAAATACATTTGTCTATGATTTCCGTCTTTAATGAGCCCACCACTACTTCTTCCTAATGACTTCTCTTTTGTTGCTGGTTGGTAATGAATAGTATACCCTGATAAGAATGATGGCTGTTTTGTTAAATTCTCATTCCATAGCCATGTTTCGTTGTAGCAGAGGATGTCATATGATTGCATTTGTTGTTGTTGTTCCAACTTATGATTTTTAATTCTCCTTTTGTGAAGTTAAGTTTTTTGTTTGTGTACGTGGTGCGTTTTGCCTGTGGAATTTTTTTGCCTCTTGTATTATTTTTTTGCATTATCTTCTTCTAATGACTGTGTAAAAATTGGTTTTTTTCTACTTTCTTCTATTGCGTTTTGTTTTCTAATCTCGCTGTATTTTATTCTAAGCTCTTTTGATAGATCGTTATTTATATAGATATCTGTGCCTTTTAATTGTCCGCGTTTTTCGATGATTTTCGATTTTATTTTCATGTTCGCTAGACATAGCTTTATTGGTTTGTTGGTGCCGGCTTTGCCCAATCTGTACGTGTCGTTGATGTCTTCCTGTTTTAGATTGATCTTCAGTTTATCATTTAATATAGTTATTACTGCCCCTTCTAAATCGGAATTATTCGTGAATGATTCAGGAATACCGTGTATAATTAAGTTCTGCTTGTTTATTTCTTTTTTTTGGTTGAGTATTTCTTCTTGTTGATTGTTAATTTTTTTTTCCATATCGTTATATTTTTCTTGTGCCATAATATACATACTTTTCATTTCTGCTATTTCTTCTTTCATTTCCTTTTTAATATTCTGTTCCGATTGCTCCATTTTTTTGCATAAGGCTTCATATATTTTATCAAGTTTTTGTTCCATTGTAATAGGTCAAAGTGCCCACTTGAGTCTCAAAACTCAATATAATTATAACCAAAATCGGTATTTAAACTTAGATTTAATCAACTTGTATTCGGCAAAATATTTATCACGGCTTAATAATATATTAAAAATTCAAAGTTGAGAACGGTACTTAAAATTTGAGTTCAATTAGTTATCACTTGCAACGGAATTATTATTGTTATTAACACTACTACTCTTTATTAACACTACTACAGTTAAACTCTCAATTTAAAAAATTACCATATCCAATAAAAAAAATTGAAAAAATTCACAAATTGTACATTAAATTAACAGTTAATAACAGATTATAAATTAAGAACAGTTAAAACAGTTTTTTTTTAATAATGAATTTAAAAGCCACAAAGATTATGATTATAAAGTATTTTAAATTAAGTAAATCAACACTTAAAACGAAAAAATCGGCAAATATTTTAAAATAATTTCAATAGCCTCACTCTGGATTCGACTCGAGAAGCTTCAGAATACATCTAGAGCACGGTAGTGCGTAAGGCCGAGATTTAAGGGTGACATTCGGACTTTTCACTACAGTGCTATTACTTCACCTTAATTTAGAGTCGTTTTTTAGGTGCTGTATCTTTTGAACGAAAAGAGCTACAGTGTTGATATTTCGAATATAGATACATTACGGAATTATAAGAAATAATTTTTTCAATCAACGTTAACGAATTAACCGTTAAAAAGTTATTTCACTTCAAAAACGCAATATTAGCGGGAACGCCTACAATTCTTGGTAACTAATCGATCAATATTCTACGATACTTCCAGATATGGTGTAAAGTTGATATTTGGCATGTAGGTAACTGTAGTACCCAAACCGACGGGAAAATTGCGAAAACTGGAAATTTGTATCGGAAAAAAGGAAATTTTTACAATTTTCGTTTTAATTAAATTAGCATTAGAATGCATATATATATCTTATTCGTTGATATTTTTATAGAGTCCTATCTGATTGGATGACACTTAGGTATTTTAATATTATTGTATTAGACCATATAAAACTAAACATCCATGTAGAAAACACAATGAACTATATTATCACAAAAAATTTCTTTAACCTATAGTAGTGAATTGGCTTGTTGTATACAGCAGTTGGCATATAGCATTTAAAAGATAAGCAAAGTTAGTTAAAATCAGTAATTGGATGGGTGAACATTGTGTACAGTTTTTTTTTTGTAATTTTGTAATGAACATTAATTTATATTCTCATTTTAACTTTTTTATTATATTTTGCATTGATCAATTATTATTTATTAACTTCCAAAATTACGTTTTTCTTTTTTACAAATGCTAGAAAGATAGAATTTTCACTAATCGACCCGAAATAACGTTATAGTAACAGAATATTTTGAAAAATTTCATTACCTATATCGCAACCAAACCGAAAATGGGGAAAATATCCCTAAAACTGACTTTTTCACTTCTATTTATGATAGAAAGATCGGTTTTTTTCCATTCGACGTGGAACAGTTTAAAAATAACAGAATTATTTGAAGGAAGAAAATTTTTTTATCACAACCCTTCGAACTTGGTAAAAACACCCCCAAAACCAACCTTTTTGTTCTATACATGCAACAAGATGCAGTTTTTTGCAATCGACGCTTAATAGCTACAAATTAGGAACTTATTGCGGAAAACTTAATTTTTTTTATTGCAAGCTCCCGAAAAATCGAAAAAACACCCCCCAAAATTACTTTTTTTCAGTTCTATATATGCTGAAATGATGGAATTTTCACCAATTGACCCGAAATAAAGTCAAGTTAACAGAATACTTTAAAAAGTTTCATTTCCTACATCGCAAACTTATTAAAATAATATCTTTTAATAATCTTATTAAAAATCTTTTTAATAATCTTATTAAAAATCTTTTTAATAATCTTATTAAAAATCTTTTTAATAATCTTTTTATTAATCTTATTAAAATAATAATATTATTTTAAAACCGTAAATTTTTCCATCGTTACCCTTCGCAAATGGGATAAACACCCCTAAAACTACCCCTTTTTCTATATACATGCTAGGAAGATGCAGTTTGTTATATTCGACGCTAAACAGCTACAAATTAAGAAGGTTATTCAAAAAACTTAAAAACTTTCATCGCTTCCTCCCAAAAAAAATCTTTAAAGCACCCCCGAAGCTACCCTTTTAACTTCTATTCATGGCAGAAAGATGGGATTTTCACCAAGCGACCCAAAATAAAGTCAAATTAACAGAATACCACGAAAATTTCATAACCTACATCGTAATCCCCAAAAAGAGGAAAAACACCCCTAAAACTGCCCTTTTCATGTTAGAACGGACGGTTATTTTTATTCAACGTGGAACTGGATTAAAATAACAGGATTATTTTATTATAGTGAATTTTCCAATCGCAACCATTCACAAATGGAAAAAACACCCCAAAAAGCACCCTTTTTCTTCTATACATGTCAGAAAGATGTGGTTTTTTGCATTCGACGCTTAATAGCTACAAATTAAGAAGGTAATTAGAAAAACTTAAAACTTTTCCTCACCACTACCAAAAAAGATGGGAAAACAACCCCCTAAAGTTCTATTCATGGTAGAAAGATGGCGTTTTTTGCATTTGGTGGAGAATTTCTAAGACATTTCTATTATACTGTTGGTCAATACCTAACATATATGAGATTCTATACAATAAACATACAAGTGTTACACATTTATTTATTTTACCTCAGAACTCCGTTATTTATGAACCGATTTAGAATTTTTTGTTTTAAAGGGTTTGTTTTCTCATTGCCACTATTATTATATAACAACCATACTATATTGATGTTTAAGCCTTTCAAAAAGCCAGCAGAGCCAGTTGACGTTATTTAACGCGAAGCGGTCTCCTTTGTATATGTGAATATAAAAAGAGTAAAGTATCGCGAAGCGTAAAGAAACGCAAAGCATACGTGAAGAGTAACAAAACGCGTAGCGTTTTGTGCGAAGACTTCGGCTTCGTATATTTAAGCCTTACAAAAAGGATTGATATCCGACCAAACATATAAATATAAGAGAGGGCCGAGTTTTCGGGAAAATCCTTAATGTAATGGTTCCTTCTTAAAAAGTGTTGATATGGAAGAAAGGACAGAGCTATTTACAAAGTAAATAGCTCTAGACTTCAGATAATAGTTGCTTTTTGAAAAGTGATGATATATCATTAAAGAGCCGAGCTATTTACAAAGTAAATAGCACGGTAAACTATTAACTAAAAAAATTAATGAGGGGTAAATTGATTAAATGTAAGAAAAAATTTGGTTGAAATTTATTTCGTAAGTTTTCCCTTAGTATGTTTTTAAAATTTAATATAACGCGGCAAGTTATTTTTCCTGATGATTTCAAATATTTTAAAACTTGCCGCGTTATATACAATTTTAAAAACATACTAAGGGAAAACTTACGAAATAAATTTCAACCAAATTTTTTCTTACATTTAATCAATTTACCCCTCATTAATTTTTTTAGTTAATAGTTTACCGCTATTTACTTTGTAAATAGCTTGGCTCTTTAATGAGATATCATCACTTTTCAAAGAGCATCTATTATCTGAAGTCTAGAGCTATTTACTTTGTGAATAGCTCGGTACTCTCTTCCATATCATCAATTTTTAAGAAGCAACTATTATATGAAGTCTAGAGCTATTTACTTTGTAAATAGCTCTGTCCTCTCTTCCATATCATCACTTTTTAAGAAGGAACTATTACATTAAGGATTTTCCCGAAAACTCGGCCCTTTCTTACATTTATGTTTTTGGTCGGATTGTCGAACCCGACTACGCAGCTAACTGACCCATGAGCTGACTTATTGACATGCAGAAGATTTTTACAATAAATGGCTGAGTTTTAGAAGTTTAAGAAAATACATGAAGATGACAAAATGAAAATATGAGAACTAAAACTAGTAGATTTAAGTTTTCCACAGAACCTATTTTCTTTAATCATAAGCGTTTTCTATTTTATGCATTCTATGTTTCACTCACTATAAAACAAGTAATTTAAGATTTTCACTATAAAACGAGTATTTGACACGGACAGTCAACCTTATAACCTAATAAATTCTCGAGTATAAAAGAAGAATCTAAGTATGAAAGTTAATGCATATCATTTTATTCGCGATAAATTTATTCTCACATTAATTAAATTAAAACTGTTATAACTAACGCACACTAATTATTATTTTTAAAACTAATTTTTATTCAATATATTTACGACCATATTACGAGTAAGCATATAACTTTCTAATAAACGGTATTAGAGATACTACAATTCTTAAACCATCCAATAACGCTGTCATAGACTATAACTTTGAAAGAAAATATTGTCCGAGCATTTATCTAACTCAAGCATGCGTAAATAGCTTATCTTTGTGAGTTTCGTGTTTGGGCTGCAAGTGTTTTCATCCACCAATTCAGGATTTGTATATTGCCTGTGAGCCTAGATGTGATCTTTGAGTTTCTGATCTTATCAAATAGTGGGGCGTGTTTCGCGATAAGTTCATAATAGTTTTAAAAAATTTACTCTGCACTTTATCTAGGTCTTCTAGGTATCTTAAGCTCTATACTGCGGCTCCGTTTAACAAGGTTGTTACGACTATTGTATCTAGCAGTTTCAGTTTTGTATCCCAGCACGATGACTGAACTTGAATGAGAGTATCTCGCACACTTCCAACCGCAGAATTGTTTATGGTCTCTGAAAATAAACTTGTACTAGTGAACGGAATAAAAAAACGCAATATAAAAATTATTGAAATTAACTGCAATTTTTTCCTTCTTTCTAAAAATCAGAATTTTAGTCTTTGGGATATTGATTTCTTATTTGTTATTTTTACAATAGTTTTGGAGCAAGTTTAAATTTGTTTGTAGATACATAACTCCTATAGCGGAGTTGGCGAATATTGTGCAGTCATCCGTGCGTAGAGCAGGTGAGTAATATCTATTTGCTAGTTTAACACCTTTAAAAGCGTTCAGTTGAAGATAATTTTCTAAATCGGCAGTGAACAGTATAAATAACAAGGGACTCAGAGAATCATCGTGTAATATTCCTCGCGTCGTATGTACATTTTAAAAGTTTTCATTATCCACTTCGACCATCATCTGAGCGTTCGAATACATGTCCCTTATTATTTTCTTACTAATACCCAGTGATTGCCATTTGTGTATAAGCAGAAAGAACCTTATCAGATCAGGCTTTCTTCAGATCAAAAAAGCATGCATAGATTTTTCGTTTGGGTAACCGAATATGAGACTGAACAAGATTAGTTAAGATATATTGTCTTGGCAGCCCCTTCTTTTCCTAAACCCTCCTTGATTTTCTTGGATAATCTGCGCTTCTTCAGCCCATGTCGACAGGCGGCTACTAATAATTTTGGTATAAATTTTAGTAATTGTATTCAGTAGAGCAATACCCCTATAATTTTCTGGATCGTGAATAATACCCATTTTGTATACCAACTTTAATTTTGATTTAGTCCATCCCTCTTCGTACTTTCATGTCAAATTCATCAATTTTATGAGGTAAGTTTCGGCAACTGGTGGAAGATTCTTTAGAAAATTATTAGGTACACCATCCAGATCAGGCGCTTTACCACCATTACTTTGTTTTAATGCTACCTAAAGTTCTGCTAGCGTAATTTCCATGTCTAAATACGGATGCGAAGCTTCTAAAAAGATTAATATAGGGTTTGAGCCTAATACCGTGTTTTTAAACCTAAATTGATTGAGAGTTCCCAAAAATTGTTTACTGTCCCGCGCGTTAATGAGTTTTTCTTTAACATTGTTGAAAAATTCTCTTTTTTATCCTTAAGCGCTTTATTGTATATTTTCTTTGTTTTAAATATCACTCCATTTTTATTTGCGAGTAGTCGTTACTTTTCGCATCTCTGAAATAATTTCTTAAATCTACTTTCATTTGTTTACATTCATCGCCGTACCACACTGTATTTTTCGTTTTCAGTATCTCTCCCGGACTAGTAATAATTACTGTTTTATTAAACCGACTTCAAAAAGGAGGATGGTTCTCAATTCGTCTATATATATTTTTTTAATGTGTGTTACCTTAGAACTCCGTCATTTATTCACCGATTTAAAATTTTTGTTTTTTGTTTTAATGGGTTTGATTTCCAATTGATCCCATAGTCACCAAATCGCATTCTGATGAGGGGATCCCCTGGAAATCGAGAAAAATCCTCATTTTATATGTGATCACCGATTTGTGCGAAAATTTTTTGTTTGTTTGAAAGGGTATACTTATTCATTATGGAAAAATAAGAATCTTTTTTTAAAATCCAACTTAAAATACAAAAAATTTTTACAACAAAAAAAACAAAATACATGTAAAAAAAACTGAAAATCTGCTATGCAAAAGTGCACTTAAAATAAAAAATTATGAAAAAAAATCGGATCAAAAAAATGGATTATAAAAAAATGCCCTAAAAATTAGAGGGTCTTTTAGCAGGTCTACCCATATTCAGACAAATAAAATCAGTTTTAGAACTTCAAAGGCACAAAAGCGAGAAATAAAAAAAATTTTGACAAAATGGAAAACCGACTTCAAACTTATTGTTATATTTTAGAGCCGGTGTCCAAATTTTATGGGAAGAATAAATTTTATGTGAAACATTAAAATTTAAATAAATACAATATTTTTTCGAAAAAAAAAAATTTTTCAATTTCTCTTGGCTGACACACACTCCAAAAATAACAATAATTGTACATTATATTATCCTTATAATTTGATTGTCTTTTAAGCAGTCTACACATATATTTAAAAATTTTTGGTTAGGTCAACTAAAATTGACACAAGGATACGCAATTATTTTTTCTACTTTTTAGTGCATTTTTGGTCTTAGAATATTTGATTTTAGAAGTCGGTTTTCCATTTTGCCAAATTTTTTTTATCTTGGCACATTTCAAGTTCAGTAGCTGCGCCAGTAATGTTGGAAAGAAGATTTTGATACACTTGTGTTATTGAGTCAGACGTTACCCACTCAGTTTCTTTAAGTAAAACTGAATATGGCGAATTCTTACTATCGTCCCAGTTCAACACAATAATATTTTTATATTTGCGATTATTTCTACAGCTTTTGTTACCAGGCACCATACTGTCGATAATCAACATACAAGGTAAATGATCCGACGTTAAGACAACATTTCCCCATATGAGATCCGGAGTACTTTTGCCATTTTTGTTAAGGAATGTAAACTGTCCTGTAGGATCTTAATAAGATCTACCGTTAATTACATAAAAACTACAGCTTTCTAAATATTCGTTTAAAGTTCTGCCCCTATAATTACCGATACCTTACGGCATTCTACTTTGGTTTAAGTGAGTGTTTTCCAAATTATCGTCATATTCCTGACCTATTGAGTCAATTCTGTAGTTCATGTACCCTGCTATAAAGATTGGAGTACCTGAAAAAATTGTGTTTACTGAGGTTACTAGATTGTTAAGCATATCAGTTACCAAATTTATATCTTGACTGGGTTTAAAATACACAAAAATCAAAATAAAGTTAAAATGTGTTAGTTTTACATGAACTACATTCCTCAAATTTGAATATTCAATTAAGCCGCTGTTTATTTGTTTGTTTATAAGCAGAATCCAACCACACTAGACCTTTTTCTCTAAAAATTGAAATTTATTGACCAAACTTTTGGATACCCATGTTTCGCTTAACCCAATTATACTACACTTCATGAATTCTGACTGTTGTCTAAAATCTAAATTTAGAAAGTTATTGATTCCATTTCAGTTCCAAAACAAGCCTTTCAGTTCTTCCTTAAGTCCATGATTCGAAATCTTAAAGTTATTTCTTTGTTGCTACTGATTTGGTTGTGATGCGGCATTAACATTTTGAAGAGTTGATGTCTCATTGATGTTACCAACAGAGTTTGCACGAGGCCTCTAGTATTTTTCAAGTTTTATTGACTTTTTTGGTTCATTTCGGGTCATTTTATTCGATTTTTTTGGGACGTTGTTTACACAGTTCATGCTCTGAGGTTTCTCGATCTTCGGGAAGTGATGCTTTTTTTAAGTATATCCAGGTCTACGTGCCGGATATCTACAAAAAAATTGTCGTATTTAATAGTTGCTTTTTCCCCTTTTCTACGTAACTCTAACATAAACGGTACCAGTTCCTTTCTTCGCTCCCTGACCGCAGGTGATAAATCAAATAGAATTCAGAATCTTTAGCATTTTTCGATTGGCTAGAGTTTGAGTTTCTTCCAGTTTTTCTTAATAAGTAAACATCATTAATAGTGTAGCTAATATTTAAACTACAATTAAAAAAGGTTATAATTTGTTCCACAATGTCTTGTACATTTTGATGGACATTTTTAAAGCCATGTATTATTAAATTTTTTTTGCGATTATTTGATTCCTACAATTCAATTTTATTGTCTAAAAGTTTTATTTTTCTGTTAGTTCTATTTGCGCCGACTTAAGTTCTTCAAATTTTTTATCTAATTCATCACTCACATTTTACACATCGTTTTTTATATCACTTCTTAAATCTGCAATTGCTTTAAGTATTTCCGCGTTAGACAATTTTTAAAACTATTTAGATCTATTAATTATTTAATTATTCAAGCAGTGTGTGTAGCTTTAAATAAGGTAATACTTATTTAGGTTTTATTAATAATTGTGAGCACAATTGGAATAAACAAATAAGGAAAAAGAAATTCTATAACGAAAAAACAAATCAGTTAACTAATTTTTAAAACATTCGAATTCTGCAGTAAGGTTCGAATTCGCGATTTTTAAATTTATTACAATTCTAACCCGACACTCTACTCATTGCGCCATATTTACTTGTATAAAAGTTCCAATTTCTTTTTAGCATATCACAATTCCTATGTAGAAAGTTATTTGATTGATTTTTTTTACTTTTAATCGCCAAAACTGTTATAATTTTTCTTCTATCTAAAAAACGCTTTAATTACGTTTTTTCACAAGTTCACTTATTTTTAAAATTCAACCACTTCTTGACTATTTGGTTATGTTGAGAAATTTTTCTTTGAACGATTTTTACCTTTAAATTGGGTTTGTTCGCGAAAAATTTTTGATTGTGCTGTTTATTCAGACCTAATTCGCACTTCAAAATTTGTACTTAAAACGCTGATCGACTTGTCTTGCTGAATTGCCCATAAAATAAATTTGCAAAAATTTGTAGTCACTATCCCGCGTTCGCAATAAACAACCTGTTAGATAAAATATTTGACCCTAAATCAGCAAAGGTAAACAGATAATAAATAGATGTAATACAGGATATTGTATAGCGAATTGTTTGTACCACCATGTGGTTCTCCCATGTTGCTCTCAAATACTTTCTCAGCACTCGCATTCCAACATGAACTTTTTTAAACACACTCACTTCTTTGTGCTTTGGGAAATTTACCGAGCTACATATGTATTTTAAGCCATTTGAATTGATACACCATTTCAATTGAAAACTGCCAACGTATTTTGCATCAGGCACGTGGTGATAAAAGTATATTCTTTTTCAATATACTTACCTTGAGACTTAGCTTAAATTTGTCTCGAATAACTTTTGTTGCGCCAAATGACGTCATTTGAATGAAACCAATTATTTTATTGCTCGATATGAGTCAAACATGTTTAGAATCTGGCCCATTTCCCGAAACCAATGAATATAGTGGCTCTTATGGCGATACTAATCGCGCTAATTTTACTTGACCGCTCGCGCAACACAATCCAGGGGCATCATTTTCAAACTACAATGCCTTTCAATATTGACACACAACGTTCATTGGTCCAATAGCAACGATTTGCTGTTAACTGTAATCGACTTCCACATTATCATTAAATGCAGATCGATAGGGGTTAAACGTAACATTTCTATGTTGTTGATTTCGATTCCATACAAATTCATACCGTGTTTCGCGTTGCTCGTCAGTTTGGCTTGCTCTTGTATATCTTTCAATTCTAGCTTTTCGAGTTCTGCGACTTAATTTAGGAGTTAATTTAGAAGTTTATACGTCTAATTGCTGGCATTTTTTAAAACAAAAATTCATTTGAAAAATTAAAATTAAAATTCGTCACTCAGGAGCTGCTTTCATTTAGCGAATTTCCTAAGAATACATAAATTACTCTCTAGCGATCATAGTGTTCGTGTGATCAAATTGAATTATAATATCTGATATGATTTTAGTATTTGAAAAAATTAAATTTAATAATAGGCAAAATAGAACGATATATAACGATTATCGTTTATAGTTACTATAGAAACGACAATCAAAATTGACATTTCAAAATTAAAACAAAATTTTAATAATATAATTTTATAACTTTGTAAAGGTAGAAGATTGATATATTAAATAATTATTATTTAAATAAATAATAAATAAGTATGAAAGATATAATTGATCTTTATTGATTTGATTTATGAAATATTATATCTTTTAATATGTAAATTATCAAGGTAGCTAACATTCAAAGCAATCGTGATAATAGGGGGAAGTTATAGTTGTTATGCAACAACTAAAAATGATGAACAAAGTTATAATAATAATTTAATGAAGAAGCGATTCCGCTACATACTTCCCCCCATCAACTAATAAAGAAAAACGACTAGAAAAAGGTTGTAACATAAAACAACCTTGTTCACGCGGAAAAAACTTTAATAGTTGATGTACATGTTATTAATAAATACAAAGTAAATTAAGAAAGTATTAACATTGAAAAAAGTATGCAGGTTTTAGCCTGTCAATTGAAATAGAGGTAGGTTTGTTATTGATATCAATAACAAAAAATTTAGGAAATCTTTTGATAACAGAGAAAGGACCTCTATAATTACAAGATAGAGGAGGTTTGACATGATCCTCGCGTATAAAAACTTTTTTTGATGAATCTAAATCTTTAGCTAAAAATACATTTTTGTTGGTGAAATGTCTGGTAAAGAAAAATTTTGCGTTTATCATTCTATTTCTCAACTCACGAGTAGATTGTTGAACAGAATAATATGTATGAACGTTTTCTGAAAAGAAATCATATGGTAATCGTAGAGGAATTCCATATAAAATTTCTGCAGAAGAAAGGTTAATATCCTCCTTGACCGAGGAGCGCAAATTTAGAAGTACCCAAGTTAAAATTTTGTACCAGTTATTATTTTTTTGACAGCAATTTAAAGAAATTTTGAGTGACCGGTTAAACCGTTCAATAATACCGTTGCTGTTAGGGTGATAAGCAGTAGTGGAAATATGCTTAATCCCTAGAGTAGACAATAAATCATTCCACACATGTGATTGAAATTGTTTACCTTGATCAGTAGTGATCCTCGTAGGTAAACCAAACCGTGAGAACCAAGAAGCAATCAAATTGTTTATAATTTCTTCCGACGTGATAGTTTTGATTGGATTAGCCTGGACCCAACGTGAAAAACGATCAATGATAGTGAAGATATACCGATATCCTTCACTAGGAGGAAGAGGTCCAACAATATCTAAATGTAAGAAAGAAAATTTGATACTTGGTTCTTCATTTGGCATAAAATCACTTTTAGTGTGACGAGTGATTTTATTTAATTGGCAGATCGGACAACATCTTGTCAAATTTTTGATTCTCGAAATAAGATTAGGGTTAAAAAAGAATGTGCGTACTTTTTTCAAGGTTTGTCTAATTGATGGATGACCAAGATTATGGACAGCTTTCCATACATCTTCTATATCAATGTCAGGTACGAAGATTCTGGGTATTTTCAAAGAAGTCTCCACGTAAACCTTAAAAAGAGAATTCGGAGGAGTACGTATTTCTAAAGAATATTTTTGATTTTTTAACAAATTAATAAGAAGAGGATCACATTTCTGGTGATCAGAAATCTTCTTAATATCAATCAAATCAATACCTGAAGGTAATGAAATTATATTAATTCGAGATAAACAATCAGCCGGAATGTTTTCACTACCTTTAATGTATCTAAGATCAGTCGTATATTGACTGACAAAGTTTAAGTGATGTATATCACGATTTAATAAATTTTCATTACGAGAATTAATAGCATTTATTAAAGGTTTGTGGTCAGTCTGAATGAAAAAATTTCGATTTGAAATGAAATGACGAAACTTTTTTATGCCAAATACAATAGCTAATAATTCTCTTGAAAAAGTACTATATCGTCTTTCAGTGTCTGTCAGTTTAGATGTGAAAGCGAGTGGTTTCCAGACGTTATGAATTTTTTGTTGCAAAACTGCACCAATGCCAGTACCAGAGGAATCAGTGAGAATGCATGTTTCAGCGTTCGAAACAGGATGTGCTAATTTAACATCATCAATTAATTTTTGTTTAGCTAAATTAAAAGCTGAAATTGCACGTTCATCAAGAATAACTGACTTCGTTGAAGTTTTACCATGTTCAACAAGTAAATTCAGTGGAGCTAAAATGTCACCACAATTCCGAATAAAGCGATTATAAAAATTAATCATCCCAAGAAAATTTCGGAGTGATATTTGATTCTTCGGAATAGGAAAATTTGAAATAGATTCAACTTTGGAAGGAATAGGTGTGATTCCTTCAGAATCTACGTGATGTCCTAAAAAATCTAATTTTGTTACACCAAAAATAGATTTCGAAGAATTTATTAAAATTCCAGCTTCATAGAGAATGTTGAAAACAGTTTTGAGATCTTGAGTGTGTTTTTCTTCGTTTTCACTCGCGATTAAAAGATCATCAAGATAAGTAAAAACAAATTCTACATTTCTGAATAAATCTGCCATAAATCTGGAAAAGGTTTGAGTTGCATTGCGTAAACCAAAAGGCATTCTCAAAAATTCAAATAGACCAAAAGGAGTGATAGTGGCAGTTTTCGCGACATAATAATCGTGTACAGGAATTTGATAATAAGCTCTTTTTAAATCAACTTTAGAAAAGATCTTTTTATCATTTAATTTCACATTGAAATCATATAAATGAGGAATTGGATATCTGTCAGGGACCGTGATCGAATTCAGTCGACGATAATCACCACATGCACGAAAAGAACCGTCTGATTTCTTTTTCATGAGAAGAGGTGATGACCATTCAGAATCCGAAGGTCTGCAAATACCCAAATCTACAAGTTCCTGAAAATGTTTTTTAGCAGCTGACAACTCTTCAGGACATAGTCTGCGATATTTAGAAAATATCGGATAAGAGTTTGTCACAATGCGATGTCGAGTATTATGTTTAGCATTAAATTGATTTTGAAGTGAGATCACTTCACTTTTAATAATGTTTGATTATTAAAATCGATATTCAAATTGAATTTCTTTAGAAAATCTAAACCTAGAATGCCATGAAATACATCTCCAACAATGAATTCATGACGAAACACCAAATCATTTCCAAAATTGAGAAAAATTTCAGAAGTACCAAAAGTAGTAATTTTAGTATTGTTTGCTGCAATAATTGAAAAAGGTAAATTTGTAAATTTACAAGATTTACAATATGACTTTGGAATCACAGATAGTGAACTTCCAGTGTCAACTAAATATCGAGTACCTTCATGTAAGAGATCGTACATGAAGATTAAGTTGTACGATGATGATGTTGTGTTATTGAATTGGGTTTTATTATTGACAGAGCTACCGACCAACTCAACAGGAGCTCTTAGAATTTTTTTGAAGTTTTATTTGAATTTATACATCGCGTATTTAATTTACAAAATGAACAAGGAAAAACACACTTACGTGCTTTGGTACCATATTTATTATGATACCAACACACAGACTTCACCTGAACTTTGTGTAAATTGGTTTTTGGGGTATATTGGATCTTTGAAGGTGACTTTTTTGAATTTTCCAGTTCAGTGACTTTATTTTTAAGAATATTTAATTCTTTATTTAACATAAAATTATCTGTTTTATGAATTTCTGAAATGGGAAAAGAACTGATATAAGATACAGAATTTAATTTATAAACATCATTACCGAAATTAACAATAGTTTTCAGATTCACGAATGAAATGTGAATCAAGATTTAGATAGGTATATCATTGTATTATATAATAATTGAGGAGTATCGAAATCTTTTTGAGATAAATTTAATAATTTATTTAGACGATATTTACGAGAAAGTCCAAAAGTTTCCTTTAGAATATTTTTGAGTGCGTCAAACTTATTTTCTTGTGGTGGATTTACAATACTAACATGAGAAGTGTAATCCTCAGGTATAGCTAAAGAAGCTAGCGTGAATTTAGTTTCATCGTCAATAATATTTTGAATAATGAAGAAACGAGAAACTTGAATTATCCATAATTCAATGTCTGTTACATTAAATTGTGGAAGTTTTTGTAAATTTGGAAGATGTATTGTAGGTGCATCTAAATTCGGTAACTCATTTCGATTTCTAGGCATATTAAAAATGAAATGTCAAAAAAAAAAAATAATAAAAATATTTTTTTAGAAATCGAAATAGTTATAAGCGTGAAGCAAAAATAAGTATTATAACAGAAATGAAAGACTTATCTGTTAAATTTGGCAGGTGGTATTTTATATTTTGTAAGAATTACAATATTAAATAATAAGTCATCCAAACCAATTATCCAATAGGCATCTGTTGGAAGATTTTGGAGAGATTTTTTCTTTAAAAATATGTTAATTTACCACCCTCTTCGTTTATTTTTTCTCGGGCGTCAATTTGTAAAGGTAAAAGATAGTTGTAATACATAATTATTATTTAAATAAATAATAAATATATGTGAAAGATATAATTGATCTTTATTGATTTGATTTATGAAATATTATATCATTTAATATGTAAATTATCAAGGTTGTTAACATTCAAAGCAACCGTGATAATAGGGGGAAGTTATAGTTGTTATACAAAAACTAAAAATGATGAACAAAATTATAATAATAATTTAATGAAGAAGCGAGACCGCTACAACTTCATCCAAATCGGTCCAGCCGTTTAGAACGGGGTCAAACCATCCAGGAACCCAATGAAATATACACATAAAATTTCATCCAAATCGGTCCATCCGTTTAGGAGCAGGCAGGTGACAAACACACGTACAGAATATACTACAGAATATACTACAGGCTGAAACTAAAATCACGCAAATGTTCCCACAATATATGGTTCAACCAAGAATATCTAAGAAAAGCTGTTCCAAAATATGTACAATTGAAATCGCGAACTAATAGCATAGCATCGACGAAGGCCATAAACGCTGCAAAATTAGTCTGGATAAAAGAAGAATCTCGGTCATGGTTCATCAAACGAAATAATATTTTTATTTATTAAAAAGTTTTACACAGCGAGTTGAGTTTTAAATTACATCCTATGGAATTTGACCAATTAGTCTTTCAAATACACCAAGAGGTTAATCCTAAAATTCCTTTGAAATACTTAACACAAAAGAAGAAACTAGAAAAACTTTGTGATCTCAAACGTCTGACACAAAGACAGCAACCCAAAAATAACGCCGTTTTCGGGAAACGAACTATTTTACTAACGGATGTTGTCTTCAATAATAAGGAATTGGAGTTACTTAACAAAGGAACTAAGTACACACCAAAAGTAAAATTCAATAATCAAGTTGAAAATTTAATTGTGGATTTTGAAGTGACTCTCAAAAACCATACAGACTCTTTGACTGTAGAATTAGTGAAAAAATCGCTAACTAACATACCAATCTACAACAACACAACGGACACCAATACAATTAAACAAAAAGGATGAAGAACACCAATTAACGGTCACTAAAGCAGATAAAGGCAATTCCATAGTGGTAATGAAAAAACAGGAATATATTAATAAGGTTGGAGACTTTTTTCAGAAAGAAAAGATACAATGGTTATCTAAGGACCCCACAAATAAATTCCAACAAGAGCTTAAAAATTGCATTAAAAATTCGAACGCCGTTTTGAGTAATTCGGAGAAACTTAAAATGATAGAAATGAACCCAAGACCACCTATACTTAATGGGCTCATGAAAATACATAAAGAAAACTTACAAATAAGACCTGTGGTTGATAAGACCTGATGTATTGACTGTCCGAATTACAAAATATCTAAATTTTTAAATGTGTTTTTAAGAAACAAAATAAATCTAACAAACGACCACATCATAAAGGATTCGTTAGACTTGATTGGTAGACTCAAAGAGTTCAATTTCAATAACGGATACACACTGGTGTCACTCGACGTAACAAATATGTACGGAAACATACCAGCTAGTGAATGTGTATCGATTGTTGAAGAGAGATTGGAACAAAAAAATGTTAATCCCTTAATAATTTCGGAACTAGCAAACATTCTAAGAATGATTTTGAAACAAAATTACTTCTCATTCAACAAGAAGATATACAAACAAATATCTGGCCTTGCAATGGGTTCCCCACTCAGTCCATTTCTTGCTGAGTTGTTTATGGATGTTTTCGAAAAGAAAATACTGGCTTCAAAAAGCCACCCATCAGATTAAGTTTTGGTATTGCTATGTGGATGACATCATCATATGCTTTGATGGTACACAAAGACAATTGGAGACCTTCTTGGATACTACAAACATGTTCAATAAAAAAATCCAATTCCCCTTGAAGATTGAATGTGATAACCAATTAAATTTTCAGGATTTGAATATCAAAAAAACCAATAACAAACTGGAATATAACACCTTTCGTAAGCCTACTTTTACAGACACAACGATCAATGCAAGTTCGGTCCATCCTATTAACCATAAATTGGCCGCTTACGAGTCAATGGTAAACAGGGCCTTAAAAATACCTTTATCTGGATCAAATTTTGCGAATAAAATAAGCACAATAAAATCCATAGCTGCTAATAATGGTTATGACTCGGACATGGTGGATCACCTGTTACTTAAAAGAAGGCGAACAATAACTTTAAATACGATAGTTCCAGAATCAAAACACGTGACCAAAGAAAATTTCGAAGTTATCACATACTTTGGTGAGTCATCCGAGAGGGTTTTCAGTATTCTAAAAAATCAAGGCATAAACACCGCCTTTAAACCTTCATTGAAACTGGACAACCTCCTTCTCAACAATAAGGACAAGATCCACACTAAACACAAATCAGGTGTTTACAAGCTTTCTTGAGCCCAATGTGCTTCTAGCTATGTTAGACAAACCGGTCGATCGTTTGAGATCCGATAATCTGAACATCTACGTTCTTTCAGGTTGAATCGAACGGATTCGGCTTTTTCCAACCACTTGATAGAGAACCATTACAAGCCAAACACCAAACTAGAAGTACTCCACATAGCGAAGAAAGGACATAGACTGGATGTGTTGGACGGACTTGAGATCCATAAACACAAAAAAGGACCCGGCACCCTATTGAATGAACCTATCGATTGTAATCAAAGCTATTCTCCTTAATTTAAATTCCATTGTTTTAATTCTATGTTTACCAAAATATTTTTAAAATGGTATTTATTTTTATTAAATTCTAGGAATTCTTTATCAATATTTATTTATTAACATTTGTGTTTTTATTTTTTATTTTTGACTTATTTAATGGAGGTGTATTTTACATCGTCAAAATACACTTTTATTGAATATTTTTATTTTTAATGCTATAACTAGCTAGGTGTTATCTAATTGTTTTTGATTTTTATCTTATATGACGTGTTTTTTGATTGTTTAAAAAAAATAAAAATAAAAAATTTGTTTGTATAAATAAGAGCCACCTGTAACGGTACTCTCACAGTTTCGACAATGGGATGAATCCCAAAACATGTCAGCAATCTTATTAAATAAATCGTGGATTTGCAAAAAATAAATGTTGCAAAAGTAATTAATTTTACCTTCAACAAAAATCGATCATTATGGACTTCCACTAATTGAAGCTCCAACAATCAAAGAAAAATAAATATTTTCGTACCAATCGAATTATCGTTTCGTGAAGAGCAATTTGACAATAGGAATCAAAATTGAGGTGCGGGGGATAGTGAGCACACATGGAGCTATTAAGCCATTTTAATAGTGTTTCGTATATGGTTGTCATTTGTTAAAGATGTAATTGTCTCAAAGTCGTAAGAGTTTTATGGTAGGAAATCCTTTATGAAAATTCTCATCAACGAAGCTGCAAGCACCAGCTTATGCATACATGTAGCGAACAATTCATGTTGTACTATTCAGAAGTGTTCAAAACATAAAATATAATGAATAACACCGCATAAATATAAAACATAAAACATATTCACAATAAAAATTACTATTATAATTTGATTTTCCACCACAACTATCTAATAAATTTGTTTTTATAAATTGATGATATTCGTGTGTTCGTTCCAATGTTATGTCCACCATATGTTACAAGTATTTTTATATAACCGTGTTTGTACTTTTTTTTTTATTCATAACCAATTGTTGGTATATACTTATATAAAACGAATGTATTACATTATCATACATCGGTATTATACATTATTATAACTCTGACATATACAGTTGAAGTTGAATAAAACGTTATAAAATTGTGACTGTATATAGTTAAGTAAGCGGTTGGTAGGTTAGGTTAGGTTTCAGTGGCAGCTTGCAGGGGCACACCGAAACCATACTTGATATACGCCATTGTGACATCTGAAAAAGAACACCATCCCACCAAAAGCCTCTACTCCTTGAACCATTTGAAGCTGTTCAAAAACAGTAAAAGATATTCGATGTCGACCAATTTCAGTTCAGAGAGGTGGTCAATGAATGGTTGACCCAATTGTGCCAGTCTTCTGATAGCAAGAGTTGGACAGTGACGGAGAAGGTAGGTCATCGTTTCCTCCTCATCCTCATTGTGACGGCTATTTAGGTAGTCGTGATGCACTTGTTGACACAAGCGTTCAGCTAGATGTTTGCCTTTCAGCTAGTATTTTATCGCCGCTTGGCTATCAAAGAGGCTGACAATTTCGATGCGTTAGAGTGTTATCCATTCAATCTTACCCATTCTGATACCTCGTTAATGGCCATCTTTGCCGCTTGGTATATACTGCAGTGATCTCGCAGTGGGAATGATAACTTTAGGCCTTGATTTTCAGAACAGACCTCACGGCCTACTTTACACTCAAACTTAGATCCATCAAAATAAAACACCTACTTGGAAGGTATTGAATGGTTACTAAATAAGTGATGGTTTACTGGAAAGATTTATATCGTTACATATTCTCACATGTCGTTCTCTACGCCTTTCTGATTAGAAGTCTATATATTCTAATTGCTTTTATCACCTCTACTATATACCTTTGATGAGCTAAATATGAAAAATCGCTTAGAAAGTGGTGAAGAGGGCATTATTTTTGGGACAGGAAAACTATTAATAGTTTAAGATATAGCTGAAGTGTGATGAATCTGATATGTTTTGGTATTTGAAAGACCAAGTATGTTCATAAATTGAAAAATTAACATTAAAAATAACTACTCGAAAAAAAACTTAAAAAATGACATCCATTGATTAAAATACTATTCTGATATTATTTCTGCGACATAAAGGAATTAACGAAATTCCATGATTAATTATATTCTCCAATAAAAAAATTTCTATTTAAGGAAAGCATCTAATTTGTTTTATTTCTTAATCATTTTTAGACTCATATGATATTAATACAGTATTTCAAAATCTTAAACTGATTAACATTCTTCTTTCCAGAAAATTCATTTAATTAAAAAAAATTAAGAACCATTGTAAAATTAATTTTTAAGGATATTGTATTTAAATTGCAAATATTTCTGTAAATGTAAATATTAAAGTTAAAAAATAGTCAGGTACTGAGTTGTAGTAAAATTTATTTATGAACTTTTCCACTTAAATAATATTAAGAGAGAAATTCAAGATTTGAGCTTTTAAATTTGAGGTGTTCCAAAAACTGTGTTCCAAAACTAGTCAAATAAACTAACTTAACGAAAAATTCAAATAGTTACTTTATTTAATAATTATATTGGAATTTCGTCAATTCAATACAAAATGACCAATTCAATACAAAATTTTAAATTTGAATTCCATATATTTCCGTAAATATTACAATTACAGTAAATTTGGTCTGGTAATAAATTATAGAAAATTTATTTACTACAAAAAGCATGGAGAAACCCAAAGTTACAGTAAATTATATAAATCCAACACAAATAAATAGACAGAAACGTAAAAGTAGTTTTTTTAAACAAAAGAAGTCACTGTGTCAACAAATTAAATAAAAATTAACAGTGCGATTTTGTAAATGCCTTGTGTGATTAGTTTTATTGTACGCGTGTGAAACTTGGAGCAGGCATCTGTGGTAATTGACTTGAAGAACGGGGATCTAATATTATCACCATTAATAGCCTTCATAGAATACTATCCTATTTAAAAAAATTTCTTATCAGTATATCATTAGGGGGGGGGGGGGGCGGGGGCAGGAAATAATGGGTATATAAATTTGCATTGAATATTTCGAGTAAAATACATTTCTAGTAATACCTCGATTGGGAAATAAGCCATATTTAAAAAAGATTGAAGGATAATAAGGAATGTGATCATTTGATATTTAAACGCCACTCAACAAACTCGATAGAATTGCGTAATTGGACACATGTAGAAATGTTAATGAAAAGTGAATTAAAAAATACTACGGACCTTAACACAATATTGTCTTCAAGTTACAAGACGATACGTTCAAGAGCTATAACATAAGTTTATTGGTAAAGGTACGTACACCTTCTTACATCACACATCTTTAATTCTTTCTTAGAAATATTAAAACCCTTTTAAAGATATATGTTTAAACTATGGTAGCTATGGACGCAAGAAATGCCTATAAACGTTCAGTTTCATTACGGTTTCGTTATGAAAAGTGTTTTACTGTACTTAAATACACACACAAAAAACAAACACACACCTGCAGGATAATATCATTAATCTTTTAACGTTATTCCTAAAAAAATACATTATTACATGAATTATGAAAATTTCAATTCCACTAAAAATGGTTCTGTCATCATTTGTTTAATATTAATTTATATTAAGGCAATGATAATGGTAATAAATGTGTTAGTTGGAAATATTGTCATAGAGATAGGGTAATTACTTTTTGAGGAAAATGATAAATACTACTGATTGAGTATTTAATTATCATTAAAATAATTTTTTCAGAATCGTAAGAAAAAAATTACAACCATATGAAATAAATGGAGGAGAGTACAAAAAGTATAGAAAATTTCAATATCGCGTTAATTTTCGAAACATCGAGATATTGTGTTCAAACCATTGAGATTGCAGTTCATGACAATATAAAACAATATAAAAAAGTGGTACAAATGTAAACACACACAACCATCTGCAATGGCAATAGGCTTGCGACCTCACCAGATTTCATCTAGAGACTCCCGAAAATCGTACAGTTTCTCCTGACTTCCGATTTCAAAGTAAATGTACCGAAAAGTCCACGTCAGTATTTAATATATATATATATATATATATATATATATATATATATATATATATATATATATATATATATATATATAAGGCAAATTGAAGCGGGCTTGAACTTTGGGGCAAAAATATTTTTTTATGGATGAGGAAGGCATCCTTTACATGAAGAGGGAGAAAAACGAAGACGTCTATAAAAATCCTTAGGCAGTTACATATTTCCAACATGAATTTAAAATAAATACGTGGGATGGCATAATAGAAGTGGCAAATTCATTGCTGTTCCTATCAGCTTACCCCAAAAATTAAGGGGAGAAAATTATTTACAATATTTACAAAATACGTTGCCTGGCTTATAGAAGATTCTCCTCTACAACTTAGAAAAAATATGTGGTTATGTTGGATTCCCGAAATATCCAAACAAATGGGCAGGCAGAAGACGAGATGCTCCCATAAATTGGCCACTATGTTCTCCGGATTTAAATTTATTGGATTATTTTTATGGAGTCATCTTAAATCAGTAGTTTACCAGACTTCGCTCGAAATTGAGGCTCAACTATGCAAACGTATTCAAGACGCAACAAATACTCTTAGAGGTGCCGATGAAATTATTCAAAGAGTTTATTTTTAATTCTTCGTCGCGTATATCTTTGCACGTGTGGGAATGGTGGACACTTGTAATAAAGATTATTAAAATAATCAAAGAAAACTCAAGGTTTTTCGAAATTGCATTTCAAATTTTTGTCCCTTTTCCTAGAACATTTGTTTGTATTTTATACATATGTATTTCGACTACAATGAAGTCATCATCAGTTTGAATAAGCTAATCGTAACTATCTCTGAGATATGGATTCAGAGATATGATGCTTCTTGCTAATTTGGTGCGTGTCTGACCTGAGGATTATTTGAGTTGGACTGTCTAACTTGAGACTGACTAACGGATTTAATGGCGGTATTCTTTGGTGACTATGCGGCGTTCGTTTTGTCACTAAAGTGAGTGTATCGATGCTAACCTTGACATTCAGTTATTAGATTTTTATATTTATTTCGAAAATGGTTAAATTATATTAAATAGGAGCTTGGAATTGGGTCATTATCTAAATTCATTATATGTTTTCTCAATTTGTATATGTAGATACGTTCGTATGCTTCTAATTCTGTGGGGTTTTGAATCGATTTCCGTAGTTTTAGATTCGATTTATGAACTTTGTGGTCGTTCTCAATTATGTGCGCAGCTATACACGATTTTTCGGTTCTCCCAAATTCCACATGAGCCAGATGTTTTTTGATTCGAATTCCGATTTGGCGACGACTTTGGCCAACATAAATTTTCTAACAGTTTTGACAACTGACACCATATAAACCCGACTTTTTTACATTACTAATTTTATCCTTAAGAGAGCCCGAGCTTGTTATTTTTACTAACAAGCGCTGTTTTGAGGTTGTGGTCCCTTAATTCTCTAGTGATTTTATTTGTACATGGGCGGAAGTATAATATGTATGTACATATGTACATATATATATATATATATATATATATATATATATATATATGTATATATACATATATATATATATATATATATATATATATATATATATATATATATATATATATATATATATATATGTATATATACATATATATATATATATATATATATATATATGTACATATATACATACATATTATACTTCCGCCCATGTACAAATGCTGTTTTGAGGTTGTGGTCCCTTAATTCTCTAGTGATTTTATTTGTACATGGGCGGAAGTATAATATGTATGTACATATGTACATATATATATATATATATATATATGTATATATACATATATATATATATATATATATATATATATATATTTATATATACATATATATATATATATATATATATATATATAGCATAGTCAGGTCCTTGCACAGAACCGCCAGATTTGACCACCAGAGTGTAAAGTGGCATTGCGATCGCATGTCGAGATGACGTCAGAGTGGTTATGAACTTTGCTTAGGTGGCGTATGATATCTCAGTGTACAGGAAGTGAGTATCCGGTGTTATGACAGGAAATGAGTTTCCGGTGTTGACAGGAAGTTCGTTTCCGTTATCTGTAAGTTTTTTTGAAATAAACTATTTAAAAATATGTGGTTGTGTGGCCGTTTCCTGCGTGTGTGTGTATTTTATCAGAGTCGTAACCTTGGATCGTTATCTGATGAGCGTGGGTTTTTTCCTGTGTGTTTTATCAGAGGAGGTTGTTACGTAAGTCGTAACCATTAACATGTCATAACCAGTTAGTTTTTTGAAATTAACTAGAACTGTTATCACAGACCGGTGGCCTCTTATAAATATGTGGTTGTGTGGGCGTACCCTGCGTGTGTGTGTATTTTATCAGAGTCGTAACCTTGGATCGTTATCTGATGAGCGTGGGTTTTTTTCTGTGTGTTTTATCAGAGGAAGTTGTGATGTAAGTGGTAACCTTGAACATGTCATAACCAGTTAGTTTTTTGAAATTAACTAGAACTGTTATCACAGACTGGTGGCCTCTTATCAAGGGAGATGCAGTTTCCGGTAACGTGGGCGGAAAAAATTGTATAAATGAGGTGTACACAACCATTAAATGTATTAGTGTATTATATATAAGTCAATAGTTAAAATGCACAAACAAGCTCGTAAATTGTTAGAAAGCTGTACGCTCAGACCATGTATAAAATTTTGCGAATTACCAGTAAAGGAAAAATTGAAGATTATTAACGCGTATAGAGACTAAATATGGATCTCAAATAAAAGCAACGATTAATACTACAAATGCTATAGAGTCTGTGTTTTTACCGGTGAGAATTAATGCTTTGAGTGATACAATTCTAAACACATTCAACACGAATTCATCGTATTTGCGAATAGAAGGACCTGTAGGTAGGAGCTGGCAACTGACCCTTGATCTGTATGAGGTTGATGAGGTCAATATAGAAGAATCACAGGCAATGTTTTAAAAATAAAAATTATTTTGGATAAATATAGTTATTTAAATAATTTAGCATTGTGGAGATGAATGTCACTCAAAAATAACAATGATTTATCTGAAAATATAGAGAAGCATGGTATATATTCAGAAAATTTTAATGTGAGTATTTACTTTAGTTATGTTTTATCGTTTTTTAATAAAATATAAATTTATTTATTATAGATTGAATTTTACCAACTTATGAATGCGTGTCAATGGAGTATCCCCAAGAAGTTATTAGACGCTATGAGCTATTCCTTTTTGGAAAATGATGATTGTTTTCATATCGCAGCATTTATCGTAAGGAATACTTTGGATCCTGCTTTATTTGTAAATTACGTTAAAAAACATAAACGGTATGCAACTGATTTCGATCAGTTTGAAAAAGTACTATATGAATGTTGTAATGATTTTACTTATGGCAGTAACTTGAGAAAGAATTGGGGTACATACGATATACGTCGAAAACAATCACACAAACAAATGTTTGTGTGATATGAAGTTATGAACCGTTATATATTATGTCGAATGCTGTATCAGCAACTTGAAACTATTCCAGAATGGTTTGAACCTTGGATGTATGCTACAAATTGTAATCAAATTGATTCATGTGATTGTGGTAGATTAAGCCAGCATGACTGTATTTGAACATTCATATATAATATAAAACAATTTTATAATTAGTCATTGTTTAAGTTTAGACTACCCCCCTCCCACTATATGTTTTTTCAGATTTAAAAATACCTTGTTTGTAGGTAAGTAGCATTATACCATCAAGGAATCTCAAGTTAGAGACATGAATAGATTACACATTATTAGCATAACAACAATATTTTTATATTGTTTTGTGTCCGTGAAATGTGCATCAATGCGATTTCATGATCAAATAAATACGGTACACAATCACATTGAGAACTCTGATTTTCAAGCCGTAAGCAATAATGCTTTTCTGAAGAAAACTTATAATAATTTTTATATGAATCAAAGTGGATTTCGTGTACATAATATGACTTCGAAACCGAATGTTATAGAAGACACATTGAAATTTTATTATAATAAAGCATCAAAACCACATTCTGATGGTGGACCCGAGAGAATTGCATGGCAACCAGATAAAGCAAATGAATTTATTCTATGGGATAATTCTGCTATTTTACCTGAAGAAAATTATTATGACTTATTTATGCAACATATAAAAATGGATTCTTCTTCATGTTAGCATTTATCAAATGTTCGATTAAAACTTCGAAAAATTGTTAAGGAATTCTCAAATATCGTAAACGATAATGAAAATTACGATTATATGTATTTTTATAATAAAAACATTGAAAAAAATCTTATCACGTTTTGATTTTTCACATAATATATAATACAAAATTCTCAAAATAGTGTAAAAACGATAATTAAATCACTGTTAAATGTAATTAGGTATTTTTATAATAAAAACATTGAAAAAAATTTTATCATGTTTATTTTACACATAATAAAAAAATTCTCAAAATATTGTAAAAACGATAATGAAATCACTGTTATATGTAATTAGGTATTTTTATAATGAAAACATTTAAAAATATTTTTATCACATTTTATTTTATTTACTAATATTTACATATAGAAAAATAATGTATATTAAAAAAGATTTATCTATAAAAAAAATTTTTTTGAACATTAAAATTTAGTCACTATAGATTAAATAAAAATATTTATTCACATTTCATTGAACATATCCTCGTCATTGAGGAGTTCATAAATTATGCCCTCAGATAGGTCAATTGACCTATCAAAAAATCTGGTGGTTCTAAAATCAAAAAAGAAAAACTTTAGTAAAAAAATAAAATATAAATAGACGTACGTTCACTCATCATGTAGTATAGGTCTATTAGTGCACAACGTAACGGTATGATTGCGGGCATATTTTCTAGCATTATTGCGAGCAAACCTTTTGCCTGAATAAATTTTACTAAAAAAAAAAACAAATTTGGTTAATTATTTATTATTTAGTAATTAATTTTGAAAAAATGTATTGTGAAAAATTTTAAAACCTTACATGTTCGAATTTAAAAAAAAAAAAACAAATATAATGCTCTCACGATCATTTTATGAAGACTAAAATTTTATTACAAAAAATTTGCGTTGCTTTTAATAAAAAAATTAGAATTGGGAGCGGTAATAGACAAAGAATATGATAAAAAAACAGTTTAGTAGAGCAAAGGATGTGTATGTTACAACCTAATCATTTTTTAAATTAGAAGTATAAGTTATCATTCTTTAATTTCAATGTATTCATCAAAACCATTTCGATAGCGACCATCATTAAGGGGAAAATTTTTAATTATTACAATAAACCATTAAGAGGAATCCAACAATAACTACATAAATCACGAAATTTTTGAAAATTCATATCAGAGCCCCCTATATGATCATCAAGGATGTGTTTTAAATTCAAATCATCAGATTTGAATATCACCAAACAATTTGTATTGTCTCTTATGTTATGCTTTGGAACACGTTCATAGCTCTGACAAAGGTAAAAACCATCAATTTTTCGATGTCAGCCCATACTAAAGAATTCTCTGATTCGTTCTTGTGAATGGCAGCTCACATCATCAAAAATGAATAGACTTTGTTCACGTGCTTTATTCGGATCAAGAGTTTCACTAGTATCGCTAAATGGAAAATATTCAACTCCATCCACTAGTTTTAAAGTAATTGATATTTTTGTTGATAAAGAGATTTACTGCAGGCATAGATGTTTTGAATTCTTAAACCATTTTCATGATAAATTAAGTTTAGCATATTTGTTTTACCACATCCACTAGGACCACATATTATTGCTCGTAGTGAATCTGAAAATAGGGGGCCATGATAGGAGTGATTATCTGTATTATTGGGTAATAAATCTTTAGAATGAGTTACTGCTGTTGTTTATGAAGGCGCATTTTTCACACAACTAAAACTTAAATTTAAATACAACTCATTTAAATAAACGTGAACATGATTGCTTGAAATATTTAGAAGTATTCCTCATCCCAGGACACATCAAGGAAAAGGTATTGTTAATACACTTATAAATAAATTACCGGTTGAGTTACACATACCAATTTATAAATATTGTGGACCGGGCACTAAGCTAAAGGAACGATTATCACGTGGTGATAAACCAAAAATCGCATTAGATCCGGCTTGTATGGTGCATGATATCGCTTACTCAAAAAGTAAAGATTTAAAGGAGCGTCATCTGGCAGATAAACAATTAGATGAAGCCGCTTAGAAACGTACATTCAACAGTTGGCGAAAGGGCGGTGGCTCTATTCGTCACAGGCGCTATGAAAACAAAAACTGCTCTTGGTATGGGATTGAAGACCAGAAAGAAGAAGAAGAAGACGAAGAAGCAGACAAAGAAAGCTACTTACTTTACAGCATCAGTCAGGAAAGCTAGAAATGCATTAAAAGAAGATTGCGAAAGCTGCAGAAGATTGCGAAAGCTGCATTACGCGGCCAACGTATTAAAGGACGAACACGTGTAATACCAGTTCCAAAATCAAGTGGTGTGTTTCCATTAATTTTCATATTTGCTGGACTCTCTGCTGTTGGAGCTTTGGCCGGTGGGGTGTCAGGTATTGCAAATGCTGTAACAAATTATAAGAGTGCACGTGAACAACTTAGTGAGAGTCAACGTCACAATAAAACAATGGAGGCTATAGCAATGGGTAAAGGCTTGTATTTAAAACCTTACAACAAGGGTATAGGGCTATATCTAACAAAAAACTTATAGCGACGCTACCACGCAGAGCGCTTTATGATACGGAACTGTGTGCGTATGATAAAAAATTAAATATTCCGTATTTTCGTGGTGTTTTTATGCATGACACCCTACCTAAATCACCAAACAAATATGAGTGTGGAATTATCAATCATGATATAGCTAAAAATAGAGGAACTCATTGGACGGCATACAAAAAATTAAATAAGAATGTTATCTATTTCGATAGCTTTGGTAACCTTTAGCCGCCGCAAGAGTTAATTAAATACTTTAAAGGATGTGATATCTAGTATAATTTTAATCAAGAACAAAAATTTAATACTACAATATGTGGACATTTTTGTTAAGAATTTTTGTTGGATAAATAAACCAACATATGTTAAAACCTTATCATTTATAAAGATGTCGTTCATGCTTAAATTAGATGCCGTTCACAGGTAATAGTTCTATTTTAACAACAGACTATTTTCCACCTATAGAGTTAGATGAAAATTCAAACTTTGTAATGGGGCTCGTGGATTTGCCAATATATCATGCAATTCCAAATATTGATACAACAAATAATAAATTGTATGATGATGATGATGATATGGTAATTGAAATACCTGTTGGATCGTATGAAATTGATAACATTTCACGTTATTAAAGTCATTCTCTAAATGGAAAAGCAACTATTCTTATGCATGCCAACATAAACACCCTAAAATGTGAAATAAAGTGCACAAAAATGATGAATTTTGAACCATCAGACTCATTTGGTCCGATGTTGGGTTTTAAAAATCGAAAACTTAGTGCAGATAGCAGACATGTAAGCGAATCGAGTGTTAACATTCTCTCTGTAGAGACAATATATGTAATTTGTAATACTATAAGTGGTTCATATCATAACAATGAAATCAATCATGCAATTTTTCATTTCTCGCTAAATTTACCTCCAGGTTATAAAATTGTAGTGCATCCCGCTAATATTATCTATTTACCCATCATTTGTCGAGCCATTAACAACATTACGCTCTCTTTGGTGGATCAATCAGGTAAATTAGTTAACTTAAGAGGTGAAAATCTAACTATTGGGCTGCATCTGGGAACTTTGTAATGGGTTTTGTATTTAATCACCCTACCCGTTACATTGGAGGTAGTGTTTCAACAAACCGTCAGATAAAACAAGTTCTATCAGACAGCAATAGAATAAAGCATAATAATCGAAACCGATTACAACATAACAATCGAAACCGATTATCACTCATTAATCGAAAATTTCTGCAATCAATTGGTTTAAAACTAAAAAAAAATAAATAGCGGCAGGTTGTTGGTAAAATGTAGTTGTTGGCTTAAATTAAAGAAATCATTTATACGAATAGAATTTACTTGTATTAAAAAAAAGAAACATGACAGAAGTTTTAGAAGTAACCAACGTACCTTAGTATGATAATACGATTACAGGACTAGAATATCACAATCATCAAGCGTTTAATTCATCAAAATTTTAGCCTAGTGATGAGATTAGAATTTGCATTCAGTCACAAGATTTATATACATTACCATATGAGAGTGTTTTAAATATTGAAGGTAAAGTAACTAACGATCCTGAAAATAAAGCATAATTCATATCGAACGCTATATCGTTTATGTTCCAAGAAATTCGTTATGAAATTGGTGGTCAAGTAATTGTTCATACTAATAATGTTGGTATTGTAAGCACTATAAAAACTATTTAGCATTGAATGAAAATCAGAGTAAAGCGTTATTCAATGCTGGTTTTGGTGATGAATTCATTAAAGATGCCGGAGGTTTATTCAATGTTCGTATACCACTGAAAATATATATGGGTTTCTTTGAAGATTATCATAGAATTCTGGTAAACATGAAACAAGAACTTATTATTATTCGTGCAAATGATGATATCAATTGTTTTACTTCAACAATCGCAACAGTTAAACCAAAAAGTACTATTAGTAAATTAGCATGGTGCGTTTCATATGTAAAAGTTTCTGATGACATGCGTATAAAACTATATAATGTAGTAAATCGAAATGCTGATATAAATTTATGGTTTAGATCATTGCAATGCTTAACTATCCCAGAAATACAGCAAACTGATAAGCAAGTATGGTGTGTCAAGGCTAGTTCAGAATGTCCTGACTATGTTGTGGTATGCTTCCTAACAGATCGTGATAGGAATATCTTAAAAGCTTCTAGCCATTTTGATGATTGTAATATTACGAACACGAAAGTCTATTTAATTGGTGAAGTTTATCCATACGCAAATTTAAATTCTAATTTTCGGAAAAAACAAACAGCAATCTTATAAGATATGTATTGTAGATTCCAGAAATCCTACTATAAACGATCTATAGCTGAACCTTTGTTAGGTAAATATGAATTTATAGAGAATGCCCCTTTATTTGTAATTGATTGTTCAAACCACCCTGAATCACTTAAATCAACAGCAGTGGATATTCGTGTTGAATTTGAGGCTACTGCTAATTTTCCTGCAAAAACACGTGCATATTGTTTAGTTTTTCATGATCGATTATTTAAATATAACCCACTCACAAATATTGTAAACAAAGTGCTTTAAGATGGCATACATAGTGGACATACAAGGATTTAAAGTTAACAATGAGTTCATTGTTAAGGAAGTCAGTTTTGTGGATACGAATGGAAATCATTTTGGTCATTATATATTTAAACCACCATTTGCATTCAACACTTTAAGTGATTCCGATAAAAAAGTAGTGTTCTGGTTAACCAAAAATTATCATGGACTACATTGGAATCAGGGATCCACTGATTATAGAGAACTATCAAAGGTTTTATCATACATTGTTAACAACAATACTGTATACTGTAAGGGCGATGAGAAAAAATTATGGATTGAAAAACTCACACCAAAATCAACAAAGGCAGTACATATAGAAACTTTAGAAGGTGGACTTTCATTTCATAAGAATAATGTTAGTTCGAAAGCACTTTGTATCTTACACCATAATCACTGTACAACTTCTAATGTAAATTATTTGTTAAATTTTTTTTTTAATAAAACTAGGATTTAATATTTTATATGATATTTTTTATTTATTTATTTGCCCTTTAACATATTAAGATATGTTTATAACAATTTTGATCATTTCAATTGTGTATTCTAATGAGATAACATGATTAAGACAAAGAAAGAGTTGGTTGAATTGAGTAATGCTTTACGTAAAAAGTATAACACACTAAAAGCAAGTGAACAAATATCCACTTTAACTCTACAGAAGACATTTCAACCCATTACTGAGCCATTGAATAAACTATTGGAAAAACAAGAGGTAAAATTGAAGCATGAAGAACAATTATACCATATGACCAGAAGCGGTACATCATGTTGAATTCAACAGAAACGAAACCGTGGGGTCATTACAGTATTTTACAACGTTGACGTGCTTTATCCACCACCTCTGCAGAGAGAGAGAGAGAGGATCCGTTATTCATAATTGTTTTCGAAAAAAAAATTGGTTAGTATTAGATACACAATGCAAGACTTTAGTAATGGTGTGGTAATAGCCATTCAACAGAATTGCAGTCAAAATAAAATTAAAAAAATATTATCATATAATTATAAAAAAATTATTAATACGGCTATTAAATGCGGTCGACCTGAAACTTTGAATTACCTTATTATGTTGGTTAAGCAAATGGGATTAAATGTTAAATATTCACCAACTACCAACAGTGAAGACATGTAGATTTGGTAATTGGTTTTAAACAATATCGACTCGGGGCAAACGGATGGAATAGTGGGTTTATCATTGTTCGAACAATCTTATTACAATGTCTTCAAATCAGACGATTTATTTGATACATTCTTGTGAAAGAAATTGTTGAAAATTTTTTAATGGAGAAAGATGGTGATAATGATGATGATGATAATGATGATGATAGTGATGAAGAGTACCATGCAAATACATGATTTTGTAAAACATTAAGAAATAAATTTTTTTGTATATTTAAAAAATATTTACATGTGATAATATATAGTTTATTTTTGTATAATTATTATCTCTTTTTTTTTACACTGTTTTATATATATATATATATATATATATATATATATATATATATATATATATATATTTACATGTGATAATAAATAGTTTTGTTTTTATATATAATTATCTTTTCATTTCCGAACAAAAATAGTTTTTTAATTGGTATCTTTTTCATATCCTAATAAAAAAAAACATTATTTTATTATAAATTAATATACCACATACTATCAAGTAAGAGACTTTTTGCATCGATATATGAGTTATGAGATGCATCAAATTCTAACCATTTAACTTTAACCTTTGAACCACGTTTAGCAAGCACCTTTTCCACTAAATAAACATTTGGATCGTGAAAATTTTGTAATTCTTCGGCATAAAACCTACCCTTAATATCTTCGTTGTTGTAGTCCTTTAATAAATATGTTCTTGGATTTGTAAGTTTCACTTCGCGAATGGTAAAAATTTCTGGTGTCCATGATGGATGAAAACCACGATCAAACACTGTTCTAAACTTACTTATTCGAACATGATCACCAACTTTAAACATTTGTTTTAGTCCCACCATCTTAATGTGATTGAATGAATTATTCAAAACTTGTTTTCATTGTCTTCGTCTACTTGTGACGGTTTCATTCGAATTGTTCGATGATAAGAGTTATTGTAGCGTTTAATCAATTCCGGTAATATTTTTAACCATTTATAATTACCATACAGACTGAAATGTTTATACAGCATCGATTTCAGTGTACGTATAAATCTCTCTACAATGCACGCTTTTTTTGTTGAATACACACAATAGTGGTTTATGCTGTACTCTTTCATTAACCTTTTTAATTTTTCATTGTAAAATTCAGTACCATTGTCTGTTTGTAGGTTTTTCGGTGTACGATCTTTTATAATCTGCTCCATAGCAGTAACAACATCCACAGCGTTTTGAGACTTTAGTGGAATAGCCCAACTGTACTTGGAGAAACAATCGATTACAGTCAATACATATTTAAAGTTGGTATTTTGTCTAGCGTACGGTATCATCTCTATCAAGTCAGCCTGATACAAATCATTTATTCCTTTTAGGATCACCCGTCTTCTTTTGAAATTTCTGCGAGCTAATTTATGTCACTCGTTCACAACAATTTGTTTTTTATGCATATATTAATTTATATTTTATATCAATAGTAGAATTTAATATCATAGATTCACCAAGTGTATACGCTTTGTCTTTAGGCACAGCAAACCCAAAACGATCCTGCGGCTTAATTACAATAGCTTGATTCTTATTATAATGGTGTCATTAATAAGGAACACACAGTACGATGGCGTAATATTAATGTTGCACTATCACCGATATTGGGAATTCAAATAAATAAAATGTTTTATTTGTTTGTAATATGTACCAAGTGAGGTCAGTGGTAGCATCTAGGTAATATTGCGTCGGCTGTGCATTCCTTATTGATATTTGAAAATATCCATTTAATTTTTTCAGAATATTGTTAAACAATTGAGTGTTATCATTAACTTTATTACGTACATGTTTAATTAGTGTATATAAATCCACGGCATCCATTGAATATTCAGGGATAGCTACATTACATATCCTCTTATTTTTTCCATCAAAATAGATTTCCATCAAAGTTTCGGATTTATTTATCGATAAGCACTTTGTTTCAAGACTTTGTAAGTTTACCGCATCATACATGTCTATAGGTTTTTGTACATTTATAATTCGCTTGGATTTTGCATCTAAGTTATCATCTGATGATACATCATTAGTTTTTAAATGATAATATTTGAGGAGAGAGCGACCAAATTTATCTATGCTATCCATGATTTTGTCTGAATGTTGAATAATGTATTTATCAATTTCATAGTACTATATAAACTATCAGCTAAGAGGTTTGATATTATCAGCTAAAAGAGGTTCAGTTAAAAACAGACCTGTTAATAAACTAACCTGTTTAAAATCGGTTTTTAATAGACCTGTTAATAAACTGACCAGTTTTAAATAGACCTGTTTACAAACAGGTTTTAAACAGACTTGTTTATAAAAGATTCAGTATATTATATTTTCTTCTCTTAGTTCTGATATGATAGAGTTTATCTCGTTCACATGGCTATTATTTCCGGCTGCTTGTGATGCATACAAATGGCGTAGTCTATCAACCAATTCATCAGCTACATTCCAATAAACTTAATTTATAGGTTTATTGTTAACTGTAGACAACGTTAAACCATCACCAGAAACGCTTAAGTGTTTCTTAATAATATTTCTATATTTCAAACTTCTAGAACCATGAATTTGACTTGTTTACTTATAATTCCGTTTATGAGCATTAATAGATCTTACAATTTCTAAATAATTATCCAAATCTTCTTTTGTATATTTTTCAGGTCAATTTCTTCTTAAAAGTTCATATAAACCTTAAGTTCCATTATACCACTTTTCACCAACTTGTATATCGTTATGGTAAATGCGAACAGAAGTATTACCAATATACATCATTTATATTATAACGCAATCCATAATAATTATCGATGATTTTACCATCTTTATTAGCAACTATATTATAAATGTATTTACCAGCAATATCTCCATACATATCAGTGAAATATTGATGTGCGTGGTATACGTTTTCTTCTGATTTTATAATATCCCTAAATGCTTCATGGGGAGTAAGTGTACCTTCATTTATGTATTCAGTTGAATGACTTGGTAGATTGATAATATCTCTATCAACTTCAAATAATGTTTTTTTCTTAATTGGTGTGTAATCTTCCTGATTCATTCCATCCTTAATTGGTATATACGGTAATTGTTCTTCATGCTTCAATTTTACCTCTTGTTTTTCCACTAGTTTATTCAATGGCTCAGTAATGGGTTGAAATGTCTTCTGTAGAGTTAAAGTGGATATTTGTTCACTTGCTTTTAGTGTGTTATACTTTTTACGTAAAGCATTACTCAATTCAACCAACTCTTTCTTTGTCTTAATCATGTTATCTCATTAGAATACACAATTGAAATGATCAAAATTGTTATAAACATATCTTAATATGTTAAAGGGCAAATAAATAAATTTAAAATAATTATTAATTAACACTTTCTGCTGTTTAAAGGTGTGAATTTTATGGCGCTTCGATCGAATATTTTTTTGAACGTGGTATGAATTTCGATTCTCATTCAGGCATCTTTTGTAATCGTCAAACGTAAGTTTTCGAATTGCTGACTTCTGAAGACCCTTGGATTTTTTAGTCTCTTTTTTGTTTTGCACCCGAATAGCATACATTTTGCTTCGCAATCCGACAAACTCCAACATAACTTCACCATTATTTTCAGCGGTATACCATAGATGTTGTCGGGCGCATAGTCAGCAGTATCGAAACGATTAATATCCTGCTTCATATCCTCAAAGACGTCAGTATTGGATATATCATAGATTAGACTGTCGGTGTCTGTATACAACAGCTACACATTTTCATGACCATACCGCGTATATGTAGTTGTAATGGAAATCATATACATATGTTTTTGATACATCCAAGATGGTGAAACCGATGTAAATTGGCTTATTGAAAAATATGTTCGTCTTTTTCAGTTCCACGATACAGACGTCATTGTCGAGCACCATCATACTATGAAAATTTGGTTTGGTAATTAATTTCTTCACACCATGTTTTCCAACCCAATTTTTCCGTATGAACACAACTCGGTATTTTCTCACATTTTCCATGGTCTTACCAAAGATGGCATTAATTATGAGTTTGAATAGGAACTTTTCAAACTCATTTGATGCATTCTTACGCTTTTCGGTATTGAAATCAGTATATGGTTTCAGCCATGTAGACTGATCAAATTGAAGAGCACGATGGTAGTGTGTCAGTTTACTTTTGACATATCTGGTTCTATTGAAGAGAGATGTGAGTAGGTATTTTTGTTTTAATCCAGGTGGTTTAGATGTCTCTGGACATAGTGGTAAATCGCTAAAGTAATTATACAGATATTGGGGTATTTCCAGGTCCACTTCAAAAATATAACCGACTTGTAATTCATCAGTAATATCCATAACGTTTGGTGGTTGAACCCACTTAAAACTACCAGTAGGAAGAGGTTGACTCATTGTAGCACCATAAAGATTCACCACATCATTATACATTAGATAATGCTCTTCCTTTGTTTGATCATACCTCTCACTCATATACTTATTGTGAGCTTTTGTATAGCGGTTTGAGCTTTGACTTACTCCACCTCTGAATCCTTTCTCGATAAACAACAAGTCATCAATGTTTGTGAACAATTCTAGTCTGACATTGGTATATTTCAACATGGCTTCCTATGTGTAGCCAGGTAGCGTGTAATAGTGAGCTGGATCAAGGCCATAACTACACAAACAAGCTTTACGGAGATTTTCAAAAATGTCCGCCAATATCAACACATCCGTTTTCATATACAGGTCTGGGTTTTCCCCTAGTGTATGTAAATGTAGTGAATGTGTTCCATACTTGAATCGTTTATTTCAGAAACCACCTAAGCGACAAAATATAAAAAAATGTGTTTTTGGTGGTACTGTACAATTTAAAGGTAGAGAAGTAGATTGTAAAGGCTGCCCTGGACGGGCTACACTTCGACCATAAGGTCCATTGTGATGCCTTAAGATGTGAGGATGTTAGTGGAGTGGAAGGAATTTGTGAGTAGACTAGGAATTGGTAGGATATGCGGCTGCAGCCGACTATGATAGGAACTATGCCGATATTCATCTGGAGTTCGTGAAGGAAACTGCAGAAAACCTTCTCAAGCATAGCCGGTTACTTCGTTCTTGTCCATACGCCGACAGTTTAGTCAATCAACCGCCCCTTTTTTTTTTATTTTTATAATTGACAAACTGCCGATGTCGGGATTCAAACCCATAACCTCCCAGTTTCCAAGTACTGCATACTGCGCAGACATGACGCCTTAGACCGCTCGGCTACTTGACTGGTGTTCCATACTTGAATCGTTTATTTCAGAAACCACCTAAGCGACAAAATATAAAAAAATGTGTTTTTGGTGGTACTGTACAATTTAAAGGTAAGTACATCTTTAAGTGCAGAAATAACCTATGTTCCATATCAGCAATGCTCTTTGACAGCCTTGAAAATAATCCGTTTATTTCAGAAAGAACCCAAGCGCCGTCGCTTAGGTTCTTTCTGCGGTAAATTTCACTAGTATTTGCCAAAATAAGAATCATATAGTTGTGCGTATTTTACTGAACCTCTGTGATTCAGGTCGGTTTGAAACAATAACTCACAACTACCCTGTACGTGGCCACTCATTTTTCCCATGTGACAGAGATTTTGAAAGCATAAAGCGTCTATTGAGAAAGACGGGCAGGGTTTATACTCCTGATGAATATGCAGAGCTCATGGTAAAAGCTAGTAAGTCTGGCCGATTTACTGTATATCACCTTACATCAGACGATGTTCTCAGTTTCAAAACGTGGTGGCCCAAATCATATAAAAAAATGCCAAATTTGGACGAAACATCAGACAGGAACGTACCCAAAGAAAATAAGCAGCCATTCAAAGTGTCCAAGTACAAGCAGTTTCTCTACAACAAGGATACTCCAGGAAAAGTGGTCGTAAGCGAATTCATTGTAGAAATAACAACATCTACCTTCACATTGCTAAAAACTGCCAGCCCTCCGGAACTACCAACAGAGAATGTTTACCCTTTGGGGAAGGTATGTTTACTTTTATTTTACCAAGGTTATTTTAAACGTTTATATTTTACTTTAAGCTAAACATTTTTGTAGGTTATAACAAGTTTTAAAATTTATCGGGTTTTGCACAGTGAGATTTTTGGTTTTAGGTTGCAATCAACAAAAAAAAGATAGACGATATAAAAAGTTGATAGAATACACTGTTGGATATGAAGCTTTCAATGAAAGTATCATCCAATGGCCAACAACTGACAAGGAGTTGCCAGAAGCTGAATAAGTGAATAAGGCAAGATCTTTGTATACAGATATACTGTAGCGTGTAGTCTACTTGTATTTTTCGATTTAGGCATAGTAAAATTTTTTATATTTATCTCACAGATTTTTATATTATACTTTGTATGTTTATTTTTTGTTTATTATAAAAATAAAACAATTAAAAAAACACTCTTTTTTATTCTTAAGTGTGTCTGTTAGTTACCTTTGATACCAAAACAGGTAAAAATTAATGGTAAAAATTAATTTCAATAATAATTTTAAAAAAATCACTTTGGATTATCCATATATTACTCATTTATTGCAGAAACCACATAAGTGCAATTTTTTCAAAAATTTATAACTCAAAAACTTAAAGGAAAAAAAAATTTATTTGATAGATTATCCCAATAGCATGTTTTTGATTAGGTAAAAAAATATTTGAAGGAGACTAGACCTATACTTAAGCTGCAAAATATTTTTTTTTAGTTTTTCGAAAGTTGAAAAAAGCGCACTTAGGTGGTTTCTGAAATAAACGATTCACTTGTTTAGCATGGTTATAATCCTGTTCCGTTATATGCTCATCTACAAGCATACTATAGAACGCGGCTTTTGGTGGTAATTGTGTTTCTTGGAGACGTTCCCAACTAGACATGTATTTATATGGAAATACACCTTTTCTTGTCAACAATTGAAATTGTTCATCACAACTGATCTGAAAAAAAAATATATATATACTTAAATTCGGCTCTGTTTTTTTTTTTATTTTTTTTTATTATAACTTACTTCCTCATTTAAAATAGACTTTTTGTCATTATCTAAATATGAGGCTAGATTCTCTAACTTGTCTGCTAAAAATCGATAGGAGTCGATGAATCTCAATTGCATGTTCGATACATATTTGGTGAAACTGATGTATTTTTCCATGTTGATGGGCAACACATCAACATGACCATCGAATTCCGTCAGCAGAGTTTCAATAATGAAATGTGAATCATATCCGCTTAAATTATGCATCACAACAGGTATAATTTTTTACTCGTTGTAATTTAAATTACATGATTGGTGAGCCGGGCCTCTATAGAATCCTGTTCTATGTGAATGATCATGTACGCGAATATGTTCAGGTGTAAAATCTCTATTACAAATATGACATTTCTCTGCTAACGTAAATTCCAGTTCTTGTTCGATGGTGAGCGGAATCATTGGTTCGATCTGCTTTAATCTATTTTCCACTGTATATGCAACCTGTTGAAGTTCATTGATAAACCATTTCACACAATCAACACCACGGTACGCCTTATAAAAGGATTAGTTTGGATCATGGGTGCATTGGACATAATACCCCACACTGTAGGGTTCATGTTTTTGAATATTTTGTGAATAAGACCCTTGATCCATTCCCATGTTTTCATGATGCTGTGGTATCAATAACGCCTCAAAATCTGCGTATATGATATATGGCACTGATTCCTTTCTTTGATAATTTTTAAACTCAATGAACCGCTCTTCATCAGTTTCAGGCATTCGTACCCGCACTGCTTCTTTTTCACCACACTCTTCTGAATGCTGTAGAACTTTGGCTTCTGATGTAAAATAGTTGAGACATCGATCACACAAGAAAATTTTACGTGTATTACTCTTTACACCTGATCGACACAACTTTGCCAAATTTTTTTTCCAGCAAAAGTGGTGACTACCTCCATTCTCGACAGTCAAAAGATGAATTTTTTTCCCCCCAGTGTTTGAAGTAACGCATACAGGGAATATTTCAAAAGTTTTGTTGTTGATTTTGTAACCGTACACGTTAATGGATAGCTGAGGGTTCATCTTCTCTAATTTCTTTATTTGACCTAGAGACATGGGGAATGTCAATCCATCATATTTTAAATGATGTTTGAAGTGCGGGTAGTTATGACAGTGTTGAGCATTTTGTTCAACCGGGAATAATGCTGTCATTATTGACCAGAGAAAACAATGTTGATCAGAGTTCCGGACATTGATAACAGCCTTTTTGTTGTTTATAGAGGATGGTAGATCACAAAATGTTCCAGCTGTAATCGGAGCGTACTTATTCATGTGGATTCGAATATTTACGATAATGTCAAGAGCCCAACTGCTATCGTTCTTGAAATTCTTCCAATTTCTGCATCATATTGTTTTTAACATGATCGTTGTACCACTCCTTTATGTCTGTAATCATATACATTTCTTTGGCTCGTGTTATAAAGGTCTTGACATCCTCCTCTTTGGTAATGGATTTAATAAAATTACCCGTAAAAACAATATACACCTGAAAATAAAATTAAACAAAAATATTTTAAATTATAATTATTAAATTTTACTTACTTTGACTTAATTTTACTTACGTTGAAACATAGGAAATGTCCAGTTGAAAAATACTAATGGATCTTTATAATCCAAATTGGTAATCATACCAGTCTTCACTCTACCCTGTTGATGGGTTTCAATCAACTTCCAGATTAGATGACGATTTTATTTCTAACAACACCACCAACTTGTTTAATAAGGTTCAGTTTTAGTTGATGAAGTTGCCGCTGGTATGATTTACACAATCCAATATTTGCTTCAAGACGTAAAGGATTTTCTTTTTTCAATATTAACATTTTTCTAAGTAACCGTAAATTATCCTTATTTTAAACCATAAATCGCTCAGCTTCCTCTGCCGTCTTGATAATTTTCATTGCATTCTCCACTATCTTCACCATCTCTATGCTGCTACGTCTAGGTCCATTATTTACCATTTGTAAAACAGAATGATCGTAGGCGTCCATCTTTACTAACAAACTCAATTATATTTCTATTTAACACACTATGATATTAATTAAATTAAATACTGATATGAAAAAATTAACTCGTCAACCAGGAATCGAACCTCGGGCCTCTGGATAACTAGTCCAGTGTGCTGCCTCTACACCAAAGACGATTGTGAGGTGACAGCCAACTTTTTCATATTATTCTAATTTTTATATATATATATATTTTTTATATATTTATTAGACAGTATAAACTTCTTGTTGAAGTGATATTTTTATTTAATATTTGTTTATTTGTGTATACTTTCGTGTCAACATACAAGTGTTTGTCCAAATTCATTTCGGTTACGTATGACAAACTGTAGAAGACTATAGCGTATACCCGACACATTTCATTGTAATTGAATTTATTAATTAAATTAAATACTGATATGAAAAAATTAACTCGTCAACCAGGAATCGAACCTCGGGCCTCTGAATAACTAGTCCAGTGTGCTGCCTCTACACCAAAGACGATTGTGATGTGACAGCCAACTTTTTCATATTATTCTAATTTTTATATATATATATATTTTTTATATATTTATTAGACAGTATAAACTTCTTGTTGCAGTGATATTTTTATTTAATATTTGTTTATTTGTGTATACTTTCGTGTCAACATACAAGTGTTTGTCCAAATTCCTTTCGGTTACGTATGACAAACTGTAGAAGACTATAGCGTATACCCGACACATTTCATTGTCATTGAATTTATTAATTAAATTAAATACTGATATGAAAAAATTAACTCGTCAACCAGGAATCGAACCTCGGGCCTCTGGATAACTAGTCCCGTGTGCTGCCTCTACACCAAAGACGATTGTGATGTGACAGCCAACTTTTTCATATTATTCTAATTTTTATATATATATATATATATATTTTTTATATATTTATTAGACAGTATAAACTTCTTGTTGAAGTGATATTTTTATTTAATATTTGTTTATTTGTGTATACTTTCGTGTCAACATACAAGTGTTTGTCCAAATTCCTTTCGGTTACGTATGACAAACTGTAGAAGACTATAGCGTATACCCGACACATTTCATTGTCATTGAATTTATTAATTAAATTAAATACTGATATGAAAAAATTAACTCGTCAACCAGGAATCGAACCTCGGGACTCTGGATAACTAGTCCAGTGTGCTGCCTCTACACCAAAGACGATTGTGATGTGACAGCCAACTTTTTCATATTATTCTAATTTTTATATATATATATATTTTTTATATATTTATTAGACAGTCTAACTTCTTGTTGAAGTGATATTTTTATTTAATATTTGTTTATTTGTGTATACTTTCGTGTCAACATACAAGTGTTTGTCCAAATTCCTTTCGGTTACGTATGACAAACTGTTAAAGACTATAGCGTATACCCGACACATTTCATTGTCATTGAATTTATTAATTAAATTAAATACTGATATGAAAAAATTAACTCGTCAACCAGGAATCGAACCTCGGGCCTCTGGATAACTAGTCCAGTGTGCTGCCTCTACACCAAAGACGATTGTGATGTGACAGCCAACTTTTTCATATTATTCTAATTTATATATATATATATATATATATATATATATATATATATATATATTTTTTTTTTTAATATTTATAAGACAGTATAAACTTCTTGTTGAAGTGACATTTTTATTTAATATTTGTTTATTTGTGTATACTTTCGTACACTGGACTAGTTATCCAGAGGCCCGAGGTTCGATTCCTGGTTGACGAGTTAATTTTTTCATATCAGTATTTAATTTAATTAATAAATTCAATGACAATGAAATGTGTCTGGTATACGCTATAGTCTTCTACAGTTTGTCATACGTAACCGAAAGGAATTTGGACAAACACTTGTATGTTGACACGAAAGTATACACAAATAAACAAATATTAAATAAAAATATGACTTCAACAAGAAGTTTATACTGTCTAATAAATATATAAAAAATATATATATATATATATATATATATATATATATATATATAAATTAGAATAATATGAAAAAGTTGGCTGTCACATCACAATCGTCTTTGGTGTAGAGGCAGCACACTGGACTAGTTATCCAGAGGCCCGAGGTTCGATTCCTGGTTGACGAGTTAATTTTTTCATATCAGTATTTAATTTAATCAATAAATTCAATGACAATGAAATGTGTCGGGTATACGCTATAGTCTTCTACAGTTTGTCATACGTAACCGAAAGGAATTTGGACAAACACTTATATGTTGACACGAAAGTATACACAAATAAGCAAATATTAAATAAAAATATCACTTCAACAAGAAGTTTATACTGTCTAATAAATATATAAAAAATATATATATATATATAAAAATTAGAATAAAATTAAAAAGTTGGCTGTCACATCACAATCGACTTTGGTTAGAGGCAGCACACTGGACTAGTTATCCAGAGGCCCGAGGTTCGATTCCTGGTTGACGAGTTAATTTTTCATATCAGTATTTAATTTAATTAATAAATTCAATGACAATGAAATGTGTCGGGTATACGCTATAGTCTTCTACAGTTTGTCATAGGTAACCGAAAGGAATTTGGACAAACACTTGTATGTTGACACGAAAGTATACACAAATAAACAAATATTAAATAAAAATATCACTTCAACAAGAAGTTTATACTGTCTAATAAATATATAAAAAATATATATATATATATATATAAATTAGAATAATATGAAAAAGTTGGCTGTCACATCACAATCGTCTTTGGTGTAGAGGCAGCACACTGGACTAGTTATCCAGAGGCCCGAGGTTCGATTCCTGGTTGACGAGTTAATTTTTTCATATCAGTATTTAATTTAATTAATAAATTCAATGACAATGAAATGTGTCGGGTATACGCTATAGTCTTCTACAGTTTGTCATACGTAACCGAAAGGAATTTGGACAAACACTTGTATGTTGACACGAAAGTATACACAAATAAACAAATATTAAATAAAAATATCACTTCAACAAGAAGTTTATACTGTCTAATAAATATATAAAAAATATATATATATATATATATATATATATATATATAAATTAGAATAATATGAAAAAGTTGGCTGTCACATCACAATCGTCTTTGGTGTAGAGGCAGCACACTGGACTAGTTATCCAGAGGCCCGAGGTTCGATTCCTGGTTGACGAGTTAATTTTTTCATATCAGTATTTAATTTAATTAATAAATTCAATGACAATGAAATGTGTCGGGTATACGCTATAGTCTTCTACAGTTTGTCATACGTAACCGAAAGGAATTTGGACAAACACTTGTATGTTGACACGAAAGTATACACAAATAAACAAATATTAAATAAAAATATCACTTCAACAAGAAGTTTATACTGTCTAATAAATATATTAAAAAAAAAAAAAAATATATATATATATATATATATATATAAATTAGAATAATATGAAAAAGTTGGCTGTCACATCACAATCGTCTTTGGTGTAGAGGCAGCACACTGGACTAGTTATCCAGAGGCAAGAGGTTCGATTCCTGGTTTACGAGTTAATTTTTTCATATCAGTATTTAATTTAATTAATAAATTCAATGACAATGAAATGTGTCGGGTATACGCTATAGTCTTCTACAGTTTGTCATACGTAACCGAAAGGAATTTGGACAAACACATGTATGTTGACACGAAAGTATACACAAATAAACAAATATTAAATAAAAATATCACTTCAACAAGAAGTTTATACTGTCTAATAAATATATAAAAAATATATATATAGACACGAATTTAATTAATAAATTCAATATACACAAATAAACAAATATTAAATAAAAATATCACTTCAACAAGAAGTTTATACTGTCTAATAAATATATAAAATATATATATATATATATATATATATATAAATTAGAATAATATGAAAAAGTTGGCTGTCACATCACAATCGTCTTTGGTGTAGAGGCAGCACACTGGACTAGTTATCCAGAGGCCCGAGGTTCGATTCCTGGTTGACGAGTTAATTTTTTCATATCAGTATTTAATTTAATTAATAAATTCAATGACAATGAAATGTGTCGGGTATACGCTATAGTCTTCTACAGTTTGTCATACGTAACCGAAAGGAATTTGGACAAACACTTGTATGTTGACACGAAAGTATACACAAATAAACAAATATTAAATAAAAATATCACTTCAACAAGAAGTTTATACTGTCTAATAAATATATATAAAAAATATATATATATATATATATATATATATATATATATATATATAAATTAGAATAATATGAAAAAGTTGGCTGTCACATCACAATCGTCTTTGGTGTAGAGGCAGCACACTGGACTAGTTATCCAGAGGCCCGAGGTTCGATTCCTGGTTGACGAGTTAATTTTTTCATATCAGTATTTAATTTAATTAATAAATTCAATGACAATGAAATGTGTCGGGTATACGCTATAGTCTTCTACAGTTTGTCATACGTAACCGAAAGGAATTTGGACAAACACTTATATGTTGACACGAAAGTATACACAAATAAGCAAATATTAAATAAAAATATCACTTCAACAAGAAGTTTATACTGTCTAATAAATATATAAAAAATATATATATATATAAAAATTAGAATAAAATTAAAAAGTTGGCTGTCACATCACAATCGTCTTTGGTTAGAGGCAGCACACTGGACTAGTTATCCAGAGGCCCGAGGTTTGATTCCTGGTTGACGAGTTAATTTTTCATATCAGTATTTAATTTAATTAATAAATTCAATGACAATGAAATGTGTCGGGTATACGCTATAGTCTTCTACAGTTTGTCATAGGTAACCGAAAGGAATTTGGACAAACACTTGTATGTTGACACGAAAGTATACACAAATAAACAAATATTAAATAAAAATATCACTTCAACAAGAAGTTTATACTGTCTAATAAATATATAAAAAATATATATATATATATATATATAAATTAGAATAATATGAAAAAGTTGGCTGTCACATCACAATCGTCTTTGGTGTAGAGTCAGCACACTGGACTAGTTATCCAGAGGCCCGAGGTTCGATTCCTGGTTGACGAGTTAATTTTTTCAAATCAGTATTTAATTTAATTAATAAATTCAATGACAATGAAATGTGTCGGGTATACGCTATAGTCTTCTACAGTTTGTCATACGTAACCGAAAGGAATTTGGACAAACACTTGTATGTTGACACGAAAGTATACACAAATAAACAAATATTAAATAAAAATATCACTTCAACAAGAAGTTTATACTGTCTAATAAATATATAAAAAATATATATATATATATATATATATATATATATATATATATATAAATTAGAATAATATGAAAAAGTTGGCTGTCACATCACAATCGTCTTTGGTGTAGAGGCAGCACACTGGACTAGTTATCCAGAGGCCCGAGGTTCGATTCCTGGTTGACGAGTTAATTTTTTCATATCAGTATTTAATTTAATTAATAAATTCAATGACAATGAAATGTGTCGGGTATACACTATAGTCTTCTACAGTTTGTCATACGTAACCGAAAGGAATTTGGACAAACACTTGTATGTTGACACGAAAGTATACACAAATAAACAAATATTAAATAAAAATATCACTTCAACAAGAAGTTTATACTGTCTAATAAATATATTTAAAAAAAAAATATATATATATATATATAAATTAGAATAATATGAAAAAGTTGGCTGTCACATCACAATCGTCTTTGGTGTAGAGGCAGCACACTGGACTAGTTATCCAGAGGCCCGAGGTTCGATTGCTGGTTGACGAGTTAATTTTTTCATATCAGTATTTAATTTAATTAATAAATTCAATGACAATGAAATGTGTCGGGTGTACGCTATAGTCTTCTACAGTTTGTCATACGTAACCGAAAGGAATTTGGACAAACACTTGTATGTTGACACGAAAGTATACACAAATAAACAAATATTAAATAAAAATATCACTTCAACAAGAAGTTTATACTGTCTAATAAATATATAAAATATATATATATATATAAAAATTAGAATAATATGAAAAAGTTGGCTGTCACATCACAATCGTCTTTGGTGTAGAGGCAGCACACTGGACTAGTTATCCAGAGGCCCGAGGTTCGATTCCTGGTTTACGAGTTAATTTTTTCATATCAGTATTTAATTTAATTAATAAATTCAATGACAATGAAATGTGTCGGGTATACGCTATAGTCTTTTACAGTTTGTCATACGTAACCGAAAGGAATTTGGACAAACACTTGTATGTTGACACGAAAGTATACACAAATAAACAAATATTAAATAAAAATATCACTTCAACAAGAAGTTTATACTGTCTAATAAATATATAAAAAATATATATATAGACACGAATTTAATTAATAAATTCAATATACACAAATAAACAAATATTAAATAAAAATATCACTTCAACAAGAAGTTTATACTGTCTAATAAATATATAAAAAATATATATATATATATATATATATATATATATATATATAAATTAGAATAATATGAAAAAGTTGGCTGTCACATCACAATCGTCTTTGGTGTAGAGGCAGCACACTGGACTAGTTATCCAGAGGCCCGAGGTTCGATTCCTGGTTGACGAGTTAATTTTTTCATATCAGTATTTAATTTAATTAATAAATTCAATGACAATGAAATGTGTCGGGTATACGCTATAGTCTTCTACAGTTTGTCATACGTAACCGAAAGGAATTTGGACAAACACTTGTATGTTGACACGAAAGTATACACAAATAAACAAATATTAAATAAAAATATCACTTCAACAAGAAGTTTATACTGTCTAATAAATATATAAAATATATATATATATATATATATATATATATATATATATATATAAATTAGAATAATATGAAAAAGTTGGCTGTCACATCACAATCGTCTTTGGTGTAGAGGCAGCACACTGGACTAGTTATCCAGAGGCCCGAGGTTCGATTCCTGGTTGACGAGTTAATTTTTTCATATCAGTATTTAATTTAATTAATAAATTCAATGACAATGAAATGTGTCGGGTATACACTATAGTCTTCTACAGTTTGTCATACGTAACCGAAAGGAATTTGGACAAACACTTGTATGTTGACACGAAAGTATACACAAATAAACAAATATTAAATAAAAATATCACTTCAACAAGAAGTTTATACTGTCTAATAAATATATTTAAAAAAAAAATATATATATATATATATAAATTAGAATAATATGAAAAAGTTGGCTGTCACATCACAATCGTCTTTGGTGTAGAGGCAGCACACTGGACTAGTTATCCAGAGGCCCGAGGTTCGATTGCTGGTTGACGAGTTAATTTTTTCATATCAGTATTTAATTTAATTAATAAATTCAATGACAATGAAATGTGTCGGGTGTACGCTATAGTCTTCTACAGTTTGTCATACGTAACCGAAAGGAATTTGGACAAACACTTGTATGTTGACACGAAAGTATACACAAATAAACAAATATTAAATAAAAATATCACTTCAACAAGAAGTTTATACTGTCTAATAAATATATAAAATATATATATATATATAAAAATTAGAATAATATGAAAAAGTTGGCTGTCACATCACAATCGTCTTTGGTGTAGAGGCAGCACACTGGACTAGTTATCCAGAGGCCCGAGGTTCGATTCCTGGTTTACGAGTTAATTTTTTCATATCAGTATTTAATTTAATTAATAAATTCAATGACAATGAAATGTGTCGGGTATACGCTATAGTCTTTTACAGTTTGTCATACGTAACCGAAAGGAATTTGGACAAACACTTGTATGTTGACACGAAAGTATACACAAATAAACAAATATTAAATAAAAATATCACTTCAACAAGAAGTTTATACTGTCTAATAAATATATAAAAAATATATATATAGACACGAATTTAATTAATAAATTCAATATACACAAATAAACAAATATTAAATAAAAATATCACTTCAACAAGAAGTTTATACTGTCTAATAAATATATAAAAAATATATATATATATATATATATATATATATATATAAATTAGAATAATATGAAAAAGTTGGCTGTCACATCACAATCGTCTTTGGTGTAGAGGCAGCACACTGGACTAGTTATCCAGAGGCCCGAGGTTCGATTCCTGGTTGACGAGTTAATTTTTTCATATCAGTATTTAATTTAATTAATAAATTCAATGACAATGAAATGTGTCGGGTATACGCTATAGTCTTCTACAGTTTGTCATACGTAACCGAAAGGAATTTGGACAAACACTTGTATGTTGACACGAAAGTATACACAAATAAACAAATATTAAATAAAAATATCACTTCAACAAGAAGTTTATACTGTCTAATAAATATAAAAAAAAAAATATATATATATATATATATATATATATATATAAATTAGAATAATATGAAAAAGTTGGCTGTCACATCACAATCGTCTTTGGTGTAGAGGCAGCACACTGGACTAGTTATCCAGAGGCCCGAGGTTCGATTCCTGTTGACGAGTTAATTTTTTCATATCAGTATTTAATTTAATTAATAAATTCAATGACAATGAAATGTGTCTGGTATACGCTATAGTCTTCTACAGTTTGTCATACGTAACCGAAAGGAATTTGGACAAACACTTGTATGTTGACACGAAAGTATACACAAATAAACAAATATTAAATAAAAATATCACTTCAACAAGAAGTTTATACTGTCTAATAAATATATAAAAAATATATATATATAAAAATTAGAATAATATGAAAAAGTTGGCTGTCACATCACAATCGTCTTTGGTGTAGAGGCAGCACACTGGACTAGTTATCCAGAGACCTGAGGTTCGATTCCTGGTTGACGAGTTAATTTTTTCATATCAGTATTTAATTTAATTAATAAATTCAATGACAACGAAATGTGTCGGGTATACGCTATAGTCTTCTACAGTTTGTCATACGTAACCGAAAGGAATTTGGACAAACACTTGTATGTTGACACGAAAGTATACACAAATAAACAAATATTAAACACTATGATATGTTAAAAATAAAACACTTACCGTTTTATCAAAAAAGTTTTTAAAAATATACTTTACCAAGCGTTCGAGAGTAATATCAAATTGTAAATGATATAAATATATAAATTAAGTTAAATATATGAGGTAAATAAAAATTAACTCAAAATCAATGAATTTAAAAACAATGGTACTTCAATGGTTGTGAACAATTCATTTATAATATTTTTTTCCGCCCACGTTACCGCAAACTGTATCCCCCTTGATAAGAGGCCATCGGTCTTTGATAACAGTTCTAGTTAATTTCAAAAAACTAACTGGTTATGACATGTTCAAGGTTACCACTTACGTCACAACCTCCTCTGATAAAACACACAGGATAAACCCCACGCTCATCAGATAACGATCCAAGGTTACGACTCTGATAAAATACACACACACGCAGGAAACGCCCACACAACCACATATTTATAAGAGGCCACCGGTCTGTGATAAAAGTTCTAGTTAATTTAAAAAAACTAACTGGTTTTGACATGTTCAAGGTTACCACTTACGTCACAACCTCGTCTGATAAAACACACAGGAAAAAACCCACGCTCATCAGATAACGATCGAAGGTTACGACTCTGACAAAAGACACACACACGCAGGAAACGGTCACACAACCACATATTTTTAATTAGTTTATTTCAACAAAACTTACAGACAACGGAAATGAATTTCCTGTCAACAACGGAAACTCATTTCCTGTCAACAACGGAAACTCATTTCCTGTCTCAACACCGGATACTCACTCCCTGTACACTGAGATAATATCATACGCCACCTTAGCAAAGTTCAGAACGACTCTGACGTCATCTCAACATGCGATCGCAGCGCCACTTTACACTCTGGTGGTCAAATCTGGCGGTTCTGTGCAAGGACAGACCTGGCTATACTAATATATATACATATATGTATATATATATATATATATATATATATATATATATATATATATATATATATATATGTATATATATATATATATACATTAATATATATACCTATATATATATATATATATATATATATTAATATATATCTATATATATATATATATATATATATATATAGATATATATATATATATGTGTGTGAATATATTTTCCATGTTTATTCATACTTCTTAGCGGTCACAAGGCCAATTCTATCAAAATGAAATATCGTAACTAATTTGCTTTTGGTATTTGAGAGGCCATTAATTAACTAATCATTGATTAGTAAAAATAGTCAATCAGAAAGCAAATCTTAAAGATAGAACTAAACACAGAATATACAATATAATATTTGTACGATAGAAAAAATTTGTAGAAAATCAATTTTACACAAGTCCAGCCCATATAGGACATGAAGGTCAGCCGATGGAGGCCAATATTCTAAAGTTCAAAACAAAATTTTAATAAAATAATTTTATAGTTATCTTATAGAAGTATAGTTTCTGTGGAGATGACAAAATCAACACAAATTTTAACCAACACCAAAAAAAGAATGAGTAGATTCTATGTTCGGCTGTTAAGTAATGTAACAACTAACTGACTTAAATTTTTGAATACCAAGTATATACTGAGTTGTATATCAATGATTCAATTGTTAACATATCTGCGTATTCGAAATGTTAAAATTTTTTCCGAGGAACATATAATCACAAATTATGAGAAAACAATTGAGTTTATGAAAATCTTTTCAAACAAAACTTGTTTATTTCAAAAAGAAGATTTTTTGTTAACAAACTTTCGGTTTCAAAGATATAAATTAACAAATTTTCAAAGATGTTTATATAACATATTCTAGCGATAGTGATTTTTACATCTAGTAGGAAGGAGCGATGGACATTTGAAGAAATTTTTACGAAATCCAACATTGGTACAAAAACAATAGCCACATTTCCTTTGGATGAAATTCGCTAAAAAGTGCCACATTAGGAGCTGTTGGTGACTGAAAGATCGGCTAATATCTCGACAATTGTTAATTGTTTAAACGGTGCACTAATAATTGTATAAAAGTTCCATGCTGCTTCTCATTTTTTTCTTTTTTTAATTTTATTCGGAGAAAGGTAAGGAAGAGCCAATCATCTTTAAATTGCATATTTCTTACTTTTAAAGTAGAAAAAAGTTTTTTGAACGCGTGGATTTGTTACAAATGGAAAGTAAAACCATAGTTCTATACAATTGACTTTTTCGTACGATACGTTATCATTCGATTTTTAGCGAATTTCCTCCAAAGGAATTTCATAAAAACTTCTTCAAATGTCCATCGATCCTGCCTGTTAGATGTTAAAAATCCCTATCGCTTAAATTTGTATATATGTATATGGAGAAGTCCATTACTTTTCGACAAAAACGTGCGCACTCATGTCATCGATTTGGCAGCCGATTTTTATCGATAGTGCTCAGAAAAAAAAGACGATTTCCACAATATGAGCTTTATCCGTTCAAATCCGGCGAGTGTGGAATTTTTTGAAATTTTGAAAAATTTGAATGTCAAGTTTTTAGGTATATTCAGAAGCTCATATCTTCGTCTCTGAATAACGTAGAAACTTGAAACAAACGCTTTTTTTCTCGCTTATTTTATACTTTAAGAAAAGCATACAAATTAAACTATAATCGTTATACATCGTTCTATTTTGGCTATTAATAAATTAAATTTTTGCAAATACTCGAGTCATATCAGATATTATATTTCATTTTGATCACACTTAAATTAAGACCGCTAGAGAGTGATTTATGTAAACGAAATTCGCTAAGTTGACGCAGCTCTTGCGTAAAAAATTTTTAAAATGTCTTGAAGTAGTGCTCTAACAAAAAAGTTTTCGAATGCAATTATACGCGATTTAAGAAATTTGAATTCAATAAGAAAAAAACTAATTTCAGTATATTGTATTTAAATTTACCCCCGTCATCCATCATTGCCAGTAATATATAAACTTGAGAGGTCCTCTATATATATTCAAAATTAGGTTTTCTTGAATTTCGTTAGGTACAATGTTTGTAATAAACTTCACAGTTGGAAGATATTTGGTACAAACGATATTACATCCGCTTATCATCACTATTCATTTTTCAATTTCCCATAAACGGCTTTTGTCGGATTTTTGGTAATTTACAGAATGGGTGATTTGTTTGCAAATTTCACGCAAAATTAATGATTCCAAGGAAACATTAAATTTGAATCTGTTGCAATTCGTTCACACTCGACTTTTATTTTAAGTAAACCATTAATTGCTAGTATCTTCTTCTAGACACGGTAGTACCTTTTCTAGGTGGAGAGGTTTGAGTGCATCGATGAGGGGCTATTCTACCTGCGGTGGTAACTATGTAACTGGCAGGAATACCCATGCCGGACAGAATAGCTTTGAGAAGTACGACCGAGAAACCATGCAAAACCCAACCTACGGTACGAGGAATTTTGTCTAGAGAACTAGCCTAAGGATAGGGCAGTAGGGGCAAATGCTGTCATTAACAATCCCGTTGGAGCAACTGGCGAACTCCAATGTATAAATGCCCTCCTCATCAAGGGGCCAATTGGTTAGTGCATGGCCTGATTTACTCGTGGGATCAAAAATGGTTAATATTGGTAAAAAACTAATAACCCTGGGGCTCAAATCCTCTCAAAAAATGAATCATCTCAGGCTGCGCAAGTTATCCTTGCCAAGGCATAAAAAAGAGGTCGAGATCTGAAGACTGGACACCAGCCCGAAACAGATGTCGAAAAAACGAGAGGGCAAGGGCTATAAATACCTTTGTTGAAACCGCCTCAACAACAATGATGAGCATTTTACTGCGGAAAAAATGGCACAGAAACAATCCGAAAAGGTGCAACTCTCGGTGCTGCTAACCTCATTAGCCAAGAAAGATTATCAGGGTTGCTACCTGGACAGGGGGGCCCTCGTTGTGTAGTGCTTAGGCACAACAGCCATAAACTGGCATATGGAGAACAATCCGAACATCAGACCATGGGAAGCAGTGGAACTTATTGTTGAGGATGCAAAAACCGTAATGAACATATCAAAAGTTCTGCTGTATACTCTCCAGATCTATAACTCCGTTGAACCGGACCAAATAATCGAAACTCTAGGAACGCAGAGTACAAACCTGTGCACTGAAGAGTAGCGAATTATCAACAGCGCCATCATACTGGAATAAAATGCAGCGGATCTAAGGTTGATTCAAGACCGAGGGTTTAAATTATACTTCGGGTTTGTCAAGTCAACCTTAGACCACTAAAAGCATCAGAGAGCAAAAATGTCAGCTCTTCCATTGCTTCAAATAAACCTTCAGCACAGTAAGGCAGCCTCCGCCGCCTACTGTCAAAATGAGCAGGCCATGAGAATTTAACCATTAGCCATACGATTCTTGGACTAAAAAATGCTGGAGGAAAAATTCTTTTCAAAAAAACTCCAGAGAAGTCCAGAACTTGCATTTTTGCAAGAAAGGGCATCAATGTCTTGCCGCTGGTGGAGTTTTGTCAAAGAGATCTTACCGCAGTAAAAGTAAAATACAACATGGGGAACAATACTGGAGTGGTAATCATCGCTTCGGTCTACCTACCCTATGATGCATCAATACCACCAACAACAACAGAGATGAAAGACCTGTTCCAGTATTTTGAGGCAAAAAACCACCAACTGATCATCGGATGCAATGCAAACGCTTATTATACTGCGACTTTCATTAACAGAGCTCGGCAGGAAGTCATTGATGTAATACTGAGAATCTATAAATCAGTGAAAAAATCGTTAAACGCTAGTATCCGATGAGCCATCTGCATCGGATCACATACAAATATTTTAAAATGTGGAGGTAACAATGAGCCAATATAATGTATGCTATCGGGATCCAAGGAGAACAAATTGGGACGAATGTTATTCGAAACTAATGTTCATACTCGCCACAATCCCGAAAAAAGTTAAAACAGTATTGGACATTGAGCTTACTGCAACTGAGCTTCAGCATGCAATGATTAACTCATTTTATAAGAAAATGGAGGTCTCAAAAAACGTCAACAACTCAAGTTGCTGGTGGAATAAAGACCTAAGGAATCAAATGCACAAAGTTCGCCAACTATTAAACAAAGCATAAAGGATAGGAAACGAGTACAATGAAGCCCTTACAGTAGACCAAAGGTCTCTGAAAAAAGCCAAATAAACTCCTGGACGAAACTCTGTCAAGATGTTGAAAACACATTTAAGGGAGCATGTAACCCGCTGACACCATTGATTCACCACGTAAGGTCGATGGTAAGTACACTAGCTGCGGGAAGGATACACTGGAGACACTGATAAAGACTACAGATCACACGTAAAACCCAATTCTTAGGATTAATGTTATACTGTAAACAAACATGGCAACCTCATCTGGAATACATAACAAATAAAACCAAATCTTCTATCATGCTCTACAAGAGATTATGTGAAAAATCGGGGGTCTAAACCCTAAAATGATTCTTTTGCTGTACACAACATTAGTTAGGCCAATTATAACCTATGCTGCTCTTGTGTCGTGGCCAAAGTTTAATCAAATAACACCATGCACAAAGCTATCTAGGATCCAAGGACTTGTTTGTTTGTCCATTACGGGATCGTTGAGCAGTCCACCCTCAGCTACCATGGAAATCATACAAGGGCTGACTCCGCTAAACATTGTAAAAAAATCTAAAGCGAGATCCAGCGCCTATAGACTATCTTGCAATAATAAATGGATTTAAAAAAATTAGATTGGGCATGCAAGGATCCTGGGAACAACAATCATCTCAGACCCCGTTTTTGAACAAGGTGCATATATACTTCCCAAAATATACTCCTTCTCAGAACCTTTCATTGTAGTCTGTGATAGGGACATGTCCACTGAAAGAGAACCACCCTATCTCAAGGAAGAAATCGTCTGGAATACAGACGGATCCAAAACTAAAGAAGGGACTGGGCGGGAATCTACGGTGAAAGATCCAAAGCTAACATAAGCTTGAACTTGGGGAAATATGCAACAGTGTTTCAAGCAGAAGTCTACGCTATACTGGCTTGCGCCCGTGAGAACCTACGTAGAGGCTACATAAACCAGAACTTATGTATTCTCTCAGATAGTCAACCTTGTCAGGAACTGAAGTCACCTCAGGGGTGGTCAAGGATTGTCCGGAGGAACTGCTGGAGCTGGCAAAATGGAACAATGTTAAATTGATCTGGGTGCCGGGTCACAGTTGTATCGAAGGAAACAAAAAAGTGGATACCTAAGCAAAGAAGGGAGTCGGTATAGCCTTCATATGCCCGGAACCTATTTTAGGAATTCTAAATACTGCATGTTAACAGGTGATCAACGAGTGGACAAATTCTTAACACTGTGATATATATATATATATATATAAGAACATAGTGAGTATATATATATACTTAACATAGTGAGTATATATATATATATATATATATATATATATGTATATATATATATATATATATATATATATATATATATATATATATATATATATATATATATATATCTATATATGTACACGGTAGAGGTAGATTGTAAAGGCTGCCCTGGACGGGCTACACTTCGACCGTAAGGTCCATTGTGATGCCTTAGGATGTGAGGATGTGAGTGGAGTGGAAGGAATTTGTGAGTAGACTAGGAATTGGTAGGATATGTGGCTGCAGCTGACTATGATAGGATTTATGCCGATATTTATCTGGACTTCGTGTACCAAACTGCAGAAAACCTTCAAGCATAGCCGGTTACTTCGTTCTTGTCCATACGCCGACAGTTTAGTCAATCAACCGCCCTTTTTTTTTTATAATTGTTCGAGCGACCGAGCCGATTGGACCCCGAAATATCTTCTGAACGAAAAGAGCTACAATGTTGGTTTTTCGAATATACACTATTTAGGGCTATTTCGATTATACGCTATTTCGATTATAAGCAAACAAGTTTTTGCTTTTCGTTAAGAAATAAACTGTTAATCAGTTATTCGCATTCAAAAGTCCTTAAAAAGCAGGAACTCCTACAATTCTTGGCCATACATGATGATAACTCCAGGGCCTAGACCATAAGTCCTTAAAAGTTGATATTTGGCATACAGTTAGATATAGGGACTAAACCGAAATGAAAATTATTTATATCAGGACATGGGAAAACTTTTGCATTTTTGTTTTGATAAAATTAACATAGGAAATATTGCTGCTCTATAATTCTGTACGAGTCTTTGTCACCTAACCCTCCTAAACGGATGAACCGATTTGGATGAAATTTTGTGTGTATATTTCAATGGGTTCCTGAATGGTTTGAAAACACAATTGGACCCGGTTCTAAACGGCTGGTCCTATTTGGATCAAATTCTATAAAATTGTTTTATTAAAATTTTGATTTAATTTTGAAATGTCAATTTTGATTGTCGTTTCCATAGTAACTATAAACAATAATCATTATACCGTTCTATTTTGGTTATTAATAAATTTAATTTTTGCAAATACTAAAGTCATATCAGATTCTAAGGACAGCATTCTAAGGAAATTCGCTAAGTTGTCGCAGCTTCTGCGAAACGAATTTTTTTTTCTTATGCGAATATATGGAAATTCCGTTGTAGTTTACGATTAAATTTTTTCTAAATAAACCACAGTTCTCTGAGACTAACCATTAAACAGCGTGAATTATTCTACTATAGATTATCAATATGTAACAAGTCTTCACAATAAATTAAAAACCGTAGTTTTGTAATACGTTAGGAATACTTAATTTATTTAAAACTGAACAAAATTATAGCTTTGACTTCCTTATTATAGGTGTACAACCAGATTTGAATTTGTTGAGTTGGATTACCACGAATTTATTAATTTACATACTTTTTATTGCCTAGCTAGAAAGAATAGAAAATTATAAGTTACCAGTATTTTTTATTTAAATTGTTGATTAAATAAAAGATTAGAGGTTACACGTAGACGTCATTCAACCAATATTGTGTTGTTAAGGTAAAAACTAAGGTAAGGCGAATAAACTGGTTACCAATATTTTTTTAAATTTAAATTGTTGATTAAATAAAAGATTAGAGGTTACACGTAGACGTCATGCAATCAATATTGTGTTGCTAATGTAATAGAAAATTATATGTTAACAGTATTTAAAAAAATTTAAATCGTTGATTAAATAAAAGTTTAGAGTTTTCACGTAGACGTCATTCAACCAATATTGTGTTGCTAAGATGAAAGCTAAGGTAAGCCGAATAAACTGGTTACCAGTATTTTTTTTAAATTTAAATTTTTGATTAAATAAAATATAAGAGGTTACACGTAGACGTCATTCAACCAATATTGTGTTGCTAAGGTCAAAGCTAAGGTAAGCCGAATAAACTGTTAAGCTACTAACGTTCGTATGTCCCTATCTCTCACTTTGACATTGCGTTTGTTAGAAAGTGACAAATCCTATTATAATTAAAATAGTTTTATGAATGAGGGGATTACAAGCAATTTAGCAAGGAATACCTATGTTTATATTGTTCAAGCTTTGGGAATTCATTTTGTGGCTTAGAGATATAAAAAAAATATTGGTACAGGTCGTTTAATGCTTTGGCAGTCGTTTAAATTCTCTTTGACTTTGGCAGTTGACATACGGTGTACATAAAACACGCGTGCCTCATTGCCATTTATATAAATAATTGAATGCATATTTATTATTGTAATATAATTTTATTATTGTGACATTATTTCTGTTATTGTGATGGATTGTTAACCAGTTCAACAACATGTTAGTACAAATTAGAGTACAATCCACGTCGCCATGGTCGTGGACGAGGGGAAAATATTGGTCGTCACACACAAAACTCTCAAACGGTTTATACGGGGCAATTAAATGGAACCGCAGAAGAACTATTAGCGGAAAATGCAAGTGTAAGAGATCAGATTGCAGCACACGTGAAAATGAACGACAAGAACATCGCAACGGCCGCCTTCGGGCAAATACCTTGATGCAAAGAGAAACGCGTCAGCGAATCAACGAAGAAAATAGAGCACTAGAACGACAGTGCCGGCAAGTACATCGCGCACTGACACGTGCATCTCTTCTCCGCTTAGCATTCAAATATGAGTCAGATATAGACTATTAGTCACATCCCCAAGCTGTCATCGGCGCAATGGATCAAGAATGCTAACTCTGCCATGCATTTAAATACAAAGATGAATCAGACGGGTTATGCTGTGCGTCTGGAAAAGTTGTACTTCCACGATTGAATTCGCCGCCTGACCCATTAAAAATTCTACTAGTTGGAAGCACACCTAAGTCAAAATTATTTTTGCAAAAAATACGTAAATTTAATTATTCCTTTCAAATGACATCATTTGGAGCAACAAAAATGCTCAGAATGACGAAGGCCGGAATTTTCGACGTTTAAGATTCAGGGACAGGTATACCATCAAATTGGTTTCCTAATGTCAATGCATGATGCTGATCCGAAGTTTTTACAAATATACTTCATAGGCGATGACGAGCGACTAATAAACACACGCTGCTAATATAACTACATCGAGCAGATGGAGGAGAGAGGAATTGTAGTGACATTGGAAACTATTTTGCGAAGTCACAACCGGTTAGTCCGGTTGTTTAAAACAGTGTCAAACAGACTGCAAAGTGACAATTACATGATCGTTATCAAAGCAGACAAAGTACCATCTGGATAGCACGCGGGCCGAGACAATGCACCAACAGTTAATGAAGTTGCAGTTGCTATGGTTGACGATATATGTGAACGACGAGATATACGGATTCGACGCAGAGATAACGTGGTATACACAATTCAAGACAATCACCGTTCTTACGATGCTTTACAATATCCACTGATATTCTGGAAAGAAGATGATGGATATCATTTTAATATAAAACAAAGAAATCCAACGACTGGTAAAATAAACGCATTATTACGTTTCAACATTGTATACGGTTAATTTTATTAATTTGGATTAATATTTTTACTTTGCAGGTGCAGAAACCAACAAGAAAGTGAGTGCAATGAATTTCTACGCATACAGTTGATGGTTCGTACCGGTGAAGATAACACCATTAACCGATGCCGCCACCTGTTCAACCAATACGTCGTGGATATGTTTGCGAAAATTGAAAGCGAGCAGTTACGGTACATCAAACATAATCAAGCAAAGCTGCGTTCTGAGGAATATATTCATTTGCGTGATGGTATTGTTGGTGTTGTAAATGGGACACCTAACATCAACGACACCGGTAACGCATATATTCTTCCATCATCATATGTTGATAGTCCACGTCATAAGCAAGAATATAGTCAAGGACAACTAACATCAACGACACCGGTAACGCATATATTCTTCCATCATCATATGTTGACAGTCCACGTCATATGCAAGAATATAGTCAAGATTTACGTGCGCGCTTACGGCAGATCAGATTTTTTCATTACATTCTCCTGTAATCCAAACTGGGATGAAAAAAAAAATCGTTGGTCCCAGGACAAACAAATACATTGTCATGATATATCTGCACGTGTATTTAAATAGAAATTGAAATCGTTGATGAACTTTATTACACATCACTCAGTATTCGGAGAAACACGTTGCTGGCTGTATTCTGTTGAATGGCAAAAACGACGATTGCCACATGCACATATTTTGATTTGGTTGGTCGACAAAGTGCGGTCAGACGATATTGACAAAATTATTTCAGCAGAAATTCCGGATCAAAATGTGGATCAAGAGTTATTTGACATCGTTACGTCTAACATGATCCATGGACCATGCGGTCCATGAATATGACGGCGCCATGCATAGATAATGGAAAATGTACGAAACGTTTCCCAAAACAGTGAATTAACGATACTATCACTAATAACGATGGTTATCCGTTGTATCGTCGCAGAGACACAGATAATGGCGGCAAATCGTATCAACTGCGCGTGTTAAACGATGTGACTGTTGACATGGACAATCGTTGGGTGGTTCCGTATTCACCATTATTATCAAAAACCTACAAAGCACACATAAATGTGGAATTATGCACTTCGGTGAAGTCTATAAAATACATATTAAAATACGTGCATAAACGCAGTGATATGACTGTATTTGTAGTGCAACATATAAATGATAACGACGAAATAACACGTTATCAAATGGGATGATTCATTTGTAGTAATGGAGCTGTCTGGCGCATTTTGAGTTTTCAAATACACGAAAAAGATCCTGCTGTTATACATTTAGCCGTGCACCTTGAAAATGGACAGCGTGTTTATTTTATAGAAGAGGCTGCTTTGCAACGAGCATTAGCTGCCCCAAAAACAACACTGAGTTTTTCAAACTATGCAACCAACCGGATATTTGCGGCTCTCAATGATTGCTTCAGAATCGCTTATTCCATTCAGATGTCTGCAATTTCCAGTTCGCTTGACCTTTGCGATGGCTATTAATAAGTCACAAGGCCAAACAATGTCCATTTGTGGGTTGAATCTAGAAAATCCATGTTTTTCACATGGTCAGTTGTATGTTACGTGTTCTCGCGTTGGTTTACCGTCAAGTTTATTTATTTATACACCTCAAGGATTGACAAAAAACATCATTCATGAACTTGCATTAAAATAAAACATAACTAGAAAGATCCCTGACTAATAAGTTGTCAATCTTGAAACTTACTTTAAAAAAAAATTAAAATGAATTTTTGTCAATGCACTCGCCGCATTGAATGCCATTATTATCATATCCCAAAATTTTAATCATTGTGAAATTTGTGGCTTGGACATGACACAATACATAGAACGCAAAAAGAGGAAGGAAAGGGTAAACTTAAAATCCAAAGAATTTAAAAAAAGGCTTCTCAAAATCGACGCGAAATTTCTGAAACCTTCAATAAGAAAGAATCTTCGGGAAAATTTAATTTTCCCAACGGAACATATCGAAAACCAAAAATTAAATTTGTGTGTTAAAGTTGAAGCCACTTCCTGACATTTTAGAAGGATGCGAATTTTTGCATTCGACGTGGGATATCTCAAAATCTATTCGTAGATCGAAAAAATTTTGTTTTCCCAACGCAACATCCGAAAAAATGGGGGGAAACAAATTTGGTTATGGTCCATTCTGATTCGTTGATATTTGTTGGGGACTCTCTGATTAGATGACACATTCAGTATAAATATAGACATATAAATTTACTATGTATTTTGCACGTTAGATTGAAATCATTTCTTATGAATACTTCAAAGGGATAACACTAATTGTTAAAATTTTTCAACAAAGTAACTTTATAGAATTTAAAAAAAAAAAAATTCGTTACGCAGGAGCTGCATCGACTTAACGAATTTCCTTAGAATACATAAATCACTCTCTAGCGGTGATAATTTTAGCGTGATCAAAATGAAATATAATATCTGATATGACTTTGGTATTTGCAAAAATTCAATTTATTAATAGCCAAAATAGAACGGTATAACGATTATAGTTTATAGTTACTATGGAAATGACAATCAAAATTTTTACAATAAAATATATTTCATGTATTCGTGTCAAACAAACACAAAATATTAAAGATCTCTCTTAATATTAGAATAATCGAAAAATGTATAAGGTGCAAAGTTGTAGAAAATCAAGTTTGCCAATTCATTACTTGATCATTTTTCTCAAACTCTAATGTGAAGAGAGATATGTCGAATTTTAACTTTCAATCTTTAATTGTAAATATTTCTGTGAATACTAGTGTAACTGAAAAATGATAAGAAACAAAATTACAGTAAACTTAGTACCTACAACTTAACAGCTGATAAATTTTCAATTTTTCAAATATTAAGGGAGTTCCAGAACAAAAAATTAGGTCTAATTCGTTAATGGGCAATTTTTACTTTTAACCGAATGTCAGATCCATCCTTCTTCCATTTCGATGGAGATTTATTGGCGCCGAATCAAAATTATTAAGATATCTTAGTGTAGGATGTCATCTTAACGCCTTCACATTAGTGTAGGATGTCATCTTAAATCGAATGTGGCAGCCGCCACAAAATAACGATTTATAATTTCCACGATTACCCCTTTGATATGGTTACCAAATGAAAGGGCTTGATGAGCGGAACAAATTAAGTAAAGTGACATCATTCGAAATCCAATATGGCGGCCGCCGCAAATGGAGATTTATAATTTCCACGTAAACCCCTATGATATGGGTATCAAATGAAAGGGCTTCATGAGCGAAACACAGTATATAAAGTGACATCAATCTAAATCCAATATGGCGGCCGCCGCAAATGGCGATTTATAATTTCCTTATTAACCCCTATGATATGGGTATCAGATAAAAGGGCTTGATGAGCGAAATACAGTATATAAAGTGACGTTATACTAAAACCAATATGGCGGCCGCCACAAATGGAGATTTACAATTTCCACATTATCCTCTATGATATGGGTATTAAATGAAAGTGATTGATTGACAAAACACAATACGTAAAATGAAGTCATTCTAAATCCAATATGGCGGCCACCGCAAAAAGTCATTTATATTTTCCATATCAACCCCTATGATATGGGTATCAAATGAAAGGCCTTTATTAGCGAATCTTAGTATGTAAGGATACATTTATCCAAATATTGCGTGTTGCACAAAGCGTTTGGCTTTGTATATTTAAGCCTTTCAAAAAGTAGTGATATCCGATCAAAAACATAAAAATAAAAAAAGGCTGAGTTTTCGGGGAGATACTTCATAAAATAGTTCCTCCTTATTCATATAATAGTTCCTCCTTACAAAGTGATGATATCCCAATTAAAGAGCCCAGCTATTTATTAAGTAAATAGCGAAAACAAAAATGTAAGAATGTAAGTGCAAAGTAAAATGAAAAAAAAATTGGTTGAAAAAAATTATTTCGTAAGTTTTCTCTTAGTATGTTTTTAAAATTTTATATCGCGGAAAGTAATTTGTTTTCATTTGATTCAAATATTTTAAATTAAAACTTGCCCCGTTATAAAATTTTAAAAACATACTAAGAGAAAACTTACGAAATATATTTTTTCAACCAAATTTTTTTTTCATTTTACTTTGCACTTGCATTCTTACATTTAAGTTTGCGCTATTTACTTTATAAATAGCTCAGCTCTTTAATTGGGATATCATTACTTTTAAGGGGCATATATTATACGAAGTATCTCCTCGAAAACTCGGCCTTTTTTTCATTTATGTTTTTGATCGAATTCAAATATTTAAATAAAATAGGCATGCTAAATAAATATATTCCCAAACAATATTATATGTCATATATTATTATTTTTATTTTCAATTCATTTTCAATATTCATCATTGGAATTTATTTTACATTGTTTTCAATATTTTAAGTATGGAATATTAAAACGATTTATTTATTTGAATCTTTTATATACTAAATAAAATAAGGTATATAACGAGCGTGAAGTCATGATCAGTGTTATATATTTGAGGGAGAAAATATTGACTACAAATATAATGTTTTGTATTTTTAAAAGCACACTAATTCTTTGTTAATCAAGGATAGAAAATGAGTTATTTTTATTTATTTAAGTCGTTGTCTTTGATTTAATTAAAGATCTTTTTAACTAACTCATAATAGTCTTTATGATATAATACAAATAAATAAATCAATAAACGCCTATTGGCTGTGTGCAGAGATGTCGAGACTGAATGATCAACAATGTGATAAAAATGCTATAGACTACGGAACGGTTTAAAAACTCGTCTATAGTTTGTCACTTGGTTAAAAAATGTCTTGTATACATTTTCAATTTTGGAAAATTATTTATGTCTCACCTAAAAATTTTCCACATAGTTAAATGATATGATTAAAAACATAAATGTAAAAAAGGGGACGAGTTTTCGAGGAAATACTTCATATAATAGTTACTCCTTAAAAAGTGATAATATCTCAATAAAGAGCATAGCTATTTACATAGTGAAAAGCTCGGTAAACTATTTACCAAGAAAATTAATGAAGGGTAAATCTATAAAATGTAAGAAAAAATTTTGTTGAAATTTATTTCGCAAGTTTTCCCTTAGTATGTTTTGTATAATTTTGTAACTTGGCAAGATCTTTCTTTTGTTCAAATATTTTAAAACTTGCCGCGTTAATTTTGCCGTGAAGGCAAGGCCGAAGGTCGCCTTAGGGTTCACGGGGGTAGAATTCACTAGCGAGTAGAGCAAGTTAACGCTGTATATCGTGAAGAGGTCTCTTTTGTATATGAGAATCTTCATAGAAAGAAAAATATTTATGTAACGCGGGGCGTAAAGTAACGTAAAGCATAACAAAACGCGTATCGTTTTGTGCGAAGCCTTCGGCTTTGTATATTTAAGCCTTGCAAAAATAGTCATATCCGATTAAAAACATAAATGTAGGAACGGTTAATTTTCTTGGTAAATAGTTTACAGAGCTATTTACTTGGTAAATAGCTCGGTCTTTTAATGGGATCTCTTCACTTTTTAAGAAGCAACTGTTATATGAAATATTTCCCCAAAAACTCGGGCCTTTTTTTTATTACATTTATGATTTTGATCGGATATATATTATTCTTGATTTTGACATTTTGACTGAGAAACTTCTAAAAATAACTATAAAAATATTTTATTGAAATTTTGTTTCAATTTTGAAATATCAACTTTGAATGTCGTTTCCATAGTAATTATAAACTTTAATACCACACTAACAGTATAAATCATTATATAATGCGGACAATGTCACGGTGGTTAAAATTCAACCCCCTCCACCCCTTTTAGGGGTAGTGTTTTTTTACTATAAAAACTTTCCTCTTTATGATTATAACGTTGTGTAAAAATTTCAAAACGATCGGTAAAGAACTTTAGGAGATTAGCGATTATGAACAAACGAACATTAAATTTTGATATATATCTAGAGGACGGTAGTACGACAGGCCGAGTTTAAGGGGTTTTTGCCTTCGCCGTTACAGTACTATTACTTATCGAAATATTAGACGAAATTTGACCCCGAAATAACTTTTGAACGAAATGAGCTACAGTGCTAATTTTTCGAATATGTCCTATATAGAGAATTATAAGAGACTGTTTTTTTCAATCACTGTTAAGGAATAAACAGTTAAAAAGTTATTCGCATTCAAAAATCGTTATTCGCCTACAATTCTTGGATAAGGACGATCATACCTCAGGGCCTAGACCCTAAATCCTTAAAAGTTGATATTTGGCATACAGTTAGATATAGTGCCCAAACCAAGGACAATATTATCAAACCAAGATATTTATATCGGGAAATGGAAATATTTTGCATTTTTGTTTTGAAAAAATTTACATAATAAATGCATAAGAGATATTGCTGCTCTATGATTGGTGCATATTTCTACATATATGCTTAATATTTAACAATACATCGCTGTTGAGAGTTGTGCATGATTTTTGAAAACTTTGCTGCTCTATAATTGGTCCATATTTCTGTATATAATTATTATAAGTGTTTAAATTTAACCCACTTCCTGAAATGCTAAAAGGATGCGATTTTTGTATTCGACGCGGAATTTCTGAAACCTATAAAACAAATCGAACAACTTTAATTTTCCCAACGGAACATCCTCAAAAATGGGAAAAACCAAAAATTAAATTTAACTGTTTAAATTTAAACCACTTTCAGACATTTCAGAAGGATGCGGTTTTTTGCATTCGATGCGGAGTATCCAAAAGATCTCTACATCTCTAGACGCATCATCCAAAAAAAACGGGAAAAAACAAAAAATTAGACGATTATAGAGATTTCTGCATGGTAGTTTGAACAGAAATAGTCAATTGATTTTGAAAATCGAATATGTCATTTATGTTGATTGAACAATTCGAATAAAAATTTTCATCCATTATTTAGTGTGTCTCAAAAAGGAAACAGTTATTCAAATATTATAAGCTTTTATTTAGTTTCACCTGTTGGTGTCTGTAATGGAATCTTGCAAGTAAAATTTGACCCACTTCCTCTGATCCTACGGAGTTGAATTTTTACATACAGGTTCAGTTATGATGAGAATGGATTTTTATGGTGCACGACCGGAATCGGAGAGGGGAAAGGGGGGGGTTTAGAGGGAGGGGGTTTAATATTGAAAAAAACAATAGAAAAATACGTAAAATACGTAGGTTGTAAAAAATTAGTTTTACCATTATTAAGTTTCTTATAATTTTTTCTGTTCCCCTTATATTTACGGTCGGAGATATTGACAGTCGGCCGCCACAAAATGGCGATTTATAATTTCAACATGAACCCCTATGCAACGGGTATTAAATGAAAGGGCTTGTGAGCAAAACATAGTAAGTAAAGTGACGTCATCCTAAATCCAATATGGTAGTCGCCGTAAAATGGCGATTTATAATTTCCACATTAACCCCTATAATATGGATATCAAATGAAGGGGCCTTATGCACGAAACACAGTAATTACATATAAATTTATTCAAATATAGCGTTTTGTGCAAAACTTCGGCCTTGTAAATCTTAGCCTTGCAAAAAGTAGTCATATCGGATCAAAATCATAAATGTAAAAAAGGGACGAGTTTTCGGGATGATACTTCAAGTAATAGTTGCTATTTAAAAAGTGATGATGTCTCATTAAATAACCGAGATATTTACAAAGTAAAAAGCTCGGTACACTATTTACCAAGAAAATTAATGAGGGGTAAATTTAATAAATGATAGAAAAGATTTTATTGAAATTTATTTCGTAAGTTTTCCCTTAGTATGTTTTTAAAACTTTGTAATACGGCGAGTTTCAAACATTTTTTTAGGTTTAATCAATTTACCCCTCATTAGCACAAAAGGATTTTCCAACAAACAAATCGGTATCACAATCATGTTACTATGACGGTAAGGCTCGATTACGAATACGCGATCACAGGGTATAGTCCGCATTCGACCGATGATTGATCAGAACTGCTCGTTCTTCCCTTTTTTTAAAAGTCTGCCCGTCCCTCGATACTTGTAAAATATTCAAAAAGACCACTCTACTACGTCATCTTATGCTGGTATCTTATCATGTAAAAACAAGGAGGTCTATCTACCCTGTAATCATGGCTTCGTGGTGATCAGATGTGTCACGTCACATCCGACTTAACCTTACTGTAATAAACAACTAATCTTAAAATGATTTTTATTGCACTTATAAATGTAAGTATTAAAAAATGTCCAAACCGATGTTTCCAGACCCATGAAAAAAACACATTTATTTCTTTATTTACGACATAAATATATATATATCCGACCAAAAACATAAATGTAAGAAAGGGCCGAGTTTTCGGGAAAATCCTTAATGTAATAGTTCCTTCTTAAAAAGTGATGATATGGAAGAAAAGACAGAAGAAAGGACATTTACTTTGTAAATAGCTCTAGACTTCATATAATTGTTGCTTCTTAAAAAGTGATGATATGGAAGAACGGACCGAGCTATTTACAAAGTAAAAGTAAAGTTAATTTAACGTTATTTCGGGTCGATTAGAGAAAATTCTATCTTTCTAGCATTTATAAAGAAGAAAAACGTAATTTTGGAGCGTGTTTTTCCAATTTTCCGGGGGGTTGCACTGAAACAATTGAAGTTAATAAATAATAATTGATCAATGCAAAATATAATAAAAAAGTTAAAATGAGAATATAAATTAATGTTCATTACAAAATTACAAAAAAAATCTGTACACAATGTTCACCCATCCAATTACTGATTTTAACTAACGTTGCTTAACTTTCAAATGCTAGATGCCAACTGCTGTATACAACAAGCCAATTCACTACTATAGGTTAAAGAAATTTTTAGTGATAATATGGTTCATTGTGTTTTCTACATGGATGTTTAGTTTTAAATGGTCTAATACAATAATATTAAAATACCTAAGTGTCATCCAATCAGATAGGACTCTATAAAAATATCAACGAATAAGATAAATATATGCGTTCTAATGCTAATTTAATTAAATCGAAAATTGTAAAAATTTCCTTTTTTCCGATACAAATTTCCAGTTTTCGCAATTTTCCCGTCGGTTTGGGTACTACAGTTACCTACATTACATCTCGGCCTAACGCACTACCGTGCTCCAGATATATAGTTATATATATATATATATATATATATATATATATATATATATCCTGGTAGATCCTGGTTCAAACGGTCATACTCCCAATATATATATATATATATATATATATATATATATATATATATATATATATATATATATATGTACATATATATATATATATATATATATATATATATATATATATATATATATATATATATATATATTTATTTATATATATATATATATATATATATATATATATATATATACACAACTCGATAACGCCTATTTCTAATTATTTAAGTTTAAAGACACATATAATTATTATTGAATGTATTTTGCAATCCAAAGAATTTGCAATCACAAAATTTATTTATAAAAAAACTCACTTGGCAATTTTTGCAAAATCAGCACAAATACATTTGTTGAAGAAATTATTATAGCGCGTGTAACACAAATATATTTTTACTAAGTCGATTTTCGCATATAAAAACAATTGTGAATAAACTAGATTTTTAGATTATAGATAACAGATTTAAATACAATCAGTCAAATGTAAATTAAATTAGAATCGGATATTAATCTGATATTTAACAATAAAGTTTAACTAGTAAATAAATTAAATTAAGTTTTTTAAGTGTTTTGTTTTATTTCTGACATGCTTACCATTCTCAGGTACGAACGAACTCAGGCAAGCCAGAACAAAAGTTTCATTTACAATTACTTAATTTGATCTCATTAATTCCAAAACTGAAAAATTTTCCAATCACAAAATCTCAACAAACTAAATCTTAACAATATCTTAATCTCAGCAATATCTCAATCTCAACAATCATACTAATTCAAATAATTTTAATTATGTTTTTTGTATTGTTATACTAAATCGTATGAAATTCTATACTCAACAATACACAAAATTATACAATTTCAAATAATTATAATTAAAATTTTTGTATTGTTATACTTAATCATTTGAAATTCAAACTCATTAATACTCAAAATCAAACTAATTGAAAAAATTATAATTCAATTTTTTGTATTGTTATACCAAATCATTTGGAATTCAAAACTCAACAATACACAAAATAATACAAATCCTAATAATTATAATTCAATTTTTTCTATTGTTATCCAAAATCCTATCAAACTCTCAAACTACAATACAGAAAAATTCTAAATCTCCCAAATCATTTTTTTGTAATAATTTCTTAAATCATAAATCTATCAAAATCATTTTTGTATTGTTGTTACTTTCAAATGATCAAAAATTATATATTTAAAATAATAAATATAATTTTTTTCGCTACGGAACCCTTATAAATTTTATTATTATTACAAATAATTTTTTTTTCTCTCATAAACAAAACATAAAAACTGCAACAATGTCTTATTCTTACGTACAATCCAATTGCGATTCTAAGCAAATTTTTGAATCACCAACTATAGACTTTTTAACTTCATTAATAACACCGTTTAACAGCGATCGTGATGACTTTCCTCATTTTAACTCTAATGCATAATGTTTTGCAATTAGCTTGTAAACCTCAACAACCCTTAATATACTTTTTCATAATCTCAAAAATTTCGCCATATGTAAAAGCACAGTTAAACATGAATGACATATCAGGATTCGAAGAACAAGAAAATAGTTTAAGAATGTTATATCTTGATCATATTCATATTTATCAACTTCTAAAAGATCTACAAACTTCTAGACAAGGAACGTATGAAGATGTTTCCACATATTTCTTTAGGCTCGAAAAATTGACTAATAATGTTTGATGGCAATTCAAAATTCTGATCCTACAGAATTAAGAGGTGAAACGGCTATTATCAAAGAAACCGCACTAAGACGATTTATATTCCATAGTAATCTAGAAATATTGCGAGTTCTAATGTTAAAGGCATTTTCGTCCCTTAATGAAGCCTTTTCTGTAGCGATATCAGAAGAAAAATTTCTTAATATACAAAGTAATCAAACAAATTTTAGATATTTCCAACCTAAATCAAATCCGAATCATCAACCTCATTTTTCTAACTCGCAGTACTATCAAAAATCAAACTCTCAGCATTATCAAAAATCCAACCCAGAACAATATCAGCACAGTATAATCGCAATTCTAACCTACAACCTTACCAAAATCCAAATGCTCAACATTACGCTGCTAAAAATCTTAATCCTCTGCGTTATACTAATTCTAACTACACTCCGCAATTTAATAAACAAAATTTATTTAATAATGACCGGACTAATAATGACAGCAATATCGAACTTAATGATGAAAATTTAATACCACCTCATCAAGAATCTCAGATTCAAATGAATAGTGTAAATGACGTAATAGAAGACAAAGATATTTCCCTTTCAAAAACAGACTCGACTGACATTTTATTTCCAAACTTAATTCCTGAAACAAAATCATTTTAAAAGAAAATTTAAAACCTTCCAATTCTAATGAAGATAATATTCAACCTTCAAAACGCCTATGGTCTAAAAATCACAAACTCGAAGACATTAAAATAATTAATTCAATACAAATTAAGCACTGAACAATATTCTCATCTGTAAAACAATTCAACTCAAAGTCAATAAATAACGAAACGCTATTTAATTGTATATTGAAGTTAAAACCCCTATGCTATTCCAATAATATTAATTTTGAAACTTTCACTAACATTGCTATAAATTTCACGAAACCCATAAAAATAAACAAAAAGCTTTATAATCGAACCCATCACAACGAATACTAATTTGGAAACAAAAAAGTTATTCAAATAATGTAGCATCCCTAGAAATAATATAAAAAAATGAAACGAAATGATTATGATTTACATTGCCAACTCCCTAAATATTTCTAATGCATATTCCTATATCCAACTAATATTTTTTGAGATCACTTAACATTGTAAAGAAGTTTCCATGAAAAACTGGGTTTGCATACAATCAACCATAGTCAGATAAACGGAATAACAAACCTAGAAAAAACACTTGTTCAAAAAATACTTAGTCTAAAGTACTTGGTCTATATCAATGGGTCATCAAAATGTAGCATGTCGAAGAAATTGTGTCACTAATGAACTTTTTTTTTGGATTTTATACAATGGAAGTAATATTTTGTGGAATGGAAGCCGTGCGGATTAATCAGCGTTTACAATAAATATGTTACTAATAAATGAATCATCATAGACAATCATCAAGTTTCATTTGTAAAATTATTTTTTTTTAATTCATATTTTTTAAATTCATATTTTAGATTTTTATACGTTTTATTTTTGTTATTGTAATTTTCACGATTCAAATATTTTTAAAATTATTAAGGAAGGATTATCTTTAATTGGTGTGGATTAATCAGCATTTACAATTAATATGTTACTGATACATGAATAATCAAAGACAATCATAAAGTTTCGTTTGTAAAATTAATTTTTTAAATTTATATTTTCTTAAATTCATATTTTTTATTTTTATTTTTATACGTTTTAGTTTTTTGTAATTTTAACGATTCAAATATTTTTTAAATTATTTGAATCTTTTTCTATGAGGTGAGGTGTTGCGTAACTCGATAACGCCTATTTATAATTATTAAAGTTTAATGACACTTATAATTATTATTGAATGTATTTTGCAATCAAAAGAATTTGCAAACACAAAATTTATTTATATAAAAACTCACTAGACAATTTTTGCAAAATCAGCATAAATACATTTGTTGAAGAAAATATTATAGCGCGTGTAACATAAATATATTTTAACAAAGTCGATTTTCGTATATAAAAACAATTGTGAATCAACTCACAAATAGATTTTTAAATAACAGATAACAGATTTAAATAAAATCAGTCAAATGTAAATTAAATAAGAATCGGATATTAATCCGATATTTAACAATCAAGTTTATTCAAATTTCAATAATCATTTCAGTCAAAATTTTTAAGTAACTAGTAAATACATTTAATTAAGTTTTTTAAGTGTTTTGTTCTTTTCTGACTTACTTACCATTCTCTCGTTATATTAAATAAACAGTATATTACTCGTATTAAATTGAAAATATTTGGGTAATATCATATTTTCCCAATTAGTTATGGTCAAGTATTTGAGACGTCGAATATTTGAAATTAAACAAGCCTACGAAGTTGAGCTTTCATCAACTACTCTGGTGGCAGCGGATATTCATCATCTGCAACAACCAATTTTGCACAAAAGGGCGCAACATAAAATTGGCGTTAACTGTGGGAATGCAACAAAATATATGTATATATATATATATATATATATATATATATATATATATATATATATAACCTAATGATCAATATCATATTCATAAAATATTTTAAACGAGAAGATATTCGGCGCACATGCTAGATTTAATTAAAAACGTAATATATTACCATACTAGTGCGATACATTGAATACATTACTGAAAAAAACATTTTGTTCGAAATTAAGTAATTAATGGTTTGATTAAATATTAAAAATTACGACATTAAATATTTAAAAAAAAAAAAAAATATATTCAAGACACGCAATTCACACAATCGAGAGCGTTCTTGGCGTATCTTATGTTCGTTATCAAATTAGTTTTTATTTTCAAGAATAACAAAAACTAGTTAATCAAGAGCACGATAGTGTAACAGGTCAAATTTTAGGGGTTTTTTGCCTTCGCGCTTACAGTGCTATTTCTACAGGGCATATTAGACCTTATTTGACCTCGATATAACTTTTAAACGAAAAGAGAATCAGTGACTATTTTTAACGACTTCAAAAAGGAGGATGGTTCTCAACTCCCATATTTAGACAAATAAAATCAGTTATAGAACTTCAAAGTCACTAAAAAGCGTGAAATAAAACGTATTTTGACAAAATGGAAACCTGACTTCAAAAATCAAATATTCTATAACAAAAAATGCACTAAAAAGTTGAAAAATAATTGCATATTCTTGTGCCAATTTTAGATCACCTTAGCAAAAATTTTTAAATATATATGTACAATTATTGTTATTTTTGGAGGCGGTGTCGAAAAGTTATTTGAATTTCTCTATGCTCACACAGACTCCAAAAATAATAATTGTACATATATATTTTTGCATACACTGAACGATACATTACAACCGATTCGAACAGCCCACCTCAACATAAAATGGCTGTTTTCAATGTTTTGGTAAACAGGCTACTGAAAGTCCCATTGTCCAAGAAAAATTACTTTTGAGAAATAAACCACATTAAACAAGTTGCAATCTTTAATGGCTTTGACTCTAACATAATAGATAATTTGGTCCGCAGAACTAAATTTAAAATTGCACGAAACAATTCCACCGCACTAACACCAGAAATTGGCAACGTTGATCAAACTAAATGGTGCAAACTGACATACTTCCGCCCATGCACAAATAAAATCATTAGAGATTTAAGGGACCACAACTTAAAAACAGCGCTTTTTAGTAAAAATAAAATCAAACAGTTACTGGGCAACCCTAAGGATAAAATTAGTAGTGAAAAACAATCGGGCATATATGGTGTTAATTGTCTAAACTGTTCGAAAATTTACGTTGGTCAAAGTCGTCGCAAAATCGGTATTCGAATCAAAGAACATCCGGCTCATGTGAAATTTGGGAGAACCGAAAAATCGTGTATAGTGGCGCACGTTATTGAGAACAACCATAAAATTGATAAATCGAATCTAAAACTTCTTAAATCGGTACAAAACCCCACAGAATTAGATGCATACGTAAGCATTTACACATACAAATTGAGAAAACAGATAAAGAATTTAGACAATGGCCCAATTCCAAATTCTGATTTAATAAAATTAAATCATTTTCAAAAAATAAAAATCCAATACCTGAATGTCAAGGTTAAAGTAGATACACTCACTTTAGTGACAAAACAAACGCTGCTAGTCACCAAAGAATATCAATAAATAGGTGGGGCTTTCCAAACAACTAATCCAATAGTCAGGCAACTCAAATAATCCTCAAGTCAGATTATACCGTCAGTCAAATCGTATAAAAGGACAGGACTTTAATAATATCGTTGTGAGACACGCACCAAATTAGCAACAAGGTCTGTATCCTAAAAAACTCTCTGAGCATTTACAACTAGGATGAAACGAATTGAGGATATTTACTGGCCACTACAAACTCCATATACATATCCCAAAAATCAATCTCACAGAGGATGAACTCAGATTTTTACATGAAGAAGAGGAGACCGGAATTCACATTATGCGTGAATGCAAAAGTCTATCTCTCAAAATACACTATCATTTAGGATGGACAGATCTCCAGTCAGATTAAATCAATGAGGTGTCGCTGAGTAATATCCTAACGTTTATTAAGACCATAGGACACCTGAAACACCTGCAATACAATAAATTAAATTGGTCGCGGTAAAAAGCTCTTAATAAGACTTACTCCTGACGAATGTTAAATCTAATCTAAAATTATTGATATGAACTGAAAATAGTTGATTAATCTATACATAGTATAAAAAGAACTCGCCTTCCACGTCTGCCTGTATGTTTATCCGCAAACTCCTTCTAAACAACAAAACGGCTTTTGAAACGGTTAAATGTACACCATCTACATGTCACCGTCATGTAGATAATTTTTTTCCAAAGCTTTATATGTATAGAACATCCTAATTAAAATTTTGTATGTGTAAATAATAAAGATATTTCGGAACCAAGTCGCAAAAAAATTTATTTCCGTGGCTTACGTATTTAATTTTAAGGTAATACATCAAAGTAACATACCACGTTAGTTACATATTATACACAAGTAACTAAATTTTTTTTTAACTCTCATATGTGAGGTATTGTAATAGAGTGGATTTAACCATATATTTGGCTGTTGTATGCTACCGATCAATGAGCTCAGATAAAAGTGAAGTAATAATATAGTATATACATTATTACAACTTTATCATTCGTATCAAGTTAATATTCGGTATATATTTTACTTCTCTTTGGAACATGCTAGACTGATGAAGCTTGCTCCTCTTTAACCGTGGGTCATTCCGATATGGTAGTTTCACCGGAATCAGCCCTTTTAATACAATTTAGAAAATTGGTGCATTATATATGCTTTATGCGTATAGATGCTCAGTCGCGTTACTCAATCTTCTCAACAATAATATGTTTTTGTTTGCTTGTATACTCAATAAGCAGTAAACAAATTTATGTAAATAATAATGCGAAGCCGGGTCGCTAGTTAATGTTAAAGAAATGATACACATACATTCAATTTAAAATGAATCCAGATTGTATACCGTAATAATTGGCATGTACGAGCCTAAAATCTTGACACTTCTCTTTTTTTTAATTTTTATTCAAATGATTTTCGTCAAATGCACTTAATCTTAAAGAAATTATACTTGTATTGCCAGGACAAAAGATTGGTTTCCTTTTATTATAGAACAAATACATAAGCACACATACATACCACAAACATATATTTTTATACAAATTAATGTAATTTAGAAATAAATAAACATTTTAAACTATTATATTTCGAAAACAAAAGGCGATTTTTTATTTATTTATTTATTAAATCTATATCTTTACTATCCCAGTTTTTTTTTTAAATTCTGTCCATTATTTTTTTAAATACAACAGATAATAATTGGACGGGCATTAAGTTTTTCATGCGTCTAATGAGAGAGAATGAGAGAGAATGATTACTTTGTTATTAATAATCTCACGTTCTTAACCTGTAAACTTGTTAGCCTGTGAAAAAAAATTAGCACAATCTGTGGAAAAGTGATTTCAGGCTGGGTTTCCCTTAAATAAATTCCTGGAAAAAAAAATGGGCGATCGACTCCAAGGATGTGAAGAAAAAGTGGCCAACCAACTAAAAGGAGAATTAGAAAATCGACTTCAAATAAGCACTGACGTATCGATCAAATAAGCACTGACATTGAAGCTGTGAAAACTGACATCACGAACATTAAAGCCGATGTCGCTGTAACTCGCACACAAATCGAAGGCATAAAGAGCAACCTAACCATACGGCTTCATGGCATGGAAACGACAATGAACGAACAATACAATAAAGTCGTGGTTGACATTTCACAGATCGAGCAACGTCAAACACAACTTCTTGACATGCGTATCGATCCTGAAGAGGTGAGTACAGTCATTCGCTCCACCGCATTGGATACAACGACGATTCTTTCAATCATGCCGGAATTTAGTGGTAGACCGGCTGAAGACCCAGTAGTTTTCATGAACAGAGAAACGGCATTACTACGACAAATACATCTGCCCGAAGATTCTTGGATCGAGATGGTCACAAATAAACTAACAGGACCAGCCAAAGATTGGGCATTAATGAATCGTTAGTTTGGCTTCACCTTTGATGAGTGGAAATGGCAACTGGATAGCTTTTTCAACAGTATAGGAAGGAAAGCTAAAGCCGAATTGGAGTTGATGACCGTTTCCCAACCCACAGGACTAATGACAGAAGCGTTCGTAAATATGAAAATACGTAAATCGTTCATAATACTGAATTTATTACGCGACAACATAAGACCGCTTGTAAAAATTTCAAATTCGAAATCATTAGACGATTTACAAATAACCGTCAGAACACTGGATGAAGAGCCAGCGAGGAATCGTCAAGAATACTAGCAAGATAACCATAACACATAAAATTAAAATAACGAAAAATTCCTCCATTAACTAACGACCATACCCATATAATAACGAAAAGAAACAGGTCCTGGAAGAGATGATTGATGATATGGAAGGCGATGGCATTATAGAACCATCCGCATCGCTTTGAGCCGCACCTGTCGCATTACCGAAATAGAAGGACAAAGAAAGACAATAGAAGGAAAACCTTTCGATTGTGCGTCGACTATAGAAAGTTCAGCCAAAATATTTTCTAAATTGTATCTTCAGACTGGTTATTGGCAAATCAAAATGGAGCCATAATCGAAAGAGTATATAGCTTTTACCACCCCAAGAGGTCTCTATCAATTTTGCGTCATACCATTTGGATTGAAGAACTCTCCAGATACGTTACAGAGTTTCATGAACGAAGTACTATCTGGATACATAGAAAATATCTGCCAAGTTTACCTGGATGGCATACTCATATACAATCGATCAGTTAGGAACATTTACAACACCTGGATCTTGTACTTCAAAGACTAGAACAACATAGGTTTATATGTAAACCAAACAAATGTGTCATTAGCAGCAACAAAGTTAAATAACTGGGACATATTTTGAGCGAAGACGGCATTGACAGAGAGGAAGATAAAAACAAAGCTATAAGCAATCGCTTTGTACCAAGAACACGAAGACAATTACGACAATCTCTGGGACTTGTGGTTGGTACAGAAGCTTCGTGAAGAGCTACGAGGATATAGCTGCACCTCTTAGTGACGTCGGACTGGGTACAATTCAATTTCAATTAGAAGATAATGGAAAAACGAGAAGAATAATAAATTATGCCAGTAAGAGACTTGGACCCACGGAAAGAAAGTACGCCACAACAGAAAAAGAATGTCTTTCAATTATCTAGAAGGAAGACACTTCAAGTTATACACAGATCATTTAGCGCTCCAATAGTTAAACAAGACGAAATATAGTCGAGCCAAATTAACAAGATGGGCATTGTCATTCGGAACCTATGATTTTGAAATAATTAACGTCCCCGGAAAAGATAACCAAGCCGCCGACTCCTTGTCCAGAAAACCACAGGGCAAGTCTGAAGACGAAGAAGTAGAGGACATTCAAGAGTGAGTGAAAAAGAGGGCAAAAACACCAAGAACCCTCAACGTCATCGAAATGGAAACACCCACACTCGACGATATTCGACGATGGCAGGATGAAGATCATAATGTGACTGCCGTCAGAAGATACATCGTAGATAACAGTAGCCCACTTAGAAGCAATCTACGTCGACGAGTGAACCGACTAAGAGCTAATTACACCGTAGGCAACGGGATCCACTGGTACCATTGTCAACAGATGTGACAAGAAGTGTCAGTGGTTCCCGAAGAACGCCGACTTAGTTTTCTGAGAAGATATTTCGACAGTGATGAAGCAGCACACCCTGGTTGGAGAGAAACGTATCGTCAGATTCGTAACAGCGTTTATTGGTATGGGATGCAGGATGACATACGAAGATACGTCGAAGGGTGTGATACGTGTGATAGAGTCAAGCCACTGAATCAGAAACCAAGTCCATGTATGAGAAGTCAAAGACCTACTTCACCATGGGAGGTAGTCAGAATCGACTTGATGGGTCCATACCCACGCACATCACGTAGAAAGACGAATATTTGGTCGTGACTAATCTTTTCACTAGATGAAGTGAAGCATTTTTATTGGGGGCCACGTCGACTTCGAAGATAGCCCAAGTACTAAAGGACGAAGTTTTTTGTCGTTATGGGTATCCTAGAATAGTACTGAGTGATTATATACTGAGTGAGTTCAGATCAAGTTCAGATCCTCATTAATTTCGATTTTTTGCCCCAATTTCCTAGATCAAAATTTTTTGTATTTTATAAATACGTATTTCGACTACCAAGAAGTCATCATCAGTATGAATTAGCTAATTGTAATTGCACAGATCAAGATAATGGAAAGCAGTGAACAGTGATTGGCATACAGAAGTATGGACTACTACTATTTACCATCCCAGTGCCAACCTAATGAACGACAGAATCAAGAATTGAACAAGTTGTTGCGATTACATTTGTTGGATCAAGCACACAAAATCTTAGACCAACAACTTAGCAAGTCGTTATTCGCAATACGGAACAGAGCATTTCGAACAACTGGATTTTCGTCTGCCCAATGGGGCAACTGGGGGCCGATATATAGAAGCCTAGAGATTGGCAAATGGAAACAGCTGAAGAGCGACGCCTAGTACGTCAAGAAAATGATGAGAGAGCTTGGCAAACAATGTTGGCCCATGCCGAGGTGAACGACCAAGTGGAGATAGGACTCGTTTATCAACCTGGAGAGTCCGCCTGGATGCGAAATCAAGTGCTCAACAGTACGATGGAAGGTGTCCATAGTGGATTGGCCGAAATTGAAAGGACCTTACAGGGTACTGAGAAGTTTACCAGCTGGAATCTATGTACTGGATACAGTGCTTCCCACAAAAATACATGGAGGTCTCTTGAAGCCGGCAAATGCAAGGACCGCTGCCAATGGAAATCTGGGAAAATTGATTGTGGGGAACGAGGCATGGAGGTGATGGAAGACGACGGTATGTACCAAGTGTGGACGAGCAATAGAACCAGGGTATAACTTGCGGCCCAGACGACCGGCAATTAACATTTCGGTGAAAAATAACGAAAAACAGAGTTATGAGTACATACTCTTTTAAGTTAAGCTAGTAGCCAAATGTACTAGGACAGTTCTTGAAAGTAGTTCTAAGTAAAAAATTGGTCGACCAACTAGAATAATAGAAAATTAGAAAATATGTGTTGGAATCTAACGGATTGTGTTGCATTGAAAATTAATAAGAATAATTTTTCTGACCCTAACACATATTCTTATTATACAAAAAAAAGTATAAAAGGAAAAATATTTAAGATGAGAATATTTTTCTCCTTAAGAGAAAAGTTTTTTTTACTATACTTGCAAAAAAAAAAATTATATTGAAAAAGTGAAAAGTTTTCTTTATAAGGAAAAATAAGTTATTAAATCAAATATTTAAAAAAATAATCATATATTGATTTTAGATTTTTTTTCTCCTTAGAGATTTTTATCAATTAAGATTTATTTTATTGAAAAATGTTTAAAATCAAAAATTGGAAAAAAAAATTATTTCGAAACAAAAAATATATATAATTTATCAAAAATTTATATATGTTTACCAAAAATTTATTTAATATTTTTTTATCAATACAAGTAAGAATATTGTTCAAAAACAAGAATAAATATACAAGTTAAATTTTGTCAATTAATTAATTGAAGACAAGTTAAAACTCTACGCACAATAATAATGATTTTATTTTACACACGTTGTTATGCTGAGTATATAAAGAGCAGCTTCTTCCAATTGAAATTTAGTAAAAAATTGACATTTGTTCGATTAAATTCTGTTAAAAATTGACATTGTTCAGTTAAAAACTAATATTGTTCGAGTATATTCTCAGTTTGAAAGTACCATTGTTGAATCAAATAATCAATAGTACAATTTAAAAATCAGTATTGTTCGAATATAACAAAGTTATAAATTAACAATTGTTGAAGAAAATTAAATTAAAATTCATTTTTTTTAAATCAAATTAAGTAAGGATTGCATTTCATGAAATTTTTGTTATATTTAATTTTTTTTTTAAGTGCTTGTTATCCAATTGACGATACTTAAAATAAGTAAATCTTTTACTAACTTTTTTTTGTGTGTCGAGTATCGGAATCTGTTGTAGGTTTGACAGTGCTCCTTTTTGAAGGTTAAAGAGAGCCAAGACAACGCGACAACTTGGAAACACGTATTTTAGGGCGTGTAACTGAAACAGAAATTTGCATGTCTTTAACTTAAGAAAAAAATCGAAACTCTGGCTGCCGCCTATTTTCCCGTATTTTTAAGTTTTTTTCGAAAATCTTTATTTCATTATTTAATATTAATAGCCAAAATACCAATTTTTGAATCTCTAGCTTCAAAAAAAAAAAAAAAACGGGACCTCAATACAATTCACCCCCTTAAAATTTTCGAAACACTGAACAAATACGTGTTTACACAAAGTAATATGTGTTTCTTTGTTTATTATTAATAGGCGAATAATTCGTATCTCTAATTTATATATAGATAAAGTTTACTCACGACTTTTCGTTTGATGTTATATAACGATTTAATACGTAATATAGTTTATAGTTTCTATAGAAATTCTTTTATTTGGGGAATAAATTATTTGTCAATCAATTTAAAACATAAAAAAATTGAACAGTCAACATTTACAAAAAATAAATAAATCGCCCTTTCGATCTGCTTAGGGTGCGATTTTCTTAGTTTACCTCTACGCTGTCCAAATTACATGTGTCGAGCTCCATTAGCTTTGTAGCTCGGCGATGATGTATCAGTCTGTCAGTCAGGACGGCACAATGTGTAGAGGGAATATTGAATTTATTTGTATATACGGTATTTATATAAAATGTTTTAGGATATGAAAAGTTTAGTACCGACTTTCTAACGGCAGAAAGGTTTTTCTGATCGCAGAGAAATATTTTTTGTATAGGTGTTTTCATGATATGACCTAGTTAGTCCATTTCTGCACATTTGCACGTCCGTCGGTTAATTTTATTTATTTGTTATTAATACCCTTTATACTATCTCTTCAAAAATAAATAGGAACCACAATACAAACTCTTATCTCCTACAACTCACCCTTTATTTTCTAAAATCGCTAAGTAAGTTTTTTTTTTTAATTTTTGAATAATAGTCTAAATAGGTTTCTTGTATCTCATAAAAAAATGGGATTCCCATATTAGGTCTCACGCTTTATCTCACTTCCTTAAGGTTTGATTTTCTAATAACGCTGTAACACCTATTTTTTTGTTTATTATTAATAGTTTAAGTATCAATTTGCGGGTCGCTGTCTTAAAATTAGGACACAAAAACAAACTCCTAAAAACGCGAAAGCATGTATTTCTTTATTAAACGGTTTTATTAACCTTGCCCTGTTTGTTTTTTGGGTCAAATCATGCAAGCTGAATTAGAACCACTTCCTCTTATCCTACGGAGTTGAATTTTTACATATTGGTTTAGTTTCGATGACAATGCATTTTATGGTAAGCGTGACCTTTAAATCGACAAGTGGTAAGAGGGGTGTAGGAGGTGTTGGAAACACAAAATTATATATATATCTCTTAGTATTGCAAAAATCGGAAAAAAAACATATGAAGTAAAGTTGTAGAAAATTAGTTTTACTTTAATTAAGTTTCTTATCATTTTCTCTATTTCTGTAATATTTACAGAGATATTGACGGTTTAATATTGAAAATTTAAATCCTAAATATCTCTGTACATTCAAGTTGTCGAAAAACGGTAATGAAATGTAGCAAACATGATTTTCTAAAACTTAACTCCTCGCATATTTTTCAATTTCAATAATAATAAATGAGATATTTTATATTTTGTGTTTCTTCTTTCTCCAAGCACCAATTTTCGCTTATATTATTACCCCTTCACTTGTTAACTCCGAAATTATGAAATAAAATTTATGAAATGAGTTATGAAATGAACAGACTTAGAAACATGTCCAGCGAAAAATACAAAATAAATGAATAGTAAAAAAAACTTTTTTTAAAACAAGCTTTTATTTAAATGCTTTAAAAAGAAGAAAATAAACTTTAAATTAAATCAAACCCATCAATTTATTACATTATAAAATTTAAATGATATAAAATCTTGTCGCGAGATTAATATATTTGTCCAGGATATTTACTTGATATAAGTATTTGTTTCTCTCAATCTACATATAATACGCACAAAGAAAATATTACCCGTTACATTCACGTATTCACGTAAAACACACCACCGTGTCCACTCTCCCCTTTTTAAATTAATAAATATCTTATAATTTGTTTATTTATTAATTTTCACTAAATAGAATGAGAAATATTAAGTAACGAAATAAAAACTTGAAATTAAAAAATGTAAAATTTTTTTTTTCAGTTTAACGGTTTTATTGAAGAGAAAGAGAATAATGATGTTGATAATGTACTAAAAGCTTAATAATAATTAGGTAGGTCCTAGGTACCACTCATCACACCACTCTCCTTATCAATCTAGAGCATTGGTCAGACTCAAAAATAAAATCGCGGGGCGTAGCGTAACCTAACCTGAGTAAATATGTAATAGCATTTATAATGATATGAGCGGTTAACTGTTGGTAGAAATTTCACGCGCCTCACGATTTTATTTTTGAGCCTGATCAATGCCCTAAGTTGATGTGATGACTGGTACCTAGGACGTACCTAATTATTTTTTAGCTTTTAGAACGTTATCTACATCATTATTATCTTTCTTTTCAATATTATCTTTCTTTTCATTTAACATTTTTTTACCGATTTTATTTATTATTAATTATTTCTAACCGCGCGTGACACATCTGCCCCCATAGCCCGAATGCTGCCTCTAATTTTAACATTAATTAAATTTTCACGCCAGAAACCCTAAATATTTTCGGCATATAAAGCAGCCTAGATTACTCTCTGAAAACTCCGCTACCCACCAATGAATGGCCTGTAAAATCGGTTCAGCCGTTTCTTAGATTAGCCCGGACAGACAGGCAGACATACAAAAATTTTAAAACGCGTGTTTGGGCTTTGGTAACGTACAAATAATTGTTTGTATAGATTTTGTATTTATTTTAATAATAATACGAATGTTCTGATAACATTAATTCCATAGCAATTACAAAATGTTTGTACCCTCAACTCGTGGTGCTCTTGTGGTTTTTTATAAACATTCCGAGAAAAGGTTAATTGTATTAGGATACAAATTATGACAACCCTCGAAGCAATAAATAAGCCCAAAGTGACATGCTCAGAAGTGAATATAGGCTGTGTATATTATTTTTATATATACGTACGTAATGTAAAGCATAAATATAATAGTATGAAAAACGAAACAAAGCTTGGTATCACAAGAGGCAGCATGACTCTTGTATTGTATTGACTCGTAAACTTTTTTTTACAGTTGAATATTTTCTTGAAAAAATACAAAAATACAATACAAAAAAAATAAATTACTTTAGATTTTTAAATATAACTTTAAAATCTTTTTAGTGAATTTCTTGAAACGAAGTAGAGCTATTTATCTCGTACATGGGAAAAATTTCGCAAATATTTCTTCATAAGTCCATCGATCCTACCTATTGATGTCAAAAATCAGCATCTGTAAATTTTATATATACGAGTAAACGAGTATATCTGTAATGTAAGTATATATGTGTCTGTAATCGCTCTAGTGATCACAATTTTAATTCGATTGGAATGAAATTGACGAGCTTTTAGTATTTGAACGGTCGAGCTCGTAAATGAGCAAAATCGGACGCAGGTAAAGGAGATTAGAAGGAGGGGGAACCACAAAATTTGGTATATCTGATTTAAGGTTGGAAAAATCTAAAAATGTTAATGAAGTAATGTTATAGATAATAAGTTTTACTATAATTTCGAGTTTTAGAAACTTTTCTACAATTTTACTTCTTATACATTTTTCGCTTTATCAAATATTAAGAGATATATCTAATATTTCTTGTTTCCGGGTTTTTCTACGTTCCCCATTTCCTTTTAACCTATACCACGTCTTAACACTTGGCTTTGCAAATACGAAAAGCGTATTAGATACGACATTTCATCAGACTTAAATTATCATAATATACTAAAAATAATAATTTCTGTATTTTACAATTAAGGTTTACAGGTGTTGGTATCAATACATTAGCAATTAACATTTTTTTTTTATTTTATATTTTTTTAAAAGGTGTGAATAAGTAATATTAAGGTACTAGTGTTAGGTGTTAATGCTATTCATCGAGAACGAAACTGCGCATTTTTATTGCTCCACTAACGTAGAAATAAATATTCTTCATTTTTTCTGCTGCCAAGTCTGTTAGTAAGTTATTTAGTTGTAACTCGAGGTTTACGAAAGTGCTGTTGAAATACTTTTTAAGGTAATGATTTCGAATTGGTGAAATGGGGCAGGTTAACAAAAAATCAATGAGTGATTCAGGTTCGCGTTTATTGCATATCTCACATAGGTTTTCTTGATTCCATTGGTATATTATTTCATTTACTCAAATTTTAATAGTGAATTTTCTCGTTAGCCTGATTTGTCTTATTAGCTTTATCATTCTGAAGCTGTACGCGTGTTTCAGGTATTGTTGTGTTCTTTCGGTTTCGATAAGATATACGTGATATACGAGTTGATATACGAGTTGATATACGAGGCTCTACCGGAAATCAAAGGTATTATCCTTATCGCTGATGAGGAGTTTGTTACCAAAATTGTTTACAATTAATTGTAATTGTTCTTTTGTTGAGGTAGGGTTTTGAGCTTTCCAAATCTCCGGCTGTATATTTGTATATTTTGTATATTTGTGTTATATGTATATTTTTTTTGTTCAATAAGGTTTTAAGTTGACTAGCCAAATTGTACTTTTCGTTGTTTGTCGGGGTCCTTGTCGAGTGCGGCCAGTCTATTATACATTATTTTGGGTAGGTATTTCTCTATCATTTTTAATAACTTTATCCACCACCCTATTATGATTCTTTAGTGCTTTAACAGACAGGTTTTCACTGCCGATTTCAAGTCTTATCATGTAGTTTGGTGTATTTTGTTGCCAACCGAGAACCCCCTCGAAGACATTACCTTGTATTTTTGACTCCAGATCTCCGCCTCGTATAAAAAGTGGTTGAAACAACACTGTTGTATAGTTCAATGCGGGCTTGCCAGTTTTGCATTTTTGTTTTGACCATTAATTGTTTAATGTTACCCATTGATGGCTGTCGCCATGCAAACTATGTCTGAGGATGAGAAGAGTACTCCAAGATAGCAATATTCGTTAACAATTTCGACGACTTCATTATTTATTTTAAATGTGTGCATCTGTTTTAATTTCCCTCCATTTCTGAATATTATCATTTTGGTTTTACTGACATTTACTACGAGTTTATTTTTTTCGCAGTACAAAGCTAAAATATTTAGCGCTTTTTGGGTATGACCAGGTGAGTCTGTTAGAATTACTAAGTCACCCGCGTTCATGATCAAAAGTATCTCGTTTCTCCCATCTATGTTCACGCCTCTCACTTCATTTTCTTTCATATATTATAAACTATATCATTTATAAAAAGCGTGAACAAGATCAACGAAATGGGATCACCCTGCAGTACTCCTTTTGTAATATTAATTATATTACTTTTGTTTCCATTCACGGAGAATATGAAATTAGCTTTCTTGTAAAAACTCGATAGTATGTATAACATTTTCGTACTGAATCCCAATGCGTGTAGTTCTTACCATAGTAACGTATGTGCGATACAGTCAAATTCTTTATGGAAATCTACAAATGTACCATACAACTTTGCATTTTTAAGTCTTAATTTGATATTTATCACGCTGTTTAATGAGAATGTTGCGTTCCAACAGCCTCTATCCCTCTATCCCTCCTAAATCCTATTGATAATCCCATAGATTATTGGCCCCCAGTGTATACAAATATCCCTGACTTGACCTGCCCAGTTTTGCTTAATGTGCGTAGCGTGCTACCATTACGTTACAGTATTACTAGTCTATTATAACAGCAACTGACAACTACTATCAAGGGTATTGTTTTAGTTAAACAACCACTTTTTCACTAAAAACCGGTGGCCGCCAGGTCACCGGTAGGGCTACAAATTACAGAATTAATTTTATTCAATAAAATAAGTCTTTTTTGTCAATTAAGTGTGCTACGGCAAATGATATAAGAAGTATTATTCTACAATATAAACTATTTTTTTCCGCTCAAAATGGGTAGCCGCTATGGCAACAAAGTTTAATTGACTAAACACGAGTAAACACATGGCTACAAATTTCAGAATTGTTATTTTTCAATAAAAGTAGTTTTTTTCGATTTAAACCGTCAGCCGCTATGTCAAAAAATTTCAAATTGACTAAACAAGAGTAGACAGACGCGTGGCTTGAAATTTCAGGATTATTATTTATCAATAAAATTATAATTTTTTCGATTATAACCGGTAGCCGCATCGGTAAAACATTTCAGGACTATGATTTAAAAATAACAGTTTTTGTTTTCACTGAAAATGGGTAGCCGTGGCAACCAATTTAACATTGACTTTACAAGAGCAGACGCATTGATACAATTTTCAGAATTGTTATTTTTCAATAAAAGTAGTTGTTTTCAATTAAAACCAGCAGCCGCTACCGCAACAAATTTCATAACAACTTTTTTTTCACAAAAAATAACAACTTTTGTTGCCGTAACGGTTAACGGTTTTAATCGAAAAAAACTACTTTTATTGAAAAAGACTATTTCTGAAATTTTAGCCATGTGTAAGCTACTCTTTTTAAGTCAGTTTTAAATTTGTTACTATAGCGGTGTATGTGTACTTTTTTTCCCGTTTACTTACTTTCAAAATTCGCGCCTACATACTTCTATAAAAAAAGAAAATATATGTATAAATAAAAATATATATATAAATAAAAAATTGTTAGTGGCATATAAAAAAACAAAATTAAAATACAAAAATGTATATACATATTATTGAAGGCTTCACTTAAAGCACTCAGTAACAGACTCGCGAACATTCGGGATCGACTCGCTAACATTCGGTAAGAGATTCGTAAACATCCTCGCTAAAGTGGTCAAGGTTAAAATACATAAAGTTAGTCGCTGTAAAACCATAGTCGCGGTAACATGGTAGTCGCTGTAAAACCATAGTCGCGGTAACAAGGAGTCGCTGTAAATTCATAGTCTCGGTAACATCATAACTAGGACAGTAACAACCTCTCCGTTCTTTACCGGAGCGGTCTGGTTTGTGTTCTTCAAACACGGGCATATTGTGATATTGTGTTACATAATTTTTTTTTCTAGTCAACCAGTTCTTTTCTCTTTTCTTTTGCCAGTTTTTCTAGTCTTTCTAATCTTTTTTCTAATGCGGCTGGGTCTGTGTTCTTGAAACACAGGCATGTTATTGATATTGTATCAAATTTTTTTAACACGTTTATTCGTTGGATTCAAGTAAAATGTAATCATGGTTGTTTAGCAAAGGTGTCCGCTGAAGGGAAACTTCAACATCTATTAAGTATCATTCTTTTATTTTTTTACAAATCTATTTCAAACAAACAATTCTATATTAATTTACGTTGTTAGGATTATGAAATTACAAATCAAGTTTGTACTTGTATAGTCAGTGTTTAATCGTATTTTTCAAATGTTTAACATTCATATTGGGAAAGAATAATTACGTCGTATTATTATGTCATGTGTAATGATTCATTCCTGTTAAAATATTATATTCTTAGTAGGAGAATTATTGTCAAATTCAATATTGGTCATATTTCCTTTTTCAATTTTCAAAGTCAATCTTAAAATATCACCATTATTAAAGATTATTATAGTAATCAAAGAGAACTCTAGGTTTTTTTGAAATTATCTTTAAAATTTTGTCTCTATTCCTAGAACATTTGTTTGTATTTTATAAATACGTATTTTGACAACAATGTAGTCATCATCAGTATGAATTAGCTAATCTGGGATATGGATTCAGAGATATGTTGCTTGTTGCTAATTTGGTGGCTGTGTCACAATGATATTAAAAAATTATGTCCTTTTATACGATTTGGCTGAGGGTATAATCTGACTGGAGGATTATTTAAATTGCCTGACTACTGGATAAGGTGTGTGGAAAGCCCCACCTATTTATTGGCGGTATTCTTTGGTGATTATGCGGCGTTTGTTTTGTCACTAAAGTGAGTGTACCTACGTTAAGCTTGACATTCAGGTATTGGATTTTTATTTTTGAAAATGGTTTAATTTTATTAAATCAGAATTTGGAATTGGGCCATTGTCTAAATTCATTATCTGTTTTCTCAATTTGTATATGTGGATGCTTTCGTATGCATCTAATTCTGTGACGTTTTGTACCGGTTTAAGTAGTTTTAGATTCGATTTATCAATTTTATGGTTGTTCTCAATAACGTGCGCCACTATACACGATTTTTCGGTTCTCCCAAATTTCACATGAGCCGGATGTTCTTTGATTCGAATACCGATTTTGCGACGACTTTGACCAACGTAAATTTTCGAACAGTTAAGACAATTAACACCATATATGCCTGATTGTTTTTCATTACTAATTTTATCCTTAGGGTTGCTCAGTAACTGTTTGATTTTAGTTTTACTAACAAGCGCTGTTTTTAAGTTGTGGTCCCTTAATTCTCGAGTGATTTTATTTGTGCATGGACGGAAGTATGTTAGTTTGCACCATTTAGTTTGTTCAACGTTGCCAAATTCTGGTGTTAGTGCGGTGGAATTGTTTCGTGCAATTTTAAATTTAGTTCTGCGGACCAAATTATTTATTATGTTAGAGTCGAAGCCATTAAAGACTGCAACTTGTTTAATGTGTTTTTATTTAATATTTGTTTATTTGTGTATACTTTCGTGTCATCAAAACGATGTTTGCCCAAATTCCTTTCGGTTACGTATAACAAACTGTAGAAGACTATAGCGTATACTCCGACAAATTTCATTGTCATTGAATTTATTAATTAAATTACATACTGATATGTCAAAATTAACTCCTCAAACAGGAATCGATCCTCGGGCCTCTGGATAACTAGTCCAGTATGCTTCCTCTACACCAAAGACGATTGTGATGCAACGGCCAACTTTTTCATATTATTCTAATTTTTTATTTATTAGACAGTATTTACTTCTGCTGAAGTGATTTGTTTTTATTTAATATTTTTTTATTTGTGTATACTTTCTTGTCATCATAACGATGTTTGTCCACATTTCTTTCGGTTACGTATGACAAACAGTCATTGGTGTAGAGGAAGCATACTGGACTAGTTGTCCAGAGGCCCGAAATTCGATTCCTGGTTGACGAGTTAATTTTTTCATATCAGTATGTAATTTAAGTAATAAATTCAATGACAATGAGGTTTGTCGGAGTATACGCTATAGTCTTCTACAGTTTGTTATACGTAACCAAAAGGAATTTGGACAAACATCGTTATGATGACACGAAAGTATACACAAATAAATAAATATTAAATAAAAACAAATCACTTCAGCAGAAGTAAATACAGTCTAATAAATAAAAAATTAGAATAATATGAAAAAGTTGGCCGTTGCATCACAATCGCCTTTGGTGTAGAGGAAGCATACTGGACTAGTTATCCAGAGGCCCGAGGTTCGATTCCTGGTTGACGAGTTAATTTTTTCATATCAGTATGTAATTTAATTAATTGTTTAATGTGTTTTATTTCTCTTAAGTAATTTTTCTTGGACAATGGGACTTTCAGTAGCCTGTTTACCAAAAAATTGAAAATAGCCATTTTGTGTAGAGGTGGGCTGTTCGAATCGGCTGTAATGTATCGTTCAGTGTGTGTAGGTTTTCTGTAGATATCGAATTATAATTTATAAGTGTCGTTATTTTTCATAATTTTTATATCTAATAACGGAATCGAGCCTCCTTGTTCTATTTCGGTTGTAAATTCTATCGATGGGTACATTTTATTTAAGTTCTCTAAAAATGTTTGGGGATTTTCTTTGTTGGTATCAAAAATAATAAAGATATCATCGACGTATCTGTACTATACAGTTGGAAAATAATTGAAATCTTTTTTGGCTTTTTCTTCAAGATCTGTCATGAAGATATTACTTAGGAACGGAGACAGTGGATTACCCATACTTGTTCCAAATGTTTGCTTGTAGTATTTACCTTCGAAAGTAAACACATTTTGTCTCATGCAAAGCCGTGTTAGTTTCAGATATTCACTTATTTCATCTGCGGGTATTCCTTTATTTGTTAGCCATTTTTCTAGTATTTTTATTGCGTCTGGTATTGGGACGCTTGGGTATAATGCTTTTACATCGAAAGACATTAAAACTGAATCTGGTTGTAAATTAATATACTTGATTTTTTCGATTAATTCGATACTATTCTTGACTGAAAATGAATTTAATTGATTTAGTGATTGAAATTGGGTTACTAGCCATTTTGAAATTTGGTAGGTTTGAGAATTTATGCCTGATACTATTGGTCGCATTGATCCATCTTTTTTGTGAATTTTTGGTAGGCAATATAGTCGTGGTATTGTAGGATTTGAACATTGTAATTGAAATTTCAGTTGTTTTGAAATTAACTTTGGGCATGAGTTGATGGTATCTTTTACGTCATTTATAAATGTAGACGTTGGATCAGTTCTTTGGATTCGATATGAACCTTTGTCGAGCATTTTGTTGACTTTATCCGAGTAATCTTGTTTACTCATTATTACAATTGCGTTGCCTTTGTCCGCTTTTAGATAGTGTACCTGTCTTTGTTTTAGTGATTTGACAGTTTTTGTGTTATTGTCGCGCTTATTGTCATTCTTATTATTTTTTATTATTTTTGTGCAATTCTTTCTAATTTGGGTTTTTGTTGCTTCGTCTTTCCATTTTATACCTGTTTCGATATCTACTAGTAGACTTTCGGACGGACATTGTTTTTGTTGAATTGCAAAATTTAGGCCTTTATTTAATAATTTGGTTTCAGATTCTGTGAATTTTTCATTTGTTAGATTATAAACTAACTGTTGTTTGTCAAGTTTACAAGTTAGTTTATTCGTGTTTGAGCTACGTTTGAGAATCATGAATTTTTTGTGAAGTTTTGTAGTTTTTTCTTTCTGTTTATGCTTAGTGGCAATTTGAATTTGCCTATACCAAATGAGCCAGTTTTGGTATTCTTGATCATTCGGATTTTTCGTGATCTTTAGGTGTAAATTGTATGTTTCCAATTCAATTTGGCTGCGTTTAGCATGCAACGCTTTGATTTCTAAATTAAGCCATTTTCTTTTAGCAGCTAGTATTGATTTAGTTGCCGTTTTACTCTGTGTGTTTGTGTTGATGTGTATAAATTTCGGAAATAATCCGTGTAATTTACACTTTGTTAAAAAATGTATATCTACTGATAGTAGGTATAATTTTTCTGCTAATTTGCGGAATTTGTTGTTCTCACATGACCGGGAAGCCATATTAACGCCGCATAGTCACCAAAGAATACCGCCAATAAATAGGTGGGGCTTTCCACACACCTTATCCAGTAGTCAGGCAACTTAAATAATCCTCAAGTCAGATTTTACCCTCTGCCAAATCGTATAAAATGACATAATTTTTTAATATCATTGTGACACAGGCACCAAATTAGCAACAAGCAACATATCTCTGAATCCATATCCCAGAGATAGTTACGATTAGCTTATTCATACTGATGATGACTACATTGTAGTCGAAATACGTATTTATAAAATAAAAACAAATGTTCTAGGAATAGGGGCAAAATTTGAAATATAATCACCATTATTAGTCAATAATCTTCTTATATTTAAATATTTCGGTTTTCAAAATTCTTAATTATTACTTATCTTGATATTTTTCTGTTGTTTAAACAATTCATATTGGCTTTCAAGTATAAACCATATTTCTTTGTTGCTTGTTTAAATTTGCATAAACTTTTAATAAAATTATTTTGAATCATGCATTCTTTGTAAACTTCATTAAATTAATTTTATTTAATTTACAACTATTAAACAATATTTCTTTTTTGCTTAATTAATTTTTTATTAACTTGTTTTTGTACCATTCTGAATCATACATTCTTTATAATATACTTTATATAACTGAATTCAATTTAACTTAACTATTATGTTACTTGATTAGTTTTGATTAAAATTTTGTAATCAAAATTATTTTGAATCATGCATTATTTTGTTGAAAAGTTCATTAATTGAATTTAATTCAAATTACAACTATTAAATTTTTTCCTTTGATTAATTTTATTTAAAAAACTTTGTAACTAAACTTTGAAACATACTTTACTTTTTTGAATTGTATCTTTACCCTTTTGGTTACATATAGATATATATATATATATATATATATATATATATATATATATATATATATAAATATATATATATATATAAATATATATATATATATATACATATATATATACATATATATATATGCATATATATATATATATATATATATATATATATATATATATATGTATGTTATTGATGTTGTACTATTGAGTGAAATCATAGCTAGAAAATCCCAAGAAAATCTTTTCAGAGATCGCACGGCATATTAATATCTCGTTGCTATCGCAGGAAATGGGGGTGAAAGTTTTCTGTATATGAACTATTTGCGTCCACTGCCAAATTCGGCCGTATCAATATTATATTTTCACACGTTTATTTGGTTCAGTTTATACGTGTGAATTATTATCACTTATGTTCAGGGTTCTGTACCATTTCAAATATCCTATTCTACTTTCCCCACCAATTGTAAAATACATTTACATTTGGTATATTTAATTTAAAACCCATCAAACCATCAGTTAAAAAATAAAATTTTATATACATATAAATTTCATTTACATATAATAAAAAAATTTAATTTACAGCGGCTACCCACCCATTTTTAGTAAAAAAAACTTTTTATTGTAGAATGATACTTTTGAAATTTGTTGCCGTAGCGGCTGCCTGTTTTAATTGAAAAGAAAACTGCTTTTATTGACAGTGGTATTCTCACGAATATTGTTAAATTAAATAAATATTTAAATAAAATATGAATTGGCTTTTATTAATAATAATTTAAATTAAAAATTTTTTTTACAAAAAACAAAATCCGATTCCAGAAGAGGATCAAAAATAATAACGTTATTTATTTATTTCAATTTACTTATAAATATCATTTTTTTTCAAATCAAATATTTTTATTTTTGGAGTTGGTGCTAGCCGCATCTACTGTCTTGTTGTCGATTATGTAATGTTTTGTAGTTAAAGTGAAACTAAATGTTTCTTAACCTTGGCTGGCACCTACTCCAAAAATAAAAATATTTGATTTGAAAAAATGGATATTTATAAGTAAATTGAAGTAAATAAATAACATAATAATTTTTTGGAGTCGGGTTTTGTTTTTTTGTAAAAAAATTTTTATTGTTTCCTTTTAAGTACATTTTTTTCATAGAACATTTTTTTGATCCGTTTTTTTTTTCCTTTTAAATCTTTTGTGCATTTTTTCATAGCAGATATTCAGATTTTTTTACATGCGTTTTGTTTTTTTTTTGTAAAAATTTTTTTTTTTGAGTTGGTTTTTTTTGTAAAAAATTTTTTTATTTGAAGTCGGTTTTTAAAAATAGTTTCTAATTTTTTCATTATGAATAATATACCCTTTCGATAAAAAAAAAAAAATTTTCGCAGAAATCAGTGATCACATATAAAATGAGGATTTTCCTCGATTTCCAAGGGATCCCCTCATCAGAATGCGATTTGGTGACAATGGGACCAATCTGAAATCAAACCCTTTAAAAAAACAGATTCGAAAACGGTTAATAAATGACGGAGTTCAGAGGTAACGAACATAAATTTAAAAAAATTCACACGAATGGGTTACCCTCTCCTTTTTTGAACTCGGGTTAAAAATAACTACAAAACTATATATAACAAAACACTTTTAAATAATAAATACACAAAATGGTCGTCTGTGAACTATTATTTCAGGTCGAGTCGTTGCAGGTTGTAATACAAGAGAACTCATTTGCCAACATGATGGCGGGTTGAACCATAGCCGGAACATACTACGAGTCAATTACTACGTGATTCTACAATTTTACACGCAGTCACTCATTTACAATATAACTACGATACTTAAGTCAGCCATCTATGTCTTACTTAGTACATCTGTGCAACAATGTATATATAAGACACCTATTATTGATGACATATACTATTACTTAAATATCGCTATTACCAGTCATGCTACTATGTTGAAATATTAATTAGAAGATGTCGCATATACTACATTGATAAAAAATAATTCTGAAATTTGTAGCCATGTGTTTGTAGCCTTTGTTTGGTTAATTTGAAATTTATTGCCACAGCGGCTACTAATTTTCAGTGAGAAAAATTTGTTATTATTATTAAATATTGTAGCGGCTACCGGATCTATCCAAAAAAAAATACTGTTATTGATAAAAAATAATTCTGAAATTTGTAGCCACGTAACTTATCCTCTTTAGTCAGTTCGAAATTTGTTTCTATAGTGGCAACCAATTTTTAATGGAAACAAAGAGTTGCTATTGTAGAATAATACTTCTGAAGTTTGTTTCCGTAGCGGTTGCCGGTTTTAATTGAAAAAAACCTGCTTTTATTGAAAATTAATAATTCTGTTATTTGTAGTCGTAGTGTCTATTTTTGTTTAGTCAATATGAAATTTGTTGCCATAGTTGCTATCCATTTTCAGTTTGAAAAAATAATTTTTATTATTAAAATAGACTCCTGAAATTTTTTCCGGCAGCAGCTCTCGGTTTTAATCGAAAAAAAAAATACTTTTATAGATAGAAAGTAATTCTGAAATTTGTAGTCATGTGTCTACTTTTGTTTAGTCAGTTTGAAATTTGTTGCCATAGCGGCTACCCATTTTCAGTGAAAAAAAAATTGTTTACATTAAATAATACTACAGAAATTTGTTGCCGGAGCGGCTGCCAGTTTTGAAAAAAAAAAAAACTACTTTTATTGAAAAATAATAATTCTGAAACTTGTAGCCATGTGTCAAGTCTCGTTTACGTCAATTTGAAATTTGTTGCCATAGCAGCTACCCATTTTTAGTGAAAAAAATGGTTGTTATTGTCGAATACTAATAAAATTGTTATCATTAAATAGTACTCCAGAAATTTTTTTGCCGTAGCGGCTGCCGGTTTTAATTGAAAAAAAAAGCTGCTTTTATTGAAAAATAAGAATCCTGTCATTTGTACCCGTAGTGTCTACTCTTGTTTATATATGAAATTTGTTGCCTAAGCGGCTACCCGTTTAAGGTGAAAAAAATGGTTGTTCAACTAAAAAAATACCCTTGAAAGCAGTTGCCCTAGAGGGTTACCCCGTTGCAGTTTAAGTTAAGGTTTTTAGTTAAGGAAAACGATTTTATTGTAAAGCGGTACTTATGACTTTTGTTGCCAAGACTGCTCCCGCTTTTATTTTAAAAAAAAATAACAATTTTTATTGCGAAAAATTACTTTTGAAATTTTATATCATTTTATGTCATATTCGGGTTTAGTTTAAAATTTGTAGCCATATCAGGTCTCTCCGTATTCAGTTGAAGCAAACCTATCTTCTTGTGAAACAATACTTTTGATACTTGTAGCCTTAGCGGCTATCTGCTTTTAGTCTAAAAAAACAATTTTTATTGCAAAAAAATAATTTAGATGTTTTTAGCATTAGCGGCTACATGTGAAATTTAACTATTTTAACTGTAAAATGCATTTTTGCGTTTGAAATGCATTTTAATTGTTTCTATTCCATCGATCTTGACCTGTTACCAATTTTTATGTACTTACAATTGTAGCCTTCGTAATTCGAAGTTTTCAAATATTGATTATTGCAGTTTTAATGATCAGCTTAACATGAAGCTAGCGAATACCAATTTTTTTTATTTTGCCTATGGCGATAAATTTTTTAATAGCTAAACAGAACTCTTTTCCACTTAGAAATGAAGTCTTTGTTAGTGTGGTATGGATCCAGCCATACATCACTGCCTCGGAAAATTAAATGTGTAATAAATTTTGTGTATATAATAAAATTTTATTAAGTTTTGATAAATTTTTGGACCATTTTGAGCCTGATAGAATATTGGCCCAGTTCTAATATAACACTAGTAGAAGAGTCAAGTCACTTCTGGCACAAGCTTCCAAATTTGTCCTCCAGAGGCATTGGTGGCGCTGCGATTGGTGGTTGTGGTTCGGAACTTTGCTAAGCGAGTGGAGGAGTGGGGTCGTGTGCTCTGAAGGGTTCTGATCTCGGTTAAGTTTGGAGGATGGTATTGGTGGGGGCGCTGTGATCGTAACGGCGCGATATTTAATTGGGAGGAGGATCTGATGTGTTTCAACAGGAAATTTCATATTTAATTTTTTTATTGCGTTGTAAGGAATGATGCTGATTCGGTCAATTTGCGTTTATTGTAATGATATATATTAGAACAAAAAAATTGTTTATTAATCAAAATTTCAATACAGTTATCACACCTTTTCTCCAGAACACAATATCAGCACCTTTCATCATATTACAATGTATTTGTTTCCTCGAATCATTTCCAGGTAACATTTTATTTTTTGTATAATTATAGTATTGACATGTTTATGTGTGTGTGATATGAATGACCTTCGCACGTGTTGTGATTGTAGTAATTCTCGGGGGATCTGACGTGTTTCAACAGGAAATTTATAGACGTATATCAGCATTTCTGATCATATTACTTTTTTTTCTGTATAATTATAGTATTGACGTGTTTATGTGTGTGTGATATGGATGACCTTTGCACGTGTTTTGATTGTGGTAATTCTCGAGGGATCTGACGTGTCGTAAAAATTGTAAGCGTTAAAAAATAAATTCAACATGTATTTTATTTATATATTATGAAATAAAAAAATATACTATGAAATAAAAACATGTATTTTAATTCATGAAAATACATGTAAACAATACAAGAAAATACATTTAAATGACCCTGTCAAAAACAGGGTCATTTAAAATTTTTTATAAAATTTATTAAAAAATTTATTTATAATGATAATAATAATGAATTGATCTGGAATATATATATATATATATATATATATATATATATATATATATATATATATAATAAATAAATAAAAAATTATTAATTTAAATTACAAACTTCAATCTACATGACACAAATCAATTTCCTCATCCTCAATTTGTCCCCCATTTTCAGCATCATCCACAAATCTCCCATCATTTTCTTCAGCTTCTTCTTCTTCTTATTCTTCTCCTTTCTAGTTCATCTTCTCTCCCTTCCTCTAAAAAACTAATTTTAAAAATTAAAATGTGTACATAGAATAAACAAAATTAAATTCAATAATTTAATTTAAATTACCCACTTTCAACTTCCTCATCAATGGGGATACGTAACCCCTCTAGGGCTCGCACCCTAAAGTCTTCTGATGGAGCTAAAGAAACAAAAACTGCAATAAGTAAAAAGATTAAATAATAAATAAAAATAAATTGAGATACTTGCTCTTATTAAAAAGTAAATGTAATAAATGGGGCAATGATATCTGCGACAATTTCCTGTAGTGTCCTACAAGCCCAATCATAATTCACTAAAACAAACAATAATTAATTAATTTTACAAAAGATTAATTAATTTTTACACTTTTTTTTGTTCTTCACTTGTTTATAAGATTAATATAATACATACTTGCGTGAACAATATAGTAGCTTAGTAAGAGCAGGTTTAAAGTTCTTGCCATCTTTACACTACAATATACTAATCCGACCAAAAACATAAATGTAAGAAAGGGCCGAGTTTTCGGGAAAATCCTTAATGTAATAGTTCCTTCTTAAAAAGTGATGATATGAGAGTAAGGACCGAGCTATGTACAAAGTAAATAGCTCTAGACTTCATATAATAGTTGCTTCTTAAAAAGTGATGATATGGAAGAAAGGACCGAGCTATTTACAAAGTAAATAGCTATAAACTTCAGATAATAGTTGCTCTTTGAAAACTGATGATATCCCATTAAAGAGCCGAGCTATTTACAAAGTAAATAGCTCGGTAAACTATTAACTAAAAAAAAAAAATGAGGGGTAAATTGATTAAATGTAAGAAAAAATTTGGTTGAAATTTATTTCATAAGTTTTTCCTTAGTATGTTTTTAAAATTTTATAACGCGGCAAGTTTTAAAATATTTGAAATCATCAGAAAAAATAACTTGCCGCGTTATATAAAATTTTAAAAACATACTAAGGGAAAACTTATGAAATAAATTTCAACGAAATTTTTTCTTACATTTAATCAATTTATCCCTCATTATTTTTTTTAGTTAATAGTTTACCGAGCTATTTACTTTGTAAATAGCTCGGCTCTTTAATGGGATATCATCACTTTTCAAAGAGCAACTATTATCTGAAGTCTAGAGCTATATACTTTGTAAATAGCTCGGTCCTTTCTTCCATATCATCACTTTTTAAGAAGCAACTATTATATGAAGTCTAGAGCTATTTACTTTGTAAATAGCTCGGTCCATACTCTCATATCAACACTTTTTAAGAAGGAACTCTTACATTAAGGATATTCCCGAAGACTCGGCCCTTTCTTACATTTATGTTTTTGGTCGGATATCAATCATTTTTGAAAGGCTTACATATACGAAGCCGAAGGCTTCGCACAAAACGCATAGCGTTTTGTTACTCTTCACTTATGCTTTGCGTTCCTTTCTCTTCGCGACACTTTACTCTTTTAAGATTCACATATACGAAGGAGACCGCTTCGCGTTATATTACGTCAACTGGCTCTGCTCGCTTTTTGAAGGGCTTAAACATCAATATAGTATGGTTGTAGTATAATATTGGGGACAATGGGAAATCAAACCCTTTAAAACAAAAAATTCAAAATCGATTCATAAATGACGGAGTTCTGAGGTAACACGCATTAAAAATTGTCCTGCAATTTTTGTGTTTTTATTAATAAAACAATTAAATGTGTAACACTTGTATGTGTAACACTTGTATACCTAACCTATATGAGATTCTGTACAATATTCTGTACAGTATGTTTTTATTAAAATTTTATAACGCATCAAGTAAATTTTTCTGATGATTTCAAATATTTTAAAACTTACCACGTTATAAAATTTTAAAAACATACAAAGGGAAAACTTACGACATAAATATCAACCAAATTTTTTCTTACACTTAATTAATTTACCCCTCATTTATTTTTTTAGTAAATAGTTTACCGAGCTGTTTACCTTGTAAATAGCTCGAAACTTTATGGGATATCATCACTTTTTAAGGAACTACTATTATTTGAAGTCTAGAGCTATTTACTTTGTTAATAGCTCGGTCCTTTCTCGTATATTATCACATTTTAAGGAGCAAGTATTATATGAAGTCTGGATCTATTTACTTTGTAAGTAGCTCGGTCCTTTATCCCATATTATCACTTATTAAGAAGCAACTATTTTATTAAGATTTTCTCGAAAACTTACCTTTCTTACAAACGGAAAATTTAACAATTTTAATTGTAATTAAAATAACATATGAAGCATATATCGATCTGATTTGTTGACATGGTTACCGCCTCCTTTTTGATTAGATAGACATTTAGTTTTGAAATAAAAATAGGTATTTAAGTCTTCACAAGCATATTTGATATATCAGTATGTCTTAAAACTCTAAATAGAAAACATTGATTGTTTTATTGTATTGTTACAATGTAACTTTTTTTAAGTAAACAAGTTGTTTAAAAATAAGCAAGTTTATTTTCAATTAGCAATTCGTAATGATGAAGAATTAAATAAATTGTTATATGTTGTAACAATTACTCAAGGTGGTATATTACCAAATATTCAAGCAGTGTTATTGCCAAAGAAAACTGAAAAGAAAGCATAAATTTTATACATTGGATTATTGATAATAATATTCATCGATCATAGGCCTTTTATTAAAACGCCACAAATTAATGTGAAATAAGAGTGATATATTTTTTATTAAAATAACTGTATAAAATTTAGTATATATAAGATGTAACTTGATTTGTTTCGATTATGACTTCTAAACTAATCGTTTATTACAGATAATTGATTATCAACGTAACAGTCTTTGAAGAAATGACTTGATCCGTTGGCTCCACGTCACAAAAAAAAATTCGTTGCGCAGAAGCTGCGTCAACTTAGCGAATTTCCTTAGAATACATAAATCACTCTCTAGCGGTCATATTTTTAGTCTGATCAAAATGCCTTAAGGTAGTTTAAGGGGTGTTTTTCCCATTTTCGGAGGTTTGCGTTATAGGTAAAGAAATTTTTCAAAGTGTTCTGATAACTTGACTTTATTTTGGGTCGATTGGTGAAAATTCCATCATTTCATCATATATAGAACTGAAAAACGTAATTTTGGGGGGTGTTTTTTCGATTTTTCGGGAGTTTGCAATAAAAAATATTAAGTTTATCGAAATAACTTCCTAATTTGTAGCTATTAAGCGTCGATTGCAAAAAACTGCATCTTGTTGCATGTATAAAACAAAAAGGTTGGTTTTGGGGGTGTTTTTACCAAGTTCGAAGGGTTGTGATGGAAAAAAACCGATCTTTCTATCATGAAGTAAAAAGGTCAGTTTTAGGGATGTTTTTCCCATTTTCGGTGTGGTTGCGATGTAGGTAATGAAATTTTTCAAAATATTCTGTTAATTTTGACGTTATTTCGGGTCGATTAGTGAAAATTCAATCTTTATAGCATTTATAGAATAGAAAAAAGTAATTTTGGAGGATGTTTTTCCAATTTTCCGAGGGATTGCACTGAAAAAATTGAAGTTTACTGATTTTTCTCGTCAGTTTGAAGCAATTTCACGTCGAATACAAAAAACCGCATCATTCTAGCATAAGGGCTTGGCTATAAGGGCTTTAAAAAATTTTTGCGAAGCTGCAACGGGCAATGCTAGTAATAAATAATAATTGATCAATGCAAAATAAAATGAGAATAAAATAATAAAAAATAAAAAAAAATAAAATGAGAATATTATTAATATAAATTAATGTTTACAAAATTACAATAAAAAACGTATAAAATAAAATAAATTCACACAGTGTTGGGCACCCATCCAAAAACTAATTGAAATCATCTGTGCTTAACTTTTAAAATAAACGCACACTGCTGTATTCAAATTGCTATATCTATTTCTATGTGGTATAAAAATTAATAGGTATATATGATATTGTTCGTTTTCTACATGGTAGTTTGCTGATGACACAGTCTTAAGTTAATTAAAACAAAAAAATGTTAAATTTTCCGCTTTTCCGATACAAATTTCCAGTTTTCGCAATTTTCCCGTCGGTTTGGGTACTACAGCTATCTACATGCCAAATATCAACTTTACAGCATATCTGGAAGTAGCTCATAATTTTGATATCTTATACTTAAGTTTTTTAAGGCGTTCCCGCGAATTTTGCGTTTTTGAAGTGAAATAACTTTTTAACGGTTAATTCGTTAACGTTGATTGAAAACATTGGTTCATATAATTCCGTATCTATATTCGAAATATCAACCCTGTAGCTCTTTTCGTTCAAAAGATACAGCACCCAAAAAATGAGCCTAAATTAACCATAAGTAATAGCAATGTAGTGAGAAGTCCAATGTGTCCCTTAAAACTCGGTCTTACGCACTACCGTGCTCTAGACAAAAAATAAAATTGACATTCATTATTCCAGAATTTATAGTAATTTTTTTTTTTAAATCTGCAAATGGATAAGAAATTAATTATTTTTTTCTAATTGCATTTCATATGATATATCTTATTACATAAAAGTTGTCTATTAATCGAAATTCATTTTTTTATGGAATCAAATTTCAATTTTTTATTCTTTCCAACAGGAAACTGACAAAATCAATGTCATACGAAACCTCAATCTTAATATAGAATGCTTCGAGAACATTAGCCCCCGCAGGTTAAAAAATAACAATAACAAAACTTAACAAATCACAGAATATCACAACACTACCTAATCAAATGAATTGACTAGGTCGGAAAAAAATAACCAAAAATAACCTATATACAAAAAAAAACAACAAGATATAATCAACAACAACAGCAACAAAATAACAATGTTGCAGTGAAGGTGTAACAGGCCTTCACTGCAACAAATAAAAATACTTAAATAAAACAAATTTAAAACTTAAAAATAAGATAATAATAAAAAGTTTTAAAAACAAAAAAACAACAACGTGCAATAGTGTGGGTGTAAAGAGCCCACACTATTACAATTAAAACAATAAAACCCAAAACAATGCGCACTAAAATGTGATATTGTAGGTGTAAAGGGCCCACAATATCACAGATAAAATCAATAAATGATTTAAAAACACAAAATATTTAAAAAGAAGATAAAATCGTACGAGACTGTACGTAAAAAGCATAAAAACAGACGACTTTTTTATACGCAAAATTGCATATAATTCAGCAGTGTACATGGATGCCTGTGGGGAGAGCGACCAAGTGTGTGAGCTATTGCCAATAGCAATAGCGGTCCACACCAGAAACGGTTTTAGATCCGTCCGTATACATGCACAGAGTGTCATTGTATTCGTTAATAAGCTGTTGGAAGCAAGTCCGATAGAACTGGGAACTGGTCTCTTCTTTACGGAGGTCAGCCATGTCAAAGCGGCAACTTACCTTTGGGATCAGCCAAGAAGGTATTTTATAAAAACTATAGGGAAGTACCAGAGCGAATTCGAAATTAAGACTCTCTAAAAGCTCCTGCGTTCGAACGGCCAAAGGTCTGGTGACCGTGACACGTCTCTCATAGAGTCTCCTCGGAAATCTGGATTTTCTTAAGAGAGCCGGGAAGTTGACATGATTGGGCTTAGCCCATACCCCCGCGATATAATTGAGGAGTAGGCACTCGCGCCTCAACGTCAATGGGGACAATCCTGACTCTACACAAAGACTCATAGAGGGACTCGTTCGAAAGGCTCCTGTTGCAAGTCTAATGTCTGCGTCGTGAACAACAACTAGGATTTTGAGCGCTACACAGCTATAATCCATCCTGGGCAAAACCAGCGATGATAGAGCCGCAGAAGCATCTCCCGGTCCGCACTCCTCGATGTACCAGCCAATCCCTTAAGCACATTTATTGCGTTGCGACAACTCGCTGCCAGGGATTGGAGGTGTGGGCGCCACGTAATTTCTTGTCAAAGACAAGCCCATCAACCTAAGAGAGAGGGCACATCCAAAGCGGGATCCTTTTAAGTAAAGGATCGGATCAGGATGCGCCTTGCGTTTTCTACAGAAATGGACCACTTTAGTTTTAATTGTGGAGAACCGAAAACCAACACTTTCTGCAGAAAGCACCACTTCGTTGATGCCCTGCTGGAGTCTCGTTTCAATTATATCCATTGATGGAGCTCCATAAAAAATGGCAACGTCATCAACATATAGACATTGACGAATCGGGGCTGATGCTGCGATGTGATTGACCGCTATAGCAAAAAGTGATAGCCCCGGAGAAAGTTGTCGTGAATGGCATTCTCAAGGTGAACGAGTTGATCCGTCGTTGAATGGTATTGGCGGAAACCTGTCTGATATTTACTTATCAGATGATTAGTTTCCAGCCACCAGACGAGACGTCTGTTCACCATTTTTTCCAATATCTTGCTGAAGTAGCAAGTCAAAGATATTGGACGGTTGCTTGATGGTTGCGATGAATCTTTACCCTCTTTAAGCAGCGGGATAATAATGGCTTCTCGCCAATGCTGAGGGTATACGCTCAAAAATATTGTTGTATAGTTCCAGTAACCAGGATAAGGCAGATTCTGGATCATGGCATAATGTTTTGTATCGGGGCCAGGTGTATCTTTTGACCCCTTTAGCGCCTGCAGTAGTTCTTGTATTGTAAAATCATTGTTATACTGGAGGGATTCATCTGAGAAAAAATCAAGATCATTATGTTGTTCGTGATGCATCTTGATCCGCAGGAAATCCGGGTCGTAATTTTGGGAGCTGCAGATGTGCTCGAAATGCTCCGCTGAACACTCAGCAATGTCAGAACGCTACGATATGACTCGGCCATTCAAATTGAGGAGGGCGGGTGCCGGTGATGAGGAAATTTTCCGCGAAATAAACTTCACCCTCCTCCATACCTCCGAAGATGGTGTGTAGGTATTGATGGCCGAAACATATTGCTCCCAAGATAGCTTTTTCTGATCTCGAATAGTTCTAATTGCTATTGATTTTCTTCTTTTAAAGGCTATCAAATTTTCCTGTGTGGGGCGTCTTTTCAGTTTGTTAAACGCCCTATTTTTCTCTGCAACCGCTACTCTCATGGCATCATTCCACCAGGGAACTATTCTCTTAGGTGGAATGTCGGAAGACTTACTTATAGCGTGTGTAGCTGCTTCAATCACTTTGGAAGTTATTATGCACAACACCTCTTCTACGTCTCCCCCCAACGTGGGAACTTGAAAACTTTCCATGAAAGTGTCGCGGTTGGGTCGACGAAGACGCCATCTCGGTGAAGTAGGATGTGGACACATGGGTGACTTATGAGAAATTTTGATTGGTAGATGGTCACTCCCACAAGGATCAGGGAGTACCATCTATTCCAGTCGATGAGCCAGAGCCAGTAAGCAAAGGGTCAGATCAATTGCTGACATCTCACCAGTTCTGGCGTTTAATCGTGTTTTCCGGTATTTAAAAGAAACGTGTTTGACTCATCCAAAAAACTTTCGATGAGTCTCCCACGTGCGTCTCTATGCTCACAGCCCCACAATTGACTGTGAGCGTGAAATTCATACTATCTGTATTAATATAATTCAAAGACAAAATCTATTTTGTTATATATAACCAAGAAATTGTTTTATACATATAAAGGGGCGGTAAATTTCTTATGTATTGGATACTATTAATTTAGCTTATGACAACCAATAGCAGTAACTGAAATGAAATAGAAATATATGATATAACGTGTCTTGAGACTATAGAAATTTATCTTATTCCACTGTACCTGGGTGTGAAAAATGAAAATTGGGAAAATCAAGAGGAGTTTCGAAAAATAAAAATACCCAGGGCAGGTAGAACATGAAAACATATCCAAATTTCAAATCGATAGAGTAAAGAGTATAATCGAAGAGCTTGAAGAACTAATGTAACTTTAACCATTCTTATCTGGAAAACCGCTTTTCTTTATAAATTTATTTTTCCACCAACGAATATTGAAGAGGATTCTTAAAAAAATTTTAAAATCTCACGTCAATCAGAAAATGTTTAAAATTTGTACATTGAATTTGATTACAAAATTGAAAACTTGTGACACGTAAGAAGTAATTCTTGTGACACTTGGTAACGAAAAGTAATATGTATGTATGCATGGCTGTGTTACATACATGTATCATATTATCTCTTTTCACTACATATATCTGTATACATTATATAGCATTTTTAGTTATATACTATATATAACATATACGAATAAAAAAAATTTCGACAAAATGGAAACCCGACTTCAAAAATCAAATATTTAAAAACCAAAAATGCACTAAAAAGTACAAAAATAATTGCATATTCTTGTGTCAAATTTAGTTCACATAAATTTTAATGTTTCGCAAAAATTTATCCTTCACATAAAATTTGGACACCGCCTCCAAAAATAGCAATAATTGTACATATATATTTAAAAATTGTTGCTTAGGTGAACTAAATTTGACACAAGGATATGAAATTATTTTTTAATTTTTATTACATTGGTTTTTGAATGTTTGATTTTTGAAGTCGGGTTTCCATTTTGTCAAATTTTTTTTTATTTCTCGCTGTTTAGTGACTTTGAAGTCCTATAACTGATTTTATTTGTCTGAATATGGGTAGACCTACTAAACAACCTACTAATTTTTAGTGCATTGTTTTATAACACATTTTTATACCCAGTATATTTGTAAATATACAAGGTATATTAAGTTTAGTCCCGACTTTGTAACGCCTGAAAATATTAATCCTTGACAAAAATGCTTCACAAATGTATTCATAAAGTTGCCTAAATCGGCCATTTTTGCATGTCCGTCTGTCCATCTGTCCGTCTGTCCGTCGGTCCGTCTGTCCGTCTGTCCGTCTGTCCGTCAGTCCGTCTGTCCGTCTCTGAACCCGATAACTCAGGAACGAAAAAAGATAACGAGCTGAAATTTTTTTTGTATGTTCTAGAGCAAAAAAAGTAAGGTCAAGTACGTTAATGGGCAAAATCGGAACATGTTTCCCCCCACCAGGAGGGGGTGAAATTTCCGTCTTTGAAACCGTAAGAGATAGAAAAAAAATGTATTTACAAAAAATCTTCTATATAAAATATTCAACTTTTGTTTGAAAAATTTTTCCATAAACTCAATAGTTTTCTCATAATTTGTGCACAAAGAGCAAATAAGAGGGGGGAATTACACATCTTTGAAACCTTAAGAGATAGAACAAAAATTTGTTTACAAAAAATATTTTTCTCTTTAAAATAAACAACTTTTGTTTGAAAACTTTTTTCATTAACTCAACAGTTTTCTCAAAGTTTGTCCTCAATGTGGAAAAAAATGAGATATACAATTAATAGGTGAATGAAGGCTTGGTCTCCATGGACCCGTAGGTATAAATAACAACTGTACATACAATTTTTATACCCTGTATATGTTAATATAGAAGGTATATTATGTTTAGTCCCGTCATTGTAACGCTTGAAAATATTAATCCCTGACAAAAATGCTTCACAAAGGTATTCATAAAATGGCCTAATTCGACCTAATTCGTCTGGCCGTCTGTCTGTGAACACGATAACTAAAGAAGATAATGAGATAACTAGCTGAAAATTTTTGTGTGTGTTCTAGAGCAAAAAATTAAGGTCAAGTTCGTTAACGGGTAAAATCGAAAAGTGTTTCTCCCCGCCAGGGGGGGAAAATTATATCTTTGAAACCGTAGTAGGTAGAAAAAAAATTGTAAACAAAACATCTTCTTCTCTTTAAAATAAACAACTTTTGTTTGAAAACTTTTGTCATAAAGTCAACCGTTTTTTCAAAATTTGGGCTTAAAGTGGACATCTACAAACATAATATACATCAAATAGCATTGTTTTTATGTTAACTTCAGATTTGTTAACCAGGTGTATAAAAAAGGTCAAGGCTTAAGTGATTCTCTGTTTCAAAAAAATTGTTGGTCTCGTACAGATGTCAAAATTTTGCAAAAAGTTTATTCAAAGGTCCATTTATCTTATCAAGACTCATCTATAAAATTTTATACAAGTATATATAAAAATATATAAATATACATATATATATATACATAATTATATATATATATATATATATATACATATATATATAAATATGTATATATATATATACATTTATATATATATATATATATATATGTATATATATATAAATATATACATATATACATATATATATATATATATATATATATATATTTATATAAATATCTTATATATATATATATATATATATATATATATATATATATATATATATATATATAAAAATATATATATATATATATAAATATATATATATATATATATAAATATATATATATATATATATATATATATATTTGTATATATATATATATATATATATATACATTGCTATTTACGCGACTTTCTAACGGAGCATCGACTATTTTTTCGCGTTGATGGACTAACGCTTCACGTCGCCTTATTATAACGCTTAGCGATAAAAAACTATCGCGTTGAATAACTAAGGCTGCCAACCATCGCTTCAAGTTGAGTAATAACCACTTCGCGTGACAAACGTCGCTTAACGCTTCCCATGCACTAACGTTTCACATTGACCAGCGTTTTGCGTTTACTGACTTACGGTTCGCTTAAGCTTACGCTACGCTTTGAGCTTAACAACGCTTGGCGTTGAGTTGCTTACGCTCCGCGTAAACTTTCTCTTCGCGATAACTAGTGCTTCATGTTGATTGACGCTTTGAGTGGACCTAACGCTTCCTATTGACCAACGCTTGTCATTGACCAACGCTTCGTATTGGGTGACTTACGATTCGCATTACCTTGCGTGTCGCGTTAACGCATTGCGTTGATCAACGCTGTGCGTTGATTAGCTAACGCTGTGCGTTGACTGACATACGGTTCATGTTGGCTTACGTTTCGAGTTGGTTCATGCTTTTCGTTGGCTAACGATTCGCGTGAAATTACGCTTTACGAATACTGACGCTTCGCTTTGGATAACTAACGCTTCTCATTGGCCAACGCTTCGCGTTGGCTGACTTACGGTTCGCTTTAGCTTACGTTTCGCGTTGGTTTTTGAACGCTTCGCGTTGACTTGACACTTGCTATTGACTTACGCTTTTGATTGACCAACGCTTCGCGTTGGTTAACGCTTTGAATAACTAACGCTTCTCACTTACCAACGCTTCGCGTTGGCTGACTTACGCTTCGCTTTAGCTTACGTTTCGCGTGACTTTTGCCTCCTTACGTTTCACGTGGATGCTTCGCTTTGAATAACTAACGTTTCTCATTAACAAACGCTCCGCGTTGGCTGAATTACGGTTCGCTTTTGCTTACGTTTCGGGCTGGTAAACGCTTTGCGTTTACCAACACTTCGCGTTGATTTGATACCGCTTCGCGTTGACTTGACAATTTCTATTGACTTACGCATTTGATTGACAAACGCTTCGCGTTGGTAAACACTTTGCGTTAATTAACGATTCGCGTGAAATCACGCTTCGCTTTGAATAACTAACGTTTTTCATTAACCAACGCTTCGCGTTGGCTGACTTGTGGTTCGCTTCGGTTTACGGTTCGTTGCGTTCGTTGTTCGTTGTTCGTTGTTCGTTGTTCGTTGTTCATTGTTCGTTGTTCGTTGTTCGTTGTTCGTTGTTCGTTGTTCGTTGTTCGTTGTTCGTTGTTCGTTGTTCGTTGTTCGTTGTTCGTTGTTCGTTGTTCGTTGTTCGTTGTTCGTTGTTCGTTGTTCGTTGTTCGTTGCGTTCGTTGCGTATGATTCTATTCGTTGATTTACTAGCGCTTCGTGTTAACTTACTTACGCTCAGCGTTAACTTGCTTACACTCCGCGCTCCGAAGTTAACGCTCCGCGTTAACTACCTCTCGCGTCAGCTAACTTTTCGCGTTGCAAAACTTACGCGTGCTTTCACGTTTACTTTAAGCATTAACGATTCCCGTGAAATCACGCTTCGCGTTGAATCACGAACGATTCGCTGTGAATAACTATCGCTTCTCATTGACCTATACTTTGCGTTGGCTGACTTACGTTTCGCTTTAGCTTACGTTTTGAATTGGTTAACGCTTTGCGTTGGTTAACGATTCGCTTCGCTTAAAATCTCGCTTCACGAATCACTGACGCTTCGCTTTACATAACTAACGCTTCTCATTGACTCAAAATGAAAATTGGAGAAATCAATAGTATTTTCGAAAAATAAAAGTACCCAGGACTGGTATAATATGAATACCTATAACATATCCAAATTTCAAATCGATAGAGTAAAGGGTGTAATCGTAGTGCTTGAAAAATAAATGTAACTTTAACCATTCTGATCTGGAAAACCGCTTTTCTTTATAAATTTTTTTTCCACTAATGACTATTTAAGAGGATTCTTAAAAAAATTATGAAATCTCACGGCAATCATGGAATGCGGGATATGCGTGCCTCGGGATATGTGAGCTTTCCAGAACTCTCATTTTCTAGATAGCCATCGCCTCTTTGGGTTTGGAGCAGTTCCTCGACTTTGCCGAGTGACTCCCACCACAGTTCAAGAATATTATAGGCTCATTGCACGGTCTTCCTCCGTGCAATGGCTCCCGTAGACACAAATTTGAGGCCTTTCACATCTACCTGCCGTGTGCCCGTATCTTTGACGCCGAAAGCATCGCATCGATGCTGGAATTTACGGACGCACGGGGATTTTCTTGTGAATGCCAGCGTCAATGGTATCTGGCAAATCAATTTTTCCAAAGGTAAGTTGGAGGAGAGGTGAGTCTTTCAACTCACCATCCTGCCTCCACTTAATCCTTCGGGCCTCAATTACTCCCTGGTCGGACAAATTCTCGACTATGTCTTCAATGGAGCAAATCATGAGGTCTCTGCAAAGATCACGCCCTGGGAACTGTTTAAAGTTGCATGGAGCGACACCTCCACCTCATGATCGCCTAACATCTTCAGACATAGAAGCTTTTCATTTATAGCTTTGTCGCCAAATGTCTTGACCTACAACCCATTGTTAAATTTTTTAACGTCATTAAGACGTTCCAGAGCCTCGTACAATTCTTTCGCTATTAAAAAAAAACTTACCGACTTAAAGTTACTTGAATCCCCCTTTCTCTAAATTCAAAAATATTTCAAAACAACCTGCTTTTGGGAACCTGGAAGCGATGTCAAGTTTCCGCAAAATTTCCTTTTATCTTTAGAGGAGTTTGATCTCCCCGACGTTTCGGTTATAACCGGACGCCGCCCGGGCCTCCTTAAATGGAAGGTGGGATTTCCGTTTGGTTTTGGGACTTTTTTGTATCCATAAAAGAGTTTCAAACCAGCCAACGTGTGCAAAGGGGTGGGCTGGATTAGCTGGGAACGGGTATACCCTCGAACTTTAATAGCCCTACCCCAGTACTCTGGGGACCGACATCACCTTTACCAGTCCCGGAATACACGGATGGACTGGAACTCGCCCGATGCATTGCATATTCCCATCTCTGCATCCATTGCATACAATCTTACCAAGGACCGACGTGGCTGGTGGCTAAGTCCCGCACACCCTCTCTCGGCAGAGCAACCTCACATCCGATCTCGGAGAAACTGAGGCCCCATCCTCAGCTCCCCTGAACCACCCCCAGCCGGGGTGCATGGGACCGCCAGTTAAACGTCTTCAAGACAATGTCGGCCAAATGACGTGGCCGACAAGTAATATTGAGACAGTGCACGAACACCGCACACCGAAACCAACGATGACGATGATGACAGCGCGCGACATCCGCACACTGATCCCAACGTTGAGAAGTTTGTGTCCATTAGCTTCCCCTCCTGCTGGTTTGCAGGCTAGGTACTAGGCCCACGGGAGGGTTTATTTATTTATATATTTATGTATTTATTTTTCTGCGACAGGGAGGTGGGAAATGCATTGACGCACAGAGTGTGGGACTCCTGACCAGCCAGACTACCCACTAAAATCCACCCCCCTTTAGGGATTTTGAGAACATGCTCTTTAACCCCCACAGACTAAAAAAAATAGCAACAACATAACAAAACAATGAATATCACAACACTACCTAGTCAAATGAATTGACTAGGTAGGAAAGAAAGTATCAAAAATAAACTATATAAAAAAACAGCAACAAAATATAAACAACAACAACTACAACAACAACAACAAAATAACAACGTTGCAGTGAAGGTGTAAAAGGCCTTCACTGCAACAAATAAAAGTTCGTAGAAACTAGATAACAATATAAAAAATTAAAACTTAAAAACTAGATAATAAAAAGCTTTAAAAACATAAAATCCAACAACATGCAATAGTGTGGGTGTAAAGAGCCCACACTAATACAATTAAAGCAATAAAACCCAAAACTATGTGCAAATTTGATATTGTGGATGTTTTGGGACGACAATATTACAGATAAAATCAATGAATAATTTAAAAACACAATATATTTAAAAAGAAGATAAAATCGTACGAGGATGTACGTGAAAAACATACAAAAGAGACGACTTTTTTAAAATATGAGATGTTTGTTGCCCTAGATTCTCCGTAGAAGGTGAGATTCATTAAAAAATATAATCATCCTCTTCACTCGCATTATATGATAGTGCCCGTGCTACATTTTTCCGAAGCCGTAGTCTTTGCCGTAAATGGACAAAGACTAAACATTCCTCAACAATATGTCTCACGGTTTGCACTGTCCTGCAAACAGTGCACCTTGGCTGATCCTCACCGCAGAGAAGATATGCATGCGAGATTTGAGTGTGGCCTATTCGCAAAGGTGTAGGGGCCACAATTTCTCTACGGCTCAGAATTACAGGTGCCGTGAGGTTGTTCCACTCACGCTGCCATTTTTCATGAATTTTGAAACGTATGCACACTTTCAGGTCCTCTAGGCGTATGGGAATTAGATTCAGGTGGTCTGAATCAGCCGCGACCCACGCAGCTACATCAGCCACCTCATTTCCATGTATACCCACGTGCCCAGGCGTCCATACAAAAACGATGGACATGTGCTGGAGCACGTGGAGTATCGCTTGGATTTTTTGCCCAAGAGGGTCTCTTGAAAGCGTGAACATTAGTGCCTACAACGCGTTCAACGAGTCGAAATAAATGAGGAATGTATTGTGAAGGTTCGAAAACTCTTCCCAATTTGCAGCTTCTTGAGAATGCCATACCTCCAAGTCATACCATATGCTTTCTCTAGGTCAAAGAACACTCCCACAAAGTGATTGCCCTGGAGAAAGTTGTCGTGAATGGCATTCTGAAGGCGAACAAGTTGATCCGTCGTCGAATGGTATTGGTGGAAACCTGTCTGATATCTACTAATCAAATGATTAGTCTCCAGCCACCAGACGAGACGTCTGTGCATCTTTTTTTCCAATATCTTGGTGAAGCAGCAAGTCAAAGATAATGGACGGTAGCTTGATGGTTGCGATGAATCTTTACCCTCTTTAAGCAGCGGGACAAAAATGGCTTACCGCCATTGCTGAGGGTAAACGCTCTGCCGAAAAATATTGTTGTATAGATCTAATAATCTGCACTTACCAGGATAAGGCAGATTCTGGATCATGGCATAATGTATTGTATCGGGGCCAGGTGATGTATCTGTTGACCCTCTTAGCGCCTCCACTAGTTCTTGCATTGTAAAATCGTTGTTATACTGGAGGGATTCATCTGAGAAAAAATCAAGATCATCATGTTGTTCGTGATGCATCTTGATCCGCAGGAAATTCGGGTCGTAATTTTGGGAGCTGCAGACGTGCTCGAAATAACACTTTACACAAGAATTAACACTAAACACTCAGCAATTTCGGCACGGCGATATGACCCGGCCATCCAAATTGAGGAGGGCAGGCATCGATGATGAGGCAAATTACCCGGAAATTTCCTTCACCCTCCTCCATACCTCCGAAGAGGGCGTGGAGGTATTGATGGCTGAAATATATTGCTCCCAAGATAGCCTTTTCTGATCTCGAATAGTTCTGATTGCTATTGATCTCCGTCTTTTAAAGGCTATCAAATTTACCTGCGTGGGGCGTCTTTTCAGTTTGTTAAACGCCCTCTTTTTCTCTGCAACCGCTACTCTCACGACATCATTCCACTAGGGAACTTTTCTCTTAAGTGGAATGCCGGAAGACTTACTTATTGCGTGATTGTTTTGCACACATCCTCTTCTACGTCTCCCCCCAACGTGGGAACTTGAAAACTTTCCATGAAAGTTTCCCAGTTGGCGCGACAAAGACGCCATCTCAGCGAAGTAGGATGTGGACACATGGGTGAATTATGAGAAATTTTGATTGGTAGATGGTCACTCCCACAAGGATCAGGGAGTACCATCCATTCCAATCGATGAGCCAGAGCCGGTGAGCAAAGGGTAAGATCAATTGCTGACAACTCACCAGTTCTGCCGTTTAATCGTGTTTTCTCACCGGTAAAAAAAAACGTGTTTGACTCATCCAAAAAACTTTCGATGAGTCTCCCACGTGCGTCTCTATGCTCACAGCCCCACAATTGACTGTGATCGCGAAAATCACCTAGCATCAGAAATTGTTGTGGAAGTTGCAAGGTTAAACGTGCCAGTCTGGCAGATAGATTGTGCATACTGTGAGTTCGAGTGTTCCGTATATTCTAGCAGGTATAGCCTGTAGGGGGGAGTCAAGGCTAAGGGCCTGGTAAGATAGGCCCTGCTTTATTAATATTGCGACACCTCCCCAGGCTCGAACATCTGGCAGAACATCTCGCCAGCGGATGGTATAACCCATCAGGGTATATACCGTCGGCCTAAGATGTGTTTCTTTTATATATACACACTTAGGTGTATGCTCTGCCAGAAGCATGTCTAGCTCAGAGTAGCGTTGTTTAATACCATTGCAATTCCACTGTAATATATTTACCATTTCTATTGGCTAGGATAGGTTGCCCCAGGAAGTTGTCGGATCACATCCTGGGTTTCCCCTTCGGCCAGCCTCTTTTATCTCTTCTGGTCGTCTTCTTGTCGGAAAAAGTGACTGAATCTGAATCCGTCTCCGATGTCACCCTGAAGGACCCTGAGACGACGACCCTTTTTTCACGATGCGGGAGGTTACTCGAGCGCATCTTGTACGCTGGGCTGCCTCCCGGCGATGTTAAAGCCGGGGGCCTGGACCTCTCCGGCTTCGGTGAGCTCAACTCCGCCTGCAGAGCTGGCTCCTCCCGTGATGAAGATGAAGGACCCTGAGACGACGACCCTTTTTTCACGATGCGGGAGGTTACTCGAACGCATCTTGTACGCTGGGCTGCCTCCCGGCGATGTTGAAGCCGGGGGCCTGGACCTCTCCGGCTTCGGTGAGCTCAACTCCGTCTGCAGAGCTGGCTCCTCCCGTGATGAAGATGGAGGTGGGATCTTTCATGATCCACTTCCATCCTTTTTTCTTCTGAGGTGGAATTGCTGGTTGCTACCTCCGAAACTCTCACGTCAGTCTTTAGGGTCTCTCTCTTTCGTTTGGTTGTTGTTTTAGGAGGAACCTGTATAGGCCCCTCCGGAGAAGTTTTAATAACTTTTGCTGGCCTTGCTGACGCTTGGCCTTCATTTTTTATTTAAAAATTTGCTAATGATTTTCATCATCAGCGGAGCAAACTCTTTTGCCAGAGTTGAAGCGTCAGCTTAAGGGGCAGGAGTACCAGTGACGCGGGCAAAGGAGATGGCAGACTGAGCAAACCAGGAGGTCTCTGCAAAACATCAGCCCCTGGGAACTTTTTAATGTTCCATGGGGCGATACTTCCACCTCATGATCGCCTGACATTTTTAGATATAATAATCGGTCATTAGTGATCTTGTCGCCGAAAGTTTTGACCAACAACCCGTTGTTAACTTTTTTGACGTCTTTAAGACGCCACAAAACCTTGTACTATTTCTTTGCTATTAAAAAGGGGCTCACCGACTTAAAGTCGCTCGAGTCACCCTTCCTCCTTATCAAAAATACTTAACAACAACCTGCCTTTGGGAACCTGGAAGCAATGCCAGGTTTCTGCGATTCTTCCGTTTACCTTTAGGGGGTTTGGTCCCTCCGACGTTTCGGTTATAACCGGGACGCCGCCCGGGCCTCCTTTTACGGAAATTGGCATATCCGTTTGGATTTGGGTTTTTGTTTTGTCCATAAACACATTTTAAACCAGCCATCGTGTGCAAAGAGGCGACTGGAACAGCCGGGAACGGGTATACCCTCGGTCTTTAATAGCCCTACCCCAGTACTCTGGGGTCCGATCTCCACTTTACCAGTCCCGGAATACGCGGACGGACTGGATCTCGAAGCAATGCAGATTCCGATCTCAGCATCCTTTGCATATCTTACCAAGGACCGACGTGGCTGGTAGCTAAGTCCCGCACACCCTCCCTCGGCAGAGCAACCTCACATCAGATCTCGGAAAAACTGACGCCCCATCCTCAGCTCCCCTGAACCTCTCCCAGCAGGGATGCACGGGACCGCCAGTTAAATGTCTTCAACGAAGACAATGTCGGCCAGATGACGTGGCCGACATGTAATATTGAGACAGGGCACGAACACCGCACACCGAAACCAACGATGACGATGATGACAGCGCGCGACATCCGCACACTGATCCCAACATTGAGAAGTTTTGGTCCGTTAGCTTCCCCTCCTGTTGGCTTGCATGCTAGGTACTAGGTCCACCCACCACGAAAAGGTGGACCCACGGGTGGGTTTATTTATTTGTTTATTTATTTATTTACTTATTTATTTATTTTTTAAATATTTTTTTTTTTTTTTTTTTGCGGCAGGGAGGTGGGAAATGCATTAACGCTCAGAGTGTGGGACTCCTGGCCAGCCAGACTACCCACTAAAACCAACCCCGCTTTTTGGGGCTTCGAGAACTTACTCATTAACCCCCGCAGGTTAAAAAATAACAAAAACAAAACATAACAAATCACAAAATATCACAGCACTACCTAGTCAAATGAGTTGACTTGGTAGGAAAAAATAACCAAAAATAAAATATACACAAAAAATAACAACAAAATATAAACAACAAAAACAACAACAACAAATAACAACGTTGAAGTGAAGGTGTAAAAGGCCTTCACTGCAACAAATAAAAAAAATTAAAAAACTAGATAACAATATAAAAAATTTAAAACTTAAAAACTAGATAACAATAAAAATTTTTAAAAACTAAAAAATATAACAACGTGTTATAGTGTTAGTGTAAAGAGCCCACACTATTACAGTAAAAACAATAAAACTTAAAAACTATATGTAATAAAATATGATATTGTGGGTGTAAGGGGCCCACAATATCACAGATAAAATCAATAAATAATTTGAAAATACAAAACATTTAAAAAGAAAAAAAAGAGACGACTTCTTTAAAATCTGAGATGTTTATTGCCCTAGAGTCTCCGTAGAAGGTGAGATTCATTTAAAAATGTAATCATGCTCTTCACGGAGCTCGCACTATATGATAATGCTCGTGCTACATTTTTTCGAAGCCGTAGTCTTTGCCGTAAAGGTTCAAAGACTACACATTCCTCAACAATGTGCCTCACGGTTTGCACTGTCCTTCAAACAGTACACCTTGGCTGATCCTCACCGCAGAGAAGATATACATGCGAGATTTGAGTGTGGCCTATTTGCAAACGCGTAAGGGCCACACTCTCTCTACAGCTCAGATTTACAGGTGCCGGCATCTTATTGATGCTTGGCTTGACCTGTTTGAGCTTTTCCGTGATGTTGTTCCACTCACGCTGCCATTTTTCATAAATTTTTAAACGTATGCACACTCTCAGGTCCTCTGGGAGTATGGGAAATTGATTCAGGTGGTCTGAATCAGCCGCGACCGGTGCAGCTTCATCAGCCACCTCATTTTCTTGTATACCCACGTGCTCAAGAGTCCATACGAAAACGATGGACATGTGCTGGAGCACGTTGAGTACCGCTTTTATGTTTTACACCAGAAGGTCCAATGAAAGCGTGCACATTAATGCCTGCAGCGCACTCAATGAGTCGGAACAAATGAGGAATGTATTGTGAAGGTTCGAAAACTCTTCACAATATCGCCAAGGCTTGCAAAATTGCATATAATTCAGCAGTGTATACGGATGCTTGTGGGGAGAGCGACCAAGTTTGTGAGCTATTGCCAATGGCAAAAGCGCTCCCCCCACCAGAAACGGTTTTAGATCCATCCGTATACACGCGTAGAGAGTCATTGTATTCGCAAATAATTTGTTGAAAGCAGGTCCGATAGTACTGGGAACGGGTCTCATCTTTACGGAGACCAGCCAGGTCAAAGCGGCACCTTACCTTTGGGATCTGCCAAGGACGTACTTCATGAAAACTATAGCAAAGTACACTCTCAAAGAGTCTCCTCAGAAATCTCGATTTTCTGAAGAGAGCCGGGAAGTTGACATGATTGGGCTTAGCCCATACCCCCGCGGCAAAATTGGGGAGCAGGCGTTCACGCCTCACCCTCAATGGGGGAAATCCTGACTCAACACATAGACTCATAGATGGACTCGTTCGAAAGGCTCCTGTGGAAAGTCTAATGCCTGCGTGGTGAATAGGATCTCGGATTTTGAGCCTTGACACCCGGGCGTAGGAGAAAACTACCCAGCCATAATCCATCCTGGGCAGAACCAGCGATGAATAGAGCCGCAGTAGCATCTCCCGGTCCGCACCCCACGATACACCAGCCAATCCTTTAAGCACATTCATTGCCTTGCGACAACTCGCTGCCAGGGATTGGAGGTGTGGATGCCTCGTTAATTTCTTGTCAAAGACAAGTCTCAGAAACCTAATAGAGTCGGCATATCCAAGGCGTGATTCTTTTAAGTAAAGGATCGGATCAGGATGTGCCTTGTGTTTTCTGCAGAAATGGACCACTTTAGTTTTAACTATGGAAAACCGAAAACCAACACTTTCTGCAGAAAGCACCACTTCGTTAATGCCCTGCTGGAGTCTCGTTTCAATTGTATCAATTGATGGAGCTCCATAGAAAATTTCAAGGTCATCAACATACAGACATTGACGAATCGGGGCTGATGCTGCGATGTGATTGACCGCTATAGCAAAAAGGGTGATACAAAGCGTCGAGCCCTAGGGAACACAATTCTCCTGGGAATGGATCCCAGAGTCAGTGCCACCCACCTGGACACGAAATTTGCAGTCATACATAAAACTTTGAATGAACTGAGGCAGAGATCCTCTTAGACCCCAGTCATGCAGCTTCCTGAGAACGCCATACCTCCAAGTCATATCATAAGCTTTCTCCAGGTAGAAGCACACTCCCACAAAGTGATAGCCCCGGAGAAAGTTGTCGTGAATGGTATTCTCAAGGCGAACAAATTGATCCGTCGTCGAATGGTATTGGCGGAAACCTGTCTGATATTTACTTGATATTTATCAGATGATTTGTTTCGAGCCACCAGACGAGACGTCTATTCACTATTTTTTCCAATATCTTGCTGAAGCAGCAAGTCAAAGATATTGCATTGCGATGAATCTTTACCTTCTTTGAGCAGCGGGATAATAATGGCTTCCCGCCATTGCTGAGAGTAAACGCTCTGCCGAAAAATATTGTTGTATAGATCCAGTAATCCGTGCTTACCAGGATAAGGCATATTCTGGATCATGGCATTATGTATTGAATCAGGGCCAGGTGTAGTATCTTTTGACCCCTTTAACGCCTCCAGTAGTTCTTGCATTGTAAAATCGTTGTTATACTGGAGGGATTCATCTGAGAAAAAATCAAGATCATCATGTTGTTCGTGATGCATCTTGATCCGCAGGAAATCCGGGTCATAATTTTGGTAGCTGCTGACGCGCTCGAAATGCTCCGCTCAACACTCAGCGATTTCGGCACGCTGCGATATAATTCGGCCATCCAAATTGTCCAATATATTTCTTCGAGCAATTTTGACATCCAATGCAATTAGTTCCTGACTGTTGTTCTTTGTTAATTTTGTCCTTTGGATTTCCAAGTGACTGTTTTATTTTAGTTTTACCGATGGGGGCTATTCTTGAATTATGTTCTCCGAGTTCTTTTGCTATTTTATTGACGCACGGTCCAAAATATGTTAATTTGCACCATTTTTTCTTTTCGGTGTTATCTTGACTCATATTTAATTGGTGATTTGGGTAGGGTCTCACGAATACAAACATCACTAAAATACGAAATGTTTAATTTTTTAGCCTTTTTATTGTGATGTTGGCTCTCACTAAGTTGTTCACGTACACTCTTACAATTTGTTACAGCTTTAGCATTACCTGACGCCCCACCAGCTAAAGCTCCAAGAGCAGAGACTCCAGCAAATATGGAAATTAATGGAAGCACACCACCTGATTTTGGAACTGGTATTACAAGTGTTGGTGCTTTAATACGTTGGCCGCGTACTGCAGTTTTCGCAATCTTAACTGCGGCCTTTAAATCCACTGGTTGAGATTCTTTTAATGCATTTCTAGCTTTCCTAACTGACGTTGTAAAGTTTATAGCTTTGTTTATCTGCTTTTTCTTCTTTTTGGACTTCAATCCCATACCAAGAGCAGTTTTTGTTTTCATAGCCTCTGTGACAAATAGAGCCGCTGCCCTTTCACCAACTGTTGAATCGGAGACCTTTGTACGTTTCCAAGCGGCTTCATCTAATTGTTTATCCGCCAGATGACGCTCCTTTAAATATTTACTTTTTGATTAAGCGATATCATGCACCATGCAAGCCTGATCCAATGCGTTTTTTGGTTTATCACCACGTGCTAATCGTTCCTTTAGCTTAGTGCCCGGTCCACTATATTTATAAGTTGGAATGTTTAACTCGGTAATTTATTTATATGTGTATTAACAATAACTTTTCCTTGATGTGTTCTCGAACGAGGCATACTACTAAATGTTTCAAGCAAACATGTTCACGTCTATTTAAATGAGTTGTTTTTATATTTTAGTTTTAGTTGTCTGAAAAATGCGATTTCATAAACAACAGCATTCTCTCATTGTTAAAGATTTAATACCCAATAATGCAGATAATCACTCCTATCAAGGCCCCCTATTTTCAGATTCACTACGTGCAATAATACGTGGTCGTAGTGGCTGTGGTAAAACAAATCTTATGCTAAACTTAATTTATCATGAAAATGGTTTACGATTTGAAAACATCTGTGTCTACAGTAAATCTCTTTATCAACAAAAATATCAATTACTTGAAGATACTTTAAAACTAGTGGATGGAGTTGAATATTTTTCATTTAGCGGTACTAGTGATATTCTTGATCCGAATGAAGCACGTGAACAAAGTCTATTCAATTTCGATGATGTGAGCTGCCATTCTCAAGAACGAATCGGAGAATTCTTTAGTATGGGCCGGCAACGAAAAATTGATTGTTTTTACCTTTGTCAGAGCTATGCACCTGTTCCAAAGCATAACATAAGGGACAATACAAATTGTTTGGTGTTATTCAAATCTGATGATCTGAATTTAAAACACATCTTCGATCATCATATAGGGCTCTGATATGAATTTTCAAAAATTTCGTGATTTATGCAGTCATTGTTGGACTTTTCCTAATGGTTTTGTTGTAACAATGAAAAATTTCCCCCTTAATGATGGTCGCTATGGAAATGCTTTTGATGAATACATTGAATTAAAGAATGATAACTTATACATATAATTAAAAACAAAAAATTATTAGTTTCTAACACACATCCTCTTCTCTAATAATCTGTTTAATCTTTTATAATATTATTCTATTTTGTATTTTGTACTATGTAAAATAAACGTGATAAAATTTTTTTTACTGTTTTTGTTATAATAATACCTAATTACATGTAACAGTGATTTCATTATCGATTACAATATTTGTGAATTCTATTAATAATTTTTCGAAGTTTTTATCGAACATATGATAAATACTGACATGAAGAGAATCCATTTGTATATGTTGCATAAATAAGTCATAATAATTTTCCTCAGGTAAAATACCAGAATTATCCCATGGAATAAATTCATTTGCTTGATCTGGTAGCCATGCAATTCTCTCGGGTCCACCATCAGAATGTGGTTTTGATGCTTTATTATAAAAAAATTTCAATGTGTCTTCTATAACATTCGGTTTTGCAGTCATATTATGTACACGAAATCCACTTTGATTCATATAAAAATTATTATAAGTTTTCTTCAGAAAAGCATTATTGCTTACGGCTTGAAAATCAGAGTTCTCAATGTGATTGTGTACCGGATTTATATGATCATGCAGTTGCATTGAAGCACTTTTCACTGACACAAAACAATATAAAAATATTGTTGTAACGCTAATAATGTTTGCTCTATTCATGTTTCTAACTTGAGATTTCTTGATGGTATAATGCTACTTACCTACAAACAAGGTATTTTAAATCTGAAAAAACACATAATGGGGGGTACAGTCTAAAATTAAACAATGAAAATTCAAAGTCATGCTCGCTTAATCTACCACAATCACATGAATCAATTTGATTACAATTTGTAGCATATATCCAAGGTTCAAACCATTCTGGAATAGTTTCAAGTTGCTGATACAGCATCCGACATAATATATAAGGGTCCATAACTTCATACCACACAAACATTTTGTTGTCTATTCTACCACTTATGCCGACCCATTGTTTTCGACGTATATCGTATGTCCCCCAATTCTTTCTCATGTTACTTCCATGAGTAAAATCATCAAAACATGCATAAAGTAGTTTTTCAAACTTATCGAAATCAGTTGCATACCATTTATATTTTTTAACGTAATTTACAAATAAAGCAGGATCCAAATTGTTTCTAACTATAAATGCTGCGATATGAAAACAATCATAAACTTCCAAATAAGAATGTATCTTAGCCTCTAATAACTTTTTGGGGATACTCCAACGACACGCATCCATAAGTTGATAAAATTTCATTTATAATAAATAAATTTTAATTAAAAAAAAAATCGATAAACATAACATAAGTAAATACTCACATTAAATTTTTCAGAATATATTCCATGCTTCTCCATATTTTCAAATAGATCAATGTGATTTTTCAGTGACATTAATTTCCATAATGGTAAATAATTAAAATAAACGCCATGTAAACTGCATGTATCCATAGTGGTATTAAATCTAGATTCTTCTCCCAATTAAATCTCGCGCCAATACGATCGCAGCGCCCCCACCAATACCATCCTCCTATCATAGCCGAGATCAGAACCTTTCAGAGAACAAGTCCCTGCCCCTCCACTCGCTTAGCAAAGTTCCGAACCACAACCACCGATCGCAGCGTCTCTAACGCTGGACAAATTTGGAAGCTTGAGCTAGGAGTTACTTGACTCTTTCACTAACACTAGGCCACACCTGCATTGAAGTGGAGAATAGGTGCTGGTACAGCATTGGGGTATTTTATTTTACACGTAAGCTCAGTAAAATCAGTTGCCTTATGTCGATTTAAATAACATTGATATGGTTTTGTGATGAAAAATCTTACACATATTGGTTAGGGATTGAACCCAAGACCTCTCTTACTGTGTTGATAGACCAATTCTCTACCAACTGAGCTGCCCAGATACATTAGTAAAATGCGTAAAATTTCTCACTACTGACGTAAATGTGTTTTACTTCTTGTTATTTTACTTTTTACATACATTTAATTGGTTTTGGGAACTTTTTGTGTCTGTCCTTCCATTGTTAGTATGGCTCTTTCGGTTATGTTATACAAATGGAGGTCACTCGCGTTTACTTAATTTAACTTTTAAGCAATATGTCTTTACATTTGTAACATTATTTGGCATTAATGTTTTGATCTTACAAATCTTGTTTAAATTAATTATATTATACCTTATTATTATTGCATGCATTTCTTTCATTTCAGGTAAGCGGTTAACTCTTGCATAGCTGAAAACGTAAGCACATTATATTTTGCTTTAGTACATTGCTTTTGAATTGTATGTCACATTAGTGAATTTAAAACTATCATTGCAACATTAAGAGATGTTTTAGCTAATGTCTGTATGTTTATTGAAGATTTTTGCAACAATAGGTTACTTTATAAATAAGGAGATTCTACTGATATGTGGAAATTTTATTTTGGGACCTTGATGATCCAATTTCGTGACACATGGTTGCTCTTGTATATTTGATAGAATTTGAGCTTAGTTTCGTTAATTATCCTCAAAATTCATCCTTAATTCATTTCAATACAGTCGTGTATTTCAAGTGTAAGTCACATTTAATACTCCCAAAGATATTTTATAACTTTTCTTGAGTATAAATGACCATCTTACTTAGTTTTCGAGATATTGGGGAATTTAAAGTGGAGCGCACAGTCTATAAAAAGGAAATATGTTGTATGTATAACTGTTGTGTTATACAGGCTACGTAAATTTTCCTTATGACTCCAGAAAAATTATCAAAACTCCAAAATTCCAAACGTTTCCAAAGTTATAGCCGATTTATGACGGGTTTAACGATTTCTTACGGATAAATATCTAATAAAGTTTCTATAGAAATACCTTCATTAACAATATTTAGGAAATCAATTACTGGTCAATAAACTTAAATTATTATTGTTGTTTCTGTCCATCTTAGAATGAATGCATTTGTTAAGGAAAATATGGACATCTATTCGTTTATGTAAAACTTTTTTGTGCAGTCGTCGAAACGTTGACGACCTCATCAGGGCTCTGCAATAATGACAACAGAATTACATATTAAATGAACATTAGTATACAATAAATAAATTAAATATCATAATATGTAAAAGTACAAAGCATATTTACCAAATTACTACGTTTTACACACTTGTCAATGTCAAATTAAATATTTTAACATATCAATCTGTTAATAATTTAGTATCCATCCTTATGATCTTCATATCTAAGAATGACAGCACTCCATCTTGTTCACACTCCATTATGGATTGAATCTTCTCTTCTGTGTTGATGAATCTTTCTACTAACTCATTCACTTTATCCTCAGGTATCAAGAACAACCAGTCATCAGCATACAAACTTATCAAAGATATATTGAAATTTTCAAATACTTACAGCTATTGTAACGACATAATTCATTACAAAAGCTATAAGTTTTCGTTCTTCTTCGTTCGTTGTTCTTGATACCTGAAGATACACCTGATGACACACAGAGACTAAATACCACCTATAATGGTTTACTAAACAAATACAGAAACACACTTGATAATTCGAGTTAATCAGTTTAAAAATTTTAAATTTAGTGCGCATGGAGAAAAAGTAGTAACCAGTCATAACCTCTTTAGATAAATTAGCACACTGTTTATGGCAATTTTGTAATTGAATATTAAGTTTAGTTTTTTGTATACAAATTATTGACATGTGAGAGGTTTGATGGACAATTGATTGTATAAAAAATAACTGAGTAATTGCTTTTTTAATTAATTTTAATTTTTATCACGTGTACTCTTATGGGGTACTGGATACAGCAATTAAACCGAGTACCTGTAGTTACAATATTTAATTTGACATTGACAAGTGTGTAAAATGTAGTTGGTAAATATGATTTGTATTTTCACATGTTATAATATTTAATTTATTTATTGTATACTAATGTTTATTCAATACATAATTCTGTTCTCATTATTGTAGAGCCCTGACGAAGTCAGCAACGACTGGCGAATCGTTGGCAACAGAATAAAAAAGTTTTACATAAACGAATAGATGTCCATATCTCCCTTAAAAAACTAATAAATTTAAAATACAAATATAATTGACGTTTTAAAGTGTCTAAATTAAGAAAAAATAATTATTTGACATTAATTTCCTATGCGCGCTCTATAGGAAATTTTTAAGCACATGCAACGCTGTTTTTGTAACCTAGTTCTATTGGGAGTTCTCGCATTTGGATATGCTCTCTGGCGGGTTAATTATAAACTAAAACTAGTAGGTCATTGTTCGCTGACACCCTCCACCCTGATGAATTCAATCTTCTCTTAGAAAATACATTTTTTATACGGGTATAAGCTGGTGAATTATTAACCAAAATAGAGTTTATTTCCCGGTTTTGTTTGAGAATTTTTTTCTAAAAACTTAAATCAGACAGCCTGTTAAATATAGATGAATAATTTAAATTGTGATTAACAAATCGTTAGTAACCATTAGATTATCAACTGTCATGTCTATGGCATAATTAAGTCCATTTATATATGTTACACAAACTAAAAAATGAAAAAAAAAAAAAGGAATTAAGCATCTTGGTTTTGCATTTTGGTGTATATACAATGGTGTATATTTGGTGTATATACTTGCCTTATCCGTTGTGAGTTCACTCGCAAAAATTGTGGAAAGATATTATAACTGAGTAATATAACATTTCTCTCCTTTAAGGACTGATTTTCTTACACTTTTACACGTATTTAATAGGCTATTTATAATTTTTAGATTATATAATACTTTCTATGCGTCTTATTTTAAAATACTGAACTTTCATACAAACGATCACCCAGTGTTTCAACACTTTGAGTAACTAAAATAGAAACTTGCATGTCGCTAACTTCAAAAAAAGTGAAACCCTGACTCCCTATTTTACTCCCTTATGAGTTGATTTTCAAAAAATACAGAAACGTGTATATCTGTGTTTATTATTAGTAGCCAAAATACCAACTTTTATGTCTCTAGTTTAAAAAATATATATATTAGGAAATATAATACGAGATATTATATAAAGAAATATTTTGTCACCTGTATATCAACATTTGGGTAAAAAGTCATTTTAGCAAGGCCCAAAACAGAGTTTGGACGTCCTGAAAAGCCATTTTTTAAAATGCTTAAATTTACTACAGATATTCACTTCATATTTTTTTGGTTTATTATTATTTGTTTATATTTAATCTTTAATGACGACATGAGTTATATAACCTCGTTTAATAAATAAAAAACAGTATTTATTCCACCCACGTTCTTATTACAAAAAAAATTATTAATATTAATCTTGTAATGGTAGCGTAAATCTTGTAGCGTTTATAATGTAAAATATTTTATATGTATGTTAAGATTTATAGACAGTCAACTTTCAGAATTTTATAATATTAGTTGAATAATACATTTTTTTTGGTTATTCGCTTTAATCATCTTATTTACGTTTACCAAACTTGTTAAAATTAATTTTTTTACACATTTTCGACGGGATTTACCCTCGTAAATAAAATATATTATATTTTGGTGTAAACGTGTTAACAAAAATTTACTATTTACTAATTACATATTTTTTAATTGTTTTTAAACAATAGTATTGTCAAATTGGCTTCAAAAACGGGTTTTCAGGCTGGTTGTTAAGAGCCGAAATTTTTTGTTTAGATCAATTCATTTTGACGTCCTGAATATGACCCTAAGTTTTAACGTTTTGACTCGTGACAGAACAGGGTCAAAATTGCATTTGTATATAACAAAAAAGCGTTTTCTCTTAATATTTTTTTTAAACAAAAAATTAAAAAATGGCAAAGAATATTATTAAATTCTATTTAAAAAAGAAAATAAATGGGCCCATGAACATTAAAATCGGTTCATCAGAATTCGAGAAAAAAATGCCCAAAGTTTGAAAAACGCAAAAATTTTAAATTAAATTAAAAACTTTTTTTTTTTATATAGAATTTAATAATATTCTTTGTCATTTTTAGAATTATAGACGGTTTAACAGGCAAGATGTTTAAAAAAAAATTTATTCATGTGTCTTATGTTATATTATTAATTTTGAATTTATTTATTTGTTTTATAGTTATTAATTTTATAGTAGAATTTAGTTATTATTAAGATTTTTTTTCCGTTTTACTTATTTTTATTTTTAACTTGTTTAGCTCATTTGAGCACATCAATAATGATTTATTATTATTTTTTAAATTTTTAGTTTTAAAAAAGATATGCAGAAAAATTTGTTATAAACTTTTTGTTATAAACAAAAGCAATTTTGACCCTGTTCCGTCACGAGTCGGAACGTAAAAACTTAGGTTCTTAAGGTCATATTCAGGTCGTCAAAATGTATCGATTTAAAAAAAAAAATTACGGTTTCGAGCAACCTACCTGTATTTTTTTAGTTTTTTATAATTGAGTCGTAAGGAAAATTTACTTTGGGTTTTTTCTCATTATTATTTCACCTCATTATCTCTTATAGTTTTTTCCAAACAATTCGGATCACACACACTCGTTTTGTTTCCTTTTTTGGTTCGCTAATAAAAATATTGTTATGAAGATGGAACATAATGACTTTTCAAAATACGTTTTACTGTGAAAAGAAATGTTATCTAATTTTAAAATACATATTAGAAACATATAAAATAATTTTTATAATTTGTTTTTGTTGGTATTCATTAATTCATTTTTGTTGGTATTCACTTATGGATAAATAATTTAGTTGTCATACAACTCCTAACACCACTTTCTTTCATTGTTGTGTTATATTGTTATGTAAATTCATTGTTGTGTATGTGTGTAGTGTTTTTATACAAATGGATTAGGGCTTAAATCTATTAACAATTCTAAGTTTTACTAGTAGTAGAGTAAAATTACCATTTTTCAGGCAGGTTACTTGGAACTGCAATTTGTGGAGCCTATAAACATTAAACATTAAAATCGGTTTATTAGAATTCGAGGAAAAATTTCCGAAGGTCCAAAAATTTAAAATTTAAATAAAAAATCTAAAAATTAATCACAAGTCTGATCAAAAGTAAATGTCGTATCTGATATTTAGAATTTTAACTTTCAATCTTTAATTGTAAATATTTCTGTAAATCTAGAGCACGGTAGTGTGCAAGGCCGAGTTTAAGGGACATTTGGCCTTCTCACAATGCTTTTACTACAGGAAATATCAGAGCCAATCTGACCCCGAAATATCTCCTGAACCAAAATAGCTACAGTGCTGATTTTTCGAATAAAAGCTATGTAGGGAATTATAAGAAACTGTTCTTTCAATCCCCGTTAACGAATTAACCGTTAAAAAGTTATTTCACTTCAAAAACGCAAAATTCGCGGAAACGCCTACAAAAACTTAAGTATAGTATATCATAATTCTAAAGTAAAAATTCTTCTCATATCCTGTAAAGTTGATATTTGGCATACAGGTAGATCTAGTAACCAAACCGACGGGAAAAATCTTGTATGTAAAAAATAGAATTAGAGTTTAATTTAAAAAAAAATTCGGTGTTTAGTTTTAAAAAAAAAACTAAACACTTTATAGAAAATAATTGAATTATCAATTATTTTCATAAATATGAAATTAAGCCAATTTAGTAATTTTAATTAAAAGAGGTATTATGATGTAAAAAAAAATAATGAAAACTAAATATACGGTACTTTAGAAAAAAAAATCCAAAGCAGAGTATTGCATGTGGAATTATGAAAATTGGAAAACGATCGGTGCTAACGCGATACATTAAAAAGATAATATTGAGGTAGTAAGATCTTTACTATCCAGTAAGTGTCTAAGTTATCGACAAGTGATTCGAATCTGAAAAAAAATAAAAAAGTACAAAAAAAAGAACAAAACAAAACATATGCCAAAACAAAATATATTTGAAATAAACAATCTTTAATCCAATATATTGACAGTACAACCATCCCCAAAATACTAAGTTTGGTTGTACAAGTTTTAAAAAAAAGATTACATGAATATGTGCTAGATTCAACTGTAGTAAAAGAAATATCGTATAAAAAAAAACGACACTACAGTAAAAAAAAATATGTTCAAATATGTCTGATTTGCAAAAATATAAATATGGACTACAAATTTAATTCAGATACATAGTTGTATATAAAAGAGACATTACGCTTCTGTAAAAAAAAAATACACGGCCGAAAACGCCAAGCGTATACAAACAACATAGTTATAAATTGAAAAAGTCATTGCATATTCACATAAAATATAAATTGTACAGCAAAAATGTGTATAGAATGTGTATTGAACTGTGACAAGTCTGAGAGACCACAAGTTTCGGAATAGTGAATTAAATAAATTATACAAAAAAAAAATATACTTAGATACAATCAGTCAGAAACCATTAATTCGCCTATTCGATACTTCAGCACAATCCATAACAAACATTCAACTTGCAAACTGAAGAAACAAAAATTCAAAACACCATCTGACCAACTCATGTGAGACAATTACTTTTAGTAACTGTACTGAGAGAAGTACTTTAGTAACTGCCTTCTTTTTGTAACTCCCTTCATGAGACGACTTTTGTAACTGATTTGAAATATGTGCAGAAATATCGAAGTAAGCTTGGATATACGCAAGTCATATCCAATCTAAGTAAATGTTTGTTGAAATTATGTAAATTCTCAACTCGCATAAACCAATAATTATATAAATTATTCTTTTTGAATAATAAAAATATGAAAAAATATCAATAATAAATTTTAAACAGTGGAGTAGTAAAAAAAATTATTCTCCAATCTAATTAATGTTAATTTAATTAAATTAACATTATAAAGCTTATATCCATCTGATTTGTTGATATGTATATCCGATTCCTTTCTGATTGGATCATATTTAGTATAAATGTATTTTGTCCGTTAGATTGTAATCCTTTCTTATGAATACTTAATAGGGATAACACTAATTGTTAAAACTTTTCAACAAAGAAATTTTTTCAAATAATCTATAAAGCTGAAAGTCAAGCTGACTGACACACTTATCTATATAAAACCTAACCCACTTCTAGACATGCTAGAAAGATGCGGTTTTTTGTATTCGACGCGAAATTGCTTCAAACCGTCGAGAAAAATCGGAAACCTTTAATTTTTTCATTGCAACCCCCCGGAAAATTGGAATAACATCTCCCAAAATGACGTTTTTCTGTTCTATATATGGTAGAAAGATGGAATTTTCACCAATTGACCCAAAATAAGGACAAATTAACTGAAAACTTCATTACCTCCATCGCAACCCTCCGAAAATGGGAAAAACAGCCCTAAAACTGCCCTTTTCACTTCTATCCATGCTAAATAGATGCAGTTTTTTCCATTTGACGTGGAACAAATTCAAAATAACAGGATTTTTGAAAAACGTTAATTTTTCTATAACAACCCTTCACAGTTGGGAAAAATACCGCCCAAAATTAAGTTTTTCTGTTATATACATGCTAGAAAGATGGGATTTTCACTAATCGACCCGAAATAATGTTAAACTAACACAACACTTTGAAAAAACTCAAAACTTACATCGCAACCTTCCCGAAAATGGGAATAACACCCCTAAAATTGCCCTATTCACTTCTATTCCTGACAGAAAAATCGAGCTTTTTCCATTCGACGTGAAACATGTTCAAAATAACAAAATTATTTGAAAAAAGCAAAAATTTTTCCATCACAATCCTTCGAAATTAGGAAAAACACCCCTGAAACCAACTCTTTTCTTCTATACATGACAGAAAAATGCAGTTTTTTGCAATCGACGCTAAATAGCTAAAAATTAAGAAGGTTATTCCAAAAACTTATAATTTTTAGTTGCTAACCCCCAGAAAATCGAAAAAACACCCCCGAAAATTACGTTTTTCAGTTCTATACATGCCAAAAACATTAGATTTTCACCAATCGGCCCGAAATAAAGTCAAATTAACAGAAAACTTTGAAAAATTTTATTATCTACATTGAAAACCCCTCCCCTCTCCGAAAATGGGAATAAAACCGATAAAACTGCCTTTTTTACTTCTTTTCATGTTTGATAGAGCGGGTTTTTTTTATTCGACGTGGAGCAAGTTCTAAATAACAGAATTATTTGAAAAAGTAAATTTTACCATCACAACCTTTCGCATTTGGGAAAAACACCCCTAAGCAACTCCTTTTCTTCTATAAATGCTAAAAGATGAGGGTTTTTTGCATTTGACACTAAATAGCTACAAATTAAGATTGATATTCGAAAAACTTAAACTTAAACTTATGTGAACTAAAATAGGCACAAGAATATGCCATTATTTTTTTACTTTTTAGTGCATTTTTTGTTATAGAATATTTGATTTTTGAATTGGGTTTCCATTTTGTCAATATAGGTTTTATTTCTCGCTTTCTAGTGACTTTGAAGTTCTATAACTTATCTTATTTGTCTAAATATGGGTAGAATTACAAAACGACCTACTGACTTTTAGTGCATTTTTTTTTTCCGTTTTTTTTATTTTATTTTTTATTTTTAATGCGTTTTTTTATAACATATTTTCAGTTTTTTTTACATGCATTTTTTTTTTTTTTTGTAAAAATTTATTTTTTGGGGTCGGTTTTTTTTTTGTAAAATTTTTTTTAAAGTCGGTTTTTAAAAAAATTTGCTTATTTTCCCATTATGAATGAGTATACCCTTTCAAAAAAAAAATTAAAAATCGCAGAAAAAGTTTATCACATATAAAATGATTTTCCTCGATTTCCCGGGGATCCCCTCATCAGAATGCGATTTGGAGCCAATGGGACCAATAGGAAACCAAACCCTTTAAAAAAAAAAAATATCAAAATCGGTTCATAAATGAGTTCTTAGGTGACACACATTAAAAAAAAAAAATACAGACGAATGGAGAACCGTCCTCCTTTTTGAAGTCGGGTTGAAAATACATATAATTTCTTTAACTTTTTAAACAAAACGTTACCTGACTATAGTCCATCAAATTTGCAAAATGACAATAACAACGCATTGATACAGTTAATGATATGGCCTGTGAGCTCTCTTTAAAAACTTCTCAATTCTTAAAATTCTAACTTCGTGTTCAGTATTTCACGAAGTCTCTTTATAAACGTCTACCTCATAGGAATGAATGAAATTATGTATAATATAAACTGTAAATGTTAGTTGTAACTAAAACTTATAATTCTGGTCACATATGTTTTTTTCTCAACACATCAATATTTTTTTGTACTATAACGTTTATGCGATGTTGTTCCGAGCGAATATTCACACGAGTTACTAGTCGTAGGTGGGTACTGTCTGTACTAAATTTTGTGTAAAGTTAAGTTCAATTCATTTTTTATACTATGGAAAGTTGAAACTACAGTTTTCTTCCGACCCTCAATGTTATAATAATGATACAAACATTTCGGAGTTTTTTTGACTAGTACGCTGGTAGCACATATTTGACCAGTTGCAAGGTCGAATGAACATAATTACTAAGTAAATTAAGGATCACTAAAATTTTAATTAGTTTACTTGTTTTATTTACCTATCGAGAAAATAAATTTTTATACATTATAACGAAATGATGAATATTTTCTAATTATTTCATTTAGCCATGCGAACAACTCATACTGCTACGCAAACAGGTCATACGAGTATGATGAACAGGTTGGAGACTGTGACCCCACTTGTGTAAGACCCCACTTCTGTAGATTTTTAGGATTAGAAATATAGTTAATATTGTTAAAGAAAGCATTCCAATTATCGAATAGAGAATTGTTATATGCTTTGTGTTGTTTCATTTAACTGAATGGATTTCTTCTCTGTTTTCGATATGGTAGTTTTGCAGATTTTCTAAATCGATTTTGTGTTCAAAACGGCTCTCATTGATTTGAAGGTAATGAAGTGGTAAAATTGAGAATTTCTCCTGAAAGTAATTCTCTGTGCTATCATAGACTAATTCGTTGATAGTGATAGTACAATTGCTGAATCCTAAGTAATACTGTTCCTTTAATAAACTGGTGTTGGATTCCTCATGTGCTTGTTACTAATGTTCCTGGGGCGTTCTTAATTAGGATATGGTGCTCTGGTATTTCCTTAATTTCGGTGTGATTTGAATATTCGATTATTGATATACATACTGCATGTAAGAAAAATCATTTTGTTCGGAGTCAACCTTATTAGTGATTGAAGAAACGAATTTGGTGAGGTATTGATTTATTACTTCTTGTTGACTAGTAATATGTTTTGAGATGTTGTCGATCCTGTCTATCGTTTGTTGATTTATTTTTACTTGTTTGTTAGTTTCACTGGCGACTTGACTGTCGTCATTCGTTAACTGTTGTATGTTTTTGGTTATTTCGGCAGCATCGTTGGCGTCCATATTTCCGGTAATATGTTTAATTACTGAACCAAGTCCATCGATTAATCCTCTTTTAACGATCGTCCTTGGATAGATCACTTTTAAGTTTCTGTTTAAATTTGATAATTTTGTATCTAGCATTGCTTTAATGGTTCCTACGTTTTTATGTTTATTTAGTAAGTTTATTGATTCTTGCAATTTGTCAACGTTTTTCTTATAATCGTCTTACTTAATGATATGGTAATAGTGATGATAATTGTTGATGATTCGGGCTGGACCCATATTTAGCGTGCATCCCAGTGCGTGCATCCCAGGATTATTACTGAGATCCTATATTCCAATCTTTTGTGTACTAGCCTTCATCATTAACGTTAATAAGATGATTTTGTAATGGGATAGGCCGTTTTAAATTTTGTTTATGTAGTTTTATATTATTTTCATCTATGATAGTGACAAGTTGATTAGTTTTAACTTTAATTTGTTGAAACCTAGGATGTCTTTTGTTATGGTGTCTGTTTTCAACAAGATAGTTAGTTGAGCTTGGTTTATATATTAAGTGGTCTTCGCGTTTTTCATTTGTTTTATCTTAATTTGTATTCTTTTGTGCATTGACTTTCTCGTTAACTTTATCGTAAAGTTCATGTTTCTTCTTCTTGGTGAAATCTGATTGTGGTATTAAACGTGTATCATACGTTCTTCCGAAAAATAATTCAAAAGGGGTATGTTTTGTCACGGAGTGAGTAGAATTATTATAAGCGAATAGGCTGTCTAATAATACGATTTCATGATCAATGAAGTCATCATTTTCAACTTTCTTCATAGTTTCAATTACGCGAAACGCTTCTAGTAACGTGGAATGGAATCTTTCAATTGGAGAGTTTGAATTAGGGCGTCAAATTGACGTTATGGGAAGGTCAATATTGTTCCTTTCACAAAATTCTCGAAATAGAATACAATCAATTCTTTTTTCAGAATCAGCTACTAGTTTATCGCGTCTACCGTAAGCGCTTATAAATTTCGTAAGTGCTAGTTTCAGGTGTATACTGTTTCGGGATTCGAGTATATATCCTTGCGCAATTCTAGAAAATTTATCTCTTATCGTGAAAATTTATCTCTTATATATTCATTTTCAATGAGAAAAATATCCTAATGTACTATTTTCAGGGGCTTAGTACAGGTTTCAGTAAGCATGAACTTCTGCTTCGGGAGTTTCCTGTCGTATTTACTTTCATTACAAATTTTACAATGATTTATATAATAAGTAATCTTTGATTTTATATTCTTTATAGTATGATATTCAGCGATTAAGACGTCTTGATTAATATCATCAGTTATATCGAGTAAAACCTTAGTACATCGAACTAGTTTAAATTGTTTTCCTTGCGAGAAACACTCAGTATATATGTTTTGAATTTGTATGAAATGATTGTCGCTGAGACAATAAATAGCAGTTAAATTTTTCGGTGATAAATATTGTTTAAATATATCAATTAATAACTGATTGTCATAATCGGGAAATTGGAAAATTTGCCTATGCTTTGTCTTGAACAGAATTACTAACTTTCGGTGAGGTCGGTCATTATTTTTAATGAAGATTAACTGATTACTAAAATCATTTAAAGGATTTTCCGAAATGAGAATGTATGCTGTATTGTCTTCTTCAGCACTGTGAACTGTTTGATTGCTACTTTTTTTAATGGTTTGATTAGAATGTTCCGATGAATCTGATCTGTGAATGTTAGATTCAATTATTATTCGAGATAGGTTGTCAGCATTGGTATTGTTTTTACCTTTTTTTATAAACAAGTGTATAATCAAATTCTTCTAGCTTAAGTCGCCATCTAACGAGTTTGCTATTCAATTCTTTGAGAGACATGATCCATGTTAAAGGTTTGTGATCTGTAATGATCTAAAATTTTCTTCCGAATAAATAAGGTCGAAAATATTTCATTTAAAGGATTTTCCGAAATGGGAATGCATGCTGTATTGTCATCTTCAGCACTGTGAACTGTTTGATTGCTACTTTTATTAGTAGTTTGATAAGAATGTTCCGATGAATCTGATCTGTCAATGTTAGATTCAATTATTATTCGAGATAGGCTGTCAGCATTGGTATTGTTTTTACCTATTTTTATAAACAATTGTATAATCAAATTCTTCTAGCTTAAGTCGCCATCTAACGAGTTTGCTATTCAATTCTTTGAGAGACATGAGCCATGTTAGAGGTTTGTGATCTGTAATGATCTTAAATTTTCTTCCGAATAAATAAGGTCGAAAATATTTCAAATATGGTTGCATCGTTTTGCTCAATTTGTGTTAGCGTCAACGTGATGCATAAAAGACAGGTTTATGTTTTCCAATAGGTCCTTGCGAAATTATTTCTCCTAAGGCAACATTACTTGCATCGGTGGTTAGAATAAATTCTTTTGAATAATTAGGATAGGATAGAATAGGATCATGAGTTAACAGATATTTACAAGTTTCAAATGTTTTAATATATTCAAGAGTGAGTTTGACTGTTTCTCCTTTTTTCAGGTATGATGTCACTGGTTTGGTTATTTTTTCAAAATCCTTAACGATTTTTCCATAGTATCCAACTAATCCAAGAGAGCTTTTTATGTCTTTCTGTGTTTTAGGAATTGGAAATTTTAGAATTCCTTCGATTTTGTCAGGATTTGGATAAACTCCATGTTCTGTGACAATATGTCCTAAAAACGCAACTTCTCTATGTAAAAATTCACTCTTGTCTAGCTGAATTCTTAAGTTTGCTTGATGTAAGCGATTGAACACTTTGGATAGACTATCAATATGTTCTGTTAGAGAGGTAGAGAATACAATTATATCATACATGTAATCAAGTCATACAGTTCCTTGTAGGTCTTTCAGTACGTTATTCATAACTCGTTGGAAGGTAGAAGGTGCATTTTTGAGTCCAAAAGGCATGCTTTCATATTCATAATGACCACGTTCAACTGTGAAAGCTGTTTTACAAACATCATTTGGGTGTACTTCGATTTGATAGAAGCCACTTGCTAAATCTAGCGTTGTAAAATACATGCATTTGCCTAATTTATCAAGGATGTCTGTGATACTGGGTTAGGGATATTTGTCATCTATAGCTTTCTCGTTCAGTTTGCGATAATCTACAACTAATCTCCATTTTTGTTTTCCTGAAGCATCTCGTTTCTTTGGAACTATCCATATAGGAGAGGGCCATGGACTAAAGCTTGGACGAATTATTCCTTGCTTTAACATTTTGTCTAATTGAGTATGTACTTCTTCTTTATGGATTTCCGGGTATCGATATGATTTTGTATAAATTGGTATATTGTCGTTTGTCGTTTGTCGTTATTCTATGTTTAATTTGATTTGAAAACGTTAGATCTTGATTTTCTCTTTGAAACAAATCTTTGTATTTCTTACAGAGTTTAAGAAGAGATGGTTTTTTTTCTGATTTAAATGGTTGATTCTAAGTTTTCAATAGGTTCTAAATTGTTTGGAAATGGATAAGATTCATTATCTATAAAATGTGAATTAAAATCTATGAAGTTATGATCTAATAGTTGGGTTTTTAATGATTGTTCGAGATAAAAATTTTTTTCTTTATTTATTAAATTTGTTAAATTTTAGCTTTATAGATACCTTCGGATACAGAGAAAGTTTTAGCTAAGAATGTATCTGGTAGTAAGATTTCACCGCTCTATACATCTACTGAAAGACAGATAATGCGTTTTGTATGAGCGTCAATTTTGTATTGACCGGATGTAAACTTCGGTTTTAATAATATTCTATTTGAAGAGTTTGGGGTTAATAAGACTTTATTACTAATATCGATTTGAGCTTGAAGTTTGTCTAAAATATCAAGTCCGATAAGACCGTCAAAATAATTATGAAATTTAAATACTTGATAATCAAAGGAATGGTATGGTTGGTTAAATTCTAGGAAAGCGGGTAAATTTACTTTCTTATCTATAATATAAGTATTAAGAATAGCTTTTATGCGAATAGGATTGATTTCTTCCTGTTCATATTCGTTTATAAATTCGGGATTTATAAATTATTTTGAAGAACCGGTATCAATTAAAAATTTTAAAGGTCTGCCAAAATATTCTAGGTATTCGAGAGGTTCAGGTCTGAAAATCCTCCTCCTCGTTGGGTTAGTGTATTTCGATGTTATCACTCGAATATTCTGAGTAACTACTGTCTTCGTAATCCTCGATATATTCGTCTAAGTCTGTATGACTTGTATGGCTATACTCAGGTGGGTGATTTAAAGAATGAATAGTTTGGGAATGAGTTGGATTGTTTGATTGTTCTTTAGTGCGTAATTCTCGACTAGTCAATGTTGGTGTATTTGACTAGCAAAGAATCTATGACCAAAAGGTTGATTATCAGGTGGACGTGAATTTGGGGGACGATATGGATGAAGTGATCTAATGCTAATTTGATTATTTCCGATATCCATTGGAATTGGTTTAGGGAATGTACGATTTGGATTTGATTTGAAAGGTTGTTGCTGTGGGTGTCGCGAATTATTATGATTAGAGTATTGCTTAGGTTGATAATTAGGGCGAGGTCTTGGTATAGTAATATTTGGTGGGTAAGTATGAATTGTTCTATTTATCGGTTGATACTAATTATTCGGTTTAGTAACAGTATAACTATTTGGAGATTTTGTAACATCACGCTTATTAATGCTCTCGCTATTACGGGCGTAATGAACATTCTGTTCTACAATACAGAATTATTATGCATCTTTAAGTGAGCTGGGCGATCTTGCTCTTACTACAGAACCTAGTGGTTAAAAACACATTCAGACACATGTCACTATATAACTGAATTTTAGCTTTTATAACAGTTGCATCTGCTTCTTGTATTTTTACGTAGTTTCTTAGAGATAAGAAATGTTCTATGATTTGTCCATAATATTGTTCTATTGTTAAACCGTCTTGTTTTTTACTATGTAGGTCTCTTATGAGACTCGTCTCGTTTCGTTTATTTGAATAATGGGCTATCAGGTTTTCTTTTATTTTTCCCCAATCGAGCTCTGTTCCATACATATTTAATACATCGTCTGCGGATCCTATCATTCTGTTTCTAATTGCGCGTATACACAATTTTCCTCTTATATCTGCATTAAGTTCAGCAGGTATTGCTACTAGGATATCTTCGACGTTTGATACAAATGCGTATAGTGATCTAGGGTTTACATTAAATGTAGGTAGTTCTTTGATGTGATCGGGTATTCTTGTATTATATGTATTAAGATACTCGTTTGCCATATTTAGATTGTTAATTGGATTGTTTATATTAATTAAATTATTTGTATTATTATTTGTATTGTTAAATAATTATTTGTTTCGTTTGAATTATTAACTGTTTCGTTTAAATTATTATTTACTAAGCTAATTGAATATTCTTCCGTAAGCCGCGGAATTGGAATTTGATACAGCACGATTGTGTTTGCTGCACCGATAGCGTGAGGGGTACTTCTTAGTGAATAAGGTACACGAAGTTTTTTGTCTTTGACTTTAAAAGGATTGGGCATGAGGACCAATAATATTTTAAAAGGTACTTACATGAACCAATTCGTCTGCATTGATGTTGATTTGATGCATGGTTGCGATCTGAAGGATTCAAATCTACCAAAACTTTGTTGTAATCTTCTGAGCTGCGAAAAGCCTCCAAGTTCCAGTAAACCGCCGGAGTAGATTGTTGTTTCAGTAAACCGCTGAAGTTTCAAACACGACTTTCATCGTTCCAATGAATTGATTTCCAGTAAACCGCTGGTTACCATGTCCAATTTTCTTGAATATTGCTCCATAGATCCTACCCGACTGCGCGAATTAAGTATTAGATTACAATATTCTTCCTAATAATACCTTTGTATTTACGAATTGCATTTCTTTATATACTCTTTTAATATCGCAATTAATATATGCATAATCACATTGGTGTTATTATTTACATGTTTTATTTATAACAAAGTGTATATAAAAATGAATAATAGATTAATTACGATATGACAGATGGTCAAATAATGAGTAATTTAATATTACTCATAATGAATAATATAATATATTGATAATAATGAATAAGATGATATGATTAATAATAATATGAATATTATATATTTAATAATAAATAATATGATGTGATTAATAATGTGGGATAGTTGGGTGGTCTTCAATATGTCCTCATATAACTATTTATATGTATATATATATATATATATATATATATATATATATATATATATATATATATATATATATATATATATATATATACTCATAATGAATAATATAATATATTGATAATAATGAATAATATGATATGATTAATAATAATATGAATATTATATATTTAATAATGAATAATATGATGTGATTAATAATGTGGGATAGTTGGGTGGTCTTCAATATGTCATCATATAACTATATATATATATATATATATATATATATATATATATATATATATATGTATATATATATAAGAAATATAATTAGGGTTCCGCACACAAAAATTCTTATATGCATTAAGTGAAAAGCTGCTATTGTGACATTATAAGCACTGCAATTTTATTTATTTGTATAGAAAATAATAATAATGGAGTTTTATTTCCGTTTCTGAGACACAACGGTCTATAACAGAAACCACCCACATCATTATTTTTCAACTATGTTTCTAAGCTATATCCCCGACTATTTTTATTCCTGATGGAGTTACGACATGAAAAGTTGTACATATTATGACAAATAATATGGATTATTGATGCCTAAGATAAAATCTATAACATTCAATATTTTTATCGTGTGTACCAAGCAAAATTTATACTTTTATACTTTACTGAATAATAATCAGATTTTTAAATAACATGTATCATTTGCATTATAATAACATTGTAAACATTTACAGCTTGTGGTAAAAAATAATACTACCCCAATTATTTCCTTTATATAAATATAATTAATATACATTTTTATTGATTTTTCTATCAGATACCTCATAGGTCACTATAACATTAAACAAAACTTTATAGTATGCCTTTTTATTTGAATAAACTGTAGGATGAATTATGACTGTGGCAATAAATGTAAACTCTTAGTTCTTGTCTTTTTTAAATCCACTGGTGAACTTAAATATTTTTTTTGCGTTTACGTCGTTGTTTAATTACAATATAAGCAAAAATCGCCGTTCCACGACGCTTATTCATGGTGACCGAACCCTAATTGTTTCGTTATAAGGTATGTTGTGTGTGACTAGTTTGGACACAAGTTCCGTACATTTTATATACAGACACTATCTAGACAGAAAAATTTGTTATACTGTGAATATGACCTGAGTATAAGTGTTTTTCCCTTGTGGTCTTTATGGTGACCTGTGCTTTGACTTTGGCCCTCAATATCATTTCAAGGTAAACTTACGTTTATCAAGTGGGAAGCATCATTTTGTTACTTTTAAATGATGTAGAAAATTTAGCAGATGATATTATTCATCCAAATACGACATAAGCAACCAGTGAGATAAATGAAAAAAATTAAAGTTACATGGGAGGTCATTTTCTGTCATACAATATAGTATTAATCAAGCCTGGCGGTGTCGAGCTAATTGTAATTTTAATGTTTTCCTAATTTAAAGCCTTTTTTCTAATTTATATTTCTGCAACTATATAATTGTATGATAAATTTTATTCAAATCGGCAATCTAATTAAAATTGTCCGTCTACCATGTGTGGTGGATGGGTTTGATCGAATACTATCAGTCCGATTTGGAAAAAAATTATTTGAAAATTTTTAAGAATTTCATAGTTTCAGTTTTGACGATCTAAACTTATCGGTGTTCACTGTTTGAGTCTAACGTGTATAGGTAGTGTAAACTTTTTTCTAATTCGATTAGCCCGTTTCCGAAAGTACGAAGCAAATTTAATACGTTCTAACAGATACGCCCGAAAGGTAAAGAATGGATTTGAAAGGAAATTTGGAAACATCTTTGGGATTACAATGAAAAACTATAAATTACCATTCATTAAAACGGAGCTTATATATAATCTTGTGTAGGACTTTTTCTGCGTTTCAATTTATCCCAATTAGAAAAATTCGTGTTTAAATTGATAAAATGGAGTTTTTTCATTTTCTAATAAAGTACACATACAACATCCTTTCAGCAAAGAAGAAGCTTAGAAGAGAAGCTATCAATTATATTTAAATTTTGACAACCTTGATATTTGTGTCAATAAAATTTCTACATGTTTGAATAGTTTCTGTTAAAACTGTGAAAACTAAACAATTTCCTATCGAAATAATAAAATTTCAGCTATATGAAATCGATTTTTACGAACAATTTCTTTCGACATAAAAATTAACGCAATTTAGGGCACGTTTTAAATTTAAATACACAAAGAAAAATGGAAAAAATGAACAATTATCATATAATGACAATATATAGTGATGACAAAAAACAGTACGAATAGTACGACGAAACGGTATTTTTATAATTGTCAGATTCAATTACATTTTACCCACGTACTTCCCTTCACATATAACGTATATTGTTACATTTATTGCCACAGTCATAATTCATCCTACAGTTTATTCAAATAAAAAGGCATACTATAAAGTTTTGTTTAATGTTATAGTGACCTATGAGGTATCTGATAGAAAAATCAATAAAAATGTATATTAATTATATTTACATAAAGGAAATAATTGGGGTAGTATTATTTTTTTACCACCAGCTCTAAATGTTTACAATGTTATTATAATGCAAAAGATACATGTCATGTAAAAATCTGATTATTATTCAGTAAAGTATAAAGCTTTAAATTCTTACATTATCATTCCGGTAAGCATGGCCGTGCGGAATCGACAAGGTGAAAGGGGGTTTAGAGGGTGGGTTAAACACAAAATTTGGTATATATCTTTTAATATTAAGAAAATCGAAAAATACATAAAAAGTAATGTTGTAGAAAATAAGATTTACTATAACTAAGTTTATTATCATTTTTTTCTGTTACCCATATACTTTGTTGACTACAATATATGCATACAAGCTTGTATATCAATCGACTTTACAGCTTCATAATAGTTTGACAAATTCTGATTATCTTAAGTTTTAAATTATACGAGTGATTATTTTTAGCAAATTTCCTCTTAAAGTAATGCAGGTATTTTTGTGTACTGATTCAAATATTGATTCAAATCGATCCAACCTACAAGATGTTAAATATGACCATTATTAAAGTTTTTATATAGGAGCTCTGGCCGAAAAGTATCCGACCTACTTTTATTTCTTTGCGCCGGATGGTTCGATCGATCTCTGAGAGGCATGAACGCCAACAGTAATGCCTCAAGAACTTATCTGTTACTCGCCGAAACCTGCAAGACGTATAATCCATGCGCTGTGTGTATTTGTTTACAAAGCCTTTTTTGCGTTCGTCGGATTTTTTTATTGTTAAGATTTATTGTTTTACTGTTAGATGACTAAAAGATAAGATCAACGAATTTGTTATAAATTTTACTTCAAACTCGGAAAAACTAGTTAGGAACCTATTCAAATATACAGAAGGCCTTTGGAGACCAATGTATGGGCAAAACACAAATAAACGAGTGGTGTAATTGTTTCAAAAGTGGCCGCACATCTGCTGATAGTGATCCTCGTTCTGGCCGACCTTCGACGATAACAACACCGGATAATACGAGTGAGTGCGACTTGCGATTGAAGAAGATCGACGTTTGACTTTGCGTGAATTACAAAATGATCTTGAAATACCAAACACTACAATTTGGAAAATTTTACCTCAAATTTAGAAAGCGGTATATATACGGTCCCAGAAGTAATCGAGTTCCATAAGAGGGTAGGTAAAGGGTACGATGTTGGTACGAAAAGACCTGAGACATTTTTTTATTAGACGCACCGTTAGTTAATTATTTATTAATTAAGGAAACTAGGTTGAAACCAGAGTTGTTATTATTATTATTATTTGGAGGTTATTAATCACTGCGACCAATATGATCTATTGTGATCCCCAACTACTGCTCTGTTAAGGCTTGCCTCAGAGCTCCTCAACCAGTCTCAATTCTCGGAGGAATTTGAGGATCTGGGTGGGGTACAGGGATGATAAGTCATCCTCCTGGAGTAGGTACTGGTCGAAACAAGCAGCCCGTCTTCGTGCCACGGCTTCACATTCAAGTAGGAGATGAATTGTAGTTTCTTCCTCCAGCTCACAGAACCTGCATGAGCCGTCATTGATGATTCCCATCTTTCGGAGGTGCCCATTCAGCCGGCAATGCCCGGTGAGAAAGCCCGTTAGGATTCGTAGCTCATTTTTTGTGAGCTTAATGCAGGTTTCGAATCTCTTTCGGTTATACTGCCCGAGAAGGATCTTGGCATGCCGCAGCCCTGGGGAATCTTCCTTGTTTCTTTCTGCTTCCGCTGCCTTCCAGAGGGCTGTGTTGAGGTAGGCCTCACTTATTCCACAGGACGGCTCAGGTCCTGTGAAAGGCTCTGATGACCCTTTCCTTGCCAGTTCATCAGCAGTGTCATTCCCCTCAATGCCTGCATGGCCTGGCACTCATTTCAGAGAAACGTCATTCTCCTTGCCTAGCCTGTTTAGCAGGTCTAGGCATTCCCACATCATCTTAGAGTTGATGCTCCATGCACTTAGTGCTTTGATGGCAGCTTGGCTGTCAGAGAGGATCACTATGTCCCGCTTCCTGTAGTTCCTGCTCAGGTTGAACTCAGCACACCTGGTTATTGCACGAACTTCCACCTGGAAACCTCCCCATGGGTTCAGAGTATCTGGTTCGAGGCCCAAATACACCCGCTCCCGTGCCTTCGTTGGTCTTTGACCCGTCAGTGTACTATTTTATGGTATGTGGCTTGAGGAAGTACATGTCCTCCCCATTCCACTCCTGCTTACTGCTGAGCTACGTAGTGAAGTTCCTATCGAAGCTGAACTTCCTACTTGCTTTATCCCGGGGTAGGTCTAACAAAGAGGTTAGGAGCTTGTTGCCCGTAATAGCCCTCCTATAGGCCTTTTCGCCTCCCGTTATTCTTAGCAACGCTTTCGAAACCAGAGTTGCAAAAAGTTGCATTTTTTTTATAATTCATTTTTTATTAAATTATCAATTTTTGGAACAATATTGCTTAAATCTTTCAAATTATTAATTCCTTGAAAAGTGCATTAATTAAATTTTTTTATTTTTTTAAAAATGTAATAAATAAATTGTTTTAATAATAAATTTTTAAAAAAATGCGCAAATTAAATTCGTTAAAAGTTTTCTCAAAAATGCATTAATAAAATTATTTTATTGAAAATTTTAACTATTGCATTATTAAAAAAAAAATCAATAAAATAATTTAATTAATGCACCTCCAATTTAGAAAGCGGCATATATACAGGGTCACCCAGAAATAGTCGAGTTCCATAAGAGGGTAGGTAGAGGGTACGATTTTGGAACGAAAAGTCTTGAGATTTTTTTTATTAGACGCACCGTTAATTAATTATTTGTAATTAGGGAAAAGTAGTATTAGTAATTAGTAATTTTGCTACTCGGTTCAAACCAGAGTAGCAAAAAGTGCATTTAATTAATAATTCATTTTTGAATTATCAATTTTTGGAACAATATTGCTTAAATTTTCCAAATAAAAATATATGTTTATTTAACAATTTGAGAAACGATGACATTGGGTTGAAAACAAATAAAAATAAATAAACAATAATAAATTAAAAATTTAACAATTGACTAAACTGTCGTAGTCAGCAATCCCCAAAAAAAATAAATAAAAATAAATTTATATAAAAATAATAATTATTTAATGTCCCGTATATACTAATTACAACAATATCGCTGGCCCTCTGAGAGGAGCCGAAGGCATCAGGTGATCGCATATAAATCTAGAGACGCAACGTAACCATCATATAATCCGCGCGAAATCATCTTATTGAGCCAATTTGCCGCAAACCATGATCTGAAACGAAAACAACACCCATAAGACTCAAACAAACAAAAAAACAGTTCATTCAGGTCATTCTCTCCACAAGGATAGTGAGAACTATATCGTCGAGATTGTTAATTAACAAAATAATAAATTAAAATAAAATTATTGGACACAGTTTCCGAAAAGAGCACGAAGGGTATATCAATTTTCGAATGAAATTTAAAACAAAGAACATTGGATGTAATTTTCTAATATATATACGTTGAATAATCGAATTAAAAGTATCATTCGACCAACCACGTTGGGTTAAACCAATAAAGTATCGACCGATAGGAAGGCCGAGCAACGAGTTTTGTTTGTTTGAGTTAACTCGAGCGACCTCGTGATTCATCAACCAACACATGGTTCCAAGTTGGGCAGCATAGTTGGAAGGCACATCATTAGCGATGGTACCATTACCCAACGCCGGTTCGTAACGTTGTTAAACCACACGATATTCGAAAGCTATACAATAACGTACAAACGACTGATCTGGTACGAACAACGTTATTGACCTCAACGACATACTGCGTCAAACGATCTGGTGTCGAAGGCACTTCACAGGCGACCTCTGAGTACACCAGCTGGTTGTTAATATTATTCAGGTGACTAATACTCTATTTAATTTGATCATTCTATTAATTTTTTCGTTGTTCTCTTAAAAGAAATTTCATTGTTGGAGGTTAAACACTAATATCAAGAACGCTTTTTTGTTGATGTTTGTTATCCTTTGGGTTGCGTGTCACTTCGACACTCAATTCCCTTTATTAATAATTATTACTAGTAATTTTACAATAGACATTTTGGTATATGCCAACAACTGGTTCTGAACCAAAAATTACTCAAGAGGGTGGTGATCCCCTCCAGTATTTATTTTAATTTAATATCAGATTTAGTTGATTTCATCTTTGTGGATATATTCTAAGTGGCAATTTTAAATTATAAAACTGTTTTCGGCACTCGCTATTTTGTGAAACTATTTTTTTTTTATTAAAATAAATACCGGAGGGGATCACCACCCTCTTAAGAAATTTTTGGAGCAGAAGCAGTTGTTGGCATTGAAAAAATGGTTTTTTGCGAATAAAAAAAAACTTGAATCCCGATCAGGAAAAGTTAAGTAACATTGTTATAGGTATCAAAAAAACCTATCGATTGGTGTATCTTGAATTGAAATTGGATCGTTACTTTTTGAGAAAAATCGGAAAAACCGTCAAAAATCGATTTTTCTTCAAAAATTCGAGTTCATTATAAAAGTGTTTAATAATCCACAGAAATGAATCACAAAGCAAGCCAAAAACGATGATTTTTGAACAATTTAAAAAAATTAATTTTTTGCCCAGTTATACGTTGCTTAACGTTGCTGTCAATGAGAAAATCAAAACAGGTATACCCCCACTATTGCTGCCCTCTGTTGGATTTTGTTTAAATCTCCAGAGAAAAAGGCTAATTAGATGCATACGAAAGTATATACATATACAAATTGAGAAAACAGACAATGGCCCAATTCCAAATTCTGATTCAATATAATTAATCCATTTTCAAAAAAATCTAATACCTGAATATCAACGTTAGCTTCGATACCCTCACTTTAGTGACAAAACAAACGTCGCCCAAAGAATACCGCCAATAAATAGGTAGGGCTCAAACACACCTAATCCGTTAGTCAGCCAACTCAAATAATCCTCAGGTCGGATCATACCCTCAGTCAAATCGTATAAAAGGACAGAACTTTTTAATGTGATACTGAGACACGCTCAATATTAGCAACAAGCAACATATCTCTGAATCTATATCCCAGAGATATTTTTATTTATTTATTTTTTATTAAAATTGGCTTTAGCAAATTTGCTATACAGCCATTACCCAATGATTACAATTATATGACAATAAATATTACAATAAATACATAACAAATTTAAAATTAAGTATAAGATTCAAAAAAGTGAAAAAAAGAAAAAAGACCAAATAATTTTCAAGGAAAAGACAAAAAATAAGAATGTTTTTGGTTCGTACAAATGTGTATATACAGGGACACGCAGGAATTTAATAAGGAAATTCGTCGTCGGGACCCGTCGAGACTTTTTACAGAGGAAGTATAACAATAAATACATAGGTTGGGGGCCACGGATAGGTTTACAGTGGAGAAATTTTATAGGTGGCACAAAAAATACACACGGAAGTTAAAAAAAAAAAGAAAGCGAAATGGGAGGAAAGTTTTAAATTTTCAATTGGGACTTGTTAAGGAAGGTGCAAATTGCAGAAAGGACTTCAAAGTTGTTTAACGATAGGAGATGGGGAAAATAGTAAGGACCTAAAACACACATATGGGCTAGGGAGTTGAATAACATGCCTCTATGTTGATTAAGGGGTGGACAGGCGAAGATATTGTGGTTGATATCACAATAGTGATAGCCACATTTACAACTGGTGCTAGGAAGAATATGTATTCGGTGTAGATGGGTGGGTAAACTATTGTGCCCCGTTCTGAGGCAGCTTGTTGTTGCTATATTTTTCCTGCCCACATCCCATTTATGGAACCATGTCTCAAACATTGGAGCAGGCCGTAGTTGGTATAGGTAGCGCCCTTTTCAGACGCGCTCCACGTTTGTCTCCAATCATTCAACATGTCTTTTTTGCAGATAGACCAAAGATATTGAGCTGATGGTGGTGAGTTGTCCAGTATGCCATTATGAACTGCGTCCCTATCCAACATATCAACAAATTCGTTCCCACGTATACCAATGTGTGCTGGGCACCACCCAAAGCCAACGCAGAAATATTTCTGCATTAGTTTCAGTACGGTATTTTTTATCAATACTATAAGAGGTAGAGTTTTGTGGGAAATAGATTGTTGTTTTAGGAGGGAGAGGGAGCTTAATGAGTCAGATACTTTAGCTGCCCTTCTTATGTTTTTGGACTCCACGTATGAGAGTGCTTCCAAAATAGCGACACATTCTACTGAGAATATTGAAAAATATTGAGAAATACTCAAAATGGCAGAATGTGCGCTTGTGGTGCAATGTAATGCAACTCCCACACGTGACTCAGCATTCAACTTTGAGGCGTCAGTGAAGATGTAGGTATAATTAGGAACAGTGGAATTTAGGTAGGTGTTGAATATGGAAATGACAAAGAGTGGACCATAATCTGCATCCTCCTAACCAAGTCCACAGTCAACAAACACAGGAATTGTCGAGTATCGGGAAAAGAAATCAAAGGAGTAGAACGGGGACAGAAGAGATTGGTAAACAGGAATTATCGCAAACCCACAATAAGCCACTAAAAGAAGAGGAAGGTCTTTGTTTGGCCAATGGGACGAATTTCTGGATAGGTTGTTAATCGGATAAGTTTTGGAATGAAAGGATGAGATAAAGAGGAATATTGGTAATGGAAGAACTTTTATGCTAAATAAAGACGACGGACTATAAATGGAGCATCCGCTACCTCAATCAGTAAGGAGTTGGTAGGGCAGGAGTGCATTTTTCCAAGGGCAATGCGTTAAGATTGAAATTGAACTTTATTCAACCTATCCGATCGTTGGTTAGATAGTCTATTTAACATAAGCAAAGTACTTTGATCAGCTCCCCACCAAACTTTGGTTAGAGCACGGATCGACGTGTGAATTCCATTGCAATTTTCTATCAAAAACGACTCCTAAGAATTTAACAAAAGTGGGACACGGAATAGATGTATTCAGAAAAGGAATGGATTCGATATTGCACCTATGCCTAGTGAAGACAATAGCTGAACTTTTAACAGCGGATATTTCCAAATTGATAGATATCAAATGGTGATGTAGGTTGGACAGAGCGTTTAAAACATTATCTATAGCTGTTTGTATGGATTTAGAAGAAGAATACAGGACAAGATCGTCTGCATATTGTAGGAGTTGGGTGGGAGGCTGATTTACGATCTGCAAACCAGCGGTGGAGATATTGAAAAGGAGTGGGCTCAAAACTGCACTTTTGGGGAGACCCACATTTGCAGTTCTGGGACCGGATAAGTGATTCTGGTTATTGACAGTATAACGAATTTTAAAAAAGTTGTAGATGTACGAGGTAATTTTAGGGGGGGCTGATAGAGATGTTAAGGTGTTTATTAAGGTGTTAATATCAACATTATCGAATGCTCCTTTCACATCTATAAAGCAGCAAACCAGGTATCCATTCTCAGAGAGAGCAATCTGGACGGCCGCTAGAAGCATAGACAGGTTATCGATGGTAGTAGGATTTTTTACGAAAACCTCGTTAGTAGGATGGAATGATGTTGTTGTATTCACACCACCATTCCAACCTGTTTTTTATCAAATGTTCCATAAACACACAAGGCCAATGCAATTGGACGATAGGATTGTTGGGCATTAGGATCATTATTAGGTATCAGTATAGGGATGGTCATCGTATGTCTCCATTCGTCCGGAACCAGAGAGCTTGTAAACAATTGGTTTAAGATTAACTTAAAACTTCTTGTTGCATTGTTGGATAGGTTTTTTAACATGCTATAATAGATATTGTCTGGACCGGGGGAAGAATCCACCAGACCAGACAATACCCCCTCCAATTCAAAGATTCCAAACGGACAATCCAATGGATGATTATTCTGGATTGATGGAATTTCTGTTGGGATGGGTACGTAATCAGGGGTCAATTTTTGTAGGAAATGTGGGGTCCAATCTTGATTGGTCGGAGAAAGAGGGTATGGATTAATAGCCCTTCTATACATTTTAACTTTATTCCAGATCTCTTTAACAGGCGTACTCCTGGAGAGACCCTCACAGAAGTTCCAGGAGTTCCGCTTCTTCTCATTAAATTGACGCGTGGTTTGTGCTTGGCGCCTTCTATAAGGGCAGTAATTATCTGGTGTAAAATTACGTTTTAGAGACTGCAAGGCCTCTTTTCTTGCTCTAACTTGTTGTATACATTCAATGTCCCACCAAAGGGTGGAAGAGATGGGTTTTTTGGGGCGTTTGGAGTTGGGAATGGATAGATCTCCGGCGAAGGATACAGTTTGATGGAAATTTGAATACATTTCCAAAGAATTGCATTCGGGTATAAGGGTAGCAAGGGAATCGTCGACAGTTTGAGAAAATAAATTCTAATCTGCCTTCAAGCACCGTCTATGGGGGACATGTTTGGGAAGGGATAGATAACGGTGGTGATTTAGGTTAAATAAAAGAGGAAAATGATCACTGCCATAGGTATCATTTAGGACACGCCAGTAGGATATTAAACAAAGGGAAGGGGAGCAAAATGTAATATCAATAGCAGACGTTCTTTTTTGTGGTGAAGGGATACTTGTCGGCGATCCGTCATTCATGCTAACCAAATTTTTGGCATCCATGAATTCCGTGAATATATCGGACGCAGTACAACTCCATAAAGGATGATGATAATTTAGATCGCATGCAATTATTACGGGTTCTGGAACATTACGGAACATGAGGTAAAGTTGGTTAAGTGTAAGGATGTTTTGGGACGAGTTATTGTAAATGGAAATTATAGAAATGCCAACAACTCTAACTGCGATAACCTGGAAAAAGGGTTCCATCGACTCAATTGGAATGATTTGAGCAGAAACAAATGATTTGAGCAGAAAGGGGGGTTTCTACAACAAGTATCGCAGTACCACCATAACCATCATATCTATCACTTCGGAAAATTTGAAATCCGCGGATTTTAAATGGCCAATTTTCTTTCAACCAAGTGTCACTGAGGTGTACAATATCAATGGGATAGGAAAATAAAATAAGTGCAAGGTTAATTTTATTTTGGTTGAGGCTTCGGATGTTCCATTGGAGCAGTTTGAGCTTTGTGGTCAACTGAACCATTATTAAATTTATTAATTAGAGTTTGCAAAATGTTTATTTTAATAGCTGGGTCTAAATTGAAGGAATTTAAAACTGAGATGATCGTAGAAAAGAATGGATCGTTAGGATTAGGAGCATAAACAGAAGTAGAAGAGGGGAAATTATAGTTTGTTGGGAAATTAGTTCTACCATTTGGGCAGAATAAAAAGTTGTCAATCTGTGCGGCAACAGGGCTTGAAGGGGGTGAGGAGTTTTTTGCGTCTTTTTAGATTAGAGGGAGCAGTATTCGCAATCGCAGCGTTGGCGTACGTTCTTCTAATTGTGGGTTTTGTGGTGAGGTTGGGTGAAGTATTATGTGAGAGTAATGGGAATTGTTGGGGAGTTGAAGACACATTTATTGGATTTTGTACGCTAACATTGCTTAATATTTTGTGGACATTGCCGCAAGCTTCAAAGTATGAAACGCCATTAGAAGCCATAATCTTTTTGATGGCAATTTGCCTTCTCTATTCGGGGCAATTTTTATATGTGGCAGAGTGGTCCCCATTGCAATTAATACAAGTTTTTGGACGGAAGGGTTCTTTGTCTCAATGAAGGGATTGGTGAGGGTTGGAGCAAATGGCACAACGTGGAGAACTTTTACAGTTTTTGGTGATGTGGCCGAATCTACAGCAATTGTAGCATTGGGTCACTGGAAAGATGTAGGTTTCGATGGAGCGGGAACAATAGAATATGCTGATGTAGTCCGGGAGGATCGTGCCATCAAATGTAACTAGGATGGTGGAGGAAGGTTTATAGGTCACGGAAGTATTGTCATCGGAAGGTGCTATTCTTCTTGACATTCGATGAACTTTTATGATATTGATGTTTTTGTTGTTTTTCATATTTTCTAAAAGTATTTGTTTAAAAGATTTTCGTTTTTCAATATGGGATGATCCAGGAAAGAATTATCGGTAATACAGGAATTAAATTGGACGCAAATTTTATTGCGACCCAAATTTTCAACCTTCATAATATTATTTATTTTATTATTAAATAAAATACGCCCAACTGCCAAAGAGTGCAATCGACCTATAGTTTGATTAGTGGATTCTATTAATATCTAGTACGGGCCGAGTGCATTCTTAGGGTATTTGTATGTAGTTTTTTCTTTCGGAGTAGTGGTTGGGAGAGAAGGCTTATCATGGTTTACTTAGTTGATTGGTTCGTTAGGATGGTTATCCAGAACCATCCGAGAGGGGTCTGGAGGAAAACATCTTCAACCACCTCCTATAAGTTGATCACTATATTTTTAATTGGATGAATAAAAACAAATTTGAATTCAAAACAATTCAAAGAATGAAGTATTTTTATATATAAAACAATATTAGTTTTGGACAGCTATGAAAAAAATATGTATGTATAACTGACTCATCAAGTTAAAACCGATCACAACACAAATAGATACATTTATTTTATGTATTTGTACAATAATTGTTATCGACAATTATATAATATATTGTTATTGTTGTACGACTATTTTTATAAATTTATTGAACACGTCTTTATTCTATGAGAGTTATAACAACAATCCCCCAGAGATAGTTACTATTAGCTAATTCATACTGATGAGGACTACATTGTAGTCGAAATACTTTTAGAATATTTAGATTATTTTTATAAAACAATAGAAAAATAATTTTCAGACATTCCTGGTTTATTATTAAAATTTATTTTGATGATGTTTTAATGTTTGTTAAAACAAAAGTTGAACATGACAAAATATTAAGACAAATTCAAATTAGAGTTAGACAAGTTGGTTTAAAGTTAAATTTAGAAAAATCTCAATATTTTGAAAATCAAGTAACTTATATGGGTCATAGATTTAATGATAAAGGAGTACAACCAGACTTAAATAAGATAGAAGTAATTAATAATACCCCGTCTCCAAAAAATACACAGGAACTTTAATGTTTTCTTGATATGTTAATTTATTTGTCGTCATAGATAAAGAATTATTCAGAAGAAACATATAATTTAAGGTCACTTCTTAAGAAAAATGTAGTATGGCATTGGGCTGCTATTCATACGAATGAAGTTGAACGTCTTAAATTTCTTATAACACATGCACCTATTTTAACTCATTTTGATCCAAATAAAGAACTTATTTTAGCATGTGATGCAAGTCAAAATGCTGTTGGTGCTGCCATCTTACATAATTCAAACCCTATAGCGTATGTATCTTCTATGTTAACGCCAAGTCAGCATAATTTTGCCAACATAGAAAGAGAACTTTTAGCAATTGTTTTTGGGCTGCTATTCATACGAACGAAGTTGAACGTCTTAAATTTCTTATAACACATGCACCTATTTTAACTCATTTTGATCCAAATAAAGAACTTATTTTAGCATGTGATGCAAGTCAAAATGCTGTTGGTGCTGCCATCTTACATAATTCAAACCCTATAGCGTATGCATCTTCTATGTTAACGCCAAGTCAGCATAATTTTGCCAACATAGAAAGAGTACTTTTAGCAATTGTTTTTGGGTGTATAAAATTTCATCAATTTTCGTATGGTCATAAAAATAAAGTAAAAACAGATCATTTACCTTTAGTGTCAGTTACATAAAATTCCCCTTCGTTGTCAAAGACTTATGCTTTGAATTCAAAATTATGATTTAGAGTTAGTAGTTTAAGTACCTGGTAGTAAAACGTTCATTCCAGGTACACTGTCACACACGTCTTTATCCGAGATGATGCCTGATTTAGATGATAATGTCAATATGTCACCAAAAAGGATAGAAATGTTCAAAACTGAAACTGCTAAAGATGAGTCGGTACAATTAATAGCAAAATATTACAAGGAGGGATGGCTGAATATTAAAACAGTACCTAATGAAGTTCGTCCTTATTATAAAATAAAAGATGAAATTTATCTAGATAATGGTCTCATATTTAAAATTGATGTTACTATAGTACCAAAAATTTTAAGAAAACAAATGCTTTTATTAATTTACGAAGGTCACTTTGGTATTACAAGATGTCTTGAATTTGCCAATAATTCAGTTTATTGGCCTTATATTTATACTGATATTAAAAATATTGTCACTAGATGTCCTGTATGTCAAGAATTTAGTAGAAATAATTAATTATTAAGCATATATTAACAAGTCCCTATCATAGTCAGTCCAATGGTCAGGTCGTAAAGTAAATTCAAACACTAAAAAATATGCTTCTTAAAACTAACGCTACAAATGTAGATACTTACATAGCACTGCTAAAGTATAGAAACACTGCAAATCAAAGTCTATATTCGCCTTCTCAACTTTTGATATCAGCTTAGAACCGATTTGCCAACAACAAATAAATTTTTAAATCCTAAAGTTATAAATAAAAACCATTATAAGAAATTTTTAGAACAAAATAATGAAACAAAATCATAATATTTTAATCGAAATTCACAAACTTTACCTGTGTTGGAAATAAATGATTTTGTGTTGTTTAAAAAGCAGCCTGATGATCAAAAGTGAACCGAGATCATATTTAATAGAATGTGAAAGTAAAATAAATAAAAGAATTCGAGTTCATATTAATTAATTTCAAAATCAAGATAGTAGTTATGAAACAAAGATTAAATTATCCTTATATTATATCTAATAGTCATTCTGAAACTAATATGGAACCAGAAGCAGAAACAAATCAAAATAATGTTATAGAAACAAATCAAGAAACAATACGATCTGGCAGAATAGTCAGAATCCCAAACAAATTTAAGGAGTATGTCTATAGTCTCAATTTGATTTAATGTTTTTTGTATGTTAAAAAGGTAGATGTTATGTTATTTGTTATTTATTCAATACCTATATTCGGACCTATCGAATAAACAACTGGAATTTAGTTATACTTGCACAGGCATTCCCATCATGCATACATGAATACTTTTTGTACTAATTAAAAATGTAATAGCGTATATAGCCTCAGCAGCTAAAACGCTGAAATAATTAGAAAAAAAAGTGTTCTTTAATAATTTATAATATTATAATAAATATAATAATTAAATAATAATGTGTATCTCGAGCATGGTAGTACGACAGGCCGAGTTTAAGGGGTTTCTGAAACCTTAAATAAGAAACTGTGGGAAAATTTAATTTTCCCAACGGAACATACCCAAACCCAAAATTGGGAAAAACCAAAAATTACATTTAAGTGTTTAAAAAAAACAAGGGGCGGTTGATTGACTAAACTGTCGGCGTATGGACAAAAACGAAGTAACCGGCTATGCTTGAGAAGGTTTTCTGCAGTTTTCTTCACGAACTCCAGATGAATATTGGCATAGTTCCTATCATAGTCGGCTGCAGTCACATATCCTACCAATTTCTAGTCTACTCACATATTCCTTTCACTCCACTCACATCCTCTCATCCTAAGGCATCACAATGGACCTTGGGGTCGAAGTGTCGTCCGTCCAGGGCAGCCTTTACAATCAACCTCTACCTCTAAGTGTTTAAATCTGTGCAACTTCCAGACATTTTAGAAGGATGTGGTTTTTGAATTCGACGCGTAATATCTCAAAAACTATATGCTCGTATAATTCGGAAAAATTCAATTTTCCCAACGCAACGTCCGTAAAAATGGGAAAAAAAAAATTGTGCATATAATATTTGTTAGTTATGAGTTATAAAAACTTATGTTTTCTACATGGTAGTTTGATCAGATATAAGCAATCAAAAATTTCATCATTTTGAAAATCGATCTAGTTATGTTATTTTGTTGATTGAACAATTCGAATGAAAATTTCTATCCATTATTTAGTTTGTCTCAATAAGAGGACATCTGTTCAAATATCATAAGCTTTTATTTATTTTCACCTGTCCCAGTATCTGTAATAGAATCTTGCAAGTTAAATTTGACCCACTTCCTCTTATCCTACGGAGTTGAATTTTAACATGTTGGTTCAGTTCTGATGACCATGCATTTGTATGATAAGCCTAAACGTAATCGGAAAGGGGAAAAGGGGGTTATAGGTAGGGGGAAGCACAAAATTTGGTATATCTATCTAAATATTACTGTTGGGGCCTTAACGAAATTACAAGTTGTTAAAGTAAAATAACCTTGGTTGAAAAATACGAAATGAAACCATAAATGTCAAAGAAAATATAATGACTTATTTGAGGTTTGATGCTCGTAAAATGATTATTATTTGCCGGTAAATGATGATGTTATTTGCCGATTCCAAACACAATAATTTTAGGTAATATTTTAGACTTTTGAAAAACAACACAACGTTCTTTTTAGAGTGTTTGCAAAGTTGATAAATTACGAAAACTACCTTACCCACCGATTCATTCATTTGGCTATCGATAGGTGGCAGTAAATGTCGGAGAAGTTATTAAAATAACAGAACGCTAACTTTGATTAGCGGCGCGAACAATTAAGTTTTACTATAATTAAGTTTCATATCATTTTTATTATTTCTCTAATATTTACAGAGATGTTGACAGTCGGTCAAATTCATCCCTATATATGGGTATCAAATGGAAGGTCTTGCTGACCGAAACACAGTAAGTAAAGTGGCATCATTCTAAATCCAATATGGCGGCCACCGGAAAATGGTGATTTATAATTTGCACATTAACCTCTATAATATGGGTATCAAATAAAGGTCTTGATGACCGAAAAAAGTAAGTAAAGTGACGTGATTCTAAATCAAATATGGCGGCCGCCGGAAAATGGCGTTTTATAATTTTCACATGATATGGGTATCAATTGAAAGGACTTGATGAGAAAAACACAATTAGTAAAGAAACGTCATTCTAAATCCAATATGATGGCCGCCACAAAAAGGTGATATATATTTTTCATATAAACTCCTATGATATGGGTACCGATTGAAAGCGCTTGATTAGCAAAACACACTAAGTAAGGGTACATTTATCCAAATATAGCATTTTGTGCAAAGTCTTTAGCTTTGTATATTTAAGCCTTGCAAAAAGTAGTCATATCCGATCAAAAACATAAATGTAAAAAAGGGCCGAGTTTTCGGAGAGATACTTCATATAATAGTTGCTCCTTAAAAGTGATGTAATCCCATTAGAGTGCCGAGCTATGCACAAAGTAAATAGCGAAAAGTCAAATATATGAATTTAAGTGCAAAGTAACATGTAAGAAAAAATTAGGTTGAAAAAATTTATTTCGTAAGTTTTCTCTTAGTATGTTTATAAAATTTTATAACGTGGCAAGTAATTTTTTTTCTTTTGATTCAAATAGTATAAATTAAAATGTCCCCCGTTATAAAATTTTAAAAACCTTCTAAGAGAAAACTTACGAAATAAATTTTTTCAACCAAATTTTTTCTTACATTTTACTTTGCACTTACATTCTTATATTTTAGTTTTCGCTATTAACTTAATAAATAGCTCAGCTCTTCAACGGGATACCATCACTTTTTAAGGAGCATCGATTATATGAAGTATCTCCCCGACAACTCGACCATTTTTTACATTTTTGTTTTTGATCGGATATCACTACTTTTTGAAAGGCTTAATATACAAAGCCAAAGTCTTTGTGAAAAACGCTATATTTGGATAAATGTATCCTTACTTGATTGATTGATTGATTAATATCGGGGTAAAAACTAGTGCACTTCGACCCTATGGTCCATTGTGCTCCCCTTCTACCTCAGTCTGACGAGACTCGCTTCTCCCATATGTTGGCAATAGCCTGGAGCTTGCTTATCAGGTCCTCCCGAAGGTTCATATATTCGGGGTGAGATGCACCGAATATCTTGTATCTGCTGTATCCCAGAGATTCGCAGTCAAAGATTATGTGGCTGGATGTTTCTTCCTCTTCGCCACACAGTCTGCACATAATGGACCCGTTATGGAGTCCCATTGTGTGCAGATGCTTCCGCATGGGATAATATCCTGTAATGAACCCGGTTACCCTCCGCAGTTGCATCCTGTTCAGTCTCAGGGCATCGAGATATAACCTCTTTGTTGCACTCTGAAGCAGTACCTTCCCAAGCTCTTGCCGCGGTACTTTTCCCAAGTGATCTCGGTGTTTAGCATTTGACAAGTCGTTGATCAACTGTTAACATGCAGTCCTTGGAATTCCTAAAATAGGCTCTTGGCCTATGAAGGGCATTCCGACTCCCTTCTTTGCTAAGGTATCCGCTTTTTCGTTTCCTTCGAAACCACTGTGACCCGGCACTCAGATCAATTTAACATTGTTTCATTTTGCCAGTTTCAGAAGTTCCTTCAGACAATCCTTGACGACCATTGAGATGACCTCAGTTCCAGATAAGGCTTTTAAAGAAGCTTGACTGTCCGACAGAATACATACGTTCTGGTTTATGTAGCCTCTACATAGGTTCTCACGGACGGAGGCCAGTATGGCAAAGACTTCTGCTTGGAAGACCGTGGCATATTTTCCCAAGTTGAGGCTTATGTTTGCATTAGGTCTCTCACCCTTGATTCCCGACCCAGTTCCTTCTTCAGTTTTGGATCCGTCTGTATATCAGACGAGTCCCTTTCTGAGGTAGAGTGGTTCTCATTCCGACCACATGGCCCTATCACATACTACAGTGAAAGGTTTTGAGAAGGAGTATGTCTTTGGAAGTATATCTGTGCCCATTTCAAAGACGGGGTCTGAGATAATTGATGTTCCCACGATACTTGCATGTCCAACCTGATTTTTATTAATGCAGATGCTATTGCAAGACAATCTATAGACGCTGGATCTCGCTTTAGCTATCATTACAATGCTTAGCAAAGGCAGCCCCAGTATGAATTCCATGGCAGCTGTAGGTGTCCTGCTCATGGATCCAGTGATGTACAAGCATGCTAGTCTCTGGATCCTGGAGAGCTTTTGCACGCATTAATTTTCTTAACTTTTGGCCACCACACTAGAGCAGCATAGGTAATAATGGGCCGCACTACTGAGCCAGTGGATCATTTTGGGTTTTAGACCAAAGACATTTCCACATGCTCTCTTGCAAAACATGATAGAAGATTTGCTCTTATTCGTAATGTATTCCAGATGAGGGTTCCATGTTAGTTTAGAGTCCAGCATTACTCCTAAGAACTTGGACTTCCTTATGATCTATATTCTTTCACCGAATAGGATGGGTGTTTTTATGTTATCCACCTTCCTTTTACGTGTGAATGGAATTAGTGTGGTCTTACCAGGGTTTATTTTCAATCCCAGATTGATACACCATTCATGTGCGATTCTTAGTGCGTTTTGCATAAGCTCCGAGATTGTGCCTTCTCAGGTTCCCTGGATTGCAATTACAATGTCGTCCACGTATCCTTGTGTGTAGTAACCATTTTGGTTGATGGTCGTCAGTAAGCTGTTCACTGTCAGGCTCCATAGGAGTGGGGATAAGACACCACCTTGTGGACATCCTTTTGTGACTCTCACAGTGACAGACTCTCCAAAAAGGGAAGTTTGCATTCTTCTTCCTATCAGCAAAGATTTTATCCACCTGCAAATGGTGTCTTCTACTCTGTGCCGACCGGCAGAATCAACCATTGTAATAACCAATTGTAAGAAGCAATGTCAAATGCACCCTCTATGTCAAGAAAAACGCATAAGCGCCTTGGTTGGCATGAAGCGAATTTCTTGACAATGCCCCCTGAGTCAAATGAAATCCTATTAGTCGTTCCATTAGTTTTCAGTAGAAACGATGACAGTCTAATTGGTCTAAAAGCCTTTCCTGTGGATGGGCTAAGCCTCCCCGATTTTGGCAAGAAGGTCACTCTTACTGGCTTCCATACTGTTTCGATATAACCCGTAGCCAAGCTTGCCCTGAATATATGACCAAGCAGAGTTAAAAGATGCTCTGCTCCTTTTTGTAAAAGCACTGGGTATATCCCATCTGATCTCGGTGCTTTTGCGGGGTCGAATGAGTTTATTGCCCATTTGATCTTTGAGCGGTTAATGGCAATCGTCGCTCTTCTCCAGTCCTCGCCAGTCGGTGGGATACCCTGGTTAAACTGCTCTTGATAACCGGGAAATATATCTGGAGCAGTGTCTCGAGTGTATCCCTCGCGGAGCAAGTATACTCACCATCGGGTTTACGAAGTGCCCCGATGGTGTTAGCGTTATTCTACGCCAGTATACGATGGAGTCTTGCGCCCTCACATGTGTTTTCTACATCATGACAGAGCTTCCTCCATGAGTCCATTTTGGCTTTCTTCAGTGACCTATTGTATTCGGTAAGGGCTTCATGGTAATTATCCCAGTTCCCCAACTTCCTTGCTCTGTTAAATAGCTGGCGAACCCTTCGCCTCTGACTCCTTAAGCCCTCATTCCACTAACAAGTCGACATGCTGATGTCTTTTGAGACCTCCGGGCTGTTTTCTTGGAAGGTTTTAATTATTGCATGCTGAAGTTCAGTTGCAGTAAGCTCAATGTCCAATACTGTTTTCGGAATTGTGGCGAGTTTGAACTTTAGTGTCGAATTTTAGTTATAATCCCAGTTTGTTTTCCTCGGATCCCGATAGTGTATATTACATTGGTCAGGTCTCACCTCCACATTGTAATAGATTTGTCTGTGATCCGATGCAGATGGTTCATCGGATACCAGCCATTTCTTGATTTTACTACTGATTTCATAAGTGCTCAGTGTTACATCAATGACTTCCTTCCAAACTTTGTTAATAAAAGTCGGCTTGTTGCCTTGATTAACTACATATAAGTTGTTATCTATGATATAATCAAAGAGGTACTCACCTCTTGTATTTGTGTTTGTGCTACGACACGCAGTGTCATGCGCGTTTGCATCGCATCCCATAATCAGTTGCTAGTTTTTTTGCCTCATAATACTGGATCAGGCCTTCCATCTTTGTTGATGGTGGTGGAGTAGTTGCATCATAGGGTAGGTAGACCGAAGCGATATTTCACTTTTGCTGCTGTTAGATTTCTCTGACCAAACTCTAACAGTGGCAAGACAATGATGTCCTTTCTTCATGAATGCAAGTTCTGGGTCTCTGCAAGGTTATATCGTAAATAATTTGTCCTCTATTATCTCCTGGTCTAAGAATCTTTTGGTTCACAGCCCAAGGTTCCTGAATCAGAGCTGTGGAAATTCTCCTTTTAAGCACATTTTGACAGAAACAGCGGATGCTGCCTTACTGTGCTGGAGGTTTATCTGAAGCATCCGATGATCAGACATTCTTTTTTCTCTTTGATGTATTCAGTAGTTTAAGGTTGACTTGACCAAACCCGAGGTATATTTTAAACCCTCGGTACTGAATAAACCCCAGATCCTCTGCACTCACTTCCAGCACGATGGTGTGTCCCACATTGGTACTTGTGCTAGTGATAATTCGCCACTGCTGAGTGTGCAGGTTTGCTTCTGCGCTCCAAGAGTTTTCATTATTTTGTCCTTTTCAATGGAGTTATAGATCTGGGAAGCAAACAGCAGAACTTTTGATGTGTTCATCAGGGCTTTTGCATCCCCGACGACAAGTGCCGCTCCGTCTTATGGTCTTATATTCGGGACGTTCTCCATGAGCCAGTTTATGACTGTTCTACCTATGCACCGCATAACGAGGGCCCCCCTCTCCAGGTGGCAACCCCGATATTGTTGGCCCTCAACGAGCTGTTGGCTCGTAAGGGCCAATGAGGTTAATGAGGGTTTGTAGTATGGAGAGTTGCACCTATTTGGATTGTTCCTGAGTCAATTTGACCTCAGGATACCCCCGCAATGCAATGCACATCTTTGTTGTTGCGGTGGTTTCAGCAAAGGTATTAATAGCACTTGCCTGTTCCTCATTTCTACGTTTTTTCGAGATCTGTTTCGGGCTTGGAGTCTCATCTTTAGAACTCAATTTATTTTGCTGTGGATTTTCCAAGGGTTGATTACCTGAGTCGGACCCCAAAGGTATCACTGTTCCTGAGAAAAACAGGGCTGTAGGGCTTCTTGTCCAGATTTTCCTCTTTATCGGAGGAATCGGTTTTTCCTCTGCGCTGACTTTCTCTTCAACCGCTTTACTCTGAGCTGCACCCGACAGATTTTTCATTTACACCTTCAGGAAAGGATTCTGGAGTTTATCGTCCAGATTTTCAGCCTCTGTTGATTCTACAACTTTACTATATGTTTTTCGATTTTTTTTAAATATTAAGATACATATACCAACCTATTTGTTTCCCTGTCCCTATACGGCCCCTTTCTTCTTTCCGATTCCGCTCATGCTTACAATATAAAAGCATTGTCATCGGAACTGAACCAACATGTAAAAATTCAACTCTGTAGGCTAAGAGAAAGTGGGTTAAATTTAACTTGCAAGATTCCATTACAGATACCTTGACAGGTGAATATAAATAAAAGCTTACAATATTTGAATAAATGTACTCATATTGAGACAAAGTAAATAATGGTTGGAAATCTTTATTTAAATTGTTCAATTAACATAATAACATATTCGATATTCAAAATCAATTGCCTATATCGGATTAAACTACCATAGAGAACATAGTATAACCATGTCGCAGTATCTTGGCTCTCTTTATTCCTCAAAGGAGCGCTGCCCGAACCTGCAATAGATTCTGATACTCGACAAAAAAAAATATATTAGTAAAAATTTTTACTAAATATTTTCCAATTGGAACGACACGCACGTTTTTTTAAAGACAAAAAAATTAAATTAAATTTCGTTTTCAACAATTTTTTTTTTTTTTTTTTCAACACAATGTCAATTTTCAAATCAATGTCAATTTTGTCTTTGAACTACTTGTACAAATGCCGACTTCAACTTAATCTTTAACTGATCTGAATCGACCAACGATCAATTATATACTTTGAGTTGAATCAAACAATAGTCGATTTAAAACTGATTTTGATCAGCACTGGTCGCGCCTTTTTATACCCGCCATGGGTGTTTCTGCACAGATGTTGATGTTTTGAAGAAATATTTTTGGAAAATATACTTTTGCATGGAGGTTTCTCGAATAATTTAGTTTATCAACAACCATGGGCGCAATTGGAGGTTCAGATTATTTATAAAATTAATAAAAAATTATAATGCTTCTCCAAGATTTGAACCATAATCCCTCCCCACTTGTTTGATATTTAACTGTCCACTTAGTGCACGCGACCAGTGCAAGTACATTCAAAATTGTAAAAATTTAAAAATTGCAAAATTGTAGTACATTCAAAATTGCGATGCAAATTATACGATACATAAGTTATCAAAAACATTCAACTTGTATTAGACTTTTGATTTTTAAATTAAATTATATCTGATAATTTTTTTTCAATTTTTGATTTAATCAAAAGCAGATATTATTTTCTCTTCAATTTTCGACTAAAACAAAAGAGTTTGTTTCAAGAAAAAAAATCAATCGAACTAGATTATTTTGTTTTTGCACTTCAAAAAAACTCCAAGGAGAAAAATATTTTTTTCTTCAATATTTTTCGTTTTATTTTTCTGAATCTTTTTCGTAATAAAATTGGAACATTTTTTGGACCTGATGAGTTACCATAGTGAACCTGATGAGTTCCATGCCAGGACTCATAGGTTCGATATTCTTAGCCTAATTCTATGTTAGACCCTAGACCTTAGACCCTACTGTACTCTAAACAAATAAGGAAAAATTTATCATCATATTTAAAACATGGCTAACACAACCCGCTATGTCCTATATTCGCGTGTTAGATTATAAATTTTTAACTCATTAATTTAGGGCGAATACGTCATTATTCTTTGTAACGGCAATTGAGTTTCTTGTATTTAAAGTCCTTGAAAGATAAGTAATTTTTGTCCCAATATATACTTTTTCAAATGATTTTATTGTTTTTATCAATAGCAAGGGGTATGTATTATCAAATTTATGGAAGCGTGACCATGGGTGCAGACGGTTGTGGCCATTGCTACAGGAAGTATTAGTCCAAAAATGGTCCCCTTGTAACTTTTGAACTAAAAGAGCTACAGAGCTGCTGAGTTTTCCTATCTTCCTGTTTTAATTTCGCCCTGTCTTTCATATGACTACTTTATAAGGAGAAAATATTATTCACATAATATTATTATTTGTGTATACTTTAGTGATAAGTATTCCATTTGCGTTACTACACAATACTTATCACATTCCATTGAGGTTACGTAATAGTAAGTACGAGAGAACTGGCGTATACTATAAAGACAAACATCTCATTGAATTTTCAATTACATATTGATAAGAAAAATTAACTCGTCAACCAGGCATCGAACATCGAACTTCTGGATTCTAGCCCAGCGTGCTTACTGCTACACCAACGTTAGAGTTAACTTCCTCATATTATTGACAGGATTACTTTTTTTGTCAAATATCTACATTATTTATTATGTTGTTGTTCAATCATGCCCTTAGTCTAAAACGATTACAAAGAGTTTAAATCACAGGAATGTGGACGGAGTTGTATATAAGAATTAAATTATTATTTATTGAAGGCTTCGTCAATTATATTATGATTTTAACAGCAAAACTATTCATTAAATCACAATGTCGAATAAACTAAAGTAAAATACCTTAAGCAATTAATTCTGAATGTCAATTATCGCATACTTAAATTGCATGACTTGAGAAAGCAAATATATTGGATTATTTAGAATAGTTATTGTGTATAATTTTCTGAAATTCAATTTGAATAGTTCAGCTGCAGACCATAGACCCATATCAAAAACATATGTTTTGAAAATTTTTCTCGACAGTGACATCTAGTCGTGTAATTACAACTAACCAATTCAAATTGTTTTGTTATTATTTTTCATTAATTTAATTGAGTCATTGTGTAAGCAATTTAGATTTTCTGTGTCAAATATATAATTAACTGTATTGTTCATATTTATAACTGTCATTTCAGCAACAATGCGTTTCATACAGTTTCCTTCTATATCAAGATTTGTTGTCTTAAACTTAAAATTGTGACCTGAGTCAAAGTGATGTATGGCTAATGCCGTTTTTCTGTTTTCAGAATCTAATCCGGGTGGTAATCATTTTTATGTTGATTCCATCTTTTTTAATAGACTGTCGAGTTTGGCCAATCTAAACTTTTGTTACATTCGCATGGTATCATGTAGATTATATTTCACTGGTCCAAAAATGGAATTTCTTCTTTTAACCTGGTGTAGAATGATTCAACCTTTAATAAGTTACACGCTTATTTAACATTAGTGTTTTACAAACGTCTCTTATCCTTATAAGACAATTCTTTGACAAACTGAAACTTTATGAATTTTTTGTTGTATTTTCAACATCAATTACACGAGCCTGGTTCAAGATTACAATATTTAAACATCTGTTAATAATTTATTACAGGAAATTATTGGATGTTAGCAGTGACTTAATTTTCATTAAGTTGTTGTCATGAAAGTCTACGTGACTTAGAGTTAGAACCCTATGTAGTAATCTCTTTGAATACTCCATTACTATTTTTTGAATGAATGGATGATTTGACAGATAATTTAATGTTCGATTGGAACTGGTTGGTTTCCTTTACCAGTCACTGCTGAAAACTTTGTCCTCATTTAGATTTTTGGTTTTAGTGATTTCTGCAACTGTTCGCCAGTTGCAAGAGTCTAATTGCTATTTTAGTAAATGCGTTTCGATAAAAACTTTGGACAAATTCAGGTTTAATGTGTAAGATGATGTGAATAATTATTCAAAATAAAACTAAAATATTTGTTTAACGATCTTACTTGAATTATTATACTCTGCTTTTGTAATAATAGGGGTGAAAATGCATCCTTTTTTAAGTTTAAAAAGGGTTTAAGTTTAATTTTTAGTTTATTATAAACCAAAATTCACTATTCAATAAATTATTTTATTTTTCATTCATTCGTAGAATTTTTCCAAAAATTCTCCGAAAAAACGCCCTCTAGCGAGATAACAAAACGCTCTTAAGAATAAGTTTTCCTACAAAAGATGCGAATTTCTACGTAGAATACGAATATGGAATAAAAAATATGGGTTTCCTTTTAGAATTTCAAAGTTTGACCCTGTGTCGTCCTTGTGGCTCCCGGATCCGAAATCTGATTAGCGCATTCCATTCCTTGGGAAAAACCACCTTATACGATTTATTATTCCGTGTTCATACTTTATGGCACCCTCTATTCATATATGAAATAGAAAATTATAGCAATTGATATATATTTATTTAAAACAATGAACATAGAAATATTGCCTGATTTACGAAAATTAAATTAAATCCAAATTTGACGTTTCGAGAACCTTGAGCGCTTATATAAAACGCTTATTTAACATTACTGTTTTACAAACGTCTCTTAACCTTATAAGACAATTCTTTGACAAACTGAAACTTTATGAATTTTTGTTGTATTTTCAACATCAATTACACGAGGCTGGTTCAAGTTTACAATATTTAAACATCTGTTAATAATTTATTACAGGAAATTGTTGGATGTTAGCAGTGACTTAATTTTCATTAAGTTGTTGTCATGAAAGTCTACGTGACTTAGAGTTAGAACCCTATGTAGTAATCTCTTTGAATACTCCATTACTATTTTTTGAATGAATGGATGATTTGACAGATAATTTAATGTTCGATTGGAACTGGTTGGTTTCCTTTACCAGTCACTGCTGAAAACTTTGTCCTCATTTAGATTTTTGGTTTACGTGATTTTTGCAACTGTTCGCCAGTTGCAAGAGTCTAATTGCTATTTTAGTAAGTGCGTTTCGATAAAAACTTTGGACAAATTCAGGTTTAATGTGTAAGATGATGTGAATAATTATTCAAAATAAAACTAAAATATTTGTTTAACGATCTTACTTGAATTATTATACTCTGCTTTTGTAATAATAGGAGTGAAAATGCATCCTTTTTTAAGTTTAAAAAGGGTTTAAGTTTAATTTTTAGTTTATTATAAACCAAAATTCACTATTCAATAAATTATTTTATTTTTCATTCATTCGTAGAATTTTTCCAAAAATTCTGCGAAAAAACGCCCTCTAGCGAGAGAACAAAACGCTTTTAAGAATAAGTTTTCCTACAAAAGATGCGAATTTTTACGTAGAATACGAATATGCAATAAAAAATATGGGTTTCCTTTTAGAATTTCAAAGTTTGACCCTGTGTCGCCCTTGTGGCTCCCTGGATCCGAAATCTGATTAGTGCATTCGATTCCTTGGGAAAAACCACCTTATACGATTTATTATTCCGTGTTCATACTTTTTGCCACCCTGTATTCATATATGAAATAGAAAATTATAGCAATTGATATATATTTATTTAAAACAATGAACATAGAAATGTTGCCTGATTTACGAAAATTAAATTAAATCAAAATTAGACGTTTCGAGAACCTTGAGGTCTCAATCTTAAAAGCAAAAGAAAACCAACAAACAAAATTGACATAGAATATTGAATTAAAAAACTGGCTTGACCGCAATCGCACAGTAAATGTCTCAAATGACATTATACCAAACGATGTGAATGTGTGAGGCACATGCCATAATAATCAAATCTATCATCACAAAATACACATATAAACCGAGAATTAAGTCAATCATCACAAATAAAAAAAAGTATCACCAGATAATACACATATGAGAAGAGCAAAATCACAGAAAAATTATTTGTATAATAAAATTTGTATAAATAATCAAAAGGTTAAAAAAAAAATTATCAAAAAGGTTATATTATAATAATTTTTTTGTAAAATTCGACTTGTAATGGACGAAATAAAGAAAACAAATGGAGTTACGTAAGTTGTTGGATGAATGCATAGACCCTAAACAAGGATACAAAACTCCATGTAAACAAATAATTGGCAAAAATAAGATGTCAGTAGAGTTTCTTCGGCACCGGAAACAAAACAGAGAGTATAAGGCGCGAGTTTTAATTGAAAAACATTACGTATTTATAGTATTATAAAAATTATTTCCAGCCAAAGTATTTTTCCAATAAAATTTTTTTTTAAATAAATGATAAGTAATTTCAATTTTTCAATAAGGATTTAGTTGAAGTTGAAGTGATAGTTAAAATTCGCACAATAATTACATAAAAATAAAAACATCAAATAATTAAATAGTAACCTGTAATGTTGGAATTGTAAAAATGAAAGAAATTATTGAATCAGATATTAAATTAAACTTTTATTTATTAATAATAATGCTGAAAATTAATATTTAATATAATGTCATACAATTTAATTATTTTTGGAATATTTATACTAGCTTTTGGTACTATAAAAGTCCTGGTTTTTTAAACCCAATCGATCCCGTTGCTTATTGTCACAAGCACTTCCACTATTACAATTGTCTACTGCACATACTTTTACCATTTTAAATTTTTTTTAAACAGTTTTTTTTAAATACATTTTTTTAACCAAATTGTGTACTTCAAAATGATCACTTCGAAATAAAACTAGTTACTTGGCTTACTTCACTTCTATTTATTATATTATATTCACTTTGGTAAGGATGAGTATCTATCAAAAAATAGCGACCCTAGTGGCATAAAAAGTAAATATAACTTCTCCCATTTCGTTGCCATATTTTGTCAATTTTCCCGTATGAGTTATATCTCCTTTATATAGCCTCCATGGATGAATGTATTAAATGCCAGACCATGAAAGAAATGAGAAACATTGCGCATGATCAAAATCTCGTCGAACGAAATTCAAACGATTAAAACAAGTGACTGATTTTTGCAAACGTGAAAATCTAATTATATTGACTTAAGAACTGATTATTGTATTCGAAAAAACAATAATCACTTCTTAGGTATTGGGAGACTTAATCGTAAATAACTTTTTATTGCATATTGAACATAGTGAGAAACTCTGAAATGAAACACAACAGACGGTCTTTTGAGACACTAATTTAGACAAAACTGTGCATATCGATATAGCTGCAAAGGAATAACACTTGATGGATATTGTTTTTTGTGTCACAAAATGTTATACATTTTAGATATATCAAAATATATCAATAAAAAGTGTTGAGAAATCAACACCGTTTGTGTTTTATTCATGAAAGTAAACCGCTATTGGAGAGTCACATGAAAACAACAAACCTCTGTGGCTCTCATTTGAGAACGGATAACAACAAGTACGGTTTTAGCATCAAATGTTAGGGAATAAATGGATCTTTATTATGTACGTAATTTTCCTGCTGCTGGAAAACTTTTCTGGCATAGTACGGTCAAAATATTAATAAAATTTCAATGTAATAAATGATGGAGATTTTGAAAAATGGCCTCTCGATCGATAACCGCATTAGCAAAACAATCGGTTTTAGTATAAAATGGTAGAGAATAAACTGTTCTTCATTATGTATGCAACTTTCCAACTGCTAGAATTTTTTTGGCATAGTACGGTCATAAATGTTAATAAAATTTGAATATATTAAATGTTGGAGATTCTGAATAATAGGTTCTCATTCGAGAACGGCATTAGCAACAAATTCGGTTTAAGCATCAAATGCTAGAGAATAAATTGTTCTTTATTATGTTTGCAAATTTCTTGCTACTTCAAAATTTGTTTGGTATAGTACGGTCAAAAATAATAATAAAATTTCAATACAATAAATGGTGGAGATTCTGATAAATAGGCTTGTGTGATATTAATACTTATATATCTATGGAATTGACATTTGCATGTTTGAGATTCAACTTTGTATGTCTATGGAATTCTGATGACTATTTTGTCTTTTAATGTAATATCCGACCAAAAACATAATTGTAAGAAAGGGCCGAGTTTTCGGAAAAATCCTAAATGTAATAGTTCCTTCTCAAAAAGTGATGATGTGAGAGTAAGGACCGAGCTATTTACAAAGAAAATAGCTCTAGACTTCATATAATAGTTGCTTCTTAAAAAGTGATGATATGGAAGAAAAGACGGGCTATGTACAAAGTAAATAACTCTAGAATTCATATAATTGTTGCTTCATTAAAAGTGATGATATGGAAGAAAGGACCGAGCCGTTTACAAAGTAAACAGCTCTAGATTTCATATAATAGTTGCTTCTTAAAAAGTGATGATATGGAAGAAGGGACCGAGCTATTTACAAAGTAAATAGCTCGAGACTTCATACAATAGTTACTCCTTAAAAAGTGATTGTATTCCATTAAAGAGCCGAGGGAAACTATTTACCAAAAAAATTAATTAGGGGTAAATTGATTAAATGTAAGAAAAAATTTGGTTGAAGTTTTGTTTACTTAGTTTTCTTATCTTTCCTTGCTATATATATATATATATATATATATATATATATATATATATATATATGTGTGTATATAGATATGTATATATATAAACTCGCTTTGCTCGACCCCGTGGCTCCGCGTCACAGAAAGTAACCTTACATGAATTGTAAAACAAGTTGAAAAAAATACTTACCAAAAAGTACCTACCATTAGAGAATTAATAGGGGGTTTGGGGTGGAATTTTTAGGGGTTTTCTGGGCGAGAAAATTTTTTGGGGAGGTGGGTTTAGGATGAGGGGTTTGGTGTGGATTGCGCATACATAGGTCTCACATCAGTCTACCATTTTCAAGGGGTAGCAATGAAAAAAATTAGGTTTTACGAATTACCCTATTAATTAGCAGTTATTCTGCGTTGAATGCAAAAAACCGCATTTTTCCAGCATGTAAAGTTGTAAATGGGTGATTTTTGGAGCGTTGTTTCTAATTTTCAAGGGGGTGGCGATGAAAAAATTAAAGTTTATCGAATAACCTCATTAGTTTAAAGAAATTCTCAACCAAATGCAAAAAATCCCATCTTTCCACCATGAATAGAAAGATAGATTTGCGTTAAATGGGTATCTAAGGGGGTTGGTTTCCAATTTATGAGGGGGTAGCCCTGAAAAATCTTAAGTTTTTCGTATAACATTCATTATTTACAATGTAATACGAAAGCATGTATTCAAGAAAAAGGGTAGTTTTGGTTTTTTTTCCCATTTGCGAACGGTTGCGATAGAGAAATTTACGTTTTTCAAATAATCCTGTTATTTTAAACCTGTTCCACGTCGAATGGAAAAACCTGAAATTTCTTACATGAATAGAAGTGAAAAAGGCAGTTTTAGGGGTGTTTTTCCTATTTTTCGGGGGTTGCAAATTTTCAAAGCATTCTGTTAATTTGACTTTATTTCGGGTCGATTGGTGAAAATCCTTTCTTTCGAGTATGAATAGAAGTTAGACGGGTAGCTTCAGGGGTACTTTTCCCATTTTTTAGGGGGAAAGAATTTAATATATTATGGTTTTTGAATGATCTTTTTACTTTATAACTCTTTAGCGTCGAATAAAAAAATAGCAACTTTCTAGCATGTATTGAAGGATAGGAGTGGTTTTAGCGGGTGTTTAACCCATTTGCAAAGGGTTGCGACGAAAAAATGTACGTTTTTATAATAATCTTGTTATTTTACACGTGGTAAACGTCGAATGGAAAAAACCCGTTCTTTCTAACATGAACAGAAGTGAAAAAGGTACTTTTAGGGGTGTTTTTCCCATTTTCGGGTGGTTGCGATGAAGGTTATGAAATTTTTCTAAGTTTTCTGTTAATTTGACTTTATTTTGGGTCGATTGGTAAAAATTTTATCTTTCTAGCATGAATAGAAGTAAGAAGGGTAGCAAAGAGGGTGATTTTCTCATTTTTTAGGGGGTAGCGATGAAAATTTTTAAGCTGTTTGAATAACCTTCTTAATTTGTAGCTATTTAGCGTCGAATTAAAAAAACCACATTTTTCTAGCATGTAAAGCTGAAAAGGGGTAGTTTTAGGGGTGTTTATCCCATTTGCGAAGGCTTCCGATGGAAAAATTTATGTTTTCTTAATAATCTTGTTTTTTCAACCTGTTTCACGTTGAATAGAAAAAAACCCGATCTTTCTCACATGATAAGAAGTGAATAGTTCAGTTTTAGGGATGTTTTTCCAATTTTCGGATGGTGTCGATGTAGGTAATGAAATTTTTCATAATTTTCTGTTAATTTGACTTTATTTCGGGTTGACTGGTGAACATCTCATCTGTAAAAACGTAATTTTGGGGGGTGTTTTAACGATTTTTTTGGGGGTTGCAATAAAAAAATTAAAGTTTTTCGAATAACCTACTTAATTTGTAGGTATTTAGTGTCGATTGCAAAAAACTGCATCTTTCTATCATGAATAGAAGTGAAAAGGGCAGTTAGCAGTTAGCCCTTTTCAGTGAAAAGGAGTAATATTCCTATTTTCGGGAGGGTTGCGATGTAAGTTTTGAATTTTGTCAAAGTATTGTGTTAATTTGACATTATTTCGGGTCGATTAGTAAAAATCCAACCTTTCTAGCATGTATATAACAGAAAAACGTAATTTTGGGGGGTGTTTTGCCCATTTGCGAAGGGTTGTGATAGAAAAATTATCGTTTTTTAAATAATCCTGTTATTTTAAACTTGTTCCAGGTCAAATGGAAAAAACCGCATCTCTTTAGCAAGAATAGAAGTGAAAAGAGCAGTTTTAGGGGTGTTTTTCCCATTTTCGGGGGATTTAGATGGAAGTAATGAAATTTTCTGTTAATTTGACTTTATTTTGGGTTAATTGGTGAAAATTCCACCTTTCTGGCATGTATAGAACAGAAAACGTAGTTTTGGGAGATGTTTTTCCAATTTTCCGGGCGGTTGCAATGAAAAACTTAAAGTTTTTCGATTTTTCTCGATGGTTTGAAGCAATTTCGCGTCTAATGCATAAAACCGCATCTTTCTAGCATGTCTAAAAGTGGGTTAGGTTTTATATAAATGAGTGTGTCAGTCATCTTTACTTTCAGCTTTATAGTCAATTCGTTAACCGGCTCTATAATGGGATATCATCACTTTTTAAAGAGCAACTATTATATGAAGTCTAAAGCTATTTACTTTGTAAATTGCTCGGCTCTTTAATGGCATATCATCACTTTTTAAAGAGCAACTTTTATATGAAGTTTAGAGCTATTTACTTTGTAAATAGCTCGGTCCTGTCGTCCATTTCATCACTTTTTAAGAAGGAACTATTACATTACATCGGATATCACTTCTTTTGGAAAGGCTTAAATAAACGAACCCGAAGGCTTCGCACAAAACGCTACGCGTTATGCTGCGCTTTGCTTAGCCAAAAAGCATACGCGTCGCGTATGCTTTGAGTTTCTTTACGCTTCGCGATAATTTACTCTTTTTAGATTCACATATACTAAAGGAGACCGCTTCGCGTTATATAACGTCAGCTCGCTCTGCTCGCTTTTTGAAAGGCTAATACATCAATCTTATGGTTGTCAGTATAGTATGGTTGAAAATCCTCATATAAAATGAGAATTTGCCTCGATTTCCAAGGGATCCCCTCGTCATAATGCAATTTGGTGACAATGGGACAAATGGGAAATCAAACCCTTTAAAACAAAACAAAAAAATTCAAAATCGGTTCATAAATGACGGAGTTCTGAGGTAACACACGTTAAAAAAAAAAAGAAAAAAAAATACAGACGAATTGAGAACCGTCCTCCTTTTTAAAGTAGGGTAAATAATTTTTCCGTTATGAATGAGTAGACCCTTTCAAACAAAATAAAAATTTTCGCAGAAATCGATGATCACATATAAAATGAGGATTTTCCTCGATTTCCAGGGGATCCCCTCAACATAATGCGATATGGTGACAATGGGACAAATAGGAAATCATCCCCAAGGACGGATGTAGACATCAGTCCTTGACGCGAGAAAATATTATGTTACTTAGTTTTAAGGGCGTTACAAAATTATTGCGGGCGAAGCCGCGACGGGTATTGCTAGTTATAAATAAATACGTGTAGCAGTGATCCAAGACAATCGGTATCCATAACGGGAGATAATATTATGTTACTTGGTTATAAGGGCTTTACAAAATATTTGCGGGAAAAGCTGCAACGGGTAATGCTATAGTAATAAATAATTGATCAATGCAAAATATAATAAAAAAGTTAAAATGAGAATATAAATTAATGTTTACAAAATAACAAAAATGCAACTGCACATAGTGTTCCCAAACGGTCACCCATCCAAGTACTATCTGTGCCCAATGTTGCTTAACTTCAATGACCAGACGAAAACTTTTACTTTAAAATAAACTCTATTCAAAAATAACAAATATCTATACAATTATATTACAATACAAATCATAAAATATGCATATTTCATTTTTTCATGGTTGTTCCTGGTTATTAGCCGTGGCTTCCATCATGGGGTGTTCTGTTGATCTTGCATCGCTTTTAAATCTTTGTTTGGTTTGGAGTTTTTAGTTTTTGTGTTTGTTTTTAGTTATTTTGTTAACGCAGAAAAAGTTACATAAACATTACAAAAAGAAAAACTGCTTTTATTTTTTACTGAGATATCACTGTGGTTTGTTTTTTGTTTATGTTTTTTAGTTTTAACTAGTGTTGACCTAGGCCGTGAAATTTATTTATTTTTTTAATTTTTGTTTGTTTATGTTTGTATTCCTAGCTTGTCATATATAAGTTTGTGTTTAACATTTTTTGGTGCTTTTGTTATCATGTCTTTTGTTAAGTTACTTTTATGGATTTGGTGTTTATAAAATTTTTTGCTGTTATTTTAATTTGCTCGCTGATTGTTTTGGTGTTGGTTTGGCTGTGTAAGGTGTTGATTGAAGCTAGTCTGTCGGCGTTGAGGATAAGTCGGAGACATTTATTTTGTATTCTTTGAATTTTTATTATTTGTGCTATAGATGCGCTGCACCAGACCGGAGCCGCACTTGTAATTACGGGTTTTATGATCGCGTCGTACAACAACTTTTTGGATTTTTGCGTTAGTTCACTGTACCTGTTAAGCAATGGATACAGCGTACGTATCACCCCATGTCCTTTGGCCACCAGGTGATTTATTTGTGGGATGAACGACATGCCCTTGTCCAGATATACACCCAGATACTTCACCTTGTTGCTGGTGGGGATACACATCCCGTTCACTTTTAGTGGGCTTGTTATTTTAACATTTGTGAATTTTTTTGTGAACAGGATGTGTTCCGTTTTTGTATCATTTATTTTGATTTTCCAGTCTTTAGTGTATTGGGGGATCATATCCAGGTGTATCTGGACTTGTTTAGTCGCTATTTGTGCGTTGAATGAATGAGCGTATATTGCGGTGTCATCCGCATATACAGCAAGATTCGTTTTAGCAAACTTTGGCATGTCGTTCACGTAGATATTAAAAATGATCGGTCCCAATACTGAACCTTGTGCGACACCTGCTCTGATGACTCTTGTTGTGGATGTTTTGTTATTTATCTTTAGTTTAAACTTCCTGTCTTGCAGATAGCTAGCCATCAGCCTGCTGAGCTGCACTGGCAAATTGATGTTCGATAATTTGTGTATAGCACCTTCTATCCAGACTGTGTCAAGCGAATTGCTCCTCCATAATTGTGTTGTTTTTTGGTTACGTGTTTGTTCAGTCTGGACATAATTATTTTTTCTACTATTTTTGACAGTGAGCTCAGCAGGCTGATGGGTCTATAGCTTATTGGGTCTGTCGGGTTTTTGTTTGGTTTCGGTATTGGGACCACCACTGCTGTCTTCCAGGCCGTGGGGTAATAACCTAGCGTAAACATTGCGTTAACAATGTACGTCAGTTGCACCAACGCTTTTGTCGAAAGATTTTTTATTTCCCTATTGTTTATTTTGTCTAGTCCGGGGGCTTTATTGTGAGGGAGATTTTTGATTTTTTGTATCAGTTCTTGTGAGGAGGTTAGTTTTATTCGGGGTTTTAGTTGGTCAGTTTTGTTTTTGAGTTCTTGCACGGACTGACGGACTATATTTTCAAACGGGGATGGGTTATGGTTTTGTTGTGTGGCTTCAACTGAATCAGCAATGAGATTAGCCTTTTGTTTTGCTGTCATGTAATTGACATTGTTTTTTGTTAAGGTGGGGATATTTTCTTTTTTGTTTTTAAAAGATTGCTATCCTCCATAATTTAATATTTGTTTATTTGTGTATACTTTCGTGTCAACATACAAGTGTTTGTCCAAATTCCTTTCGGTTACGTATGACAAACTGTAGAAGACTATAGCGTATACCCGACACATTTCATTGTCATTGAATTTATTAATTAAATTAAATACTGATATGAAAAAATTAACTCGTCAACCAGGAATCGAACCTCGGGCCTCTGGATAACCGGTCCAGTGTGCATCCACTACACCAAAGACGATTGTGATGTGACAGCCAACTTTTTCATATTATTCTAATTTTTATATATATATATTTTTTTATATATTTTTTAGACAGTATAAACTTCTTGTTGAAGTGATATTATTATTTAATATTTGTTTATTTGTGTATACTTTCGTGTCAACATACAAGTGTTTGTCCAAATTCCTTTCGGTTACGTATGACAAACTGTAGAAGACTATAGCGTATACCCGACACATTTCATTGTCATTGAATTTATTAATTAAATTAAATACTGATATGAAAAAATTAACTCGTCAACCAGGAATCGAACCTCGGGCCTCTGGATAACCGGTCCAGTGTGCATCCACTACACCAAAGACGATTGTGATGTGACAGCCAACTTTTTCATATTATTCTAATTTTTATATATATATATTTTTTTATATATTTTTTAGACAGTATAAACTTCTTGTTGAAGTGATATTATTATTTAATATTTGTTTATTTGTGTATACTTTCGTGTCAACATACAAGTGTTTGTCCAAATTCCTTTCGGTTACGTATGACAAACTGTAGAAGACTATAGCGTATACCCGACACATTTCATTGTCATTGAATTTATTAATTAAATTAAATACTGATATGAAAAAATTAACTCGTCAACCAGGAATCGAACCTCGGGCCTCTGGATAACCGGTCCAGTGTGCATCCACTACACCAAAGACGATTGTGATGTGACAGCCAACTTTTTCATATTATTCTAATTTTTATATATATATATTTTTTTATATATTTTTTAGACAGTATAAACTTCTTGTTGAAGTGATATTATTATTTAATATTTGTTTATTTGTGTATACTTTCGTGTCAACATACAAGTGTTTGTCCAAATTCCTTTCGGTTACGTATGACAAACTGTAGAAGACTATAGCGTATACCCGACACATTTCATTGTCATTGAATTTATTAATTAAATTAAATACTGATATGAAAAAATTAACTCGTCAACCAGGAATCGAACCTCGGGCCTCTGGATAACCGGTCCAGTGTGCATCCACTACACCAAAGACGATTGTGATGTGACAGCCAACTTTTTCATATTATTCTAATTTTTATATATATATATTTTTTTATATATTTTTTAGACAGTATAAACTTCTTGTTGAAGTGATATTATTATTTAATATTTGTTTATTTGTGCATACTTTCGTGTCAACATACAAGTGTTTGTCCAAATTCCTTTCGGTTACGTATGACAAACTGTAGAAGACTATAGCGTATACCCGACACATTTCATTGTCATTGAATTTATTAATTAAATTAAATACTGATATGAAAAAATTAACTCGTCAACCAGGAATCGAACCTCGGGCCTCTGGATAACCGGTCCAGTGTGCATCCACTACACCAAAGACGATTGTGATGTGACAGCCAACTTTTTCATATTATTCTAATTTTTATATATATATATTTTTTTATATATTTTTTAGACAGTATAAACTTCTTGTTGAAGTGATATTATTATTTAATATTTGTTTATTTGTGTATACTTTCGTGTCAACATACAAGTGTTTGTCCAAATTCCTTTCGGTTACGTATGACAAACTGTAGAAGACTATAGCGTATACCCGACACATTTCATTGTCATTGAATTTATTAATTAAATTAAATACTGATATGAAAAAATTAACTCGTCAACCAGGAATCGAACCTCGGGCCTCTGGATAACCGGTCCAGTGTGCATCCACTACACCAAAGACGATTGTGATGTGACAGCCAACTTTTTCATATTATTCTAATTTTTATATATATATATTTTTTTATATATTTTTTAGACAGTATAAACTTCTTGTTGAAGTGATATTATTATTTAATATTTGTTTATTTGTGTATACTTTCGTGTCAACATACAAGTGTTTGTCCAAATTCCTTTCGGTTACGTATGACAAACTGTAGAAGACTATAGCGTATACCCGACACATTTCATTGTCATTGAATTTATTAATTAAATTAAATACTGATATGAAAAAATTAACTCGTCAACCAGGAATCGAACCTCGGGCCTCTGGATAACCGGTCCAGTGTGCATCCACTACACCAAAGACGATTGTGATGTGACAGCCAACTTTTTCATATTATTCTAATTTTTATATATATATATTTTTTTATATATTTTTTAGACAGTATAAACTTCTTGTTGAAGTGATATTATTATTTAATATTTGTTTATTTGTGTATACTTTCGTGTCAACATACAAGTGTTTGTCCAAATTCCTTTCGGTTACGTATGACAAACTGTAGAAGACTATAGCGTATACCCGACACATTTCATTGTCATTGAATTTATTAATTAAATTAAATACTGATATGAAAAAATTAACTCGTCAACCAGGAATCGAACCTCGGGCCTCTGGATAACCGGTCCAGTGTGCATCCACTACACCAAAGACGATTGTGATGTGACAGCCAACTTTTTCATATTATTCTAATTTTTATATATATATATTTTTTTATATATTTTTTAGACAGTATAAACTTCTTGTTGAAGTGATATTATTATTTAATATTTGTTTATTTGTGTATACTTTCGTGTCAACATACAAGTGTTTGTCCAAATTCCTTTCGGTTACGTATGACAAACTGTAGAAGACTATAGCGTATACCCGACACATTTCATTGTCATTGAATTTATTAATTAAATTAAATACTGATATGAAAAAATTAACTCGTCAACCAGGAATCGAACCTCGGGCCTTTGGATAACCGGTCCAGTGTGCATCCACTACACCAAAGACGATTGTGATGTGACAGCCAACTTTTTCATATTCTAATTTTTATATATATATATTTTTTTATATATTTTTTAGACAGTATAAACTTCTTGTTGAAGTGATATTATTATTTAATATTTGTTTATTTGTGCATACTTTCGTGTCAACATACAAGTGTTTGTCCAAATTCCTTTCGGTTACGTATGACAAACTGTAGAAGACTATAGCGTATACCCGACACATTTCATTGTCATTGAATTTATTAATTAAATTAAATACTGATATGAAAAAATTAACTCGTCAACCAGGAATCGAACCTCGGGCCTCTGGATAACCGGTCCAGTGTGCATCCACTACACCAAAGACGATTGTGATGTGACAGCCAACTTTTTCATATTATTCTAATTTTTATATATATATATTTTTTTATATATTTTTTAGACAGTATAAACTTCTTGTTGAAGTGATATTATTATTTAATATTTGTTTATTTGTGTATACTTTCGTGTCAACATACAAGTGTTTGTCCAAATTCCTTTCGGTTACGTATGACAAACTGTAGAAGACTATAGCGTATACCCGACACATTTCATTGTCATTGAATTTATTAATTAAATTAAATACTGATATGAAAAAATTAACTCGTCAACCAGGAATCGAACCTCGGGCCTCTGGATAACCGGTCCAGTGTGCATCCACTACACCAAAGACGATTGTGATGTGACAGCCAACTTTTTCATATTATTCTAATTTTTATATATATATATTTTTTTATATATTTTTTAGACAGTATAAACTTCTTGTTGAAGTGATATTATTATTTAATATTTGTTTATTTGTGTATACTTTCGTGTCAACATACAAGTGTTTGTCCAAATTCCTTTCGGTTACGTATGACAAACTGTAGAAGACTATAGCGTATACCCGACACATTTCATTGTCATTGAATTTATTAATTAAATTAAATACTGATATGAAAAAATTAACTCGTCAACCAGGAATCGAACTTCGGGCCTCTGGATAACCGGTCCAGTGTGCATCCACTACACCAAAGACGATTGTGATGTGACAGCCAACTTTTTCATATTATTCTAATTTTTATATATATATATTTTTTTATATATTTTTTAGACAGTATAAACTTCTTGTTGAAGTGATATTATTATTTAATATTTGTTTATTTGTGTATACTTTCGTGTCAACATACAAGTGTTTGTCCAAATTCCTTTCGGTTACGTATGACAAACTGTAGAAGACTATAGCGTATACCCGACACATTTCATTGTCATTGAATTTATTAATTAAATTAAATACTGATATGAAAAAATTAACTCGTCAACCAGGAATCGAACCTCGGGCCTCTGGATAACCGGTCCAGTGTGCATCCCGGGTTCGATTCCTGGTTGACGAGTTAATTTTTTCATATCAGTATTTAATTTAATTAATCCTCCATAATGTTTTGTCACCTGGTTTTAAATTTTTTAGGGTGTTTTCCCACTCCTGATTCAGCTGTTGCCTGATTTTTAGTCGAATCTGTTTGTTTAGTTTATTGATGTCCGGTTTTACTGTCAACATAGTCCGTCTATGGTCTAGTCTTCGAAGAGCATTACGCACTTTTATTAAGTTTTTTATTTCTAGACCAGAGGTGGGCAGAAGTCGACTCGGCCAAGCTCTGAGTGAGAGGTAGGGAAGAGAGATAGAGTTAATACAGGGTACCTACCAATTATTAATATTATCTTTTTTTAATTAAAACATTTTCTGAAAAAAATATAATAATACCAAATCGTTTTTATGGTCACTATTATACACAGTAAATAATACATACAATCATTCAATACATACTCTGGAATTTTGGGCTGGTAATTTGGGTCATAAAATGTACCTTTTTAGTATATATCATATTTGTGTATGAATAAAATAAAAATATATAAAAAATATATATAAATCTTTTGAACCTTTAAGTTTACCGCTGGACCATTGTAACAAAAGAGGGAAATTTTTGCAAAGGATAATTTAAATAGAAATATAGTTTTGGAAATTCCAAATAATTTGTCTAAATATTTTACTATTCATATCCGAGAACTAATAAAGAATTATTTACCTGATTTAATTATTTTTTCTTCGTATGGAGTATGCTCAGTATAGTGTCATGGGAATTTGATGAATTAAGTTAAATTTTGCATAAAGTGGGAATTTGAGTTCTTCGAGTTAGTCTACTTTGAATTGAAAAAATGAAAAGTACTTTTTGTAGTAGTGGAAATTATTTTTCGCATAATTTGTTTTTCAAAAAAAATAAAATATTGACTATACTATAGACGATACTATATAATTATTTGGCAATAATCGGTAGGACAACCTGTATTGAAACATCGTTCCGTCTTGCTTCAAAACATACCTTCTTTACTTACTCTCACCCAGCTTATGGAGAGCCCGTAAGGCTCAGACGAGCTGTCTGTGCCCACCTCTGTTCTAGACTGAGGTCAAGTCTAGACAAATTTATATTTATTTGCTTTTTGTGTTTTTTTTAGTGTTTATAATTGCACCTGTTAGTGTTTGTATTGTGTTGTCAATGTCACTCGTTGTTATTATTTTATTATTGATGTTTTCGTCTAGTGTTTGTCTAAACTTGATCCAGTCTGTGTTTTTATATGACGTGCACTTTGTTTTTATTTGTTCGTTATTCTGGTTATGTAGTGTTAATTTAATTGGATTGTGATCAGAAGTTAATTCTGTGTGTGTTTCAAGTTTGGATGTATTATTTATGTTTTTATTTATAACAATGTCTATGTATGTCGGCGTTGCATTGTTACTGGGAAAGTGCGTAGGCTCTTCTGTGTGTAATAAAACCAGGTTGTTGTCTGTTATGTATTTTTGTAAGGTTCGCCCGCTAGTGTTGGTTTTGTGATTTTTCCATGTATAGTGTCGTGCGTTAAGGTCACCTATGATTATTGTTTTGGGTCCGACGTCCGTCAGGGCTTTAAGGTCTTGTTTAGTGAAAATGTTTCTTGGGTTGTTGTACGCCGCGATGACAAAAATATTTTTGTTTAGTTTGATTGCGATGTGTTCTATTGATGTGTTGTTATTTACATCGACTTTTTTATATGGGGTGTTGTTTTTAATTACAAATGCGACTCCAACTCCGTGTGCAGTGCGATCTCGTCGTAGTATGTTGTAGTTTTTGATTTTTATTTTTATGTCAGGTGTTAGTTTTGTTTCATTTATTGATATAATGTCAATGTTGCATGTCTCGACGTAATGTCGCAGTTCTTGGACGTTCTGTCTCAGTCCGCATGCGTTCCATGATCCAATATTTAGGGACATTGTGTGGGAGTGAACTTTTTCTGTATGAAGTTGTTGAAAGCTAGGAATTTTTCTAGTTCGTTGTTGCAGGTTTTGAGTGTTGCGTTGAGCTCCCTGACTAACGCTAGCATTTTATCTATGTTAATTAGCTAGTTTAATTGTTGTAGCTCATTCGTCAGGTCATTGAATCCGCTAATTTGTTGGTTTATTTGTTTGTTTTGTTGATGTGCTTGTTGTTGTTGTATTTGCTGGTGAGTATGTTGTTGTTGTTGGTGTTGTTGTTGTTGTATTTGTTGTTGTTGGTGTTGTTGTTGTTGTTGTTGGTATTGTTGTATTGTTTGGTTTTGTACGTGTTGGGTTGTTGGTGTTGTGTTGTTTGGGCACCTAGTCCAGGGGTTTATTGTTGGCATTAGAGCCGGTATGTATTTGTTTTGATGACGGGTGCTTGCCTCTCTTGTGGTGTCTTATTTTTTAATTCCAAATTTTTAAGGAAAACTGGACATTCTCTGTAAAACGCCAGGTGGTTCCCCTGACAATTTGCACATTTTATGTGCTTGCTGGTATTGGGATCCACTAGGTTGACTTTGTCGCATTCCTTGGTCCAGTGGCTCTCCGCGCATTTAAGGCACTTTGGCGTGGCCCGGCAGTGGATTGTCGAATGGCCCCAGGCCTGACAACGCCTACATTGGGTGATCGGGGGGGGGGGGATATTGTGTCTTTTTTCCCACGTTATTTTCGTCTTGTTGACGTACCTGACGTTTTGGTTTAAGTATTTTAATGTGATTGTGTTGGCACAAACTACGAGGAATAACCCGCGGTTTGTATTTTCTAATTTGAAGACGCTCTCGATGGTTAACTTGTATTTTTCTTCGAGTTGCTCTTTGATTTCAGTGGTGTCTGAATTATTGTCCATACCTCTTAATATATAGGCATGTTTTCTCTCACTTTTAGGCGTGTAGGTGAGGTATTGTAGATCTTTGTTAGTTTCAAGGAGACCGAGGTATTTTTTATATTCCTCTGGGTCTTATATATAAAGATTTGTGTTGTTATTCGTGTATTTTATGTGGAAACCCTTAGTGACCACATTTTCAATTGTTTCTACGTACGTTTTGTGATCGGTGGTTTTACTGTGTATGACGATTGGTGGTGGTTTGTGGTTCTTTTGTGTCTCGGTTTCGTTGTCGTCGTCAGTTTCGCTACCGTCACTGTCCTCTAAAGGCATGAATCTGTTTCGTAGAGGTATAGGGGGTACTTTTTTGCATTGTCCAGATGTTGAGGGTTTTGGAAATAATGTACTCAGATCCATACCTATGTTCTCGTCTGTTTCCATTGGGTTTGTTACTTCATTGAGTTTTTTGGCATTGTTTTCAGATGCACTGTTAATTGTATCCTTATTCGCACTTTTCACCTCACTTGTGTTTTTAATTTTTGTATTTGTTTCACTTGTGTCTGTGTCACTTGTAATTTTGGTGTCTATTTTCACACTTTTTTCAATGTTTTCATCACTATCACTCTTACCCGGTAAAATGTTAGGAAAATTAACCACTAGCACTTTATTTGGGGCTAGGGATTGGGCCTGTCCATCCCTATTAAGTCTTTTAACGCCACGAAGCTTTGGTTTCCACCTTTACCACCCCTACCACCTCTACCACGTCCTGACATTTTTTATTTTTTTTTATTAAAAAAAAATTAAATGTGTAGCACTTGTATGTTTATTGTACTGAATCTCGTACGACAATGTTAAAATGCTAGTGAAAATGTTAAGGTTATTCAATTAATTTATAATATTTATAATTTATCATATGTTAGGTATTAACCAACAGTATTATAAATGTTAGAGACTAATGGGCGGGCAGCATTCATATATCATGTAAAATCGTTTTTCATAAAAACACAAAATATAAAATATCTCTTTTAATATTAGAACAATCGAAAAATACGTAAGGAATAAAGTTATAGAAAATCAAGTTTGTTTCAATTCACCACCTTATTATTTTCGCTCAAACTCTAATGTGTACAGAGATATTGAGTAATTTAATTTTCAATCTTAAACCGTCAATATTTCTGTAAATATTAGTGTAACAGAAAAAATTATGAGAAACAAAATTAAAGTAAGACTTAGTATCTACAACTTTAACTCTTATAAATTTTTTGAATATTAAGCGAGATATGTCAAATTAAGTGTTTATCCCTTCCTCTAAATCCCCCTTTTCCCTTGTCCGATTTTACCCATTGACGAACTTGACCTTTCGAATACCATAGGCACCTCAAATACAAAATTTCATTCCGATAAAATGAAAACTTTGACCACAATATGTAATAATATATATGTTTTCTACTTGGTAGTTTATTTAGTATAAGGTCTTAAATCTATCATCCAATCAGAAAGCACTCACACAAATATCAACGAATCCAAAGCATATATGGTTTATAATGCTAATTTAATTAAAACAAAAATTATAAAAATTTGCTTTTTTCCGATACAGATTTCCAGTTTTCGCAATTTTCCCGTCGGTTTGGGTACTTGTTCTACCTGCATGTCAAATATCAACTTTACAGGATATCTGGAAGTAGCCTAGAATTATGATATACAAAATTAAAGTAAGACTTAGTATCTACAACTTTAACTCTTATAAATTTTTTGAATATTAAGCGAGATATGTCAAATTAAGTGTTTATCCCTTCCTCTAAATCCCCCTTTTCCCTTGTCCGATTTTACCCATTAACGAACTTGACCTTTCGAATACCATAGGCACCTCAAATACAAAATTTCATTCCAATAAAATAAAAAATTTTGACCACAATATGTAATAATGTATATGTTTTCTACATGGTAGTTTATTTAGTATAAGGTCTTAAATCTATCATCCAATCAGAAAGCACTCACACAAATATCAACGAATCCAAAGCATAAATGGTTTATAATGCTAATTTAATTAAAACAAAAATTGTAAAAATTTGCTTTTTTCCGATACAGATTTCCAGTCTTCGCAATTTTCCCGTCGGTTTGGGTACTTGATCTACCTGCATGTCAAATATCAACTTTACAGGATATCTGGAAGTAGCCTAGAATTATGATATACTATACTTAAGTTTTTTTTTTTAAGTGAAATAACTTTTTAACGGTTAATTCGTTAACGATGATTGAAAAAACTGTTTCTTATAATTCCGTAAAGTATCGATACTCGAAATATCAACACTGTAGATCTTTTTGTGCAAAGGACTCAGCACCAAAAAAATGACGCACTGTAAGTGAGAAGGCCAAATGTGTCCCTTAAACTCGGCCTTGCGCACTACCGTGCTCTAGATTATGTTGTTCCTGAAATAACAAGTCAACTACCATCAATTCCATTAAATACTTACAACTTAAAAATTCCAGTTAATATTGTACTAGCAGATCTTCATTTCTATCGACCCGATACAATCCATATATTAATTGGTGCTGGTGCATTTTGGAAAATAATCGAAAAGAATAGAATTATGTTAAATATATCAAATACTGATTTATGTGAATCCAAATTAGAATGGATTCCAATTGTCTCTATAGTAACAAACAATACACATAAACAAAATTCAGTTGTTTGTAATTTTAGTAGCACTTCGTTATATGAGAACATAACTAAATTTTGGGAAATAGAAGAAATTCCTTTTAATGATAATAATTATCAAACAAATGAAGATTCATTATGTGAAAAGTTGTACCAAACAACAACTTATAAAAATTAATTTAATCATTTCATTCACCTTCCGTTTCGTGAATCAATTAGGAAAATCATATGATACAGCCGTTAAAAGGTTCAACATATTAGAAAGTAAATTTAAAAACAATTAGTCGTAAAACAATAATATACTAGTTTCGTACATGAATACATGAATTTGAATCATATGTCGATAGTGATAGATGATTGTTCTGAAACAAATAGTTATTTTTTAACACGGGACAACGCTATTTCATCTAAAATTTGTGTTGATTTTACGGGTCGTGTAAAACTATATCAGGTTTGTCCTTGAATGATGTACATATGACTGAAACAAAGTTACAAAATGATATTTTTCAAATTTTAATTGGCTTTCGTACTTATACTTATATATTTCGTACTTATACACTTTGTGTGATGATCACAAAAATTATGAAAAATTGTTTGGCGTGATAGTCCGTCAGAAGAATTAAAAATTTATGAACTAAACACAATTACATATGGTTTAGTAACTTCACCTTATTTAGCAAATAAAACTATGCATCAAATTACGTTCGAGGGTTACAATAAATACCCAGAAGCATCTAAACGTATTCTAGAAGATTTATATGTACCGGAAGATGACCTTTTCCCAGGCCACAACTCTCATGAGGCATTATTAAACAATCGTGATGATATTATATCAATGTGTCGCTTGTACGGAATAGAGTGGCATAAATGAATGTCAAACAAGTATTTACTTACTGATGGTATTCAGTTTTTAGAAAACCAGGTAGATACCTTGTTCATTAATGACAAATTTGACAGTGTAAAACCGTTGGGAATTCTGTGGAATTCACATACAGATAGTTTTCATTATCACTCGAATACACTAACCATAGATCATTATTTAACTAAACGATCTATTTTATTAACAATATCTCAAATTTATGATCCTTTAGGATTACTAGCTCCTTAAATATTGTTAGCTAAATTAATCATGTCCTCACTTTGGGTTTAGGGTTTTAAAGCTAGAATGGGATGAAATAGTTCTTCAACCCGTAAAAAATATGCGGATCACTTTTAAAAATGAGTAAACACAGTTGAATTAGATCGCCATACCGCGAAGAAAACTTAATCAAGATAACTCATCATATGAATTGCATGCTTTCTGTGATGCTTCATTAAAAGCATATGGAGTAGTTTTTTATTTACGGTCGTCTTATAAAAAGTAGCAAACGGTAGCATTAATTTGTTCTAAATTTCGTGTCGCACCACTGAAACAATTGACACTATCTCGGTTAGAATTAGGCACTGGGGTTCTTTTATCAAACCTTGCAAATCATGTAATTAAAGCACTGAATTTAAATATTAAAAAATGCTACTGGTGGTGTGATTTGAATATCGTTTTGTCATGGATCACTGGAGAATCTAGTAAATGGAAAACTTTCGTGGCAAATAGAGTGTCGATCATTCGTTCTCTGACCAATATATCTGATTGGTATCATGTTCTATCGGAATATAATGCAGGTAACATAATGCAGCATCTTACTGTTCGGGTTATCGAACTTAATACGCGAACGGTAAGATGCCCCGTTGTTTTCGTGCAGTGGAACTCGTAATGGGTAACTCCGTCGGTGGGATATCGAATATCTAGCCGCTTGTAAAAAAGAAACCCTATTAATTATTAATATCACCGCTAGAGGTGACTCTCTATAGTTAGAAGTTTGAACTGATGGTTGTTAAATGGAACAAACTATGAATGACAGATAAATATATTTATCCTTTATAGTATGAACGAACATAGCATAGATTGTCAACATGTGATTTTAGAGGGTTAGGTATGGCATTTTGATAAAATTAATATTGAAATAAAGTGATTGTAATATTATTGTATTTAGGCTATTTTTATGTAATTAGCTACCATTAGTTAGAGAAAATTCTTACACCACCGGAGGGTAAAATAAAATTAGAACAAAATGTTTAATAGTTATATGGATTAGTTATGTTGTCAGTACCCTTTGGGACGCACGATTATCCGTTGGAAAATGGCTGGTTATAAATCAGCGCGTATGCACTAAATAGCCAGTCATTCACCAAATACACAACCCGTACTCCCGAGATCCCTCGCCGTTCGCGGCGGTTTCAAGGGGTATCTTTCTTTGTCGAAATATTGCGGGTTCCATGTTCCGATGGGGCATTGACAACGAGACAACACTACTTTAATTTATTATTGTTGAATTAAAGTTCATCAACTTAATTAAAGTTTTAACGAGTAGTTTTTTTTTTCTTTTATAGCGTTTTCGCGATTTTATTTAAAAGGGAAACCAAATGTTAAAACCTCAACCCTATTTACCCGAAAAGGGATTAATGAGTGAAATTCAGAAAGAAATATGATGAAATTTTTTGGTACCCCCGCAACAGATGCTCAGCTCACCAATAATTGTAATCACTTCGAATAATTCGGTGATTTTTTTATTTTTCGACGTGATGGTGTTGAATACTAATTAGCGCTGGTGAGTAGGTTTTATCCTTCCTTTTTCTTATCGCGGATATAATTCCACTCCCGTTCCATGTGGTTCTTTCACCTGGTTCGAGTGGTAGCTTGTCCGTTTTTTTTTTTTTTTTTTTTTTGAAACTTATTTTTAAACTTTACTTTCTATTTCCGGAAGCACGATCTAACCTCTATCGGTGTTGACCATATAATGAGAAATTTTTGAAAAAACCGATCCACTCCAACAATATAATAAGATGGCGTATTCTCGTTGGATCCTGCTCAATCCAGTCCGTTGAATCTGTTGTTTTATCGGATTTGGTTGGCTGATACATGTGTGCGGGGGAACCAGACCTAGGTTTGTTTTACTTCCTTTTTATATTATGTTATGTTGGGGTCCGTTTTCCCTGATCACAATATTTTATTTAATGTCATCCTACTTATTAAATTTCACTTCACTGATTTTAAATTAATTAATTAAAATTCCACTCAATTAATCACTCGGTTGACAATAAAATGACAATTATTATTTAATTTAACTTATTTATTTATTTTTTTTTTAATTTTATCGTTCAAATAATCCTCGTTAGTTGTGGCGAAACGCCACAATAATTTCTAAAGTAATGCCTGTCACACAGTTAATTAATTCGAAATTATGGTGGTTTGGTCCATCATGGCTCCGTAGTCCAGAAAAATGACCAGAACCATCTTGGACCGCCGTAAATATAGAGACGCGAAAGGTATTAGTTTCTGTCGTTTCCATGGACTTATCAATAATTCATAAATGTTCATCATTTACAAAGTACAGTTATAGGTTATTGTATACACTTTGCACGTAACTACAAACTAAAATTTGAAAATCGTTAATTTGGTTTATTATCAAACTCTGAATTAAATTACGCAAACAATTGCATTCTTCGAAGTATACTGGGTGATTCATGCGCAGAGTTACATGATCTTAAATAATATAATCGTGTATCAAATAATAGTCGGTTACTAACTCTAAGTCCATTCATAGATGAATAAGGTTTGATACGTGTTGGAGGGCGTTTAGCGCAATCAAATTTGACATTAAATCAATTATACCGCCATTATACCATTTATACCAATTAAACCAGTCATTATACTATGTTATTAGTTCGGTATGATCATTATAGATTGTTACATGCTGGAATTCAGGCTGTAATTATTTCTATTAGACAGATATACTGGCCTTTCTGTATAAGAAATTTCGTTCAAAAAATCATACGTTATTGTACAATTTGTTTCAAATGCAAACCAAAATTGCTTTCTCAAAAAGTGGGATATTTGCCAACTATCCGCAAAACATACAGTAATCCGTTTGAAAATAAAGGGGTAAGAGAGATTTAGACGACGAGGAATCAAATCTATTAAAGCTATATTCTCGCTGTTTTCGTTTGTTTCGCCACTAAAGCTCATCTGGAATTAGTTAACGATTAAACCAGTCATACTTTTTTGGCTTGTTTAAAAAGATTTCTTGGTAGGAGGGGAATGTACTCTAATATCTATAGCGACAATGCAACAAACTTCGTAGGTGCTAAAAATCAATTGCTTGAAATTGGTCATACACCTCAATCCGAAAGTAAAATTACAACCTTTAACTATTCAAGGATTAAACTTGAATTTTATTCCCTCAAGATCACGTCATATGGGAGGCGTTTGGGAATCGTTAGTAGAATCTGTTAAGTATCATCTTCAGCGAACTATAGGTCAATCAATTGCTTCTATAGAATAATTTAACAAATTAATCATACAAATTGAAGCTTGTTTAAACACTCGACCTATTACCGCACTATCCAATGATCCAAATGATTTAGCTCCCTTCACCCCGGACAACTTTTGGATGGTTTAGCTTTAACAAGGCTGCCTGAACAATTGTTCGAAGACATACCTGCAACTCGGCTTTCAAGATGGCAATATACACAATACATGTTACAACAATCCTGGTAACGGTGGTGCAAAGAGTATTTGTATACATTACAATAACCATATAAATGGAATCAACAATCACGCAACTTACAAATAGGTTCACTTGTCGTCATAAAATAAGATAACATTTCACCTTTAACATGGAAAATGGACAGAGTGGTTATTGTCTCTATAAAAGCAAATACTGGATAGTGAAACGTGCTATTTCTAAGTTATCGTTATTGCCTATACCAGAAAAAATATAATAAAGGGAATTTAAGTTAAAGAATAGTGCTGAATATTTACTTCATATTATTGTTAATGAATGTGATTTTTTGTTATTGTTCGTTTTTCAATTTTTTACTTAAATAAATTAATTTTCGGTAATTTTTCATTTTGAAAGTAACATGTTCCTTTCAAAGGGGGGAAATGTTTGAGATTAAGAGTTATATGTCTATGGAATTGACATTTATATGTTTGATATTAAACTTTGTATGTCTATGGAATTATGAAGACTATTTTCTCTTTTAAGGTTGTTGTGAAGAAAATTCAATTTAATGATAGATTCTTCAAAATTTGAAAGTTTATTATTTCAATAATAAAGAAAATCCTGTCAAAATTGATCGTGTTTTTAGTTTTTGAGTAAATAAATGTTAAAGTTACGATTTTTAAGAGATTTTTATATAAGTAAAATACAGAAATGTCAGTATTACAAAGTAAGTAGCCAAAAACTCGGTTTTAGCATCAAATGGTAGAGAATACACTGTTCTTTATTATGCTTGCAATTTTCTGCTGCTTGAAAGTTTTTTGGGCATGGTTAGTTAAAAATATGAATAAAATTTCAATATAACAAATGGCGAAGATTCTGAACAATGGGCTGTCATTCGAGAACGGTATTAGCAAAAAATTATATTCTAGTAACAATTGGTAGAGAATCAGCTGTTCTTTATTAAGTATGCTATTTGTCTGCTGCTGGAAAATTTCTTTTCCATATTAGGGTGAAAAAAATTAGTATAATGCTAATATTATATATAACGAAGTTTACGTGATTTTTGTATTGAATTTATTTTTAAAGAATATTAATAATATTTTTTCTTAGCACTATTCACTCGTGGACGAGATATGACAGTTTTACGAATTGGGTTGAATATTACTTAGAAAAGAATATTTACGAGTAAAATAGTTATGTCACGGTTAACTAAGCTTTTGTGATGTTGCTGGGAAGCAAGCATTTTGCATATACATCTATTATGTAATAAATTTTGTTGCTGGCGCTGGGAAGTCGAAGCTATTTCTCAGCTTCCCCGGCTTTGTTTCGTTATATTGTTAGGTAAATCGGTTAGCAAAAAATTAGCAGAATATTCACATAACTTTAGATTTGTAGTAGGATCTTTAGTTTTTGATTCGAGGCTGGATGCACGGAGAGTTCCATGCAGTATCTCCGCTTTCCTAGCTATTGGGTAAAATCTTTGTTGTTCATCGGCTAGAAAATGGATAGCAAAAAATTGGCATACTTTTATTTTTGTTCTAGGACTAAGATATGACAATGGTAGTTATTGCACAATTGAATTTGCTAGCAAAGTCTGAAGCTAGCATGCTGTATCTCGGAAACGGCATAAGCAAAAAATTTTTTTTTTTCAACAAAAATAGCAAATAGCAAAAACCTTATCCAATAGTTTTTTTTACTGCTAGAAAGCTTAGAAAGTGCAACGTTCGAAAACCAGTTGGAAAATATTTGTTATCTACATAGTTAATGTGGATTAAAAAGAAAGAAAACAAATTTATTTTACAGAAAAAACAAACTTTTATCTCATAAAAATTAAGAAAAATAAATTTGACTTTCGTAATTGAATTTAAAAAACACCATAGTTTGTTTACGTAGCTGAAATGACCGCGGGATTTAAAAAAAAATTGAGAGCTCGGTTTCTTATATACCCTAGTATGCTAAACAATCATTATCATGCGTTGGGAGGTGAATGTTTCGTTATAAACCTGTGTTCATTTTTACATATAATGTATTGAACACCTTTCAGTAATGAAATGATTCAAAGTTTATTTGTTGCAATATCTTTTCCAACGATTGAACCCGGGCGTTTGAATTGCATGCCCAGCGCGCTAAACATCACGCCATGAATAAGTAGTTTTATGAGTCGACTTTTTTATACTATTGACGTTTCATACTTGTGTTTTCTTAACCGTATTGGAAATTGACATTGGTATTGTGATGATTAGGTATATGCAAATACTATGTGAATTATAGCCATGCTAAAATATATTTGAAATTGGAGAATCATATTTCCTTTCACATCAGCTTAGTCAATAAACTATTGTATATTGTATTATATATGATTTTGAATGAGAACTATATGTAAGTATTATGATACCATATGCATCGTTATATGAGATGAACTTGTTATCTGTGTGAAAAATAAACTTCATAAAATCAAGCGATAGTGTAGAGTTTGCAGGCATTCATTTTTGTTACATAATTGACAAGATTGAGAGCGGCGAAAGTTGGTTACGCCCAAATCACTATTTAAGTAGTAGTTTCAACTAATATAGTATCACCATTCTTAGCTTGGTTCTCTGTTTTGCTATTTTTCATCATAATCGCTAAAATAAATATTCTCTACATTAACTAAATATATTACATTCAAATAAATGTTTTCTTTGGAAGGACTTCTCGGAAGTAGAAGTAGCTACTTACAAAAAGGTATTTAAAACCATTAACATAACGGGAGCTTCTGCAATAATTCAATCATTTCTTGCCGTTTAGCTGGAAAGACATTTTTTGAAACAACTTTAGACAATATTAATGTCTACTTTTTCGTAGGCTCGCATCTGGTGGATTTGTAACCATTCATGTGATTGTGTCAGCATCGCAACTCAGAAGCAGTTGGAAATTCTTTCGGTTTCAGAAATTAGAGACTCATATTCCAACAAACGACGAACGCTTAATTAGATCCATAACAGCCCTTAATTAGAGTCCAAAAGCTTAATGAGATTCCACTTTTGAGTGCCGTTTCAGGAATTTTTATGATTCGTGAAAGTAACACACTGATATCAATCACTGATATTTTGCAATTAATAGGAATACAAGGCCTAGTATTTCTATTTTGTCCTGCATCGATTATGAATGTACAAACGAATTTATCATTAAGTAGATCGAACTTTACGATATTACATGTTAGTATGTATATGTTAGTGTAATACGGTCTTTTTAAATTACTTTGCATTTCACTCTCAAAAACACTTATTTTTATTTAGTAAAAACCACAGTCTCTAATATTAAAATGTTGAAAAGAAAACATAACTAGAAAGAAATTACTTAGTATTGGAGCTAATGTATAAACTCGACCTTGGTCACTACCGTGTTCTAGATACGAGTATGAAGCAATGTTGTTATAAGCGCTACTTTATGAATGAAGAAGGTATAAGAAGATGTTATATCTCTGTCAGATGTACCTTTTACTATTCTTATCTGTGACTATAAACACAACCTACCCACGTTGATGAATTTAGATAGAATATGCCACTAGCAAATGGCTATCTTATATTTATTATTAATAAAGAAGAAGAGTGAACTGTTGTCATCAATAACTTTGTTTTTTCAGGCTTTCTGAATTTATGTTAAATTATAAAAAGTGTGTGTATATGTATGTGTACGAATGTGCATGTATGTGTGGATATATGTTCTATCCTTGTCTATAATATAAAACAGCAAATTACCACTGTTGCCCAATTGTGGTTCCGTAATCGGTACCAAACAAAACAGTGTACATAAGATTTTCACCTTATTGTTTTACTAAATATAGGCTAATTTATATATTGACTCATCTAGAAATTTATTTGAAATAGAACATTGTGCACACAATATTGACATAAATGAGAGGAAAAGACGGTAGGGTTTTTAAAATAAGTTGTGCACAAGAAGGCAGTTTTTAAACAATAGCCGATTTAAGATGAATTTTTCAAGAATGATTAGGTCATGAATCAAATTATATATCAAAAATTAGTTTTCGGTCGCACCAAAATAGTACAAGATACGAACGTGGTTGACCTTCTCTCATCGAGTTTCCCAATAAAATGAATATATTATGCAATATAATGTGTAATGAAACAAAACGTAATAGGTTTGCCACCCCATATCTCTGCAAGGCTATTCTTAATTAAAAATTTAATTAAATTTTTTTCGTTAACTGCCCTCATCGAGTTTCCAAAAAAGTTTATCACTAATCGAGAGTAAACGACGTAAATAAAACGCTAAAGTAAGGTTGCTTATCTTTTTCCGTGCAAAAATGAAAAGTTGTCAGGTATAAACAGTTAAGCGTAAATTAGTAATTTATCCTCATCGAGTTTCCTGACATAAATATATACAAAATGTAGGTAATATTATTACAAACACGATGGTATTGAGTTGCCTTAGCAAAAGTGTGTAAGGCTTAGGGTTGTCACGATTTTAAGTTACAAAAATTAAGTAAAAAAACGTGGTGTGACGGTGAAGCACTGGCTATATAAGCCAATGCAACAGAAAAAACCAAAAGTAACACCTTCTCTTTACCACAATAGGCGTCATACATATTTACGTATTGGAGTAAATAATAATAATATTAAACCAGCCTAATTACGCTAGATGGTCCTTAATGTACTTAATTAATTTAATCAGGTTGCAAGAAGAAAATTTATCACTGATTGCCAAATTTCGACGAGGTGCATTTGTAATTAGACGCACTGAAGCCAATTTTGCTAGATCACTGGTTGACTTGACGCTGGAGCAAATCATTAATGCAGATGTCAGTAATCAGTTAGCTAATAATCTTACCGCGGACTCCATATCTGCGGGTCAAAGATGGGCTCTCAGTCATAGCATGAGAATAAAAATATTGATTACTGTTAAGAAAAATCTTGGTTTGTCACATAAAGATGATACATCACACGCTTTGCAAAAAAGTAGAATTAAAAAAGATATAACTAATCTTCATAGTATTATTGAAACGATTAAAAATTAATCCGTTTGATAATAATATTGATACAAATGTTTTATTCTATATTTCTACTGGTAAAGCAGCATCTCCAGCTGTTACTGAATTTTTGCTTATGGGAAATCAACAAAAGCTAACTTTTATTTCCGAATGTAGTTCTGTTAGTGGAAGATTTGAGAATCCGATATCACGAAACAAACTTATGAATTTTGCATCACAGTATACCTTTAAAGTTCTGGTGAATAAAGATTAAAAAAACAAGCAGAAATAAAAATGAAAGGAGACATCTTTGGTCGACTTCTCGCAATTAGTCTTGAAAAAAAAAATAAATGTAGAACATTGTTTAACATTTCCACTAGCACCAATGTAGCACCTCACGTACCGGTGAAATGTTTAAAACAGACAAGTCCACATTAACCAAGACATTCAAATCCCAAGTGCAAATGGTTCAGCCAGCACAAATCGACGTTGAAATAATCGATCGGTTTTACTTTTTACACCTGATCGAATTACTGATTTACTTTTTACACCTCTTTACCCCAAACTTTTGAAAAAGTAGCTGAATCTATTCTGATAAAACTTTGTTTAAGTGCCAACGCACACCAAAAGAGCAAAACTGCTTTAAACAGTGTTAATCAGCCGAACACTGTTTTGTTAAAAATATAACATAGGAAATTACATTAGTCAAAACAAAACGTTTTTTATCAGTGTGCGCATGCAATGTAATTTCCTATGTTCTTTTTTAGTGTTAGGCTGACTAACACTGTTTAAGGCAGATTTGCTCTTTTGGTGTGCGTTGGCCCTAAGTAATGCTGCAGAAACACATCTTATATTTGATCTTCATTTCACGCCTTCAATCGAAGACTCAGAACGACGAAATCGACAAGGATTTGATATTCCATGCAGAATTACAGGGCCTCTACAACCTAGACCTACCGGTTTTCTGGGGAGCCTGAAAAATTATCGGTTTAAAGACGCTTTGGTACAGTTCCTAGCTGATTTATGGGAGAACGACCGTACACTAGCTATATTACAAATGAAGAATGTATTTTTAACTGTTGGATGTCAGCGCTACTCTTTTTAAGTTGTAGAAAACCATATTGTAAAAACTAAAGAAATCGGTTATGAATGTCAACATGAAGAAGCTTCTGATACTGACGTGTTAGTATTTTACTAGCTAATATTCATAAAGTTCCTGGATCGGAAATTTTGTTGGCAGGCTCAGCAAGTAAGAAAACAAAAAAACAAAGATCTTAACTATATTAATTGTACAGAATTGGTGTCGAAGTTGGGATCTCCGTTATGTCTGAGTATACCAACATTCTATGCATATACTGGGCTGTGACTACCCGCTGTTTTTTACATCAAAGGAAAAAATTCTACCTTTTAAAATTTTTTCTAAAAATGAGCTTTATAAAAGAACTTTTGCGTCATTAACGGATGATGCGCACATTTTCATCGCCAAAATTTGAAGTGGTTCAAGAGTTTACTGCTCTTATGTATGGCACAAAGCATTGCAGTGTTAATGATGGGAGCTTTCGAATTTAAAAAAAAAATTATTCAGCCAAGAGAGTTAATGAGCAATTTATTAAAAAAATTAAAAGCTTCTATTCGAATATAATTCCGCCATGCTGGAAATCATTGAAGCAAAAAATTTTACGTACAATTTACGTAAATTCAATGTGGCCCAATCCCACTGAGCCTTGTTGCGTAAAACTGCGGCCGGAATCTTGTGGGTGGTACATGGACGGCTATTAAAAACCCGTAGGGTTTCTCGGAGTTTCAACACCCATAAAAGTTGCCGAAATCCTACGGACAATTACAGACAATGAATACGATGAAGACAACCTCTTATAATTTGATTTTAATATTGCCAGTTCTGATGAATCGGATTCTGAGTAGTTAATACTTTGTATTTTAAAGTCAACAATAAATTAAATTTAAAACTTGAATTGATGATTTATTTATGATTTTGTTTAGTAACCCTATTTTGTTATATATATATATATATATATATATATATATATATATATATATATATACATATATATATATATATATATATACATATATATATATATGCATATATACATATATATATACATATATGTATATATATATATATATATATATTATATATATATATATGTATAAATATATATATATATATATATATATATATATATATATATATATATATATGTCGGAAATGTATAATTGGGATTATGGTCGTTTGAACCAGTATATATGTTGTCAGGCATTGTTGTTTTTATAAAATACAAACACTTACCAATTTTTCCAATAGCACACTGAAAAATGCATTTTCACAAACACACACTAGTCTACAATAGTACCCGGTGTCCCGCACTTTCACAATCAGTAATTACAATTAGTTCAACCTACGACACAGTAAGTTGGCTCCAGTTAACAATACAGATACAACACGAATAATACTAACAAATGAAATACCACGGTTATCTCATCAATAAACATAATTAATTATACAATAGTCCAAAAGGGCTACCAACAATCCAAACACTATTTCCATGTGATGCTATTTCCATGTAACTTTCAGCAGAGTTCAGTTGATACTAATACGCAACTGCACGATACGGTCTGTACTCGGGTGCTGTCCTCTCGGAACTGACTGTCCTGCTTCCTTTTTGAAACTCCTCCCCCTTCCTTGATGTGTGTAAAAATATTGGAAAGGGGTCATTCTATTACTCCATTATATTTTATGTACCATCTCTGGTATATCACACAAATAGGTTTTTTTTAACATCCGTACCGTACAATTTGCGTCTAAGTAGAGAGCCGCACGTGCTCCCTTCGACCGAACCCTTACTTACTGTGTTAATTGATAATCTTAAAGCAATTATTCTTTATTGCACTTTTAGACAATTTATTTTATTCTAAGAATATATAAGTATTGATAATATCTAATTTCCGGACCTCTATGTCTGGAGGATTCTTTATGTCAGACATACTGTAATAAAATAAACCTTTTCTTAAAAAATAGTTTCTTTGTACTTATGAAAGAAAGTGTAAAACTGTAAACATATTATAGATGTAGAGAAATGTTCGAACAGGCGTATCCATAAATAAAAAAACACATTTTATCCCTTTGATAAACGTACGATTCCGACATATATATATATATATATATATATTAATGCTATTAATAAATTTATTTTAGTTATTACTCCCATAAATTTATTCATAAATTTATGGGTAGTAATTATGTATTATTATATTTTTTATTACAATTATAATTGTTACCATGTAAATATTGTTATTATTTACTCCAATACGAAAACATATATGACGCCTATTGTGCGTGTTTCTCTAATACACGGAGAAATAATCACGCGTACTCTCTTTTACTTAACAATTGTCGCAACCAAAGCTGTTATCTTTGGTTTTCTTCTATTGCATTGGTTTATATAGCCAGTGCTTCACCGTCACACCACGTTTTTTTACTTAATTTTTTTCACTTATAATCATGACAACCCTAAGCCTTGCACATTTTTGCCTAGGCAACTCAATACCATCGTGTTTGTAATAATATTACCTACATATAAATATGTCAGGAAACTCGATCAGGGTAAATTAATAATTTACGCTTACCTGTTTATACCTGATAACCTAACATTCTTGTACGGAAAAGGGTAAGCAACCTTACATTATCGTTTTATTTACGTCGTTAACTTTCGATTGGCGTTACATTTTTTGGAAACTAATTAATAACTAATTAATAAATATTTAATTAAAATTAGCCTTGCAAGGATATGGGGTGGCAACCCTATTACGTTTTGTTTCATTACACATTATATTGCATAAAATATATATTTTATTAGGAAACTCGATGAGGAAAGGTCAACCACGTTCGGATCTCAGAACATAAATTAAATTCATCTAATCAAGATTTATCTTTTCAATTTTATTGTTTCATTCCGTTTGCAAGGAAAACCATGAACCTTGAAACATATAAAATTAGTGTAAAAATTATGTTCAAAATTTTATTCAAAACATGATTACCAAAAACACATTTTATAAAAACTCATGAACAAACATTAAGTTGAGTTATGTAGATGGTACCGCAATCATCGCCATTAGCTTGCCATTGGAATAGCGCCTTCGATATTCCACTAAAAGTCTAGCAGCTGGATTGTGAAAGCTGTTAGTTCGAGCTATCCATATATTTTTATGACTATAGCTTGTATGGGGATGTCGAGGTAAAGGTCCTGGTAAGACAGACATTATTTTATTAATACTGCACCTCTCCTTGTCCTAAAATTTGGCGGAAAACCATGTTAGTGTGTGGTATAACCCTTCTAGGTATGTTGTTTCGTCAGTCTCGGATGTGTTTCTTAACATACACACAGAGGTGTATGTTCTGCCAATTGTATATTTAGCTCACGGTAGCGTAGTTCAATACCAACGCAATTCCACTGCAGTAAATTTATTATTTCTGTTATCTAGGATGTGTTGCCCCAGTAAGTTGTGAGTTCATTTAGGGGGTTTCCCCTTCGACTAGCCTTTCTTTTACCTTCCCGCCGTCTCCCTGCTAGACCAGGAGATGGAGCCTGTTTTGTGGATGGAGGAGCATTTTGGGCAATCCAGTTCCATTGATTTAGCTTCGTAGGCAAATTTGGAGATTGCCATCACCAAAACTGTATTTTTTTATTTTTAAGGGCCTCTCATATACATCCAAAAAACAAATTAGTTTTTTGGTTGTATGGGAAGGATTTGAAAAGGTTTTTCCTGGGAAGTCGAAATTACTATGGCCTTGTTGATGCTTGACCTTCTGTTTTTTTATGTAAAAATTTGTTAAAAATGATTTTGATTAGAGTGGCTAACACTTTTGTTAGAGATTTTACGAGAGGGACTGGAGTTGATGCGTCGCGGCCATAGGAGGTGGCGGTTGGTGGGCGAGGGTCTCACTTCTGCGTGCTTCAGATTTAGAGAGCTTATCCAGAACTCTTTCCTTCTGGAAACTCATACTTCTTTGACTTTGGGACAGTTTCTCAGCATTTTCGAGTGATTTTACCCACAATTAACACTTGTCAGAAGCAAGATATTCCTACGTGCAACGGTTTCCCGCATATATATATCTGAGGTATTTGAAGTTTTACTGCTATCTTTCTGTATCTTTGGCACGGATCCTTTTACCCTAAATTACTCCCTGATGGGAAATATTTGGAAAAATATCGTCAAATGAATAGGTCATGAGGTCTTTGCAAAAATCCACATCTGAGAATTATTTAATGTTCCATGAGTCGATACTTCTACCAAGAAGTATTCTATCAAGATCTAGATTTAGAATATCCAGACTTAGTAACTTGTCATTTAGTGGCTTATTGCCCAATTTTTCAACCAACAACCCGTTATTTTCTTTATGACCTTAATAAGGCGTCCTACTGTCTTGTGCAAACATCTAGCAATCAAAAAGAGGCTCACCGGTTTAAAGTCTTTAGAATCAGCTTTTTTTCTGAATTAAAATTAAGGGGCAGGCTAGAATTGTCAGATACGGGTATATCCTAGGACCATCCAATTTGTTGGTCCGACCCCAATACTTGGAGCCTGGGTTCCACTTTAGATAGATTGATAGATATATCCTAAGGGTCTAAAAAGTATTGCACTTCGATCTTATAGTCCATTGTGCTTCCCCTACCACTTCAGTCTGACGAGATTCGCTTTTCCCAAACGTTGGAAATGGCCAGGAGCTTACTTATCGGGTCTTCCTGAAGGTTCATATATTCGGCGTAAGGTGAACCGAATATCTTGTATCTGCTGTTACCTTCTTGTATCTGAGGTTCGCAGTCAAAGATAACGTGGCTGAATGTTTCTTGCTCCTCGCCACACAATCTACACACAATGGACCAGTTATGGAGTCCCGTTGTGAGTCGCTTGATTATTTTGTCCGGTTCAACGGAGTAACAGATCTGGAGAGCATACAGCAGAACCTTTGATGTGTTCATCATTTTTGCATACCCGACGATAAGTTCCGCTCCTTCCCATTGTTTGATGTTCGGAATGTTCTTCATAAACCAGTTTAAGGCTGTTGTGCCTATGCACTGCACAACAAGGGCCCCCTTGTCCAGTCAGCAGCCCCGAGACTGTCGGCTCTCAACGAGCTCTTGGCTAGTGAGGATTAGTAGCATCGAGACTTTTTCGGATTGTTCCTGAGTCATTTTGACCTCAGGATACCCCCGGAGTGCAATGCACATCTTTGTTGTTGAGGCGGTTTCAGCGAAGGTATTTACAGTCCTTCGCTGAAACTGCCACCATTACGTTCCCCACCTCTTCGTTTTTTCGAGATCTATTTCGCACTTGGAGTCCCATTAAGATCTCGATCTCTTTTTCTGTGGATTTTCCAAGGGTTGATTCCCGAAATTGGCTCCCCAAGTATTACCGATTCTGAAATCATGACTGTAAAATTTGGGTTCCACTTTATCAGTCCCGGAATACATAGAGGGGCTGGAACTCACTCTAGACGATGCAGTTTCTAATCTCCACACCCATTGCATAGTATTGCACCGAATGCTTATACTCAGCTTCCCTCGACCACCACCATCGGAGATGAACGGGACCACCAGTTGTTCTATCTTCAGGAAATTTATCTGATTCTCTCTGACAGATGTCATGACCGACGAGTATAGTTGGAGCAGTACGCAGATATCGCAAACCAAAGCTAACGAGGGTGACGATGACTGTGCGTGGCATTCGTTCACTTTAATCAACGATAAGGGCCACTTTTCCATTTGTCTTGCGACAGATGCCCAGCGTACATGATATGGACGGGTGGTAGGACTCTACAGGCGTTTTCCTTCATTTTCAATAAAGAAATTGTTATTTATTTTCACTATTTTCATTAATATTATATATTCATCACAGTGATTGTTCAGTAAAAAAAGATCGATAACGTAGCACAGTGGGAATTAAACATATTCACACTATTAATTAGATAACCAAGCATACTACCAAGTCCGATCTTGCTCTGAGAAAATATTTTTGAGATGTATGGATATTGGAGCGGTATGGGAGTGAACCCAGCGATATCATGTGTGAATACACTCATACTTTGTCCTTTACACATATTTCATCAAACCTACAGCGTATTATATAGACTGTGTTTTAATGCTTTTCCAATACAGAATCAATTTTAAATATTCATTATTACTGGCAGGCCGTCTGGTTACTGTGCGGAGTTGGTCAGTACACATGTAGTCATCTCATATGCGTGTGGTAATTTGTGTGTCATTTAAGAGTGTTTACTGACTCATTGACTGTGTGTACTGTCTTATTTAAGAGCGAGTGTGTACTCATTACATGTGTACTGACTGACTTCGCACAGTAACCAGACGGTCTGCCAGTAATAAATAATATTTAATGTTGATTCTCTATTGGAAAAGCATTCCAACATAGTCTGTATATATAATATATATATATATATATATATATATATATATATATATATATATATATATATATATATTTATATATATATATATTTATATATTTGTATATTTATATACATATATTTTTTTGGAGTATTCTCAGGGAAGCTTTTTCTCCGGGAGCTACCTTTCAGCCCTGTATATGAACCGTGAATCGCCCGATAAGGGTAAAATATCCATCTTTCAAGCCCCAAGAAACAGACGAAAAAATTAAAAACAGAGAATGCCCCCTTTTTAAAAACATAGAAAGTGTATATAAACTTTAATTCGAAATATTTTTTCATAAACTGAATAGTTTTGCCAAAATTTGAGCTCAAATTTTGTATTAGCATTTTATTGCAAAAGCATTAATGCATTGAAAATGAATTCTGAAGTGGATATCGTATATTTAAGCAACTAACTCAATTAGTTGATACATTTTATTATAAAGCAATACTTTGCAAATTCCACCTATTCCTTAATTATTTTTGTTTATTATCAATTGTAACAAAACGATGTGAAAATTTTTTAAATTAAGGAATCTTTTATACCCGAGAAATAAAACCGTTATTTTTTAAGATGTGCGGTTTTAAGCAATAATAATTAGAAATTATGTTACATTCCTCCAATCAGAGAAAAAATATATTAAAAACAAAAATAACGTCATATTCCAGAGGAAACAATTACAAACAATTACAATTACTGTATTAATAAACAATTACTTATTAAAATAATAATTAAGTCAGATTTTAAAAACAATAAAAATATTTAAAAAAACAATATATATTTGTATGCATTTGTTAATGAGAAGTGCATAGAGCTAGTAAAATATTGATGTCCGGGAGTTTTTAAAATATTAAATAATGTGGATGACATTATTTCTATTTGGTCGTTATGTAGAGTTTTTGGACTATTTTTATTTTTGAAAATTTCCTCAATCGAAGCCATGTTAAATTCTTGCCAGAAGAGGGCTGAATGTGGAACCTAAAGCAAGACCAGATGTCTGTTTAAATATTTTGTTGTAAAAAGAATCCAAGTTATAAATCCAAAAACCAAAATTAATAAGCTGCAAAAATTTGGAGTATATAGCCTCTAATGTTTGAACTGCAATAGTACTTACATCTGGCAACGGGGTAAAATTTCCACACTAGAGTAAAAGAACATATTTTCTCCTTCAAGAAGAAGAAGAAAACCGATTCAGCGTTTGCCAACCACTTCCATGAACACCATCATAACCCTGCACCAATTATGCAAATGTTACACGTCGCAAAAGGATAAAGTTGGACGTTCTTGAAGCTATGGAATGTTTCAAAAATAAAAATGATCCAAAAACTCTACTTAATGACCAAACAGAAATAATTTCATCCACATTATTTAATATTTTATGAACCTCCGGTACATAAATATTTTACTAACTCTATGTACTTATCCTTAACAAGTGTATACAAATATGCATTGTTTTTTAAATCTTACTCACTTATTTTTTTAATAAAATAAATTTTTAATTGTTTTCTATGATTGGAGGAATATGATGTTACTTTTGGTTTTTAATATATTTTTTCTCTGATTGGAGGAATTATATAATTTTTTATTATTGTTAACTAAAACCACAGTTTTTTTTAAAACGGTTTTTACATGTTTTATTTTTCGGGTATAAAAGGTTCCTTAATTTATAAAATTTTCACAGTGTTTGAACAATGACGATAAAGCATCGAAACATATTTCATACTTGTTTTATTTTTATTGCTAATTAGTAAAAATAAATAAAGAATAGATGGAATTTGCAAAGTATTGTTTTTTAATTTTTGTCATTAAATTTGTAAATTAAATTCTTCCACAAAGCGAAGCTCCAAACCATTCAAAGAACTGAGTTATAAATTTCTCTTATTTCATTTCACTAATATGTATTTTCATCACACAGTCTTGACTTAACAACTAAATAAATTAGGAATCGACAATAAGTACATAAAATTTATTTCAAATCTGCTTTTGGACTAACGGGTAGCATTAAATATAACAATAATAACTCCCAGCTATCTTATATACAGAAAGGTGTATATGCCTCTAGGAATGTTAAACCTATATAGCCAAACAATCTTTGATTCTATAAATAGCATGCGAAATATCAATGTTGGTGGGGTGATTGCAAATAATATTAGAAAGGATGATGATGCGGTAATAATGAGCGACGAGCAAGATAATTACAAAATGCGATAGTTCAAAGAAGTGAAGTTTTGGATTTAAAAATTAATACAGATAAAACAGAATGTCTTATGTGACCAGCTGTTCTGTACACTATCTAAAATAGACGAAGATAAAATAAAATCGAGCCTAAATACTTGTGTTATTTTAACAAAAGGCGAAAAATGTGATTTCGAAAAAAACACAGAATTAGAATCGCGGAAAAACTAAAGGTGATGTTTACTAAGAAAAATATAAGCTTAAAACCAAATACTGAATGTTTTAATATTTTATGTGGTCAACAATGCTATTTGGTGTGGAAAATTGGGCGATTGGTAACGCGATGTGAGAAAAGAAAAGAGGCAACCGAAATGTGGTTCTAGCGTAAATCTTAAAACATTTCACAGACAAAAAAACAACAACTATTAAAGATAATAGTGTTACAAAAAGACCACTAGATTTCTTGGGTCATATACCTACTACGTGAAGGAAGTATTGAAAGTGTAGTTTTCACAGAAAGCATGGACCAAAGAAGAAAAAGGGATACTTAATGAATAATTTTCTTTAGACAATTAAATCCACACTTTTAACAATTGTTGTGAAGAAGGACGCTTGGCATATGACTGCGAAGTGTGAAAAGCCGTGATAGTTAACGCTTGCTCTCAGGCATGACTCTTGAATCATCATCGTCATATTTTCATTTTAAAATTAGTGTACTTTCATAGCATTCTGTGTAAAATACAAATTGTTGAAAATTTGCATTTGTTTGCGTTAAACGAGTGTAACATGTAAAACTTATCAAGTCTTTTATAATGGTATTCAGATCATATGAGTGAACGCTTACACCTAATAAATGTGACTGACATTAAATATTATTATATATGTGATATAGGTACATAATTTCGAAACTACTTTTTTTATACTGTAATAAAACATAGGTAATACTTTGTTGTTTAAGCATGCTATTTACACTATGAATGTTCTTATATACATATTGCGAGAGAAAAAACATATATATCCCGTCAGTTGATTTCTTTGTTAGTTCAGATGATTGGCAAAGGCTATTCATCAAAGTCAAAACTCAAACGATAATAGTATATATATCGTGTGTGTTGGAACGCTTTATTAATAGAGAATCAATGTTAAATATTATTTACTATAATAACTATACATAATATGCTTAATAAAGAAATAAAAATAGTGGGGGTATCTGTAGTGTATGTGTTGCGTACATAATACTGGCTGCTATGTTAAGTCAGTGCTGCATAAACATCTAATGAGAGTGGGGTAAATATATCATTGCTGTCTTCTTAAGTTTAGGCATTACTTCTAACAATTGAAATATATTTTTTTAATATCCCTTATTATTTGTATGTGGAATGTTTGAAAATAATTGATAGAATTCTGTTAACGGTATAACATAAAACAACAATTCACACAAATTAAAAGAAAAATAAAAACCCAAAAAAATAAATAAATAAATAAATACAGAATTCTGACAAAAAAAATGTTAGCGTAGGATAGAGTTTTGTGAAGCTGTGGTGGAAAAGATGAATCGAGAAGATAATTTCATCAGAAATATTTTATTTACTGAAGGCTAATCTTTTCCATTACATGGAACACATAATCCATCTGTCATGCGATATTGATCTCAGACAAATCAGAATCGATATATCAGTACCCGAACTGAATGTCTGAACTAGAATGTTGGGTGACCATATTATAGGACCATTCTTCATTGACGGATCCTTAGATTCTCAAAAATTTTTGAGTTTGTTACGAAATAATATATTGCCAACTATTATACATCATAATTTATACCTGGAATCTGTATGGTTCCATCAAGATGGTTTCCCTGCACACAATGCCAGGATGGTTATGCTGTTCCTAGCACAAACTTTTCAAAAACGTCTTATGACTGAAATAAAATTTCAAATTCGCCTCCTTTACCTAGATCAGTTCTTTGTATTATAAATACGTATTTCGACTACAATGTAGTCATCATCAGTATAAATTAGCTAGTCGTACTTTACTCTTTGAGAATTAGAAATAGATATAAAGTCGAGATCAACAGACAAAAATAAAAATAAATAGAAAATTAACTAGATTAAAACCATATTTTGACAAAATGGAAACCCGACTTCAAAAATTTGGAGGCGGTGTCAGCATTTTTGGAGGCGGTGTCAGCATAGAGAAATTCACTAAACTTTTGGACACCGCCTCCAAAAATAACAATAATTGTACATATATATTTAAAAATTTTTGCTTAGGTGAACTAAAATTGTCACAAGAATATGCAATTATTTTTTTACTTTTTATTGCATTTTTTGTTATAAAATATTTGATTTTTGAAGTCGGGTTTCCATTTTGTCAAAATATGAATTATTTTTAACACATTTTTTTTTACCCGTTTTTTTTATTTATATTTTTAGTGTATTTATTTATAACAGATTTTCAGTTTTTTTTACATGCATTTTGTTTTTTGTTTTTTTTAATATTTTTTTTTTTGGGGTCGGTTTTTTTTTGTAAAAAATTTTTTTGAAGTCGGTTTTTAAAATAATTTCTTATTTTCCCATTATGAAAGAGAATACCCTTTAAAAAAAAAAAAATTTCGCAGAAATCTGTTATCACATATAAAATGAGGATTTTCCTCGATTTCCCGGGGATACCCTCATCCGAATGCCATTTGGTGGCAATGGGACCAATGGGAAGCCAAATCCTTTAAAACAAAGCAAAAAAATTAAAAATCGGTTCAAGTTCTGAGGTAACACACATAAAAAAAAAAAAAAAATACAGACGAATTGAGAACCATCCTCCTTTTTTGAAGTCGGGTTAAAAATATACTAGATTTAAAAAATTTTAATTATAATAAATTTTAAATTATATTGAAATGGCTCTTGTTAAAACATCTTTCATTCACATTTATTCCTGTTAATTTTACTGTTATTAAAGTTACTCTTATATTGTCGCAGGATATGTTACTTGTTGCTAATTTGGTGACACTTTCACGAGAAACTGATCCTGGTAACGCTGTTCCTGGATCAAACCTTCCAGGAACGTTTTATGAGTAGCTTTGGAACATTCAAGTGGCCAGCCAGATCGCCAAATCTATCTCCTAACGACTATTTTTGTGGTGTTTTGTCAAAACACAGATCTATTCGCGGAATAGACCTGAAAATTTGCAACAATCAAGGCTAAGAATTGTTGACAATTGTACGAATATTTCTCCTCAAGTGCTAGAAAATACCCGGGTAGATTTCTATAATCGACTCGGATATTGTTTAGCAAATAATGGAGAAATATTCGACCCGTTGGTTTATCTTTTTTTTTTTGTCGGAATTCTATATTTATTTAGTTTTTGGGTTTTTATTTTTCTTTTAATTTGTGTGAATTTTTGTTTTTGTTATACCGTTAATAGAATTCTATAATTTATTTTCAAACATTTCATATAAAAATAATAAGGGATATTCAAAAAATAATTTTCAATTGTTATAAATAATGGCTAAACTTTAGAAGACAACAATGAACATATTTACCCCACTCTCATTAGACGTTTATGCAGTACTGACTTTACACAGCAGCCAGCATTGGCTATTAAAAAAATATATGTATACAAACATACCAATATATATATATATATATATATATATATATATATATATATATATGTATATATATATGTATATATATATATATATATATATATATATATATATATATATATATATATTTATATATATATATATATATATATATATATATATTTATATATATATTTATATATAAATTTGTATATATATTTGTATATATATATATATATATATATATATATATATATATTTATATACATATATATATATATATATATATATATATATATATATATATATATGTATATATATATATATATATATATATATATATATATATATATATAAATATATATATATATATATATATATATATTTATATATATATATATATATATATATATGTATATATATATATATATAAATTATATTTTCGATCTCGAAATGTATAAAAACAATACTTTATTTAATTGAACAAAAATACAATATTATAATTTATTTTATTTTCAATACAATAACAATTATATAATTTATAAGTTATCGCTAGTTCGCTACAATCAAGCGTGCAAGAAGCCAAACTTGTGTAATGAAAAAGACAATCGTTATCAATTTAACAATGGCTTATGTACTAGTTTTTGGTATTTTAGAAAGTGTCATACTGATTAGAATGTAGTTTAATGTTAAGGACGTTTTTAGAAAGTTATGTTTAAGTAATGTGTACAAAGTACGTCATTACATGTTTGTTTTACAATGTCCTTGAAATAGAGAGATAGTTATTTTATATAAACTAATACACATTCCAGGATCTATAACTTATATATATATATATATATATATATATATATATATATATATATATATATATATATATATATATATATATATATATATATTACCGTGTAGACAAAGAGATCATGCAACTTTTTTTTCTTAAAATACGATCTTTAAAAAATATGCCTGCATTGCGAGACTTCTCTGTCATCCTGGGTGACGCTACGACCAAGTTTTATTCTTTTGCATTACATATCTCACAAATCAATTAACATATCCCGCCGCGTAATTACACTTACCCTCCCATTCACAACTAGTGATAGACATAACAATTGATATCCGACTATTGGTTATTAAACATTATTACAACCGCAGAGTCCTGACTTTCAAACAGCTAGCTCCTAAACTAAAGCATTTAAACCTTTGTGCCCATGATGACTTTTAATTTATTTTATTTATTTATTTAATATATATAAGTAATATTCAAATCAACGTGTATCACATTTTAACTTATTCAATATTTAAATAAACAATAATGGAATTCAATAAAAAATAAATAAAACTAAGGATAAATTATTAAAACTAAAATAAAGATTCAAGTAAAAATGATGTGTAAGAGCAATAGTATTAAATTCAATAAAAAATTAAAATATTTCTTAGATTTTGAAGGCACAACTTGGGTTCACTAGATCATTGCTTTCTTGTCAATGTCGTTTAGATCACTTGGATCATAATTATTTAGCTTGTCTACTGCAGACATATTGCACAATTTATCCCTAACTGGGCCTAATGTTCCCGGACATTCCTCTATCAAGTGCTCAACCATTTCAATACCATTACACAGCACATTACACAGCACACAGCACACCAATACCATTACACCATTACATTTATTGTTTTATTCTCCCACCTACAGGTGTATAGCCTGAAAGATGCCATCATTCTCGTTCCTTCTCTTCCACACTCACTCAGATATCTTGCACCATGCTCATAATGACTGAGTCTAGAGATAAAGCTTTAACTTTTTTTTTTTTTAAATATCATCAAGTGACGACCGCAGCGAATATTCTTTGATTTGTTTCTTTACCATCAATTTACTGCAGTTATCACCCAATTAATATCTTGTTACTTGTTCATCAAACCAATTTTTTCGATAAAGTAAGCATGATTGCTGGAGATTTTTCGAACTATCAAGCACACGCACATGATAATTTATGGCTTTTTGTATTCAAATGTCGTAAGTGGGTCTGGTAACCAATTCAATATATATTGCTGAGATGGTGTTAATTTTGGCACACATAAGTATTAATTAATTTTATTTGTTCCTTAGTTACATCATTAACCCAAATTTCACAACCATATGTCATAATTGATTTAACCAAAGCAATAAACATATTAATGATCATTTTTACTGGGTTGTCCTTGTATGATTAAATGTACCTTCTGATATATATCAACATTTTCCTTGCTTTATCAGTCATACTTTTAATATGCTCACTTCACTTACACTTACATGTAAAATGATTTGACGTTCTTAACTTTAACATTGTCGTATATACTATCTTCATTGCTCGACTCCTTACGTCCATTGCTTACAGTCATGATTTTGATTTTATTTGTATTTACTTGTATTTTCTACTTATTGCAATATTCCTTCAAGCTTTCTAAAGCTCGTCGCATCCCACCAGTAGAACGAGAAATAATAACTACATCGTCTGCATATAAAAATAGTTTAGCTTCTCTACATCGGATGCCAGGTGCCGAAGTATTTACAGTATCCATCCATTCAATTACATCGTTTATATAGATAAGAAACAGCAAAGACGATAGATAACATCCCTGTCGAAGGCTCTGGTTCTAAATTGGCATTTCTATAACATCATCAATTTTGTCGTCGTTCCATCTATATCTAACTAATAAACCAGAGCTATTCTTCAAGATTATGTTTTCGTTAGCGTCTAACATAAATACTTCCAGGGGAAAATGATTTGATTCGCATATATCTCCTTCTCTCATATTCAAACTTTCACTCCAGAATCCCTTTGTAATTAAAACATAGTCAATAACACTTTTTCCATTTCTATTAACAAATGTCCATTCGCCATCACAATCACCCTCTGTTCTCCCATTTAATATTATAAATTCATTTTGTTTGGGTTTGATATCTAACACTTCAACATCAACACTCAAATTAGTATCTACGTCCTAAGCGTAGTCAATGTCATGTTCTTGGCCTATTCTTGAATTAAAATCGTCCCCCCAGAATTATTTCACAGTCAGGGTATTGTTGAATATTTTCACAAACTCTATCTAGCATATCATAAAAGCCAGCATTAGCATATCGCGTGTACTCAGGTTGAACATACACCACTCCAATCAAAACTCTTTGCTTGGATATATGAAACAAAATATCTCATTTACTACACTTTTCACCACCTGTATATTGTTACGGTATTGCACTTAATAAAATATTGTAATGCCACCCGAATACCTCCCTTTTTGTGAATACCTTTTACCGAAACTTGAAACACACTCAAAGCCTTCAATCGTGAACCCTTCATTCTCTCCTGTCCAAGTTTCAACCAAACCTACAATTGAAAACTTATTAAAATATTTTAAAACATTACATTTGTTAAATTTATTCTAAAGCCCTTCAATGTTCGAAAACACTACACTGAGTTTTTTGATTCGAATTCATCGTCTCTCTTTCTTTGATTCTGATAACCAAGCCTTCGGTCATTTATTATTTTTAGAGCAGGAGATATAGAGCAGAATCTGAAACAAGTCCGAAAATTTGGCGGGTTTTCGTGTGTCAAAATTTGGCCAAAACTTTTTGGGAGTTGCAAACTTGAGTAAACATAAGCCTAATGGGTCCACAACATTCTAAAAAATCAGAGATACATCATGTTTTGTTAATTTATTGTTGATTTTGACAGGCCTATTTGACTATGTGTCTAATTTGATTGACTGATTCTTTGTTTAAGTTACTATACTTTTGATTACTTATGGTTTATTATTTATGTTTATATTAAAATACATTATAACGTTTTTTTAAATGATTACATGCCTTCTTTTTCATTACCAAACCAAAAAACATAAAACTTATTTTGACAAAATGGAAACCCGACTTAACAAAAGAAGCACTAAAAAGTAAAAAAATAATTGCATATTCTTGTGCCAATTTTAGTTCACCAAAGCAAAAATTTTTAAATATATATGTACAATTATTGTTATTTTTGGAGGCGGTGTCAACATAGATAAATTCACATAACTTTTGGACACCGCCTCCAAAAATAACAATAATTGTACATATATATTTAAAAATTTTTGCTTTGGTGAACTAAAATTGGCACAAGAATATGCAATTATTTTTTTACTTTTTAGTGCTTCTTTTGTTAAGTCGGGTTTCCATTTTGTCAAAATAAGTTTTATTTCTCGCTTTTTAGTGACTTTGAAGTTCTATAACTGATTTTATTTGTCTAAATATGGGTAGACCTACTAAACGACCAACTAATTTTTAGTGAATTTTTTTATCACTTTTTTTTTACCCGTTTTTTTTTTTTTTAAATTTTTAATGCATTTTTTTATAACAGATTTTCAGTTTTCTTTACAAGGAATTTGGTTTTTTTTTGTAAAATTTTTTTTTTTTGGGGTCGGTTTTTTTTTTAAGGAAAAATTTTTTTTGAAGTCGGTTTTTAAAAAAATTTTCTTATTTTCCCATTATGAATGAGTATACTTTTTCAAAAAAAAAAAAAATTTCGCAGAAATCGGTTATCACATATAAAATGAGGATTTTCCTCGATTTTCCGGAGATCCCCTCATCAGAATGCGATTTGGTGACAATGGGACCAATCGGGAATCAAACCCTTTAAAACAAAAAAAAAATAATTCAAAATCGGTTCATAAATGACGGAGTTCTGAGGTAACAAACTTAAAAAAAAAAAAAAAAAAAAAAAAAAAATACAGACGAATTGAGAACCATCCTCCTTTTTTGAAGTTGGGTTAAAAAGATAAGAAAGGTTATAGAACATTTCTGGAAAAATGCGATTTTACCGTATATGGGTTTTTGAGAGAACTACGAGGCTTATAGACTTCAATTTGCATTTTGTTTAAAGCAAATTAAATTGCCTACAAGTTATATTTTACAAATCTACTCGCAGGACCAATGGTTTTGATGAAATTTCGGTCCAAAGAAGGTCTAAAACTAAAATTTTCAGAAAGACAATAGACAGTTCATAGTGCAAATTGTTAATACAACCCTGCTGGGATTTGAACTGGAGACCTCCTGATTATAAGTCAGGTATTCAACCACGGCTCCAACCAGAGCCGTCAGCAGAGATAAAACTAGTTAACTAATCAAATATTGTTCGAGTACACTTTTATTTAAAAAATATATATATTTATTTAAATATCTTTATTAAACCAAATAGACAATGGCACTGCATAAAAATTGGTCTTTATTAATCTGTCTCTCTTGCACTTACTCGTGTCTGTTATAAATATACTTTTTTAACAACTTTATCATAACAAAACAGCGTCCATTACATGTTTTATTTTGATTATGAAAGATAAACACAAATAATTTATTAATAACTGTATCTTTACAAATTTAATAACGCTACAGATTCACTCACATTTAGTTTTAGTCAATTTTTACAATGAAAATAAATTGTATGTTAATGATTTTGAAAATTTTTAATTTAATTCATGGAGATGTTTTTACTTTGGTTATTTTTTAAGTATAATACTTTCACTCCCTTTTCAAAGATTCACTTTAAATAAAACACCTTTCACACAAGTTACTTTACACACTTTTCACAATATTATTCAGCTTTTTATGTCATATTATTAATCTAATATACATATAAAGCTAAAAGTGAAGCTGACTGATAGACTAATTAACACACTCACTCGCTCATCTAAAAAACCTAACCCACTTCTAGGCATGCTAGAATGACGCAGTTATTTGCATTCGACGCTAAATTGCTTCAAACCGACGAGAAAAATCGGTAAACTTAAATTTTTCAGTGCAAATCCCCGAAAAATCGGAAAAACATCCTCTAAAATTACGTTTTTCTGTTCTATACATGCTAGAAAGATAGGTTTTTCACTAATCGTCCCGAAATAACGTCAAACTAACAGAATATTTTGAAAAATTTCATTACCTACATCGCAACCTCGCCGAAATGGGAAATCTCTAAGACTGAGCTTTTCACTTCTATTCATAATAGAAAGATGTTTCCATCACAACCCTTCGCAATTGAGAAAAACACCCCCCAAACCAACCCTTTTCTTCTATACATGCTAGTTGTTTGCAATCAATGCTAAATAGCTACATATTAGGAAGTTAATTCGAAAAACTTAATATTTTTTATTGCAACCTCCCGGAAAATCGAAAAAACACCCCCCAAAATTACGTTTTTCAGTTCTGTATATGCTAGAATGATGGGTTTTTCACCAATCGACCCGAAATAAAGTCAAATTAACAAAAAAATTTGAAAAATTTCATTACCTACATCGCAATCTTCCGAAAAGTGAAAAATATCCCTAAAACTGCCCTTGTCACATTCCATTCGTCGTGAAACAGGTTTACAATAACAGGATTGTTAACAAATATAAATTTTTTCCATCGAAACCCTTCGAAAATGGGATAAACACCCCTAAAACTACCCCTTTTTTCTTTACATGCTAGACATATGCATTTGTATGCATTCGACGCTGAATAGTTGCAAATAAAGATGGTTCAAACAAATTAAAAATTTTCATTGCTACTCTAAACAATGCGAAAACCATCCCCTAAGTTACCCTTTTCAATTCTATTCATGCTAGAAAGATGGGATTTTTACCAATCGACCCGAAATAAAGTCAAATGAACAGAAAACTTTGAAAAATTTCATTACCTACTTCGAAACCACCCGTAAATGGGAAAAAAACCCTTAAAACTGTCTTTTTTACTTCTCTTCATCTTAGAAAGAACGGGTTATTTCCATTCGACGTGGAACAGGTTTAAAATAACAGGATTATTTTAAAAATTTTTTCGTCGCAAACCTTTGAAAATGGGTTAAACATCCCTAAAACTATCCTTTTTCTTCTATATATGCTAGAAAGTTCCGATTTTCTGTATTCGACGCTAAACAGCTATAAAATAAGATCATTCGATAAACTTAAAATTTTACATCGCTTTCCCATAAAAAATGGCAAAAGCACCCCTTAAGCTACCCTTTTAACTTCTATTTATACTAGAAAGATGGGATTTTCAACAATCGACACGAAATAAAGTCAAATTACAGAATACTTATAACATTTTCATTATTCACATCGCAACCCCCCAAAAATGGGAAAAACACCCCTAAAATTTCCCTTTAACTTATATTCATGAGAGTTCGGGTTTTTCCATTCGACATGGAACAGGTTTAAAATAACAGGATTATTTCAAAAATGTAAATTTTTCCATTGCAACCCTTCGCAAATTGGAAAAAAACCAATTTGCTCTTTTTATTCTATACATGCTAGAAAGATGCATTTTGTTGCATTCGACGCTAAATAAATATAAAATATGAAGGTATTTCGAAAAACTTAAAATTTTTCATCACTATCCACTAAAAAATTGGAAAACAACCCCCTTAGTTACCCTTTTAACTTCTAGTTATGATAGAAAGATGGTATTTTTTGCATTTGGTGGAGAATTTCTTCAAACTAATGAGGTTATTCGATAAACAATAATTTTTTCATCGTCATCTCCTTGAAAATGGAAAAAACGCTCCAAAAATTACCCATTTACTACTTTACATGCTAGAAAGATACGGTTTTTTGCGTTCAACGCAGAATAACTGCAAATTAATCGGTTGATTCGAAAAACGTAATTTTTTTCGTGGCTACCCTTAGAAAATGGTAATGTGAGACCTATCTATGGGCAGTTCCCCCAAAACCTCCATCCTAAACCCACTTCCCTCAAAAAATTCACATCCCCCCGCTCCCGAAACAAACCCTCTAAATTCTTTCCGAAAAATTTCGCACCCCCAAAAAACACCCACCCCCTACTCCCTCCATTAATTCTCTTATGGTAAGTATTTTTTTTCACTTTTTTTACATGTAATATAAAAAAAGTTGAGTTTTTTATTCATGTAATTCTGTGATATTTCAAAAAATTTCTTCAGTAAACAAAAACACGTCATTCCGTTTTGAATACCAAATGATCAATAGGATACCAAGGACTTTTAATTAGGATACCAAGATCTACATAACCCTGCAATATAAGCAAATTTAACCGAAACCCAATTTCCATAAGATTAGTTGGAGTCCTTTCAATCTGATAGTCCTAAAGGCCCCAAAACTAGTGGTTCTTTTCAAAATTGTTTATCGATTTGTGAATTACTCATTTGGTTCTCGAAAAAGTGCTTCAAATAACAGTTATCTATTATAAATGTAGCAACTATTGTTCGTAACATTTTCCCAAAAACCAAATGAATAAAGCACAAATATGTACAAAATTTGACAAATGATCGCTACTCTTGTGGCCCGTAGTGCAAAAATAGTGGGCTGTCGAATCAATTACAGACACATACGCAGGTATATAAATACAGAGTCGCCATAGTTATATGTTCCATCCACTTTTATCTTAAACGACAGAAAATTTCGGTAACAAACATGGATTTATTTATTTATCCTCGTTTATTTTCAGTGATTTAACCTTTTTTTATACTAATAATATATCCGATCAAAAACATAAAGGTAAAAAAGGGCCGAGTTTTCGGGGAGATACTTCATATAATAGTTGCGCCTTAAAAAGTGATGATATCCCAGTTAAAGAGCCGAGCTATTAATAAAGTAAATAGTTAAAATTAAAATGTAAGAATATTAGTACAAAGTAAAATGAAAAAAAGATTTGGTTGAAAAAATTTTTTTCTCCTCCAGAAACGAGTTTTTTTTTTCAAAATGAAAATAATAGTCTAGATTTGATTTTTTTTTCTTTAAAAGCAACTTTTTTAAAAAATCAAAAAAGTTATGAAATGAAATATAATTTATTTACAAAAAAAAAGTATTAATTTCAACATGTTTTAAAAGTATAAATTAAGTTTTGTAAATGATAAGAAACAAATAGGTACCTACATAAACAGTTACTAGGTTTTACTATAAATTGTATATACATTTTTAATTAGCAAGTAGCCGCGAGCACTAAATCATCACAACAGAGTTTGTTCGTTTCCCAAGGGAACCAATATAATTTTTATTAATTATCAGTCCGTCAGAATGCGTCCCTTGTTGTTGAGAAACTTATTTGTTTCAGAGGAATCTATACAACAATTTGTTTTCAAAACAATATTTTCTAAAGTGTCAACAACCATGTTTCTAGAAAGATCTTTAAATAGTTTTTATAAGGAGCGGCATTCGCTAGTTCAAAATAAGTTTTTAATTTGACTTTTGTTCGAGTATTATCATAAGCTATAAATTGATATTGGATCAAGTAAGATCAGAGTTTAAAATAAACATTGTTGGATTAACAGTCCAGTTTAAAATTACCATTGTTAGAGTAATAGCAGTATAAAAGTTAAATTTGTTCAACTAAAGTTAGTTGTACATTCATATAAATTTTCATATAAATTATGGAAATTAAAAAAAAATGTAATAAAAATTATTTTTTTTCAAATCAAATAAATTCAGGTTCGAATATCATAAAGTTTTTGTTTTACTTAATTTTTTTCTAAAGTGCGTGCTGTCCAATTGACATAGATTTAGTAAACTTTTACTAATATGTTGTGCTTTCTTTTGTGTGTGTGTCGAATATCGGAATCTGTTGTAGGTTCTACAACCCTCAATTTGAAGGCTAAAGAGAACCAAGATACCGCGACAACCAGTGTTTGGTGCTTCTATGCTCACGCTCATGAATCTATGTGGAAACCGTTTCTAAATTTACAATCAAATTATAGTTTGTGGATTTTAGTAAACTCTGTTTCAACTTGTTTGTATAAATGTTATTTACAAAATTTAGAAATATGTTATAAAATAAATTATATTTTATTTTATTTAAAAAAAACTTTTTTTGAAAGAAAAAAAGATTCAAAATCAGGATTCTTTTTTCCAGTTTGAATTGCACTTTTGTGTAATATAAAAAACTCCTTCGCAAGGAAGAAAAAATATCTTTCTTTTAATAATTTCCTTTGTAATTTTTGTACTTAAAAGTATGTGTTAAGGTCCGAAAAATTATTCTCAATAATTTTCAACACAAGTTCGTTAGAGCAGTTTGCATGTTATGATGCCGCGAGAGACAAGACGAAACTTAGAATCCGGATTCTCTAAAAATTTTGGAGAAACAGGCGACAGTAGGTACTCTTTAATTTAATCTCTATTGATTTTTTGTCTATAAAAATGTATTAATCACAAAACAGCAAATTATTTAAAGATTTAATTTTTTCTATAGTCTTAATTGTTTTAATTAATTCTTATTGCAGTTACTATTTTTACAGTTGTATCTAGAGCACGGTAGTGCGACAGGTCGAGTTTAAGGGTTTTTTTGCCTTCACGCTTTCAGTTCTATTACTACACGTTAAATCAGACCAGATTTTACCCCGAAATATCTTTTGAACGAAACGAGCAATTGTGCTGATTTTTCGAATATAAGCAGTTTGGGGAATTATAAGAGACTGTTTTTTCAATCACCGTTAAGAAAAAAACGGTTAAACAGTTATTCGCATTCAAAAACCGTAAAATAGCGGGAACGCCCACAATTTAAACATAATCATAATTCCAGGGCCTAGAGCATAAGTCCTTTAAAGTTGATATTTGGCATACAGTTAGTTATAGTGCCAAAACCGAAAGGAATGATATCAAACCTCGAAATTTATATCGGGAAATGGAAAATTTTTGCATTTTTGTTTTGATTAAACTAACACAGGAAATATTGCTGCTCTATGATTGGTCCATATATGTTATATTTATACTAAAATGAAGCACACACCCCTTGTGAGATTTATTCACGATTTTTTAAAACTTTGTTGCTCCACTTCCAGAAATGCTAGATGGATGCGGTTTTTTGCATTCGACACGGAATTTTTGATACCTTAACAAGAATCTTTCGGAAAATTTAATTTACCCTACGGAACATATGGAAAATCAAAAATTAAATGTATGTGTTTAAGTATAAGGTATTTCCAGATGATAATTTGATAAGGACGCGATTGTTTTCATTCGACGCGAAATATCTCCAAACCTATTTGTAGATCGAAAAAATTCAATTTTCCCAACACAACATCCGAAAAAATGAGAAAAAACAAAAAAGATGTATATATATATACTTAAAATTTTACAACACACCACCTTTGAGAGGTGTGTGTGATTTTTTAAAATTTTGTTGCTCCACTTCTAGAAATGCTAGAAGGATGCGGCTTTTTGCTTTAGACGAGGAATTTTCGAAACCTTAAACTAGAATCTTTGGGAAAATTTAATTTCCCCACTACACTAGATACACACTTCTATCTTTTACATTACTGAAGGATGTCATTTTAAATTGAATATGGCGGCCACCGCAAATGGAGATTGAAAATTTCCACATAAACCCCTTTAATATGGGTATCAAATGAAAGGACTTGATGAGCGAAACACAGTATATAAAGTGACGTTATTCTAACTCTAATATGGCAGCTGCCGCAAATGGCGATTTATAATTTCCACATTAACCCCTAGATGTGGGTATCAAATAAAAGGGCTTGATGAACGAAACACAGTATATAAAGTGACGTTATTCTAAATCCAATATGGCGGCCGCCGCAAATGAATATTTACAATTTCCACGTTAACCCCTATAATATGGGTATCAAATGAAGATGAGCGAAACACTTTAAGTAAACTTAAGTCATTCTTAATCCAATATGGCGGCCACCGGAAATGGAGATTTTAAATTTCCACATTAACCCCTATGATATGGGTATGAAATGAAAGGGCTTGATGAGTGAAACACAGTAAGTAAAGTGACCTTTCCATCACGTGTAGCCATTGAAGTTTTACATATGATGTTTGGCTTTCCATCTGCTGATGATTTCACAGCAAAATCAAATCACAATTTTTCCATTTTTCTGGAAATAATTACAGAAAATGTTGTTTTATAATGATATTATATCGAATATTTATCAAATAAAGACGTTATTGCGTTTCTCAATAAAAATAAAAGATTTATTCACAAAATGTATTTACATTTAGCGAAATTACATTATATGTTAACAAAATATTTTCTTACCAATAAAAATAAAAGAAACAACATATAAAGCCTTTACTTCAGATCCTTTTAATTAAATTTTATTAAGATTGATAATATTGTCAATCCGATTATTTTCATTAATTTTTCAACTGTCAATCATGATCTGTAGTAGGGTTTAAAGACAAATTTTACAAAAATGAATATCAGAGGTTTCTTTACACATATATAACGATTTTGAGTTCTTTCAAAGTGTTTACTTCTAGACAATAAACAGTGATTATAATATTTGTTCTTTAATAAAAGCGCTGGGAAGTCTTATATTTTAAATTTTTTTTGTAGATAAAATTTGAATTTTTTTTTCAAATTTATATGGGACTACTCTGTAAAAAGTTAAGCGTGATCATACATAAAAAAATAAATCAAATATAAATAAAATATACAGGTTGAATTGAGTACCTCTTTCTTTTCGTCGGTAAATGACGTAAAATTTTTCACGACCTACGATATATATATATATATATATATATATATATATATATATATATATATATATATATGTACATGGAAAGTGATTTTACGACATACATAGAGTAATCTGATTGGCTCAGTCTTACAATTTATAAATATTATAAATTACTTCAACAAATTTTGTTTTTTTCCATTTTTTCGGATGATGCGTTGGTAAAATTGAATTTTTTCGATCAACAAATAGGATTTGAGATATCCCGAGTCGAGTGCAAAAATTCCCATCCGTATTAAATATCAGGATATGGCATAAACTGAAACACAAAAATTCAATTTTTGATTTTTCATATGTTCCGTTGGGAAAATTAAATTTTCCTAGAGATTCTTATTTCAGGTTTAAAACATTCCGCGTCGATTGAAATAAACTGCATCCTTCTAGCATTTCTGGAAGTGGAGCAACAAAGTTTTAAAAAATCGTGCACAAATCTCACAAGTGTTGTGTGCTTACATTTTAGTATAAATATAAAATATATGGACCAATCATAGAGAAGCAATATTTTCTATATTAATTTTATCAAAACAAAAATGCAAAAGTTTTTCCATTTCCCGATATAAATTTCCTGGTTTGATAATTTTCCTTTCGGTTTGGTCACTATATCTAACTGTATGGCAAATATCAACTTTTAAGGGCTTATGGTCTAGGCCCTGGAATTATGATTATGTATGGCCAAGATTTGTAGACATTCCCGCTATTTAACGACTTTTCAATGCGAATAACTGTTTAACCGTTTAATTCTTAACGGTGATTGAAAAAACAGCCTATTTATTCCTCAAATTGCTGATATTCGAAAAGTCAGCACTGTTGCTCTTTTCGTTCAGAAGATATTTCGGGGTCAAATCTGCTCTGATTATTCGATAAGTAATAGTACTGTAAGCGGGAAGGCAAAAAAACCCTTTTAACTCGGCCTGTCGCACTACCTATTTCTGTGCTCTAGATATTTAAACTGAAAATTTACAAACTTTAGAACAAATATTTTACATTAAGGAATTAGCTATTAGGAAATAAACGTTATATTAGAAATGGAATAGATAAATATAACAATCTTGTGGGATAATAATTATTTTAAAGTAGTGAGTAAATTACTTCTGAAGAATGAATGCATCAGCAGGAAACAGATTTCACTAGATGAGCCCCTTTAATACCGCATTAAAGCTAGTCCTCGTAAGCTAATCCTCAAAGTGAAAGCCTGAGAGCGATCTCAAAACGATATTCCAAGTGAGTGAACTGATTTGTAATAGCAAATACTCGATTAAAGAAATTTCTGTTTTGAACAAGTACAAAACAGTGCTCTATATAAGAAATGATTTTGTTTTTAAACAACTAGCGTTGTGTAATACAAATGTGAAAATAAAGACATCCGTATGCAGGACAGACCTGGATAGACAATACCAGTATATAATAAAATCATACAATTAAGAAAAAGATGCGTTATAGTTAAAAAATAACGTGTCCAGTTGCGAAATCAATGGTTCGAATCTCAGAGGGATAGATTAACTATTTATTTATTAAAAAATTTTGAATAACTCTTCTGAATGCGGCCGTGGCCGACTAGAAACTAATTATTCCAGTTTTAAAACCATTCCAGTATTCATTTTTCCAAAAAAATGTTTTTCAAAAACATTATTTGCTATTTGTTTAAACAAGTATTCTTATGGAAGATTTCACGGCAGTATAAAAGCAGCAGGATAAACTGATTCTAGAGGAGTTAAAAATTTACCATTGACGAGTAAATATGGAGTTAAAAATTGACATTTGATCAGTTCATCAAGTTTTAAAGTCAAAATTCAGTCCTCCCAAAACCCTCATCCTAAACCCACCCTTACCCTCAAAAATTATTCCCCCAAAAAATGTAATGGAGACCTATCTATGCGCAGTCCCCCCAAACCGCTCATCCTAAACCCACCCCCAAAAAAATTATTCCCCCCAAAAAACCCTTAAAAATCCCAACATAAAAATTCCGCATCCAAAAAAATTCCCCTTCCCCCCAATAACTCTCTAATGGTATGTACTTTTGGTAATTATTTTTTTCAACTTTTTTTACAATTCATTTAATGTTATTTTCTGTGACTCGGAGCCAACGGGTTAAGGGACGAGCAGAGCGCGTCTAATATGCTATAAAGCTAGAAGTGAAGCTGGCACACTCACTGATCTATACAAAACCTAACCCACTTCTAGACATGCTAGAAAGATGCGGGTTTTTGTATTCGACGCGAAATTGCTTGCAACCGACGAGAAAAATTGGAAAATTTCAATTTTTTCATTACAACCCTCCAGATTATTGGAAAAACAAAACCCCAAAATGACGTTTTTCTGTTCTATACATGCTAGAAAGATGGAATTTTCGCAAATTGGCTCGAAATAAAGTCAAATTTACAGAATACTTTGAAAGCTTTCATTACCTACTTCACAACACCCCGAAAATGGTCAATAGCTCCCCTAAAAATGATATTTTCACTTCTATTCACTTCTATAGAAAGATCGGGTTTTTTCATTCGACATGAAACAGGTTCAAAATAACAAAATTATTTGAAAAAAGGAAATTTTTCCATCACAACCCTGCAAAATTTGGAAAAACGCTCCCAAGTTCAGCCTTTTCTTCTATAAATGCTAGAATGATGCAACTTTTTGCAATCGACGCTAAATAACTACAAATTAGAAAGTTAATTTGAAAATGTTAAAATTTTTTGCTGCAATCTCCCGGAAAATTGAAAAACACCCCCCAAAATTACATTTTTCAGTTCTATACATGCTAGAAAGATGGGATTTTCACCAACAAAATTAGTCGAATTAACATAATACATTTTATTTACTACATCAATATATATATAACAATTTTATTTACTACATCACCACGCCCACTTCTCCCCGAAAATGAGAAAAAACATTCCTAAATTCATTTTCATGTTAGAAAGATCGGATTTTTTCCATTCGACGTGAAACAGGTTCAAAATGACAGATCTATTTCAAAAAAGTAAATTTTTTGCAACCCTGCACAAATGGGAAAAACACCCCCAAAACTGCCCCATGTTTTCTATTCATGCCAGAAAGAAGCGGTTTTTTACATTCAACGCTAAATAATTAAAATTTTAGTGGTTAATTTGAAAAACTTAATTTTTTTCATCGCTACCCCTCAAATATAGTAATAGGAGACCTATCTATTCGCAGACCCCCTTTACTCATCTCCCCACAAAATTTTAACTTAAACCCTCCAATTCCTCCTCCGAACGCTGAGACAAGGGGGGAACTCCCTTGCGAGCAGAGCGAGTTGTATTATATAGAGAAATCGACTCATTATTGTGGAATAATATTAAATTAAAATTTTTTTTTATCAAATCTAATAAATTAAGGTTTGAGTAGAATCATAAAATTATTTTTTTAAATTTATTGTTTCTAAAAACAAGTGCATGTTGTTCCGATTGGTATAAATTTAATAAAATTTTACTAATATTCTGTGATTTTTTTTATGTGTGTCGATGGAGTCTGTTTTAGGTTCTAAAGCGCTCCTTTAAAAGTTAAAGAGATCTGAGATATCACGACAAACTGAATTAAATATTCAGCATATACTTAAAGTATAAATAAATTTATAGAGGGAAAAAGCAAAAAGTTTATGTCTTATTTACAGAAAACATTCTAACCTATTTAACCCAAGCTTTTTCCACTTCCCAATCATTTACTAATGTATTTATTGTTTCGAATTTTATTTTGTGGAACTCTATTATAACATGGGTTTGAAAAATAATAATAACTTCACAAATATTAATTTTACAGATTCACTTTATTAATTATTATTATTTTTCAAGCCCATATTGTTTTTTTCTAATGTGTTTATTTCTATTGATGATCATGATTAATATTTTTATTTAAAAATAATGAATGGATTTTTTACGTGCTGCAACCAATTAATAAAATATAAATATACTGCTGATGTAGGTTGAATTGACAGTAGAATCCCTGTGGGTACATAAGCCACTTGGGTTATTTATTTGTTTCTTTTCTTTTTTAATATGTTCTTAATGTTTTGTTAGCAATTGTCTTTTTTATCAGCTATTGCATTTGTACCCATGAAAAAAAATGTCTCTGCACTTGGTTTTTGAAATACCATAATTGCTATAGCGACTGACACCATGTGGACCTACCCATGCAATGGCTGCCTGCGCATATTTATGAGCGATATGAAATGATTTACGGCAAACCAAAAATAAAAAATAAATCTCAAATTTCATTTTGGGGCAATAGCTTGGGAATCACCATATAGAAAAAAGTGATGAACATCTTTTATGTACAGAGTTTTATAAGGATCATTTTTGTATATGAGATAAAGTTGCGAAATCATATCCGTTTTCGCTACGAAAGTTCGAAAAACCGCGACCGTGGTAGGCTCTAATAAAATTGTGGCACATCATTTAGTATTCAAACTCTTCACTGTCCAAGAATTATGCGAATAAATCTTATTTTGCTAATTTTAATAAAAAATTCTTACTATATTCCTATATGATGAATTTAATTTTTTTTTTCAAATAAAATTGTATGATAATTAAAATTGTATAATAAATTTGATATTATTTTTATTTGAAAACATTACGATGTTCCATATGCCTTTGGATATAAAATCTAGCTATATATAAGGCTAGCAAATACAAATTATATTGAGTTACGATTATCTGAAGCTCGCTCCACACTATAGAAATTCTCGAGTTCAACCGCTCTGAGTAAATTTCCCCGAATCTTTCATACGCGTAAGTGTATTAGCTTTTAATGGTCATTAATCATGAAAAAAGAGGAAAACGTGGTGAAAATGCTTATCTCTTCAAAGATAAAAATTTCACATTTAAATATAAAGCTCAATAATGACTAAACAGGTTGAATCAGGCTCCGAAGAATAAATTACACTTGCGTTAAAGAAATATGGGATTTGGTTCGACATGCATAATGCTATATTACAAAAATCATTTACTACCTAGTGTGTTATAATATTATGACGTGGCTATTAATGTGGTTAAAACTAATTGCCATACAATTGTCTTAAGTATAACTACCTAATAAACATTTCTAATAAATGTTATTTATTATATTATTAATTTTGTTCTCTCCATCTATTTCTCCATTAATATTTCGATTGCACATTAAAACATACCTAGTGATTCTTTCTATTGTTCAGGTATTTATTATATTCACTGAGTTCCATTTAAAAATTTTTATCCATTTTTACATAATTTTTAATTTTGGTACAATTTTATAGGACATTAAAATCTAATTAGCAATTGTTACTTTTTATTACGCTATCAGACATTTGGTAAAATTCAGTTACAATAGATTTCGTAGTTACCTGATATCTCGTTAGTCAGGGTCCTTTTCTCATGAAATTATAATATACGTTGTGAAATTGACAATTTCAACATTATATTGGTCTGGATACCAGGTCAAAGTGGTTTCGAAGGAAATGAAAAGCAGTTACCATAGCAAATGAGGGAGTCGGATTTCCTTTCATAGGCCCAGAATCTATTACGGAATCCCAAAAACAGCATGTAAATAAGTGATCAACGAGTGGATAGACTTTAAACACCGTGATGCACTCAAACTGAAAAGGATACAACTTCGAAAGGTTGCTGGATTCATCACCGAACATTATGACCTACGAAAGCATCTACACTCTAAAGAACTCCACAATGGATCCATTGTGTGCAGACTGTGTGGCGAGAAGGAAGAATCATCCAGACACATCATCTTTAACTGAGAATCTCTCGGTTGCAGCAAATACAAAATATGTGGTGCATATCGGACCTTGCCAGTAGAAAAGGGAGCACAAAGGGCCATAAGATCGAAGGCAATACATTTCATACCCGAAGATTTATCAAACTATCTTGACAACTATTGTTATAAAATATTGTAGTTTTTTTTTTAATATTGAGTAACGAAACATATAACTCGCGAGGAGCGTTCTAGTACTTGATCCATAACATATTTTTTTGCATCAAAATGAACATGTTTGTTTTCTCTGTTGAAATAGTAATATGATATGTCACATACTAGGAAAGCAATTAATTTTCAAATTAGTATTGCTATTAATTTCAGTTCCAACGGAAAAAATTTCGCATAATAATGTAGAACACACTCAGAAAAAACTAATTTGTTTGTTTTGGAAAGCAGGCTGTCGTAAACTATGTTTCGCGGAAAGTTAACAAGTGTGCTGCGAAAAATCATAATAATAAGTTTTTTTTTTCGAAATGCTGACAATATTAATTTGCAGTGTTACCTCAAGGTTTTTGACTCAACTCACCGGAATTAGTTCAATTGAGTAGCCTAAAAATAATCGGGGTGGAAAAGGGTTTCCATAGCCAAAATATAATTACATTTCAAATTTTGCCCCAATTCCTTGAACATTTGTTTGTATTTTATAAATACTTATTCCGACTACAATGTAGTCATCATCAGTATGAATTAGCTGATCGTAAGGCTCTCTGGGGTATGGATTCAGAGATATGTTGCTTGTTGCTAATTTGGTGCGTGTCTTACAATGACATTAAAAAAGTTAGGTCTTTTATACGATTTGACTGAGGGTATAATCTGACCTGAGGATTATTTGAGTTGACTGACTAACGGATTAGGTGTGTGAACAGCCCCACCTATTTATTGACGGTATCCTTTGGTGATTATGTGTCGTTTGTTTTGTCACTAAAGTGAGGGTATCGAAGCTAACATTGATTTTCAGGTATAAGATTTTTTTGAAAATGGTTTTATTTTATTGAATCAGAATTTGGAATTGGGCCATTGTTTAAATTCATTATCTGTTCTCTCAATTTGTATATGAAGATACTTTCGTATGCATCAGATTCTGTGAGGTTTTGTACCGATTTCAGTAGTTTTAGATTCGATTTATCAATTTTGTGGTTGTTCTCAATAACGTGCGCAGCTTTACACGATTTTTCGGTTCTCCCAAATTTTACATGAGCCAGATGTTCTTTGATTTCGAATAGTTTTGAAAACTGACACCCTATATTCCCGATTGTTTTTCATTACTTATTTTGTCCTTAGGATTGCCAGGTGAGTTAGGGTTGCTAATTTTATCGATTTAACTTACATTCGAAATAAAACAAGTAGGCTCGATTGCGTTATGCCCTCATCAGATTATGATAAGGGAATAACATACCTCGAGAATATACCATTTGTAACTCGTGTTCATAATCGATCACCATTTGACGGAGTGAGCGTACATTAAAAAAAATACAAACTGTCTTTTCAGTTCTTTTTTTGGAGTGGGTTTAAATTTTTGTTGATTTTGTCAGATTTCCACAGAAACTATAATTCTAAAAAATAACTATAAAACTATTTTATTAATATTTTGTTTCAATTTTGAAATGTCAATTTTGATTGTCGTTATATAGGAACTGTAAACTATAATAGCACCAAATTTTCATATCTCTAACTTATATATAATGATTTATTGTGTGCTTGTATAATTTATAGTTTCTATGGAAATGTCATCCAATTTTCCAACTGTTAAAATTTAGAATAAATGTTTATTTGACATAAATTATCTATACTATATTCGATATAAACTTCCTTTGGTAAAAATTGGATTCATTCCTTAACTCGTGGAAATAATAATAAAGAATTAAACTACAACAAAAATAATAATTTTGTTTAAAGGCTAAATAACAGAAACTAAAATTTATATTTAAAAAAAACTAAATAACATGATTTTATTGCAATATGAACTAAAAAATACAAAATAGTTGAAAATGGAATATTTTATTTATAATGTATTGTCGCAGTATCTTGTTAAACCTATGTCAATTGGACAACAGGCACTTAAGAAAAAAAATTAAATAAAACAAAATCTTTGTACTATTCAAACCTGAAGTTTATTGTTTTGAAAAATAATTTTAATTTAATTTTTCTTTTATTTCTATTTCCTCAATTATAATTGAGTCGGTATCTCGTTTTAATTAACCGACTGGTGATCCAACAATATTTAATTTATAACTTTGATACTCGAACAATAGTAGTTTTAAACTGAAATTTGTACAAAACTATTAATAAAAAAACTAAAATTTTGTATAAAATGGTTAACGAACAACAATAAAATTTAAACGAATGGAAAAATAATACGTTGGCATCACCTTAAATAAAAAGGCAACCACCTTAATTAAATAAAAACACAAAAACAAAGCAGACAAAGGTATTGACTAGATCCTGTTTGTTTATTGTTTGAAATTAAAAAGTAAAAAAAACACAATGTATGTCCAATTGAGTGAAATCGCGCAAAAAGCAATATGACGTAAATTTGTTTTTTTTTTCTCACTTGATCAAAAGAACATAATAGAATGGTTAAAAAATTGTTTTTAAGAACCGAAACATATATGTATATGGAGCATTGGAATTATATTTTTTGAATACTGCAATTGGAAATAATTTCACGACTACAAAAACTCTACAACAGAGGTGGGCGCAGACAGATCGCCGGAGTCGAACGACTCTCCATAGGCTGGGTAAGAGTAAGTAAAAAAGGTATGTTTTGAAGTAAGACGGAACGATGTTTCAATACAGGTTGCCTACCGATTATTGCCCAATAATTTATTCAATCAATTTAGAAATAGTTTTATAAAATATTTCCTGTTTAAATAATATCTTTTACCATATGGAGAGATACACCACAAAACATAATAATAATAATAACAATAATAATAATAACATAATAACTAATAAATAATAACATAATAATTGGTGGAAACCCGGGAAAAAGGAATAGATAGGGAGATGAAATAAGGAGATAGAATGAAATGGGATAAGTACAATATAACAAAATTAAAAAGCAAACAAAAAATTATTCGTTTTCGATTATTGTTCTTGACTAAATTTTAATAAATTTTCAATATCCGGAATATACGTATTTGTGGATATTCGCATTATAGTTTCTAAACGTTTTTGGGAAGGAAATTTCGCGAATCTTATTTATATATGTTTCATATGTGAAAATCCCGATTCACAAAAATAAGAAGATGCGAAACAACTACTAAGTTTTTTACATATTTTTAATAATTCCGGATATTCAAACGAAGATGGGTTTTCTGCGACGATTTCCCAAATACATTTTGTGCTCGTTTTCATGGCTCCTAATAAATTATAATTTGTTGGAAGGGTAATAATTTCGTTTAATAACGCGCAATCATTGGAATCCGGAAAAAATTTGAGAAAAATTTCTATTAAAGTGTAAATTTTAAATTGTCTATTAAAAGGGGCCATTAAAAAATCACTCATTAGATTTATATTTTCAAAATCTTTAAATCGATTATTAAATTGTAAAATTACCGTTTCTAGAAAACATTTATATTTTAAAAACAATTCAGTAAAATCACTCTTCACACATTGTTTCGCAATGTGTAAAAGTTTTGGAAAATTTTTCGCAATTTTTAAACTAGCAAAAAAATTTACCGCCATCTCCAATTTTTTTTTCAATTCTATAATAGTTCTAACAGCGTCACAAATATAAATATTTTTGCCCTGTAATTTTAAATTATGTTAATTAACTATTAAAGTTAAATCTACGAGAAAAGCTAAAGTTGCTGTAAAATCAAAGGCTCACCGATTTCTTCATGAAATTTTACAATTACATCTAAATTATCATAAAATCGTGCAAACATTTGTCCCGTACTAAGCCACCTAACTTGAGAATAATATTTGAATTCCCTTAATTCCGGATCGTTTTTTTTCGCGAATTCGTTAAATAAACGATGTTTCAACGCGCGCGTTTTAATCGAATTAATTTTTTTATAACAATATTTTCAATTTCCGTAACTGAAAGGCTTTTCATGCATAAAGCCTGCTGATGTATGATACAATGAAATGATAATAGATTTTTTAATACAGGGATTTTTTTAAAAGTGCAATTAAACCGTTATTACAACCCGTTATATTACTTGCACCATCCGCGGTAAGTGAAACGAATTTTTCTAAAGGTAACGATTTTATTCGTGCAAGTACTCCGTCATAGAGATTTTCGGTGGTCGCTTCGCGATGTAGGGAAATCATCGCAAATAGTTCTTCTTTAACAAATAAATCATCGTAAACCATACGAATGTATATTAACATTTGAGCAGTATTTCTTGCATCGGTCGATTCGTCCAACTGCAATGAATAGCAATAACAAAACTTAACGTCTTCATTTAATTGACTTGTCATGTCCTCATTAAATGCTTCTACTCGTCGTGTTATTGTTCGACGAGATATTGGGACTTCTTTAACGAATTTTTTACATTCTTCTTCTAGTTCGGTCCCACCAAACATTGAATCCACATAATCTTCCACTACCGTCTGCATAGAGTCACATTCACTAAATGGCTTTCGCGATTTTGCGATTCTATGCGCTGTTTTGAAAGATAAAACAGAAATTACGCCATCGCGTTCTGCGGTCCCTATTACAAATTTATCAAACTCGGAAGAATGTTTCGCGGTATAATGACGTTGGAAATTACTTGTTTTTAAACAAATAAACGTTTTTCCACAAAATAGGCAAATTAGTTCTATATCAGTTTTCTTGTATATACCAAAATGATGCTCCCACTCGTTGATGCCTATAATATCCTCCTTTTCTTAGAAGACGGTGCCGCACCTCCACTGCTGAACTTATCCAAGACTGCTTGCGATGTATTCTCCACTATTAAAATCACTACTTTTATTTTTCTTGAAAAATTTCCACTACTACGAATAGAACTTTTCACTTCTTTAATTTAAAGTAGACTAACTTGAAACACTCAAATTCCCACTTTATGTAAAATTTAACTTAATTCATCAAATTCCTATGACACTACAATCCATACGAAGAAAAAATAATTAAATCAGGTAAATAATTGTTTATTAGTTCTCGGATATGAATAGTAAAAAGTTTAGACAAATTATTTGGAATTTCCAAAAGTATAAAAGTATTCTATTCAAATCCTTTGAAAAATTCCCGTCTTTTACTACAACGGTCCAGCGGTAATCGTAAAGGTTGAAAGGATTTATATTTTATATTTAAATATTATATATATTATATATATATATATTATATATATATATAATATATATATAATATATATTATTATATTATATATATATATATTATATTATACATTATATATTATATATTATACATTATATATTATATAATATATATATAATATAT